>CM038222.1:29995761-31263261 GCA_021442155.1 Cymbidium sinense
TTACAAGTGCCTAAGGTAGCTCAAACCTCCAACATCAAGAAAGGTTTGCATGTTATCAAAGACAAATTGAAGAAGGTGACAGCCCAACAGCAGCAGTAGCAGCTCACCATACTTGCCCGGGATAGCCTAGTAGCGCAACCACCATCTGAGTCCAACACTCCATCCACCGTTGTAGCTACTACTTCTGCTAGCTCCTCTTCCACTGACAAGAGTGTTGTATCAGCAGATCAGGGCATTAAATCTCTTAATCTGCTTACTTTATTGGATTTCTATCATCTTCCTCCACCTAAAAAGAAATCAATGAAGAGAGCATATTTTACTTACATTTTGTCCACTTTTGATACTCTTGATTTTATTCCTCTTGAAAACTTTTCAAGTCTAGAAAATAATAATAATAGCTCTAGTAATTTTGATCCTCTCTCTTCTAATTCAGAATCTGACTTTCCTTTTCTAAATCAATTAGGTTCACCTCTTGAGATTGACCTAGAGTCAACTAACTCTAAGGATCCCATAGGAGAAGCTATAGGTATACCTGATAAGAAGGTAGAACTTTCCACAAGTTCATCATTCCATGAAGTCACTAAAGTCAACCTACGCAGTGGTAAAGTTTTACCTCCTAGGGTAGCATCTCAGGATAAGGGTAAATAAGTCATTGGTTCCAGTGAGCAGATAGCCCCTCCATAGGATGCTCCACCTATGGATATGCTTATGGAGGACCAAGTTAGAGTTGATTACAACATTCTAGCACATCTTAGAAAGTTTCCAGTTAAGTTAAGCATATATGATGCCTTTTTGTTATCCAAATAGATGAGAGAATCTCTAATCAAGGCTCTACTTGTTCCAGAGATATGCTTAGCTCAATTGACAGCTACTGAAGAGGAGGCACAACATATAAAGTACATTCTAGAAGTTACATTCAGTAATTAAGACATACTTCTAGGGATGACCAAGCACAACCGCCCTCTTTACATTACAGTGAACGTTGGTAGATACAGTCTATCAAGAGTTCTGATTGACCAAGGTGTATCAGTCAATATTATGAGTTTGAGGAACCTTGCCTACTTAGGGATCGACATCTCCAAACTCCAAAAAAAGAGGATGATGTTGAGAGGATTTAATGAACAAGGTGAGAGGGCCTTAGGCTCCATAGTGTTGCCATTGGAGATAGATGATTGGAAGACTAAAGTTAAGTTTCATGTCAAAGACTTGGATACATCTTTCAATGCTTTGCTTGGGAGACCATGGATACAATAACAAAACATAATTCATCCTCTCTATATCAGTACTTGAAGTTCATGAGATGTGGGATTGAGTACTATGTCAAAGGAGATCTAAAATCCTTCATAGTTCATGAGGTCGAGATATATGAGGATGCAGCCTATTTCCATCCCCAAAATTAACAAGTCCATTCTCATGAGCTTATTCAAGATCCCCATGAGGGACAAAAAGAAAGAAAAGAAAAACAAAAAAAGGAAAATAAAAGGGTGCGAGACATGGACTCAGGGGAAGATATAGGGCATGACATTAGATTCCACCCACAGTTCATTACTCCATTCGAACATATGGGTAGGATGACCTGACCTCCACCAGGAAGAGGCAAAGGATAGTTCAGAGGTATCCCCTATGGTGGAAAGCCTCCCTATTGGCCACCCAATAAGAGGTATGTCCCATCCACCAGGAGTACACCTACTATCCACATTGACTTAGAATCTAATTCAGAGGATGAGTCTTATGTGATTAACACATCAGCCAGCTCTTCTCAGTAGCAGATCCCTTTTGAGGTGACACTTGAGCAAGATAGTGATGAAGATCGGGCTCCAAAGTAAAGCATAAATGTATCCAAGTCTGCATATAAAATAGTCAGGCATCAGTTGGCAAACATAGCTATAACCCCACTTTCATCTCAAAAAGTTAAGGGTTTGGCAGTTAAGAAAGCCCCTAAGTCATCCATAGATGTAAAGACTCAAAGATTCTTTCTGGGAGCATCATTCTCAAGTTAAGAAGTTGATGTAGAACTTGAGGATGATTCATATAAAGATTTAATAAAATTACATTTTGATTGGTACTCACCGTGTGTTCTAAACTTTGTAAAGAAAAGGTTAATCCCACATACTTGGTCAAAGCACAGGTCAGACTATTTCGAAAGACGATGGAAGAATGAATGCAAAAGCTCTCAATCAAGACAAGGACTAGGATTTTGTATAGTGGGTCCAGTCGATGATGACGATTACTGCTTAGTCATCATCAGTCATTTGGAATTTGATAAGTTCTTTTCAAATCATGCCAACTCATATGAGGAGGTGTGTTTAGAAACTCTAGATGATCCAAATGCCTTTAAAGTCATAGATGCACTACCAGAGTTTGAAAATGAGATCAGATCAACCATTGATGAGCTCAAATAAATCAACTTAGGAACTGAAGATGATCCACATTTGACATACATCAGTTCTTTGTTGAATGATACTGAAACTAATGACTTAGTTAGACAGTTGACTGAGTTTAAGGACTACTTCGTATGGAGTTAGGAAGAGATGCTCAATTTTTCTTTTGACGTAGTAGTCCAAACTAGCAATAGAGCTTAGTGTTAACCTTATCAAGCAATCTCCTAGACTCATACGATTAGACATTGAACAATAGGTCATTTCTAAAGTCAAGAAACTGATCGATCTGGCATTTTAGGGAAGAAAAATACCCTACTTGGTTGGCCATTGTCATCTAGTCAAGAAAATGAATGGCCAAATTTGCATTTGCATCGATTTTAGGGATCTAAATAAGGCATGTCTAAAAGATGAATTTTCACTATCAATACCAGAACTGATGGTGGACATTGCCTCAACTCATGTAGTCTTCTATTTCATGGATGGCTTATCTGGATATAACTAAATAAAGATAGCCCCTAAAGATGAAATAAACACTACATTTCGACCCCGATCAGAATCTTTTGCTACAAGATCATGCCTTTCGTCTTTAAAAATGCTGGTGTTACATACCAGTAGGTCATGACTCAGATCTTCAACAAACTCATTCATCATCAAGTTAAATTTTATGTCGATGATCTCATAGTCAAAATTAAAGAAAAAGAAGACCATCTCTTTGACTTGAGAGTACTTTTCAAATGGTTAAAATAATTTAACCTTAAAATAAATTGCCTGAAGTGTGCATTTGGAGTAGCTTCAAGAAAATTTCTTGGGCTTGTTATCTAACACCGAGGAATTGAAATCAATTTGGAGAAGATCAAGGTGATATTAAAAATGTCAACCCCTAAAAGTTTAACTTAACTCAGATCATTCCAGGAGTGGTTGGAATATCTAAGATGCTTCATATCCAACCTATCAAGAAGATGCTAGCCATTCTCAGCACTTATCAAAAAGGATGTCGAGTTTAAGTGGGATGATAAGTGTCATCATGCCTTCGAAGATATCAAGCACTACCTGATGACCCTGCCAGTTCTAGTAGCCACTATCCCGGGAAAACCATTGATTATATATACCATTGCATTAGATGACTCCCTTGGCGCTTTGTTTGCCCAAGCTAATGATGAAGGGAAAGAGAATGCACTTTATTATCTTAGCCATCATCTATTCCCTGCTGAGGTAAACTATCCACCCATTAAAAAGCACTGCCTAGCTTTAATTTTGTATCCCAAAAGCTACGGCATTGCATGCTTTCTCATAAGATGAACTTGATCTCGAGGATCAATCCACTACAATATCTTATGACACGACTGACATTATCCAGATAGTTGGTACGATGGTCCATGATTTTGTTGTAGTTTCACATCACTTTTGTACCCCACCGTGTGGCAAAAGGGAAAGCACTAGAAAATTTCTTAGCAGCACACCCATTTCCTGTCGATTCCCTACTTGGTGATGACCTCCCCGATAAATAAATCATGAACTTAGGGGACACCAGCATTCACCATTGGAAGATGTATTTTTATGGTGCGGCTTCCTCTCTAAGAGGAGAAGAACCATGATCTACTATCCCAGGGAAGGCAGGGGTAGGAATAGTCCTCCTAACTCTGGACTGCGATATGATGAGATTCCCATATCATCTATCCAATCCATGCACCAACAACGAAGCTGAATATGAGGCTCTGATTGTCAGTCTGGAGTTAGCCATTACATTATACATCTAGAACATCAACATCTTCAAGAATTCTCAGTTAGTCATCAACCAAATCACTGGGTCTTATAAAGTTCTAAAGCCTAAGCTCCATCTCTACCACAAGTACACTATAGAGTTGTTGGCCCAAATCCCAGAGGTTACCATTTACAAGATTTCTCGATGAGAAAATGCTATAGAAAATGCTTTAGCCAGGATCACCAAGGAGTTAGCATATCTGAAAGATGAGTTCATACCAATAAGGGTCCAAAATAGACAAGTCGTATCCCTTATTAATGCTGAACTCATCGAGAGACTCTCTCTTGAAGGGGAGGTTGCCATTGTCAAAAAAGATGATGAGTTAGATTAGAGGCAACCATTCATAGATTATCTAAATATAGGAAAACTACCTCAAGAGAAGTATGTAGCACATCAGATGAAGCAGATAGCACTTTTCTATGCTCTCATGGATGACACTTTGTACCGGCAATCCTTAGATCATATGTAATTATGTTGTTTGGACAAACATGAAGCCCATAGGATTGTCACTGAGGTACACTCAAGTTTATGCAGAGTGCATCAATCCAGTCCGAAGATGAAAGCCAAGATCAAGAGACTAGAAAACTACTGATCATCGATGATCACAAACTGCATAGACATAGCTAGGAGATGCCACTAATGTCAGGTGCACAGTGTGGTCCTACACCAACCACCTAACATTCTGTACCCTACCTTCTCCTCATGGCCATTTGAGTATTAGGGTATCGACATAGTGGGTCTGATTGATCCTCCTGCTTCCAAAGGTCAACGGTTCATTCTCGCTGCCACCGACTACTTTTCCAAGTAGACGGAGGCAATCCCACTTAGAGAGATTATAGCTCAGCATGTGCTCTAGTTTTTTAGGAAACATATCATATATATGTTTAGGGTGCCTCAACAAATTATATCTGATAATGCTATTGCATTTAAGAGCACTAAAATCAACAACTTTTCCCATAGATACAACATAGATTAGAGATATTCTACCATATACTATCCTAGGGCAAACAATTTAGTAGGCCTTCAACAAAACTCTCATCCGGATATTAAAGAAGAAACTCAACAACAAGCAATAGTGGCATGAGAAATTAGTTGAAGCGTTATGGGCCTACTGTATCACATGCAGAACTCCAACTCAATCTATCCCTTTCTCCTTAGTGTATGGGTTCGAAGCTGTTCTACCATTACAAGTCCAACTCCCATCACCAAGGATAGTTGTGGGTAGCAAGATCACAATGGACCAGAATGCCAAGTTGCAGTTAGAAGAGCTTGAAGGTTTAGAGGAGAGATGCCTACGGGACATGCAAGAACCTCAAGTTGTACAAAGCCAAAATGATTCAAGCTCATAAAAAGTTGGTCCATCCTAGAGCTTTTCAAGTAGGAGAGCTTATTTTAGTTCTAAGGAGACCAATTGTTTCTCATCGTAAAATGGGAGGAAAGTTTGAACCTACTTGGGAAGGCCCTTTTGCCATAGAGAAGGCCTATCAAGGAGGATCTTATCAACTTATCAATCATAAGGGAGAGTGTCCAATGCTTCCAATCAACGGGCTCTACCAAAAGAAATATTATCCATAAATCTTGTTTGAAAATAATTATCAATGAAAATTTCACCTCAAATTCCATCTCTTTTATGTTGAGAAACATCTTTGCTTGCAAATTCACCATGATGTGTTTAGGGTAGGTGTATGGAACTCGAGCGGTGTCCTATCCTTTATTAACATAACACCAACACAAACTACACACAGCCACATATAAAACAAACACATATCTTTTGTCTCGGGCTACTTTGATGTCCTATAAAGCCTCCTGTGGCACTCACTCATTAGCTGCTCTAAGTCGGGCTGTCGTGCTACCCTATTAATGTGTCACCCTAGTGGTTCTTTATTTTGGAGGATGTAAGTCTACACACTTTCTTCCTAACTTGACCATTTCAAACTGACGAGTTCCTTGTTAGTTTGGTAGGCCTTACTACTAGGCTGGTAAGCTAGCTCATGCTCATGTTGACTTTGTTTAAGAGGATGTAAGTCTACACGCTTTATTCTTGAACTAGCCATCATGCACTGACTGGGTTGAGTATATTTGAGGTTTAGGATAAGTCCCCGAGTGGCTCCTTTCCTCCTAACTACTTCAATTCTGGGTCTAGTCCTCCCATGGGACTCCATGCTTAGTAGTCGCCCTAGGTCAGATAGCATATATCTCATCGATGATAGACTATCCCGATGATCATTTTCGTCTAAAAGTTGTAAGTATACAAGCCTTCTTCTTAGATTGATTGTCACACACTGACAGGCACTTTAGGTTGGATGGTTCTTGCTATACTGATAGTGATCCACCCGGTGGATACACCACTCATGATAGATGTAAGTCTACAAGCTTTATTCTTGAGTTGGCCACCGTACACCTATAGGCTTTCTTTATAGGGTCCAGGATAATGCCCCTAGCGGCACCTCCCCTGTGAGAACTCTATTTGGATCATGTCCTGTGTGACAACATTTAGACACTACCTAGGTTACTCTTTGATTAGATAGTCCCCCTTTCCTAGTAGCCACCCCTATAGTTGGAGAATCTGTCTTGCGAATATGTAGATTAAGCCTTGGTCTAGTAAGTCTAAGATGGGACTAGGCTGATCTAAGCCCCTTCTCAATGTGATCCCTCGCACGCCAATAGGGTCCAACAATCATATAAAAAAATATATGTTTTCACTTATGGATTAGGATGACACCCCCTAGTAGTACCTTTTCCAAAGCAGCCATCCTATCTTTAGGGCACTGTCAGCAAAACTCCCTATAGGAATCGCCTAACTACTCTTGAGTTGAGATAAGTCCCTAGCAGGCACTCTCTTAGTAGTCAGTCTTTGGTTAGGTTCAACTTGTTGTGCTACCAATAGGTAACCCCGGTGGTCACCCTTACTTTGGAAGATGTAAGTCTACTACGCATTCTCTCCAGCACGACTATTGCACACCGACGGGCAGCCTTAGGTCGGGTTCAATTTATTGTGCTACCAACTGATCACTCTAGTAGTTGCTCTTCACTTTGGAAGATATAAGTCTACATGCTTTCTTCCCAGCACAGCCGTTACATGTTGAAAGGTAACCCCTTAGGTTGGTTAGCTCTACCCCCATGGTCGGTAGACTATCCCTTTGGATTTTTAAATTTTAGATAGGCCAAGGCTCTTATAGCCCCTTCTCAATGGATCAATCGTACACTAACAGGGTCCATTAAATTAAAGTGATAATTCTTGACTACTCTTGAGTTGATATAAGTCCCACGATAGCATTAATTCAGTAGTCACCCTAGGTCAGGTTCAACTTATTGTGCTAGCAACAGGTTACCCCGGTGGTCATCCTTGCTTTGGAAGATGTAAGTCTACTATGCATTCTTTATAGCACGACCATTGCACACCAATGGGCAGCCTTAGGTCAAGTTTGATTTGTTGTGCTATCAACCGATCACCCCAGTGGTTGCTCCCTACTTTGGAAGATGTAAGTCTACACACTCTCTTCTTAGCATAGTCGTTGCACACCGAAAGGCACCCCTTAGGTTGGTTAGCTCTACCCCATGGCCAGTAGACTATCCCTTTGGATTTGTAAATCTAAGATAGGCAAAGGTTGATATAGCCCCTTCTCAGTGGATCCATCATACACTGACATGGTCCATTAAACTAAAATGATATTTCTTAACTACTCTTAAGTTGATATAAGTCCCCCAGAGGCATTCATTCAGTAGTCACCCTAGGTCAGGTGATTTGTTATGCAACCAATAGATCACCCCAACAGGTGCTCCCCACTTTGGAAGATGAAGTCTTTTGTACTTTCTTCCTAGCTCAATCATTGCACATCGAAAGGCAACCTTTAGGTTGGGTAGTCCTACCTTGTGGCTGGTAGACTATCCCTTTGGATGTGTAAATCCAAGATAGTCTAAGGCTGACATAGCCCCTTCTAAGTGGATCCATTGCACACCGATAGGGTCCATAAATTAAATCCACTCTTATGCCCAGTGGGTACTTCCCTAAACAAACCAAAGAAATCCATAAATCAAATCCACCTTATCCCCTACAGATCCAAGCTCATATCTCTAGCAGATATGCCCTCAACTTCAAATTAAACTAAATCATATCCTCTCCCCAGTGGAGCCCCAAAATCATAAATTAAGTCAAATTAAATTATCATCCTGAATGGATGCCTACCAACCAAATTTAGCCAACTCCTATCCCCAGTGGATACCTTCATGAAATCAAACTCACATAACCTGAACCTGCTTCCCTAGTGGAAAGTTCAAGCACTCATCCTCAGCGAATTATAGATTCTAACTCCTAACGAATCTTCTTCCCACAAGCTATATCTATCAAATTCAAACCCTTATCCCCTATGAATAGCTTGAACCTGCTTCCCTAGTAGATGGAACATATACTCAATCCCCAGTTGATTCCTCATCTTATGCCCTCGGCAAAAACTTTTCACATGTCATGTCCAATGCATGTGTGATCCCTTAGTGAATCTTCCTTCAAGTCATTGACATGAAATTCCAACCAAATATTCTTTGCTCTCCTATTCCCTTGACATAAGTTGAGTTTCATTGCACTAAGATCATGATTCTATCTACATCTCAGGTTTAAGTGTGGATCATTCTATTAGTACTTGCAATCCTTCAAATGCTGTTGATTATCTCGGTCAATGCCAATACGTGTGGTGTGCCTTGTCAGTTACACCACACATATTGGGGGTTTATTTATTGACCTCATTTTTAGAGTGAGTTTCAACCTCTCTAGCATAGATCTAGGACTCTTATAGACACCAAGAGTTCCTTAGTTTTAAGATACTTCTAGTGAGTAGGTGAACACTTAACCTAAGCTTAGATACTTAGAAGGGTTAATCATAAGATTAGGCCATGCCTTAAGACTTAAGAAAATCATCCAACCTATAGCCTAAACATAATCCATATGCACCTTCTCAAATCCAATCCAAATTCAAATCTCAAACCAAACCTTAAATTTTAATTCAAATTCTAAATCTAAATCTAAATTCCAAAACATTTGATTGAAATCCATGATCAAACTCAAATTCAAAACCCTTCGTAAGCCCTTTGATTTCTTCTTATGGACTTAGCCTTAGCCAAATTCAAATCAATCCAAATTCATATGATTTTCTCAAATATTAATTCAATCCTTCAATTAAACTATCAAATTCTAATTCAAATCCAACTTCAAATGATTCAATCCCATGATCAAACTCAAGTCCAAAATTCTTCATAAACCTTATGATTGAATTCCATAGACTTAGCCAAATCTCCACCCAATTCAACCCAAATTTGATTGATCTCTGCATAAATCATTTATATCTTCAAATATATTCACAAATATAAATGGAATATAAACCCAAATGACCAAAACTAAACCAAACTAAATCCAAATCCAACCAAGACCCTTCTTAAGCCATATGGACCTACCTCTATGAGCTTAGCCAAATCTCAACCCAAATCAACCCAAAATTAATTGATTTCCTTATAAATCAATTATATATTCATCTACATTCACAAATATAAATGAAACCCATATTTCAATGATCAAAATTAAATCAAATTTAATCAATTTCCTTCATAGCCTTTTTGATCTACCTCCATGAGCTTGGTCAAATTTGCTTCCAAATCACTCAAAACTCAAGTGATTTTCTCATGAATCATTTATATCTTTATTTACAATCACAAATATAAATGAAATATAAATTCCAATAGCCAAAACCAAACCCAAAATCAAATTAAAACCCAATTCAAGCCGTTTAAGCCTATTCCTTAGACTTAACCAAAATCCACCTAAATCAAGCCAAAATTAATCATTCCTTCAATCATCTATCCAAATATAAATGAAACTTATAATCATCAAACCAAATTCAAGTCAACCAAGTCAAGCCCAAGTTAGCTTTTTGACTTGAAAACTTCAAATGAGCCAAAGCCTACTAAACTCCAAATTGATTGCATTTGGATTTATATTTCAATCTTAGGCTTATATATAAGTTCCACTAAACTTGAATTAGGCCAAAACCAAGCCAATTGATCCACTTAGGACCACTTGACCCAAAGTGGCCTAAAGAAACTTTTTGAGCCAAGTTCTAATCCAACTCAAATTAGTTTGAACCAAGCCTATCCAAGCCTCATATCATGATCACCAATCACCCTAGAGTGATCAATTGCCTTGAATTGGATCAAACCAAGTCAACTTGGTAATTTGACCAAGTAAACCCTTAGCCCATATTAAACCCAAATTAGCCAAAACTGACCATACACCAAATTGATTGCAACCAATGGCACAAGTTCATTCCTAATTCATTTTTCTACTTGACCAAAGCTCCAATTTGGTCAATTAGATCCAACCTAGCCCAATTGACCAACCTAGCCCAATCAAATTGGCCAAAATCTAAATTGAATCCAAATTGATTCAAACCAAAGCCTACAATCATTTTTAATCAACCAATTGAACTTGAACCAACACCCAACCCATGCCAATTTGGCCAATTTGGTCAAATTGGTCAACTTAGACCATTTGACCTATATGAATCCAAATGAGCCAAAATCAAATCTAGGCCAAATTGATTGAAACCACTTAGACTAAAATACTTCAAATCATCATTTGAACCTAACCCAAGCCTTAGTTTTACCCAATTTGACCAATTGGTTAACCTAACCCAACATGACCCCCCCCCCCAAATTGAACCCATATGACCAAATTGAGCCAAAACCCATGAAACCAACCCATGACCCATTGGAGGCGAATCAAACCCGACCCAAACCCATCTTGGGTCAGCTTAAAGTCAGCCCAAAATCCAAGTGAATCCAATCCAAGCCATTGTCCATTGGTCAAGCCCTCTTTACATAAGATTCCACCCATAAATGCCAAAGTCCACTCTCCCATCACTTGATAGCCCTCACTCATGCTATTTAAGGTCTGACCTAACCTCTTAGCCTACCCTAAGGTGGCTAGGACTTGCCATGGACCAAATGGAGGTGAGTTAACTCACCTCCCTTATAGACTAAGCACCCATTGGATTCAAGCAAAGAGATCGAAAAGTGGGAGACAATCCCATCCATCCACTTCAGTAAATTGAGGGATATACTCCCTCAATTCAAACTTGATTTCGCATGCATTCAATTCATCTGAGCTCCCAAGAGTGAAACAAAATGCCCTAGCACTCCTCGGAGCTTCCCCAAGGCCTCCCCACTTCAAATTTCATTCTCCCATGCACAACAAAAATAAGGAAGCTCAATCCCGATCCAAATTTCTTCCTCTCTCAACCAAACTTCAATTCTTCTTACGCATACCTTCCACATACCTCATCGAAGCTACCCAAGCTATTTCCCTAGCTTCAAATCAACTGAAGGCCAGACTTCGATCAGAGCTGAATCTCCAAAGCACCATTCTTGGCCAATCGAGTGATCCACTTGGAACTAATCCAATTCTTGCTCAACAGGGCTTCCTCAAGCGCACGAACCATCGATCTTAGCTCCGATGAGATAAATCCATTGAAACTGAGCTTTACGTAAAAATGTGTTGGAGTTTCTGAATAAAATTCATATGTGAGCCCATCCTAGCCATTGGATCTTCATGGATCCCTCGCGCAAAGGTGTGGGATGATTTTAGAGTGAATCTAAGCTCGGGTGAGCTCGGATCGAGTGATCCATGGCAGACAGGCTACATCATTCATCGCTCGTAGGAAGAGAGATCATGAGCTACAATTCTGCATTATTAAAATTAACGGCTCTGATCAAATCATGCTAGATCCGATGCTTAATCCCTTCTTAGTCGCGGGTTTGATCATGGTCATCTGATCTTAGATCGGACGGCCCATGGGAAAGCGCGTCCTGCCAACAACTGAGTCAGTCACAGATGAGACAACTTTAATAGACAATCCCGTTGTGTCATGTGGAAAGCACACCGCGTCAGCTTGCCACATGGCGCTGACTGGATTAAAGCTTAATTAAGTTAATTTAATTGGTTTTTAAGGATGAAACTTCCATAATTCATAACTAATTGTAAAAAAATTCAAAAATATAAAAATAATGGCTCATTTTAAAGGTATTCCAGAGGGGTATCCATTAAAATTATGCTTAATTAATTATGAAAAGTGATTTTGGCTTAATTATGATTTAATTAAAAGTTTATTGACCAAATAACTCCCTAATTTATCATCCAATTGGTTTCATATTTTCTAAGGTTGTTTATGGGGATGACCTCTGCCTCCCCCATTTTGCTTGAAATTTATTGGTTGATTAATTGGGAAAATTGATTGATTAAGCCCTAATTATCATCTTAACTTAATTAAGGGTTAATTAAGCATGGTAATAGTAAATTAACTAATTAATTGGACTCATTTTTCACTGATTACCAGTAGGGAGGTTTAGGGAATGTGATTGAGGCCTTTTCTCTAATCTTTTTTCCTAAATTTCCTTTACTTTCTAAGAGAAATTAATTAGGAATTAATTAACTAATTAATTTCTTAATTAGCTTAATTAAATTTTAAAATGGATCTATTTTCAACAAGAAGGTATGTCGTTCTTTATACACTACTTTTACTATAAATGTGCTTTCTTACATTAGTTCAAACTTATCAGTTAACCTTCATCAAGTAACAATTGGTTTTGTTGAACTAATAGGAGGTCTAAAAAGACAAATGTTTAAGGTCTAATAAAGTTATCATGTACTTTTGTTATTTAAGCATGATATAAATTTAGGTGTTATAAGGCTTATGAGTGAAATTTATTAAGATTATCCAACACTTCTAATCGATGATGAGTGTTTTGTCGATCATTAAATTTTGTATTAATAGCTTATTTTATAGCAAGGCTTTATTATTCTATTCTAAAAAATGTGGGGTACATCTGAAGATAAAAAAACCAAAAGAGATTACAATTAATTCCCCCTAATATAACGTATTAATATTTTATCATTGTGGCACTATTGATGTAATTTTCTTGACATAGCATTTGATGCAATAAACATCTCCTTTTGCACACCTTGCTTTGCTAGAAAATCTATTTGCTAATTCCCTTCTTTTTAAAAGTGGCTCCATTTGACTCTTTCATGTTGTATGATGCATCCCATTAATTTAACAATATTAATCATATACCATGGGGCCTTATCCATCATATGTAGAAAACCCATAAGCAACTTAGAGTCTAATTCCACCCATATATTATGCATCCTATAGTTATAGGCAAATTTAGGTTTAGTTAAGAGAGTTATAGCTTCAATATGCAAATTTAAAAACACAGGGAATGGAAAAATAAAATAGATAATGTCTCATAGCATTTATAAAAAGTCTACCAATTCTAGCCTTATTACTGATCGAGTTATTGTTGCCATCCAAGTAAATTTTAATCCAAATTATGTTGGTTTCTCCCATTGAACCATCTTCCATCTGGGTTCGTTCCTTGGATTAACAAAAATTCTAAGATGATCCAATTATGTGTTTAATCCCTTCAACATAAAACTTTTGATTCCATTAGAAAATTGAGCTTTTTGAAGGGAAGCTTTGATCTGAATGATATGCATCCCATCTACACATTCACCTCTTCATGTTTAACATTATATCTTATCATCCAAATAACCAGCAGATAATGATAGGAAAAGTGTTTGTAAATAGCTAGATAATTGTTGCATATGATGAGGAATCTAGTCTAAAACTAAATCCAAATTTGATTAATATTCATTTGTCAGAATTTTTCCATTGAAGATCTTTCACATGTGTTTCCAAATTTCCAAACTAAATTTGCAGCTAAAGAACAAGTTATTGAAAATTTAATTACTTTTAGAACATTAACTTCATTTGAAAATTAAGTACAGACCTTTGAGATTAAGTATATCATCTGCGGGGAGTAATAATGAAATATTTTCCATAAATATATATATATATATATATATATATATATATATATATATATATATATATAGAAGATTTTAGTAATCTATTCCAAATGAATTAGACCCAACCTATATTGTCACTAGTTTTTATCATACCATAAATCAATTTGGATTAGAAACTACATGAGTTGAATTTCATAACTAATTGGCCCTTAACACTATGTTCTATTTTAACTTTAGTTATATCTTGTGTGATTGAATGGGGAATAAATTCTTATAGCTTGTTGTATTTCACTGGTTGTCATTCCATAAGTCAGAAATAACAAGATTTTGATCCACCTAGTCAATCAATAATTTGTATAAAGTGCCATTAATAGCCCCAACTGAAAATTAATTTTACCCTCTCCAAGATTCTAAAAAATTAATTCATCCACTTGATCTCTATGTTAAATTATAGCTCTCTAATTGGTCGAGTCACCAAGGTGGCAGTTAGCCATTCTTTGATGAACTTTGAAATATTTTTTGCTATGTAGAAACTTAGCCCACAAAGTGCAATTAGCTCTATGATTAATAATTTGATGTTATTGATTGTGATGGAGTCTTGAAGTTATCTAAATCTCATGGAACCTTCTATTTTTGGTTTGTAAAGCTTCTTCCAACCATTTCGATTCAAAATAAATTTGTTAAACATGCGTTTAAACCTTCTTTAAACCCTCAATGGTATCTCATATACTTGTATTGAGTAAAGAGGGATCAAATTTAGAACACTTTAAACTAAGACTAATCTCCCACCAAAAGATAAGAATGCAATTTTTCAAGATTTAATATTTTGTTGCACTGTAAATAAAATATCATCAAATAATCTTGAGTTAATCCTTCCCTTATTTAGGTTCACTCTCAAATATTTCATTGGTGGCCTGACTTTGGAAAATAAAGTTATTTTTTTTTTTCATCCATCTAATTATTTCATGATTGCATGTAATCAAGAAACTAGCACTTTGATATGTTAAGACTCATGCCAGATACTAATTTTTAATTCTTTATTATCTTCATTACTTGATTAACTGCTTGTTTGCTACCATTACAAAATATAATTAAATCATTCTTGAAAGTCAAATAACAGTAAAAGATGTTGCTTCTAGTAGAGAAATGAGAAAACTTGTGTCTAGCTTCCAACTCATTTATTAATCTAGAGAAATATTCTACTACCAAAATGAATAAATTTGGGTAGAGTGGATTGCATTGCTTAAAACCCCTATGAGATTTGAAAAAGCCATGAGACTCACCATTTGTAATAAAAAAATAAAATTTTTTTGCAACAATCTTTAAACAATTTTACAAAATTCCTATTAAAATCTCTTAACTCTCAACACAGTTAGTATAAACCTCTAGTTGTAACTATCATATGCTTTTTTGATATCTAACTTCAAAATTGAATTAATACCTCCACATTTCCAATCTAAAATTTGATCGGTTCTTGAATAAATAGTATATTGTCAATTATTAATTTTCCTTTTATGAATGCAAATTGATTCTCTAAATTTTTATGGGTAAAATGGGGCCATAATTGATTAACTATCACTTTACTGATAATTCTACTGATAATAGAAGTGATGATTAGCCTTAAGTTTTCTTGGATATTCTTGTTATTCCCATTGGAAATCTGTGATATAGCAGATGTCTTGATAAATTTATACATGTCATTCCATTTAAAGAAACTTTGGATGGTTGAAATATCCTCCTCCTTGATAATAGGCCAACTACACTTCTAAAACTTAACTATAAAACTATTCGGACCAACAATTTTATTACTTTCCATGGAGTCTAAAGTGCATTTAATCTTTGTTCATCTAGGATAATAGATAAGAACTATTTTCTAACTTATTATTTCCACTCAGTTAAAAGATCATATCTAAATTTAATTAAATATATTTTGTTTTTAGTAAAGAGATGCTTAAAGTAATCTAAAGAACTCCACACAATCTCTTCTCATTTAATTTACTAATCACTACAATCACTTTTGTTTTTAAGAATAGCTTATGTTTACCTCCATTTGGTGGAACAAGCATGAAAATATCTTGAATTCCTAACCACTTAATGAAATTGGTGACTACACCATTTAGATTGATAAAGCATTCTTTTGTGTTGATGTATATACTCAAATTGGCTTAGGATTATTGTAGATTGATCACAGATTCAATATATTGGCTAATATTGAATTCCTCCTCTAATTTACACCCTTCCTCTTTAGCTTGTGCCACCAAACTAGTAATGTCAATAAATGTTCCCTAATTCCAAACCATCAATATTTTTTATTAAATTCTTGTGTAGCTTCAAAAGTCTAATTCAAGCACTAATCCCTTCCTGAGCTTGCCAAGCTTCATTTACACAATTTAAAAAGTGTGCTTGCATTATCTACATGTTCAAAAATCTAAAGTATGTATGCAATGGTTTAGGTAGTAGATTAGCTGATATCAGAAGAGGTGTATGATCTCATCTAATTTTGCTAACATATTTAATTGATGTATACTAAAATAAGAAGTTCCATTTTTTTTATTTAAGACTCTATCTAACCTTTCAAAAGTTTTTCCTCTATACTATGTGAATAAACAACTAGATATGCCATCATCCAATAGATTTGGTTTATGGATAACATCAACACATTCAATCATGAAAACTTGTTTTGGTCTCATACCACCCTTCTTTTAGATGCACATGAAATCATATTAAAGTCAGCACCTACTAGCCATCTCCCTTGACCTTTAATATAAATTGGACATATTTTACCCCAAATACCTTTTCTTGCTTCTCTAGAACAACCCGTATAAATGATAGTAGCTTTAATAGTAAAAATACAACAAGAGATCATCAGATGCAAAAATTGATCATCCTCCAACAAAACATCTACTTTAAAATTGCCATTCCATTGGAACCATATCTTAACATTGAATTAGTAACATAATCATAATTACCAAATCTTCTAACCAATCTAGAAATTTTATTTGTTTGGTACATTGGTTCTAAAATTGCAAGCAATTCTAATTTTATGAATCCTAATAAGGTTTTTGAGAAGATTAGAGACACTATCCTTAATAGTGCCCTTTATATTCTAAATGATAACTTTAGTCATGTAAAAGAGATTAATTGACCCTAGTAACCCTAAAGAGTTGTCTATCATTATAAAATGCTAAAATACCTACAAGAGATAAGCTTAGAAGTTTTGCTTCAACACTTATATTAACATATTTCAAATCCCTAATCCCTCGTTATTTATGTTTTCTTTAAATTTTTGAATAAGCCAATTATCTTCCATTTCTTGAGTCATATTATTGATCACATCCATATTGATATTAGAGTTGTCCTCAAAGAAAAGATTGGGTTCATTGTGAATAAATTTCTCTCTTGATCAATCAAACTAACCTCCATTACCTATATTAATTTCTTGGGGATTTTCAGATGTGGTTCCCACTTCCCTTTCATTATTTACCATCTTCTCTAAGCTTGGTGCATTTTTATTTTCTCCTTCCCTTGAACATTTTTGTCTTAACTCTAGATGAAGAACATAACAATTCTCCATAATGTTCCCAAACATCTAGAATTTGCTATAGTAAAATATTTTTTATTATATAACCATCAGTTGCCAATACCCATTA
Source organism: Cymbidium sinense (assembly GCA_021442155.1). NCBI lineage: Eukaryota > Viridiplantae > Streptophyta > Magnoliopsida > Asparagales > Orchidaceae > Cymbidium > Cymbidium sinense. Next base: position 30,013,408 of record CM038222.1, read on the forward strand.
GATTGCGATCCTATCCAAACCTCATCAGCATAAGATGTAGTGATATCCATCTCTATTAGGGTTGTAGTTAAAAGTCTTGAAAAGTTATAAGTTATAAGGTCCAATTTTAAGGGCTTGCTATTGATGGTTGCGATGGAATACAACACTTATTTGTTGAATAGGTATAATTTCATATTTAGAAATTTATTTTAGTTTGGGACAACAGGTGGCTAAACACTACAATCAAATTATGTATTCCATTTAAAAATCTTCATTGGGACATTATCAATATGATATAACTTCTTAGAGAAGATTCTTGCATAATCTTCTTTCTTATTATGCTCTATAGCAATATGCCTCCCATCCAAAAGTCCCACACTCTAATCATCCATGAGCTTTAATTCATCAAAATGCCATGTAATTATATATAGTTTAGGATGCTTGTAAGTAAATCTTTCAAACAAGGCAAACGTCAATGGTTTAGATAATTGAGTGGTTTTTGCTTCAGACCAAAATAAGGTTAGTTTCCCTCAACCTTTTCACGATACATTTTGGGGGAAGATCAACTTGTTAAAGATATAGGCGTCTTTTAGTTAATGGAGCTGTTATTTATTATCACACCAACATAAGGAGCTGTTTCCATCATGAAAATAACAAAAACCACAACTATAACTCATTGCCACTAATGGAATAGTAACTGCACTAAATAAATAAAAACCTTAGCAGAATGAGGGATGGGGACATACCTCACACTCAAATATTTTACTTATTGCCCCATCACATTAAATCTTAATGACGCCAAGTAGATCTCTAGGGTACATATTCAGATAATCAAACACATCACTAAGGATAAATATATTATTTCAAAAGATAAGCATGTTACCCTATAATGGATTTGATTACTTAATAAGGTCTCCTAAGGCTAATGGGTATTCAATGTAGCAGAGATTTTTCCTTTGAATTACACAAAAAAGTAGAACAAAATTTATATTAGTGTAGGGCTTATAGTTCCCTATAAAGGCAAGCCCCTATAATTTGTTACATTTAACAAAGAAAAGAATTTTTCCTAAGAATACTCTTGATTAAAGAAATTGACTTTTTATCTCTATGGATTTTAAAGCTTGTCAAAAAGAATTGTTAATTCAAAAATTCATAAGATAATGCCCGAAAGAAAAAAAGTTTATTTTTTGGAAGTTAATCGAGAATAAGTAAAAATATTTTTTAGATAATAAGAAGCCCGATAAGCATTTCAAATTATCATAATGTTAGGCTTTAGATTTAAATTAAAGTTATTCAGATTCTAAGTTGACATTTTATTAGAAATGTAAAACTTAGATTCTACATGCACAATTCTAGAAAAATGCCTAAGAGTTGAAGACTTATTCTAATATAATGCATAACCTAAGTTTAAAAGTTCTTTTAATATAAGTCAGAGGCTTGACCTAGTGTAATTTATGGGAATTATTAGTTATCTTTTATGACTTAAGATAATACACCTATGCTTGACTCTTTTGGACTTATTACCCATCTAGAAGGGTTGCTACCTAACACAACCTGATGAATTTTAAAACCATGATTTCAATCTTATGTATGTAAGATGGCTCAGTTATTATATTTTGGAAAGAAAGCTAAGAGCCAAGACTCACTCCCTATCCTTAATATAATGACTGACATGTTATGCACCTAACTAATGCAATAATTATCATTTTTTATGTATTTTGACTCACAATTTTATTTAGAGCTTTAGGTATGTAATTTCATGTTTATAATGAGATATAGTTAGAAAATAGTCATGGAATAAATTAATAATAGAAGGCACACTTTCCCATGAAGGGTGGTTATCTTGATAGGTCGGATGCCCCATTATGTGTAATGGGTGAAGCACCTAATTAAAAAATTATGAAGGATATGCTAGAATGGTTCATAAAGTCTAATAATTTATAGTTTCTTTTAATTGTTTAAACTTAGGGCTTTGTTTATGGTGAAGTTATTAATTTTTATTTTATGTTTTAGTTTGACTCGTTTAATAGAGTAGAAAATTTAGTTTTCCTAAGGGCCTATCATATCTAAACTTTTTCATCATAAAATATAGCAACCATAGAAAAAAAATCTAAAAAAGCATACAATTATTTTATGCACCCTAAAATAAATGAAGTTGAATTAAATTAATAAAATATGCCAATGTGGCTAGGTACCATTATACACCCTCGAAGAAAATGAAAATAGGCAGCCAACTTTGCCCTTTTATAGCTCAACCTAGAACTGAAGCCTTTATTTATGGGCGTATTTATCTAGGATCGTAATCTTCTTGAGGGACCTCCTCGAGCTCCATAGGAGAACACCAATAGCTAAAGTTAGCTCTTACTATTTCTAGACCACATAGATCCTAATCTAATTCTGAGCTTAAATTATATTTTAAAATTCCAAAAATAAGATTCTAAACCCTACAAAATAATGTTAGGAAGATTTTTGAAAGAAAGAGAGCTTAAGGACCTTTGAGTACTTATTTTGATTTGAGAGATATTTGGCCTATTGAGAAATTGAAGAGAATGAGGTTTTTTGACTAGGAGAAATCAGGAGAAGGTTGAGAAAAAGTTTGCACTTTGAATCACTAAGATCTAAAAGAAATTAGATTGTAAGGTTTTGGCCAAGATAGAGAAGGGCTAAGTAAGAATAACCTAAATCTAAATGACATTATATAGAAAAGAAGGAAAGAGGGGGTCGGTCAAGCAAGAGAAGAAGATTGGAGGGACAATGAATAAGAAAATTATTTAGGTTTGAATTGATAATTTCAATCAAATAATCAAAGATCTCATATTGAAAAGTTTGACCAAGGAGAATTAGAATGTGTGTGTGTGTGAGAGAGAGAGAGAGAGAGAGAGAGAGAGAGAGAAGGATATTAATCAAGGAAAAATAAATTAAAGATATTAATTTAAAAAATTAACCAATTAAGATAAAAAAGGAGGAAAATACAATTTTATTAAGAGTTTAAAATTGGAATAAATTAACACATGATGTAAAATTGAATTCAAATGAAGTCTATTATGCATGAGTATTAGCCAATAGGAAAGGAGAGAGAAAAATAAAGTTTATCATAATAAGCAAGGTCCATAAAGGAAATTAATTTGAAGAGGGAATCAATTTAAATAAATTTCAAAATTCAAATCTCCAAGTAATGTGGTCAACTAAGCAATATTCCAAACAAGAATTCAATCAAATTTAATGCATGATACATAGATGATTTAATGAATTAATTAGAAAGGAATTAAAAAAAGATACTACAAGGCTTAATTCAATTAAATTAATTATGATAAATCCATTAAGGGATTTTTTGCTGAGGGACTTTCCCTTAAAAAACAAATGTCCATTCAAAGCAACCAATCAATTTAAAATCAAGGAAGATTAATTAAGAGACATTTTGAAATGTAAAATAATTTGAATTTAATTAAATAAGGGTCGACTAATTAGTTTTTATAAATAAATTAATTAAAAAAGGAAAGTATATAAATTCATGGCTCATTTGAATTTAAATTTGATTTAACTTAAAGTAATTCAATTAAACTCAAATTAGCTTAATTAAAGCATGATGAGGTCAGCCAACCCATGCCATAAGAGAATAAATTCAAATTAGCATTATTATGATAATGATGATTTAATTAAGATTCAAAACTATTTAAATCAAAATTTAAATAAAGTATTTTTGAAATTTGAATAAATAAGGAAATATTATGGAAATAATTTTACTAATTCTTACATGATTTATCATTCCAAAAACTTCAAAAAATTTAGCCAATATAAAAAATGATATGAAAGAAAATAAAAGGATAAGAGAGAGAAAAAATAATTAGGATAATTCTAGAGTAGTTTTATTCTCATGCAAAATAAAATGGATAATTAATGTAATTTATCATGAAAATAGTTAAATGAAGTAAGAAATAAATTCATCTTACTTGAAAGCCCAATAGATGATAATTAAACTCATGTAAGTAATTCAGATTATCCAAAAGAGAATAATTCAAGGAATAATTAAACAATAATACAATTTTAAAAATAGAAAAATATGTAGAAATTTAAATTAAAATTTTTGAAATGATTAAGCCATTAATTTTATTTTATTGAGCACTTGTTTACTTTAGTTTTATAATTCCTAAAAAATTCTCAACCACTTGAAGTCCAGTAGCTTAACTTTCCAAATGTAATTGAAGAATCTGGGTTTGAAGAATTTTTTGCAACACTTGAAATATACCAATTAATAGCATTTGAACATATGTTTGTTATCGTCAAAATCAATCTTAAATGATATAGGGCCCATGGAGTCATCACCCTAAAGTATTATGTTGAATGAATTACTATTTTGGCTTAATTTATTTTAATTAAACTTAAATTAACCCAAATTTATTCAATAAAAATTAGGTATTTTAGGTTTAATGGATTCTTCTCACTGAGGTAAATCTATAAAGACTTATATGAATTTTTTTTTTTAAGTAGTTGATTTTATATAGAATTTTGAATCTTCTAGAAATTTTTTGCATTTTTTAGATCCAAAAAATCTAGATTTTCCCCCTTAACCAGTCAGCACTAATTGGCCGCAGATGTTGCATTGCCTTACATGTTTGCAGAATTGCACCATGTGGGAGCCATGTGGCTCTTATGTTAAAGTGGTGGGATGCTCCTTTAAATTAAGGTCGTGTGATCAAAGATTAGAGGACTTAAATTCATATCATAATTCTTATAGGAATTAGAATCAAAATGTGCAAGTAAATCATGTCCATCCATTCTGAATAGAAGGAACAGATGGCAGTGATAATGTCTATAACATCCACCAAAGGATGAGAACCAACGACATTTAATAGTTGATTTTTGATGATCTACTTGACCAAAATGCATTTTTTTATTACAAAATGATCATTGAATAATTTTAAATTAGTCCATTTGATTTGATCTTATCTAAGGTCAAGCTTATTTTATAAAGGACCTAACTAAATTGAAATAGAGATCAAGTTTGGCCATACCTCACTAGCATGGGGTCTTGGCACTCGCTTGGGTTTCAAAGTTGTTCAAGATGATTGGATGAAGCTTTGGGAGAAAATTTGTGACTTTCCAACCTCTAGTTCGATGTGGAAACCAACACCCACTACTATTTATTATAGTTTGGTGTGGAGCATGATCATAAAGAAATGAGTGGAAGAAAAGGGTTTGTATGAGTTGGTTACACTTAAGAAAGGTGATGGAGTCAATAGGAGCCATTAATTTAACTAAGTTTCTTTTTCTTATAGATGGTTGAGAGCTAATCTATTAGCTTTGAGGGGAAGTCACTAGCCATGGGAATTATGATTCTATCTTGATAAGGAAGGTGGTGGAAGGTCAAAGATGGGGTTTGAGTTAAGTGAAGGCAGTAAAGGAGAAAGCTTGGATAGGCCTTAGAAGGGATGGGTTGGATGGGCCATGCTTGCTCTCCATGAGGTCCACTTCATCCCCCTTTGCCACCACAATCATCACATGCCCATTTAGTTGCTGCCTCTTGCCTAAGTCAGATCTTAAGTGAACTATAAGTTATACTTAAGTCAAATAGATCAAAGGATAAGGAGGGTATAAGATCGTTTGGCTTCATATGACAATGCTTTATATTTTCCTTCCATGGCATCTCTTTACCTTTTGATTCCACCTCATCACCTTCTTTTGGGTCGGTGGTTGGCTGTCCAAGTAAAACTAAAGTGGGTTATAGATTGGGTTGGACTTATTTAAGTTTGGCTTAAGTGATTTATTTAGGTTGTTTTAATTGCATTATTTTCATTTATTTTGTTTTGGATTTAGTTTTATGTTTCAATCATTTCTAATTGCCTATCACAAGATTCATGGATCAATGGATTCATGTTTCATATGAATTGGTCATGATTAAGCTTAGTTTGATCCATTTGACTCAAATAAGTCAAATTGGGTTCTTTAGCTTACATGTCCATTTTGAGGTCACACATTCATTCAATTATGTGATTGATCTTTGATGATGTTAAGGAGTGATTAACATTAACCATTCTTAATTATTTTAAGTTTAATTTTAGTTAAAATTCACTTTAACATGCATTCTTATTCAAATGGGTTAAGGTGAATTAATTTTATCAAATAACCAATCTAACTTGAATTAAGGTGGATTTGGTCTTCAATTATATCCAATTAAGTGTTTGGAATGATTTGGATCAATTGATTTGAACTTATTTGAAGTTGATTTTAATATAGACCCATTTTGACCCAAATTGACATTAATGGGTTAATATGAGTTCATTTGGGTTAAATGATCATATTGGTTAAATTAATTTCATTGATTGGTTGAATTATATTTGATTATGATTTACAAATGATTTTGAATATTTATTTAAATTATTTTCAATTTAATTTGAATTTAGGCCCAATAAGGTGAATTTGGGTTTATTTGGATTAAGTGGCCAAATCAACCCAATTAAATCTTTATTGAATTTAGATTTGTTTAAATTTATGTTTAAACATGTTCATTTGATGGTTTTGAGCCTATAAGATGAATTAATTTGGTTGAATTTAAAGAGTTGATTTTTGACCTAATATGACCCACATAGGTCAGTTTTAGGTCAAATAACATGTTTGACCATTCTAAACCCCACTTGAATTTATTTTTAGATTCATTTATATTTATGCATTGATTCAATGCTTTTTGTTTGATTTGTTTTGAATTATTTTGATTTTAGTTAAATTTCCTTGGACTTAGGTGATTTTAAACTTAAATGGGTTGATCAGGTCAACCATCCCAACTATCTTAGTTTAAACTAAATTAAATTTAGAATTTAATTCAATTATGTTTGATTTGGATTTTCTATTGAAATTTAGGGTTTGATTAGGTTTACCTAATTCAAATGGGTTAGCTCAAGTCCTAGAAGGATCCATTGGGATTGCTTAGGTTTTCATCCTATGACATTGAATTTGATTTGCTCTTTAAATTTGATTTCAAATTTGATTTAAAATTTGATATTTGGTTTAAGATCTATATTTATTCTCTTTTATTATTTGATTTATTTATATACTTGGTCACTAAGTGTAGTATCCTAAGTGTCAAATAAGAAAGCTCCTAATCTAAAATTAATGAGCCTAATTACTAAGATTAAGGATAATGTCAACCTCATCCAAAATGAGGTCAACCCCCAATATTGTGATAAACTAAACAGAGTACACCACACATATTGCCATTGATCAAATTAATCGATAAATTTCACAAAGCTTATAAGCAATAATGATTGTGATGGTTTGAATTTGGTTTTGAAATTTAAATTTAGATTTAGCTTTGATTTTGATTTTAAATTTTATTTGAATTTGAATGTGAAAGATAAGCATGAAATATTTTAAACTATTTTAAATAGAGAGAATCATTATTAGAAAAATATAGATTTACTAGTATTTAGAAATAATAGAGATGTTAATATGATAAGACTCATCAAGGAATCTTGTCCCAAAATATAACTAGAAAGATGTCTCCAAAGATTTATTTGTATCTTGACAACAATAGAGTTTGGTTTCTGTCAATTTCCAATGGCTGACCTAGGAAGAAGGCATGAGTACTCATATCTTTCTAGATGAGATTAGCCAAGGGGGTAGTCTAAATGACTAACCAAGCTAAAGAGAGGATCTATAGGTAGACCCTAATGTTTTCTTTCTTAGAAAGGATGCCACTATGGGTACTCACTCTTATCTAGAGGGGGTAGTTGGAGATGATGTCACTATAGATATTTACTCCTAACCAAATTAGTTAATATAAATGGGTCCTTAGAGTGGCATTTTTCCATCCCTAAATTTCTTTTCTTTTGAGCTAGAAAAGAGTCTTAGGGATTTAAATCCTAATTTAGTAAGATTGACTAAAAGGAAAGGGGTCTTAATGACTTAATCCAATATTTATTTTCTAGAAAATGATGCTTGTTAAAGGGCTTATTCCTATTTTGATAGCTATTAATAAAGGCTTTTAATGATTTAATTCAAACTTAAATAGCTAAAATATGGAAATGGCGGGTTTCTTTTTTAACTTAAATCCTAATCTACGAATTTTAACTAGTAGGAAATGGATCTTGGTGACTTAATCCTAACCTAAATAGTCCATTTAACAAGATAGAGTCTTGATGGCTTAATCCTATTTGTAGATTTTGACTAGTAGGAAGGGGGCCTTGGTGACTTAATACTAACCTAAAAAGTCTATTCAATAGGAAGGGTCTTGATGACCTAACCTTATTTTTAATTGTCTATTCGATATGAAGGGATCTTGATGACTTAATCCTATCCTTAGATTTTGACTAGTAGGAAGGGTCTTGGTGAATTAATCCTAACCTTAATAATTTATTCAACAGGAATGGGTCTTAATGACTTAAACCTATCTTTAATATTCTATTCAATAGGAAGGGCTTTTGATGACTTAATTCTATCCTCAAATTTTCATTTGTAGGAAGGGGTGTTGGTGACATAATCCTATCCTTATTAGTCTACTGAAATGGGGTCTTAAGTGGCTTAAATCCATTTTTAAAAAGTTGTTATAAAATATTTCAAAGATATCATTGAAGGATTTAATCTTCAAGTGATTAGATTGTTGTTAGAAAAAAAATTTGTTTAAAACTATGCAGAAAATATTATAAATAGAAATTTAGCCTAAAGTAATTTAATTTATTTTACAATAGATCGATCTCTTGACCAAATTAAATTATAGAAATAAAAACTTAGTAAAAAATAACTTTTTTTGATCAATTTTGGTATTAGGACACAATTTAAATGCAATACTTCTTTTAAGTAATGTTCATTAATAAGTAGCATTGCACGTTCACCATTTCAAGTTATCAATTGATAAGAACCTCCTTTGTATACTTTCTCCACAATGAACAACCCTTTTCATGTTGGTTCAAATTTGCTACCTATCCTTCGATAAGCTAAAATTGGCCTTCTAAGAACCAAGACCAAGTCTCCAAATTGGAAAGTTCTAGGACAGACAAATTTATCATGAACTGGAATCATACATAATTGGTAAAATTGAAGGTCTTATTGAGCTCTCAGGTGCTTTCCTTCAAGACTTTCAAGTTCTTTAAATTGATGTTTATGATTTTGATCTATTATAATATGGTTGTTGATTGTGATCCTCAGAGAATGAAGTTGCAATTCTAATGGAAGAACAACTTTAGTTCTGTAAACCAAAGCATAAAGTGTAGTTTGAATTGGTGTCCTATGTATTGTCCAATATGTCCATATGGCTTCAACCAACTTTTCATGCCATTGATGTTTATTCTCATCAAGAATTTTTTTCAAAATTCATGCAAGTGTTTTATTAAAAGCTTTGGCCAATTCATTTTCCATAGGGCAATAGATGGTTGAATATCTCTAATCAATTTTATGCCTAGCCACAAAATGATTTATCTTAGTAGACTTAAATGTTGGGCCATTATTGAATATAATTTGATGAGGAATGTCAAATCGATATATGATATTTTTCCTAGAAGAATTTAAGTACATGGTATGCTTTAACTTCTCTTAATGGAATAACCTTAACCTACTTAGAAAAATTGTCAGGTTCAACCAATATAAAATGATGCCATTTTGATTAAGGAAGATCAATAGGCCCTATGATTTCAGTACCCCAACTCTCAAAATTCTAAGAGTCATTCATTGAATGCAATAAATTAAGCAACTATTGTAAAACTATACCATGTACTTGGCATTGATGGAAAAAACACACAATTTCCACGCAACCATCAAGCATTGAAGGCCAATAATACTTAAGTCTTCTAATTTTAAATTTCATTTTGGGCTTGAATAGGTGAGCAACACACAATCTAGAATATATTTCAGCCACAATCTTATGAGCTTCTTATTTATCTAAACAACACAACCACATTTGATTCACTAGTGATTTGTCTTATGGTATCCTTTCCTCACTTAAGTAGTCAATGAATTGGTGTCTCAAGTAATATTGTTTATAACTTTTAGTAAGAGTGGCTATCATTTGTATTTCTATTTTTTTATTTATATAATCTAAGTCTATGGGAGATAAATTTTTCTAGTTTTGAACTTTTATAGATATTGATTCTTTTTCTTGGCACATTATTTCTTTTGCAAGTTTTGTTAAAGCATTAGCTATCAAATTGCATTTGTGTGATATTCTATACAAAGTCACTTAAGGAATATGCTCAAGTAACTTCATTGTATATTGATAATAATTAAAGCATTTTGGATGCAACACTTTATAAATTTTGGTCACTAGGTTAATAACTAGTTGGGAATCTCTAAAAGTTTTATTCTCTTTAATATTCATAAGGATGGTTAACTCTGAACTAGTTATGAGAGATTTATATTCATTTTCATTTTTTATATAGGGCTTAGATAAATGGTAGAGATATTGCATCATTCTTCTATTTGGAGTTATAAAGATTAATCCAATCCTTGCCTTCCTGGGATGGAAGAATTATATTTTTTACCTCTTCAGAGGATGCTGCACCATAAAAATATAGTTCCTAGGTAGCATAATTTTCTTCTTTTAAATTCATGATTTGCTTATCGAGGATATCATCATTGAAGGAGAACTGTAAGGGAGAGAATGTGCTACTAAGAGATCAACAACAATTTGACCTTTTAGAGAAACAAGAGGGACAAATGTAATTTCAAATTGTATCAAGACCATCAACCAATGTTCTAGATGTCTAGACAATGTCAACAGATCATAAGGTATTGCAAAGGATTTACTCTTGAAATCAGCTTCACTTTATGTGATAGCATGTAATGCATTGATTTTTGGATAAAAAAACTTGAGCTAAATAATGCTTTTTAATGGGCAGATGTTTGCATAGAAAATGAAATAAATAGGACACTTTAACTTGGAGTGATGCAACACCACAATCCCAGTGCCTAGGTGCTATCACTATCCCTTAGTTTAAAAAAAGTCTAGAAAAATACCAGCAACTCTTGCCACAACTATCCCTCTCAATAATAACCACTCAAGATGCTAATTCTTCTACACTCTTCCCATTTACTCTCTTCACTAGACATCTTCACTATGCTCTCTTGCACTCTCTCCACTCTTTTCTCATTCAAAATGATTGAAGTGAAAGGGTGACGATCATTACAAACACTATAGATTTTTATACGCCTCCACCATTGATCTTAAATCTAGTGCAAGATGACAATCCTTGCTCCATCGATCTTGGATATAGAGCAAAGGAGAAAAATAAGATCTCGTTGATTACATCGTAGGGAAACCTAAATTCTATAAAAAATTTGAAAAGTCCTGAAATCTGAAAACCTCTGTTATTGAACTTGGTTAGATGTGAGATGAAAATTCTCCCTCCATTAATCTTAGATTTGGAATATCACAATAAATTTTATAAATGTAGCACTATTAAGTTATCACCCTGCAAAAAATTTAAGAAAAATCACTAAATTTCCTGAAGAAAACTATTGAAAAATGGAGTTCCAGACTTGTAGTGCTTCGGTGCTAGGAGATAACTTCATAGTGCTAAGCTTTCTAGAGTTTGAACATTTGGCATCCCATGTCACAACACCACAACACCTTATATGGAGCCAAAGTGCCAAACATAGCACTGCATTTTTAGCTCTGCTCTCTTGGGTTTTGTATTGTCAAAAGATCTATATATAGAGTTACAGTGGTGTATTTTAAGTTACGAGGTACTACATTAATTTTATACCCTATCTCTGCATTTAAAATGCTAATTTTTTATATATCTAAAATCTAAATCATATCATGCAGTGCCAAAGCATAGCCTATTGTGTGCTGTAGCACCATCTTCTTTGGTTTCAAGTCAAAAATCTATAACTTAATGCTGTAGCACTACCTATTAGATGTCACAATGCTATCTTCATGGGTAATAAGCCAAAAATCCCTATATTATAGTGCCACAATGCTACATATTGAGCATCACAGTGCTAGACTCTCTAGTAGGATGACAAAAAGTTTCTCTCTTAAGTAAGCCATAATGTCACATATTGAGTGCCACAGTGCTAATCTCTCGGGCTATAAACAAATGTTTTTTATTTTATTTTATTTATTTATCTCCAGAGCACCGCAACGCTGTAATTTAGGTGCCACATTGAGGCATTTTTGAGTTTTAAACTTATATCCTACAGGCTAGCAATACCTAGGGATTGTATTCTTAGTGCCAAGGCACTATTACTTTGATATCATTTAAAATCAAAAAAATTCTATTATTTTAAATCTTATAGTTTTCAAAAGATAAATAGAAGGGCATATACATAAAAATATATGAACATGTTAAATAAAAATATATTTATTAAAAATTAAAAATGATTACATAAGTTATATAGAAAAGAAGAAAATATAAAATAAAAAGGGGGAAACTAGTAATCATATTTATTCTCTTCTTTTGCTTCCGATGCCCAAGGAGCACTTATTTCCACTTACTAGAACTGAATAGCATGTTAGATATTGATGTAGCACCGTGGTGCTCTATCTAAGTGCCGCATCATTTGTTAAAAGTTTGTCCTATCTATTGAATACACTTGCCAAACTATCTGTCCTTTTGAATAGTCTTTTTAACTCGCACCGAGTCACTAGATAATCAATGCTTAGGTGATAGTGCACTGGTCAATCTACCAACCTACATTTAACCATCATTTATAGCAGCACCATGGAACTATTTTCCTATTACCAAGGTGCCATCCTAATAATTCCCTTGTGCAATGATCTACAATGCCAATGTGCTTCCTCACATAGCGCCTAGGCTCCATACTTCTAGCATTAAGATGCCATCCCATAGAATAACCCACTCATTTATCATGTAAACACCAAAATAATCTGGCATTCCAAAGGGATGTAAGTCCAATTTTTCTGCTCACCATATGAATACTCTTATGTTTTCTAGCATTCTAAATGGATTTAAGTCCAATTTATCTATTCACCATGTAAAAACTTTTATGTGTACTGGAATTCCAAAGGGATGCAAGTCCAATTTACTTGTTCACAATGTGAACACCCTTATCTTTACTAGCATTACAAAAGGTTGTAAGTGCATTCTTCTATTTTTCTTCCATAAGAATGCCCTATAATTCATTCACCATTTAAACACCTATATAAATTTGCAGACTTTCTAATTAATGTAACTCCAACCCATGCTTGCAATGCCAGCATAACATATAAATCTATAGACTTTCTAATTAATGTAGGTCTGACTAAAATTTTACAAGCATGTAGGCACAACATACCTAAAGAATCCCAAGTCATTAATGCTGAGATAACTCAATATGAGCCATCCCTAATAAATTAGGAAGGACTTGAATCTCCTATCAACAACTGGAAATGGTGGTATGAAAGAGTCAACTAGTGGATGATGAGGTAGATAATCACTCTTTTGGGCAGATGAGAATTTTCTAATCAATGAATAGAAACTAATTCTAAACTTCCAAAATGATGAAGATATGCATAACATGGAAGTCAAAGTTATTTGCATGGTCAATACATATTTATGAAATAGAAATGTGGCAGCAGAACAACCAAATGAGGAAGAAAATTGGGAGAACCCAAATCAGTAACAAACATAGTTGAAGCTTAAGTAGAAGTTGAAGTAAGAGAAGGGCTAACTGATTTTGTAACTAGGTTGTGATGAAAAATAGGTTGTCAACTCTATAGAAGAGACCAAAAAATCATCCAGCTTAATAATGACCTAAATGAAATGAACTGGCAGATGAAGAAACTTTTTGGTCAACTTAACCTTATAACAACTACAATGCAACAAGTACCTCTGAGAAATTTTTTGGAGATAGTCAACCCAATAACTAGAACTGGAGGTATGCAAAATGCTACACCTAACTTATTGATAGCTTTAACACAAAGGGAAGATTCCTCAGAAGAAATTACATTGAATGCCCATCAAGAGGCCGATGTTATCACAAAATATCAAGTATAAGATCTCATCAGCCAAAAAGTCAATTTAGTTATCGCTTCAGAAGCTATTGAATAGCTAGTTTTGAAAAAGGATGACCATAATGAATGAATATGACCAAGAATAGTATCTTAAAAAGTATGTTATGCCAAAATTTAACACTTTTCAGGCACAAAAAAATCCAAGGTTGCACTTGGCCCAATTTAAAGCCACAAGGAGAAATACCAAAGGGAATGACGTTTTAATGCTATGATAATTCATTTACAATCTTATCAATATGACCTTCGAATGGTATGCCGAGTTACCTAACGACTCAATAAAAACATTCGTCAAACTAGAAACACTCTTCATCAAGAGATTTATAAGAGCAACCAAGAAAGTAACGATAGTAGATCTCTCTTTAGAAAAGGAAAGAAAAAAATGATAGTGTTACCAAATGCATTATAATATGAAGGAATCTAAGCATGAAATGTGATCAATAGCTTAGAAAAAAGCATGAAGTTGAATTATTTATGGGGAATATCAATGATTAAATGACCCCATATATAGCCATGGCCAAGATTAATATGTTCCATGAATTATTAGATTGTGTAGCCAAGTTTGAAAAGCTCCCCAAGCAAAAAAGAACTTAATGCCAACTATAATAATAATCTTTTTGGAAAAGGAAAACAATCAAAATTTCATGATTTGAAGAAGAATGATGTGAATGCAACATTCACATTCATAATTGATAAAATGAGAAATTGAGGTGCAATGACCTCACGATAAGTGGAAATGCTGACAAAGCCTAAGAAAAAGAGGTCAACCCTATAGGAGAAGATGTCTAAATAGTACTCATTCAAAAGATATTATACTACATAAATTATTAGACATGCCCTAAAACTTTAATTATAATTTCTAGAGCCACATCGACCAGACCAATTATCGTGTTTGTTTCTCAAACTTGGGAATTTGAAAAATAAATGTTGAGAGTATTTGTTGGGACACCATGTAGATCCGCAGATGTACTCATTAGGGTGATCGGGTATGACATTGAGGAATAATGTACTATCTCGAGAGATAAAAATCACCATTCTACAATGGACCTAATCACCTAATAAGGACTCCTAAGGACGATGGGTCTTCGAATGTACCAGAAATATTTTCCCTATTTTACATGGAAAAGTAAAATAGGGTTTATTTTAAATCAGGTTCGTTAAGTTCCCTATGGAGGCAAGCCCCCATAGTTAATTACATCCTAAGGAATAATATTCCTTAGGAATACTCTTAATTAAGGTAAATGATTGTTGTCTCCAAAGATTTCAAAGATAGGACTATTAATAAATTGGTTATTTTTAGAAAATCAAGTGGGATTGATCAAAAGGAGGGAGTTATTATCAAAACCAAAGGGAGATGAATATGGGATGCTCATGATACTAGAAAATCTATTGAGCATCCCAGACTATCCTATGGTTAAGCTTTATATTTTTTTAAATTTGAGAAGAATTATATGTTTGAGTTGAATTTTTATTAGAAATCTAGGATTTATAATTCCATAATACAAGATCATGGAAATGCCTAAGAGGGGAGGATTTATGCTTGTAGCCTGCAAAGAGAAACAACATCCTCGGATCCTGAATCTAGGGAGCTTTGGCGAGGGCCAAAGTATGACCTAAATCTAAGGCAAAAATAAGTATATAGTTTATTTCTATAAGAGAGAATAAACCACCTGACTATTGGACTTAGAACTGCTTGGGGGTGGCCGCCAACTAACTCCTCCTATGATTTTAAATACATGTAGGCAAGTCTTATGCTTTGCAAGATAGGGAGGCTATTTTTTTTATTTAGAAAAGAGACTAAATCCTTAAACACACCACCTAAGAGAATAGATCATGAAGGGCATGAATAATGACTTAATATAGTGCAAATTTTGTTAAGTTTTATTTTGATTTTTGGATATTTTTATTTGATACAAGCTAAGGGATTTCATATGCCTAATGCATGAGAAAATTAGTTATGGGCCAAAATCATAAAGAAGGAAGCATGTTTCCACTATGGCTCTCAAAGGTCAAGCTATTTTCTCTGGAAAAAGTTGAAGCTCTCCATTAGCTAGAGTGAAGCAATATGTTTTATGCATGATGTGAGATATACAACATTCAGCTAAGGGGTTGCTAAATCTTTTATTATCTTGATTTATGTCCTAGGCTTTAGGTGAGGTTATGAGTTATTTAATTTAATTTTGAGTTAATTAATTGGATGGAAAATTTATTTTTTTCTAAGAGCCTAATCACATCCAGGCCACTCATCAAATAATGAAGAAACTAGAGAAATCATGCCATCCTAATTGCACAATCATAAACAAAACATTAATCAATTTATAAAATTAGCACCAAAGAATAAGAGGCTGATGTGGTCGGGCTCCACCACACAAACTCAAAAAGGAAAATGGGTCGAGATCTACCCTTATACAACCCTGATTGCAAATGAATAATTACAATTTAAAAAGTAATTCATGTTATGTGGGTCTTCATTCTTCATTTCTTCATTTCTTCATTTCTTTCTTTTTTCACTTCTTTCTTCCTTTTGATTTGACTTGAGATGTGGTTTGCTCTAAGGCTTCACATGGTACATAAGACATGATCTTATGGTCAATGTTCACTTTAATTCCCTCATAATATTCATTCCAAATTTCAATTGCAAAATTTACATCAAAATGGGAAAGATAAATCTAACTAAACCTACAAAATACAGATTAGCTAAACATACCACATAACCCAAGCAGTTATATGAATAATTTTGACTTAGCACCCCACACATGGGTAACCAAGTCCTCCTGTCCTAGTTTGGATCATGCTTAGGGGAATAAGAAACCTGCACAATGAAAGCATTTATAATTTTATTATAGCACCCCTTAAGCACAATCCCCTGCAGAACACATAATTAGACTAAGATTATCCTATCAACCAGTCTACACAAATGCACCCTAACATGTAGTCTAAAAACATTACATCACAAAATAAAATCATGCATCTAACCATACACTGCCCTAACATAGAGCTAGAAATGATACTTAGCCTAATGTGTGTGCCATTTAAGACTTGTGTGACATGTCTTAGCTAGTCTTTAAAGTTGGAATTTTCTAAGTGTGAAGGGTTCAACTTAGAGGGTGGTTTCATTTTAAGTGATTTAGTTGATTTGTCAATTTTATTTGATGATTTGATTTGGTTTGAATGAACATACATTTAGTTACTAAATTTTGTAAAGAGAAGAAAAGAGAAGATAACTTCTCTTTCCTCCCTATGTTAAGTAATTTCTAAGGTAGATTCATTAATGATTTTTCTTTAATGAATGTTTTATTATGTGTTTTGATTAACCCTAAGTCTAGATTTGCTCTAAATAAGCTTATTCAATAAGAAAAACATCTTAGGATTAGTTAAGGTGAATTACTATCACATAACACACAATCATGTATTTCTTTCCACTATGTATACCATGCATATGAGTAATCCTAGGCATACCTATACATGCAATGCAAATTTTAACACACCTTAATGATGAATGCAAAGAGATGTTGATTAAGAAAATTTGGATATTCCATGAAAGCATGTTTTTATTATGTAGAAAAGAGAGGGATTCTTTTATCCATTAGTTATGCACATACACATGTATAAAAGACATAAGTGAGTATAGCGATATTATTTTTTACATAAGGGGTGTAAGGTACAAGACCTACTTGGGGATACTTAAAGCCTTGCAACCGAGATGTGTAGACTAATATACCAATTTTCTTAAATACATGTAAATATATAAAAGGAAATAAATGGATGAAGAATCATGCAAAAGATTTTTTGTTTGATTTAGTTGTACAATTTAAATCTGTAATGTGAAGATCCTTCTTAAGTCATCACATAAAAGTGCATAGGAATCGATTTAAGCAAGTGTTATGTTATTTTCAAATAAACTATATACTTTGCAAATCCTATTCAAATCCACGTTAAGAGAAGAGAAGAAAATCACATAATACACATCTTATGCTATAATCACATGCAAGCTTATAAGTACTCATAAGTAGCATCACTTCATTTATAATCTTTAATTTATAGGTTTTGAAAATACTTTTTAGTTTAATTGTGATAATAGCCACTCATATTATTAATATTTAGCCAAAATATGCAATTTGACATAAAAGGAAACATTTCATTTAATTGATTTTTCAAAAGAGATGAATGCATGGTTTCATATGGCAAACAATATTTAGCATGCTTGGAAAGAAATAAAGTGATGTAAGCATATGAGTTCATTCACCCTAATTAATTTCTAAAGATAATCCTATGAAATAAGATCATTTAAAGTGAATCATAATTCTTTAAAGAGATTTTTATTTTTTGAATTTGATTTGACTTAAGAAATGTGAAAAGAGTTTGCTAGTCCTAACCCATTTCCCTCATGTGTGAATTGGATTTGTTTATTGTTAGAACAATTAGGTTGATTTTATGTTTTACTTAAGTTAAGGTGTGAATTAAATCCATTAATTACCCCTTACCTATACCCTTTAACATAATTAAACAAACAATTATGAGCCAACATATGATATGCAATCACATGGAAATTAAATCAACAATGCACCTAAGAAATAAAGGGGCCTAATGCAATTGGCTCATAATTATTGATTAATTAAACTAAAAGGGTTTAATTTATTATTTTCATAACCACACTACACATGTAGTTTGATTATAATTTTCTTTGAAATGTATTAGGTTATTGAACACCTAAGAATCTACCCAAGAATTAAGATGATTAAGTTCTAGAATAATTTGGTTTTGAGTTTAGTTAATTAAGCCATTTAATGAAGTGGTTAATCATTAATTAATTTGTAAATTAATTAAGTCTTTATCCAAATGAAATAAACATAAGAGTAAAGAATGGAAAAGAAATCCTAATCTCATTCCCTAAGTCCATTGACTATTTCATGATGATTAACAAGCTTAATTAATGGAATTACCATTATTTTATAGGTTAATTAATCATTTATTTAATTAAGAGAGGGATTAAGGATGAAATAAGCAATTCCTCTAATTAATCCAACAATAAATTCCAAGGAAACATGGAGGCAGAGGTCATCCCCCTAATTAACCTTAGGAAGTTTAGAATTAATTACTAAAGTAATTGAGAAGTAATTATCCTAATTAGATTTCCAATAAAACCCAAATTGAGTGAAGTATATGGTTCAAAATCAATTGATTTTAGTTTTATATTATTCCACTGAATTATCTTTAAAATGAACTTGAGTTATATTTTTTAGATTTTTCTACAAATAATTATGAATTTAGGAAGTTTCACCATTAAAAATGAATTAATTAAGCCTAATTAACCCCTTAATTTTGTCGGGCCACGTGGCAGTTGACGCAACACGCTTTCCACATGGTGCGATAGAATAGGGTATTTAAGTTGTCACATCTGCTGCCACGTCAGTTGGTAGCGAACACACTTTCTCCATGGGCCATACGATCTAAGATCTGATGATCCTGATTAATCTCACTATTTAGGCTTAAATTAAAAAAGAGATCTAACATGATTAAATCATAATCGTTCATTCCAATCACATGGAATGGACAGTGTGTGATCTATCTCCTCTTGAGCGATGAGAGACGAATCTCGTCCGTCGACCGTAGCTTGATCTGAGCTCACCCGAGCTCGGATGGAGTTCAAACTCACCCCACACCTTTGGGGAGGCACAAGCAAGAGATTCAACGATTAAGATCTAATGGGATATAATTCCCTTCATAAAGGACCAAACAAAAATTTCTATGGCTACAATTTTGAGCAATACCTCACCGGAGGTTATCACCGGTGCTTCCAATGGAGGAGCTAGCTTCATCTAGTAGAGATGAAGCCTAATTGAAGGTATCCAACCTTGATTTGAAGTGGATGACTCGGTTGATCAAGCTCACCTTCAATGGCAATCAGTTTTGATCGAAGTCCTCCTTCCCGTGGCTTGGTGACTTGGGAAATACCTTGAGTGAGCTCGACTAGTTTGCTTGATGGTTCTTGCAAGTTTAGTTTGGATTTAATGGAGAATTGGATGAGTTGGTGTTGATTTGGATCTCCCTTGCTTTGGCTTTGAAGAAAATTGAGAAGGAGAAAGCTTGCTTTCGATTCCTAGTGCTCAATCAAATTTAATGCATGTCATTTGAGTGAGAATGAGGGGGAGCATATCTCCCCCTCCTTGGATCGGACGATCGAAACTAGCTTTGCCATTTTTGATCAATGGAGGTGATTGAGTGATCAATTTTGGCTGTTAGACACTCCATGTGATTCATTTTAGGCAAAGGAGTGGAGGAGAGGGAGTGCCCATGTATTAGGTGAGTGTATGGGGTGATCCAAGTGTTCAATTCCCATTGGAGGGGTCAGTTTGGCCTTGCATTGGGTCATGGATGACCCAAACCCATTGGGTCATGTTCACCATCTCCCTTGGTGTCCAAGTGGACCACTAAGAATATGTCAAGTGGCCATGAGAAAGAATTGGCCAAATTCTAAGTGAATTTGGTCATAGGATGCCCTTTGACCTAGGGTTAAAATGGTCATTTAGCCTTGATTTTGATTCGGGAAGATTTGAAATGATTCAAAAATGGGCTGGGCTAAATTTCAAGTGATTTGGAGTTCATTTGGTTTGAATTGTTTCAATTCGACCTATTTAGGTTAGGTTGGGTTAATTTGGGTTAGGTTGACCAATTGGTCAAATTGGGTCAAACAATGGGCTAGGACAAGTTCAAATGATCATTTGGAGCCTATGGGTATCATTGGTTTGGTGCAATTTGATTTATATTTAATTTTGGTTCATTTAGGTTCATTTACGTCAAATGGGTCAAGTTGACCAATTTGATCCATTTGACCCAATTGGGTTAGGTCATGGGTTGGTTTAGCTTGGTTGATCATTAGAAATGTATTGCAAGCTTTGGTTTCAATCAATTTTGGTTTGGTTTGATTTCAAGTTGATTTGACTTTTTAGGTCAAGTTGGGTTCATGGTCAATTGTACTAGGTTGGGTCTAGTTGGCCAATTGAGGCTTTGGTCATGTTCAACAAGTGATTTAGAATGAATTTGACCTATTGGTTACAATCAATTTGGCTTAGATCAAGATTTGACTCATTTTAACTTTTTAGGTCAACTTGGGTCAACTTAGGTCAAGTGGCCAATTAGGCTTGGTTTGGCTCAATTATTGGCTTGGTCAAGTTCAATCATTGATTATGGATTGATTTAGATCAATGGTTTCAATCAATTTGTTTTATGGTGGATTTTAGCTAGTTTGGGTTTCATTTGAGCTAAGTGTTGACTTGGTCAAAGGATAGGTTTGACTTGATTTGACCCAATTTGAGTGATTGATCATCCTAGGATGATTGTTGCTAACAATGTGAGGCTTAGATGGGCTTAGTTCAATCCAATTTGGGTTGGATTAGAATTTGGCTCAAAAAGGTGCTTTAGGTTGCTTTGGGTCAAGTGAGCCTAAGTGGGTCAATTGGCATGATGAAGGCTTAATTAAAGTTTGGTTGAACTCACTTATGGACTTATGATTGAAATATAAATCCAATTGCATGTGATTTGGAGTCAAATGGGTTTTGATTCATTTGATAATTTCAAGTCAAAAGGTGAACATGGGTTTAACATGGGTTAGTTTGATTTTGGTTTGATGATTGAAGTTTATGTTTATATTTGGTTTGTGATTGAGGGAATGATTGTTTGAGGAGAAAATCCAAAAGTTTGGATTGATTTGAGAATGATTTGACAAAGTTCAAGAGTTTCACTTGAAGGGTATAAGTTGGTTTTAAGTTGGATTTGGATTTGAGTTTTGAATTTAGTTTTGGTTATTTGAATTTATATTTTCATTTATATTTGTGAATATAAATGGGTTATGAAAAAATCTTTTGAATTTGGAGTGATTTCAATTTGGTTTGGTTAAGTTCAAGGATTTGACTTGAAAGAGTATAAGTTGGATTTAAGTTGGATTTAGATTTGGGTTTTGAATTTAGTTTTGGTTATTTGAATTTATATTTCATTTATATTTGTGAATATAAATGAGAATATAAATGGGCTATGAGAAAATATTTTGAATTTGGAGTGATTTTGATTTGAGTTTGAGCTAAGTCCATTAGATGAAATCAAAAGGGCTTAGGAAAGATTTTGGAATTGGAATTGATCATGAGTTTCAATCATTTGATTTGGAATTGATTCATGATTAAGGTTGTTAGTTTAGCTCGAA
Organism: Cymbidium sinense; assembly: GCA_021442155.1. Lineage (NCBI taxonomy): Eukaryota > Viridiplantae > Streptophyta > Magnoliopsida > Asparagales > Orchidaceae > Cymbidium > Cymbidium sinense. The sequence continues at coordinate 30,035,523 of CM038222.1, forward strand.
AATCAAATCAAAATTTGGATCGGATCGAGATCGAATCGATTACATTGAGCCGAGCTATGAGCCAAAAATTTGGATCAAACTTTTTTTTGAGCCGACCTCGAGCCAGGCACAGTCGGATCAAACCAGCTCGAGATCAGATTGAATTTATTTATTATTAAAAATATTTAAATTTATATATAATATTTTTAAGTTTGTAATAATATAATAATTCTTAAAATTAAGTATATAGAATTATAACTTGTAATCTTTTAAAATAAATATAATATATTTATAAGTATAAATATTATTTCTTTAAAAATCATATATTTTTTTTAATTTTATCCACTTAATTCAATTTTTTAAATTTTTTTTAATAATCATTTTATTAAATCCAAACTACTCAATCAAAATGAGGCAACTTTATTCGAATTCGAGCAAAAAAAAAAGTTTAAAATGTTCAATTTGAGCTGGCTCGAAATCAAAATGAGCCAGCTCGAAGTCGATTAGAAAATGAGCCGAGCTGGCTCGAAATCGAATTATTCGAACCACGAGCTGATCTCGAGCCGCTTGAAAGTATTTTGAGCTGATTTTGAGCCAGCCTCGGATCGGCTCAGAATCGCCTCGTTAACAGCCCTATTCATGATTTAAGAAAATATATTGAGTTGGAATTGATTTAAGATTTGATTTGGAATTGATTTGAATTTGAAGTTGATTTGAATTTGAAGTTTGACTTGAAAGAAGGAAGAAAGGATTTGGTCTATGGTGGATTTTAGCTAGTTTGAGTTTCATTTAAGTTAAGTGTTGACTTGGTCAAAGCCTAGGTTTGACTTGGTTTGACCTAATTTGAGTGATTGATCATTTTATGGTGATTGTTGCTCACAATGTGAGGCTTAGATGGGCTTAGTTCAATCCAATTTGGGTAGGATTATAATTTGGCTCAAAAGGGTGGTTTAGGTCACTTTGGGTCAAGTAAGCCTAAGTGGGTCAATTGACTTGATCAAGGCTTGATTCAGGTTCGGTTGAACTCACATATGGACTTATGGTTGAAATATAAATCCATTTGCAAGTGATTTGGAGTTAAATGGGATTTGATTCATTTGATAATTTCAAGTTCAAAGGATGAACATGAGTTTGATTTGGGTTTGAATTTTGAATTTAGTTTTGGTTGATGATTGAGGTTTATGTTTATATTTGGATTCATGATTGAAGGATTGATTGAATCATGAAGAAAATCCAAGGGTTTGGATCGATTTGAGTTTAATTTGGCTAAGTTCAAGAATTTGACTTGAAAGGGTTTAGGTTGGATTTTGATCAGATTTGAATTTAAGTTTTGAATTTATTTTTGGCTATTTAAATTCATATTTCATTTATATTTGTGAATATAAATGAGAATATAAATGGGTCATGAGAAAATCATTTGAATTTGAAGTGATTTGAATTTAATTTGAGCTAAGTCCCTAAGATGAAATCAAAGGGGCTTAAAAATGATTTTGGATTTAAAGTGATTTGAATTTGATTTGAGCTAAGTCCATAAGATAAAATCAATGGGGCTTAGAAAAGATTTTGGATTTGAAGTTGATTTGAACTTGGAGTTGATCTGAATTTGAGATTGATTTGAATTTGAAGTTGATTTGCAGTTGGAGTTTGACTTGAAAGAAAGAAGTAAGGATTTGGTTCAAGCTATAAGGTGGGCAAGTTTTCCTAGCACCCCTAAGGCATAACCTCTTCCTATGGCTAACTCTTCTAAGTATCTAGGGTTAGGTTAAGTGTTCACCTAATTACTAGAAGTGTCTTAAGACTAAGAAACTCTTAATGTCTAAGATGAAGAAGTTGAAAGCTCACTCCAAAAGTGAGGTCAACAAGTTTAATTCTGAGTTGATTGTAAAATATAGACATATAAATGTCTATACTTTTTTTTAGTTTGGTTTACTCTTAGAAAGTTAAATTTACTAAGTTTTTAGATGAATAGAGATGTCATTACAAATAGACTCAAAGAATGGCTTAGTCTTAATGCATTCACTATACTCAAAGAAGATGCCTTCAAGTGATTTACTCTTGTTTGAGAATAGTAGTTGGAGAAGATGCTAATATGGACAATTACTCCTTATCCATATTATATGATGTTTTAATTAAGGAAAGATACCACCAGGGGATGTATTCTTATCTCGTTAGCTATCAGGAAGGGGTCTGTAGAGACTTGATTCCAGCCATTATAGCTAAGTTGGGGAGAAGGGGTTTGACTAGATTAATCCTAATCCTTAACATTTTGACTACTAAATATGGGTCATGTGGATTTAGTCCTTATTTAAGTAGTCTATAGGAATGGAGCCTTCAATGGCTTTTTTCCATTTCATTGTTTCATTTAAAAAAGGAATCACATAAACATGGATCTTATGCTAATGAAGATCAACTAATAGGAAATGGCCTTGAATGGCTTAATTCTAACTTTGTTAGCATGTAAAAGAAAGGGGTCATAATGACTTTATATTTTTCCTCAAATTTTGGACTAATAGAGTAGGGGTCTTAATGACTTTATCCTAATCTAAATAGTCTATATGATAGAGAAAGGGATCTTAATGACTTTATCCTAACTTTATCATTTAATAGGATGTCTATTATGGGGGCTTAAACTTATGTAAATTGCTATTAAGATGGGGCCTCTAGTGGCTTAATCTAACTTAGCTGGCTACAGAAAAGGACATGGGTCTTAATGACTTGATCTAGTCCTCAAATTTTGACTAATAGGAAAGAGGGTCTTCATGACTTATTGTCTAACCTAGACAATCTAGATAACAAGAAAAAGACTTTGATGACTTTCATGACTTTAATTTCTTATTATAACAAGAAATTAAAGTTTGGGATGTTCATAAGGAAGCTAACGTTATGTGGAAAAAAGTATCAAGTGCTATTAAATAAGTTACTAAAGATGTGCTTGGCGAATCAAAAGGAAAAGCTTCTTTTAATAAGAATAGTTAGTGGTGGAGTTAGAGTGTGCAAGAAAAGATAAGAAATAAGAAGCATTGTTATAAAACTTGGTTTAGATGTAAAAACTCAGAGAATTGGGAAATATATAAAATGGCCTGTAGAGATTCTAAGAAAGCAATATATGATGCAAAAAAATTTAGCTTTTAGTGATTTATACAATAGATTAGATACCAAAGAAGGTGAAAGATGTATGTATAAGTTAGCCAACCAAAGAGATAGGAGAAGTAAAGACATAGTTCAAGTGAGGAGTATTAAGGATGAAAATAATAAAGTGCTTTTCTTAGAAAAGATATTGAAAATAGGTGGATGAGGTATTTTAATAAACTTTTCAATGAAGGATCTGAAAGTACGATTGATTTTAGCAACCTTAATACCTAAACAAAATTAGAGAATTTCATTTTATCGTCAGATTAGTAAATCGAAGTTAGTGAAGCTTTAAAGAAAATGAAATATGGAAAAGCAAGAGACGGATAATATTCCAATAGAAGTGTGGAAATGTTTAGGAGATCAAGGAATTTCTTAGCTTACAAATCTTTTAATGTTATTTTAAAGAATAAAAGATGCCGGATGAGTGGAGAAAGAGTTTGTTGGTTCTATATTTAAGAATAAAGGTGATGCACAAGATTGTGCAAATTATAGAGGAATTAAGTTAATGTGCCATACATTAAAATTATGGGAGAGAGTAATTGAGCATAGATTACGATGTGATACAGAAGTTTCTCACAATCAGTTGGGTTTCATGCCAGGTAGATCTACTATGGATGCTATACATTTGTTAAGAGGTTTGATGGAGAAGCATAGAGAAAATAAAAAGGATCTACGTATGATATTTATTGATTTAGAGAAAGCTTATGATAATATCTCAAGAGTTGTTCTTTGGAGAGTTCTAAAATAGAAAGAAGTTAATATTGGTTATATTCAAGTCATTAAGGATATGTATACTAGAGCTGCCACTTGTGTCCAAACACAAGGAGGATTGACAAACTATTTTCCTATTTCAGTTGGATTACATCAAGGATCAACATTAAGCCCTTATCTTTTTTACTTTAGTTATGGATGTTCTTACAGGCATTTACAAGAAGATGTACCCGGTGTATGCTTTTTCGATGACATTCTTCTTGTTGATAAGACTAGAGAGGAGTCCAACGAAACTTGAATTATGGAGGTCAACTTTAGAGTCTAAAGGTTTAAGCATCTAAAACTGAATATATGGAGTGTAATTTTAGTTGTAGAAGTTTTAGTGGTAGGGTTGTGACTTTAGGTGATCAAGTCATTAATAAGAGTGAGCGATTTAGATATTTAGGCTCCATTGTTCAAAATGATGGTGAAATAGATGGAGATATTATTAGTAGAATTCAAGTTGGATGGTTGAAGTGGAGGAATGCATCTGGCCTATTATGTGATAGAAAAGTTCCACTTAAACTTAAGGAAAAATTTTATAAGATGGTGGTAAGACCGCAATGACTTATGGTGAATGTTTGCCAATAAAAGAGAAACATAAGACTAAGTTAAGTGTTACAGAGATGAGGATGCTCAGGTGGATGAGTGGCTTTACCCTTAGAGATAGAATGCAAAATGAGTATGTTCGAGAAAAAGTTGGAGTAGCTCCAGTGGTAGATAAGATTAGGGAGAGTCGCCTTAGATGGTTTGGCCACATAAAGCATCGGCCGTCCGATGACCCGATTAGAAGAGTAGATGCATTAGATTTTTCTTATGTTAAGAAAGGTAGAGGTAGACCTGAAAAGACTTGGTTAAGATGTATAAAAAATGATCTTAGTATACTTGAATTAAATGAAAATTTGACACATCATAGGACACAATGGAGACGAAGGATTCATGTAGCCGACCCCACCTAGTGAGATTAAGGCTTGTTGTTGTTGTTGTTGTTGTTGTTGTTGTTATTATATGAAAGGATGCCTTCTATGGGACTTACACATATATGATTGGCTATTAAGATCCGACCTTCAATGGCTTAATTCAACTTAAATAGCTAAAAGAAAGGAATGGGGTTTTCATAACTTAATCCAATCCTCAATATTTTGATCAATAAGAAAAAGAGTCTTTATGACTTAATCCTAGTCTCAATGGCCAATTTAATAGAAAAGGGGTCTTCAATGACTTGATCCTAACCTATAGATAATAAAAATGGTGCCATAAAAGGCTTACTCCAAACTTATGAGATATATAAGAAAGGTGTGGTAAAAAGCTTTATTCTAATTCAAAGTAAATGTAGGAAAGGTGCCTTACAAAGGCTTATTCCTATCCTAAAATCATTGCATTATATATTTCCACATAAGGTAAATATGATTTCAAGTCTTTGCATAGAATTTAAGGAAAATAACACTTAAATTTGAACAAAGTTACAAAAGAAATAAAGGTAAATATAACTTTATTTTAATAATCATCAACCTTTCAAAACAAAATGCAAGTTACACATAGTATTTATTTATGTAACATCCATTGATTGGTGGCATTGGACGTTCAACATTATAAGTAATAAGTTGGTAAGAACCTCTTTTATTGACATTTTTTACTATGAATGGTCTTTCCCAGGTTGGCTCAAACTTGTTGTCAATCCTACAATGAGCTAAAATTGGCCATTTAAGAACCAAGACCAAGTCTCCTAGTTGAAAAGTTTTAGGATAGACCAGTTTATCATGTACATGAACCATACATGACTAGTACAGTTCAATGTCTTGCTAAGTTTTTAAGCATATTCCTTGAAGGTTTTCAAGTTCTTCCAAACAAATTATATGATTCTGATATATTATAATGCTATTGTTGACTACTATTCTTAATGAAGGAAACTGCACTTCTAATGGAAGACCTGCTTCAGTTCCATAAACCAAAGCATAGGGTGTAGACTAAGTTGGTGTCCTATGTGTATTCTGGTAGGCTCATAAGGCTTCAACCAACTTTTCATGCCATTGGTGTTTATTTTTGTCAAGTAATTTTTTCAAGATTCTTACTAAAGTTTTATTGAATGCTTTGGCCAATCCATTTGCCCTAGGGTTATGGATGGTTGAATATCTCTAATCAATCTTGCATCTAGCCACAAAATGATTTAATTTTATAGACTTGAATGATGGACCATTGTCGAATATGATTTGGTGAGGAACACCAAACTGATATACAACATTTTCTTAAAAGAATTTTAACACATGATATGCCTTTACTTCTTTCAGTGATACCACTTCAGCTAATTTAGAGAAGTCATCTATAACAACTAATATAAAATGATGCCCTTTTGATGAAAGAGGGTCAATAGGCCCTATGTTGTTAGTACCCAAACTCTGAAAGGGCCAAGAGGCAATCGTAGGGTGTAGTACATTAGGAGGCTGATGCAATACTACACCGTGTATTTGACATTGATGGAAATGACATGCAATTTCTATGCAGTCATTTAACATCAATGGACAATAATAACCAAGTCTTTTGATTTTCAATTTCATCTTTGGTTTTGATTGGTGAGCCCCACACAATCTAGATTATACTTTAGTCATAATCTTATGGGTTTCATGCTTATCTAAATATCAGAGCCACATATGATTGAATGACCTACGATATAATACATCATTAATTAATGCATATGACAAGGGACATTTCTTTATTTTGTTTACCAGTGATTTGTCTTCAGGAAGCCTCTCCTTACTCAGGTAGTCAATGAATGGCTGCCTCCAATCACATTCTACATGACCTTCGATAAGAGTGGCTATCCTTTGTATTTCTACTTTTCTATTCATGTAATCTAAATCTATAGGAGATAGAACTTGTTGATTTTGAACTTTTATAGAAATAATTTTTTCTCAGGGCATATGATTTCTTTAGCAAGCTTCGCCAAAGCATCTGCTATAGAACTATCTTTATGAGATATTCTGTACAAAGTTACATATGGAATTTTCTTAAGGGGTTTCATCATATACTAATAATAACTAAAGAGCTTTGGATGCAAAACCTTATAGACTCCACTCACTTAGTTTATAACCAGTTGAGAGTCCCCAAAGATCTTTATATTTTTAATAACCAAAAGGATTTCCAGCTTTAATCCAGTGGTAAGAGCCTTATATTCAGCTTCATTATTTGTGTAAGGCTCGACTAGATGATAGGAATATCACATCATTCCTTTTTTTGGGCTTATAAAAATTAACCCAATTTCTACTTTCCATGGGATAGATGAATTTTATTATTATTATTGTTATTATAATTTTTTGAGCATGACACACCATCAAAATACAACTCCCAAGTGGAAATAGGTTCACCATCTAATGTCATGATCTTCTCTTCTACAAGATCTTCATTTAAAAGAGATCTATCAGGTATGGGATGTGTTGCTAAGAAATCAGCTACTACTTGTCCATTTACAGCACGAAGGAGAATGTATGTGATCTCAAATTGCAATAGAATCATTGATCAATGTGCTAGACATCTAAACAATGTCAGACAAGTCATAAGGTATTGCAATGGAATCACTTGAGATTAAATTAACTTTATGAGAAGCATGTAATGTCTTAGTTTCTGAGCGGAGAAGATTAATGCTAAACAATGCTTCTCGATAAGCAGATAATTCATCATTGCTAGGATAAATCTATAGCTTAGATAGTAAAGGGCATTTTCTTTCTCTTCTTAATTTACTTGGGCTATTAAAGCCCCAAGTGATTCATCCAAAGCTGGAGTATATAAAATTAGTGGCTTTTCTAGAGTTAGAGTAGCCAAAATAAGAGGATTCATCAAAAATTGTTTTAGTCTTTCAAACACATTTTGGCATTTTTCATCCTAAATGAATTTGGAATCTTTCTTTATTAATTCTGTAAATGGTTGACACCTTCCTGATAAATTCGATATGAATCTCCTTAAATATGCAAGCCTTCCCTGCAATGACCTTAACTATGTAAGACTTTTAGGTGGTGGCATTTCTATAATGGATTTTATTTTCTTTCGATCAATTTCTATCCCACAACACTGCACTTTGAACCCTAAGAATTTTTTCAAAGTTACTCCAAAAGCACACTTTAACGGGTTTATTTTTAGGTTATTGCATTGTAACCATTCAAAAATGATCCATAAATCATATAAATGATCGTTCTTTTACTTTACTTTTGATGACTAGATTATCTATATAGCATTCGACCTGATTATAAATCAAGTCATCAAATATTCTAGTCATAGCTCTCTATTATGTAGCCCTGATATTTTTGAGACCAAATGGCATGACCTTGTAAGAGAAAATTTCTATAGGACTTATGAATGTCGTATGCTTTTCATGTTCTAGAGACATCTTAAGCTAGTTATATCTAGATGATCCATCCATAAAAGAAAAGATCTCATGCGAAGAGGCTATATCAACAATAAGTCCTGGTATTGGCAATGGGAACTCTTCTTTGGGACAAGCCTTATTCAAGCCTCTAAAGTCAATGCAAATGCGTATTTGACCATTATTTTTCTTCACGGGGACTATGCTGGCTAACAAATTAGGACATTAATCTTCTCATACAAAGCTAGATTTAATTAATTTATTAACTTCAGCAATTACCTATTGTTCAATTTCTAGGAGCATTCGCATAGGAGCTTGCTTTACTGGAATGAAATTAGGTTTAATCACTAATTTGTGTACAACAACATCTAGGGATAAAACTGGCATTTCATCATAACTCTAAGCAAATCATTCTTTGTATTCAAGAAGTAAAGAGTTTAACTCTTCAGAATCTTCTAGACCCATCAAAGTACTAATAAAAGTTAACTTTGGGTCTTCTGCAGTTTCTAGGTTAACCTCCTTTAACTCATTAGTAGTAGATTTGATTTCTTCCTCAAACTCAGGAGGAACATTTTGAAGCAAGAAATCATTGGATTCATTTGTTATTTTTATGGATAATCCCTCTGAAGAGTTAGAAAAAATTTTAAATAGATAATCTTGTTCCAGGTGATTACTTATCATTAAGCAATATTTTATTTCTGTTGACCTCACTTTTAGAGTGAGGATTAATCTTTCTCATCTTAGGTCTAGGAAACTTTCTAGACACTTTGATTTCCTTAGTGCTTAGACATTTCTAGTGATTAAGGGAAAATTAAATTTAAGCGTAGAGACATAGAAGGCACAACCGTAAGCTTAGACTCCACCTTAGGATAAATAAGTTTTACCTTTCCTATGGCCCAAACCAAAACTCATACCTATTCACTCATCCAAACTTAAGCTCATGTAAAAAGAGCTAAACCAACATTAAATCTATTCAGTTGATCTTAATTTAATTTGGTTTCCCAATCCAAGCTCCAAGTCAAATTAACTTGGACCTTAACCCCAGTTAATACACCATAATCCTATGACTCAATTTAAACCCATTCAAGCAAATGTGATTTTCTCTATCACTTCAATTATTCATTAGATCATTTCTAGCCACTCCAACACTTGAAAACATGATAATTGAAACAAAGGAATGTGGTCAACCCAAGTTAGCCCATTCGACCCAAAGTGTTCAAATGAGCCAATACCTAATTGAGTCCAAATCAATTCCAATAAAGGCCACCAATTAACCTTAAATTTATCATTGAACACATCCTAAGCATCCTTAACCCCAATTGGTCCAAGTTGGCTTGGCCAAGTCAGTTAACCCAAAATGACCTAAAAGGGGTAAATGAACTAAACTCCAATTAAACTTCCATTGGATCAAATCAAACCATCCAATCCTTTCATTAATGATTGTGGGCCATTATTGAACACTCTACTATAGTCAATTGAACCTAATCAAGTCAATTTGACCATTTCACCTAAATTGACCAAATTTGACCTAAAGGGTCAAATTGAACCAAATCTAATCCTAGACCAAATTGGTTGAAACCAATGCTTCTAACCAATCACCAATTCAATATTAAACATAATTCAACCTTCAACTAAACCCAATTTGGTCAACCCAACCTAATTAGCCTACATAGCCTAATTTGACCTAAAGGGTCAAGTTGAACAAAATCACCCCATAATGCAAATCAATTCAAATGAACTCTACCAATCAATTGTAAATGACAAATTGAACATAAACTTAACCCATGCTCAAGCAAAATTAGGCAATTTGGTCAAATTGGTCAATAAGACCCATTTAACTTAAATTGAACCATATGAACCAAATCCAAATCTAACCCAAATTGAATCAAACCAATTACTCTCATTCACTCCAAATGACCAATTGAACTCACCCAAGTCACCACTTAGACCTAAGTTGGCCAAAATGATCAACTTTGACAAACTTGACCCATTTGACCCATACGGGTCAAATTGAGCGAAACCAAACCAAACAAGCCTAGTCCCAACCAAACTTGGCATGACTCATCCTTGGGTCACCATGGGCCTACCCAAGTGGGCCCAACTGATGGTGACCCTGGAAACCCATTGAGCCAAGCCACCCAATTTGAAATCATTCCTATATGGGTGGGTTCTCCACCTCCTTACCCTTTGGCAGCCACCTCTAGCTCTTCTTAGACAAGAGGACCACTGACCCAACCTAACCCAAAGCTATTGGGCTCATTCTTTGGCCAAGAGAGGGTGAGTTCACCCATGGTTATCCATTAGTCTACCTAAGAGAGAGGGTACACCTCTTGCCAGCCCACTACACTCCCTCAGCCTCCCACCCTCAGCCAGCTCAATAGTCCCCTGCCATCTCCGACCACCTATCCCGGCCAGACGGCTGCTAAAGGCTGAACCAATCTTAACCCTTAGTTTAGCTGAGGAGGAGAGTATACTGTTCCCTATCCATTCAAACTAAACATAGAGCTTTTTTAGGGCATTCCACATAGTCTCATACCTTCTCCCAAGCTTCTCGTTCACCCTACCACCGACGAGACCAGCTTCTAATCGAGGCTGAGAGTCCTATCCATCCAAACTTCTTAAACCCCACCAAACTCAGATTAAATCTTCCCACACCTTCACCTCACTCTGGCAAGCCAAAATGAATTATTTTTAGAGTGATACAAGCATCAGAAGATGTCCCAAGGCCAACTCCAGTGAGCTTTATGATGACGTTTGGTATACAGAGCAATTGATAGGGAGGCAGCTTGTAATCTTCTCAGTAGGTCTTCATCTCATAAGGATGAAGCCACCTCTATAGGCAGATCGCTGGCCTTTAGCTTCAGCAAGGTAAAAATCTGGCAAACATAGCTTTGGCTGCTAAGCATTGGTCTTTTTTAAAGTGAATTATGTTTTTGTATGATTTCCACCATAAGATCCCCTTAAATTCATTCCTTAATCATTTTTGAGTTGAATTCACCATTGAATGAGCTCTGACGAGCTCAAATCAAGTGGTGAAAGGCAGATGGTTTCTGTCTTTTGATGTGCATGGGATGATAAATCACTTACTATTCATTTTGCATGATTAGAATGGACAACCATGATTAATCATGTTAGAAATTTTAGTTTAACCTTTCTAGAATCACGGGATTAATCTCAGTAGTCCGATTCAAGATTGGATGGTCGGGACGAAAGGTCATACACCATCGTGTCGGATGAATTAAATAGCCATTACCATAATGCCAAGTGGAAAATGTTTCCAATCAGCATCTGTGTGGTGTCGATGGTTTAAAAGATTAATTAGGCTTTAAAAATATAATTAAATGGCTAGAACTTCAAAAAATCATAACTAATTATAAAAAAATCCAAACAATGCAAAAAATCCATTTTGGAAAGGTTAGAGAGAGGAGAATCTATGAAAAATAAATCTCAAATTTATGCCAAGTGAACAGTGCTTAATTAAAGTTTGAAGTTTAGGTTAATTACCTTAATTAATGCCAAATTATCTGGTTAATTAATTCTAAATTTGGTGGGATGATTCCATGGGATGTCCTCTGCCTCCCATAATTTTCTTGAAACTATTTTCCATGCAATTTAAAGAATTTGGAATTTCAATCCTAATTACCCTCTTTAATCAATTGAATAATTACTAAAATTGATGAATAGTAAAAATTAAATAATTAATGATAATTAATCATTGTGGACAATGGGAATAGTGAGGAGAAATAACATTAATTATCATTTGTAATAAGCACTGTTGTATAAGAATTTTGGTTAGTCTTAAATAATATTTATTTGGCTTGATTGTCCTTAGGACTTAATGTAGTTGAGTATGTTATGTGATAATATTTAATTACTTCTTTTCAATCATTATAAATATGCATGCCATTTGTTTCACATGTTCATGTTTTCAAAAAAAAAAGAGAGAATTAAAAGAATATGATTGCATTTAAGTTGTATGTGTTGGATAAATTTTATTATATGGTGTGGTTATTCGCACTAATAAATCTCAAATTACTTTTAAGACAATAAGTTAATATTAAATAAGAATGGGTAAAGTGTAATTTGATGTTGGCTACAAAGGTTTAATAAAGTTCCCATTTAGTTATAATTTAAAAAGATAAAGGATTGTTTTGTCTTTATGGTTCATGTGCATGCTTGCATATATTTGAATTGCCAAGTAGCTAGTCTGGACATCCCGAGAACATGAGGCTTTAAGTAGCCCTAAGAAAGTTTTAGATAATCTCACTTTCCTAGTTTAACAATGACACATACTTGCTTAATTTCATTCATGTGTATGGATGCTAGAATTTGGGATAAAACTTTACTTTACATGAACAAAAGATTTTCTTTTACATAACTTTTGGATGAATTTCATTTCTATGCTTGTGTGTATATTTACATATATTTAAGTTGGAAAGTATACAATATGGACATCCCAGGAATATGAGGCTTTAAGTATCCCAAAGAAGGTCTTAGATAATCGCACTTTTCTAATTTAACAATGACACATACTTGCTTAATTCTCTAATTCATGTCTGCAAATGTTTTGCTATGAAATAAAAATCTTTTTTTTACCAAATTCATGCATTAGTGATCATCAAGTGTGCAAAATATAAATATGTATTGCATGTATAAATATGTATATTAAATCAAATATCATGAAAAATAAAAATGAGGAAGTGTTTATGCTATTAATGTTGAAAAGAAGTTGTATAATGTTATTCAAGTAATGGTAACTTAATTTTAATGATTCTAAGATGCCTTTCATGTTTGAATAAGATTCCTTAAAATTACTCTAAACCTTAAGCTTAATAAAATGTTCATAAATGGTTCACTAAAGAAACCAAAGTCCTTATAATATATCATTTAGAAAATAATTTAAGATAGGGTGAAGGGGGTCAAACCTCATTCTTCTCTTCATAATAATTAGATGTTAGGTATGCATTAAATGAAATAAGAAGGTGAAAATTAAATTCAACCAATCCATTAAAATATTTAAAGTAAAACCACCCATAATGGTTAAACAATCCTAAAACTTTAGACAATCATACTTCAAAAGCCTAATTAAGGCACACTATACAAGCCTTAGCATACACATTAGAATGCTAAGTCACCAATTTTAGTATTAAGTTAGGTTAGTGTATGTTATGATGATGTTTTTTGTTTTATGATGTAAAGTTTTTATACAGGATATTAGGATTGTTTGTGCATAGACCGGATGTTAGGAACTTATTAGTCTAATGATGTCTTATGCAAGGAATTGTGTTAAAGAGGTCACTGTAATAATAAATAAATATAAATGTTCTTACTTATAGGTGCCGCTTATGCCCCTAAGAATAATCCAATTAGGACTGGTGGGCTTGGCTACCCAAGTGCAGGATGCCATGTTCAAATATGTAAAATATTATTGATTGGCTTGTATGTTTGTTTAGCTAATGTCTGTTTAGCAAGTATAGTTAGAATTTATTTTTCATAAGTATTATTGTAATAGGATTAGGATTAATGATTAATGCTATGGGGTTTAGGATGAGATGTGGCTAGAAGGCAAAAACCTGGGAGGCCCTGTGAAGCTTGGGGAAATAGATCCAAGGAGAAGAAAGAAGAACAAAGGATTGAAGACCCCCATAGCATCTATTTCAATTGTAATATTTAATTGTAATTTGAGTTGTATAAGGGTAGAGCTCAGCTACCCAATTTCTTTTCTATTTCAGGGTGTACGGTGATACCAGATCACATTGGCCTTTTATTCTTTTATGAAAATAAAAATGTTTGATTGTTATGTTTAGATTGCTCAATAGAAAGGGCATGAGTTTTATAGATTTCTTAAAGTGTGTATGCTTGAAGTGTGGCCTGGATGCAGTAGGCTTTTTAGGATAAATTTAAATTTTCTACCTCACTAAAGAACACATAACTAAAGTTTAATACTACTTATAACCTCATTTTAAAACCTAGGATTTTAATTAAGATAATAAAAGATTTAACAAGCCCTTAGCTAAATGATTATATGTTATCACACCATGCATATAAAATTATTTTGCTCTTGATTAGAGAGGGTCTCCACTCTTTCATGATATGGGATATGCTTGACCTTTGAGGGCAATCCCTTGTAGTGGAGACCACCTCTTCTAATTGATTTATACCATGACTTAATTTTATCATGCATATAGGTGTAATCGTTCTAAGCCTTAGTCCAAAACTAAATGTGTTAAATGATCTTAAAAACTTATAAATCTCCTACATTAGTTTAAGTCATATTTGTATACCAAACATTATCTAGTCTCTTAAAGAGTAGTTTAGGATTCTAACTTCTTTCCTAATTAAATAACAACCTAACTATCTTGCATCTATATAAGACCAAACTATATGGTTTTAAAGTGTAGGAGGTGTTAGCTGACAGCCACTTCAGGTGGTTGTAAGTCCAGAAGAGTCAGGATGTGTCTATTCTCTCTTATGGAGGTAAACAATTATGTCCCTTTTTTTAATTAGACTTAGGCTGTGCTTCTAGCATGTGCTAATGAATTTTTAGATTTAGGTTCTAAGGATACTTATTTCATTTGGGCTATGAGTAAAAGTCCTCACCTCTTAGGCATTTCCACAATCTTATGTTATTGGACTATATGCCCTAACATTCTATAAGATTCCAACCTAAATAAAAGTAAATTCTCTCTTTCAAAAATATAAGGCCTCACTATAAGGTAGATTGAAGTACTCACTAGGATTTCTCTTATCATGGGTGCTTCCTACTCAATATACTTTGGAATTTATGAAGAAGTCTTCCTATTCGAACAGTCCTATTTGATTTTTAATAATAGCCAATTCTTTGATGGTCTAGCCTTGAAATCTTTGGAGATGCTTATTAACTACTTTATTCGAGAGTTTTCTTAAAAAGTTTCCATTTCTTAAGATGTAATTAACTATGGAAGATTCCTTCCATACATAATTAAAGAACCTGAGTTAAAATTAAACTTGCTTTACTTTATCCATGTAAAGTAGGAGAAAGATCTCTGGTATATACGAAGACCCATCTGCCTTCGGAGTCCTTATTTGGTGAGAGTCCATCATAGGATGATGTTTCTAGCTTTCAAGATAGTTAATCATACATCGATATCACACTCGATCACTTTAATAAATACCCCCTACGATATGTGTGGTATTTTTACGACTCCAAATTAGAACACCATAATATAATCAAGTGGTTCAATGATGCCAAACCTAATGCTAGGTTTCAAATGTCAATTTTTATGTTTTGTATTCCACAAGCTTTCCATGTGTTGGACTATATCTCTATGCAAAGTATTTGTAATAAAACCACATTTTACAAAAAAATTTTACACAATCGTGTACTTTGAAAGTGGAAAATCAATCATCTACTTCTTAGCTTGAAGGTCTGGGTGCAAAATAAAATTTTGATAACTTCCCCACTTCTCCTAACAAGTTAGGGGCCACTTTTACTTCTAATTAAGATATTTTATTTTGAACAACAGGAGTCAAAGTCAAAATATCCACATATTTCTTTAACTTTTCAAATGTGGAAAACTTAGATTCATCCTTTAATGCGTTAATTTGTCTTCATCATTATCTGATTCTAAAGTAATCTCAAACTTTATCGAGGCATCTTTTTGATTAGAATCTTCATTAGAACTAAATTTCAAATCAATATATATCGCTGAAGGTTCTCTTTCTTTTTCTTTTCCTTTTTTTTTTTCCTTTTTTTCCTTTTCTTTATTTTTTTCATTTGTTGAATTATTTTGTGCCTCAATAATGCTGGATTTTATAAAATCATGTTTTGGCTTCTTAGGCATGTAATAAGATGCATCTTCATAGAGTTCAATTTTATGAACAGAGAATGGTTATATATCGCCTTTTATAATCTATTCCACTCCATCACTAGTGTACTTAATATATTAGTAGAGTGAAGAGGGAATAATTCTATACTATTGAATCCAAGGTCTGCCTAAGAGGATGTCTTTGAGTCCATGATATGGAACTCAGCTTTAGTTTTCAATCCTTCTATTTCCAATAATAGAGTGATTGAACCTAAAGTTTTTCACTAGTTTCATTAAAACCCCTCAGTAGCATTTTATTTGAACCGAGTCTTTTTTGCATCTTTCATCAAGAATGATAATGTTTTGGAGTTCATAATGTTGACTGATGTGCTATGGTCTACCAGAACTATTAACAACTTGATGTTTTCTATTTTTATAGATATATAAAGGGGACGATTATGATCAGTGGTACCCAAAAGTTGATTATCATTAGAGAAAGTAACTCCTAGGATCTCTTTAAAGTAGCAAGTCTCATCTGAGGAAGTTACTGCTAGTTGGGTTAGGCATATTTCATAATCAAGTACTGTCTATACTAATGACTCTATCATTTTCTTTGAAAGAATAAAAGTGTCATAAATACTCAACCTAGCAAGAAGTTTCCTAAGATGGGCTAAAATGTTATGGTTGACCATAAGAACATTTAGCTTGACTACTGTTTCTTTAGGTAAAGGTTCTGGATTTGAGCTCTGATCCATAATCTTCTTTCCTTTTTTCCTTAGGAGGAGAAGCCAAGTATTTGTTAAAACTCTTTTACTATGGAGATTTACTTCAGTGATATGTCCAAGGATTGTGTCAACTTGATCCTCATCTCTAACTTCCTTTTCTAGGGATTGATTAGAATATGATACCTCTATGTCTATGCTAAGAGGATCACCTTGTAGGTCTTCCATTTGAATATCAGTATCTAATCCTAATTCACAAAACACATCATGAGAATCTTTTTTTTATTACTTTCTTTTCATCATTTTCACTAATATGTTCATTAGAAATAGAAAGAATATACGAAACATCTTTAGAGGTAAAATTTTTAATTTATCTTTTCAAAATGAGTATAGAAAGATAAAGGCATATAAGGTGCCTTTCTATCTTCATCATACAAGATTCTATCATATACAATAGATGTCGCTCCCTCACCAAACTCTTTAGTCTTCTAGGTAGTTGAAGATGTTGAATCGAGTAGAGGTGAAACTTGCATTTTAGACTCCAATGGATCAATCTGGTTGATCTACTTCCTGGTATTCATCTGATCCTACATAGCATTAATTAAATTTTCATCATATACAATTTTTAAAGAATAGGATAGAGCTACATACCATACATTTGTAGAAAGAGCACTAGAAGAAGTAGAGTTATCTATAATAACCTTAATGGACCCTTGTTTAGGGTACACAAAGTATTTATTTGGTATAATCACCAACCCCTTCTTGTAGTTTCTTTCAAGCTAGTCCTTAAATGTAAAATAATATTCAATGTTATGCCCTAACATTTGATGGTATGGATAGTAGTTGGGGTCATTTACTTTTCCACTTTCTCAGGCCTTTTTTAGTCAAGGAAATATGGCTTCCTTTTCAAAATTTTAAAATTTTTTCTCTTCACCTCTTTTCTAATAGAAGACTAGTTCATTATTTCATTAAAAGGGCTGGTTGAAACTTTCTTAGGGGATGATGACATTTACTGCTATGGTGGCTTAAAAGATAAAGGCTGCTCTGACTATATCTGCATGGGTGCTTTTCCCTATCCACTGTAGAGACATTTCCTACTTTATTTTTTAGAAGCTTCTTAGGTTTGGATTATTTTATAGGAAAATGATCTTTCAAGAAGGTCAATCTAGGGGCTTCTTCCTATAGACTAGAGGCTTTATTTAGAAGTATTTTTTCAAAAGTTTTGATTGTAAAGCCTTTTAATATGAAGGTAATGGGACGATGTATATTCTTAAGGAGAATCTCAATAGTGTGCTGCTTCTAGAATTCAAGCTCACACTTGAGAATGAAATTCTCCATCTCAAGATATAGTCAACTAGCGATTCACCTGCCTTTTATTTTTTGACCACTATATACAGAGATGTGATGCTGAGTGCCAGTGAATCTCTTTACAAACATGCCCTCCAATTCAGGGAAAGTGTGCACCGAGCCATTGGGCAGATTAGCATACCATTTGAAAGCAACTATGCTTAAGCTACTAATGAACTATCTAAAAAATAAAGCATCACTCCCTCCAACATTGCAGCAACTTACATTAAAGTGAGCCAAATTTTGTCTGGGGTTCCCAGTACTATCAAATACTTTAAAAGAAGGAGGCATAAATCTTATGGGGTAGGGTACAAAACCATATTCCTTAAGGTAGCATCTACCCTTCGGAACTAAGGTTTTTCCTCGTGATTATACAGGCACTTCTTTTTCTTACTATTCCATAATGTTTTTAGTTCAATTACAAAGGGTATGTCATCGACAGGCTTTGGCTTTTGGCAGTACTCCTCCAAACCAAGCCTCAAATCATCAATGGGACATGGTAGTTTAGACTACTCAATCTGGTGAGGCTGTGAAGAGGAGGGGATCTTGCTTTGAAGTGAAAATCATCTCCTCCTTCATCTTTTCCATTGATGCAATTTGATCATCCTTCTTTTGAATTTGAATGATGAGTTGCTGAGTAGGATTTAACACAAAATTTTCTAGTGATTCATCCATCACTCTCTTCAATGATCTAGTGTCTCCCATGTAGATATGATCTATAAGTAGTCCTAAATCATCATCTAGCAGATCATCCTACTCTAAATTATAGTGTTCATACATTCTTTTTCTTTTTTTCATTTTCTTCATCCTCTTTGAAAATATTTTCCATTTCTTCTTTGGATAGATGAAATGGAGTGCCACTGCTATCGAAAGTGATATCAGACTCAACACCCATATCCATGGGTCTTTTTTTAGATTCTTCACATTTTATACCCACTTGGGAAGCAAGAACTTTCTCAATGGTGGCTCCTAAGCTACGATGGCACTCATCAATAGTCTCTCTAACATATGGAAATGGATAAGGATACTCTATTTCCTTATAGTAAACATAAAATGATGAGGTCCCTTCAGCTCAAGGCTAAGGTGAAGATGATAAAGGGCTATCTGGAGTAGGCCTAGAGAGAGGTCTATCTAGAGATGTAGATGACAAAGGTGGTGAAGGCATCCTAGGCTTAGGAGCCAATGGAACCTTCTTGACATAAACTCTTTTATTTTATTTTGTAGGAATGATCATATCTCTCCCTAAACTAATAGACTAATCTCTGTGCCATATTAAAGATTGTCCACGGGGATGGTATTGTTCTAGTGTTACAGGCATAATATAAGAAGATTTCCATCTAACAGGAACAACTACCTTCCCCTTCCCATTTGCAATGGTATGTGATAGGTCTACCTAAGAGTTCTTTTTCTAGGCTTCTAGATGCATGATCCTTCATAGCCCTCAATAACTCCTCCTTGGTGTATGAGGAGGGTCCAGGGATCCTATGAAGAATCTTATGCATCATACCATGAGATTCTTTATTGAACAACTTGAAACTTTTCTTTTCTTCATACATAAAGGGGTGAGGTGGAGATAAATCCTATAACGTCCTCCTCTCCCTGAGAAGCAGAAAATATATGATATCTACTTCCACATAAGAGAGAGAACTGCTGGGAGCAACCATCCCTCACCCTAACTATTTCCATATATAGTATTTCTTTTTATTTTTGTTCCCTAAGGGCTACCCTCCTAAGCCTTCTACCCCTATTTTTCTTTTAACTCTTTTTCATCTTTGGGGGCTTAAAGGTGGAACTTATCTAAAAAGTGCTAGATGGGAAAGGAGCAGGAAATGTCTATGAACTGGGCAGCTTAACTTTCTTCTGAGCAGAACCCTGCTGGATCCTCTTAGTAACCTTCTTACTTTCAGTAGGAACAAGAAGAGGTGTGCTAGAAAATTCTAAGATGGGTTGCTTATTTTTAATTGCCACCTCAGCAACAGGTGCAAGAGTCACTCCATTTGTAGTGATATTCAAAATTTCAAAACTAGCTCCAAATTTAATGATGGAGCCACCAACCAGTCGGCTACTATCCACGGAGAAGTTTATCCTAGATGTAGCAACAAAGACTAGTTGTCCAACCATTTATGTTTACAAAAATAATAAATTTTAAATGAGAATTACTAAATAATAACTTAAAATAACTTAAATGTAGTCAAAAGAAAAACTTTTGACCAATTAGAGATTTTTGGCTAATTTTATGTCCAAGAGTTTTTCATTTTATTTCAAAAGATATTTTTTCTTTAAAATATAAGAATTATAAAATCGTCCCACTTGATCTCAATGAATGGGATAGTTATATATTCTCCTTTTTGTTATGTTGAATATTCTTTATCAAAGGTGAAATAGAGAGATATTCAACAGGAAGAGAGGCAATCTTGATTAGTGTAAACACAAGTACATTGTTGATTATAGAAATAAGAACTTATTTCTAAAGATGGAGAGAGAGGAACCATTGCCCAGCGAAGTCGCCAGAAAATATACTCTCATGAGTAAAAATTTATGACACCACATAGAGTTTAGAAATTTCTTATTTGGATGATCAAATGCATAGTTAAGAAATAAACATATTATCTTAAAAGATTAATATATAATCCTATAATGGATCTGATCATTTAATAAAAGACTCTTAAAGCTAATGGGTTTTTCATGTACCAAAGATTTTTTTTCTCTGATATGGAAAGTCGAACAAGGTTTATTTTAAATTGGGTTTGTGGTGCCCTATAAGGGCAAACCCTTATAGTTAATTACATCTTAAGTAGGATCTCCTATGAATACTCTTGATTAAGGAAATAAGTAATTATTTCTAAGGAGTTTTAAGTTGGTTTTCAAAAGATTGATATTTAGGAGTATTAATTGACAATGATCCAAACTGGAGAGAGTTATTTTTGGAACTCAAATGAGATGAAGTAAGAAATATCCATTGATATTAGGATGCCCAATAGACACTTCAACTATCCTATAATGGGGCTTTAAATTTTAGAATTTTAATTTAGATTTTGAATTGACATTTTCTTAGAAGTCTAGGGCTTAAATTTTGAAATTTTAATTTAAAATTTGAATTGACAAGACTGCAAAAATTCCTAGAATTGAAGACTTATTCCAAGGAGGATGCTTCAGAACCTGGTCTATAAGTGCTTCTAACACATGTTTGATGCTCGAACCAATTTTATTTTGAGAATTATCAGTAATTCCTCTGACTTAAGGGAACTAACCTATCCCTGACTCTTCTGGACTTACAATCCATCTAGAAATGGCTACCAGCAAACACCACCTAAGCACATTTTAAATTCTTGACACAAGTCTTCTGAATGTAAGATGTTTGGATTGTTGCATTTTTAGAAATGGAATCTGTGAACCCAGACTCACTCCCTAATCCCAAAGATCATGTAGGGTAGGAAATGCACATTTTCAAATTTTTAACATTTTGACTTAATGATCATTTTGATGTCATGTGTATGCAATTTATGCCTAATGCATGCGATTAGAAGAAATTCATGGGCTAAATCAATAAGTGAAGGAAGGATTCCCCAAAAGGCATCTTCACAAGTCAGATGCCCCTTATGTGCAATAAGAGAAGTTACCCAATTTAGGGATTGGAGTAATATGATTGTATAATTTTCAAGAGCTAATTAGTTTTTAATTAATTTTAAGTTATCCCTTAGGGTTTAATTTATATGAGATTTTAAATAGTATAATTTATATATTTGAATTAATTGAATTTAATTTGGTAAAAATTTAATTTATTTTTATGAGCCTACATGTAGGCATTTGTGGTGAAAAATTATATATATATATTCCTTCCTTCATCTATCCCCCCCTTTGGAAAGAAGGAGATAAATGAAAATAAAAATATATAACATCTTTATCGGGATACCATGCAGATCCACAGATGTTCTTATTAGGGTGATCGGGTTTGACATTGAGGAGAGGTGTATTATCTCGAAAGATAGAAGTCACTACCCTACAATGGGCCTAATAACCTTAATAAGAACTTTTAAGGACTTTGGGTCTTCAAAATGTACTAGAGATTCTTCCCCCACTTTACATGGAAAAGTAAAGTAGGGTTTACTTTAGACCGGGTTTGTTAAGTTCCCTACATGGGCATGCCCTCATAGTTAATTACATCATAAGGAATAAGATTCTCTAGGAATACTCTCGATTAAGGTAAATGATTATTGTCTCCAAAGATTTTGAAAGGTAGGACTATCAATCGATTGGTTTATTTTTTTTAGAAAAGTCAAGTGGGATCGATCAAGATGAGGGAGTTCTTATCAAAGTTGCATGAAGATAAGTAGGGGATGCTTAGGATACTAAGAAGCCTAATAAGCACCCCAAACTATCCTATGGTTGGGATTTACAATTTTGAATTTGAATTGAATTTTTATTAGAAATTTAGGGCTTACAATTTCAGGATACAAGGTCACAGAAATGCCTAAGAGGTGAGGATTTATACTTGTAGCCCGCAAAAGGGAGAAGAAAAATTAGAACCTGAATTTAGGGAGCTTTTGTGAGGGCCAAAAGCATGACCTAAATCTAAGGTGAAAAGGAGTATTTGGTTTACCTCGATAAGAGAGGATAAACCACTCGACTATTTGGACTTACAACTGCCTGGGGGTGGCTACCAACTAACTCTTCCTATGATTTTAAAATATGTAGGCAAGTCAAATGCTTTTGCAAGATAGCTAAGTTATTATTTATTTAGAAAGAAATTAAGTCCTTAATCACACTCCATAAAAGATTAAATCATGTAGGGCATGATCCAATGACTTAATTATAATGCAAATTCTTATTACATTTTTGGACAATCAATTTGACACAGGCTTTAGGATTTATATGCCTAATGCATGAGAAATCAGATTATTGGCCAAAATCAGCAAGATAAGGAGGTGTGTTTCCACCATGGCTCTCAAAGGTCAAGCCAAGTTCTCTGGCATAGGTGGAAGCCCTCCAAGTCAAGAGTGAAATAATATGCATTTCATGCATGATATGAGAAAAGTAACACAACATCCAGCTAAGGGGTTGCTAATTATTTTATCTTGATTTATAATCTAGGCTTTAGATGAGGTTATGAGTTATTTTATTTTTAGTTTTGAATTATTTTGATTGGATAAAAAATTTATTTTCCTAAGAGCCTAATCATCATCCAGGCTATACATTAAAGCAAGGAATAAACTAGGAAAAGATGCCATCTTAGTGAACAAGCTAAAAAAACATTAACCAATTTATAAAGCGTAAAAGAATAAAAGGCCATTTGTGGTTAGGCTCTACCACACAAACCTAAAAACAAATTAGGTAGCCGAGCTCTACCTTTATGCAACCCGATTACAAATGAATTAATTATAATCAAGAAGGAATTCATTGTTGTTTCATTCTTCATTTCTTCTTCTTCTTCTTTCTTCTTTATTCTTTTGGTTGGAATGTGATTTCTAAAGGCTTCACATGGTATATAAGGCATAGTCTTATAACCAATGTTCATCCTAATACCCTATAATAATCATTCCAAAATCTTAATTGCAAAATTACATGAAAATGGGAAAAAAAATCTAACTAAAACTTATAAAATAGAGAATAGTTAAAAAACCTTACAATCCCAAGCATGTATATGCATATATTGGACTTAGCACCCCACACATGGGTAACTAAGTCCACTTGGCCTATTAGATTATTCTTAGGTGTATAAGCACCTTCACAATAAAAGCAGTTATATTTTTATTACAACGCCCCTTAAGCACAATCTTCTACAGAAGATAATGGTTAGACTAGGATAACCCTACCATTCAATCTACGCACATACACCCTAACATCCAGACTAAAACATTACATCATAAAATAAAAATAAAACATCAAACCATGCACCGCCCTAACCTAAAGCTAGAAGTGGTGACTTAGCCTAATATGTGTGCTATTTAAAGTTTGTGTAGTATGCTTAGATAGGATTTAAGGTTGAAGTTTTCTAAGTATGAAAATATTCAACTTAGAGGGTGGTTTCATTTAAGTGATTTAGTTTCTTTGGTTGATTTTATTTTTGTATTTTGATTTGGTTTGAATGAATCCTATAATTAGTTACTTAGTGTTGTAAAGAGAGAAAAAAAGAAGAGAACTTCTCTTTCCTCCCTACCTTAAGTAATTTCTAAGGTGGATTCATATTTGATTTATGTTTAGTGAATGTTTTATTATGTGTTTTAATTAATCCTAATTTTATATTTTCCTTAAAAACATATTAAAAAAGAATAAAATTTTAAGATTAAGTAAGGTGAAATAATATCACAAAACAAATAACACTTCATTTCTTTCCCAACATGTGTGACATGCATATGGATGGACCCTAAGCATACCTATACATGCAAATGGAAATGTTTAGCACACCTTCATGATGAATGCTATGAAAGGTTACTTAAGAAAATTTGGATGCTTCATGATGCATGATTTTGTTAAGTAGAAAAGATGATCCTTTTATCCATTTTTCATATGCAAATTTACAAGTATAAAAGCCATAAGTGAGTACGGCACCATTGTTAGCATTAGGGGTGTAAGGTACAAGACCTACTTAGGGCTACTTAAAGTCTCACAACCCCGGGGTTGTCCAGACTAATATACCACTTTTCTTAAATACATGTGCATGTACAAAAATAAATGCATGGAAAGAGAATCATGCAAAAGTTGATTTTTGTTTGGTTAATTTGTTGGTTGTTCAATTTACATGTGTAAATGTGAGAATCCTTCTTAATTCATAACATGGAAGTGGATAAGAAAGGATATAAGAAAGTGTTATGTTCTTTTTAAAAGAACTGTACACTTTACAAATCCATCCAAATTCATGTTAAAATAGAAGAGAAGGAAAACCACACAATACACATCTTTAAATTTGTACTTACATGCAAGCTTATAAATAATCATAAGTAGCATATCTTTCAGTTATAATATTTGATTTATAAATCTTTGAAAGTAATTTTGGATTTAATAGTCATAATAGCCATTCATATACTTACTTTAGCCAAAATATGTAATTTAATATAAAGGAAACATTTTATTTTTAATTTGATTTTCAAAAGATATGAATGCATGATTTTCATATGACATACACATTCAGCATTTTAGGAAATAAATAAAGTGATGAAAGCATGTAGATTCATTCGCCCTAATTATTTTCTAAAGATAATCTTATGAGATGAGATTATTTAAAGTAAATCAAATTTATTTTAGAGAGGTTTTTAGTTTTATTTGAGTTTGATTTGAATTTATGAAATGTGGAGAGGTTTGCTAGTCCTAACCCATTTCCCCCATGTGTAAGTTTATTTGGTTTGTTTTTAGAACCATTAGACAATTTTTATATTTTTTTTGTTTAGGTTATGGTGTGAATTAAG
Source organism: Cymbidium sinense (assembly GCA_021442155.1). Classification (NCBI taxonomy): domain Eukaryota; kingdom Viridiplantae; phylum Streptophyta; class Magnoliopsida; order Asparagales; family Orchidaceae; genus Cymbidium; species Cymbidium sinense. The sequence goes on from CM038222.1 coordinate 30,060,997, forward strand.
TGCATTAATTACCCTTTACCTACACCACTTTAATATATTTAACCAAATAATTATGAGCCAATGTATGACATAAAATCACACAAGAAATTTAAATCAGCAATGCACCTAGGAAAAAAAGGGCCTAACGCAATTGACACAATTAGTGATTGATTAAGCTAAAGGGTTTAATTTAAGTACTTTCATAACCCTTCCCACATATGTGGGTTGGATTTTGATTTCCTTAAGCTACTTAGGTGATTGAACCCCTAAGCACCTACCTAAGATGAATTGATTAAGTTCAGATTTGATTTTAAAATTTTGATTAATCAAGCCATTTATCAAAGTAATTAAATCATTTAATTAATTTTCACCTTAATTAGATTCTTATCCCAATGAATTAAGCTTAGGGAAAATGATATGGGAAAGAAATCCTAATCTCATTCCCTAAGTGCATTCACTATTCTAAGGTGATTAACAAATGTAATTAATAAATTTACCACTATTTAAAAGGTTAATTAATTATTTAATTGCTTAAGAGGGTAATTAGAAATGAACCAAGCAATTCTCTTAATTAAATCATAAATAAATTCCAATAAAATTAGGGGAGGTAGAAGTCATCCCACTAAATGCACATGGGAAGTTTGAAATTAATCAGTGGGATAATAAAAATGTAATTAACATAATTGCATTCATAATAAAACCCAAATTTAGAAAATATCACTTTTTAAAATCATTTGAAATTAATTTTATATTATTCTCCCTTTGAATTATCTTCACAATGCTTTTTATTTTGTATTTTTTGATTTTTCTTCATTTAGTTATGAATATTTGAAGATTTAGTGATTAAGGAATTAATTAAAACCCCTAATTATATAACTATTCTAGTCGGTGCCACATGGACCGCTGATGTGGCGTGCGCTTTCCACATGGTGTGACAGGATTGGTTATTTAATTTGTCACATCCTAGTGCCACGTTAGCAACGGTGCCATGCAGTTTCTCTCTGGATCGTCCGATTAAGGATCAAATGGTTGAGATTGAGCCTGCAGTTTCTAAAAGGACTAATCACAGATCCTATGCGGCTTGATCATGATCGTCCATCCAAAATGTGTGTATGGATGGCCCATGATCCATCCCTGAGCTCGCATGTGAGAGACGGAGACTGTCCATGCCTTAGGGCAAGATCCAAGCATGATTGAGCTCGGATTGAGCTTAAACTTTACCCACACCATCTAGGAGTAAGCACAAGTAAATCCAATGATCAATTTTGCATGAGGTGAAAATTTCTTTCACAAAGGACAACACACTCTCTATTTTAAGCTCGGGTTAAAGGCATACCTCACCGGAGGTTATCACAGGTGCTCCAATCCATCGAGGTAGCTTTGTCTGGTAAAGATGATGCCCTGTTGAAGATTTAAGGCTTTGGTATTGGGTAGATCCTTCTAGTGGCCAAGGTGCTCCTAAGCTTGTGGCCTTGATCAAGAACACTCTTTCCGTGCCTTGAGAACTTGGATGAAGCTTGGAATGAGTTCGATTAGGTCCCTCAAGGTGCTTGAAAGATGAATTGGCTTGATATTGAGTACTGGATGAATTGGAAATTCGAAGGAGCTCTCCTATTTTCGGTTTGACGGAATTCAAAAATGGGAAAATGGAAGTAGCTCTAGGAGGCTTGGAGGTGCTTGCCATTGCTTTCTATGGATTTCCTAGGTTCAATCGACTGTGAGTGTGTATGAATGAAGTGGGATTAGGGGGAGAATATCTCCCCCTTGGTGGATTGGATGACTGAGCTTAGAGATGCCATTTTGATCAAATTCACCCTATGCAATGGGTTTGTTAGGCCGTTTAGGGTTCCATGTGATATGGTTTTGGCGAGAGGAGGTAGTGGAGGAGTTGCCATGTGCTTAATTGAGTGGAGGAGGGATCCCATGTGCTCAATTTCTAAGTGGGTGGCCGATTTGGCCATTAGGTTGGGTTTGGCTGAGCCAAAGCCATTAGGTCATGTGCACCATCCTCATTAGTGACCATTTGGTCCACTAAGAGGATGCCAAGTGTTCATGAAAAGGAATTGACCAAATTCCAAGTGGTTTTGATTTTGGGTTACCAAATGGCCTAGGGGTAAAATGATCATTTGGCTTGGGTTTCAGTTTGAATATGTTTGGTATGATTGAAAAATGGGTTAGGCCTAGTTTTAATGAATTTGGAATTGATTTGATGTGATTTGGCTCTTGTTGACCCATTTAAACCAAAATGGGTCAGCTTGGGTCAAGTTGACCAATTGGTCAAATTGGGTCAAACCATGGGTTGGGTCAAGTTCATATGACCATTTGAAATGTTTTGGCATCATTGGTTTGGTTCAATTTGATTTATATTTGGATTTGGTTCATTTGATTTCATTTAGGTCAAATGGGTCAAGTTGACCAATTTGACCCATTTGACCTATTTGGGTTAGGTCATGGGTTGGTTTAGGTTTCATTGGTCATATGAAATGTATTGGTATCTTTGTCTCCAAGTAATTTTTTTTTGATTTGATTTTGGCTCAATATGACCTTTTAGGTCAAGTTGGGTACAAGGTCAATTAGGCTAGGTTGGGTCTAGTTGGCCAATGGAGGCTTTGGTCAAGTTCAACAAGTGATTTGGAATGAACTTGACCCATTGATTTCAATCAATTTAGCTTAGATCAAGTTTTGACAAATTTTGACTTTTTAGGTCAAGTTGGGTCAACTTGGGTCAAGTGGCCAATTGGGCTAGGTTAGGCTCAAATGATGACTTGGTTAAGTTCAATCATTGATCATGAGTGAGTTTTGATCAATGGTTTCAGCCAATTTGGCCTATGGTGGATTTTGTCTAGTTTAGATTTTATTTTGGCTAAGTATTGTCTTAGTCAACCCTTAGAATTGACTTGGTTTGACCCTATTTGAATGATTGATCATCTCATGATGATTGTTGCTCACAATGTGAGGCATTTGTTGGCTTAGTTCAATCTAATTTAGTTAGGATAAGAATTTGGCTCATAAGGAGTACTTTAGGTTACTTTGGGTCAAGTGACCCTAAGTGGGTCAATTGGCTTGATCAAGGCTTGAATCAAGTTTGATTGAACTCACATATGGACTTATGATTGAAATATAAATTCATTTGCAACTGATTTGTAGTCAAATGGGTTTTGATTCATTTGATAATTTCAAGTTCAAAGGATGAACATGAGTTTGATTTGGTTTTGATTTTTGAGTTTAGTTTTGGTTTGATGATTGAAGTTTGTGTTTATATTTGGATTTTTGTTTGAAGGATTGATTGAGTCATGAAGAAAAATTAAGGGTTTGGCTTGATTTGAATTTGATTTGGCTAAGTTCAAGAATTTGACTTAAATCGAGTTTTGAATTTAGTTTTGGTTTAGTGATTGAAGTTTATGTTTATATTTGGATCCATGATTGAAGGATTGATTGAATCATGAAGAAAAATCAAGGGTTTGGCTTGATTTGAATTTGATTTGGCTAAGTTCAAGAATTTGACTTGAAAGGCTTAGGTTAAATTTTGGTTGAATTTGGATTTGATTTTTGATTTTAGTTTTGGATATTTGAATTTTTATTTCATTTATCTTTGTGAATTTAAATGAGAATATGAATGGGTTATGAGAAAATTTCTTGAATTTGAGTTGATTTGGATTTGATTTAGGCTAAGTCCATAAGATAGAATCAAAGTGGCTTATGAAAGATTTTTAGGATTTGGATTTCAATCATAAGCTTCAATTATTTGGAATTGATTTAGGATTTGAGAAAATCAATTAGGTTGGAATTGATTTAAGTTTTGTTGTTGATTTTATTTGGAGTTTGGAGTTGGTTTAGACTTGATTTGGAATTTGACTTGTAGGAAGGAAGTGAGGATTTGGCTAAAGTTATGGGGTTGGCAAGTTTTCCTAACACCCCTAAGGCATGACCTATTTCTATGGCAAACTCTTTTAAGGCATGACCTATTCCTATGGCTAACTCTTCTAAGTTTCTAGGGCTAGATTGAGTGTCCACCTAATCACTAGGAGTGTTTAAGACTAAGGAACCTCTTAGTGTTTAAGAGAAGTCCTATATCTAAGATGAAGGGGTTGAGAGCTCATTCGAAAAATGAGGTCAACAAAGGGTGCCCAATAGGTGTGGTGGGACTGACAAGGAACACCACATGTATTGGTGTTGACCGAAATGATCAACAACACCGAACGATCATAAGTAATAACATAAACGATCTACTCTGAACCCAAGGTCTAGAAGGAATCCAGAGCTTAGTGCAATGTGACTCTACTTATGTCAAAGACATAAGAGAGTGAAGGTGGAATCCACTAGGGATAGAGTAGGTGAACCTTCCACTAGGGAAATAGGTTCAAGTCATCCACAAAGGAGATGAGAGATTTGATTTGATTTGAGTCTCACAGGGGAGAGAAATCAATTTGATTAATTTGATAATTTAGTTGTGTTTATTTTGATTGTTTGATTCATTTGGATTAATTTATTTTGACTCCATTGGGGTGAGATTGATTGAATTTGTTTGGTTTAGTTTGTTGTTTGACACCACTAAAGGAGGAAGGTTGAGTTTGTTTTAGATTCTTAGATTCTTGATTTTGAGATGAACCCTGTTGGTTTGTGAGGGATCCCACTGAGTAGGGGCCATGGAGGCCTTGGGCTAGCTCAGGTTTACCAATCCAAAGGGTTAGTCTACCAAACACATAATAGGACTAGCCAACCAAAGGGATGCCTTTTAGTGTGCAGTAGCTATACTAAGAAGAATGCATAATAGACTTACATCCTCCAAAGTAGGGACCAGTTGCTGGGGTGATCCATTGGCAAGGCAACAGATTGAACCCAACCTAGGGCTGATTATTGAGTGAATGCCACTAGGGGACTTAGATCAGCCCAAAGATAGTAAAGATTAATTTCATTTTTAATTTGTTTTTGATGGATTCTGTTGGTTTATGATGGAATGCACTGAGTAGGAGCCATGGTTGCCTTAGACTAGCTCAGATTTACCAATCCAAAGGGGTAGTCTACCAACCATAAGGTAAGACTAGCCAACCAAAGGGATTGCCTTTCGGTTTGCAATGGTCAAGTTAGGAAGAAAGTGCAGGAACTCACATCTTCCAAAATAAGGAACCACTGGGGTGATCGGTTGGCAAGGCAATAAATTGAACCCAACCTAGGGCTGACTATCGAGTGAAAGCTGCTAAGGGACTTAAATCAGCTCAAAAATAGTCAAGATTAGTTTCATTTTTTTTTAATTTGTTTATTTTGATGGATCACGTTGGTTTACAATGTATCACACTAAGAAGGAGCATATAATAGCTTAGACCTATCTCAAATTTACTGAACCAAAGGGAGTATCTTCCCGACCGAGGGGAGAACTATTCGACCAAAAGAGTGCCTTTTGGTTTGCAATGGTCAATTCAAGGGAAGAAAGTGCGGGGACTCACATCTTCTACTACAAAAGACTACCAGGGTGATCAGTTGCTTTGGGCAACAAATTGAACCTGACCTAGGGCTGCCCGCAGTTTACGATAGTCATGCTAGAAAGAATGCATCGTAGACTTACATCTTCCAAAGTGGATTGACTACTGGGGTAACCTACCAATGGCAAGACAGATTGAACTGGACCTAAGGGTGACTATGGAGAGTGCCATCCCAGGGAATTATCTCAATTCAGGTAGTCAGGAAATTCCTACAGGGAATTTTGTTGACACTGCCTTAAAGATAGGATGTCTGCTTGGGAAAAGGGGGCCCTTTGGTGGCTTGAATTCCTAATCCACAAGAGAATATTTTGTTTGTTTGTTTGTTTAGTTTGTTTATCATGGACCCTGCTAGTTTTCGATGATTCATACTGAGATGGAGCTTGTCTTAGCTTAGACCTATCTTAGATTTATTGAACCAAGGGAGAATTTACGCATCCGTTGAAAAAATTCTCCAACCACAGGGGTGGCTGCTATGAAAGGGGGACTATCCAATCCAAGAGTAACCCGGGTAGTGTCTAAATGGGGTCGTAAAAGGACATGATCCAAATAGAATGCCCACAGGGAATGAGGCCACTAAGTGCTTGATCCAACACCCTAGAGAAGATGACATGGCTAGTCATATATCAAATAGGTATTTGGTGCCCAACTCAAGGAGAAAGCTCGGGGACTCATAACTGCTAAGAGTGGTGTACCCATCAGGTGAGTCATTGTCAGCATAGCAAAGATCAACCAACCTAAAGTGCCTGTCAGTTTGCAACAATCAGCATAAGAAGAAAGCTCGGGGACTCACATCCTCTTATAGTAAAACTAATTACTGGGATAATCTGTCTTTGGCTCGATAAGTGCTATCTGACCTAGGATGACTATTGAGTGAATTCCACTAGTGGACTTATCCTAACTCAAAAGTAGTCAAGAGGAGAGGGGCCTATGGGGGGACTTATACTAAGCCTCAAATATACTCAACATAATCACTATATAATCATTAGTTCAAGAAGAAAGCATGGGGACTCACATCTTCTTAAACAAAACCAACATGAGGTAGCTTACTGGCTGGGTAGTGAAGCTTACCAAACTGACAAGGCGCTCATTGGTTTGCATTGATCAAGTTAGGGAGAAAGCAAGGGGACTTACACCTCCCAAACAAGTGACCATTGGAGTGACATACTAGCAAGGTAGTATGTAAACTCAGCCTATACCAGCTAATGAGTGAGTGCTACAGGGGGCTTGCTCCCACATCAAAATAGCTTGAGACAAAAGATATGTGTTTATTTTTGTGCTTGTGTTAAAGGGAATAGGATGCTACTTGGGTTATCTCACACCTACTCTAAACACACTTGGAGGATTTTGGATGAAATGGTGCCACGAATGGTAACTAGAATTCCAACTAAGAAAGGATTTCACTTGGGTTCTCTTACACCTAACTTAGTTGTGCTAATTGAAATAGGATGCCTCTTGGGTTCTCTCACACTAATTTTAATAGTGTCGGGAGATGTGTCAAATTGTGTTTGTGTTATGAAACAAGGACAGGATGCCTCTTGGGTTCTCTTACACCTATCCTAAACACATCATGGCGGGTTCACATGAAAAGCAAGCAATGCTTCGAAAGAAGAAAATATTTTGATGGAAATGGAATTAGATTCTATTCTTTTATTGATAATTAATTTCAAACATGTTTTATGGGTAATATTTCTTTAAATAGAGCCCATTAATTGGAAGCATCGAGTGCTCCCCTTTATATTCAATGAGCTGATAAGATCCTCCTTGGTAGGCCTTCTCTATGACATAGGGGCCTTCCTAAGTAGGTTCAAACTTGCTTCCCATCTTTCGATGAGCAACAATTGGTCTCAGTAGAACTAACACAAGTTCTCCTACTTGAAAAGACCTAGGGCGGACCAGCTTGTTGTGAGCTTGAATCATTTTATCTTTGTACAACTCGAGGTTCCAGCACGCCTATAGGCATCTTTCCTCCAAACTATCGAGTTCTTATAACCACAACTTTGTATTCTGTTCTATAGTAATTTTGCTACCCAGTGCTATCCTTAGTGACGAGAGTTGAACTTGTAAAGGTAGAACAGCTTCAGAATCATACATTAAGGAAAATGGGGTAGATTGAGTTGGGATTCAGTATGTGGTGCGATATGCCCATAAGGCTTCAACCAACTGCTCATTCCACTATCGCTTATTATCATCAAGAGTCTTCTTTAATATCTAGATGAGAGTTTTATTGAATGCTTCTACTAAGCCATTTGCTCTAGGGTAGTAGATGGAGTATCTCTAATCTATACCTTGCCTTCTGGAGAAGTTGTTGATCTTGGTGTTTTGAATGTAGTGCCATTATCAGATATAATTTATCGAGGCACCCCGAAGCTATATATGATATGGTTCCTAAAAAATTGAAGCACATGCTGAGCTGTGACCTCGTTGAGTGTGATTACCTCCACCCACTTGGAAAAGTAGTCAGTGGCAGCTAAGATGAACTGATGACCCTTGGAAGAAGGAGGATTGATCAGACCCATAATGTCAGTATCCCAACACTCAAATGGCCATGAGGCCAATGTAAGGTGTAATTTGTTGGGTGGTTGATGAAAGATCACACCATATACCAGACACTGATGGCATCTCCTAGCTACATCCATATAATCTGTAATCATCGAAGGTCAATAGTATCCTAGTCTCTTGATCTTCATCTTCATCTTCGGACTGGATTGATGCCCTCTGCATAGGCCTGAATGTACCTCGATTACAATGCTATGGGATTCATGTTTATCTAAACAACATAACCACATTTGATCAAAGGATCGTTAGTACAAGGTACCATCAATGAGAGCATAGGAGAGGGCTCTCTATTTCACTTGATGAGCTTGTGACTTTTCTTGTGGTAGTTTGTCGGTGTTTAAGTAGTCTATGAATAGTTGCCTCCAATCCAGCTCCTTGTCCTTATTGGCAATGGCGACCTCCCCTTCAAGAGAAAGTCTCTCGATGAGTTCAACATCAATAAGGGGTAGGACTTATCTATTTTGGAACTTTATTAGAATGGACTCTTCTTCCGGACATGCCAATTCTTTGGAAAGTTTGGCAAAAGCATCTGCTACTATGTTCTCTACTCGGGGAACCTTGTAGATGGTGACTTCGGGGATTTGGGCCAACAGCTTCATGGTATACTGGTGGTAATGACGAAGCTTTAGTTTGAGAACCTTGTAGGACTTGACAAAAGTATATAATGTTGTAGCTTTTAGGATACAAAAATCAAAGCTAGGCAATGTTTCTCAATGGGTGGGTAGTTTGCTTCAGCAGGAATCAGACGACAGTTGAGATAGTAGAGAGCTCACTCCTTCCCTTTGTCATTGGCTCTGGTCAACAAAGCATCAAGTGAGTCATCCAATGCAGCAGTGTAGATGATGAGTGCCGGGATAAACGCTAGGCGGCGCTTCACCAAATCTTGCTTATCTTTGAAGGCATGCTGACACTTATTATCCCACTTAAACTTGGCATCCTTTTTGACAAGTGCTGAAAATGGCTCACATCTCCTTGATCGGTTGGAGATAAAGCGTCTCAGATATGCCAACTGTCCTTGGAAAGATCTGACTTGAGTTAAACTTTTAGGAGGCAAAATTTCTAAGATAACATTGATATTTTCTAGATCTATTTTTATTCCCCAGTGTCGAACAACAAACCGAAAGAATTTCCCTGAAGCTACTCTAAATGCACACTTTAGGGGATTCATTTTGAGGTTATATTGTCTTAATTGTTCAAAAACTACTCTCAAGTCAAAGAGGTGGTCTTCTTTTTGTCTGGTCTTGACTACTAGGTCATCAACATAGCACTCAACTTGATGATGGATGAGTTCATTGAAGATCTGAGTCATCGCCCATTGGTATGTAGCACCAGCATTTTTAAGGCTGAAAGGCATGACCCTATAACAATAAATTTCAATTGGGGTTCGAAAAGCAGTATTTCTTTCATCCTTAGAGGCCATCTTGATTTGGTTGTAGCTAGATGACCCATCCATGAAGGAGAAAATTACATGAGATGAGGCAATGTCCACCATTAGTTCTGGTCTAGGAAGAGGAAACTCATCCTTAGGACATGTCTTATTTAAGTCCCTGAAATTGATGCATATGTGAATTTGGCCATTCTTTTTCTTAACTAGTATGACACAAACTAGCATCGATCAATTTCTTGACTTCAGAAATGACCTGTTGTTTTATTTCTAATTGCATGCATCTAGGAGCTTGCTTGATAGGGTTAGCTCTAGGATCTATTGCTAATTTATGGACTTCTATGTCAGAAGATAATCCAAGAATTTCTTCATAACTCCATGCAAATCAGTCCTTAAACTCAGCCAATAACCTACATAAGTCATTGATTTCTTCTTCATTCAACAACTAACTGATGTATGTCGGGTAAGGATTTTCTTCTGTCCTGAGGTTGATTTCTTTAAGCTTGTCAATTGTTGAATGAATCTCTTCTTTAAATATTGGCGGTGCATATTTGATTTGGAGATCATTTAGATCATCTGAAGTTTCTAAACAAACATCCTCATAAGAGTTGGTTTGGTGTGAAAGAACCTATTAGACTCCAAATGGTTGGTGACAACTAAGTAGTAATTGTCATCATTGACTGGACCCATTGTACTGAATCCTAGTCCAGATCTTGATTGTGCATCCCTGCCTCTATTTTTCTATAGCTTCTCGAAGTGTTTTGACCTATGCTTAGACCATATATAAGGAATCAAACCCTTCTTTGCAAGATTATGAACATAATGCGAGTGCCAATCAAAAGGCAATTCCATTAATTCTTTATACAAATCATTCTTAAGTTCTACATCAACTTCAGGACTTGAGAATGATGATCCCAAAAAGAATCTCTTCAGCTTCACATCGATGGAAAACTTAGGGGCTTCCTTAACTACTAAAACTTCAGCTTTTTGAGATGAAAGTGAGGTTAGAGCTAGAGTTCCCAACCACTGTCTAATAGTGTCACATACACTTGATTCAAATACTTTGCTTTATCTAGAGGACTGGTCTTTGTCATTATCCAGCTCAAGTGTCACCTTCAATGAAACCCACTGAGAGGGGTTGGCTGATATGCTAATCATATTAGACCCATCCTCTAAGCTAGATTCTAAGTTTATGTGAGTAGTGGGGGCACTCCTGTGAATTGGAATATAACCCCTATCAGTTGATGGTCAACTAGGGGGTCTTCCACCTTTAGAACTGCCTCTGTTTCTTCCTCTGTCTTTTCCTGGTGGAGGTTGACTCATTCTACTCATATATCCATATGATGGAATGAACTGTGGGTGGAATGTGATATGTGGTTCCACTCCTTTCTCAATTTCTTTTTCTTGTTCACTTGGATTCTCATTTTCTTTCTCTTTCTTTTTCTTTTTTTTTTTCCTTCTTTTTCTTTTTTATTTGCTTTTGAATTTTGACCAAGCTCACAAGAAAATGTATTTTGAGAAAGATAATAGGTCACATCCTCATATATCTCAACCTCTCTAAGTAAAAATGGCTTTCATCACCCTTGACATAGTATTCAATCCCATCCTTCCTGAACTTAATGCACTAGTGGAGGGAGGATGGAATCATCTTGTTTTGATGTATCCAAGGCCTATCGAGCAAAGCGATGAACAAAGTATTCAAATCAATGATATAAAACTTGGCTTCAGTCTTCCAGTCACCTATCTCAAAAGGCAACACTATGGAACCTAAAGCCCTCTCATCTTCTTCATTAAATCATCTCAACATTATCTGATCTCCTCAAAGTGTGGAGATATTGATCCTCAATTAGGAAAGGGTTATTAGACTCATAATGTTCACCGATGAACTTGGATCGATGAGAACTCTGAAAAGTCTGAATCTGCCCATGTCCACGGTAATGTAGAGGGGATGATTGTGCTTCATGTCCCCTAGAAGTAGGTCTTCATCTGTGAAAGTTATTCTCTAAGCTTCTCTAGAATAATGTAACTCCTCTCCAATAATGGTCAGCTGAGCTAAGCATATCTCTGATTTAAGGAGAGCCTTGATTAATGATTCCCTCATCTCTTTGGATAAGATAAGGGCATCATATATGCTTAGCTTAGATGATAACTTTCTTAGGTGAGAGAGGACATTGTAGTCCACCTTGGGCTGATCCACCACAAGCATATCTAAGGGTGGAGCACCCTATGGAGGGGCATCTCGATCATCTAAACCAATGACTTATTTTCCTCTATCTTGAGGTGCTGCCCTTGGAGGTAGACCCTTTCCACTACGGAGGTTGACTTCGGTGATCTCTTGTGGTAGGGTAATGGAAGATTCTACCTACACATCAGGCTCACATACAGCTTCTCTTATGGGACCCAAAGAATTGAATGAATCCAAGTCTATCTCAAGAAGCAAACAGGCAGTATTCAGAGAAGGAAGGTCCAACTCTGAATTAGAAAGAGGAAGATCAGAGTTGTTATAATTGTTATTTAGACTTGAAGAGTTATCATTAGGAATATATTTAGATAACCCATCACATGTGACTTAGATATAATTCAAGCTAGATTTATTCTTTGATATCTTGGATTTTGAAGGAGGTACATAGTAGAAATCAAGTAAAGTAAGTGGGGTGAGAGATTTGATGCCCTCATCTGTCGATACAAGATGTCTACTTGAAGAAGAGCTAGTTGAATTAGAGGTAATCACTGATGCAGTAGCTGCAATAGTGGACTGGAGGTTGGACTCAGTCGGTGATTGTGCTACTTGGTTATCCCATGCTGGCATAGGCTGTTGCTGCTGCTGAGCTCCCCATTTCCTTGAGTTGGCTCTGGCAACTTGTAAACCTTCCTTGATGTTGTAGGTTTGAGCTCTCTCAAGCACCTCCAAAGAAAGTTTCTTGATTTTAGAGATAATTTTCTTAGAGGTACGGGATAAGGAGATATCCCAACCTTCTTTAGTTTTGGAAGGATCACAAGTATCCCTAAGGATTACCCTAATGGAACTGGATGGTTGTTACACAAGGTATTATTTTGAGATAACTATAACACCAGTCTTGAAGCTATGTTCATTTTAGTCCTTGAATGTGAAGCAATCTTCCAAAATAAGACCTAGAATGTGGTGGTAGGGGCAAAAGTTAGGATCATTACTTTTGCCCACTTCCTTTTGTCTCCTAGGTTCGGGCAGCTGAAAATCAGGCTTCTTTAAGAAATTTTTAAAGATCTTTCTGATTACCTCCCTCTTAAATGAATAAGGCTTGTTAAGTTTATCCAAAAGAGTAGGTGGACCATAGCTACCTGGCCACAGGTATGTGTACTACTGCTGCTAATGATGTGTTTGAGGAGGAGGCGGTGCAGGCCATGGAGGTTGCTATGGAGGCCGGTAGGGATGCCTCGACGGTGGTAGAGGAGGTGGAAGTGACAGCTGTAGACATGAGTTCCCTCAAATTGCTCTCTGGCTGGCTGTTTCCCCTTGTCTACTACTATCACTACATCGGGCTTCTTCTCAAAAGCTTTCTCTAGCTTCTGCTTTGTTGATTGGTCTGGAAAAGGTGACTCCTTGGCTTCTCCCTGTAAGCTAGCCACCTTGTTGATTAGCTTCTCAAAGGTTTTGATGGTGAAACCTTTGAGCATGAAGGCTACCAGGCCATGGATATTCTTAAGAAGAATCTCAATGGAATGTTGTTCAGATAGCTGTGGTTAACATTTCATACTCAAATTATGCCATCTGAGAATGTATTCAATGAGGGACTCATCAAGGTATTGTTGAGCCACAATGAGATCGCCTATAGTCACCCTTTGCTAAGCTCCAGCAAACCTCTTGATGAAGAGGTTCTCCAACTTAGCAAAAGTCTTCACTGAACTATTGGGGAGTTTAGTGTACTAATCAAATGCTATGCCTGCTAAGCTACTGATAGAGAGATGAAAGAGTAAAGCATCACTGCCACCAGCATTGTAATAACTAGCTCTGAAGTGCGCAATATGCCACCTCGGGTTCTCACTGCCATCAAAATTATTGAAAGAAGGTGGCATGAAACCCTTAGGATATTGGATGTCATCAAATTCCTCTAGGTAGGGTCTACCCATTGGAACTGATGATCCTCCACAGGCTTGAGCCAACATTTCTCTCACCTACTGCTCAACCATAGTCTTGATATCCTTTTCTTGTATGGAGGTACCATCCATTACCTTCCTATACAATGTGGTGTTACCCTGCTCTATTGGAGATAAAGTCTTGGTTGGATCCAAGGCATGCATCAACTATGGCTGACTAGTCTCAGCTGTAGTAGGATGAACTACCGAGGCTTGATTTTGTAAGGCCAAAACTACTACTAGCAAGTCCTCAAGCTGCATCCCCATCTTATCAATTTGTTCATCTTTCTATTTTAATTACTGAAGGAGGTGTTGGGTTGAGTAGGCTGTGTCTTCTTGCTTGGCCTCAGCATCTTCCATAGTCTGCTGCTCATGGAGGAGAGAACCCCAGGTATCTACCATGTGTACCCCTACTGAATCCTCTAATAGATCATCTTTATTTAGATCAAAGTTGACCTTTTCATCTTCTAAGTCAAACCATGCATATCCTAAGATTTCCTTCTTTTCCACTGGATACTGAGCTACTATGTCATCTTGGATCAGCCTAACTGAATAGACATGAAAGATTGGGTCTGACCAGTAGTAGGGTCACTATCATGCATAGATAGACACCAAACTTCTGATGTTGTGGGCAAGTTGATCTTGTAAGGACTATGCTCACTAGAGGAAAGATACTCTTGACTGCTACTAGAATTGGGCAGAGTGGCACTCCTAGGAGGATCTATGGCCATAGGGGCAACTGAACTATCTCCTCCTCCCTCAACTATTGTGATTATCTCCAAAGCCTGCTGTGGTGGTGGTGGTGATGGGATGACTATGATACTTCAAGGTCGCCATTCCTTCCTCATCATAACTAGGGTAGAAGGTCGAGCAGGAGAGGTTGGCCTCACCACAATAGGCAGTGTAGATGGGAGATCTCTCAGCCATAACCAAATCACCAACATGGTTCTCTTCTCCCCCGATGCGGCCTTCATGGCCTTGGCTAGAACAGTAGATGCTGGGACATGTACAGGAGATGACGGACGTGCAGAAGAGCGGTGTGGTGGAGGCACCACCGACACTCTCGAGATAGGAGCTCCTCTCCTATGATGTGTAGTCCTTGTGAGTAAGGTACTGTTAGTATGGTCGGTGTGGGTAGCGCACTGATCTGGAAAATCTATAAGTGCTGATGCTGCTGATTGTCAGCTATACCTCCGGTGCTTCCAGCTAGTAACATGAACTGATGTGTGGGCTTCTCTAGCCCTCTCCTACCTAAGCTGCCTGCTTATACTGTTGGAAATTACAGATCTCAAATCAAACTGAGCCGCAGACTTCGATCGTCCATAGGTTCTGCCTAAGCGTAAAATTGATCAGAGGCCGGTGTATGACCTCCTCCTCTCACTAAGCAGTGCGTGAAATTGAACCACTAGCAAAGGTGAAGAAGAAATCCTCCTAGCATCCTCCCTGTTAGATCTAGAGAGAGGATGGAACTGGTATTTTGTAACCAGTGGGGAAAACATTTTAGATAACTTCTCTACGATAGACTGAGTAGCTACCTTCAACTCCCTAGCAATGAGAGTGCGATACCGCTTGATCATGCAATTCTTATTTTTTTGCCAGGTCCAGGTAGGCCAAGTAGAGTAAGAGCTAGACCCAACCTCGAAGGTAGTGGAGACAATCCCTGAGATCAAGGGAGCCTTCCCCTTTGAGCAAGCTAGCGAGTGGGTACTAGCCATAACTAGAGCAGCATGGGGAACAATGGGGCACCGATACTAAAGCGATACTCTGCGTGGGAACCACTCTGACCTTCCTCTTTAGTGGGGATCTCCAATCGATGTCATGTTGATCCGATGATGATTGTACGCCCGGTCACCGTGCTCCTGCTAACTGTGATAAGGTGGGTTCCCTCACATATAATCCTGGCCCCCTCAAAGCCTCATCCAAAGCAGATGAGGTGGGCATAGTTAGAGCATGGGAGGCTGGCTTGATCTAAGGCCAGATCCATCCCATGAGAAAATGTGAACACATACTTCTCCTCAATCAACTGGCGAAACCATGATTGAAAGTTATTGAAAATAAACTTGAATAAGATTTCTATTTTTATTGATTTTTGAATTTGAATTTTAGAATTTGAACCCACACTCAACAACTTGAAAGTGTTAAGAGGGGCTCAAATGGATTTAGAGGAGATTTTGAGATTGATTGGAAAGGGAATTTTTTTAATGTAGAATCCACTTTCAACAAATTTGGGTATGTTGAAAATGATTCAAATATTTTTGGAGAGATGCTTCCATAGGTTCATGTTTGAATTTTGATTTTTGATTTTGGGGACCCTTCATTTAACAAATTTGAGTATGTTCAAGTAAAGCGTCAATTGATTTTGTTTTGGATTTGTGATTTTTGGAATTTACTCACTTAGCAAATTTAGGTATGCTAGGTAAGGTGTTTGAATGCAATTTCTTGTTTTTCTTTGTTTTCTTGTTCTATAAATCATTTGTGATTTTGAAAATAGAATCCTCATTTAGCAAATTTGGGTATGCTAAATGGAGAATCCAAATGTGTTTTTTTTTTTAATTTTTTTTGAAAATAGGATTCTTAGCAAATTTGAGTATGCTAAGAAAATCCTAATGTGTTTTGTTTTTGAATATTTTGAAAATGTTGACTTCACTTTAGCAAATTTAGGTACGCTAAAATAAAGTTCCCAAATGTGTTTTAAATTTTGTGAAATGGAGATTTCACTTAGAAAATTTGAGTATGCTAAATGAAATTCCAAAATGTGTTTCAAATTTTGTTTTTAAAAAATGGAAACTTCACTTTAGCAAATGTGGTATGCTAGAATGAAGTTCCAATGTGTTTTGAATTTTATGAAATGGAGATTTCACTTAGCAAATTTGAGTATGCTAAATGAAATTCCAAAAAAGTGTTTCAATTTTTTTTTTTTTGGAAAATGGAAACTTCACTTTAGAAAATGTGGTATGCTAAAATGAAGTTCCAAATGTGTTTTGAATTTTGTTTTCAAAATGGAGACTTCACTTTAGCAAATGTGGTATGTTAAAATGACATTCCAAATGTGTTTTAATATTTTGTGATTTTGAAAAGAGAGATTTCCATTTAACAAATTTGGATATGTAAGATGGAAATCAATTATGTTTCATTTTTCAAAGATGTAGTTTCATGTGTAATTATTACTTTTTTTCTTTTATAAGAGAAAATTCCAACTTAATCATATATGGAATATGTTAAGTGGGATTTCAAAATAGCGTCATTTTATTTGGAAATGAAATCTTCATTCAATAAATTTTGGTATATTGAATGGATATGTTCATGTGTGCTTTTTGAAAGTTTATTTTTTGATTTTGATTGGAAATGAAACCTCCATTCAATAGATGTGGGTATATTGAATGGATTGGTTTCATATGTGCTTTTTGAAAGTTTATTTTTGATTTTTATTGGACATGAAACCTCAACTCAATAAGTGTGGGTATATTGAATGGAGAGGTTTTATATGTACTTTTTGAAAATTGATTTTTTATTTGGATTGGAAATGAAACCATCATTCAATAAATGTGGGTATATTGAATGGAGAGGTTTCAAATGTGCTTTTTGAAAATTGATTTTTGATTTGGATTGTAAATGAAACCTCCATTCAATAAATGTGGCTATATTGAATGGAAAGGTTTCATATGTGCTTTTTGAAAATTAATTTTTGATTTGGATTAGAAATGAAGCCTCCATTCAATAAATGTGGGTATATTGAATGGAGAGGTTTCATATGTGCTTTCTAAAAATTGAATGGCATGCCTCGGTCCCCATGAGTTCTGGCGAAGGGGTTGACTCCAATAGCTATGAAATAGTGTTGGAAGCTTGTGTACAAAGGAATTGAATTGCCTCCCTTTAGATTGCTTGCTAGACTGGCCATGGTTTAGAGTCTAGTGGCTTTGGTGGTTCTCTGGCCTCCCGGTAGTGAGGGAAGTGGGGAAAGATGGGTTTCAACTTTGTGTGAGATAACAAAGGTGACGAAAAGGTCTGTTTTACTTGAGAAATGTTATATATCAAGATACCATGGATGTCATGAGTATTTTAGCCTTTTTTTCTTCTCCTTTTGATTGACTGAGGTGATTGCAACCTTTGGGAGTTAGTTACCATGCTTACTAGCCATCTAATACATGTCTAAGGTGAAGAGGTGGAGTGGGAATGTGATTATCCAAATTGTATTTGTCATTTTATACCTTTGTCATTCCATGGCATCTTTTTCTTTAAATTTATGTGAAGTTGCTTAAGTGATTTAATTTGGGCTGAGAACCATCTTTAATTAAGTATGGGAATGTTTTAGTTACATCCGAAATGAATTAGTTGAAGAGTTGATCAAAATCTTTTTGAATTAAGCCACTTAACAATTTCTTTCATTAGTTTGATTTAAGTTACCTCATTTGATAGATTAGTCTTGGGTTAATAATTAGGATATGTCCTTTTAATCATTAATGAACCCCTTTAATAATAATGTTTCAAAGATTTTATGATTTATGGAGTAGTTACTTTAAGTTTAGTCCTTTTGGTGTAATTAAATTTGGGTTAATTTTAATTAAGTCAAGTAATTTATTTCGCTTAATTATAATATGTTTGATTTTTCATTGGGTTAATCCAAGCAATTTGAAATGCAACGGATCAAATAATTGCAATTTTATTTGATTTTGAACCTATTTGACCCAAATTGGGATTAATGGGTTAAGTTTGGGTTATTTGTGTCAAATGACCAAATTGGTCAATATGGACCCAATGATGGGTTCATTTATGTTTAACAGTCATATTCAAATGATTTTGGATATTTGATTTGTGTTTATTTGAGTTTAATTTTGGTTTAAATCCAATAAGACCCATTGAAGCCTATTTAGGTTAAATGACCTAATTAGTCTAATTAAGGCCACATTGGATTTACATTATTTGAAATTCATGGTTATATATGTTTATAGCATCATCCCAACCATTTGGAATGATTTTATTTGGTCAAATTTTGGCAGGTTGACCTTTGACTTGGTGGGACCCACAAAAGTCAAACCCCTGTAAAAGAGTTTACTAACCTTAAATCTTTGGATTAGATTTGGATTAATTTAATTTTATCTCATGATTTTATGTTTTTGATTTCATTTGATTTGTGTTTATCTTGGATTTAATTTTAATTTCTTTAGATTTGTATGCTTATTAGCTTAATTATGATAATTAGGTTTAATTTTCTAATTAAACCTTAAGTTAGGCTTAATTGATGTCAAATTTAGAGTGGTGTATGTTTAGGTTGAAATTTTGGGTTGAATCTAACTAAACCCATTAAGTTAGATTAATCCAAGGAGAGTGCACTAGGTCACTAAGTGTGATGTCTTAGGTGCTTGAGGGAAAAAAAGTCCCAACTCCCATCAGAATTATAGCAGCCAAAGAATGGAACACTTGTAGTAAACATAGAACTAAACATGTCATATAATATACTAGGAGAACATTTGGAGACCAGTAATTTATCTATAATCACTTGATCACATCAATTATGTAGAAATAGATCTCTAGCTACAAGAACCATATAGAGATTATAATAAGGAGACTTCTACCAAAGATAAAATCCATAAAGAAAAAAAAACAATAGTACTCATACTACCTAAACTAGAAAGCAAGCAAGAAAAGTTGAATCCAATGCATACAATCAACAAGAACACCATTTAGTATAGTGAAACCATAACTAATACAATTACTGAAAGGGACATTCTAAAACATCTTCCAATTGATTGAAAGTAGTTGAATATGACCTTAGACAATAACACTCCCTTTGGTAACCCAAACCATGACTAGTGAGGAGGAAGTTGATACAAAAGCAGAGAATTTAGAAGGTGAACACTATGAAGACATACCCAACGTTGTTGTGGAGGAGTGGCATACCCACAAGTATAGAAAGCACAGATCAAATGGCATCAGAGATTTAGAGAATCTATTAGTAGCTAAAATCCAAGAGTAGAGCATTCTTCAATTGGAGAAGGGTCCACAAAATGGCCCACTTGGACAAACCTCCTCATTTATGTTGAACATAATGATTTGGAATATTAGAGGCATTGACAAGGCCAAAGCCTCTAATAGACTCAAAAGCCACCTGAGATACCACAAACTTGAATTCTTTACTAGACTAGAACCTTTGGCCAGCAACCAAAACCTCACAAAATGAAAAGAAGATTTTGCCAATTCACCATTTATTCTAATACAAGTAACAAAATCTGGCTATTCTAGAAATCCAATTTTCAAATTGAAATCCTCTTTGATACCACTCAATACATCCATATCCACATAAAGAATACCAATGTAAATACTTTTGCTACCATCACCTATGCCACTTGCAATAGGAAACATACAAAGGAACTCTAGAAAGACATAATACACATCAGTTATAATACCACTGACCATTGGTTGGTCAGTGGAGACCATAACATGATTGCAAGCCATACTAAAAAGAATGATGGAAGGAGGCCTAACCTCTTGGTTATTGCTAAATTTGCTAAGTACATTGTAGAGGCCAATATATTTGATGCAAGTTTTAACAACTTTCCTTTCACCTAGAGATGAGGTAATGTTTATAAGAGGCTTGATAGAATCCTTGTTAACTCAGAACGAAATTTTCACTTCATCATAATGCAAGTACAACATATAACTAGAATTGCCTCTGATCACTGCCCAGTTCTAGTCAGCTTAAGCTCTTTAACCAAACTAAAACATGCTCAAATTAGATTCTTAAATATGTGAGCATTGTATTCCAAGTTTAATATTTGCATATGGAAAGACTAGAATGGGTGGAACATGAAAATATTTAGGTTAAATTATGGTCATTGCATAATAACACAATCCAGGCTCTTAGGAAGTGGAATAAGGAGGTCTTTGAAAACATCCATTCCCTTATCAAATCCATTAAAGAGAAGATTAATAACATTGAGAATGAGTTGGCTGGGATGGACAATTTGAATACCTAGGAACATGAGACTTGATTAGAATAGCTACTAGCATCCTTGCAAAGAAATATTGATAAAGAAAAGGACCTTCTTAGACAAAAAAAAAATTTCATCAAATATTTTCCTCCAAGAGGATAGAAACTATAAATACTTCCTTGCTTATATTAAGAATATAAGAGATGAAAAATGCATAGCAAGAATTAAAAGTAATAATGGGAGATGGATTCAAAGTGAATAAGGTATCATGGAAGATTGTATGCACTATTTTTCCAACATACTCAAGTAGTCATATGAAGACAATATAACCATCAAATCTGATCAGCATTTCCCTAGGTTGAAAGAGAATTGATCAACAATGATAAACTTGTTTTCGTACCAATAGAAGATGAAATTCTAATTACACTCAACTCAATGGATGGCTATAAAGTAGTTCAACTAGATGGTTTTACCGCCCTCTTCTATCAGAAGGCATAAAACATTGTGGGTAAGGATGTCATCAATGCCATACAAAACTTCTTCAGAGGATAGAATATCCACCAATTCTTCTCAACATCTACTATTATCTTGATTCCTAAGGATAAAGATTATCAAACATGGGAAAAAGTTAGACTCATCTGCTTAACCCCTATTATCAATAAAATCATTCATAAGATCATTGCAAATAGGATTCAAAGTCTGCTCCTAATTGTCATCTCCTCAGACTAGGTAGCTTTTGTGAAAGGTAGGAATATCACAAACAACATACTACTAGCCCACAAACTCACTAAGGATATTGATAGAAAATGTAGAGGAGGGAATACCATCATAAAAATTGACTTCCAAAAAGCATTCGATACTATTTACTGGAGTTTCCTTCTTAAATCTCTTAAGGAAAAAGGTTTTTCTGATGATTTTTCAATTCTAATTCAAATACTTTTCACTCAAAGACATGATAAGATTCTTCTTAATGGGCAACCACCTGACTTTTTCCAAGGTAGTAGGGGTGTCAAACAGGGAGACCCACTCTCCCCTTCCTTTTTCATTTTAGCTTTGGACTACTCTCTAGGAGATTAAACATAGAACCAGATTCCAGGAAAGAGATTGTATTTAAAATTTAAGTAATCTAAGGATCACACACTTGACTTTTCTATAATGGGAGTAAGAATTCCATCAATACTCTGATGGCAATCATCAAAAGGAATTTACATTATTGTCAGGTATGAAACTTAATGCTAACAAGTGTTTCTTTGTGACAGGGAAGGGAATTAACAAAAGCAAAATCAAATGGATTAAAGAGAAGATAGGGTTCACCCATACATCATTTCCATTTAACTACCTTGGAATCCAACTTTACAAAGGAAAACTTACTTCCTCATGTTTTTTTGACCTCCTTGACAAAATATAAGGTAGAATATAATCTTAGGAGTATTCCTTGCCCTAAATTGGTGGAAGGCTCACATTGGTGAGAAGAATCACCAACTCCATTTCACTATATAGTACCCAAGAGCAACACATCACTAAAATAATTTAGTAGAGAATAGAAATGATGCTTAATAGATTCATTTAGAGCCCCAAGCACAAATCAATCCACTAGATGACTAGAAGAAATTTTGTAAATGAACTTGCAATGGAGGTCTGGGACTCAAAATGCTAGATGACAATATTAAATGCATCACAATTAAATTATGGATCATATTTAGAGAAAAAATAACTTATGGAATGAATATATTCATGGGAATTACTGCTAATAAGCTAATCCAATGAAAATTAAAGTAAGGAAATCAAATTCCTCAATTTAGAAGCATATGTTATAGCATCAAGAAGAGGCTGAAGACCTGATATTTTGGGATTTAGGCCATGAAAAAAATAAACTTCTAGAATGATCACTAAATTGGAGAAGATGCTATTTTCAAATGAAAGTTTGAAGGGAGACAAAAACACTCACAACAAATTTCATGTTTTTGGATAGATTCACATTGGGATGAACTTAAGCTGAGAGAGCAACTTCCATAACATATATGCAAAGAGATCTGTAGTATACTAATGGAAAAAAATAGAAAGGATAAGCTAATCATTAAAACTCGATCTAAGGTAGTATATATTACTAAAATTAAATATAGGAAATGCTAGGACACATCCAGAAAAATTCCATGGGGTAATATAATTTGGAACTCAACAATTAAACCATCAATCTCCTTATTTTGTTGGAGATTATTTCACAACTTCATGCCAATGGATGAAACCCTCAAGCTTAAAGGACTAATAATACATTCAATACGTCTTCTATGCATACCATATTGCTTCATAAATTGTAAATTCAATACAAATATATGGAACGTATTTGCTGATCTATTCCAAATTGACATGAATTATAAGGCTTATTCTATATATGAGTTTATAGCTAGTTGGAAACCCACCCATGGATCACTGGAAGGTCAATATTATGCTAATCACCCCTCTAATTGTCATATGGTTCTTTTGGATTGTTAGAAATGAGATTATGCATAATGAGGGCAATGTTAAGAGGTTATGGCACCCAAGAGGGTGGTGAATTTGGTGTTTTAAAAATAATTTTAGAAAACTTAATTTTAAACTTTTGTATAATACTTAAATATTTAATGATAAAAATTTAGAGAAATAAAATAATAATCAACAATAGTATATAATAGTAAAGTGCAAAAAAAATAAAGAAAGAGAACATAGAGATTTTTACGTGGTTTGGCCAGACCCCAAAACCAGCCTACATCCACGCCTAACTACCCAGGCTAAGAATTCACTAAATCATAATTTAGATTATAACTAATCTCCCATACTCTCCATCATGAGCAAGTACAACCCAACACCATACTTTTTTTAATGGGCAAGTATAACCCAACACCATCCTTTTCTTAACAGGCAAGTACAACCCAACTACATACTTTCCTTAACGAGCAAGTACAACCCTATAAGAAAACAAGAAAGAGGAATATGAAAGTATCTAACTCTTAAGTTTAAAATAAATTTTCTCTCAAAACCCAACTACAATAATATTAAGGCAAGTGAATCAAAGGTAAGAAAGACAACTCACTTTAATTGATATTTGTATTTCTGAGTAATGATTAAAATTAAAATATATATGTATGATGCAAATGAATCTTTAAACTATTTGAATATAATATAAGAACCTGAAAACTAAATGATTTAGTTAATGATCTAAAGTATGGCACAATAGTAATTTAAAACTAGACCAATCAACTTTTATATGAAGGCTTGAGTTTTGAAAATATCAAATGAATATGTAATATGAAAGCTCATAAAATCAACTGAAGTCTCTTTGGAAGGAAATATCATATTTGTAAAAGATGAGACAATTTAAAGAATAGAACACTTGCTACCGACAAGAGTTCTTCATGAAATAAGCAACAAAAAAATAATCTCACTTAAGGATATGCAAGAATAAAGAAGATAGAAAGATTTGCAAGCATACAACTTTATCCAGACACAATCAAAACTTTTGGCCAACTTGAAAAGATGTATGAATAGATTATTTAAGCACAAGACAAATTGACCAAACTATAAGAAACCTTATGCCAAGAACAAGATCAAGGTCAACACGTATGAATAGTAAAGATTAAATTAAAGGAACCTTGAATAGCTTTTGGCCAAAAGGACTTAAACCACTCCTTCAACTTTTATTATGCAATCTTTAAGAAGGATGAGGAAATTAGCAATTGATTCACCAAGAAAAGATCTCCAAGAGTTTTTGCAAGAATTCGACCAAGAGAGGGGTTTTCAAGGAGAGGTTTTTTAAGACAGATTAACCTAGTATAAGGAACATTGTTTATAAGACAAGGGGTCATGAGGGTCGCCCAAGAGAAGGAAAAATAGGAGGGAAACACATTTGGAATTAATTTAATCATAAACCAATCAAAATAAAAATAAATGACATGAGATAAAAAATTAGCCAAAGGGAAATAGGAGAGAACTTAATATGGAAGGTTGGTTTAATATAAAAATTAATTTAAAATTTAAATTTTATGAGAGGGATTTTGGCCAAGGCAAGGAAGAGGAAAAATAAGCATGATAAGTGATTTAAATTCAATTAAAATCTATTTATTTTTACAGGAAAAAATCTGCCAAGGCATTATGAAAGAAAAAATATTTTGAAAAGAGATTTAAATTGAATAAATTCATAATATGACCTGACCTCTAATGTAATTAGAAAGTTATTGCTTATGTGGGTCGGTCAAGTGAGAGAGAGAGAGAAGAGAGGAGAGAAGAATTTGAATTAATAGCAAACAAGTCATAACATAATTAATTGTTCAAGTGAAAAAGGTAATAGATTAAAGCTTTGATCCTAAAACTAGAAATGCTAGTATTGGAGGAAATTTTGGAAGAAAGAATGGTGTGTACTTAAGCCATTTCTCCATGCCTTGTGCTGCCTTACCCCCACTACATGTTGAAGTTGTATCCTGCATTTTTGCAGTCAAGATAGTCTGTATTCACCCATTAAGGAGTACTAGATTGAATCTGACTCCATTACACTTATCATATACTAAATGAGAACAAAGAATATTATATTCCTTGGTTCATCATCAATGAGATTAAAGCCATGAAGAAACTGCTAAGAGGTTTAAACATCTCAATCTCTCATTTGCATAGAAAGGGTAATAGGCTTGCTAATTTGTTAGCCAACCGTGGTACTTCCTCCCACTCATTTGGCATCTCAACAACTATGGACCCACAAGTGACTTTCCTTATGAATAGTGACAATTTGGAATTGACATATATTAGAGCTAAACCTTTGTAATACTTTCTTCTTTTAATCTTTTGGATTACATGTATTTTATAATTATCAAGGAATTTTGCTTTTAAGAAATGATTATTTGAGAACTTAAAAGTTAGAGAAAAGTTGATATATGAGTTTGAAATAAAATAGAACTTAAGATCACTTGAAAAAAATTAAAAATGTAGACTAGAAAGACTTTTAGAAGAAATAATATTAAAAGCTTTAAGAAAAAAACTTATCAAATCAAAAGCTTAAATCCAAGATGATATGTAGTATTAAAAATACTTGAAATTTAAATTAAAGAGAACTAAGAAGAAGTATTGTTGAAATTAAAACCTTTTCGATCATAACAATTCCTCAAATCATAAACCATGAAATGATTAAAATGCATTAAAATAATCTTACTTAAGTTAGAAGAATGGAAGAGGATGTAAGTTTAAGACCTGAATGACCAATCTCTAACACTTGAACCTTACTTGATGATGAAAGTGACAAGGATATTAATTTGAATTATTATTGAAGACTTAAGCACAAAGAAAGGGATGAACTCAAGTAATTGAAACTAAAGTGAGCAGTCAAAATTTTTTTGCACGTGGTCGGCCAAGGCTGATTTTTTACAATAGAGGTTAAGTCAAGAAATCCAATCTTTAAATAGAGTTTAGGCCAAGAGACTTTTTTCCAAGGTAAGAGAGAAAGAGAAGGAAATTGATGGGGAAAGTTTCTTAAAAAAATAATTTAATTTTTGAAAATTAAAGCACATGATGTAATAAATCAAAATAAATTTAAACTAAATAGCATGTGGCCAACAAAAAAATGAGAGGGAATGTGCTTAAATGCCATTTACATAAATGAAGAGGCTATAATTAATGAAGATATTAAATTTAAAAATAATTTAAATTAAAAATAATTTTATTTAGTCAAAATGCAAGGACTGCCAAAGCTTTCCATGCATGAATTAATTTTTAATTATAATCGAAGGAGATTAATAAATAATAGATTTGAACATTAGAATATAAATAAATAAATTAAATGACATAAAGTAGGGTTTGGCTAAAGAATTTCCAAAAATAATGATTTAATTTTTTAGAAACTGCTATAATACATGGCTCTCTAGATTTAAATTTAATCTAAGCATATTTAAATGAAATAAACTTAAAATAAGATAAATTTAACATATGGGGTCTCGAAATAATAATTTTAGAAAGTGAAAATTTGTTTTGGAAATAAGTAATTGCAATATTAAAATTTAACAATCAATTTGTATGCAATCTACCTTTTTCCCTTGGACAATTATTTGGCTTGAAGATTGATTAGGAAAAGTGAAGGTTTGGTGTGATTCTAGCCTTGGCCGAAAACATCATCTCTTTGATGTTTATTTTCTAAGGTGCTAAGTTCTTAAACTTCTTTCATTTCTTCTATGCTTTAAATTTTAGAAGGTTATGTAAATTTTCTCGTGTTTATTCATGACATAATCTTTAGATTTTTTTTGGCTAAGAACAAAGATAAGAAGATCAATTTGTGTGGACTTTACCTTCTTGATAATGTTATGATTTCTTTTTTGGCCTAAAGCTAACATTAGAAAAAGAGTTTATTTTGTGATTAATCATTGAATATTTCATTTGTTTCCTATTTAATTGAAGTCTTTTTAAAGGTTATAAATTTCCTAAGTGTTTAATCATGTTAATTTCGATTGTCAATCCCCTTGGCTTAAAGTTTCATATAAGTTGGTTAAATTTGATTGTACTTAAAAATCTTATTACCTTTCTTTCTCATTTGGCCGACCACATTACATCTTGCATAAATTATTTTGTGCTTATTGATTACTTATATTCAATTGGTTTATGCATATGTTATGTGATATAATTCAAGTCCTTATTCAAGTGATTGTTTAGTTATTTAAATTACAAATAACTTTATCATCTAAATGAAAGTTAGCTTGTGTGAAAAAGAATTCAAAGTAAAGTTTTTTGTTATTGTATTTTAGTTAGCATTCTCAAGTCATTCAAGAAAATCATTTCAAACCTTTTAAAGATCATTCAAGCAACATTAAGTTGCTTAATTGCATTAAATTATTTCAAACCTTTTAAAAATCTTATGGTATTTTCATTTAAAATTAAAGTGAGCTCCATTTTTCATTAATATTCAATTACCTTAAAATTAGTATAGATTGGATTGTGAGTGCAAAAATATTTTAAAATTCAGAGTTAGACTAGAATCTTTCTTTTTTGCTTTGTTGTGATTTCTTATTGGGTTGTAGTTGCCCATTAAGGAAAGTAGATGTTGGGTTGTGATTTCCTGTTATAGAAAGTATGTGTTGAGTTGTACTTGCTTGTGAAGGAGAGTACATGATTTTTATTATAATCTCAGCTTTGGTTTGAATTCCTAGCCTGGGTGGCTAGGTGTGGACGTAAGTTAATTTTTGGGGTTTGGCCGAACCACATAAAAATCTCTATGCTCTCTTTCTTTACTTTTCTATTATTGCTTTTTTTGTTGCTTCATTTCACTAAAGAAATATTAGTAAATATTTAAATCCTCTACAAAAAGTAAAATTAAATATCCTCTACAAAAGTAAAATTAAATATTTTGAATTTTATTTTTAAAACCCAATTCATGCCCTCCCCTTTCATGGGTGCTATAACTAAGTATAAGAGCCTCAACTCAATTTGTGAGTTAACATCCTTGAGTTTGACTATTGTGGCACAAGTTTTTCATAAAGGTACACCACTTAAAGGGCAATCTACACATAGACCACCTTCACTTGATAAGGTTCCATTTGATTATTGAAAAAATTATATTAGTACTTTTATTTGTGGATAGGATTCTAGAATGTAGCATATGTTGACACACTGGTATCACACACCCACTGTTGATATGAATGGTTTAAAAGTTGATAAACCTTTTAATGAATGGTATGCTTCTGAAAGAGAATTAGATGAACTAAATGCAAAGGATTATAATATTCTTTATTGTGCTTTACTTCCCGATGACTACATTAGAAATTCCATGCTTTCTACTACAAAAGAAATATGGGATAAATTGATTCTTACTTATGAAGGTACTAATGAAGATAATGATGCTCATATAAATAGGTTAGTACATGAGTATGAATTATTCTGCTTGTTACTAAATGAAAGTGATTTTGATATGTATACTTGCTTCATAAAAATTATAAATACATTGCAATCACTTGGAAGAAAGTATAAAACTCAAGATTTAGTTTATAAAATTTTAAGATGCTTTCCAAAAGATTGGGATGCTAAAGTTACTGCTATTAGTGAAGCTAAGAATTTAACTAGTTATGCACTTGATTAACTTCTTGGTTCTTTGATAGCATATGAATAGATTATTGCACAAAGGGACCAAAATGACTCTTTCGAAAAGAAAGAGAAAGGAAAATTAATTGCTTTGTAGGTGGAAGATAGCTGTGAAGAAAATTCTTTATATTCAGATGTTGATAGTGATGAGATTGCTTTGCTTTTAAAAAGGCTAGGAAATATGATCAGACAGAAAAGCACAGACATGGAAAATCTAAAGTACATAAATTACCTACTAAAATATTGAATTTAGGAGGAGTAGTATGCTTCAATTGCAAAAAGCTTGGATGTATAAGAGGTGAATGTCCAGACTTAGCTAAAAAGAAAAGCTGAAAGAAAGAAGTCTTGGAACAATAAAAAGCCTCAAAAGAAAAAGAAAAGAGCACTTTGGGCAAATTCTAACTCAGAAGAATCAAGTGAGGACACTACAAAGGAAGATGCAAATATATGTCTTATGGCTGATGTGGATTCTATAAGTGAGGTGTGTGAAGATATTTCTTATGAAGAATTAGATGTTTCATTCAATGAATTAGCACATGAATATAAAAAGCTAAAAATAATTAAATGTGTTATAAAAAAAAAAGAAAAATTTAGAAGTGCATGGTTCATCTTTATAAAAAGAACATGTTGATTTAAAGGATAAGAATGATGCTTCATTAGATCAATCAACACTTGAAAAGAAGCTGAAAAAGAAAAAAATATATTACTTCATGCAAAATTAGATTTTTTTTTACTAGATTGCATCCACATTTTCCATTTGTTAGACATAAGTCATCATATGCATAATGATCATTTAAATTTATACCTTATGAAAATACAAATGTTACATGTAATTTTTGAAATAAAAAAAAGGTCATGTATCTTTTTCTTTCCATGCAAGGAAATCTCAATCATTTCCTAATTCAAAATTTATTTAGATGTTTAAAAATAAAATAGCTACACATACTACACAACATTCATTTCATGTCTTTTCATTTGAATGTGGATCCAAACATGTTTGGGTTCCAAAAGTTGACCCCTGATTTTATTTTGTAGGAGTGCCTTCAAAGTAAAATCATAGAAGGCATGTGGTTCTTGGATAACGGATGCTCAAGACATATGATAGGAGATAAATCTAAATTTTCTAGTTTTGAACCTTGCGAAGAAGAATTTGTAGTTTATGGTACTAATGCCAAAAGAAAGATAATTGGAGTTGGTACTATTTCTATGGATGCAATTAATTAAGATTGAGTTTACTTTGTTGAAGGTATAAAGCATAATCTTATTTCCAATAGTCAATTATGCGGTAAAACAATGAATGTTGAATTTCATGCATCCTTTTGTATTATTAGAAATAAGGAAACTGTTTTGCTTGTTGGTCATAGATACAAAATTTTTTACCTTATTGATTTTGAAAATGCAAGTAATATAAATTTAAATTTACTTTGTTTAAAAAGTTCACTCGATGATGTTTGGTTATGGCATAAAAGGTTATGTCACATTAACATGCATTGTTTAAACTAGATTGCAAAACTTAATCTTGTTGATGGTTTACCAAAAATGAAATTTCATTCTATTTATGTTTATGATGCATGTATTCATGGAAAATATTCTAAATATTCTTTTAAAAAGAAAAAAATATTATTTCTACAACTAGACCATTAGAATTACTGCATATAGATTTATTTGGTCCTATAAGTAATGCTAGTTACAGTGGAAAATTATATGGTTTTGTTATTTTTGATGATTATTCAGGATTTACCATGTTTTTAATTCATAAAATGATGCTTTTGAATATTTTAGAAATTTTTTTAAATATATTCAGCATGAACGAAGTCTTCTTGTTAGTAAAATTCAATCTAATCATGATGCTTTTAAAATTTTTTTTGATGAATTTTGTATTAAACATAATTTTTCTACTCCGAGAACCCCTCAACAAAATGGTGTTGTTGAAAGGGAAAATAGAATTTTAATTTAATTGAGTAGAGCTATGCTTAGTGATTATAAATTGCCTAGGTATTTTTGAGCAGAAGTCGTTAACACTGCATGCTATGTTATGTGTCTTGTTTACTTGAGGTCTCTTTTAAATTACCCCTTATGAGATTTTCTTGGGTAAGAAACCTAAGATTTGTTATTTTCATATCTTTGGTTGTAAATGCATCTTTTTAAATAATGGTAAATACTCTTTAGGAAAGTTTGATAGTAAATCCGATGATGGTATCTTTTTAGGAAATTCTTTGAATGGTAGATCTTATAGAGTTTATAATAAAACAAAATTATTGTTGAAGAATCTATACATGTCATATTTGATAAAAATCCTATAGATCATACTAAAGATGATGTGATTAAAGAAGAGGTAGATGATTTTAAGAAGATGAGTTTGGAAGAAAATGTAGATGATTCTTTACCTAAAGATTGGAAATTCATTAGGAATCATCCAAAAGACTTGATTATTGGAGAACCCTCTCAAGAAGTTAGAACTAGAAGACAATCTAAAGAAATGATAAATCATTATGTATTCTTTTCTGTGATTGAACCCAAATCAATAAATGAAGCTTTGGAGGATCATTATTAAATTGTAGCCATGGAAGAAGAATTAAATCAATTTGCTAGAAATGATGTGTGGGAATTAGTTTATAGACCTTAAAATCAAAATGTTATAAGAATCAAATGGGTCTTTAAGAATAAGTTAGATGACTTAGGATACATTATTAGAAATAAGGCTAGATTGGTTTCATGAGGACATATTCAAATTAAAGGGATATATTTTAAAGAATCCTTTGCCGCTGTAGCTAAGCTAGAAGCTATTAGATTTCTCCTTGCTCATGCCTGTAACAAAGACTTTAAATTATTTCAAATGGATGTAAAAAGTGCATTTCTAAATGGCTTTATAGATCAAGACGTATTTGTGGAACAACCTTTGAGTTTTGAAAATGTGAAATTTTTGGATGATGTTTTTAAATTGAAGAAAGCATTATATGGATTAAAACAAGCTCCTAAAGCTTGGTATGATATATTGAATAGCTTTCTTATAGATCATGGTTTTAGGAAGGGTAGAGTAAATACCATCCTATTCATTAAGAATTTAGGTGATGATTTGATTATTTTTCAAATTTATGTGGATGACATTTTATTTGGTAGTACAAATGAATCTTTATGTGTTGATTTTTCATCTTTGATATCGAAAGAAGTTGAGATGAGCATGATGGGTGAACTTAATTTTTTCTTAGGAATTCAAGTAAAATAACAAGATAAAGGCACTTTTATTTGTTAAACCATGTATAACAATGACTTGATAAAGAGATCTGATATGAAAAAAATTTAAATCTAGTAAGACTCCCATGTGCCCCTCTACTAAACTTGATTTAGATGAGTCAGGAAAACTAGTTGATCAAAATATTTTTAGAAGTATGATTGGTTCTCTTTTGGATGCTAGTAGGCCTTATATTATGTTTGATGTATGTTTGTGTACTTATTTTTAGGCTTCTCCAAAATAATCTCATCTAACTTCTTTTAATTATATTTCACTATTTAATTGACACTTTTAGATTAGGTTTGCAGTATCCTAAAAACTCACTTTCATGTGTCTTGATTACTTATTCTGATGCTAACTTCACTGGATATAATGTAGATCAAAAAACACATCAGGAACATGTCAATTGTTAGGATCATCTTTATTATCTTGGTCATCTATAAAATAGAACTCTGTTGCTCTTTCAACTACTAAAGCTGAGTATATAGTTGTTGGAAGCTGTGTTGCTCAGGTTCTTTGATTGAAATAATAATTAGAAGATTTTGGAATTATGCTAGTCACATTTCTATTAAGTGTGATAATACCAGTGCAATTTGTTTGACATAAAATTCTATCCAACACTCTAGAACCAAACACATATGTGAGTAAAGGTGATGTGAATATTAATTTTATTAGCACATATTTACAAATTGTGGACATTTTTACTAAATCATTACATGAACAATGATTTTGATCCCTAAGATGCATGTTAGATCCAAGAATGTAATTTTATTACTGTTGATTGTTAAACCTTTTTGATGTTGTCAAATGGTGGAGAAAATGTATGTTGGTTTTTCTTTCACTTTTTGATGCATAGTTTTAGGGGGAGCCTTCTTATGTTGTATACTCATGTTATATTCATGCTTTATTATGATTTAAAATGTTTAAATATATAAAATTTTATTTTTTTACTTGCTATAAAGTTTCTTTAATGTAAATTATATTTTCAATGGTTGATGAAAGGTCACTTTGCACATTCATCACTATTTAACACCAAGATGTGTTTTTCATCATAAAAAAGGGGAGATTGTTGACTTCATGAGCCCGATCTCATATGAGATTGATTTTGATGATAACAAATAAATGTTCAAATGCTACAAACCAAGTTAAATTCAAGTGTGTAGGAAAAATTCTTCATCTCCTTGTTCTTCTGTTATATCAAATTACTAAAGCTATTGGACATGGACTGGGTGGGAATTTTTTTAAGAATTACTATATTAAGGCAAATAAAAAACTCAAAAAATTAAAATAAATGATTCATTCATTTTTAAATTCATCATTCAAAAATTATTTATTTACTTTCTATATCATAATATTACAATTATTCATTAAGTTATCCATTTTGGATAATATGAACTGAATGCATGATATAAGTTCCATTAAATGCGTGTTAATGCAAGATAAATTATGTTTAAACTTTATTAAATCATTTTCATATCATTCAAAATTTTTATTCATAATTTTTAGAGCATGAAAATTGAATTATCCCAAAATTATCCTTTTTTCCTTCTATTCTCTCTCCCATTATTCTTTCTTCTCTCTCTTATTATCAATTTAATCTTAGCATTGTTTTGGCCGAATTTTTTAATGAATTTTTATTTTAGCATTGTGTTAGTTTCATTAAAATCATTTCCATATCATTTTCCCTCATTTTACATATTTTAAAATTCATTTATTTGAATTTTTGAATTTGAATTATTTTGAAATATTCTTTAATTCAAACTCCTTTATGCATGACATGTACTTGCTAGATCAAATAAAATTATTTTATGGAATATGTTGAACGTCCCAAGCATGATTAATTATGATTATTTAGATCGTAATTAATTTATTACAAGTTATTTTAAATATAAATTCAAACTAGCCCACTTTTTCAAAATAATTCATTTCCTATTTTCGATTTGACCTATTTTAAGAAAGTTTAAGGGAGGCCGGCCACTATGCTTTAAATTTGTTAAATTAATATGTTATTTAAATATTATATAAGTATAGGATACAATTAGGTTAGCTTTCAAATTAATCCATGCATTATTTTAAGAATTTCCTATTTTAGGGAACCGCTTTGCCCAAATTCATTGAAGTGGATTTTAATGGATTTTTTTATTCAAAACTCCCTCCTTCATATCTAATCTCCCTTGGCTAAAATTTCTAAGAGATTTACTCCTTCCTTGGCCATGAATCACATAGCATACATTGCATATTAGGTTTAATCAAATTTATAAAGGAGCTTATGAAAGATCTTTTTGGCCGATCCCCTCTCCGTTGATTTTGAAATTCAAATTGATGCCAAATCAATTACCATCTTATTGGATCAGTTTTTGGCCGACCCTAGACTTCTCCATCATCTATTTAAGAGTTTTTTTTCAACTTAAAAAAGGTTCCAAAAAGTTAAAAAAACTCTTTCTTTCTCTCTTGCCCTCTTGCTCACCCTTAGCCGATCCTTGCAAGATCATTTCTTGGAGATTTTTGGTGTTACAAGTGCAAGCATTCCTCATATTTCTTCCTTTTCCCTTAGAAAATTTTTTATCTTAAAGATTGATTGGAAAAAGTGAAGGTTTAGTGTGATTCCACCCTTGGCCGAAAACAGCATCTCTTTGGTGTTTGTTTTCTAAGGTGCTAAGTTCTTAAAGTTTTTTTTGTTTCTTCTTGGTTTTAAAGTTTACGAAGTTATATAAAATTTCTTGTGTTTATTCATGGCATAATCTTTAGATTTTTTTTGGCCAAGAACAAAGATAAGTAGATCAATTTTTGTGGACTTTAGCATCTTGATAATCTTATGATTTATTATTTGGCCTAAAGCTAACATGAGAAAATAAAATTTCTTTTGTACTTAATCATTGAATACTCCTTTTGTTTCCTATTTGGCTAAAGCCTTTTTAAAAGTTAAAAATTTCCTAAGTGCTTAATCATTTGAATATCCATTGTTTATCCATTTGGCTTAAAGTTTCATATAGGTTGGTTAAATTTGATCATGCTTAAAAGCTTATTACCTCTCTTTTTCATTTGGCCGACCACATCACATCTTGCATAAATTATTTTATACTTATTAATTAGTTATATTCAATTGGTTTATGCACATGTTATGTGATAGCTTTCATGTATATAATTGAAATCCTTATTCAAGTGATTGTTTAGTTATTCAAATTGCAAATACATTTATCATATGAATGAAAGTTAGCTTTTGTGAAAAAGAATTCAAAGTAGATGTTTTGGTGATTGTCTTTTAGTTGGCATTCTCAAGTCATTCAAGAAAATAATTTCAAACCTTTTAAAAATCATTCAAGCAACATTACGTTACTTAATTGCATTAAATATTTGATTGAAGATCTTGTTGTAATTTCATTTAAAATTAAAGTGAGCTCTCTTTTTCATTAATATTCAATTGCCTTAAGATTAGTATAGATTGGGTTGTGAGTGTAAAAATATTTTAAAATTCAGAGTTAGACTTGTATCGTTCTTTTTTTCTTTATCTCGATTTCCTGTTGGGTTGTACTTGCCTGTTAAGGAAAGTACGTGTTGGGTTGTGTTTGCCCATTAAGGAAAGTATGTGTTGGGTTGTACTAGCCCATGAAGAAGAGTATAGGAGATTTGATATAATCTCATCTTTTGGTTTGGTGAAGTCGTAGCGTGGGTGGATAGGCGTTGACGTAAGCCAATTTTTGGGTTTGGCTGAACCATGTAAAAATCTGTGTTTTCTTTCTTTACTTTTTCAGCACTTTACTTTTTTACTATTGCTTTTTCTATTGCTTCATTTCACTAAAGAATTATTATTAAATATTTAAATCTTCTACAAAAGATAAAATTAAATTTTTTGAATTTTATTTTAAAACCTAATTCACCACCCTCTTGGGTGCTATAGTTAAGTAACAAAATTAAAGAACAAGATGGCTATAAATGCAAATATAACTAAACTTATAAAGCAATTAAATAAAGCAACTAATGCTAAGCTTGTATATTTATAAAATATAATTGTTGTATGTTGTTTGTATTTTCTTGACATTTATTTTGTAGGGCTTATGATTTACTTTGGAATGTAAAATTTAAATTTGAACTGATAGGTAGGTTAGGATGTATGGGGTCTAGGATTAGCAGGAGCTGAGCCTACCAACAGATGGGTGTCGTGGTCCCCTATGAAGCCCAATGGAGGTCCCTGAAGAAAGGGACGATCCTGGAAAAGATATCCATAGCTCTAAACTTGTAATTCTAGACTGGGTTGTCTAAGGACAAAGTTCAGCTGTCCATTTTCTCTTTCTTCGAAAGTGTATAGCGGTGCTCAGCCGCATTGACCTTTCTTTAATCTAAAAATGGTTTGATTTACTTTTGGTGTGCAATAGAATCAATTTTCTTTTCTAGGTTTCTTTATGTACTGTATGTCTGATGAATGCCTGGATGATTAAGCTCTTAGGCAAAACTAGATTTTTCTACTCAACTCAAATCTTATCAATTCAAACATGAACATAAATAAACTTGAAACTTCATATAAATTAAAGCCCTAGGGATAACCTAAAATTAACAATAAATAATTAGCTCTTCCAAATCATGCAATCATATTACTCTAAATTCTTTAATTGGGCACTTCACCCATTGCACATAATGGGTATTTAGCTTTTGAAGATGATCACCTTCTTGTTGAAGCCTACTTTGTTTTCTTAATTGGGCCTATAACCAATTCTAATTGCATGGCATTTAGGCATAAAAAAGGATACCCAAGACCTTAAAAGAATCTTGAGTCAAAATATCTAAAAAGCTAAAAATGTGCATTAGTTAGGTGCATTTCATACCCTACATGATCTTATGGATTAGGGAGTGAGTCTAAGTTCTTAAATTGTTTCCTAAAAAATAACAGCTTAGCCATCTTGCATACATAAGACTTAGCATCATGGGTTTAAAATGAACTTAGGTCATATTAGCTGGAAGTCCTTCTGAGCAGATTATAAGTCTAGAAGAGTCAGGGATTGGTCTATTCCTTCAAGTGAGTGGAATGGCCGATAATTTCAAAAAAATGAAACTAGGCCAAGCAACTAACTTATGTCAGAAGCACATATTGACTTTGGTTCTAAAGCATCCTCATTGGAGTAAGTATTCAACCCTAGGCATTTCTACAGTCTTGTGCTGCTAAAATCTTAGCCCTAGATTTCTAAGAAAATGTCTACTCAAAATCTAAATTAAATTCTAAAATTTAAAACCCAATCATAGAATAGTTAAAATATATACTAGGCATCCCAATATAAACAAGCATTTCCTACTTCATTGTGTTTGTCTTCTAAAAAAAAGTCTTTCTTCTTTGGATCATTCCAAATTATAATTTCAAAATATCATTCCTTTTGAAACTAGCTTAAAACTCCTTAGAAATAATAACTTATTTCTTTAACCAAGAGTATTCTTAGGAAGAGGTCCTCCATTTGTAAGATGTAATTTACTATAGGGGCTTACCGTTATAGGGAACCATAAACCTAGTTTAAAATAAACTCTACTCTATATCTTATGTAATTTAGGGGAAAAATCTATGGTACATGAAAGGCCTATTAGACTTAGGAGTCTTTTATTAAATGATCGAATTTATTATAAAAAATATGTTTATCTATCGAGATAATATGTTTACTCCTTGATGATGCATTTGATCATCGAAATAATAAATTCCTAAATCCTTGTAAAGGGAAAATTTATGGAACCACATAGAGTTTAGAATTTTCGTATTTGGATGATCAAATATGTCATTAAAGAATAAACATATTTTATCGAAAGATAAACATGTTATCCTATAATAGATTCGATCATTTAATAAAGGACTCATGAGTCTAATGGGTCTTTCATGTACCTGAGTGTTTTCCCCTGAAATACATGGAAAGTAGAATAAGGTTTATTTTAAACTGGATTCATGATTCCCTATTAGGGCAAACCCTTATAGTTAATTACATCTTAGGAATGGAGATCTTCTTCTTGAGAATACTCTTAGTAAAAGAAATAAGCTATTATTTTTATGGATTTGTAAGTTAGTTTTCAAAAGAATGATATTTGGATATTCAATCAGGAATGTTCCAAAGTGGAAAGACTTATTTTTGGAAGCAAATGAGATTAAGTAGGAAATTCCTATTGATACTAGGATGCCTAATAGACATTTCAACTATCCTATCATTGGGCTTTAAATTTTGGAATTTAATTTAGATTTCAAGTTGATATTTTTTTAGAAATCTAGGGATTAGATTCTAGTAGTACAAAACTGCAAAAATACTTAGGGTGTTGAAGACTTACTTTGAGGAGGATACTTTAGAACCTAAGTCTATAAGTGCTTGTAACACAAGTTAGATGCTCGACCTAGTTCCACTTTTGGGAATTATCAGTCATTATTCTCACTTGAGGAAGTAGACCTATCTTTAACTCTTTTGGACTTATAACTAGCTTTGAAGGGATGCCAACTAACACCACCTAAGAAAATTTTAAATTTATGATGTCAAGTCTCATGTATGCAAGATGGCTTTGCTATTATATTTTTATGAAAGAATCTAAGAACCTAGACTCACTCCCTAATCTCTAAGATCATGTAGGGTATAAAATGCATCTAACTAGTGCACATTTTTATCTTTTTAAATGCTTTGACTCATGATTCATTTAAGATTTTGGGTATGAGTTTTTATGCCTAAATGTCATGCAATTAGAATGGGTTGTGGGCCAAATCAATAAAAGAAGGCAGGCTTCCCCATATAGATGACCATCCTTAAAGGTCAGATGCCCCGTATGTGCAATGAGTGAAATGCCCAACTCAAGGGTTGAGAGTAATATAATTGCATGATTTTCATAAGATAATTATTTCTAATTAATTTTAGGTTATTTTTATGGCTTTAATTTATGCGAGATTTTAAGTTTTCTTTTTTTTTTAATTTTTTATTGCACATGATTAGATTTAAGCTGGGTAGAAAATTTAGTTTTATTAAGAGCTTAATCATCCAAGCATTCATCACAGGACACACATCA
Organism: Cymbidium sinense; assembly: GCA_021442155.1. NCBI lineage: Eukaryota > Viridiplantae > Streptophyta > Magnoliopsida > Asparagales > Orchidaceae > Cymbidium > Cymbidium sinense. Next base: position 30,099,766 of record CM038222.1, read on the forward strand.
TAGAAAAATATCTAGAAAAGCAAGTTGATTCCATTACACATTTAAAATAAATCAAGATAATTTAATTTTAGAAAGGATAATGCAGTTAGGTACCATTGTACACCCCAAAAGAAAGAGAAAATGGACAGTCAAGCTCTGTCCTTATACATCCCAGCCTAAAGCTATAAGTTTGGATCTATGGGTCTTCTTTCCTAGACCATCTCCTTCTTGAGGGACGTCCATTGATCTTCACAAGGGACCTTTGCAACCATATGCTAGTATGGTCAGCTCCTGCTAATCCTAAATTTTATAGATCCTGCCCTAATTCTAAGATCAAATTTATATTTCAAATTCAAAGTAAATCCTAAGCCATGCAAAATATATGTCAAGAAAGTAGAAATAGTACACAATAGTTATATTTCATAAATATACTGGTTTAACATTAGCTACTTCCAAGCCCACTTGTCCTATTGGGCTATGTTTAAGGACATAAGTTTACCTACAAGAAAATAGTATTTATATATTATTTTTAATGATAGTTCTTTTTAGTATAGCCCCTAATATAAGAAAATGTTAGTTCTAAAAAGAACATCCTACCATCCAGTCAAATGGATAAACAATCCTAGACATGCAGTCTAAAACAATACTCCATAAAGACTTGAAATGCACATCACATCATAACACAAAATATCATAGAGTATCATAGATCAACCTAACATAAGTCTAGGTTCTGTGATCTAATCATCTAGTGTGTGAAGAAAAATAGCTTGTGTGGCAAGACTTTGCTAAGCCTTTTTAATTCAAGTTTCAATTTTTATTTTGATGTTTGTTTGATTTACCTTTGGATGGTTTCAATTCCAGTGATTTAATGATTTATTATTTTGTTTTCATGTTCAAAATTATTTTTATGTTAAATTGGAGTTTAGGTTTTCAAGATTGAAGAATAAAATAGATTTTACTTTTGGGTGGAACCAATTCAATTCAATATTTTAAATCCTAATAGAATGGAACATTCATCCTAAATGAAGATTCATCCCTTAAGTATCCTAATTAATCTTTAAGTATCTTAATTAAACTTTCTAGTTTCATTTAGATGATTTAGGTTCAAGTTCAATTTGGATTATTATTTTATTATTGTCTTTAGAATTTAATTATTCATTTTATTCCTTTAAAATGATTAAATCTTCTTGATTTAATTGATTTTTAATTTTATTTATTTTATTTAGTTTGAATTAATTTAACATTTATTTTCATTAATGTTTAGTTTGAATTATATTTATGTTTATTGAATTCATGTTCATTTGGTTTACATCTAACCTAAGACACTTAAGTTAGTGTTTTAATCCATTATTAATTTACATTGATTGTAGATTAAGATTTCATTAATTATTTGATTATAAATTTAATATCCTTAAGTTTTAATTAAACTTAAAATTCATTATTATTTTCATTAAACCTTAAGTATATAATTGATCAAATTCTTTGATTTAGAATGTTAGAGAATTATCATTGAGTATTCTAGTGTTGATGAAGATATTTTAAATTACTTTTATAAATTTTGTGATTTTTTAATTCATTATTTGATTTGTATTGACCTAGAGACTTGGAAATTCAATAATTTCCAATCCAAAGGTTAATTGGGTTTAAACTTTTTATGATATGTGGGGTTCCATGCCAATTTCATATTTTCAAAGTTTCATTTTAATCAAATGCATAATTAGGGTATAATTAAGATTTTAATTATTTTTATTAAAACTTAAATTAAGCTTTCTTTAATGAGGATTATTTGGAAATTTTATTTTTCTTTGATTCCTCTTTGAAAAATGCATCCATAGAGGGTTCATTTTAAATTTTAGGAGTTTTTGTTGATTTATTATGATTTTCTTAATTTCTAGTAAATAAAATAAAATAATTAATTCATTTTATTACCAAATTAGGCCATTTTGTGACTTATTAAGTTTTAATGAGTTTCATTGGTGTTTCTAAGTTCATTAGGGTTTGTTATGTTGATTTGAAGAGATTTGATCCATTTTTATGATTTATTTCATTTGATATTAATTAATTTTTTAAAAATTAAACTTTAGAGTTTAAAATTTAATATTTTTTAATTTTTTTTGAGATTAATCATGAAATTTTTTTCCTAAGGTGCATTTTAACTTCAATTTAAATTCTCCAAAGTATCATTTCAATTGGATCAAAGGTTTGTAATTAATTCCATTTAAACCTAAATTGATCCAAAAGTACCCTAAATTAATAGGGAATTTTGCGTTTAATGGATTCTACTCACTGGGATGAATCCATAGAGTTCTCATTTGCATTTTTTGGATTTATATTTTATTTATTATATTTTTTGAAGTTTTTGATAATTTTTAATAATTTTTTAATTACTTAAAATTGGAAATTCCATTTTAAATAACAACACCGGTGTGGAGCTATTGCCATGTGGCATGGTGCCATCAAGCCACATGGGATCCACATGACATCCATGCCAAAAGCGACTGCCACGTGGGATTGATCTCGATCGTTTGATCAAAGATTAGATGGTTCTAATTTCACCCATGATTTCTTATAGGAATTGAATCAAATCATGTGGCTAGATCATGGCTCCTTATTCCAAATAAAAGGAATGGATGATGGAGATCATTCCCCGTTCATCTTAAGCAAGAGTTGGATGTCGTCCATCAAATTCAATAGATTTTTGGCAATCAGAAGCCACATTTGATGTGATTTTGATTATAAAATGATCATGGATCAATTTGCAATCAATCTATACAATTTGATCCTCTTGGGGATTAAATTTGTTTCAAAATGACTAAAACTTAAAGCTTAAAGGCTGGTATTCATGGTATACCTCAACTCCGGCAGCCTTCGACAATGGGATCAACTTGAACACATTTGGAATGACATGATGAAGCTATGGGATGGAGGAATTGGATTGCCTCCATGTGGATTAGCTTTTAGACCAATTCATAGATGATTTTCGATAACATCAGTCATTTTTTAGCTCACCGATGGTGAGTGGCTTAGGTGAAGGTGCGTTTAAGGTTGCCTTGTTCTCTAGAATGTACTAAGATGTTCAATTCTAGGTGAAATACTCCCCCTCTTATTTTGGCGTTGAAGACCGAGAGATTGGCTATTGACTTTGCCCAAATTCTAGCTTACCGATAATGAGACATTGAGGGAATGCTCTCTTTCTTCTTCGCTTCACTTTGTAAATGTTTTGGGTAAAAAGAGGGAGAAGAAAGGGCCTCTCTTGTCTCTTTCCATACATGGTCTAGAGCCATGTATTTAGCCTTTTAGGTGGCCGAATTCCAACCACCAGTGGTAGGAGGCTCAGCAAGAGGGTGAATTTGATCCGTTTTGGCCTTATGAGTGTTTTTGGATTAAGAAGATTGAGGGGAAGATGTCATTTCCTCTCCTTTCCTCCCTTGGCCAAGTGGGTTTCATTTGAAGATCCTCTCTTCTTATTTGCTTGCTATACCTTGGAAGAAGCCAATTCCTCCTTGATTTCCTCTTTTGACTCTTAATTAATTGGAAAGAAGCTAAATTACTTGAAGCTAAGAGGTGGATGAGGTATGGAGGAGGGGAAATGAAACTTGAATTCTCTTCATGGAGTTCAAATTATCTCCTCTTATAATTCCATCCCACCCTTTTGATTCTTTTATTTTTCTTATGACTTTTGGCATCACCACCAAAGCCCTTAGGCTAGTGTTTGGCAGCCCAAATCAAACCCAATGTGAGTTTGAGGTTGAATCCATATCCATTTGAAATGGATTTGAGGTTTGATCCCAATTCATGCCATTTGGATTCAAAGTGTTCTAACTTTGTTTATTTTGATTTAATTTATTGAATTTTGGGTTCAATTATTTTTAATTAATGAATTATCAAGTTTTGATTTAATTAATTCCTTTAGGATTTGAGTTGGTTTTAGATTTCATTTCATTTTTACCCATTTAGTATTAAATGGGTTATGCTTGATTTCAATTGGGTTCAAGAGACCCATTTTACTTAATTGAATATTGCTTGGACTCCAATAATGCTTGATCACATGTGTGAGATGATTTGAGTTACTAATTCATATGATTTCAAATTGATGACCCAAATTGGATTTAGTGGGTTAAGCTTGGTTTTATTTGGGTCAAATGACAAAATTGGTGAAATTAGACCTAATGATGTGTTGGATTATGTTTGATTATTATTTCCAAATGATTTTGAGCAATCAAATTGAGTTGATTTCAATTTGATTTGGGTTTAAAACCAATAGGACCCATTTAAGTTCATTTAGATTAAGTGGTCTAATTAACCAAAGTAAGGCCTAAATAAATTTAAATTTGTTTAGATTCATGATTAAACATGTTTATTGTATCAATTGGATCATTTGGAATGATTTTATTTGATCAAATTTTGGTGGGTTGGCATTTGACTTGGTGGGACCCTCATAAGTCAAACCCATATCAAAAGGGTTGACATGATTTGACTTTGATTTGGATTTGGATTCTTTCATTTTAATTTATTTGGATTTATTTATTTTTTAATTCAAGTTTGGAATTTGGGTTGAATCTACCTAAATCCATTAGGTTAGATCAAATCTAAGGAAGATGCATTACATCACTAGATGTAGTGCCCTAAGTACTTAATTAGGAGGCTCTTATTCTAAGATTAGGTGTCATAATTAGTAATTTCATAAGTGATGTTAACCTCATCCAAAAATGAGGTCAACAATCCTATGTGGTGTCATAAAGTTTTCCCACAGAGATATTTTCTCGCAACTCCACTAGGGAACGGTTCTTCTCTCCATATTTAGAAATAAGTTATTATTTCTATATAACAGTAGTGTACTTGTGCCACTCAAGAGTCAGGACTATCTTTCTTTCCATTGGATGCCTCTCCATTTCATCCTTGGTTAAGCTCATCCAACATCTTGAGCTAAGGTTCTAGAGCTCTTCATTTGTCATAGTTAAACGTTTGGGTCCAAGAACTAGCCCCTTTTAAAATGAAATAAATAAAATTAAAGTCATTTCTATTAGGCCTGAGTTTTTTCAAGATGGTTTTGATATGATTCCATTGCAGAAAAAAAAAATATTATATTCACAAAATTTTAAAAATTATCTTAAATTTTGGAAAGTAAATCGGTGAAATAAATCTCAAAGTTAAATTTGTTCTTGATTTTTACTTTTGCTTTGTACTAAAGATGAAGAGAATTAGGATAGGGTCCTAATTTGATATCCTTTGTTATAATGCATTCAAAGGTAGTAAACACCTAAGGATGTATAATGAAATGAAAGAGTTCTATCAAATCTTAAGAAAATATAAATTTTAAGAAAATCTAAATCAAAGGAAGTGGGTATAGGAAATCTTACCTATTTTCCCTTACTACCATGATTGAAGCTTGAATCACATTCTAAGAAAAGAAAAACCAACTCAAAAGAATATTCTAAAAGAGAGATAAGCATAAAAAATAATCCCAAAAGAATGACTTATTGACCATATGTAGAGGTCAATTAATGAATTAAATGTGAGCCTTCTATCTTTATAAAAGGCAATTTTTCATAAATATAATTCAGCTTTGATCTTAATCACATGATAATTCATCTCCATACATCCACTAGAATTTTGGAAAATTAATTGTCTCAGCTAATTGGCCATTTCTAGGGAATGACTTGAAGATAATCCTTTTTAGACCCTCCAAAATCTTGAATCATTAAGAGTTTAGGAGAGAGTAAAAAGAGAAAAATGACATGATATTGTGAACTAAAAAAAAGGAAAAAGATATGATAAAATCTCACTTTTTCTCCTGATCAATAAAAGAAATGAGAGGGCAGTGAAAGAGAATTCTAATTCTCCTGATAAAGTTGAAATGAGTGAAATTTAAACCTAATAAATTTAGATCAACTTCCTTCATGGGAGTCTTCTACCATTGAGTGATCGATATTTCATAAATGACCTTAATTAATTTTAAGGACAAATCCTAAAAATAAAAATTAATGAAAATTTCAATTCTTCTTAAAAAAATCATGATCTTAAGATTTGGTCATAAGTGATACTTCTATCTCCTTAAGTGAAAGTATAGAAATTTTATCTCTAGAAGATTAATAGATAAATCACTTGGAACTTTATTAGCCTAAATTAATAAAAAATCTTTAGTTTTCATTGCTCAGAAACTAAAGCATTATATGCTTTCGCACAAAGTGAATCTAATTTCATAGTTAAATCCACTACATTATCTTATGATTTGTCTAACATTGTCTTGATGTATAGCATGCTGGCCAAAGATTTGATTGCAATTTGAGATTACATATAATTCTCTTTATGCTATAAAAAGACCAAGTCATACCAAATTTTCTAGTAGCACTTTCTCTGCCCAAGGGTTCCTCTCTAAATGATGATCTTCCAAATGAGATGACCATGCATTATAAGGTGTACCTAATGACACCTGGGAGTTATATTTTAATGATGCATCATAATAATAATAATAATAATAATAATAATAATAATAATAATAATAATAATAATAATAAACAATTGAATTTATCTATCCTAAGGAATGTAGGGAATAGACTAATTTTCATAACCTCAAACAAAAGAATAATAAGGCATTCTTATCATTTATCTTTTTGAGAGTTTGGATACTGACATCATGAGGTCTATTGACCCATTGAGGATAGAGTTAGACCTACCCTTCCTCCATATCAAAATAGGAATAAATGAATTTAAATTTAAATTGATAGAGTCATACCACCTCAAATAACTTTAAGAAGAAATGACAAATAAGTCATCTTAAAAGAAAATAAAAGACAATAATAAAAATAATTATTCACTAAAAAATATGATGTTTTGCCCATTTTAGAGAGGTCGCTTGCAAAACTGAGCATCATAATGCACTATAAAATAGAAGGAAAATGAAATGAATTAAATGAAATGAAATAAAAAGAAATGAAAATGAATCATGGCATACATATTTTTGTAATTTGCCTTCTTTATTATAAGCAACTTCCTGATGTGGAATTCCACTATAAAGAAGTTCTAGGGTTATTTTATGTGATTAAGAACTTATTAATAACTTAGTCAATGTAGAAAATTTGAAAAGAAAATCTCTAGAATACTTATTAATTCTGATGCATCGGTTAACATCAATTATAAACAAGAAAGTGAATATACATGCACCCAATTTTGATATAATTATAATAAAATGGTGCCATGTGGATTCAATCAAAAAAAGAAAAGAGTTTTCAATTAAATAAAAACCTAATCTTGATAATTCAACCTAAAAGAAGGACATAATATCAACACTTTGTTGATTGAAGATGAGAATTCAAACATTGAAATAGAATCTCAGGAATTCAAGAACATCTTTAATGCTCTTGGATGGTCCTATCCAGCCTGAATAAAAAAAATGAATGAATGAAATGAAATAAAAGAAATAGAAGAAAAGTAGTGATTATTGGGAAAGTATGTTTATATCCAATTATATACATAAATGTAGAGTCTTTAAGAATGTCATTTTGTCAATCCTAAATGATCTGTCAAAGTCTTGTATGCAATCAAAGAATTAGAAAGGATCATATCATGTAATATGATTATTCGAACAAAATAAAAAATCAAGTCACATCAATGTTGTATTCAGACAAAAAGTTGAATGCATCTAGTGTCCTAGTGAATCTTGTATCTAGAAAAAATGCCAAATGTAACATTTTACAAAGAATTGAAATGTTGATAAAAGAAAGAAAGAAAGAGAATTAAAAGAATGGAAGGATTATATTTAAGTGCAAAAAGGATGATGTCTAAAATTTTTGAGTATGTGGGAATTTTAACTTTAAACTTCCCTACATCAAAATAATGTAGTAGGATTAGAAGTTTGGAATTGCCTTTATCTTAAAAACAATCAGATGTTTGATACTTTGTCATCATGGCCTTTGCTATGTTGGGTGCGCTCACATGGCATGTTGAATAGATAATGGATCTTCTTTTCTAAGAAGTTTTATCCTTTGTGTGTCAAAGATTCAATTAAGTATAATCCGATTCCATTTGCAAGTGGCCTATAGATAAAAGTCATAAGCAAGAAAAAAAGCTAAGAACCATTCAAGAAATTGAAATCATAAGTTGGTTTGAAATTCAGCATTATAGAGCCACAACAAGATAAAAATTATTAAATAGTCAGGGTCCTGACTCTCTCTTCAAAGGCATTTTAATATATTAAATGAATATTGTTTAGATGAGTATGAAGATCTATATAGACTTCAAGTTTAGGATGCACCCTTAGAATTTGAAGTGGAATTTAAATTAACAATTATCAAGTTAAAAAAATATGCCTACAAATAAAAGTTGATCTACAATTGATATTAATAATCAAACTCTTTGATGAGTTAGATATTGATAACTTGATCAAGCTATTCTTAGAGTTTAGAGACTACTTTATCTAGAAATAAATTGAAATATTCTCTAGATGTAGTGGTTTATAAACTCAAGCTTGATGCCATTTCAATGCTTTAAGTCCCTTGATGAATGTGGTCAAACTTCAAAAGAAATGCTAGATGTTGCTAGACTAAAAGCTAGTTAATGATGGCCTTACATGCAAAGAAAATATTTTTCTTGGTTGGCTAACATTATTAGAACAAGAATAAAAAAAAAATAGAAAGAAGAAGAAAAGAAAAAGATCAAATCTACATGTGCCATATCTTAGGAGTAGGATAAAATCTTTACCTTGAAGATGGGTTCCTATTACCCATACTTCATTTCAAAATCAAAAAGCTTTCACCAATAAGATTATCCTCATTATGGATAACTTATTTGAATATTGTCAAATAAATAGAATTCTAGAAAAGAGAATTGAAAGCATGTGATACGACATTCAGAATCCTTACAAGAATATTTTGTTACATAATCGTATCATTCAGTCTCAAAATATTGGGAAATTTGTTATAGGGTCAAGACCAAGATTTTTGATAACATCACTTTTGATTAAGTGAAGTGTTATATTGAAGATCTTACTAAAAATAATGAGAAAAGAAAAGAAAAGAGAAGAAACTTAATTTTGATTTGAAAATAATCATATCATTATATGTAGATTCCTAAAATATACCTTTGAGGTAATTTCAAGGAACTTAAAGTGAAATTTATAAGGATAAAAAAATTTTAAACAAACAAGAATTAATTGGAGCCTTTTTTGAAATATAATTCAATAAAATCTTTAAAGAATAATATTTTAACTTATATTTCAAAATTATCAAGAGAATCTTAATTTCTCTAATAACTTAACCCTCTCAATTCCCTTATTTATTAGGGAAAAAAGAATAAAAAAATCTTTATGGGAATCAAAGAGTTTGTTTCTCAGTCACTTTTAATAGCTTTAAAAGAATCTCTTGATCATTATTGAATCTAAGAAAAGGCCTTATAAGCTGTAGATTCATGTCAATAAAAAAAAGAAGTACATATTCATACCAATCAATAAAAAAATATATTTGAGAAGCATTGGTTGACTTTGGTTTTTATTTTCTATAGAACTAAAAGGTCACATGCAAGCTCAAAAGGTAAAATTCTCAAGTTAATACCATATGATGTCTTGCCTAAAGTGGATTGGACATATAACATGACCATATGTAACTTTGAGATAAAAATATGATGAAATGCTATGCTTATGGAATATTAAGCATTGGCTCCAAAATATACCCAAATCCTTCTTCAAAAATATTCTTCAACTCTTTGAAACCTTGTTCACCAAACTTCCTCAATAGCATTAGTGAAATCAAGAAATGGAAGCAAACTTTCCAGCACTTCTTACTAGTTAGACTAATCAAGTAAGGATTAAGTCCATGTGACTCTTGCTTATTAGTCAAAAGACTTGAGGATTAGGAATTAAGTCATTATGACCCCTTTTTCTCACTCATATCATCCATAGGTTAAGAGCAAGCTCCTTGTGACACCTTTCCTATATTTACCTTGAGTTGGGAGTAAGCCCTCTATGGAACCTTTCTCATGTCTTCCCTATGAGTTTGGAGTAAGCCTTTGTGTACCATTATCATAAGCTTAGATTAAGCCTTTTATGACATAACTCTTTTTTCCTTGAGTTGGGAGTAAGCCCATTTGTGGCACCCTTCCTATAACTTCCCAAGTTGGAATTAAGCCATTAAATTTGGATTATTTAGATGGCTACTCAAGTCTTTTATGCTTCAAGTTGGAATTAAGCCATTAAATGCCCCTTCTTGTTAGCTAAACTTCATTAGAATAGGATCCAAGTCCTTATAACTCCTTTTCTATTGAAGAATAAAAAAACTAAGGAATGTAAGGAATGGAAATAAACCATTGAAGGCTCCATTTCTATGGATTATTTTGATCAAGAGTGATGTATATGTGACCCCTATCCAGCAGTCAAAATACTGAGGTTTAGGATTTAGCTATTAAAGCCTCTTGTCTCCAGCTTAGCTACTTAGTTTGGGTTCATGTCATCAAAGACTCCTTCATAATAGCTAACTAGATAAGAGTAAATCCCTTAGTACTATCTTTCCCTAGTTAATATATCATGTAGTATAGATTAGGAGTAAGTGTCCATGTCAGCATCTTCTCCAACTACCATTCTTAGATAAGAGTAAGTACTTTGAAGGCATCTTCTTTGAGTACAATGACTGTATTAAGACTACACCCTCCTTTGAGTCCACTCCTAATGGAATTTCTATTCATCTTAAGAACTTAGTGAATTTAAGTTCCTAAGAGTGAATCATTCCAAATTAAAATAAATATAGGTATGTTTATGCCTATCTTTCACAATCAAATCGAAAAACAAATCCAAACACAAATCTAAAATTAGAAACTCCTTCAAGCTTATGCTTGAATGTTGACTGGTTCGGTCAACATCAATATGTGTGATGTACTTTGGCCAATCCACTACACATATTGGGGGTCCATTTGTTCACCGCAATTTTGAATGAGGTTAACATTATTTTCAAACTTATTAATTAGGATACCTAATCCTAAATTAAGAATATCCTAGTTAAACACATATGACACTATACTTGGTAACCTAGTGCATTCGTTCTTGGGTTTAGTACAATCTAATGGGTTTAGGTGAACTCAATCCAAACCTCAAACAAAAGTGATCTTTCAAATCAAACACATACTAATTAAAACCTAAATCAAATTAAACATAAGTTAAGTTAATTTAGTAAATCAAACCTAATTAATCAAAGTAGGCTAAAAAATCACATAAACCCAAAGAATTCAAATTAAATAAAAATATATCCAAATAAACTAAAGAAAATTAGATAAAATTAAATAAAATTAAATTAAACCCAAATCAAGGTCAAAATAGTCAACTTTTCAAACATAAGTTTGGCTTATGTGGGTCCCACCAAATCAAAGGTCAACCCACTAAAATTTGAGTAAATAAAATCATTCCAAATGATTTGGATGATGATATGAACCTATTAAAATATGAATCTTATAGAATACAAGTCCAATATGACCTAAATTAGGATAAATAGGTCATTTGACCTAAATGGGCCTAAATTGGTCTTATTGGGTTCAAACCCAAATCAAACTCAAATTAACCCAAATTATTTGTCCAAAATCATTTGAAAATAATTAATGAACATAAAGCAACCCATCATTGGGTCCAATTTGGCCAATTTGGTCATTTGTCCCAAATGAGCTCAAACTTAACCCATTAATCCCAATTTGGGTCAAATGGGTCCAAATGGGTCCAAATAGAAATCCAATTAAAATAAAATGAAATTATTCACTCCAAATCATCTTACAAATGTGGTTAAACATAACTAGAGTGTGAAAATAATTTATTTGAGTTAAAATTGTTCATTTGACTCAACCAAGTCCAACTTAATCCATTTAAAGAAAAATGGGTCAATTTGACTTGGAATTGGACAAAGCCCTCATGTGGTATGGGGTAATTCAATTCCTAATAATCGAATCGATTATCAAAGATGATTTAAACCAAAATATAAAACCAATAAATGAAAAGAAAAATGATTAAAGCATTTGAAACTTAAATTTAATCTAATGCCAAGATTAATCACAAAATGAATTTAAATTGGAACTAAACCTATTTGAACCAATCAAAACTCATCCTAGCATCGATTAAGAGAGATTGCTAGGCAATCTTAAGTAAATTAATTTAGTCCAAGTCAAGCCAAAAAGGGAAAAATATGCCATGGCCAAAGATGAGTGAAAAGTGATAAATGAGCTTCTCCAACCATTCCAGCTCCTCCCTTATTCCAGCTCTTCATCCTTAGATACCTATGGAACATCTAAAGTGCCTTGGAGCTAGCCTCCAAGGACATTAGTTAGTTGTGACCAACCAAGAGAGGAGAAAGAAGAGATAAGAAGCTCAGCCTCTAATGGAAAAACCAAACAAAGAATATCTCACTCAAAATTGACATTTCCATCACCTTCCCCACTAAAAATGAAGACGATCATGATCTTGCCCCAATCCTCTCACTGCCAGGAAGCCAACAAATGTCCAACATCACTGAAAACCAACTATGAGTTGGTCTAGAAGCCAATCCATGAAGAGGCAATCCAATTCCTTCCTTCCACAACTTTATCATGTCATTCTGACAGTGTTTAAGTTGATCTCATCGTCGAAGGCTGCAGGAGTTGAGCTATGCCATGAGTGCCACCCTTTGAGCTCTTGGTTTTGGTTATTTTTGAAACAAATTTTATCTCATGAAAAATTGAACCTTATAGATTCATTCCATTTCATTAACTTATGGTTTTGGAATTAAAATCGAGCAATTTTAATGACTGGATAGCCAAAAATCATCTCAAAATGATGGATGGCTCTCAGCTTCTACTATCATCGTAAGAGGTAAAATCTCAATTGTCTGTTACTTTTATATGAAATGGATGGTCGAGAACTATCCAAACCTTTTGACTAAACCTTTATAAAAACCTACAGAATGATCTGAGCTGTTTGATCAAAGATTGGATGACCCAAATAAAAATAACCATACGCACAACCATTTTGACACGGGATCTTGTGTGGATGAATGCCATGGCACCACGTGTAAAGCTACTCCACGTGGATCCGACGCAAATAAATATGAACTTCAGATTTCTGAATTAAAAAATTAGGAAAAATTATTAGAAACATCAAAAATCATAGAAAATAAAATATAAATCCAAAAAATGTAAATAAAGGCTCCATAAATTTCTCTTAATAAAAGGAATCAATTAAAATTAAAATCAACAATTAATTTTGGGCAATTTTGCATTAATTTGGGTTTGAATGAAATAATTGAAACTTTAATTAACCCACCTTGAAATAGACATATGATTAAGATGAAATTTTAGGGAGTTTAAATTGGTAAGGAACCCTAATTTCCCTAAATAGTTCAAAACCAATTAGCCTCTTGATTGGGTATACTTGAATTTCCAAGATTCTAGGTCAATATATATGCAATAATAAATTTAAAAAATCATAGAAATTATGAAATTCATAATGTAAACTTAAAGTAGCATAATTAACATAAAAAAACTTAAATAAAATGTTCAAACAAGCTGGAAGTCAATTAAACTAATTAAACATAAGCTAAAAGGATATTATTAAGTGAAAATATTAAAGTTTAATTAAAATAAAAAATTAATAAAATAGTAAGTATAATAAATTCTTTAATTAAAACTTATTAACTTCTGAACTTTATAACACATTGAATCCACTTAAATTAAAGAACAAGATGGCAATAAATGCAAATATAATTAAACTTATTATGTAATTAAATGAAGCTTAGGAAATTTAGCCTTTAAGCACCTATTGAACTAACTTAAACCTAAACAAATGAACAAAACCATAAATTAATTAGAGAAATTAATCTAAATCCTATAATCTAATGCTAACCAAATTATTATATGAAGATGAATAAAAATAACAAAAGTCATTAATTAGTATAACATAAGTTAATGCATCATGATTTGAAACCATCCAAAGGTAAATAATCCAAATTAAAACTTGAACTAAAAAGGCATAACAAAGTCTAGTCACACATGCCTATTTCCTTCACATAGTAGATCATTAGGTCAAGGACCCTAGACTTAGGTTAGGTCGATATGTGATATTCTATGATATTATGTGTTGTGTTCTGATGAGATGTGTTTTTAATGTCTTCACACTGTACTATTTTAGACTGCATGTCTAGGATTATTTGCTCGTTAAACTAGATGGTAGTATGTTATTTTTAGATCTAACATTATCTTTTGTAGGGGGCTATGCTAAAAAGGAATGCTATCATAAAACATATTACAAATATTATGTTCTTGTAGGTTTGCTTAAGTCCTTAAGCATAGCCCAATACGATAGGTGGGCTTGCAAGCAGCTAATGCTAAGCTCATATATTTATAAAAATAGAACTGTCATGCTATGTTTGTATTGTCCTAACATTTATTTTGCAAGGATTCAGATTTATTTTGGAAATTAAAATATAAATTTGAGCTTAAAATTAAGTTAGGATGTATGAGGTTTAAGATTAGTAGGAGCTGACCCTACCAGCAGATGGGTGTAGTGATCCCCTATGAAGCTCAATAGAGGTCCTTGAAGAAGGAGACGATCCTAAAAGAAAACTCATAGCTCTAAACATCTAGTTGTAGTTAGAGCTATAAAATGACAAAGGTCGGTTGGCCATTTTCTCTTTCTTTTAGAGTGTACAATAGTCCTCGGTAGCATTGGTCTTTCTTTAATCTAAAATTGGCTTGATTTATTTTACGTGCATAATAGAATCAACCTATTTTTTTAGGTTTCTGTCTGCTCTGTGTTCTATGATGAATTCTTAGATGATTAGACTCTTAGGTAAAAAAAAAATATATATATCCAACTTAAATCTAATCAACTCAAACACAAAAATAAAGAAACTTAAAACTTAATATAAATTAAAGCCCTAGGGATAACCTAAAATCAACTAGAAACTATTAGCTCTTGCAAATCATGCAATCATATTGCCTTAAATTCTTAAATTAGGCACTTCATCCATTGCACATAAGTGGCATTTGACCTTTGAGGATGACTGCCTTCTTGGGAAAGTTTGCTTTCTTTTATTGATTTGTCCCATAACAAATTCTAAAAACATAACATTTAAGCATAAAAGTGCATACCCAAGACCTTAAAAGAATCTTGAGTCAAAATATCTAAATAGCTAAAAATGTACATTAGTTAAGTGCATTTAATGCCCTACATGATCTTAGGGATTTGGGAGTGAGTCTAAAATCTTTCTTAAAGTATAATAGTTTCACCATCTTACATGCATGAGACTCGCATCACAAGTTTAAAATGCACTTAGGTAGTATTTGCTGGCAACCCTTCCATGCAGGTTAAAAGTCCAGAAGGGTCAAGGATAAGTCTATTCCCTCAAGTGAGAGGAATGGCCGATAATTCCCTAAAGGTGAAATGAGGTCGAGCATTTGACTTATGTCAAAAGCATATATAGACTCAGGATCTTGCATCTTCCTTAGAGTAAGTCTTCAACCATATGCATTTCTTTATTCTTGTTATGCTAGAATCTAAGCCCTAGATTTTTATGGAAATGTTAACTCAAAATCTCAATTAAATTCCAAAATTTAAAGGCTAATGATAAGATAGTTGAAATGTCTACTAAGCATCCCAGTATCAACAAGAATTTTCTGCTTCATCCCATTTAGCTCCCACAAAATGGGTATTTTCACTATGGATTATTGCCAATTGAAATTTTAAAATATCATTCCCTTGAAAACTAGCTTAGAACTCTTTATAAATAATAACTTATTTTTTATTGAGAGTATTCTTAGGAAAAGGCCCTCTATTCCTAAGATGTAATTAACTATAAAAGCTTGCCATTATCAAGAATCATGAACCCAGTTCAAAATAAACCTTGCTCTACATCCGATATAATTCAAGGAAAAACTCTCTGGTACATGAAAGACCCATTAGCCTTAGAAATCTTTTATTAAGTAATCGAATCCATTATATGAAAACATGTTTATCTTCTAAGATAATATATTTACTCTTTAATGATGCATTCGATCATCCAAATAAGAAATTCCTAAGTCCTATGTTGTGTCATAAATTTCCCCCACACTTATACATAATACTTTTTCAAGTAATGCCGACTAAAAGGTAACATTAGACGTTCACAATTACAAGTTATCAACTGATAAGAACCTTCTTCAGAGACTTTTTTCTATGATGAATGGTCCTTCTTATGTTAGCTCAAACCTTTTTCCTATCTTGTAACGAGTCAAAATTTTCCTTCTAAGAATCTAGACCAAGTCTCATACTTAGAAGTCTCTAGGATGGACTAAATTTTCATGTTTTTGAACCATATGTGATTGGTAAAGTTCAAGTTCTTGTTAAGCTCTCAAACATTTTTCTTTAATGCTTTCAAGTTATTCTAATCAAGGTTTATGATTTTGATCTAGTGAAATGTGATTATTGATTACAAACCTCAGAGAAGGAAGTTGTACTACTAATGGAAGTATAGCTTTAGTTCCATAAACTAAAGTAAAGGGTGTAGACTGAGTTGGTGTTCAGTATGATGTTTGATAGGCCCATAAGGCCTCAACCAACTTCTTATACCATTGACATTTATTATCATCGAGGACTTTCTTTAAAATTTGCATGATTATTTTATTAAAAGATTTAGCCAATCCATTTTTCTTGAGATAATAAATGTTTTAATATTTTGAATCAATGTTACATTTATCCATAAAATAATTTCTTTTAGTGGAATTAATTACTAGGCTATTTTTTTGATATAATTTGACCAAATTAATATACTATATTTCCCAAAAAAATTTAAGTTCATAGTATGTTATAACTTCCCTTAATGGAATCGCATCAACTTATTTAGAAAAATAGTCAGTTTTAGCCAATATAAAATGACACCTTTTGATGATGGAGGATTAATAGGCTATATGATATTAGTACCTCAACTCTTAAAGAGCCAATAGGTGATCATTGGATGTAATATATTAAGAAGTTGCGGTAATACTACACTATGTACCTAGCATTGAAAATAATGACGTGCAATTTCCATGCACTCATCAATCACCACCACCACCACCACCAACAACAACAACAAGCCTTTATCCCACTATATGGGGTTGGCTACATGAATCCTTCTTTTCCATTGTGTCTTATTATGTGTCAAATTATCATTTAATTCAAGTATACTAAGGTCATTTTTTTATACATCTTAACCATGTCTTTTTATGTCTAGCTGTACCATTCTTAACATAAGGCAAATCTAATATATCTACTCTCCTAACTGAGTCATCGGACGATCGATGCTTTATGTGACCAAACCATTTAAGGCAACTCTCTCTAATCTTATTTTCCACTGGAGCTACTCTAACATTTTTTCGAACATACTCATTTCACATTTTATCTCTAAGAGTAAATCCACTCATCCACCTAAGCATCCTCATCTATGCAACACTAAACTTAGTCTAATGCTTCTCTTTTATTGGCCAACATTCTGCACCATAAATCATTATAGTTCTTACCACCATCTTATAAAATTTTATCCTAAGTTTCAATGATACTTTTCTATCACACAACAGGCCAAATGCATTCCTCCACTTTAACCATCCAACTCGAATTCTAATAATAACAAATCCATTTATTTCACCATCAATTTGAACAATAGAGCTTAGATATCTGAATCACTCAGTCTTTTTAATGACTTGTTCACCCAATGTCACAACACTACGACTAGAACTTTGACAACTAAAATTACACTACATATCTTCCATTTTAAATCTACTTAAATGAAAACCATTAGACTCTAAGGTTGACCTCAATAATTCAAGTTTTTCTTGGATTCCCTCTCTAGTGTTATCAATAAGAAGATTGTCATTAGCAAAAAGCATACATCAAGGTACATTTTCCTGTAAATGCCTAGTAAGAACATCCATAACTAAAGCAAAAAATAAGGGCTTAAAGCTAATCCTTAATGTAATCCAACTGAAATAAAAAAATATTTTGTCAATTCTCCTCATGTTTGGACACAAGTAACAACTCTATTATACATATCCTTAATGACTTGAATATAACTATTCCTTTTTCTATAACTCTCCAAAGAACACCTCTTGAAACTTTATTGTAAGCTTTCTCTAAATCAACAAATATCATATGTAGATCCTCCTTACTTTTTCTATACTTCTCCATCAAACCTCTTAACAAATGTATATCATCCATAGTAGATCTACCTTGCATGAAACCAAATTAATTGTTAGAAACTTTTGTATCACATCATAATCTATGCTCAATTACTCTCTCCCATAATTTTAATGTATGACGCATTAACTTAATTCTTTTATAATTTGCACACTATTGTACATCACCTTTATTCTTAAATATAGAAACCAACAAACTCTTTGTCCACACATCTGACATTTTTTTAGCCTTTAAAATAACATTAAAAAGATTTGTAAGCCTAGTCTCCTAAACATTTC
Organism: Cymbidium sinense; assembly: GCA_021442155.1. Lineage (NCBI taxonomy): Eukaryota > Viridiplantae > Streptophyta > Magnoliopsida > Asparagales > Orchidaceae > Cymbidium > Cymbidium sinense. The sequence continues at coordinate 30,118,171 of CM038222.1, forward strand.
CACACTTCTATTAGAATATCATCAGGTCCTACCATTTTTCCACATTTCATTTTCTTTAAATCTTCTCTAACTTTAAATTTAATAATACGATGATAAAAAGAAAATTCTCTATTTTTGTTTAGGGTATTAAGGTTGCTAAAGTCAATTGTATTTTTAGATCCTTCATTGAAATGTTTATCAAAATGTTTCATCCACCTATTTTCAATATCCTTTTCTAAGAAAAGTACTTTATGATTTTTCATCCTTAATACACCTCACTTGGACTAGATATTTACTTCTCCTATCTCTCTAGTTGGCTAACTGGTACATAAAACTTTCTCCTTGTTTAATATCCAATCTATTGTATAAATCACTAAAAGATAAATTATTTGCAGTATAGATTGCTTTCTTAGATTCTCTATGGGCCACTTCATATCTTTCCCAATTCTTTGAGTTTTAACATCTAAACCAAGTTTAGTAATAATGCTTCTTATTTATTTATCTTTTCTTGCATATTCTGACTCCACCACCAACTATTTTTATTATAAGAAGCTTTTGTTTTTGATTCTCAAAGTGCCTTTTTTGCAACTTGCTCAATTTCACTTACTACTTTGTTCAACATAACATTAGCTTTCTTATGAACATCCCAAATTCTAAGCTCTTGTAGCTTGTTCTTAAAAAAAGTATTTTTATTAATGTTCTTTAAGTGCCCCTATCTAATCTTAAGATAATAATTTAATTTATTTTTCATCTTAAATATAAAAAATATTTTTATTGGTATTCTTTGACTGTCGATGTTGGGCACTTAAACTTTCACTCGGAATGACCTTACAATCTTTACAATCTAAATGATCTATTTTTTTATCAGAAAATAATCAATCTATTTTTTACTAGATCTATTTTTATAAGTAATAATATGCTCATCTCTTTTTTTAAATAAAGTGTTAGCAACTACAAAATCATAGGCTAAAGTAAAATCTAATATAGTCCTACCTTTTTCATTAATCACTCCAAATTCATAGCCACAATGAATACTTTTAAAATCTTTTGCCACTCTACCAACATGTCCATTTAAATCTCCTTCAATAAATACTTTTTCTTAAGAGTTATCTTTCTTATTAATCCCTCTAATTCATTCCAAAATTTTTCTTTTGAGCCTACATCCAAACTTACTTGACGTGCATAAACACTTCTAACATTGATAATCTTCCTATCAACAATAATCTTTAAAGCTATAATTCTATCTCAAAATCTATTAATATTTATAACATTATCCTTCAAACTTTTGCTTATAATCACACCTATGTCATTTCTATTTTGACTTCTGCCTGAATACCAAAGTTTAAAACCTAAACTATCAATCTCCTTGGCCTTCTCTCCAACCCATTTAGTTTATTAAATACATAAAATATTTATCTTTCTATGAACCATAATATCTATTAATTCCATTAATTTACTTATAAGAATACATATATTCCAAGTTCCTAACCTAATTCTAGTTTCATGGACTAACGTCTTTGCCCTCATCCGTTCATAATGTGAGAACCCATGCCTATTTAACACTGCACTCGAGCACTGATGTAGCAGCCCTTGCACACTTTTCATTATATTCTAGCCATTTAGTGCTTCACTTTTAGAAGATGCCCTAGCATTAACACAATATTTTAAAAGCTTTATGTCATGATTATTTTGATAAGTTTTGCACTAGTTTTTGACTGCTTCTCGCAATTCTCCAATTTTCACATCTAGACTTGGGATAGGAAAAGGTAGTGTTATACAGTCATCAATCACCGAAGGCCAATAATATTCAAGTCTTTCAATTATTAATTTCATTTTGGGCTGAGATTGGTGAGCACCACATTTTCTAGAATGTACTTGAGTTACAATCTTGTGAGCTTCTTATTTATCTAAACAACATAACCAAATTTTATCAAATGATCAATTTGACAAAGCTCATTTCTTAATTTGATGTGCTAATGATTTTTTTCTTAGGACCCTCCCCTCATATAAATAGTCAATAATAGTTGTCTCCAATCATTTTGTTCTTGACCTTCAATAAGGGTGGTTAATCCTTTATCTCTACTTTTCTCTTCATGTAGTCTAAATCTATGGGAGATAAAATCTACTAGTTCTAAAATTCTATAGGTATTGATTCTTTTTTTTGGCACATAATCTACTTTGCAAGCTTTTCTAAGGCATCAGCTATGGAATTATCTTTACATGATATCCTAAATAAAGTCATAAAAAAATCTATTCAAGTAATTTAATTGTAAATTGGTTATAGTTAAAAAGTGTTGGATTTAATACTTTCTAAATTCTGCTTACTTGGTTAGTAATTATTGGGAATCTCCAAAGATTTTATTTTATTTTAATATCCATGAGAATGGCTAAATCCAAACCAATTGTAAGAGCTTTATATTCAAGTTCATTATTTGTACAAGGCTCATATAAATGGTAGGAATATTGCATCATTATTTTACTCATAGTTATGAAAATCAACCCAATCCCTACCTTCTTTAGGATGGAAAAATTGAATTCTTTATCTTTTTAAGAGGAGGCTGAACTATCAAAATACAGCTCCCAACTAACATTATTTGCTTCTTTTAAATTGATGATCTATTCATCAGGGAGATCATTATTCAAATGTGAGCCATCGAGGAGTGGGCATGCCACTAAGAAATCAGCTACAACCAGACCTTTAAAAGCACAAAGAGGGATAAATGTAATTTCAAATTGCATTAAGAACACAGAACAATATGCTAAACATCTAGATAATTTCATGGGGTAATGAGATATTGCAAAGGATTTATTCTTGAAATTAAATTCACTTAATGCAAAAATATGTAATGCCTCAATTCTTTGGTAGATAATTCATTTTCATCAGGATGAGTCTATGGCTTAGATAATAAAGAGCATTTTCTTTGCTCTGTTTATTATTTTAAGCTAGTAAGGCCTCGAGGAATTTATCTGAAGATGCAATGCATAAATTTAATGGATTCCATAAAATTAGTGTAGCAAAAATAAGAGGATTTATTAAATATTAGTTTAAACTCACAAATGTATTTTGACATTTTCAACCCAAATAAATTTGAAATCCCTCTTTGTTAATGTTACAAATGGTTGTCATCTTCTTAGATATACATGAATACTCTGAAATAATCTTAATTGTGTAAGTCTCTTTGGTGGTGGTATTTTTATAATGGCTTTAATATTTTCAAGATCGACTTCCACTCCATGGTGTCTCACTAAAAATCCTAAAACTTTCCATGATGTTATCCAAAAGACACACTTCAAAGGATTTATTTTTAGGCTATAATTGCATAACCATTTGAAAATAATCCTAAGATCATAGAGATGACACAAATTTTCTTTGCTCTTTATGAGTAGATTATCGATGTAGCACTCAATTTGATTATGGCTTAATTCTAGTCATTGCACTTTGATTAATAGCCCCAACAGTTTTGAGACTGAATGACATGACCATGTAATAAAATATTCTAATTTGGGTTCTAAATCTTTTATGTTCCTCATCTTTGGGGACCATTTTAGTTCGGTTGTATTTAGACAACCCATCCATAAATATAAAAATTTCATGTGATAAGGCTACACCCACCATAAGTTTTGATATCAATAGAGGAAACTGATCTTTGGAATAAGCATTATTTAAATATTTAAAATCTATACACATGCATATTTAACCATTCTTTTATTTACCAATACAATATTGGCTAACCAAGAAAGATACTTCACTTCTCAGATAAAATCAATTTCTTTCTATTAGCAATCATTTGATGTTCAATTTCTAAATACATGCGTTCAAGGCCTTATTTTATTAGAATGATATCTAGGTTAATGCTTAACTTATGAGTTGCAACATTCATAAAAAAACCTAGCATTTCATCATAATTCCAAGCAAAGAAAATTTTAAATTCAAAAAGAAAATTAATCAACTCATTGCAATCTTCTATACCTAACAGAAACTTGTAAAAATTGGTCATCGATTTTCCCCAGTTCTTAAGTTGATTTCCCTTAAATCATTAATTATGGATTTTATAATTTCTTTAAATTCTAAGGGTGCATTTGGAATTAAATAATCATCTCAATAATCTGATGTTTCAAAATAGAATTCTATTATGGAATTGGGTGAACTCTCAAAAAGTTGTCAAGATTCCACATTATTTCTTATCATTAAACAATACTCATCATTATTTAGAGGTCTAATGATACGAAACCTAACTCCAATTTTAGACTTTAATTTTTTAGATTTGGTGTCCCACTAGCTCTCCATGAATTATGTTGTACCTTTACACTATGTATGAGGAATTAAGCCATGTTTAATAACATTTTTAAATCATCAAGATACTAGTCAAAAGGAAATTTTATTATTTCATTAGGAGGCGAGTCTTCAAGCTTTACATCTACTTTTGAGCCTAAAGATTCAGTTATAGAATAAAATTTTGATAACTTTCCAAACTATCTCAAATGTTTTGGGGCCACTTTGACTTCTAGGTATGCAATCTTATATTGATATTAGGTGTCTACATACCTTTTTAATCTCTCAAATGTAGACAATTTAGGTTCATCTTTAGATGCTTGTACCCATTCTTCATAATTATTTGATTCTAATGTAATCTCAAACTTTATTAAGGAATCATTTTTTATTTGACTCTTCATCAAAGCTAGAATCCAAATTAATTATAATTACAAAAAGTGATGTTGAACATCTAGTGGATCAGAAAATAAGATCTCATGGTCCATTTACAAGATCTCAAGCTAAAGCCCAAGAAAATTCTAGAAAGAAGAAGGCTTAGCCCATTAACCTACTAAGGCCCATTTTATGATTTCATTTCTTTTAGTTATGCAATTTTTAATTTTCTTCTAGAAACTCCAAGGTTGAAATTTTGAATTTAAATTCAAAGCATGACATGTGAGGTGGTTGAATCCACATATAATAATAGCATGTGAAATAAGCGGATGATATAAAATAATAAGATAACTTAATGTTTCACGTTAATGTGGACACCCACCTTTCCCTCCATTTTTTTTTCTTTTTCCTTTGAATGATGTTTGTAATGGCTATAAGTAGCCATCCCCCCCCCTCCTCATTGGAATTATAAAAGATGTCTTGGCAATTAAAAATTATTTAAGTTATTCTTGTGGTTTGAGAGCTTGGTTGTTAAACTTTGGCAATCCTTGGTGAGAGTGCTAGTTATCCAACACATCTTTTTTTTTCTCACCTCCAATACCCAAGGTAATTTGTTTTAATCTTTCTTATATCTCTTAACATCATCTTCAACCTTGCACTAAGCCTTTTACTCTCTTCCATAAGCCTACACCTTCCTTCCACTCAATAATACCTCTATTTCATTAATTATGACCTAGTTTTAGTCATTACACAAAAATAATTACTTTAACCCAATAATTCCTGATCAACTACTCTAGATCATAAATACATATTATAATCTAAACCTCCACAAGTAGTTTTAGCCATTTATCTCACTTAAATCTCATTTCTTATTACTACATTTTAAATCAACCTAAGTTAGGCCAAATTGGATTTGTTTAAGTCATCCCACCATCACATTATCCTTTACCCTTCATTATCCCACCAAAAGCTAAAAATACATTTTAGATATAAATCTAATGATCTATGGTCATATAATTCTCTTATCATAGCCAAAATAAAGAACACCCACTTCCATCAAATTTGGTATCAGAGCAAAACTTAGAAGGAGCAAATTTGGTTAAAAGTTTACTTTAACAAAAGGAGCATCTCAAGAGGTAGACTTGTCTTCAAACTTGTGATTTTTTCTTGGAATTGTGAGGTTAATTAATTTTCCTTGATATGATAGTTTAAAATCATACTGGTAGCTTGGAAGTTTACAATGATAGCATAAAATTCTAATTATTAAGCTCCATTATATTGTGTGAACTTGCCCAAAAAAATTAAGAGAATACCTTAGTGAGGTAGTGCTTCACCATAAAATCAACTTATCTATTAGTACAAATAAAATCTAATTGCTTGCTTTATTATCTTTGTTAATGTTTTTAATTAATTTTAGAAGTTGCTTTGGTTAACTTATGATAACTTGCTTTCTTAAAAAAAGAGGAGGATTGATAACTTTGAGAATTGTTTATCATTGCATTAAAAAAATAATAAAAAATTGCACACATAATAATATAAGTGTGTTAAACTTGGTGATTTTGTAGGCATTATAGAATTTTGTCAAAAAGACCTAAACTGTCTAAGGAGAGCTTAGGATGTAAGTAGTCTTGTACCCCTCACCTCACCTAGAAGTTCTCCTAGACTAAAATTTCATTTTGATTGCACAATTATATTATATTTATTTATTTATTTCATTTTTTTTCTTTGATCCCTTTTCTTATATCCTTTTTTTTAAAAAAAAAATCTAATGCCACCAAAATCTACCTCAAGACCAAGTTGAAAATTTGATTGAATTAGTTAATTCCTTAGATCTTAGGGTCCATCAAAATGTATTAAAAAATAAAAAAAATATTAGAAGAATGTAAGAATCAAATGTAAGAACTTAAAGAATAAATGCAAACTCTTATAGCTCATCTACAAAATAATAGAGTACCAACTACTCCTCCAATACATGCTCAGACTGTGCTTGTAGAGATAGATGAAAAAAATTCATATCCAAACTATTGAGAAAATCAACCACTTAAAAGACCACCAATTGTTAGAAATGATGGAAGGGGAGAAATTTATTTCAAGACTACAAAAGACTATAATGATCCATCTCAAATAGATAAAGTAGAAGCCCCAACTTATGATGGTGTACATGATCCAAATAAATTTCTTGATTGGTTAGTTCAAATATATGACTTCTTTGATTAGTATAAAATGAATGATTATAAAAGGGTTACTTTTGCTAAAATGAAATTGATAAGATATGCTAAAATTTATTAGACAAATACTTTAGCTAAAGAACAAAGATTAGGAAGGAGAAACCTCACTTGGATAGAAATGAAAGAACTATTAAGAACAAAGTATTATCCTAAGCATCATGATAAGAAGCTTCATAGTCAATTTCTAACATTTGGACAAGGTAATCAGCTTGTAACTGAATACTTGAATGCTTTTGATGATCTAGTTTCTAGAACTGATTGTGCTGATAATGATTAGCAATTAGCTAATAGATTTGCTATTGGACTTAAGACTACCATTAGTCATGAAGTTGAATTGTTTGATAGATACTCTTTAGAGAAGCATTTCACTATGCCTTATTGGTTGAACAAAAAAAAAACCTGCTTCCATCTCTAAAACTAAAAGTCAAGTACCTTCCACTTCATCCCATAGCTCTATTATTATATCCACCCATCAAATTGGCCCAACTCTTATGCCTAAAACTTCTATTGAAGGGAGGTCTAAGAGCACTAGAGAAGCAATATGTTTCAAATGTCATAAAAAGGGTCATATATAAAGTCAATGCAAAGCTTAAATCTTCTTTTTAGAAGAGGTTGAAAACTAAAGAATATAATATAGAAGAGGTTTATGTTGACAACCCATTATCTGATGAAGAAATAGAATTAATTAATGACCCTCAGGTTGATGTGATGAGATTTGTTATTGTAATTAAAATTAAAATAGAAGATTGGAGGAGAAAGAATATTTTTAGCATGTATGTTTTATGTAATGAAAAGAGATGTAAGTTAATTATAGATGGAGAAAGTTCTATGAATGTCATTTCAACACACACCTTAACTCGAGCTAACCTAAAATATGAAGCTCACCCTGAACCATTTCATGTTATCTGAGTAAATCATACATCTCTTCCCATCACTAATTGATGTTTAGTTCTAATTAAAATAAAAAGCTATTAGAATCAAATTTGGTGTAATGTTCTCCCTATGGACATTGCTCATATTCTCTTAGGATGACCTTGGTTGTATGATATGAATGTTATTCATTATGATTGGGAAAATACTTATATTTTAAAGCATAATAATAAGACTATTAAACTTCTAACAATAAAGCCAGTAGGAAAGTTACCCTCCATAACACCATACAAAATAACTTTTAACTTGCAACCAAATCCTCAATTGAAGAAAAAATGCCAAGCTTCAATTAATTATCATGAAAAATCATATTATTAGGGTTAATACTATCATTTTTGATTCTTACTTCAAAACATCTATACTTCCAAAATAGAAATAATAAGTTTTGGAGCATAATGAAAAGAATTTTTTGATCCATTTCTCTTTCACTTATTACATGTAAAAGAAGTCATACCAAACTCTAATGAGACTAACATACTTGCTGTGGTCTCTTCTCTTCTTTATGATTTTAAAGATATTATACTTGATGAGCTTTTTGATACATTACCTGCTCTAAGAGACAATCAATATGCCATTGAGTTCTATCCCAATTATCAACTTCCTAATCATCCACATTATAGGATGAACCCTACCAAACATGTTAAGATTAAAAGACAAATTATGGAATTATTAAATGCGGGTTTTATGTAAAAGAGTCTTAGTGTTTGTGGAATCCCAGCTTTATTAACTCTAAAGAAAGATGGAACATGGAAAATGTGTGTTGATAGTCAGAAAAAAATAAAATTACTATTAAGTATAGGTTTCCTATTCCCCGATTAGATGATATGTTAGACTTAATCTCAGAAGCAAATATTTTTTCAAAGATTGATCTAAAAAGTGGATAACATCGAATTTAGATTAGATTAAGAGATGAGTGGAAGATGACTTTTAAGACCCCAGAATGAACTTTATGAATGGCTTGTCATGCCCTTTGGACTTTCAAATGCTCTTAACACATTTAGGAGATTAATGAATACTATTCTTAAGCCATATATAGGTAAATTTTTGGTGATGTATTTTGATGATATTTTTATTTTTATTCCAAGTAAGAATGAGCATCTACAACACTTGCAAAAAATCTTTGAAATACTTAGATAAGAGAAATTATACAATAATTTAAAATAGTATTTCTTTGCAAACTGAGGTAATCTTTTTAGGCTTTAATATATCCACTATTAAACTTAAAATTGATCCTTCGAAAGTGAAAGTAATCTTAGATTAGCCATCACCTAATACTTTTACTGAAGTTAAAAGCTTCCATGGTTTAGCCACTTTTTATAGGAGATTCATTAAGTATTTTAGTTCCATTATTGCTCCGATAACTGATATACAAAAATTAGATAAATTTTGTTGGACGCCTAATGCAGAAAGGGCCTTAGAGAAAATTAAAGTTCTTATCACTTCTGCACTAGTCCTTAAGCTTCCTGATTTTTCTAAAGCCTTTGAAATGACATTTGATGTTTCATGAATTGTCCTGGGTGGAAATTTAAGTCAAGAGAATCAGCTTATGACATTCTTTAGTGAAAAATTAAATGAAGCCAAACAATAATATTCCATTTATGATAGGAAGTTTTATGCTATAATTCAATCCTCAAGGCATTGGCGACATTATCTCTTACATAAAGAATTTATACTTTATTATGATCATCATTCCTTAAAATTCATTAATACTCAATGAAAATTATGTTATAGACATGCAAAATGGTTTTAATTTTTACAAGACTACTCTTTTGTTCTAATGCATAAGCCTGTAATTGAGAATAAACCTATTGATACTTTATCTAGGATAAACCTAATGATTTTCTCTTTAAAATTGAGAATTCCAGGATTTGATCAAATTAAAGATGATTATATTATGTGCCCTGACTTTCACCTAATTTATCTTGAACACCTAGATAAACCAATAACTTTACAAGAAACATTCTTGATAACAAATAGATATTTATATAAAAGAAAATAACTATGTATTCCTTGATCATCTCATAAAGAATTTTTTATAATTGATCTATGTGTTGGAGGTGTAGCCAATCATTTTAGAAAAGATAAGACCATATGTTTATTAAAAAATAGATTTTACTAGCCTTCATTAAAATGAGATATTCAAAAATTAGTGGCCTAATGCTTAATTTGTAAACTTGCTAAAACTACCAAATAAATATTTGGACAATACACTGCCGTACCTGTTCCTTGTATGCCTTAGGAAGACCTATAAATAGATTTCATTCTAGGATTACCTAGGATAGCTCAAGGACATGATAACATTTTTGTTGTAGTGGATAGGTTCTAAAAAATGGCATATAATTTTCCTTGTTGAAAAATAAATGACGCTTCTTATATAGCCAAATTATTGTTGAAGGAAATAGTGTGACTCCATGATCTCCCTTTAACCATCATGTCTAATAGAGATGTTAGGTTTGTCCCATACTTTTGGAAAACATAATGGAAATAATTAGGTACCAAATTAAAATTTTCTTCTACCTTTCACCCACAAACTAATGGACAAACTATAGTCAATCGTACTTTGGGAAATTTGCTTAGATGTTTGGTAGGTAAAAGTTTAGAAAATTAGGATTCACATTTACCAACCTCAGAATTTATTTATAATAGTACTATCTCTAGAACTACAAAAGAAAACAAGTTGAGATAGTCTATGGTCAAAACCCATGACGACTAATAGATGTAGCAAACCTACCATCTCAAGCATTTTGTAATGCATCATTCTTATTTGCTAGGATTTTTAAAGCCTCCATGAAAATATAAGAAAGTAAATTACTATAAGTAATGAAAATAATTCTTTTAAAACAAATCATGGTTGTTCAATGATAGAATATAAAGAAGGTGATTATGTATTGATTCGCATTCAACGTGAGCATTATTAAACCACTAAATATAAGAAATTACATGCACATGCTTGTTGTCTTTTAAAATTCTTAATAAAATTAGAACTAATGCTTATCATCTTAATTTTCCTACTGATGTGCTCATTTATCCAGTTATTAATATTGAAGATATTCAATCGTATGATGTAATTAGCAAACCTCCACTAATTTAATCTAACTCTTTAGCAAGAGATATCACACCATACTTGCAGAAGCACTCTTTCTTTAAAGTTAACTATATTATCACTGAGGAAGCACCCATTAATCCAACTTATAAATATCATTTTTACTTTGTTGGAAGAATAAGCCACCAGCTAAAGACCCATCATTGACCCATACTAATTTGAAGACTTTAACCCCACAATTAATAGAAGACTTCTTAGATTTTAGCTCTACAGAGTAGAGTTCAATTCAAACCAAGGGAGTTGATGTTGAACATCATGTAGATCAAGAAATTAAAACTTAAGGTCCATTTATAAGATCTCAAGCTAAAGCTAAAGAAAATTCAAGAAAGAAGAAGGCTTAGCCTATTAGCCTACTAAGGCCCATTTTATGATTTCATCTTTTTTTAGTTATGTAATTTTTAATTTTCTTCTAGAAACTCTAGGTTTATTTTAATATAAAAATTCAAAGCATGACATGTGAGGTGGTTGAATCCATATAAAATAATAGCATGTGAGTTGGGTGGATGGCATTAAATAATAAGGTAACTTAATGCTTCACATTAATGTGGCCACCAACTTTTCCCTCCTTATTTTGAATTCTTTTCTTTTGAAAGATATTTGTAATAGCCCTCCTGTTTGAATGAAAGAATATCTTTTGAGAATTAAATATTTGAGTTATTATTGTGATTTGAGAGCTTGGTGGCTAAACCTTGGTAATCCTTGGTGTGAGTGCTAGTTATCCAGCATATCTTTCTTTTCTCACCTCCAATACCCAAGGTAATTTGTATTAATATTTCTTATATCTCTTAACATCATCTTCAACCATACACTAAGCCTTTTACTATCCTCCATAAGCCTACACCTTCCTTCTACTCAATAATAACTCAACTTTATTGATTATGACTTAATCCTAGTCCTTACATAAAAATAATCACTAAAACCCTATAATTCTCAATCAACTACTCCAGATCACAAATAAATATCCTAACCTAAACCTCCACAAGTATTTTTAGCCATTTACCTCACTTAAATCTCATTACTTGTTGCTATATTTTAAATTATCCTAAGTTAGTCCAAGTTGGACTAGTTTAAGTCATCCCACTATCACATTATCATATGCCCTTCATTATCCCACCAAAACATAAAAATATATCTTTAGATATAAATCTAAAGATCCATGGATATTTAATTTTCTCAATTTCACCAAAAGAAAGTACACCCACTTCCATCAAAAGGTTCCTTTTTTTCTTTTTCTTTTTCTTTTTTTTCCTTCCTTTTTACTTCTTTTTATATTTTCCATTTATTTTGATATCTACTTTAGTTTTCTTTGATGCTTTAATAATGATAGATTACATAGAGTTAGTCATTTGCATTTTAGGCATATGATAAGTAGCATAATTAATGCTAGATTTCATGAATAGAAAATGATTGTCTATCTCTTTTATTAGTATATTATACTCCTCGCTTGTATATTTATTAAATTGGTGGAGTGATGAAGGAATCATTTTATACTCATTTATCCAAGGTCTAACTAAAAGAGCACTAAAAGTTGTTCCTGAATTGATAATATAAAATTTCACTTCAATTTACAATTCATTTATTTCTAATAATAGAGTAAATGAATTGAAAGCCTTTCCTTTTATTTCATTAAACCACCATAATAACAATTATCAAAACTAAGCATTTGCATGTCAATCTTCAAAATGATAATTTTTTAAAACTCGTAATGTTGATTAAACTATTATGATCGACAAAGACTCTAGATAATCTATGATTTTCCTCTTTGATTAAAATGTAGAGGGGAAGATTATGATCAGTAGTCCCTAAAGTAAATCTTCATTAGAGAAAGTTACTTCAGTGACTTTTCTAAAATAAAAGTTCTCACTGAAAGAGATTAGTTCTAACTGTATTAGGCATATATCTGGGTCAAGTAATGTCTTGATTAATGATTCCCTTATTTCTTGAGATAGAACAAGGGCATCATAAATGCTTAACCTAGCAGACAACTTTCTAAGATGGGTAAACACATTGTATTCTACTTTATGAGTATTTGCTTCAATAATTAGATCATTTTGTAAAGGATCATGATATTTATCGATAGTTTTTTTGCCTTTGTCTTTGGAGGAAGATAAGCAAGGTGATAAGACTCTCCCATTGTAAAAATTAACATTAATAATATCTCCTAAATTTAAAATAAAGGCCATGTCAACCAATCCCTCATTGTCACTACTTTGTTTTCTCAAGGATTGATTAGAATTTGAGAACTCTATTTCTATGTTAATAGGATCTCCCTAAAAATCCTCAATAGAAACTTCTTTTTTGAATTCGATTCATTAAACATGTTACATTCACTATGAGGTTAATTTAGTTTAGTTTCTTTCCTTACAAATTCATTCACATTATAATCATTAAAGACAACAAAAACATAAGAAATGTCTTTTTTATAGGCATTTTATTCAAATTCTTAAAATATGTGCATAAGAATAAATGGATGTAGGGGTTAGCCTTTCTTTCCTTCTTGTACGGCACTCTCTTTATACTTTTAATCATCTAAGGATGGTAAATGGGGTTGAGGAGGAATTGTCTTTGACACTGGTAGATCAAACTGGATGATCATTTTCTAAGTCTTCAAATGATCCTGCATAAAATTTTTAAATTTTCTCATCAAATATCTTTTAGAAGAGTGGGATAAAGCTATATCCCAATCATAAAAAAATAAATATCTTCTAAAGAAGAGGTGGAAGATTCATATGTAATAACCTTAACAAACCCCTATCCTGAGTCTATTAAGCATTCTTTAAGAATAACCACCATCCCTTTCTTCTAATTTGTTTAAAGCCAATCTTTAAAAGTGAAGCAATTTTCAGTATTATAACCTAACATTAGATGAATTATTTTTAACCTTGCCAACTTCTTATAGTTTCATTAGATAATGAAGCTTAAAATCTAGATTTTTTAAAAATATTTTTAAATATTTATAGTCACTTTTTTAGAAGAATAACCTGATGCATTCTTTCAATGAAATAGCTTGTATGCTGTTTCTTACACAATGTTGATTGCTTTTGTTATGACCTTTGAAGTGGAGATTTCTCTACTTAGACTTGGATTGGATCCTTTCCCTTGTCCACTATAGATACAGTGCCTACTCTGTTTCTAGATCTTTCTTAGGTCTAAAAGACTCTATGGTAGATTGGCCTTTTCAAAATGACATCCTATGTGCTTCCTCCTAAAGGAGAGAGGATTTACTTAATAGCTTCTCAAAGGTCTTAATAGTAAAGTCTTTCAACAAAAAGGTAATAGGATGATGGATATTCTTGAGAAGGATCTCCATTGCCCGTTGTTCTTGTAATTGAAGTTCAAACTTAAGTCTAAGAATCCTCCATCTTTGAATATAATCCATAAGAGATTTACTGGGTTTTTGTTTTTCAACAGCCAAGTCACCTATTGTGAAATGATGTTGGGTACCAGTAAAAATAAATTTTTAATTTTAGTTAATGTGTGAACTAAATCATTTGGAAACTCTACATACCAAAGGCAACCCAATTACACTACTGACAAACTATCTAAAAGTAAAGCATCACTCTCCTAATCATTACAACCACTTACTTAGAAGTGAGCTAAATATTCTTTGGGATTGTTCGCACCATCAAATACCATTAAAATAGGGGCTATAAATCCTTTACGATATGGTAAAAAATCATATTTCTCAAGATAGGGTCTACCTTTTAGAATTAATATCATACCTCAGGACTATGCCAACACCTCATTCACTTATTGCTCAACCAAAGATTCTAAGTCAATTTTGAGCAATACATCTTCTACTATTTTATGTTCTTGATGATGATCCCCTAAACTAAGCTTTTCATCATCCATCAGGTGAGAATCTTTTGGTTCTTCTAGCAAATGAGGGTGGAATTTGGCTCTAGACTGATAACATTGTAGCCATCATCTCTTTCATTTGTCATTCCATTCTCAAGATTTAATCATCCTTCTTTTTGCAATTGAAGGATTAATTTCTAAGTCAAATTAGATGTAATACCATCTTTTTTATTATCTTAAGCTTCCTCTTATTTTTTCTTAGATGCTCTTGTATTTACCATGAAGACATGGGTATCAAGTAGCTTGAAATCCTCGTATAAGAGGTCATCTTGATCTAAGTCAAAACCTTTTCCTTCAATCTTTTTTTTTCTTCATCCTCTTTCATAATGTTTTCCATTTCTTTTTTAGTTAAATGAATAGGTTCACTATTACTATCAAGGAATACATCACACTCCTCATTAGTTTCTAGGTTTGAATGTTATTATTTTATGACTTTCCTAAATAATAAAATTTTCTTCCTTAATAGGTGTTGCTCTTAAACCAAGGTGCCTATGATCTAAGATCTCTTTATCATAAAATGATGGATTAAAGAAATCCATTCTTCCTTTAAAATCATGAGAAGATGATGGTAGACCCTCAATATGGGGCCTAGAAAAGGATGTTGATGGCCTCTCTTTATGGGGCCTAATAATAGTTGACTCTTTTAATTATGATGGAGGTGATAAAGGAAGTGATTGTGGCTTTAGCACTATGGCCAATAAAAATTTTCTTATAGGAACATAGATTTTCCCAGGCTCCCTCCTAATAATGTACCTATCACTCCTTAAATCAGCCAGCTCATTTCTATACCAAGTCAAAGATCTTCTTGGATGGTGATACTGATCAAATACAATAGTTATGGGTTGATAAGGTTGTCATTTATCTTAGAAGACTACCTTTCTTTTCCCTTATTTTGATAGTCATGACTTCTTTTAAAATTTCTTTCTAAAGGTCTTTAGAAACTTTTCCCTTCATGATCCTGAGTAATTCCTCTTTGGTGTAGCTAGAGGACCCAACAGTTCTATGAAGGACATGTTGCAACCTGTCATTAGTTTCTTTGTTCAATAGGTTAAAACTCTTCTTACTTTCATAAAAGAAAGGGTGAGGTAAAGAACTCTCTATTCTAAATGCATCTTTATTTTTCTAGAAAGAGGGTGAAGCCTACATCTATGTAAAATATGAGAAATATTTGGAAGGATATACCCCTCCCTTGCCCTTGCTTATGAAGTCACTAAGAGCACATTTTTTTCTATCTTTAAGGGCTCTTATCCTAAGCCTCCTATTTCTATTTTTCTTTTGACTTTTGGTCATTAGGGGAGGCTCAGAAGTGGAGCCTAACATGACAGTTCTAGGAAAAGACAGAGCAAGTGTCTTTCAATAGGCAGATTGATTTTCTTTAAAATAGACCCATCTAAACTCTCTCAGTGGTTTCCATAGCTATCTCCCTTCTAATAACAAGAGAGCTTTAGGGTACCCTAGAAAATTCTATCATACTATATTACTAATAGGAGCCAAAGTCACTATATCAGTAATGCTGTTAAGATCTTCAAAATCAGCTCCAAATTTTAATATGGAGCCACAAGGTAATTAACCACTATAAATAGAGAAGCTAATCCAAAAAGTAGTAAGAAAGATAAGTTGTCCAACCATTTTTTTTCTGAAGCCAGAGAATTATGCAAGTTATAATAATAATTAACTAAACCAACAAATTCAAAAATCTTTTGACTTTATAAAAATTTTATGGCCATTTTTTATTATTAATATAATTTAATATTTTATTTTGAAGTTAAAATGTACAAATTATAGGATCCAGATATTTGATTTCAACAAATATGGATGTTCTACTTATTTTTTATGAATGTTCGGTAACCCCCTTCCAATGATAAATAGGGAGATCCCTAAGAGAAAGAAAGATAGTATTAACTACTAATATATATATATATATATATATATATATATATATATATATATATTAATAATTTTTTAGGTGATCAAATAGAAACATAATAAAAGACTCATAAAATAGATGGGCTTTGGTGTTTTAATTTGGAGTCGTAGGGACACTACAAAGATCTTAGGGGGTACTTATTGAAGTGATCAAGTACAATATTAATGTATGATGTACTATCTTGAAAAATAAAAACATCACTCTACAATGGATATAATCGCCTAATAAGGACTCTTAAAGCAAATGGGTCTTCGTATTTACCAGAGATCTTTCCCCCACTTTACATGGATAAAGAAAGTAGGGTTTATTTTATGCTGAGTTCTTTAGTTCCCTATGGAAGCAAGCTTTGATAGTTAATTACATTTTAGGAAATGAAAGTTTCCTAAGAACACTCTCGATTAAAGTAGTCAATAAATGTCTCCAAAGATTTCAAGGCTAGACTATCAAAGAATTGGTTATTTTTGAAAATCAAATGGGAAGAGTTCAAATAGGAAGACTTCTTCATATATTCCCAAGGAAAATAAGTAGGAAGTACACATGATACTAGCAAGCCTAGTGGGTGCTTCAATCTACCCTATAATGAGGCTATATGGTTTTTGAAAGAGAGAGAATTATTTATTTGAGTTTAAATTTCATCAGAATGCTAGGATTTGCATTCTAACAACACAAGATTGTAGAAATGTCTAAGAAGTGGGAACTTATACTATAGTAAAAGAGAAACAAGTTACCTCAAAACCTAGATCTAGATGCTCTAGCATAAGATCTACAACATAATAGTCATTTAACAACTTTAGCCCAAAAATATTTAGATAAATAATAGTCATCTAATAATGCTATACAAAATTTAATCAAAATCTTATTTTTCCTTACTACAACACCATTCTATTGGGGAGTCTTGGGAGCCAAAAAATTTTAAATTCATCATAAAAATTCTCAAATAATCTTTTATAAAATTCACCTCCATGATCTATTTGAACTCTAATAATCAAATGACCTTTATCTCTTTGAATATATTATGCAAATTTCCTAAAGACATCAAATGCATCATTATTATGACCTAAAATATAACTCAAGTAAATCTAAAAGTCATCAATAATGATAAAGCAATAAAGTTTGTCTCCTAAACTAGCAGCGCTAAAGGGTCCAAACAAATCCATATATAGAAGTTCTAAAGGTCTAGAAGTAGAAACAATAGCTTTATTTTTGAAAATGTGTTTTGGATGATTACTATGTATCCATACCTCACAAATATCATTAGAATAAAATTTAATTCTAGGCAGGTCACAAACTAAATCAAGTTTTACAATTTTATTTAAAGAATGCATGTTAATATGAAACAAACGTTTGTGTCACAACCGAACATCATCATGAGTACTTTTGAAATAATGTAAATTCAAATTTACATCACACAAATTTTCAAAATCATGTAAGTAAATATTTTTGTGTCTATAACTTATAAGTAAAAAAAATTTAATAACACAAAAGAAAGTATAAAATTCAACATTTAAACCTTTATCACAAAGTTGGTTAACTGAAATTAAGTTATGCTTCAAGCCATCAACAAGAAATGCTTAATCTAAAGTATTGAATTAAAAAAAATAATACTAATAGTTTTACCTTTAAAATTATCAACATAAACAATATACTCTCCTTCATAAGGGACTAAATGAAAAAATTAGTTTTGTCTCATTCTTTGAATACTTGTTGTCCAAGTATCACATGCCTTTTTTGATTTCCTTTGAAGGCATTCCTATAAATAAAACCAAGGGTCAACTTTTAGAATACAAACATGTTCGGGTCTACATCCTATAGAAAAGGTATGTAATGTATGCTATTTAGTGTATGCTATTTCATTTCTATTTTTTAGGTAGCCAATTGATATTAGATCTTAAAATACTTATGATATACTTTCATGGCAGTGAAATGATATATGTCATTTTTTGTTACAAAAAAATACACCAAACATTTGTATTAGCATAAAGTCTGTATCTAGTTGTTTTAGATCCATTGAATGATCTACCTACACTGGATAAAGCATAAGAATGTGAACTACAACATGTATTTAATCTTGCATGTAACAAGATATATTTCTCTTTTTAAATTTTCTACAAACAATGATTGATCAACTAAAGCATTTTTTGGTTTTTAGCTCACTACATTCATGTTTAAGAGATAGCAAACTCAATTCTAAAATTTTCTTTTCTTATTTTTTAAGGTATTATATTTTCTTTTTTACTTTCTTGTATACATCAGCTTAAATTTGAAGTGTTAATATGCATATTAAGTCATATATAGATGTATCTTCACTTGACTCCTCTGGATCTAAATTTTCCCATAATGCTTTCTTCTTCTTCTATTGAGGCTATTTTTAGCTCTTTTTATTTTCAAAATCTTTTTCACAATCTAAATTTGCCATAAATTTTAGTGAGGTACATGATATGTGGATACCATTTCCCTAAATGTGTTTACTAGTGGCCGACCAAAAATGGCATTGTAAGTAGCCAGTGCTTTCACCATAATAAAGTTAGCCATTATACTATATTATTTCTCATTCTCCCCTTAGGTCACTGGGATGGTGATAATTTCTTCAATTTCTTACCAATAGGGTGAGTTTAGAACTCGCTTAGCTTAAGTTGTGAAAAATAGATTTGATGATGATATTGACTGAGCTCCTTGTGTTGATCAATATACTCATGTTGACCACAATTTTAGTGAGAATGACAATCATCACTCCTTAGAACTATGACTAAATCTAGACACTAAGGTTTCTTAACCTAAAGCTAAGACACTTCAAGTGGCTAGGGAGATACTAACCTAAAGCATAGAAGACACACAAGGATTAACCTTAAGGTAAACCCCAACCTCAACTTGGTGGAACCCAATCACCCCAACTTCAAGGAAAACCTAATATAATAAACTTAATTGATTATATGATACCTAAAATTTGAAGATTCTCTAAGCCATACATAATTGGTGTATAAATTTTTCCAAGTGACTAAAGTTCATGCTTAACCCAAAATTCATCCAAACCATTTTGAAGTTGAACTCATCAAAGCCCTTAAAATATTTTTTAAACATGATTAATACATTAAGATTCATTTTGTTCAATTGGCTTGCCTAGACCAAGTTGACCTAATTGAACCATATAGGGAAAAAATCAAATCTAATTTGATCCAAGCAAAATTAAGCCAAAAAAAATCTCCAAAATCATTTTAATCACATATTTGGACATCCTTCATGGCCAATTGTGACCAAATTTGGCCAATTACCCAATTTGACATTATCGATCTATTTGAACCAAACTTCAATTCAAGCTAAATCAAACAAAACAATTCTTTATAATCACTTTCAAAATAATCATTGATTATATTCCAACATTCCATTGAAACCAATTCAATTTGGCACATTGACCTACTTAACCTAATTTTACCTAAAGGGTCAAATAAAACCATATCATAATTTAACCAAGCTAATCATTGCAATCAAATCTAAAATGTTTTTTTGATCATGACTCAATAATCAATTGAGCCCCATTGAGCAGATTTGGCCCATTGACCTAATGTAGCCCAATTTGTCCTAAAAGGGTCCAACTGAGACAAGCTTTAATAAAATCCAAAATAAATCAAATCTCCACTTTCAATCATCTTTAAATTGATAATAAAACATGACCTAACCTTTAATTGCACCCAATTTGGTCAATTTCAATAAATTAGTTAACTTGGTCTATTAGCCATATATGAACCCATATGAGCCAAATTCAAATCTACTTTATATTGGATCAAACCAATTATACTAGCATGTCTCAAATAATTATTAGAACATGAGCCAACCCTCTCTTTGGAACAATTTGATCAATTGGTCTAAGTTGATGAAAAGTAACCCATATGAGCCATTTTCTATTAAAATCAAAATTAAGCCAAATTAGCTACAATGAATCACTACAATCACTCATATGTGACCTATTAAACATGATCAATGCATAATCTAAACCAAATTTGAGCAAACCAACCCATGAGAGTTAACTTAACCCATTCAAGTCAATTTGGGTTTAAAATGTGATCAAGCTAATTAAAGCCCAATCTAATCAAGGCCTCCAAATGTGACCTAGTCTTACTTCACATGAGCTAAGACCTTAACCTATGTGAAGTAAAATTCAAAGTCAATAATGGAATTATTATTGCATTAGTTTAGGACATGCATTCATATTAATCATGATCTAAGCTCTTAGGGTGTGAGTTTAGGATATTAGACTTTTTCCTAATAAGTAACAAACTAACTATCTTATATTCATGAGACTTGGTTGTATAGTTTTAACTTATAGGAGGTTTTAGCTAGCAGCCACTCCAAGTGGTTGTAAGTTTATAAAAGTTGGGATAGATTCACTCTCTTAGTAGAAGTGAACCAATCGATCCCATTTTTTCTTGAGTAGAATTAAGTTGCGCTCTTAGCATGTGCTACAACACTTTAGATATAGGTTTAGTGGTAGCCCATTTTTGTTATGCTATGGGTGTAAATCCTTACCTTCTAGGTCTTTTGATAATCTTATTTTATTGGAATACATGTAATAGCCTTCTAACAAAAATGTCAACTTAAATGACATAATTCTTTACTTCAAAAATATAAAGCCTCATCATAGGATAGATTAAAGTGCTCATAAGAATTTCTAGTGTCATGATCACTTCATACTTACTGTCCTTTAGATTATATTAAGAATTCTTCTTGTTTAAACTCTCCCAGTTAAATTCCAACAATCATTTTTTCTCTAATATCGAATTTTGAAATTCATAAAGATGTTATCCAATCTCTTTAATCAAGATTTTTTTAGGAAACCTTATTTTCTTAGATGTAATTAACTATAGGGGCTCACCGCTATAGAAAACTTAAGAACCTAGCTTAAAATAAACTCTTCTTTACTTTATCCATGTAAAGTGAAAGAAAAATCTCTAGTACACATATACTCATCAACCTTAGATGTTTTTATTAGATGATTAAGTCCATCACAAGGTGATGCTTTTACTTTTCAAGGTTTTACAACATTCATTGATATTGTACTTGATCATTTTAATAAGTACCCTCTAAGATCTGTGTAGTGTCCCTCATCACATATTTTAGACACCTTAACTTATAATTTTATAGTTGATGATTAATGTCATAATGACGATCGCACCAGTATAAGAATTGCTTATGAAAGGTTTATCCCTTTATGAGAAAGTCATAAGCATGATTGAGGCATGTGGTTCTTCAAACATTTTCATTGAGTTTACGTTCTTAGACTATAATAGCTTGAGACTCTCCCTTCATGATGACTCTACATCTCCCATGAGGATGGCAAGTACTACTTCTATAATGTGAATGGCACTTGCTAGGGCTAGTTTATTACCTATCTCAGTGACTTCCTTGTCTTTCCTCCAAGTGACCTCTTTGAGCTTCTTATCCTTTATAAGCTCCTTGACATAGCTTCTTAAATAGATAGAGTGATTGTGCACAGCATCGAGCATTAATAATAGTGGCCTTTTGAACAAATCCTTGTTCTGAATGGCCTCCACTAACTTGACCATTAATACTATTAGTGGCGTCACTATAGCACGCTATAGGTACTCATACCCTTGGTAATGAAACATAAGATTTCTAAAATCTCACTTGTGTGTGAGTGCTTCTGGTCATCTTCTCTTATCTAGACTTTGTGCGCAAAATTTATCTCTAGAACACTATCCTAAATGCAAGCTCTTTGATAAGTCATTAGCATGAGTCAATGGAGTTGGCTAATGGACTTCATTATACACCTCAATAATTATATAATTATTCACCATCTTGACTAGTTCAATGAGTTTTTTAGGCAATTGGTGCTTGAGGGCATACCTAAATGGCCCTTTCTTCAACTCTTAAGTAAGTGCCATCTAAGACACTATGGGTTTTAGGTCCTTGACTTCTAGCATCTCGCACTAGAATGAGTGATAAATCTCTTCATGGACTTGCGTGGCTCGTGCCTCATTTGAAGGAGAGCTTGGGAGGTCTTCAATGACTTCTAGGTACTAGCAAATTATATGGAAAACATCATTTTGAAATAAGAGAATGAGATAATAACCAAAGGTGTGAGAAAAACCTCAAAGTCAATTCTTTGAAGATAATAAAGAAAAGGTGACATTTCATCACATCATCCATGTTCAACATTGATGTTATTGACTCCAAATAGGTAATTTTGCCTATCATGTCTGTTTGAACTCAATAGAATTCCAAAGGCTGAATTTTGAACCTATGCAAGAGAAAAGCTTAAGAAATCTTTACGGTGGATGTATTGTTAGGAGTCGCCCACTCTCTAGCATGTCTTGTTTTTCCTCACTAAAATAATAGGACTTTACATATAAGTTGGGATCTTTATATAATTCCCTTCTCTGTTGGCAAGTTTGGCATGTTGTCAATCTTGATGATCAGTTTTGCCCCACCATCTTTGGTTTGTGGTTAGCTCTATTTAGGACCTCTTGCATGAGGTGAGTGATTCTTTGCTTCATATCTTTCAAGTCCCAATGGGTGAGAAATTATTAAGTATTTGGCTCCATTTTTGCTGAGAGATTCTAAATTGAATGTCCTGCTTTCCTTTATATTTAACTTCTATATCTTAGTCTTATCCATGCTTATGCCACCGAAAAGAATGTTGGATCTAAATCTATCTATGAATAAAGCTAAAATTTAGAAGACACATGGGAAGTAGGGTTATTGAAGTGAGAAATAACATGTAATGGAGACAATAAGGTAAAATTCTAGTTTTATTATCTTTTAAGTAGTTTTAGTAGAAGATGGGAGAATTCCCTCATTATTGATAGAAGAATAGAACAAAGCTTAGGAGGAGAGAGTGAGTGTATTTAAAAAATAAGCTAGCCAACCCATGAAAGTGATCTCTCCCCCCTTTTATAAACTTTCAGGGATGAGGTGATACAAGAGGCAAGTAAAAAGTGTATCATTTGAGTATAAAAGAAGCTCACTTTAATTTAAAGCAAGTATTCATTACCAAGTGATGAGACTCACAACAAGTTTCTTGTGGCTTGATTTCATATGCAGCCAGATGGTTGTTCTTGGGGTGAGTTAGTGTCCATGTGATCGATGCCCATGTTCTTTCTTACTATAGTTGACATTAATGCAGCGAGTCCTTAGCATTTAGACAGCTTACTTAGTTTGGGTATACAGTTGAGATGTCATTTAGAGTGACTTTAACATAAAGAAATTATGAATGATAAAAAACTAAGTCAACATGGTATGTCTCCTTCCAAAAAAAAATTATTTTTTTTGTTTATGTAGTTTGAGTAGACTTTATGCATTTTATAAATTCTATAAATTCTATCATTTTTATTATTATTAGCTAAGGGTTTTAGGATGCCGAGAACACCAGTTTATCTTTTTTAATATGTTGTTTAATTCTAGTCCTAGATTGGGGTTTAAGGAAACAACTATCAATCCAAATTAATATATTAATCAATTTGGTGGTGAGGGGACATAGGGGTGTGCATGTTGATTGAAATAGAAAGAGTTCTAGAACTATTACATCTTCTTATGGTCACTGCTTGGTCTTCCCCAATCCCTTCCTTCTAACTTTCTCTAAAACTTGTAGTTGTGCTTTATCCATAGCATCATATGGCTGATCTAATTGCTACTAAACTTTGGTGCATTAGAATCAGAATTTCTCATAATTTGTTTACCTTTACTCTAAGCATAAGATCTACTATCCTAAAGAAGGTGACCATGTCATCATGGACATCTACTTGCTGGGTGATTTTATGAATTTCATTCAAAAATGTATCACCAATGGAATTATCATTCTTGGAGTTAGAGCCTATTTGTCCAATCAGTGGTACTAAGTGCTACAAAACAAAAAATAGTTCTAGGTTGAAACACCTTCTCTATTTCAACTAGTGCAATAATGGCTTGAGGCTCTTGAATTAATGTATTAGGTGTTCTTTCTTTATGAGGGGAAGGAGGTTGTAACATAAGGAATTCATCTACAATATAATTGAAGCATTGATAGTGAAAACAATACTTTGGTTTGCTTTTCATAGTCATTTTTTTCCAACAACTAGATTTGTTAGTGTCAATCCAGACTTTATCTTTGAAGGGGCCAATAACATTAGTTTCCACAAGGACCCAAGCAATGGAAGATCTTAATAGGGTTGCAAAGGGGATATCAACTTTCAAATTTCTTCCATTAGTAATAACCATAGAGAAAAGAATCTATTTATTAAAGTAATGCACTTTTAGACTAGGAAATTGAATACAGATAGGCATGTCGGAGATTTTATTTAAGGGAAAAGTTAACAGTCCATTTAAGAATTCTTAAAAGATGTTCAGTTATGTAAAATATCACTTTGGTGAAAACCCAAGCACATTCATCCTCATTATTCAACCAGATGATGAAATGCCAAGAATTAATAAAACTAACAAACCATTTACCAATAACTTTAGTCTCTCCAAAAAATTCTTTATATCAGCAAGTGAGATCCTCTTTGTCACACATTTTTGAATGAGTGAAAATTTTAAAGAAACTATTAAGCTTGTAATATCATCATTTTCCTGAAAGAAGGTCTATTTACCATTTTTTCTGTGGCATTTGATCAAAGGTAACTTAGAAGTTTTAAGTTGATTATGGACAACATTAAAAAGGGAGGGGAAAGGTTGTAGCAAAGCCATCTTCCAAACTTTTAAAGGAGCCCTCAGCTCCTCCAATAGCAGTGGCATAGAACTTAAATTCAATGAAAGTGAGGATCAAAACAAGTTCAAGAGTAGAGTGAATGATATTAGAATAGTGACCCTAAGAGATGCCATTACCAAATACTTAAAGTATATCATGGTTTTATTAATATTTACATAGCATTTGTTATTTATATGATAACAGTTTTAATGCAAAGTTTTTTTAGCAATAAATATTTACTTAATATAAATGGTCATATTATTTTAAAGGGTGTTAAAACTAACAACTTTATATGCTAGATCATGAAAACTTAGACTATTCTTTAGTTGTTTGTATTAAATTCACACTAGATGAGCCCTTATTGTGGCATTGGAGATTATGTCATAGTAGAATGCACACAATTAAAAAGATTCCATGGGCTAACATGGTTAGTGGTATACCTACGTTAGATTACAATAATGACCATTTGTGTCAAGCATGTCAACTTGGTAAGTAAACTAAGCTGACTTTTAGTTTTACAAAGGCATAGTCACTATATGACCATTAGAAATTCTTGCCATGATTTTATTTGTACATATCAACACCACAAGTTGGTAGGAAAGTTAACTAGATTTGTTATTGTTGTTGATTTTACTAGGTTTACTTGGGTGAAATTCTGTGTGCACAAAAGTGAATTTTTTTGGAATTTAAGATCTTTGCATTTTGGACTTAAGAAAATTTGGTTGTAGCGCCACATATATTCATAGTGATTATGGTGGAGAATATGAAAATAAAAAATTTGAAGTTTTCTCTAATAAAATATGGATAAAACATAACTTTCAACCCCTACGAAAGCTTAATATAATGGAGTAACAAAATAGAAGAATAAGACTTTTAAGGAAACCATTAGATCTATTAAAAGTGACTACAAACTACCTAAATATTTTTGGGTGGTGCTAATTAACATAGCTTGCTATGTCTTGATCTGAGTAAGCATTAAGCATAAGTTGAATAATACCCATTATAAAATTTTCAAAGGTAATACTCCAAATTTATATTATTTTCATATTATTGAGTTTTAATGTTTTGTGTTGAATAATAAAAAAATAACTTGGAGAAATTTGATTCTAAATCTAATGAGCCTATATTTTTAGTTAACCCCTTTATACGAAAGGCTTATAGAAACATTAATAAAAGGACAATATTGGTGGAGGAGTTTATGCACGTTATTTTTGATGAATTGCTTGTTACTTCACATCTTAGAAAACCTATAGATAAGGATGACTTAGTGGCCAAAATTGAGAATTTAGGCTAGGAAGAAAATGATGATGCCATGGTAGACTTCTTAGATGTTGGTAATATACTTTTAATCATCATCATGATTTAATTATAGAAGACCAATCTACAAAGTTAGAACTAGAAATTGTCTTAGAAAAGAAGTTATCCATACAACCTTCATACCCATGATTGAGCACATTAAAGTAGAAGAAGCAATATCTAATTAATTCTAGGTTAAGGTAAGTAATAAAAATTGAATTAATTTGATAAAATTGATGTTTGGAAATTAGTGTCTAAACCTTGTACTCAAAGTGTTATTGAAATTATGTAGGTATTTAAAAATAAATTAATTGACTTAGGAGTTATTTAAAATAAAATAAGGCTTATTGATAAAAGAGTTGATCAAATAGAAAGCATTAATTTTGAGAAATTATTTGCATCAGTTTCTTGTTTAGAAGCCATTTGATTATTTCTTTCATTTACTTATTATGATGTTATTTTTTGATGTGTATATGGGGGACACCACGTAGATTTGAGGGTGTACTTATTGAAGTGATTAGGTACGACATTGAGGTATGATGTACTATCCCGAAAGATAGAGGCATCACCCTTCAATGGACCTAATCACCTAATAAGGACTCTTAAGGCATGATGGGTCTTCAAATATATCAGAGATTTTTTCCCTACTTTACATGGATGAATAAAATAGGGTTTATATTAAATCAGGTTCTAAAGTTCCCTATGGGGGCAAGTCCCCATAGTTAATTACATCCTAAGGAAGGTGAATCTCTTAGGAATACTCTCGATTAAAGTAGGAAATTGTTGTCTCCAAAGATTTCAAAGATAAGACTATTAATAAATTGGCTATATTAGAAAATCAAATGGGATAGATCAAAAGGAGAGACTTATTATTGAAGCAAAAGGAGATAAGTAGGGAATGTTCATGATACTAGGAAACCTAGTGATCATTCTAATCTATCCTATGGTTGGGCTTTATATATTAGAATTTGAGGAGGTTTATTTATTTGAGTTAAATTTTATTAGAAAGATACTACTTATAACCCCACAATACAAGATTGTGAAAATGCTTAAGAGGTGAGGATCTATGCTTCTAGTTTGAAGGAAATAGCCACCTCAAATCCTGAATCTTGGGAGCTCTAGTTAGGGTTAAAGCATGACCTAAATCTAAGAGAAATCGGCATAAGGCTTACTTCCATAAGAGAGAGTAAATTACCCATTGCTGAACCTATAACCACCTAGAGTGGCAGCCAGCTAACTCCTTCTACACTTTAAAATCATGTAGGCAAGTCATATGATTTTGTCAGATAGTTGGGTTATTATTATTTAGAAAAAAACTAAAGCCCTTAAACCCACTCCCTGAGAGACTAGAGCATGAGTGGTATGAGCGATGACTTAGTCTAATGCAAATATTTTCAAATTTTATTTGATTTTGGACTCTTCATTTTGATAAAGGATATAGGATCTTCATATGCTTAAATGCATGTTGAAATGAGTTATGGGTTAAATCAGAGAGAAAGAGGTATTTTCCACCATAGAGGAGACCTTCAAAAGTCAAGTCTTCCCCTATCATGCAAGGATGAACACTCTCTTTGCAAGAGTGAAGCAATATGAATGCATGATATTAAACATACAACATTTAGCTAAGGGGTTGCTAAATCTTTTAATTATCTTAATTTAATGCCTAGGCTTTATATGAGGTTATGAGTTATTTACAAAATTTAGTTATGAGTTATAGTTGGGGTAGGAAAATTAATATTTTTCTAAGAGAGCCTAATTGGATCCAGGTCACACATGAAATCATCATTCATAAAGAAACTAAAAAAAAACATGTTATTTCTATTGCATAATTTAAACATAACATCAAACATTTTTTTATAAATCTAACACAAAAGAATAAAAGGCCAGTGTGGTCAGTGCCACCATATAACCCGAAAAGAGAAATTGGTAGCCGAGCTCCACCCTTATACAACCCGATATATAAATGAATAATTACAATTATAATGAATGAATCATATGGAGGGGGGGGGGGTCTTCTTATCTTCATTATTTATATCTCCCTCACTTCTTCATTTGGATGTGCTTGCTTCAAAGGTATCATAGGGCCTCCCAGAAAAAAGCCTTCTACCCACTGCTCATCCTAATCCTCCATAACACTAATCCTAATTTCTAATGTAAAATTACTTTAAAAATAGGAAAAGTAAATCTAACTAGACATGCAAAACAAATGTTAGCTAAACACACCATACAACCCAAGCAGTTATATGAATAATTTGGACTTAGCACCCTACACATGGGTAACCAAGCCCACATATCCTAATTTAGATTATGTTTAGGGGTTAAGAAACCTAGAAAAGAGAGAATTTATATTTATTTTTAGCACCCCTTAAGTACAATCTCTTGCAAAAAACATGATTAGCTTAATCCCAGCCTAACATCCAGTCTATGAAGCATACACCCTAACATCCAGTCTACAATAATACATCATAAAACTAAACATACATCACTCCATGCACCATCCTAACATAAAGCTAGAAGTGGTGACTTACTTCTAAAGTGTGTGTATTAAGGCTTGTGTAGTATGCCTTAACTAAGCTTTGTTATGATTTTCTATGTATGAAAGGATGTTTAATTTAAGAGGTTGATTTCACTTTAAGTTATTTAATTAATTTAGGAATTTTATTAAGCATTTTTCTTTTGTTCCATTTGGTTTACACTTAATAACTAAGTGCTATAAAAAAAGAAAAGAGAAGATAACTCTCTTTTATCCCTACCTTAAGTCACATCTAAAGCTTGTTAATTAATTAATTCTCTTTAGTGAATGACTTATTATATATTTTAAATTAATCTTAAGTTTAGGTTTACTTTAAATGACCTCATTCAATAAGAAGGGCATCTTAATATTAATTGGAATTAATTACTATCACATGACACATATTCATTTATTTCTTTCCATTATATAAAACATGCATATGATTAAGTCTTAAGTATACCTATAGATACAATATGTTTTTAGCACACTTAAATGATGGATGTAAACATGTACTTTTAGAATTTATATTTTTCTTTTGATTGAATTATTTTATCATACTAATTTAAAGCTCTATCTAAATTCTTATATAAAAATACATAGGAATGAAATTAAATAGGTATGTGTCATTGTTAACCAGGGAGGTGAGGTAATCAAATGAACTC
Organism: Cymbidium sinense; assembly: GCA_021442155.1. Classification (NCBI taxonomy): domain Eukaryota; kingdom Viridiplantae; phylum Streptophyta; class Magnoliopsida; order Asparagales; family Orchidaceae; genus Cymbidium; species Cymbidium sinense. Next base: position 30,147,988 of record CM038222.1, read on the forward strand.
CTTGGGTCTAGCTAAAGTCTCGCGTTCTTAGGATGTCCAAACTATATACCCATTACATTCAAACATATGTAAGTTTATACGCATGTATATAAGAAAGAAAGCTTTCAATCACATGATTAATTAGTTGAACAACTTAATCATTCATGAAAGCATGAGTTTTTGATAAAAGAAAGAGGGGTTCTAATTTCATAATTAAATACACACACATGAATAAAAGACATAAGCTAGTACATGAACATTGTTAACCAGAGAAGTGAGGTAATCAAATGAGCTCCTTGGGGCTACTTAAAGCCTAGTATTCTCGAGATGTCCAAACTAAATATTTTCTTTTCTCAAATACATATGACTGTATACATAAATAAAGAAAGGAAAACCATACAAAAGTTATATTTTTATTTGATTAAAACATTTATGCTATGGAGTAAAGTCTTCTCTAAATTATAATATTGAAATAAGTAAGAATGAAATCAAATGGAGTATGTGCCATTGTTAAACTAGGGAAGTGAGGTAATCAAAGGACCTCCTTGGGGCTAACTAAAGCCTTGTATTCCTGAGATGTCCAAGCTATATACCCATTAACATTCTTGCTTACATAAATCAATGCATGAATGAAAGAAAAGAAACTTCACTTCATACACTTAAGCTATATTTACATACATCTCCTATGTATTTATAACTAGTATTCATAACATATGTAATCATTCATTTATAAGTTTTGAAAAATAGACTTAGATTTAATAATGTTAATAGCCACACATATATTAATTTAAATCAACACATGCAAGCTTGACATAAAGGAAACTATTTGAGTTAATTAATTTTAGAAAAGATGAATACATGAATCAAGTGACATACAACATTTAATATGATTAGAAAGAAATAAAGAGACATAAGCACATGATTTCATTCAAACCAACTAATTCCTAAGGACAATCATAATAAACAAGCTTATTTAAAACAAACCAACATTTCTTGACGTCATTTTTAATTTCATGTTTGATTTGATTTAAGAGATGTGAGAAAGGTTTGCTAATCCTAATCCCATTCCCCATGTGTGAGTTGATTTGATTTAATGAAAATGAACTAGATTGATTTTATGGATTAATTAGGTTAAGGTGTGAATTAAATCAATTAATTACACCCTTACTTATGTTACCTTAAGATAATTAATTAAATGATTATGAGCTAATGTAATATGCAAATGAATTGAAAAGTAAATAGCAATGCTCTTTTGAAATGAAGGGGCCTAATGTAATTAACTCACAATCATTAATTAATTAAGCTTAAGTAACTCACTTAATTTCTTTTAAGGTTTTCCCACACATATGGGAAAACCATAATTTCATTAAACCTCTTTAGGTTGTTGAACACCTAAAGCTCTACCCAGGGATCAATTAAGGGAAATCAAATACAATTACCCTTCTAATTAGGTTAATCAAGTTAATAATTCATTAATCCATTAATCCATTTATCTTACTTAATTACCAAATTTAATTGATTATCCTCTGAAATGAAATGGGCTTAAGGGGAAAGGTTGGGAAAGAGGTCCCAACCTAATTCCATAAACCCCTCACTTAATCAAACATGATTTGGTATGATTTGAGTTTCAATTTAACTAATTAATCTAATTCCCTAAGTCTCCCCACTATTCAACAATGATTAAGGGGTCCAATTTATTGACTAATTATTGTTCACAACTTAATTATCACTTAATTAAGTTAAGAAGGTAATTAGGGCTTAACTAATCAATTTCTCCAATTAATCAACCAATAAATTCTTAGGAAAATAAGGGAAGTAGAGGTCATCCCCCTAAACATTCTTGGAAGGTTTGAAATTGATTGGATAATTATTTATGGAGTAATCAGGTTAAATAAATTGTCAACTAAACCTTAATTAAGTTAAAATTAATGTTTAAAAATAAATAAAGATAATTTTAATGGATTCCTCTCTAAAATGCCTTTAAAATGAGCCATTATTTATATATTTTTTGTATTTTCTATAATTAGTTATGAATTATAGATATTTTAGCCTTAAAAAGACATTAATTAGCCTTAATTAAGCCTAATTCTATTAGCGCCATGTGGCGCACTGATGTGGCATGCTTTCAACATGGCACCGCGAGATTGGCTATTTAAGTTGTCACATCCATGTGCTGAGTCAGCCGATGGTGGATACAATATTGATCTTTGCCGGATGATCTCAGATTGGATGATGTAGATCAATCCCATGATGAAAAGGGAGAAAATAGACAGATCTAGCATGATCAGAGTCATCCATTCCAATCACATGAAATGGATGGCCCATGATCCTTCTTTCCTGAAAGTAATGAATAATAGAGGCCATCCTCCATAGGTCGCTGGATCCGAGTTCACCCGAGCATGGATGAACTTCAAAGTCAACCCACAATATTAAGGAAGGAAACCACACACACCAACTATCAAGATTGACTCACATGCAAATTTTCTTCAAGAAGCTCCAACCAAAATTTCCTATTTCTATAGTTTTGAGGAATTACCTCATCAGAGCTTAAGACCGATGGTGGGATCGATGGAGGTAGCAGTAGCTCAGGCCCTATTGGGTTGCACACGCGGAGCTCTTTGTTCACTTGGTGGATTGAAGTTCAAGCCTTCCAATGGCTTGGGAGCTTGGGAAATGACTTGGGTGGCTTCGACGATGTTAGTGGAAGGTGTGTGTAATAAGAATTTGATTAAAGTGGAGTATTGGCAAAGTTAAGATCGAGATTGGAGTGTCCTATTTTAGTTTTGCACATGGAGGAGAAATGCTGAAGGATGGAGGCTTGGAATCACTTTGGGGATTGCAAAGAAGCTTGAATTCACCCTTGGAAGCTCAGACGATTCGAATTGATGCATTTCCCATTCGAATTGAGGGGGGTATGCCCCGTAGTTTACTTAGGTGGACAGATGGCATGAATTCTTATTTTTCGACTGGCCAGCCACCGCTAGAGCACTGATGTGGTCGCCATCATGTCCACATGGCTCATCTGGATTTGGAGAAGCCATGGCATGAGGCTTTAAGGTTGATTTGTCTAGATTATCTTTCCTTGATCCCTTGGGTGCTCAGTTTGCATGGGAAGTGAGTTAACACACCTCCCTTTGGTCCATGGCCGACCTAGCATTTCTTAAGTGGCTTAGGAAGCTTAGGTGATGCCTCATTTGGATGAGTGAGGGCTGCCAAGGTGAAATGAAGAGTGGACTTTACCATATGAGGAAAGAGCCCAATGTGGGTGAGGATCCATGGAGGATTTTTATTGGACTTGGCTCTGAATGGATTTGGGCTGATTTTAGGTTGACCCAAGATGGGTTTGGGTTAGGTTTAGTCAGCCTCTAATGGGTCATGGGTTGGTTTCATGGGTTTTGACTTCATTTGGTCAAATGGGTTCATATTGGGTCATGTTGGGTTGGGTTGACCAATTGGCCAAATCAGGTCAAACCAAGTGTTGGGTTAGGTTCAAATGATGATTTGAAATGTTTCGGTTTAAGTGGCTACAATTAATTTAGCCTAGGTTTGATTTTGGCTCATTTGGAATCAAATGGGCCAAATGGGTCAAGTTGACCAATTTGACCTAATTGATGAAATTAGGTTGGGTTAAGTGTTGGTTCATGTTCAATTAGTCAATTGAAAGATTATAGGCTTTGGTTTGAATCAATTTAGATTTTATTTGGGTTTTGGCCATTTTAACCATTTTGGTTAATTTGGGCAAGGTTGGGTCAAGTTGACTAATTGGTTAAATTGTGCTCAATTATGGCTTTGGTCAAGTTCAATAATCAATTTAGAATGAACTTGAGCCATTGGTTGCAATAAATTTGGGTTGAATCATGATTGACCCATTTTGGCATTTTAGGCTAATTTGGATCAACTTGGTTTAGGTGGATTCAAGAGGAAATCCATTGATTTTGGCTTAGTTTAGGTGGATTTTGGTTACATCCAAGAAATTGGCTTAAAGGGTATAAATTGGATTTCAGTTTCATTTTAGATTTGGTTTTGGCCATTTGAATTCATATTTCATTTATATTTGGGAATATAAATGAATATATAAATGATTCATGAAAAAATTACTTGAGTTTGGAGTGATTTGGAAGCAAATTTGACCAAGCTCATGGATGTAGGTCAAAAGGGCTTAAGTAAGAAATTGATTTAGTTTGATTTATTTTTGGTCATTGGAAGGAGGGTTTCATTTATATTTGTAAATATAAATAAAGGAACAATTGATTTATAAAAAAACTAATTGATTTTGGGTTGATTTGGGTTAAGATTTGGTTAAGCTTATGGAGGTAGCTCCATATGTCATAAGAAGGGTCTTGGCTTTGTTTGAATTAGTTTGATTTGGTTTTGGTCATTTGAGTATGGATTTCATTTATATTTGTGAATATAAATGAAGGAATAATTGATTTATAAGAAAATAAATCATGTTTGGGACAACTTAGTTGGAGATTTTGGCTATGCTTATGAGAATGGGTCATATGGCTTAGGAAGGATTTGGAACTGAGTTTGGATTTAGATTTGATAAATGATTGAGGAATTGAATTGATCTTTGAGAAAATCAATTAAATTGGAATTAAATTGGATTTGGTTTTGATAAATGATTGAGGAATTGAATTGATCTTTAAGAAAATTAATTGAATTGGAATTAAATTGGATTTAGTTAAGGCTAAGTCCATAAGATGAAATCAAAGAGCTTAGAAAGGGTTTTGAATTCAATCATAAGGTTTATGGAGAATTCTGAGCTTTGATTTCATCATGGGATTGATTAAGAGTTTGGAAATTGATTTGGGTTTTAGTAAGAATTTGAAGTTTGGTTTGAGAAGGAATGCATGGATTGGGTTTAGGCTATAAGGTAGGCAAGTCTCCCTAAGTACCTAAGGCATGACCCATCCCTATGGCTAACCCTTCTAAGTCTCTAGGCTTAGGTTAAGTGTTCACCTAATCACTAGAAGTGTCTTAAGGCTAAGGAGCTCTTAGTGTCTAAAAGAGTCCTAGATCTATGATGAGGAAGCTGAGAACTCACTCCAAAAGTGAGATCAACACTTATTTTAAAGGTTTTAAACTTTTTTAAATGGATGTTAAGAGTGCCTCATTGAATGGTGCAATAAAAGAATATGTGTATGTAAATAGCCACCCAGATTTAAAACATTTTGAGCAGTCCTAAACCCTTCCCCGAGTCTCTAGTGCTCTCCATCATCGGTGAAACCAACCACTATTCAAAACTAAGAGCATCGTCTGTCCAACCTAACAAAAACTCCACCAAACTTAGATTAACTCTTCCCACACCTTCCCCTCACTTTGGTGAGTAAAAATGAATCGATCCTTGATCGATTTGATCACCGGAAGGCACTATAAGACCAACTCTGGTGAGTTTCGAGGTGGCGCTTCATCCATAGAGGAATTGGCAAGGAGGCAGCTCGAGTTCTTCTCAACAAGACTTTGCCTCTGCAAGACAACGCTACCTCAGTTGATGGACCACCGATCTCTAGCTATGGTGAGGTAAAACTCTGGCAAACCATAGATGATATACTACATGTTGGTCTTTTATGAAGAAAATTATGATTTCACATGATTTCCATTATTGAATCTCTTTAGATTTTATCCCTACACATTTTGGAGTCGTCATCTCATGAAGCTCTATCGATAAAAGGTGTCCATCTTTTAGTGTTCGGGGGACAATGGATCATCAGCCATCTATTCCGCATGATTAGAATGGACAGCCATGATTTAATCCATTAGATTTTTTTATTTAAACCTTTAGGAACCGTGAGTTTAATCTTTGCCATCCGATCCAAAAATTGGACGGCAGGGATGAAATCACGTCCGCCTCCGCTGAGTTACCTACTACGTCGGACGTTTTAAATAACCTATCCCGTGGTGCCATGTGGAAAATGCTGCTGCATCAGCTTCTGTGTGGCACCGATGCTTTAGGAGGTTATTAAGTGATTAAATTATCATTAAATGGTCAGAACTTTGAAAATTCATAAGTGATTGTAGAAAAATTAAAAAATATATAAATTTACTTATTTTGGAAAGGGAAAATAGAGGAGAATTTAATAAAAATAATATCCCTAATATTTGATCAATGAATAGTGCTTAATTAAGATTTGAAATTTAGGCTAATTACCTTAATTAAAGCTTAATTACCTGGCCAATTAATCTCAAAAATTTGATAGGTTGATTCTATGGGATGCCCTTTGCCTCCCATAATTTTTTTTGAGATTTATTGGCCATGTAATTTGGAGAATTTGAAATTTCAATCGTAATTACCCTCTTTAGTAAATTTAATAATTATTAAAAATGCTAAATAATAAAATTTACATAGTTTAGTTCAGACGAGGGAAAAAAATTAGGGCCCCTTTTCTAGTTATTATGTTAAATATATTTTTAGGGGGGCAGGGTGGGGGTAATTAACTCATGGATTAATTAGAGATTAATCAAGTAATTAATGATAAAGTAAAAATCAAATTAAAATGATGTTTGGTAAAGATAATTCAAATTGAACTTATGTGTTTCCCTTTAGGTGTTTAATAACATAAATATAATTAAGAGAATTATGGTTAACCCATGGGTGTTGGAAAACCATAAGAGTACTTACTTTAGATTCTTCCTTAATCTAATTAACCCTTAAGAATGAGCCTAATTGCATTAGGTCCCTTTAGGAAGGTTGCAAATTTTAATTTTCCATAAGCATGTCATTGGAGGCTCATGGTTAATTAGCTAATTAAATTAAAGAGGCTTAGGGATGGTAATTAAATTGATTGCTTAATGACTTAAACTTCATCAATCTATACAATATACTTAATTATTCTTTTTTAAGCATAATAAGTTGCCAACATGGGATTTGGCAAAATAGCAAATGTCTTTCTCCTCTTTAGGTTTTAATGACTTACTACATCAAAATCAAATTTCATAAGAAACTTCAGTTATTCTTAAATGATATTATTTGACCTGATTATCCTTAGAAATTAATGTGATTGAATGTATCATGTGACAATGTTTAATTATTTTATTTTCAATCATTATAAATTTATATGTCATTTGTAACATGTACTCATGTCTTAATATAAAAGAATTAAATGAATATGGTTATATATGTATAAGTTACATGTGTTGAATTAATCCTATTATATGGCATGGATATTATCAGTAATAAATCTTAAATTATTTTTAGAATTATAAACTAATAATAAAAATTTAAATTGATTTTGGCTATGAATATTATTGATAATTTACATTCACTTATAGTTTAAACATGTTAAAGGATTGTTCTATTTTCATGATTCATATATATGTTTACATGTGTTTGAATGTTAGAATGTTAGTAAGTATATAGTTTGGACACCTTAGAAATATGAGGCTTTAAGTATCCCTAAAGAGGTCTTAGATTACCTCACTTCCTTGGTTTAACAATGGCACATACTTGTAAATTTTATTCATATGTGTACATGTGTTAGTATTTGGACAGAGCTTTACTTTGCATGAGTAAATAATTTGCTAGTATACAATCTTTTGCATGCTTTTTATTCTTATGTTTATGTATACATTTATATGTATTTAGGATGAAATATATTATCTGGACAACCTGGGTACACTAGGCTTTAAGTAGCCCAAAAGAGGTCTTAGATTACATCACATCCCTAGTTTAACAACGACATGTACTTGCTTAAATCTCTAGTACACGTGTATGTATACTTAACTAAGGAATGACATCTCTCTTTTTTTTTTACCAAAATACATGCATTAAGACTCATCAAGAAACACATAAATATTATATGTATAAGTAAGAATGAAAGCATATGCATGATAATGATGATGAAAATGAATGATGTAACATTATCCATGTGATAGTAATTCAATCAAATTAACCTTAATATGCCTTTCATGTTGAATAGAATTCTTTAAGATTAACCCAAACCTAAGATTAATAAAATATTTAATAAATCATTCACTAAAAGAAACCTAAATTTATAACAACACACCTTTAGAGAATAACTTAGGGTAGGGATGAAGAGGGTCAAACCTCATTCTTCTCTTTATAACAACTAGTTGCTAAGTAAATATTAAGTGAAACAAAAGAAAATATAAATTAAAATCTACTAATTCTTTTAATAACTTGAAGTGAAATCTCCCCTCAGGTATAATTTGAACATTCCAAAACCCTGAGATAATCATAAATCTAAAGCCTAGCTAGACATACCATACCAAACCTTAGAACAAACATTAGAATCCTAAGTCACCACTTCTAGCTCTAAGTTAGGAAAGTGTATGTTGTCATGTTATATTTTATTTTATGATGAAATGTTTTAAATTGGATGTTAGGATTATTTATGCATAGACTGGATGTTAGGCTATTATTTTCCTAATGGTGTTTTCTATAAAGGATTGTGCTAAAGGGGCCATTGAAATGATAAATAAATATAAATGATTTTGCTTCCAGGTTGCTTATCCCCCTAAGAATGATCCATATTAGGATATATAATTACTTGAGTTGAGTGTTTGTTGGCTAACATCTATTTTATAGGTGTAGTTAGACTTTACTTTTCATAAATTTGTAATTTCATAATAGAAATTAGGCTTAGTGCTATGGGATTTAGGGTGAGCAGTGGCTAGAAGGCAAAGACCTAGGAGGCCTTGTAAAGCCTGGAGCAAAACCAAATCAAAAGGAAGAAAGAAAAATGAAGAATGAAGACCCCCATAGTATTTACTTTCATTTTAATTGTAATATTCTTTTGTAATCCAGGTTGTATAAGGGTAAAGCTCGACTACCTAATTTCTTTCTTTTCTGAGGTGTGTAGCAGTACCTGGCCGCACCGGCCTTTTATTCATTTTTGAAAATCTATGAATGTTTGATTTTCATGGTTAGCTTGTGCAGTAGAAATGACATATTTTTCATAATTTTCTTAAAGTTTGATGATTGAATGTGTGACCTGGATGCGGTAGGCTCTTTAGGACAAAATTAATTTTTCTACTCCCACTAATAACTCATAACTAAATTCTAAAATAACTCATAACCTCACTTTAAAGCCAAGGTTATAATCAAGATAATTAATATATTTACCAAAGCCTTAGTTGAATTTGAATGTTCTAACTATCATGCATATCATCTTGTTTCGCTCCTGAATAGGAAGGGTCTCCATCCTTGCATGATAAGAGAATGCTTGACCTTTGATGGCATCCCTTGTAGTGGAGAACATCTCCTCCTGTTGATTTAGCCTGTGATCCTATTTCACCATGCATTTAAACATAATTATCCCAATCCTTTGTCCAAATGAATGTGTCAAAATGATATAAAAATTTGTGAATTTTGCATTCTTTTAAGTCATGATTTCATGCCAATCGTGATCTAGTCTCTTAGGGAGTGAGCCTAGGACTCTAGTTTCCCATTCTAATTAAATAATAGCTTAGCTATCTTGCACTTACATAAGACCAGCCTACATAGTTTTAAAGCATAGGAGGTGTTAACTAGTGGCTACTCCAGGTGGTTGTTAGTCCAGAAGAGTCAGGACAAGTTTATCCTCTCATGTAGAGGGAAACCATTATGTCATATTTTCATATTAGACTTAGGTCATGGTTTTTGCTTGTGCTAAAATATCCTAGATTTAAGATCTGAGGCTACTTATTTCCTTCAAGCTACGAGTATAAAGCCTCACCTCCTAGGAATTTCCATAATCTTGTGTTGATGGACTATAAGCCCTAGTATTCTAATAAAATTTCAACTCAAATAAAAATAAAGACTCTCTTTCAAATGTATAATGCCTCACTATAGGGTAGATTGCAATGCTTACTAGGCTTCCTAGTATCATGAGTGCTCCCTACTTATCTTCCTTTGGAATCTGAAAATAAGTCTTCCAAATTAAACTTTCTCACTTGATTTTCAAAAATACCTAATTCTTTGATAGTCTAACCTTGAAATCTTTGGAGATATTTATTGATTACTTTAGTCGAGAGTTTTTTTTAGAAAATTCTTATTTCCTTGAATGTAAGTAATTATGGAAGCTTGCTTCCATAGGGAACTAAAGAACCCAGCATAAAATAAACCTTGCTTTAATTTTCCATGTAAAGTTAGGGAAAGATCTCTAGTATATATAAAGGCCCATAAGCCATAAGATTCCTTCTTAGGTAATTAGGTCCATTATAGGGTGATGTTTTCCATCATTTGAGATGGTATATCATACCTTAATGTCATACCCAATCACTTTAGTAAGTATCCCCTAAGATATGCATGGAGTCCCAACAACTCCAAATTAAAACATCATAGGAATATTGAAAAATACGTTGCCCACTTCAAGCAAAACTCAAGACATAGATGCTTAATGTTTGGTGAACATTGATAATGTGCCCTTCGGTATGAAAGTACTAAGTGGCCAGTTGTTGGAGGTCCAATACCACCATGAAGAAAGCAGTATAATTTATCTAGTGAACACTAGAGTATGACATCTAGGATGTATTCTAAGAGATCCACCACTTGAAGCTCCTAATCAATTTGGGAAACTAAAGAGTCCCAAGTCATCAAAGATAAGATGACTCAATATAAGCAAACTCAACCAGATGTTGAAAAAGTTGAATCACTTATCATCAACTCAAAATGCAATCTAAAAAAACTTAGCCAATGGATGATGACACAAATAATCAACTCTTCTGAGAAGATGGAAAATTTCTAATTAATTAAGAGCAATAAATACCTAACTTTCAAAATATTGAATATATTGATTGTATGGAAGTTAAAGTTATTCTCATGGCCAATACACAATTACAAAATAGAAATATGTCACCCGAGTAGCCAAATAATAAATAACATCAAGAAAACTCAAATCGTTAAGAACCTAGAGGTGAAGCTAAAGTAGAAGTTGAAGTAATTGAAAAGTTAACCAATATTGTAATAAGGTTATAATGATAAATGGGTTCTCAACTCTAAAGAAGAGACCAAAATATCAGCAAGCTCAACAACCATCTTAATGAAATGAATGGGCTAAAGAAAAAGCTATTTGGTCAACCTAATCTTAATGTAACTACAATACAGCAAATACCTCCATGGAATCTTTTAGAGAAAATCAATGCAATAGTTGAAATTGGGGGCATGCAAAATGTTACACCCAACTTACCAATAGCTTCAACACAAAGGCAAGAAACTAAAGTACAAGTTACACTAAATATTATCTAGAAGGTGATGTTACTACCAAGCCTCAAGTAAAATATCTCATCAGTTGGAAAGTCAAAGTAATAATTACTTTAGAAATTGCTGATCAACTAGTTGGAAAAGGTTAACCATACTTGATTGAATATGACCAAGTACAATATCCTAAAGAATATGTTGCACCAAAATTGAACACATTTTTGGGAAAAGAAAATCTACGATAGCATTTGGTCCAATTTAAAGCCACTTATGGAAATACTAGAGGGAATGACGCCTAACAATTTGTTAGTAGCCTTACCAACATAAACTTTGAGTGCTATCCTAAGTTATCTAGCGAATCAATAAAAACTTTTATTATGAGATTTGTAGATGCAACCAAGAAGATAATGATAGCAGATCTCATCTTGGAAAAGAGAAGGAAAGATGAAAGTATTACAAAATACATTAATAGATGGAGAAATCTAAGAATGAAATGTGATATGCAGCTCGTAAAAAAGCATGTAGTTGAACTCCTCATTGTAACATCCTGAACATAATACTTTGCCAATTTGAAGAATAGCAACTAGCAGTAGCAACCTCTTCTTTCCTTGGCAGAATTCTTGCATCTTATGAGGGACAATTTTTTGCTTCATCAAATCTGCTAAATCCTTGCAGAAACATTGAATAGCTCCCAGTTGTTCAAGATCAAAATCTAGCAAAAGACACCCATCTCCCTCCTGATGATCAGTTGAACTATGATGATATCCTCAACCAAGCTATGGATGAGTGGTACACATCCAAGAATAAAAAAAAGATGTAGAAAGGATCCAGAGAATTGAAACATCTTCTTGCTAAGACAAATCAATATATTAGGGACCATAATAGGGAAGAAGGTACATCTAAGAAAACCACTAGAAGTAACTCTACTCCTAGATGAATAACCTCTTAATCTCAAACATTAGAGGTATTTATAAGGCCAATGCCTTTAATAGAATTAAAAGCCTTGTTAGATCCTACTCACTAGGTATATTTTCCATACTAGAGTCTCTAGTTCAAAGCAACAAACTTCAAAAAAATCAATAGATGCTTTCCTAACTACACCATCATCGCCAACTCCAGCAATAAAATTTTTCTCTTCTTTAAACCAAGATACCAAATCCAGACACTCTTTGACTCAAACTAATTCCTCCACTTCCACCTATAAGATTCTAACTACAATTTCTTTGTCACAATCATTTATGCTACTTGTAATCATCAATAGAAACTAGAACATTGGGAGGATATGAAACAAATTAGTTTACAAACTAAAGTCCCTTGTCTTGTTGGAGGTGACCTCAATGTGATCTCATGCCTAGCTAAAAAAAGGGGAGGAGGGGGGCACAGAAAACTAAACCTACAATTATTTCAAAATCTTCTTAATGGATAGAAGAGGCCAATATTTTTTATGTTGGCTTCAAAGAAAAACCTTTCACTTGGAAAAAAGGGAGAACTTGGGAAAAATTAGATAGAGTCTTCACCAACTCTGAATGGCACTCTTCATTTTGCAATTGGAAGTTCTTCATCTTACTAGAATTGCTTCAGATCACTCTATTTTATTGTTTAGCTTCAACTTCACCCACAAACCAAAACACAACCCTTCTAGATTCATCAACACGTGGACTTCCCCCCCAGGCTTTATCCAATGCACTACTAGACTTTGGCAGGTGGTGAAAACAACAACCCCTGGCTTCACCTTTGGATTCTTCATAAGAATGTTACTCATGGGCTAAAAAAGTGGAGCAAGAAGAATTTTGGCAATAAAACTACTAAAAAGAAGATAAACAAACTTAAGCAAGAGATTTTTGACATGAAAGGTAGTGACACCTCTACTCTTGAAGACCAACTAAATAATCTTCAACTTGAGCTCCAACAATTCATCAATAGAGAAGAAGACTATCTTAGATAGAAAGCAGCTATTCAAAACTTCTTACAAGGAGATAAAAACTCCAAATTCTTTCATGCTAGCATAAAAAAGAAATGAGAAGAAAAATGGGTGAACAAAATCAAACATGTTGATGGTAGCTGGATCACTCTCCAAGAGGGCATTATGAAAGATAGTGTTAGCTTCTTCTTCAAAAAATTTAGCCACCTCTAGAGCCATCCTTGGCCACCTCTTCTTAATAGGATTTTTTTTTTTGAATTTGACAAGGTCCCTATCAACAATAAGGAACTTACCTCTACACCCAATAAGGAAGAGATCTAGAATGTAGTTAACTCCATTGATGGATATAAAATAGCCAGTCTTGATGGTTTTACTAATATTTTTATCAAAAAAGTTGGAAAGTCATAAAAGTTGAAGTAATCAAAGCCATTCAAACTTTTTTCACTAACCTGAGCTGCCATAAGTATTTCACCATTTAATCTTTATATTAATTCCCAAAGAGAAAATTTGCTATACTTGGGACAGCTTTAGACTAAAATGGCTAACACTTGTTGTCAACGAACTTATCAACAAAATTATTGCAGCCCTCATCTCCCCCAACAAAAATGCCATCATCAACGAGAGAAATATTATTGAAAACATCCTCTTAGACCAAGAGCTAATCAAGGACATCAACAAAAAAATGTAGAGGGAAAAATGTATTGATGAAGATTGTTATAAAGAAAGCCTTTGATACCCTTAGTTGGGAATTCCTTCTCAACTCCTTGAATGTGAGAGGTTTTTAAATAGATTTTCCTGGATCATTGAAACCCTCCTCTCCAATAACCACTTTAAAATTCTTCCCAATGGCCAAGCTAGTGGCCTCTTCCAAGCAACCAAAGGTGTAAGCATAGTGTCCCCTATCCCACACAATTTTTATTTTGGCTTTGGACATCCCCTCTTGAGAACTAAATAAAATATCTTCTTTAAATGAAAACATCAAATATCACACTACTAGGAATAAAAAAATCTCTCATTTGGCATTTGCTGATGACCTCCTCCTCTTTAGTAATGGGAATAAAAGAGCAATCAATACACATTTGGAAATCATCAAGGACTTCATGACCCTCTATGGTATGTCTTTAAATACAAACAAATGTCTCTTTGTCATAGGAAAACATATAAAAAAAAATCTAAAATCAGATGGATCATTGAGAAAACTAGATTCACTCACACAAAGCTCCCCCTCCTTTACCTTGGAATCAAGCTTTACAAAAGAAATGCGACATCAGCTCTTTTTTATGATATAATTGACAAAATTAAACATAGAATCAACTCTTGGGAGAACTCTTTTCTCTCCTTTGGTGGAAGGATTACCATTATCAAAAGCATCCTAAACTCAATTTAGTTGTATACGACCCAAGTCCAACACATTCCAAAACTGATCCAAAGGAGAATTGAAAGAATGCTTAATAGATTTATGTGGAGTCACAACCACAAGTCCACCAATTGGACCAGCTGGAAAAACTTCTGCAAACTGGTTACTAAAGGTGATTTGGGTTTCAAATCCACTGAAGATAATATCAAACCTAACATATGCAAATTATGGATAAAACTCAGGGAGAACAATTCACTATATGCCAAATACATGCTAGGAAATTACTACAAAGGCTCTCATCCAATGACAACCATATCAAACCCTTTCGATTCAGCCATTTGGAGAAGTTTGTTGCAGCACAGAGAAGAAGTCGAATACCTCATCTTTTGGGACTTGGGGATAGTTGCATTTACATATAGATGATCATTGGTTTGGGGAGAAACTACTATATCTAGAATTTGTTCATTCAAGGCCTCTTCAGAATTGCTCTATTAAAGATTTTTGGTCAAATGCTAATTGGGATTTGCATAAACTAAAAGCTGTTCTACCACCCTAAATCTTTAGCAAATTCTGTAGCAAGCTTATCAACTTTGAAAGAAAATATACATTGATCATCAAAGGCTTTTCCAAACACAACTCAGTCCACAAGATCCTCCTTTTAATTTTGTGGAAAGACACCAACTCTGTTCTTTGGGGGAAAGCTATTTGGAACCCAAATATCTGACACTCAATAGCCTTTTTTGCTTGGAGACTCTTTCACCACTTGCTTCCCCTTGATGATATCCTCAAACTTAAAGGCCTTGAACATCCCTCAAGATGCCATTTATGCAAGGAAGAAGAGGAAGATATCCTTCATACCTTCATCCATTGCAAATTCAGAAAAACTCTATGGCATATCTTTTTTGAGCAAACAAAAGACCATAATGGTGATGGTCTCTTCAACTTTATTCAACTATTGGAAAAATCAAATCAAGCAACATACAAGCAAGTCTCCAAAATTTTCAATGCAATCTTTATCATCATTTGGTTCTTTTGGACTGCTAGAAATGATATCAAGCATAATACTTCCAACATCAACATTGAATCTATTGCTCTCAAGTTCAAATCCCACTTCCATCTAAAGGATAGAAGAGAATCTTTGAAATAGGAAAATAAATATGTGAACACAGCCAAATGCCAACTTCCAACCTGCAACCTTGTCTTCTAGAATAAGCTGATCATTGACTACATCAAAATTAATATAGATGGCAACTCTAATACAAAAAATAATAATGCTGGAATCGGTGGGATATTCAAAAACTTTATAATGGTGATTGTATCTACTTCTACTCCATGCCTTAAGAATTTAAACTACAGAACTTCATCTTGCTCACCTCTTGGCCTGAAGAAGACCCCACCTCAACTATTGGATTGAATCAAACCTATTACCTCTCATACAAATCCCGAATGAAGATCAAGGCTAGTAGTCCCCTTGGATCATTATCAGCCTCTTTAAGGTTATTAATAAGTTAAGAAGGAACAAAAAAATTTGTTACTCCCATATATAGAGGGAAGGTAATAGGCCTGCTGATCTACTTTTAAAATGTGGAGCACAACATCAAATCCTCTCGTCCTCCAAATACCTTGAAAAAGAGCCGAGCTTACTTGTACATAGTGACAAGATAGGCCTCCCATACATTAGAAGCAAATACATGCTACCACCCTCTTCCTCTATATTTTTTTGGATTACTGTAATGTTCTAGTAATGAATAAAATTTCCCTCTTTAAGAAAAAAAAAAGATGTCTCCATATCTAGCCATGGTAATGATTAATATGATCTAAGAGTTATTAGATCATATAGCCAAGTTTGAAAGGTTCCCAAAGCAGAAAGGCCTTAATACTAGCTATAATAATAAACCTTTCAGGATTGGAAAGCAATTTAGGTTGCATGATTCAAAGAAGAATGATGTGAATACAATATTCACATTCACAGTTGACAAAAAGGGAAATAGAGGAGTGGCAATCTCGCGACCAATAGCAAAGCTGATAGATGATAAGAAAAAAGAGTCAACTCTCCAAGAGAAGATGACCAAGTAATACTCATTCTGAAGAGAATGTACTACTAAGATCTTTAAATACACCCTAAAATTAGGAATATAGTTGTGAGAGCCATGTTGACCAAGTAGATAAAGTTGATGATCCTAATTATTGTCCATTCCATAAACCTATAAGTCACTAAATTGAAGATTATTTTATCTTGAAAGATTGGATAGAAAAGAGATATTTAAATGTAACCATATTAAATATTGTACTAGTACATTCTAATAAGGAAAAAGTCAATGTTGTTACAACATACCCAATTCAGAATGTAAAATATAAAGATATTGAGCCAACTAGGACTAGAATATAAATAATGATAAGGGAAAAGCTTAGCAGACACTAGAAGAAGAAGGTGGTTGGGTGACCTTCATCTTAAAAATGACCAAATGAATGATCAACATCCTTCTAGTTTTACAAGGCATTTGATTGAAAATTTTCATAGAGCCTAAAATAGATCCAAGAAGGCTCTTCCCCAACAAAGGGCAATTTTTATATAATACAAAGAAGTAGATGAAAATCAATTAGTCTTCTTCATCAAAGTCCTACAAATCAAATAAAAAGAAGAAATCTAGAAAATCAAAGTCTGATAGAGCCTCTTCAAAGGCTAGTTAAACTAGAAGAATATATGCATCACTTACAGCTTGGCACAAAAAAATTCTTAAGAAGAGGTTTTGAAAGAAACATTTTTAGTCATAAACATGCATGAAAATTCTAATCTTCAAACCAAAATAGAGGCATGTCACGTGATTGCCACTTCAACTGACTATGAGGTAGACTATGCTTTCTTATATAAAATCCTATCAAAAGAAGGTTATATCAAGCTCAAATAAGTTATTTTCTAAGCTAGGCAGTAGCTCAACGTATCTTGAAAGCTTTAAAAATTTTAATGAAATAAAAAATTCATAAACTTCTTCTTATAAAGGGGATTAGACAGAAGAAGTAACTCAAGTGTAATTAAGAAGTGAAAAAAGAATTTTTCCACCTCCACAACAAAAAGCCAATGATAAAGGCAAAAAATTCAAATTAAAGAAATTGACTTATCTCCACCACCAACTGAATGTCGAAGTCTACTATAATAGGAGTAGACTATAATGTTATAGCACATTTATGAAATCTCTGAGCCTTACTAAGTATCTATGATTCTCTCATGTTATCCAAAGATATATATTAGACATTAATTAAAATCTTATTAAATCTAAAATAATATGAAGCATTCTTTGCTAAAGAAAGAATGAAAAAGGACTTAACCTCATAAAAATCAGTAACCATCACATTCAGTGATGATGACCTATTATTAGGGACAACTATGCATAGTCAACCCTTTATGTCAAGCTAAAAGTTATTCAACTAGATAAAAAGAATATTGATCAACCTAGGTGCTTCGATCAATCTCTTAATAGCAGAGACACTTAGAGCATTAGATTTAGATGCTCGCTACCTAGATAAAAGTATAGTATTCATATAAGAATTTAATGAACAAGGAAACCTTACGATCTATTATCATGCTCTTATGCTTCAGAGAACTATATATAGAAGCTAAATTTTATGTGATCGAAGTCAAATTTACATATAAAGTGCTCTTTGGTAGGCTGTGAATTCATGAATATGTCATAATACCTTTAACTCTCCATCAATGTACAAAGTATACTCAAAATGCTAAAGAGCATCGAAGTGATGGTGACATGAATCCATACTTGGTACATGAGATCAAGATCTACGATAATGCCAAGTACATTATGCCTAAGAAAGTAGGGGAAGTCAATTCCCAAAAGCAAGTGACTCCACCTATTAAACTAATGCTGAAAGATGATAATTCAAAAGGCAACAATACCAATAAATCAAAGAAACCCAAGGTAATTCTCCACCTTAGTAGCATTACTGAGGATGATGAAGAGGTGTTAGCACTTTACAAACCTTAGAAAGACTCAACTAGCCAAAAGAAAGAAGAAGATGATACTAATAACGTGGCAAAATAATTAAAGAAAAGTCATGTTTATCTAATAAAGGTACTTGAATCCTAAATTTCCATCAAGGCCATGAAAATAACTATAATACTAAGTGCACAAATAAAATCCTTAACAAATTCAATGAAAGAGGAAATAAAATAGTTGAAAACCTTCTATGTCCTTCTTAGAAAGGGTTACAAGCAATGTGGGATCCTTTTCTACAAATCTGAAGAGCGAATCGTAAATACCACGCAAGAATTATCTGATGAAGATGATTTTGAGGAAGAAGATGTTTCAATTATTATTTCTCAATGCTTCTCGCTGACCCTAATAAAGTTGGTTAAGAATAATGTTCAACCTACACAAATAAATATAAAAGCTTGATTGTTCAGTGACATTTCCCTCAATGAGCTCATGCTATGCCATATCCTACAAAGAAGAAGCCTTTTTGGATACTATAGAAAAATAAAGGGATGTTTTACATGAAAATGAGAATGTATCCAAAGAGAAATAGTAATTGACCTCGAAAAAGCCCCAAAAGAGTTTAAAGAAGGCAATCAAATCACCATTGATGAACTTTAAAAAATTAACTTGGGTACTAAAGAAGAACTTAGGCCAACCTCGTATCAAAAAAAATAGAAGAGTTAAAAGTGCTACTCTA
Organism: Cymbidium sinense; assembly: GCA_021442155.1. NCBI lineage: Eukaryota > Viridiplantae > Streptophyta > Magnoliopsida > Asparagales > Orchidaceae > Cymbidium > Cymbidium sinense. Next base: position 30,167,071 of record CM038222.1, read on the forward strand.
CAAATACAAAGACTCTCTCATGGAATTACAATGAAATATTAGGCTTATCGCCATATGTACATGTATAGAAGCTTACCATGAAACCTGATGTACAACCTATAAAGCATGCATTAAGATGAATGCATGTAGAAATTAAAGGGTAATTAATTGCTAAAATTAAAAAGCTCATTGAAGTAGGATTTATTTGAGAATAGAAATATGCTCACTAGATTGCCCAAATGGGCAAATCCATGTTTGCATTGACTTCAAAGACCTAAATAAAGCATGTTGAAAAGATGACATCCCACTATCTAAGGAAGAACTTAAGGTAGACAAAACTATTGATCTCATTTTTGAATGAGGTTAATATCATTTGTAAAATTAGTAATTAAGACACCTAATCCTAGATTACAAGTCTCTTGATTAGGCACTGAGGACTCTTTACTTGGTGACCTCATGAATCCTTCTAGGGTTTAACCAAACCAAATAAGATTATGTTGACCTAAACCAAACTCAAATTTAAATAAATGATTGAATCAAACATATTCTAATTAAAACTTAAATCTAACTAAGCTTAGACTAAGGTAATTGAGATGGTTAACCCAATTATCTTAGTTAAGCTCAAAATCACCTAAACTCAAAGAAACTCAACTAAAACAAAAATAAATTGAAATAAAATAAAAGCTTAAAATCAATGCATGAATAAAAATGAACATAAGACTAAACCAAAATCAAGGTCAATGATGGTAAACCATTTGACATAGAGTTGACATATGTGGGTTGCACCAAATCAAAGGTCAACCCACTAAAATTTGACCAAATGAAGTCATTCCAAAAACTTAAAATTATAAAATGAACATGTTTAAACATGAATCAAATGAATTTAATTTAATAAGGCTTTATTTGGGCTAATTAGATCACTTGATCTGAATAAGCCCAAATGAACCTTATTAAAACCAAATTCTGAATTAAATTAAACTTAATCCAAATTAAATAACTAAAATCATTTAAAAATTATAATTAAATATAATCAAATCACTTAAATTTAGAAAGGAGTGTTGTGATGGTGCAAAAAATCACTTGCCTAATTAACCACCAATACAAATGAGTGTTGTGATGGTGCAAAAAATATAAAAAATGCCACATGAAGTGAGATCATAAGAGATAAGGTGTGGCCATGGAAAGAAAGTGGGAAATCCATGTAAAGAAGCAAAATCTCACTTCGCTTCCACCATGTCTCATCCACCCCATTATCCTAACTAATTTTGGATGATCATAATCAGATGGCCACCCCATGGAGCTAGCCTCCAAGAGTGGAAATCACCATGATAAAATCTAATTTTTACTTTCCTCATGAAAGATGGCTCTCAACAAAAGCAAAAGAGAGAGGAAGGAGACTTCTTATAATGACTCCTTCTATTCTCATAAGTTCTTGGAGATCAAATAGGCCCCTTACCTGAAGCTCTCATCGCTAAAAACTGGATTCTGACAACCCCAAATTCCTCCATAGAAGGCTTTTAGCCAAGCACAAAAGAGGAAGAACAAGTCCTCCTCTCCAAATCCCAAGCATACAAACATACTAAGGAGGAAAAAAAAGTTTGAATTGAACCACTCCTCGAGGTTCTCGCCACCGATAGGCCAAAAATTGGCCAAAGTTGACGGCACAGAGAATGACCAAAAATAGAATCATGGGAAAAATATCTCTCCCTCAAAACTGGCCTTCTCCACACGTTCTATGGTTTAAGGTGAGTTTTATTGATCCTTCATCCAAAGCCCTCGACATTAGCAAGCTGAAGAACCACCAAGGCTAATGGATTTATGGTGGACCTTGGTCTCCAAACTGGCCCAGATGGACGCGAAGTGCCAAATTACATCTGTAGTTGTGTCTCAAAATGTTGAAGGTGCTTGAAGTGCCCTTGCCATCGAGAATCAACATCAGTAAAGTATCCCTCAAATCTGATCTCCTATAGAATTTGGTTTGGTCCTTTATGAAAAAAAATTGATCTCAAGTGAGATCTAACCATATATATATGTATGTGTGTGTGTGTGTGTGTGTCTATGTGTTCAAAATGGAGTCTTGACCATTTTGCTATTGAAAATGCATCAAAAATCTCTTCTGATCATTGAATTTTAGCCTTGAAATGTTGACAGCATATAGTTCTCATCAGTGAGAGCAGGGAAAAATTCCCATAAAGAACGACAGATTAAAACTTGACCGTCCAATCTTTTATCAGATAGTCATAAATAAACCCACAATCTTTGACCCTTTTTGAGATGGATTCATGTGGATTCAGCTAGCCCAACAACACAACGCCACATGATAAACAATGTTGCATCAGCCCCACCTGATGCCGATCATTTTAAAATTAAATTTCTAATTTTTTGTATTTAAAAAATTCTAATTAATATTTTAAAAATTATAAAAAATAAAATATTAAACCAAAAAAAATGCAAATAAGGGCTCTATGGATTTATCTTAGTGAGGAGAATCTATTAAATCCAAAATCCTCAAATTTTATTGGATATTTTTAGTTTAATTTAAGTTTAATTAAAAATAAACAAACCCAAACTAAGCTCAACCCTTTCATCCAATCAATTCAAAATTTTGGGGAATTGAAACTAAGATTAAAACACACCTTTGATGAATTTTCAGGATTTATTGGGAAGTAAATCCATAGATATAAATTTTCATGCCATAAGCCATAATTTAATAAAATAAAATGATATTAGATTAAGAAAAATATAAAAAATTATGGAATAATCTTAAATCATCATATGGAACACTAATGAATCTTAAATATCATAAAACTCTCTAAAACCTCATAATCACCAAAATGACCTTAATTATGGACTAAATGCATTAATGAATTTAATTAAATGATCTAAAGTTCAAAAATTCATAATAAATTAACCAAAACTCTAAAAATTCTTTATAAACACTCTATGGATTCATCTTCTAGAGAAACATTTAAGAAAATTAAAACCTTTAATTAATTCTTTCTAATTTAGAATTTATTGAAATAACTAAAACCTAAGTAGTCCTAAATTACACATCCCATTAAAGTGAAACTTTAAGAAACTTATATTGGAAGGGAACCTCACTTGCCATAAACATTTTAAGGCCAAATGACATCTGGATTAGAAGTTGTTGAATTTCCAATCATTAAGTCAATTTAAATAATATTAAAAATAAAAAAATTAAAGGAATTGTAAATATGTATAAAACCAACTCTAAATATCTTCATTAACATCATAAAATATAAGAAAAATTTCTTGTCCCTTTGAAGTTAAGGAATTTAATTAATTATGCATTTAAGTATTAATAAAGTGATTAAGAACATAAAAATTCAATCAAACCTTAAGTAATCTCATTTGTTAAATCAATAATAAATTAATTGATTAATCAAAATCAAAATCAATCAACATTAGAACTTTATACCTAAATCAAGAAAATTATTGATATTAAAACTACTTTTAAGTCCCTTTTTATGTTTAGAAATATTGAGAATTTCAAATGCAAATAAAAGGTGATTAATCAAATCAGTTAATTTAAATAACCTAAAAGTTAAAATGGCATAGGTTAGATTTGGTGCCTAATGTAGTCTAAGTTTCTTTGGTTATGATTCATAAATGAAATATTACCTTTAGGGAATTAAACTAAATAATGAAACTTTAAAATGTAATATTTCATTAAACTTAAAGTATAATACATAAGTTAATAAGTCATCTTAAGTTAAAATTGAGGCATAATGAATCACTTAAATAATGAAATCACAAATTCTAATCAAGTTCGAATCAAAAATAATTTTAAATTACCTAAGTTAATTTATTTAAATTAACAAACACTTAACACTAATAAAGCTGATGAGTGAAATTAATTCAATCAAATAAATTAAACAATTTAAATTCATAAGATTAAATAAAAATTTAATTTAAAGAAATCAAACGAAACATAAAATCAAGCATAAAGATAAGTTATTAAAGAAAATATAATAACATAAAATGAATTAAAGCACTTGAAAGGAAATTAAACTAAAATAAAAATTACATTAAACTTAACCATGATGACATCAACTTTTAATTGAGATTTAAAGAAGCATTTTAAGTTTTAATTAAAGCTAATAAATCAAGCTAAAGAAACATTAATCAAGTTAAAAGAAATGAAATAAGAATGAAGTATTCAAAATCTTAATAAGATTAGATTACATAAACTTTAAAGCTTAAAAGAAATTTAAAACATTAATCACATTAAACCAAATTTAAAACAAACCATTTAAATCAATTCAAGAGAGATTAATTAAGATACATAGGATTTTTCTTTGAACCTTAGAATGGATGTAAATTTTATTATATTAGAATTTTGGATGATTGAATAGAATGGGTTCTGCCCAAAGCAGAATTTATATTATTCTTCATTCTTTAAAACCTAAATTTTACTTTAACATAAAAGCAAGCCTAAAAATGAAGGTAAACTCATAAATCAATTAAATCACTTAAATTGATACCACCTAATGGAAAATTGAACAAATTGTATGAATAAAATAAAAGAAATTAAAAAATCAAAATAAAATTTTTTTATAACTAATATAGTCTAGACACTTGAGGTCGTAGGGCTATTGGTCAGAAGGATGTCTTGATAGCTCAAACTTCTAGTTTAACAATGACACGTACCTATGAAGCAATATTATGAAAACTGAGATTAAATTTTAAAGCAAGACTTGAACTTAAAAGGTCTAGTAAAGTCATACCACATAAGCCCATTTTCTCACATACTAGATTATTATGTCACTGATGTTAGACTTAAGTTAGGCTGGTGATCTATGATATTTTATAATGTAAAATGTTTTTTATTTTTTATTTTGGGGTGTAATGTTTTAAATTGAATGTCTAGGATTGTTAGCCTGCTTATCTAGATGTTAACTCTATCTTTTTTATACTAATATTATTTTATGCATGGGTGCAGTGCTTAAAGGTGTTGAGTTCATGAGCCCCAACTCATTTGAGATTGATTTTCATGATAACAAACATATGTTCAAATGCAACTATTTATTTTAAATTCAAGTGTTACTAAAAAGTTATTCAACTCTAGATTCTTCAGTCAATTCAAAAATCTAAAGCTATTAGGCCTGAAGTGGTTGGGAAGTTTTCTAGAAATCACAATATTAAGGAAAATAAATAGCTTAATTAAATAAAATAAATGATTCATCTAAACACTATTCATATTTTCAACATCTCATAATTGCAATTATTCTTTGAATTATCCTTTTTGGATAATATGAACTAAGTGCATGAGGCAAGTTCCATTTAATGTATCTTCAACAAGATTAATTATGTTTATACATCATTAAATCATTCTCATCCTTATTCATAATTTTTTTTCAAATATTTATTGTATGAAAATTAAATTATTCTAGAATTACCCTATTATTCTATTTTCTCTCTCCTTAACCTCATCATCCTTATAATGATTTGATCAAATTTTTCATAACATTTTGGCTAATAAATCATGTGAGATTTATTAAAAATATTTCCAATTAAAAATTCCCTCATTATTTATATTTTAAAAATTCAATATTTTGAATTTTTGAATTTGAATTATTCAAATTTAAATTACATAATTTATGCCATATCCATGCTAAATTAAATCTAATATTTATAGATTGTTTTGAATGCCCAAAGCATGATTAAATTTAATTATTTGGACTTTAATTAAATTATTTTATGTTACTTTAAAATTAAAGTCAAATCAACCATAAATAAATAACTCTTGCTTTTTATTAAATCCATCGTTGGAAATAAGTTTTTGGCTGGCCACATGTATTTAAATTTGAATTAATTTAAATAATATTTATTACTTAAATAGCATATTAAATAATTATATTAGATTTAAATTGATTTCATTGCATTAAATTGAAATCATTCTAATCATGAAAACTAGACATGGCCGAAAATTCCATGATATTCTAAAAATTATTTTGTTCAAATTGATTCATATTTTTTCCTTATCCATGATTGCTCCATTTGTGTTATTATCTTTATGGGGAAAAATTATGACACCACGTAGAGTTTAGGAATGTTTTATTTAGATGATCAAATACATCATTAAAGAATAAACATATTATCTCGCAAGTTAAATATGTTTTCCTATAATGGATTCAATCATTTCAATAAAAGACTCCTAAGGCTAATGGGTCTTTCTTGTACCAGAGATTTTTCCCCTGAACTACATGGAAAAGTAGAACAGGGTTTAATTTAAACTGGGTTCATAGTTCCCTATAGAGGCAAGCCCCTATAGTTAATTAAATCTTAAGAAGGGTCACTTCCTAAGAATACTCTCGATTAAAGAAATAAGTGGTTATTTCTAAAGGACTTCGAAGATGGTTTTCAAAGGATTGGTTTTTGGAATTTTCAATTGGGAATAATCCAAATTGGAGAGAGTTATTTTGAGGAGTCAAACTAGAGAGAGAGTAGGAAATGCCTATTGATACTAGGATGCCCAGTAAACATTTCAACTATCCTATAATTGGGCTTCAAATTTGGGATTTAATTTTAGATTTTGAGTTATCATTTTCTTAGAAATCTAGGACTTAGATTCTAACAGCATAAGACTGTAAAAATGCCTAGGGTTGAAGACTTATTCCTAAAAAAGGATGCTTGAGAATCTAGTCTACAAGTGCTTCTAACACATGTTAGATGCTCGACCTAGTTCTATCTTGGAAATTATCAGTCATTCCTCTCCCATGAGAGAACTAACCTATCCCTGACTCTTTTAGACTTACATCCCATCTGGAGGGGGTTGCCAGCTAACCTCACTGAAGCACAATTTAAATTTATGAAGTCAAGTCATATCAATGTAGGATGGCTGGGCTGTTGCATTTTTAGGAAAGGGATCTATAAATCTAGACTCACTCCCTAATTCTTAGAATCATGTAGGGTATGAAGATGCATCTAGCTAATGCAAATTTTTCATATTTTTATAAATTTTGACTCAAGATTCATTTAGGCCTTGGGTATGCATTTTATGCCTAATGCCATGCAAATAGAAATGGTTATGGGCCAAATCAATATTATAAGGCAGGCTTCCCAAGAAGGTGGTCATCCTCATAGGACAGATGCCACTTATGTGCAATGGGTGAAGTTGCCCAATTCAAGGAATGGAAACAAGATGATTTCATGACTTCAAACCTAATTATTTCTAATTAATTTTAAGTTATGCCTAAGGCTTTAGTTTATGAAGTTTTGAGTTTATTTATTTTTATATTTAGATTGATTTGATTGGGTAGAAAATTTAGTTTATCCTATGAGCCTACGTCCAAGCATTCATCACAGCACAAACATAGCAAAAAAAGAAACCTAAAAAAAGCATGTTAATTCTATTGCACACCCAAAATAAATCAACCTGATCAAATAATATAAGAAAAAGGCCAATGCGACTGTGCATTGCTGTACACCTCAGAGGAAAGAAAAATGGGCAGCCAAGCTCTGCCCTCATATAGCTCTACCTAGAACTACAAGTCTAAATCTATGGATCTTCTTTCCAAGAAAGTCTCCTTCTTCAGGGACATCAATCAGGCTCCATAGGGGACTAGTGCACCATCTCCTGGTAGGGTCAACTCTTGGTAATCCTAGACCTCATAGATCCTAACCTAATTTTAAGCTCAAATTTACATTTTAAATTTAAAAATAAATCCAAAGTCCTGCAAAATAGATGTTAGAAAATACAAACAACACACAATAGTTATATTTTGTAAACATACGATCTTAGCATTAGTTTCTTGCCAAGCCCACTTGTCTTACGGACTATGTTAAGGGATATTTCAGCACCTGCAAGCAAACAATAATTTTAAAATTTTTATTTATGACAGTGATACCTTTTAACATAGTCCCCTCTAAAAAATAGTGTTAATTCTAAAAAGAACACCCTATCAGTCTAATGAACAAACAAGCCTAGACATATAGTCAAAAGCAATACACCACACAGACATGTGAGCACAACACATAGAAATATAAAAGAATCACAGAACGATGTAACCTAAGTTTGGAGTTCGTGACCTAAATGATCTAGTGTGTGAAAAAGATGGGTTTGAGTGGCAAGGTTTTGCTACGCTTCTTTAAGTTCAGGTTTCAATTTGAAGTTTGAATTTGTTTAATTTTACCTTTGGGTGGTTTCACTTCAAATGATTAAGTGATTTAATTCCCATTTTATTTATATTTTATTTAGTTAAAGTGATTTTTAGATTTTTCAAGAGTGAAGAGTAGAATGAATTCCATTTTTAGGTGGAACTCATCTTATTCTACATCCTAAAACCTAATGAAGTTTTCATTCTAAAAGTCTAACTAATATCCTTAAGTATCTTAATTAACCTTTTAATTTCATCTAGTTTATATTTGGATTGATTTTGATATTTCATTTTTTTCTTTTCTTTCAAAAGTTTGATTTGATTCGATTGATTTAGTTAATTTGATTTAATTTATTTCATTCAGCTTTGTTTGAATTAGTTCATTTAATTTATATTAATCTTTTGGATTAAGTCATTTTGATTTCAATTGATTTAGTTTAGGTTATGTTAACCTAAAGTACTTAGGTTAAGGTTTATGTTCATTCTTGGATTTGATTAATTGTAAATGATAGGATTCATTTATATTAATCCAACTCATTTAATTATGTTTTATTAAGTGATCTTAGTCCTTAAGTATTAAGTTCTTCTGACTTAGGACTATTTAATAAACTTTCCTTAAGGGTTTCTGATGTTTAATTAAGATTAGTTCAGTTTATTTGATGATTTAGTGGATTAATGATTTTTCTTAATTATTATTTAATTTATATTGACCTAAATATTTAGAAAATCAATAATTCCAACTCTATAAATCAATTGGTTTGAAAATTTTCTTGCAAGGTTACATGGCAATTATATATTTTTGAAGTTTCATATTGATTAGTGTTATAATTAAGGTGTAATTAAAATTTTAATGATTTTCTTATAACCTCAATTAAGCTTAATTTAATGAAATTTATTCAGAGATTTCATTTTTCATTGATTCTCCTCTAGAATATGTTTCCAATGATTATTCATTTGTACTTTTTGGATAAATAGTTGATTTCTTATAACTTAATTAAGTTCTAGTTAATTATTTGATTTAATTAATTCATTTAATTTGTTAATTAAGCCAATTTATGAATTATTAAGCTCATATAGATTTTAAAGTTGTTTTAATGTTAATTAGGGTTCTTTAGACTCATTTAAGGGTGATCGATTCATTTCCATTAATTATTTTTTAAAAATTAATTTATTTAATTAATTTTTGGGTTTAAGGTTTAAATTTTTATTTTTCACAAACTACAGTGAGATAAATTATGAAATATTTACCTAAGGTGTGTTTAATAGTAATCTCAGCTCCCCAAAGTTTCAAGTTAATTGGATTTGTGATTTAAGAGTAATTAATGTTTAATTATTTTTAATTAAAGCTAAATTAAGAGAAAAATACCTAAAAAAATAATTGGGGATTTTAATTTCTATAGATTCCTTTCATCAAGATAAATCCATAGAGCCTTTATTTGCATTTTTATGATTTATATTTTTTTCTATGATTTTTTGAACTTTATGTAATTTTTAATTAATTTTTAACTGTTATTTAACTAGTTTTAACAGTATTTAATTGAGTGGGAAGCATGTGGCACCATGTGGTGCGGCGGCCATGTGGTGCGCGTGAATTGGGCCATGTGGGATTCGTGTGGTGGTCGTGATAAAAGTGGTACCACACAGGATGATCCTGGACCATCCGATTGCTGATCGAACGGTTCAGATCATTCCTGTGATTCTTAAGGGGTTTAAATCAGCAGTGCATCTAGGTTTGAATTATCTATTTCATTTTGAATGAATGGACAGTGGAGATTTCAGCTTCTCGCTTCTTTATGTGAGCCGAGAGCCTTCCTCCTATTTGGGTTGATTTTTGGTGATCTAAGCAACAAAATCAATTGATTTCAACTGCAAAATAATCGTGGAGGGATTTCCTATCAATCTAAGGGGCTTGATCTCACTTGAGATGAAGTTTGCTTCAAAAATGATTAAGGTTGAAAAGCTTAAAGAAAAGGGGAAGATCATTAATGGCATACCTTTGTTCCTTCGCTTTCAAGCCACAGGATCAATTCATTTGGCTTCGAAACTCCTAGAAAAGCTCACGTGCCAAGGAATTGGATTCTCCTCTCTCAGATTGGTCCCTTGGTTGAGTTGAAGTTGTGTTTGTCCGCTTTGATGGTTCACCCTCTCATCGGTGATTTGGGAGGTGGGGAATGATTCATTTCCCCATGGTTTCGAGTGGTGAAGGTGATGGAAGGCTTACCTTGGCTTGTGGAGGGCTCTAAGTGTCAAAATTTCCCTTAGTCGTGAGCCATGCTTGCATTTTTATCCCTTTTCCTTGGTCGGCCATGCTTATGGAGAGCCTTGGAAGCTTGTTCTCATGCTCTCCCTCCTCTTTACACTGTTTGGAGGGAAAAATGAATTTTCCCTCTTCATGGGTTTTGACTTGCTTTTGGCCTCTTCTTCTTTGGATTTCTAGATGGAGTGATTAATGAGTTTAATTAGGGTCTAATCAAGGTTATTAAGCAGCCCAAATTAGATCCCAATTGATTTCATGAGTTTTACTTCAAATTGGGATTGAATTAGCATAAGGATTAAACTCATGTGCAAACCCCTTAATTATTTGTTAATTGCATTTTGGATTTAAATTAATGATCAAATATGTTTATTTGATCATTTTGGAATATTTTTGAAGAATTTAATTTAATCAAATTCTTGGTGGGTTGACTTTTTGACTAGGTGGGACCCACTTAAGTCAAGCCTATGTTGACTAAGTTTGACTTTGGATTAGTTTTAGATTTTCATTTAATTTGATTTTAATTTTGGTTTGATTTATTTGGATTACATTGGTTAATACAAATTAATCATTTGGGTGGAGTCCACCTAAGCCAACCCCAATGAAAATTCGTTAAGACACTACGTGTAACATCCTAAGTATTGAATTAAGAAGTTCCCATTTGAAATTAGGAAATCTTAATCACTAATTTCAAGGTTCATATTAAGCTCATTCAAAAACTAGGTCAACATTCTTCACCATATCATATTATATTAATCTCTACTTAAAATCTCTCCTTAACCGACCATCATATCAAAAATTTCAAATTCATATGAAGAATGCCATGTTAAAGTAAATGCTGGTTATTAATTCTCAATTTAATTTTATTCTCTTATGGCAATAATCTAAACTCAAACCCTCATACAATTCTAATTCTTATTTATGTTTCAATGTCATTTTAGGTTCAAAATTCTTCCTAACCTATTTTCATTCTAATAGGCCGATCACCTTAATATGTATTTTATTTTAAACTTCATTTATACCATTTAATCTCTATTTATCTCTCTCTCCCTATCTCCACATCCTTCTTGGACAAAACATTCTTGGAGATATTCCTCATAAATTGTTTGAAATCTTCATTTAATTTTTGATACTTTTCTTAAAAGAGAGTTCTCTCTCATGCCTTGGCCAATCCTTGCTTTATTTCATTGGATTTCAAAATTTAAATCATTACCAAATCTATTTCCCTCTCTTTTCTCTTATGGACGAATATCTTAGGTATGTATTTTATTAAATTAGATGATTTAAATCAAATTTTTTCTTAAATAAATTTTCCTCCAACCATCTTATACTTAGCTGACCCTTATAGCCTCATCTTTTTTTACTTGATTTTTAGAAAAAAATTTATCTATTTTTGTACTCTTGTCCTACTTCTTTCTACAATATTCCTTTAGAGATTCTTATGATTCAAGTGTTACAACTCCTCATCATCCTTCTCTTTCCATTAGACTAAAGATTGGCTAGAAGATTTCATTGGAAGCTTGAAGGATTGGTGAAATTCAACCTTGGTTGAAAGCTTAAAGAGGTTTCATCTAAATTATTTTGTGCTTAACCTTTTCATCCTACTTTTCTAATATTCTTGGTTGATTCAATTAATCATTGTTTGCATGAAAAATAGGTAAGTTGTGATTGGAAGTTTTCTTTGGCTGAAACATTTCATTTAAGTTGAATAAGGATTTGTATTCAAAGCTTTATTTTTTTAGTGAAGGTCATCTTATATTTCATTTCAAATAGTATACAAGTGATTTGGAAGTTAATATTTGCAAATCATTTTATCACTTACATATAATAAAGTTGTTGTAAAAGATATTTTAATTGAACTTGCTTGAATTAGTCTTTCATACCAATTTGATTATTATATAATACAAGTTCCCATACATCATTTGTTGTGATTTATTATTCATATGTTCATTGTGTGGTGTTTTAAGTTATCAATTTAAATATTTTTTGCTTTAAAGTGTTCATATCTTTAAAATAAATCAAACTTTCTTAAAGACTTACTTGCATTTAGTATTCCATTCAATCTCTTACATTAACTTTAATCTTAAAGTAATTGAGAAGTGAGATCTCTCATTCTTTTATCAATTGCCTTAATATTAGTATAGTTAGGTTGTGAGTGAAAAATTAATTTTAAATTGAGAGTTTGATTTTTATATCTCTTCTTTTTTTTTGTTGGGTTGTACTTGCCCATGTAGGAAAGTACAATATTGGGTAGTACTTTCCCTTATAAGAAAGTACCATGTTGGGTTGTACTTTCCTGTGAAGGAGAGTATGGGAGATTTATTGTATTCTCAACTTTGATTTAGTGAATTTCTAGCTTGGGTTGCTAGGCATGGACATAGGTTAATTTTTTGGATTTGGCCAAACCACGTAAAAGTCTTTGTATTCTTTTTTTACTTTTCATGCACCTTTACTTTTCTTTATTGTTGCTTGTTGTTGTTGTGATTCATTAAAGTATAACCATTTACAATTAATTTTTCTACAAAGATTTAAATTCAACTTTTAATTTAAAAATATCTAAAAAATCCAATTCACCCCAAAAGCGAACATTATAATAAAATATATATAAATATTTTTTGCTCACTAGTATACTTAAGTCCCTAAGCATAACTCAATAAGGCAAGTGGGTTTAGAAAGCAACTAACGTAAATCCTGTATGCTTGAAATATAAACTACTGGTATGTTGTGTGTATTTTTTGACATTTATTTTGAAGGGATTAAGAATTTATTTTAAAATTATAAAATGTATTCTAAGCCTAGAATTAGGTTATGATCTATGGGGTCTAAGAATAACAAGAGGTGATTTTACTAGTTGGTGGTCCCCTATGAAGCACATGGAGGTCCCTAAAGAAGGTGATGATCTTGGAGGAAGACTCCCATAGATAAAACTTTTAGTTTTAGGTTAGGTTGTATTAGGGCAGAACTAGGCTGCTCATTTTCTCTATCTTTTGGGGTGTATAGTGGTACTCAGCTGCATTGGCCTATTTACTTAATTAATTTGGCTTGAGTAATTTTGGGTGTGCAATAGAAATTGCATGCTTTTCTAGGTTTTTTTGTGGTGTATTTCTGTGATGAAATGTCTAGAATGTTAGGCTCTTAAAAAAATTTAAATTTTCCATCCCACTAAATTAAATAACTCAAATATAAAATAAAGAAACTCAAAACCTCACATTAATTAAAGCCATATGTACAACATAAAACTAACTAGAAATAATTAGCTTTTATGAAACATGATAGCATATTATTTGTTCTTCCCAAATTGGGTGCTTGACCCATTGAACATACGGGGGCATCTGACCTGTGAGGATGACCACCCTTCTTGGGGAAAGTGTACCATCTTTTTTTTATTTTCCTTATGACTACTTCTAACTCTTATCATTATAGGCATAAATTGGATACCCAATTCCTTATAATGAATTATAAATCAATGCATAAAAGATGAAACTTATTGTATTAGTTAGGTGCATAACATGCCAAACATTATCTTAAGGTTAGGGAGTGAGTTAGGCTCATAGCTTCCTTCCTAAATGTAAAAGTAAAAGCCTAGTGATCTTGCATACATAAGACCAAACTCATAGTTTTTCAAAATTACTTAGGTGAAGTTAACTGGAAACCCTTCAAGGCAGGTTATAAGTCCAGAAGAGTTAAAGATAGGTTCACTTTTCTTTTGGTAGGAAATGAATTGATAATTCCCTGAAAATTTACATTAAGTTGATCTTTTAACTTATGTGAGAAGTACTTATAAACTTAGGTTCTAAAGCATCCTTCTTGAAATAAGTCCTCAATCACTAAGAATTTTTACAGTCTTGTGCTGCTAGAATCTAAGCCCTAAATTTCTAATAAAATGCTAACTCAAAATTTCAATAATTATAAATTCAAAGTTTGTTAAGCCAAATGATAAAATAGTTGCTTAATGGGCATGCTAGTATTGATAAGCATTTCTTACTTAATCTTAATTAGCCTCCAAAAAGAATTCTTCCCCTTTGAAATGTTCCTTATAGAGTTTCAAAATTATCATTCTTCTAAGATATGCTTTGAAATTCATAGAAATAAAAATCTATTTTTTAATGGAAGGATTTCTTAGGAAGAGATCCTTCATTCCTAAGATGTGATTAACAATAGGGACTTACCTTAATAGGGAATTGCGAGCCTTGAACTAAAATAAATGCTATTCTACTTCTCCATATAGTTAAAGGGAATAATATTTAGGTACATCGAAGACCCATCAGCAATAAGAGTTCTTATTAAGTAATTAAATTCATTATAGAGTAATATATTTAACCTTTTGAGATGATATATTTATCTTTTAATGATGTATTTGATTACCTAAATAAGTACACCCAAGATCTCCATGGTGTTCCAAAAAAAAAGTTTCAACAAATATTTCTAACGACTCCACTAGGAGTAGTTCCTCTCTTCATCTTTAGAAATAGATTTTTATTTTTAAACATTGGCAATGTACTTATACTGCTCACAGGTCTAGACATCCTTTATTTTCATTAGATGTTTCTCCATTTTATCCTTAGTAGAGCTCATCCAACATCCTTAATTTAGGTTCTAGAACTCTTCATTTATCATAGTTAAATTTTTAGGTCCTAGAACCACCCCTTTAAAACATTCAATAAGCTAAATTAAAGAAAGGTCATTTTTGTTAAACTTAATTCTAGTCAAAATTGATTTGATATCATTCCATATTGAAAAAGTAATATCATCTTCAAAAATTTTAAAATTTATCTAAGAAAAATCTTTCAGACTTTGAAAAAAAAACATAAAGTTCTCTTTATCGTTAGTTTTACTCTGGTTTTCTATAAAGTCTAATGAAAATCAAGATATGGTGCTTAAATCGATACCTTTTTGTTCTAATGCATTCGAAGGTAGCAAGCACTTAAGAATGTATATTGAAATGAAGGAGTTCTTCCAAATTTTGTCGAATAAACTTTAATTGAATGAAAAAAAAGTCATAAAATTAAAGGTGGTAGTTATAGTCTTGATTATTGGCTCTTACCACCATGATTGAAGCTTGGGTTGCTTCTAAAAAGAATTAACTTAAAAGAAAATTATAAAATGGGGGATAAGTATGATCCTAAAAGAATGCTTTATTGACCCTAGGTAGAAGTCGATCAAGCAAATCAAATATGAGCCTTCTACCTTTATAGAAGGCATTTTTCATACACATAAATGCAATTTAGCTTTAACCTTAATAATAAAAAATTCTTAAAATTATCTCTCAATGTCCACTAGAAACTTGGAAATCAATTATTTATGCTTATTAACTAATTCTATGGAGTGACTTGGAGATAACTCCTTTTAGACCCTTCAAAAATCCCGAATCTTTAGCAATTTAGGAGAGAGTCAAAAGGAGAAGATGAACATATATTATAAACAAAGATGATATAACAAAAATAAGAGAGGGCAACAAAGAAAATTTTGATATAACATATGTCGCACAAAAGCCTATAAAAGGGAAAGCTCTGGCTTACTTTCTAGTCTCTCATCCTTTACTGACAAACTCTCTACTTAATGATAAATTGCTTGATGGACAAATCTTCAATGTGGAAGAGGCTCAACAATCATTAGAATAGGAGCTCTACTTTGATGGGGCTTCATCAATAAAGCCAACTAAACTGCTTTGTTTACTTATAATACTTGTCAGAATTGGCTTAATATTTGTGATAGTGCAAAGTGGTATTCTCCAATATTCATATAGTTTGACTGAACCTAAAACCAACAATGAAACTGAATACAAAGCATTAATCATGGGTCTATAGCTAGCAATTAACATGAAAATTAAGATGCTTCATGTTTATGGCAATTCTTAACTCATAATTTGGTAAATTGTTAGAATTTTCAAGATAAATAAACCTGAATTGGCATTTTATCATAGGCATGTCTTGAAGCTTTTGAAATAAATTCCTAAAATAATAATTATCAAGGTGTCATGTTAAGGCAATGGCAAAGCTACTACATTAGCTAAATTAGATAAAGAAATGATAGATCTTCAAGGAGAGCAAATTACAATATAAGTCCAAAGAAGGCTAGCATTAACACCAACCCACCTACAAGCCTTTAAAGCTAAAGAAAATCAAGAGATTCCAATGATAATAAATGAATATGATTGGCAAGAATTGTTCATAACCTATTTTAAAGGAGGTGGACTTCTGAAGGATAAATCAAAGGCTCATCAAATTTCACAGAGAGCGTTACGGTATGCTCATGTGAATGATACGTTATATTGGACTAATTTGACCAAATATGTTACAATGCATAGGACCAGATGAATCAAAGATGGTGATGGATGAAGTCCAAGAAGGATTATGTAGTGCACATTAATCCAATCCTAAAATAAAAATAAAAATTAGACAAATGGGATACTATTGGTCTAGCATGACTCAAGATTGAATTGAGCATGCTAAAGATGTCAACAATGTCAAATAGATGTGGGCACTTTACATTGACCTCTTAGTGCCTTACATCTAATAATGACATCATAGTCATTTGATAGTGGGGAACCAAGATAATTGGCCTAATAGATCCTCCGTCATCTAGGGGATGCCATTTCATTTTAGATGCCATTGAATACTTCACCAAATATGTAGAAGTAATTCCATTAAAATAATTTAAAAGTAAACAATGTGATAAAATTCTTTCAAGACCATATGTCTACTACTTCAGAGTACCTCAAAGAATTATATCTGATAATAGCACTGCCTTTAGGAACGATAAAATCTATCACTTCATTAAGAAATATAAGATAGACTGTCAATATTCATCAATATACAATCTAAGAGCCAATGTTCTCATAGAAACATTCAACAAAATATTAGTTAAACTTCTAAAGAAAATTCTTTTTAAAATAAAAGAAAATGGTAATAAATTAATAGAAGCCTTGTGGACATATCACACTACATATAAAATGGCCACACAGACAACACCATACTCATTGGTCTTCAGGGTTGAAGCCACACTCCTTCTTGAAGTAGAATTATCTTCACTTTGTATTGCAATCCAAAATAGACTTACCATGGAGGAGAATGTTAGTGTATGACTCAAAAAGCTCAAAGCTCTAGATGAATGTCGATTACAAGCCCAACAAAATCTTGAAATATGTAGAGCAAGCATGACTAGAGCTGTCTATATGGTTTGCCCAAGAAGCTTTTAAGTAGGTGAACTAGTGTACTGGTACACAGAAGGCCTATCTTTCCACATCAATGAGTCGATAGAAAATTTAATCAAAATTGGGAAGGATCATATATCATTGAAAAAGTATATGAATTGGAGCTTATCAAGTCATTGATGTAAAAGGTATAAGACCTACGCCCCCTATAAATGGACAATATCTTAAAAGATATTATGCATAACTTTTTGAAGATGTTATGCCTTATAAACACAAGAGTCAAAATTGACTTTGAATCGATCGATTGGAATGATGAAATATTATCAATATTTGAGATCGAGAAGAATACTTCCACCCAAAGGGAAATTCCCTCTATCGATAAGAGGCAATTTTATATTTCTTGCAAAGTAAAGAAAATTCTCTATCAAATGAAAACTCTCTCCAATCAAAGTTGTCCTAAATTAAGATCCATCAAGCTAAGGGGTCAAATTAGATCCATCATTACTAAAGGGGTTAGTCCAAAATTTAAACTAAAAATAATCATGCTCAAAGGGGCTAGGTCAGATCCATCATACCCAAAGGTTATGAATCTAAATTTAAACTCAAATTCATCATGCCCATAGGGGCCTAATCTAAATTTAAACTAAGATCTATCATATCATGCAAGGTGCTAGATCAAATCCATCATGCCTAAAGGGTATAGATCAAAATTTAAACTAAGATTCATCATGCCCAAAGGGGATGGATCATATCCATCATGCCCAAAGGGGCTGGATCAGATCCATCATGCTGAAAGAGACTAGATCTAAATTGAAACTAAGATCCCTAATTCCCAAAAGTTGTCAGATCTAAATCCAAAATTTAGATTCCATCATGCCTAAATGGCCAAATCTAAAATTCAATTTTAGATTCTATGATGATGCTAAATTTAGAACCCAAATTTAGATTCCATCATGCCCAAAGGGGCTAAATTAGATCCATCATGACCAAAGGGGGTTGGATATAAACCATAAAATAGAATCCATCATGTCCAAAGGGGGTTTGATTTAAATCAAAATTTAGATATATCATGTCCAAAGGGGCCAGATCTAAACTTAAACTTAATTACAATATGTTCATATTGATAGGATTAAGTCTAAATATAACCAACATACCCAAAAAAGGCGAGTCTAAATATAAATTAAGATTCAATTTTTTTTAAGAAGCATTAAATCTAAATATAAATTTAAACTCTATGAAATTGGAGAAGACCAAATTAAAGCGTAGTAAAATAACTCATTTATAAATTTAGATATTATTACTTTTATAATACCAATAAAATTTATATACTTTTTTGTCCAGATTTACTACAGATTGGCTACAATGTTTACTCTAAAAAGGCCTGATGATATGCCTTCTGCTAAGCCCACTAAGGAGCAAATATGGGCCACTATTGAAACCCATGATCTGCATTATTCAATTAGATTACTAGATCGGTTATCATGGCATCATGATATGTTGATGAGTAACCCTAAACTCTAAACCCTCAAAAACCTCAAAACCCTAAACCCTAAATCTTAAACTTATTTTCACATTTTTTCCAAAGTTGAGTTATGGTTTTGACCTCTTGCTTTTGGGTTAGCTTAGTTTTTTTAGCCTGGTGGTTGCTGTCTTCTCTACCTTGTTACTCGAGTTGCTGGGGTTTTTTACTTTGGCTATATTCTAACCATTTGCAATTGGACACAAGTACTCTGGACACATGGTTCAAGAGTTTTCTCAATTCAGCAGTCTGTTTGTCTCATTCCACGTGGTTAAATGATTCATTTTACATGGGATTTTATTCATCTAAAAAGTCCTTCAGTGTCAAATTTATGGTTGAAGAAAGAACTAGTTTTTGATGTTTCCTAGCATGGGACATTGATAAAAAAGCTATCTTTGGTGTCCTTCATTGTGACTTGCTGTGCTATTTTGTGTTTATGGGTCACCACAAACTTTTGAATTGATGGCCAGTTTGCTTGCTTGTGATGGGAGAATAGCACTAGAACCTACATCATTAGCCTATCTATAATGTGGATTAGGTAAAGTGATCATTATGACTGACTCATGACACTATGACATAGATGCTTCATGGCACTATTTACATGGATAGATTAATGCACATATTTTAGGAGTTTTTAGTTGCCCTGAGATGTCACCCTACTTTAAAGAGCAACGATTTCCTTTGATTATGAAGTTGAGTAGGGCTACAATCACCTTAAGTAGGAATGATATTCAAAGCTTTCATGTTTGCTCCATCACACATGATGGGTCATTTTTAGATCATTCATAGATTATCATTTCATAGACTACTTGTTCAGAGTTTGGGATAGAGATTCACAAATTCTATTACTATCAAAGAGATATACTTATTATTATCAAAGACAAAATACAAATGCTCAGAAAAATACTTTATTGGGCAGAGGCTTACTTGGCTTTATTACCGACATTATGAGTTTATGATTTTGGAGGGATACAATCATAACAGAGTGGCTAGATAGTATGAACTAACTCAGGCTACATTTATATATGGACTACCATAGATATTTAACATAGTTGATACTCATTTTCTAAGGATGCTCCAATTGTTTGTTCATTTAGTAGCAACATTTATAGCATGGGATTTTTCACTTCGCTTAAGGACTGGATCTGGTTTCTATGTGGCCCAACATGAGACTTACACAAAAGTTAGCCACTTATGGTTACTATGGATCCACCATACCTTCCCTTCCTACTTGGAGTTAAGCTTTTGCATATACAGATGTAGATTGGAAAGAATTAAACAAGCGTGACATTTGCATTCCCCTGACATGCCACTCATACTTTTAAGAGATCATTAGATGAGTGGGGAAATAGTAGGAAGTGATGAAAAGATACCTCATACATTCATGAGAAAGCTGATAAAGATATTCACAGCCCTTTACCAGATATTTATGGTATGGATTTAGCATGGACAGTTGACTCTATTTATATTCCCAGCCTAGTAGTAGTAGTTAAGCCACCAACAAGATAGTTAGTGAGTGATGTCACCTTGGTATTATCAATAAATACTAGTGCAACTTCCCAAATGTCTACTCATCATGTTAGTAGTGATCATGTGCATATTAGAGAGGGCCCATATACAAAGGAATCTGCTAGTTTAATGACTAGCCATAAGCCACTCTTATTAGAATCGACTTGGGTGATAGTGAGTACCACCCATGATGATTCATCAGATGTTGACTCTTGTGCAACAAGCAACCCAATTCCCAGTTCAAGTTATACAACTCAAAGGCAGTTATCTGGTTTAGAGATCTCATGCTTCATCTTCAAGATATGCCTTAGGCCTTTTTATCCATTAGATTGCAACTCTTCAAAGAGCCTATGTCACATAGTGACAACACTTTGCCACCGACTTCTAAGCATTAGCTTAAGAGTTTTACCAGAGCTTTCTTGCTTTTGTGTGGAAGCAAATTATTTGTTACATTATGTTATCACATTGAGTCTCAATGCAAGAGACTTATAGTTTTGGGAATCCTTGTGTAAAGATATTGAATTTGGATTATTCTCGTTACACACTACTTATTAAGAGATTTTGTCAAATACAGTCACTATTGTAAAAATCTCTTTCATCAATACTTTGCATCAAGCCTGCCAAATTTTCCAAGATCTTGAGCATAGTCTCAAAGCATTGAAATCCTACTAGAGAAAGCATTTTAGAGCGCATATTGAGATTCTTGACATATCTGGTAAATTGAAAGAGCTTTAGTTGAGAACACAATATCAATTAGAGAGGAGTTCTATGATTAGATAGGCTATCACAGCTATAGAAGAGGATTGCTCATTGATGGACACTTAGGTGTCCAAACTTAAGTAGATTCTTTCTTCGGGTCCATGAACAAGAAGCCACCCTTCAGCATCTCCGTGAAACTTGAGAGAGGCAATCTACTATGGCATATAAAGCTCATACAATTTTTTGTCTATATTAGAGAAATTCAGGCTAATCATTTGTAGCTGAAATCTCTTTTATGTCATTGTCTCATATGATATATAAAATGATTAGAGATTTTTAAAGACTATGTGTTCTCTCTTCATATTATAATATTGTATATAATCATCAATAAATAAATGAGAAAGCAATGAATGCATCATATCCAATCTACATGACACATTTGTTTGGAGGAAATATTATTTGCATCTAAAAATTAAAATAAATAGAACACCTTGACTTAAGGTGCCATGTTGCTATAATCGAAGTGCTTAAGCACTGTCATCACCATTTAGAATCTTGAAATATAAATCACCCCTGATGATTGCTTATTAAAATAACACAGCATTGCGGTGCTGTGATGTTAAGGCATAGGCACTATCATGACAACCTTCAATTTTAAAAGCAAGAAAACTAACCTATCCCACCTTAACAGCGATTACCGCCTAGTGAGAATAGGGGAATGGTTGGAGGAATGGAAAATTTCCCAAGAAGAAGTTACCCAAAAATTCTTATAAAAGCGAGGAGGGGGTGGGTGGGTTGAAATGCCCACTACCCCTTCTCCTTCTTCTCCCCTTCCAACTATTGGGATTTTAGTGCTCTTGCAATTGCTTCTAAACTCCCACATTCTCTTCCAAGTACTCCTAAATTCTTTATTCTCTCTATAGTGCCTTCTTGCGGTGGTATAAGGGCATGCTCTTCTTGTACAAGGATAAAATCCAAAATCTGACTATTGCAAACTCCAGGTAAAAAATTATTTTATGTAATTTCCTTTCAAAAAAAAAAATTCAATTAAAATTCTAAAATTTTTATCATTGATCTTAGATCTAGTAAGAACTGAAAATTATCTTCTCATCGATCTTGGATCTAGAGTAAGGGAGAAGAATTCAATTTTTTTAAAAAGCATTTTAGGTGCAAGAATCTCAGGAATTTTAAGTCTGGAAGACCTCTGCCATTGAACTTGGTTCTCGTGTGAGGTAAAATTTCTTCCTCCATCGATCTTAGTTCTAGAATAAGGGGGCAGAGTGCTTCTTATACAAAAATATTATAAAATCTAACACTCCTAAAGTGTTATGGCGCCAAATTTTCATAAAAAATATTAAAGTTTCTAAGAATCCAGTTCAAAAATAGAGTTCCCACTTTGCTACACTAAGCTCTCAGTAATAAAGTCTTTGATGCTCTGCTTCGTAGCATCAAAGCACTAAAAATCCTACAACATGGTGCTAAGCTCTTGAGTTAATGTCATATTTATAGCATCGTAGCACTATAGCACTAGCACTGTAGCACTCCTTCTTGGGTTACACATCTTTATAAAAGTGTCATAGTGCTATTTTTCTAGTGTCATGGTGTTATATCTTGAAATTCATTCTAGCATCAAACCCATTTTCAGTGTGAAACAAACTCTTCCTCCATTGATCTCGGATCTAAGACATTGAAGAAGAGTGTTTTGTGCTAATCTCATGAAATATAGCATTACTAAGGTGTTATGTTGGCAAAATTTTAATTTTTCTCAAAAGTATTGAATCTTAGGCATAGATAAAATAGTGTCAAGGCGCTGAGGGTCCAGCACTAAATCACTACACTCTCAAGAATTTTGAACCCTAGACACACATCCAATAGCACCAATGCACTGATGTTGCAGCACTAAGGCACTAATTTCTTGGGAAACTTAAACTTATAAACTCATTCGATAGCACCATGCCACTGATACCTCAGCACTGAAGCACTACACTCTTTAGAAATTAAGCCTTAGGCACCAAACAAATTGCATTGAGGTGCTTTTATTTTAGCACTAAGGTGTTGATCTCTCTAACATTATGCCCAAGCCATATTTACAGCATCGTAGCACTATCAACATAGGGCCAAGGCATAAAGTTCTTGGCTTTTGATTTTATATCTCTTAGCTTAGTTGCACCAAAGAGCTAATTTTTTTGTGACAAGGCGCTGAGCCCTCAACTTGTTCAACTAAAAATTTTATTATTAAGCTTTAGAATCTTGAAGCATTTTATAAAGACAAGCATAAAGTATAAAAATAAAAAATATCTTTATTCATATAAAAAAATTATTAGAATAAAATTTTTCATTAAATAAAAGAGAAAAAGAAAATGCAAATAATAAAAAATTAAAAAAAGAAGGGAAAAACTAATAATCATATTCATTATTGCCTTCGTCCTTTTCTTCTTCTTCTGGCTCTAGTGGGGTGCTAACATAAGGGTGATAATGTGGTGTCATAAAAAAAAAAGCTTGACTCAGTATCCACATGAAATCCATAGTTGTCAAACATATGAATAAGTACTGAGTTAAACTCAACTATATATAAAAACTACTACTACTGGTAACCCATATGGTGGCCAAATTTCTTCTCCAGTTCCAACTGCAGCCGACTAGTTTCACCAACTCTTTTCTTTAAATCTAAGACTTGTCCGCCAATTTTTTGGAGTTGCTCATTTAAAGTCTTGGAATATTTGGGTCTAGACTAAAAAGTGCTTGAGCTTTCTCCCACCTCAATCCTCGAGCCAAATCCTTTAATTTTTTTTATTAATCAGGGAGCCCTTTGAATTAAGACTTCTTTATCAGACTCCCCTTTTGCACCCACTACAACACATAAAGAATAAATAAGAGAATGATAATGCCTTATAGTAGTACTACCTCTAAGCATATTACAAATAGAATTATAAATAATACTCCCTACATTAATAGTAAAGCCCTTTTGAATTGAAAATTTTATAATAGTTCTATCCCTAGTCACCTTACTACTATTGCTAGTGGGCCTTAACTTGGAATTTGAAATAGTGCCAAGCTTTGTCCTCAGCAGTCAGGCTAATGAAAAGAAAATTAATAATCTTATCATCCAACTTTTTCCACTAAACATTAGAATTTCTAGCAGTGAGAAAATTAAGGATTTCATAAAAATCAAAATGATCATTATAGTAGAAGAGATACTGATTGTAGACTATATCATGTAAATTATAATATGCATTAGTAGTACTACTATCAAAACTTACTAGTTTTATCTGAATCAAAACTTTATTATCTAGTGCTTCTTTCTGTTGGCAAAGAATTCTTATAGCATGGAAATGATGCAAGAGTTGTTGTTGTAGGCCAGGTTCTCCAAGCCTAGTTTATTGATAATCCTCTCCATGCTTCCACCTAGATTATAGAAGCTCCTCTCTAAAATAAGATGTTTGTTAGGAGAGCATGGTTGTATTATTCCTTTGCTTGTACACTAGCAAACCTATTAGTATCACTGACAGCTATCCTCTTCTTTCCATTGCTGACATATTTCACCAACAAGTCAGCTCTCCTAAAGTAGAATAAAAGTTAAGAGAAGAAAGGGCACAAGAACTCTAGTTTGAATTAAAGATTTAGAATAAAAAATGAACAGCCTAGGGGTTCGATTTATAGATTGGATCTAGCACTGTGGTGCCACTTTATCAGTGTCAAAGTGCTAGCCTCTTGGTTTCTAAAAAATAAGACTAGTACGATGGTGCTGATTTAGTGCCAAGGTGCCAGTCAGCATGTTAGAATGATCACCACATCAGTCAAAAAGACAAATTTATGACATTTATGATAATTAATCTTGTAATCAACACCATGTAAAAAGAGAAACTGAACATTGATGTAGTGCACTCGTGCTCTGACATCGCACCGTAGCACTGGTCAAAAAGTTTGTCTGACATAGCACCACACCACATTTGTCCATCTGTCAGCTTAATTGAACTGACCTTTAACTAGCATCGCAATGCCAAATCATTAGCACCTAAGTGCTGGTCACCTAGTCAACACGAAGGTGCAGTGCTATACTTGTAGTGTTGAGGCCCAAACACTTAGATTTTTAAGACATGAATTCCTACCTTATAATGCTATAGTGTTTATTACTCAACACTAAGGTGCCATTTTAATAGTGCCATAGTGCTACCATGATGGTGCCTAGTGCTATGTTCTCAATGCCGAAGCGCTGCTACTCAAAACTACAAATTAATATTATCCATGCAAATATTTAATAAATAATGGCATTCCAAAGGGATGTAAGTCCAATCTATATATTTGTCATGAGAATAATTTATATCCTTATGATGTTCCAAAAGGATGTAAGTCCAATCTATATGTTCACCATGCAAATAATTTATATCCATATAAAATTCCTGAGGGATATAAGTCCAATCCCTATAGTTTGCCATGTGAACTTCTGTAAGTCCAATTTTTACATTCGATTATTTTAAATGGATGTAAGTCTAATTTTTATGTTCACCATGTGATCTGCTATGCTATAATTCTCATTTTCTATTGGATGTAAGCTTAGTCATATATTCACCATGCAAATAATAGAATTTTAAAGGGATGTAAGTCCAACCCATATGTTTACCATGCAAACATTCTATAAATTTGGCATTCCAAAGGGATGTAAGTCCAATCTACTCATTCTCCATGCGAACATCCAATATCTATTTAGTATTCTAAAAAGATGTAAGTCTAACCCATATGTTTTCCATGCGAGCAACCTATAAATCTTGCATTCCAAATGGATGAAATTGCAATCTACTCGTTCGCCATGCGAATAATATTTATCCATATGGCATTCTAAATTGATGTTAGTCTAATCTATATGTTCATCATGTGAATAATTTATATTCATATGGGATTCCCAAGGGATGTAAGTCCAATCCATATAGTTTGATATATGAACTTCTAAAATTTACTAGCATTCCAAAGAGATGTAAGTCAAATTTTTACATTTTCCATGCGAACCTCAATACTATACTAGCCTTCTAATAGATATAAGCCAAATCTATTTGTTTTCCATGTGAACCTCTATATTATATCATCCTTCCAAGGGATGTAAGCCCAATCTATACCTTTTTCTTGCAAACAATCTATGTCCATAATGGCATTCCAAAGGGATGTAAGTCCAATCTATATAATCTCCATGCTAACAATCTATATCCATAGCATTCTAAAGTCTATTTACCTATTCTACATGTGAACATCCCTATACCACAACCCTGCTAATTGGACTCCATGGTCCTTACGGCTAATAGCCCTCTGATGTTGGTAGACTAGAATAATGTTGTCTCAGAATGACAGAATCATGGGATCTTGATCATGACTACCCTCTTATTTTGTTTAGATGGTCACCTATGCCAGTCACATGAACCACTACAACAGTGATTCATATTAGAGATATGTTTATTTTCAATTAGAGATATATTTATTTTCAACCTTAATTGAGAGTTCTCTCTTACTATGGTAAGAGGGGTAGTTAACTATTAATGTTCACGTTCAATGGAAGTAGAACCCAAATATAAATAAACTCTAATATAATGTCAGGGGAAATATAGTTGAATATATATCAATCTACCTCATGAAGAACATACTCTTATTCATCTCAATAAAGATGGCGGAGAGCTTCCAAAAAAGATATCTTTCTTGAGTGAACAAACATATAATAATATGATAAACACATTATAATTTCAAAAAATTTTCACAAATTTAACACTTATTAGCACCTCAATTTTTTGAATGGTTACTACTTGACTTTGTAATTATGTACCCATTTATAATATTTCCCTTTCCAAATATAATTTGTTCTTTTTATTTATTTTTGAGGATGATATTATGTTTCGAATTTACATCTAGGATTTATAGCATTATTTGCCCGATTAGTCCAATTGCTTATAAAAGCATTTAGATTATTATTATTATTATTATTATTATTATTATTATTATTATTATTATTATTATTATTATTATTATTATTATTATTATTCCAATTTGTAACTCTTATGTTTTGATTATTGTTCCATTAAAAGTTTGGATGAATTCTCCAACTATGATTATAAATATTTAAATTTGTGTTATTTTATTTATTAGTAGTGTAATTCAATGATTCCATATTTTGAGAATTATGTGCATTCAAATAAGCATCACTACTATCATAATTTATTGATTAGCCTTAAACTAAATTTAATCCCAAAATATATAATTTCTTATATATTATTGCTAATTGTGAAGCTAATATAGATAAGATATCACACTTTTGGTTCACTCATTCAAATGATCATTGAAAATTACTAGTTTTTTAGTTCTTCAATAAACACATGCACCTCTTCAAATTTTTTAGTCATCTAAGATAATTTTGCTATAGCATATATGATTGTTCTTAATGAACCAAATAATTCATTGCAATATTTTTGAATAATTAATGAATCAAGTATGGTAAGATGGGGACATTTCTTTAATAAATCTTTATATTTCCCAATTCTTATAAATTGTTTCATTTTTATTTGAGTGAAAGAAGTTATGTCATTTTTAAGCTTAGCACTTTTAGATGGGGAAAAGCTTTTGCCAAAAAATTTTATACTAAGTCATTCCAAGTTATATACCCTTGTGGTAATAAGTTATAACATTATCATTTACACCATTACATTTAAATGTTGCACAAATTTTTAAGAAATTGCTATAATCAGATTATAATCTTCCAATATATACCCCTAAATTAAGAATTTTGAACCATTTAAATGATCGATGGTTTAAGTTCAAAATTATTAGACTAAATACATGGTCTGCTAATTCATTGGTGAATTCCATCAACTTAAGCAATAATGTAATATCTTAGTGGTCTAGTGACTTCTTCTTTATTAGGAGCACTTTCCATCTTATGAGTTTACAATTAATTATGTTTCTCCTTACTCTTCCTATAAGTTCATTCTAACTCAAGATTATTAAAACTAATGATGATTCACCATCACTATGCATGCACTAACAAAATAAATTATTTAAAAATAATTGATAAACATCAATAAAATATTATAACAAATGCAAATAATGTATAATAAAATGTTGGATTATAATCACTAATAATTGGATCAATATTAATTAACTCAAAAAAGTATTGATTCCTGATAATGATGCCAGACACAATGATTAATTTATTTTCTTTCTTTACTAAGGAGATATTTGGGATCAATTTGTTTTTTTTTTTTTTGGTTTTTTTATGTTGTTTTTGAAAACATGTTTGTTTAGAGTAATTTTTAATGTAGTTTTATTTTTTTGTTTTTAAAAACAAATAATTTTATTTTAAAAATAGTCAAAAAATCTAAAAGATGTTTTAAATGTTTTTAAAAACAAGTATAATCAAACAAGTTTTATTTTTAAGCAAAATAAAACAAAATATAATAAAAACATAAAATAAAAAGTAAAAAACAAAAGTGATCCCAAACATCCCCTAAGTGTAAGTGTTGCTCAAGTAATATAGAATGTGTTGAGTATCATTCTTGTGGCATTCATGGCACTACTCGCATCTATCACTAGCTTGTGCCTCTTCTACTTACATATCATATACATTGGGAAAATTTTCCTTCTCCTCCAATATTTATCTATAGCTACTATAATGAATCTCATAATGTTCACTTCATGAGCCCAATCATTGATTTATAGGATTTAGATGATCACATATATATATATATATATGATTGAAGATAATAATGATTTATTTTAAGGCTTTCAAAAAAAAATTATTAAACCTAATTTGATCAATGAGCTTAGAATGATCAATTCAATTTAGACTTGGATTCACTTGAAAATTTTTTGTTGTTTGTAATTACATAAAATGACAAATAAAGCTCATATATTAATAATTATTGCTACAATATTTTCATCTTAGTTATTCTAATTTTTGGAATACTTTTGAAAAATTATTTAACATAAATTATTTTTCTAAATTTATGAAATTATTCTTTTGGATAATTTGGTCAAATGCATTATTTAAACACTTATCCATTGCATCCTAAAGTTAGTTTCAATCATTTAAATGACACTTTAATTAATCTACATGCTCTATTCATTAAATTATTTATTTAATTTAACCATGTGATGTGGAATATTATATTAATTATTGTAATTATTCTCTTTTATCTCCTAATTAATCATTTTAGCTAATATAATTTTTTGTATTTAATTTAATGATCCATCAAGCCATGGATGAGCTTTGCTTATATTATTTCAAAATATTTTGATTTAATCTGATGAATTATGGTTTTAATAATTTTTATTTTTATATTTTCCAAATTCAAATTATTTGAATATTTAAATTTTAAATTAACATTGAATTATTTCTTTATTTATTTTGTCATTTTTGGAATAATTTGGCTAACCCCCTATTGATTTAATTTAAGTTGATTAAATTCATATTAGATTAAGTTTGTTCTTACTTTCTTTTCCTATTAATCCTATTTTTTGAACTCATGATCACTCCTCCTTTATTATTTTAATTCAAATTTAAATTTTATTTGAAATCCAAATTAGTTTTTAATTAGTTCCTATATTATGTTGAAGATTATTAGGAATTTAATTCATGAGTGAATCTTTTAAGTTTAGAATTGGTTGTCCCACTTATAATTGAATTAAATTAATTTCAATTTAGTTCCTTATTTAATCTCTTATTTATTCTTTAGGCATCTAAAGCAAATGATTTGCATTAAATTCACTTCCTTCTTTGCTTAGACTTCCACAACTAATGAATTAAATTAATTTGAATTTTTAATTCAATTTTGAAATCTTTCTTTGTGAATTCAGTATTGGACTTCCCCTCCAAACTTTTTTTCAAAAGACTTGAGTAAGATTGTTCTTCATTTTATTTAAATGTGCTTGATTGTTTTATTTCACATGATAAATGATAAGGTTTTTGGCTTACTTTTGTTAATTATGTTTTGATACTCAATCATTCTTCATTCAAGTAATTTTATCCTATAATCTTTATGGTTTCATGTGTGACTTAATTATTTTGTATTTCTAAAGTTATATCACAAATATTTTTTGTCTTTACATTGTGCAAGTGTTTCATGTTTAAGATTTATATCATTGCATTTTTCATTTTAAAAATAAAAAAAAATTTGTGAGCTTTTTTTTTAGTTGTAAATTTATTGCTTAGTTGGATTGAGAGAAAAATCTTTTAAAATTTTGAGAGTTAGATTTAACATCATATATTTTATCTCTTGTAATGTCAAGTTGTTGATGTTGTAGTTGCCTGTGTAAGAGATTGCATGATTTTTTAAGTTATTCTTGTATATTATAGGAGAGTGCATATTTTGGGGTTGTACTTACTCTATGTAAGAGAGTATGTGATTTGAGGTAAGACTATTATAATCTTGTAAGATTTAGTAAACTTTTAGCTTTGGTTGCTAAGCTTAAACATAGATTACTTTTTAGATTTGGATAAATCATATTAAAATTTTTATGCCTCATATGTCTTTATTTTTTGTATTTATTTTTAATTCATTTTTATGTTTTATTATAAGTTTGTAATTAACTTTGAAACCATGTTTAAAATTAAAATTTAACTTATAAAACATTTAAGATACTTAATTCAACCCCCCACTGGGGAATTCTAGCCTCGTAGCATATATTACTTCATCATCTACTTCCTTAGTCTCTTCTAGGATCATAATCTTTATCAAACATTGATTCTATATGTGTACCTTTTTATGGTAATTAAAGTAGACTATATCCTTACTCTTTGAAGATGACTAAATGGCATTCCTATTGGGTTAAACATTAAAGGTGAAGGCCTAGTTCTAGCAATAAATCTTTGATTAGGATAAGAGGGTGCCTTAGAGGAGGAATTTGGTCCTTTAGATAACAAGATTGAGAGCCAAAAGGTTCCACCCTAACTTTGATAAATCTTTGATTAGGATCAGAGGGTGCAATATAAATTATTATTTATCCCACATTTTTTCACTTTTCTATCTCCCTATATGCAATCTTGTTATCTAACTTTATTTATTAGGTATCTCAGAAGGTTCTTCCTCCAAACACAGATAGATTTGGATTCAACATCCATTTAGGTGCAATAAGAATTAATAAGGGTTAGAACTAGCATCTAGAAACAATGCAAAGTAAGTCCTTCAGCACGAGATTGCTCAATAGACATGAAGAAAAACATCCAACAATTCACAACTCAACAAGATTTGTGGGACATGAAGGATAGGTTCACTCGCTTGGTGTAAACTAACATAAAAAACCACACCATGAAGAGCCCAAACTAAAGTAGAATAAAGGAGCCATGAGATCATCCATCTGCCAAGCTTGGCAAGAAAGCAAACATTCATCAATGGTCCTCATCCCTCATCCATCTAAAATCTCTTATTCTGAAGATGAATTCTATAACACTAGTGAAGAGGGTGTGTCAAAGAAGCAGTCATAGACAACCAATGCTTTTTGTATGAAGATTTTAGAAGCTCTCCCACGTCATAAGTTTAAGATTCGGCATCTTGAATCTTACAAAGTCAAATAGTTCCCATTGACCAAATAGCTTACTTCAAGTCAACCACATTGCTACTCGGATGATGCAATGAAGTGCCTACTCTTTTTCAGGACTTTCAAAGAGTCAGCCCTCAAGTGGTTCTTGTTCATTCCTTTAGAAGTCATCACATCATCCATTGGCTTCTAGAGGATATTCACCATACAATTTTCCAACACTCATAAGCCCTGAAGAGTTCTTATGCTCTTCTGTAGATAAGCTAAGAACCTGGTGAGCCCCAAATGAAGTTCAATACTTCTAGTGAGAGTTATGTTAAACTCATTTCTAGATAAGGTTAATATCATATCTAAATTAGTAATTATGACACCTAATCCAAGATTAGGAGCCTCTTACTTAGGTACTTGGTGACCTAGTGAATCCTTTTATGGTTTTACCTAACCTAATAGGATTAGGTGGACCCAAACTAAACTCAAATCTAAATAAATGCTTGAATCAAACACATTATAAATGAAATTTCAATCAAATTGAGTTTAGATCAAGGGAATTGAGGTGGTTAACCTAATTATCTTACTTAGGCTTAAAATTAACTAAGCCCAAAGAAATCCAAACAAAATTAAAATAAATTAAAATAAAATCAATTGAAAAGCATAAACTCACTACATGAACATGAATGGATTTTAAACTAAATTTAACTGAAGGTTAAAGATGGACAACCATTTGATATAGAGTTGACTTATGTGGTTCCCACCCAATCAAAGGCCAACCCACCAAAATTTGACAAATTAAGTTATTCTAAAAGCTCAAGATCATCAATTGAACATGTTTAAACATGAATCTAAATAAATCTAAATCTAATGAGAACTTAATTGGGTTAATTAGGTCACTTAATCTAAATGAACCTAAATGGACTTTATGAAAGTTAAAACTTAAATTAAATCAAAATCAATTCAAATGGAATGCCCAAAATCATTTGGAAATCATCAGTAAACATAACTCAACCAATTATTGGGTTTAATTTGATCAATTTGATCATTTGATGCAATTAAATTCCATGTTGACTCATTAACCCCAATTAAAGTGAGTTAAACTTTAAAATTAATATTAAAAAAATAATGAATTCAATTGACTTAAATCACCCCCAAATATAATTGAAATCCAAGTACACTTTAATTATATTAAATGAACCAATTGAAATCAATTAAACCTAACTTAACCTAAGAAGGGTTATTTTATGAAGAAATAAAATTTAATTCCAAATTAAATAAAATTAATCAATTAGGAATATCATAAAACATTAAACAAACATAACTGAAACCGAAATCTAAATCTATTCCATCAAATGGAGTAAATTAAATTAAGTTACAAGAAAAGATATTTAAATGATTGGGTGAACTAACCTAAGAAATTTTGCACCTAAACACAAACAAAAACAATTATGAATCACTTTAGGATTTGATAGCTAATCGTTAACCTAAAGAAAATAGGAATAAATAATGAACATTGATAATATTTAACCCAACCTAAGTCAAGTTTAACTTAAGCTAAATCAAGTCAAATTTAAATGAACCAAATTTACGTGTTTGAGTTCAAACTCAAGCTAATCATGTTGGAATCCACATATCTAAGATAAACCTAAGGTGGTTGATAACCAAAATTAAAGGCTTAAAAAGGTTTCAAGTCAATCAAGAAGAAAGGGAATATGCCATGGAAAGGGAAGAGGCCAATCAAGCCAATCTCTTTCTCTTTTATCCAAAATGACTTACATGTGTGCAATCTCATTTGCTCTAATAGATTCAAAAGAAAAATTTGACCTTCTCACTACCTTTAGCTCCATCATTGGATTTCAATTCCCAAAGGCTGGTGACCTCAATTGAAATCCAATGCAGGCGCTTTTGGCTAAACATAAAAGGGAGAAGGATATTAAATTGGCTCTCTCTCGACTCCATCATCTTCTCCAAGTAAAATTGAATCCATACATAGCTTCCCATCCTCCCAAGCTCCACCAATTGATCCCAATACCAAATTCTAGTGAGCTACGATAAACATCCATCTCCACGTTGATCTAGAGGAAGGCAAAGCTTGATTCTTCCTCCAAAAATTTTGTATCACCTCGTTGAACATTTTTGAAATGGAAACCACACCGAGACCCCACACCAATGAGGTATGGATGAAATTGACTTCTTTTTCATTTAGCATTGGTTGTTTATGAAGTGAAGTAAACCCTAGGATTGATTAAACCATATAGATCTCTTCAAACCACTTTTTGATCATTTTGCAATAAAAATATTGTGTTTTATTGCATAGATCATCAATAATTATTTGCAAAAAGTGGATGGCACTCAGTTACTGCAATGGATGGAGACGATAAAATTATGACCATCCATTTTTTTCTATTTAGAACAAATGGCCATGATTTATCCTCTTAAGGAAACCATGGGATGTCTAGAGCCAACCGATCTTCAATTGAATGGCCCAAATCAAACCAAATCCATGCCACTAAAATAATATGGGATCTAGGTCGATAAACCTCACATGAGAAAGAGAAATAATAATTCTCAAAAATTAAACTAGGTCGACTATTTGAAGAATTCTTCTTAAAGTAAGTCTTCAAGTACCAAGCATTTCTATAGTCTTGTGCTGCTAGAATCTATTTCCTAGATTTTTAATAAAATGTCAATTCAAAACTTTATTAAATTCAATTTCATAAATTTAAAGTCCAATAATAGGATAGTTGAAATGTTTATTTAGCATCCCTATATCTATAAACATTTTCTACTTAATCTTGAATGGCCTTTGAAAATAATCTAAAAAGAACTCATTCCCCTTTGAAGCATTCTCTATTGATTTTCTGGATTAACAATCATTTTAAGACAAGCTTTGAAATCCATAAAAATAAAATTATATTTCTTTAATCAAGAGTGTTCTTAGGAAGAATTTTCTTATTCTTAGGATGTAATTAACTATAAGAGTTTTCTTTTATAAGAAACTATGAACTCGACATAAAAGAAACATTGTCCTACTTTTTCTTGTAGTTCAAGGGATAAATCTCTAGAATGCTTAAAAACCATTACCCTTAGGAGTCCTTATTAAGTAATCGAATCTATTATGGGATAACATTTTTATCTTTTGAGATAATGTTTATTCCTTATTGATGTATTTGATTACCTAAATAAGAAATTCTTAAAATCTATGTGGTGTCATATAATTTTCCACACAAAGATGTTTTCTAGGGACTCCATTAGGGAATGGTTCCTCTCTCCATCTTTTGAAATAGACTTTTATTTCTATACATCGGCAATGTTCTTGTGTTTCCATAGGTCAAGAATGCTCTTCATTCTATTGAATACCTCTCCATTTCATCCTTGGTCGAGTATACTCAAAATCTATTAAATAGATTATAGAACTTTCCTATTTGTTAAACTCAAATGAGAGGGTCTTATAACTCTTACATTTTCAACAAATTGAAATAAAAACTTCTTTTAAAAACGCCAGTCATAACGGAAATAGCTAAATTTTTCTTAATGGGTTAAAATTTTTTTCTTTTGACAACATTATGTTAAATAAAGCATATTATAATTTGTTTAATTTTTGTTTGAAAAATAGAAAATGGTTGGACATCTTATTTCAGTAGACTACTTAATGGCTCCGTCATCAAATTTAGAGCTGAATTTAAGGACTTGAACATCACCGCCAATTGAGTGAGTCTTACTTATG
Source organism: Cymbidium sinense (assembly GCA_021442155.1). Lineage (NCBI taxonomy): Eukaryota > Viridiplantae > Streptophyta > Magnoliopsida > Asparagales > Orchidaceae > Cymbidium > Cymbidium sinense. The sequence goes on from CM038222.1 coordinate 30,202,531, forward strand.
TTGTTGATTTGGCCATCAAAGATAAAAAGCCTATTCTAGAGTTTTCTAGTGTACCTCATAGTACCGCTACCATCAGCAAGAAAGTTCCTACTATGGTCACTAAAAGGGGTTCAGATGGGCCTTATGCTAAATCAAATCAATTTGCTTATTGAAAAGATATATATCCTCTTTTCTTCTAACACTTTTGAGGTAGCTTTTGAGCCACCCCTAATGATTATGAGTCAGAAAAAGATCAGAGGGAAAAGACTTAAAAGACAAGCTTTAAAAGAGAGAAAATAAAGTATAATGTTTAAAATAGAGCATGGTAGGGTGAGGGAAGGATATACCCTTCCAAATACTTCTCCTCTGCTAAGAGGTAACAAATTGCATCCTCTTTCTCCAACACAAGGAGAAGAAGATGTATCTTAAATTATGAGTTCTCCACCTTGCCCCTGTTCTTATAAAAGTAGAAAGAGCTTTAGATTGGTTAATAGGGTAACCCATGGTAAACTACAACAAATCCTTCATAGAACTCTTGGGTCCTCTTCCTACATTAAGGAGGAGATACATAGGGTCATGAAGGGTTAGATCTCTAGAGAGCCTGAGAGAGAGATCTCAGGGAGACCTTTGACTACCCAAAATGAAGGGAAGGAAAAAAATAGTCTTCCCTAGTAGAAGAAGGGATTATTGTCCTATGCCTTTTATAGTAGACCAATACCATCACTCAGGGAGGTCACTAACCTGGCATAGGGATGAGTCAGTTAGATTGAGAAGAGATAAGGTTATCCCTAGAAATGGAAACTAGAAGGGTTTATGTTAGAAAAACCTCATTGGCCCATAAGCCACAGATTCACTCACCATCACATCTAGAAAGAACATCTGTCATTTGGCCTACTAGAGAAAGGCCTTCACCACCTTGCTTAGTCCCTGAATCCTCATCTCATTCCTCCAATAAATGGATATAGTCACTTCACCTATCTCCTTATAACTGAGAGCTCTCAGATGAGGGACACCTTAGTTTGGAAGCTACTTTAGTGATAGTGGTAGTCCCCAATACCCAAAGAATGCATGATAAAGATACATATGAAGTGAAACATATGGATATAGAAGAAGAATCTGAAGCCATCCTTTATAGCAATGATATCCCTCTTCTTTTGAAAAAGAAGAAGTGGAAACCATTATAAGAGAGGATGAGGAGAAAAAAAAAGAAGGATTCAAGAACACTTTGACTTAGATTTGAATGACCTATTAGATAATGAACCTAGGCTACCCATAACATATATCTTCATGGTAAACATAGAGGCATCTAAGAAAGAATAGAAGAAAGTACAAGACACCACAAAAGAGAGCCATGTACCTGATCCCACTCAGCAATTGATCCTCCAATAATAGAAGAAGGATGACTAGATTTTGAGGATGGAGAAGAAGATGCAAGAGATGATTTGCTACTATACAATCACTCCAAAGTCTAGTTCTCACCTCTTCTCAGGAAAATTATTTAAAAAGATCAAAAGAGTCCCATCCCACAGATGAGACAAAGCTTGGTTTAGGTGAGTATCACTAAGAAGGTAAATTAATTGGTCATGTATATTCCAAAATTAACTTAAAGTTTTTAGTGAAATAATAGGTGAATGAAGCACTAGCATAATTCTATGGTACAATTCTAATTCCAAAGGGTAGATCCTACCTAGAGGAATATGAGTTTGTACCTTGCCCAAAAGGATTTTCACCCCATCTATTTAAAGTATTTGATGGGACTAGCACTCTATGGTGAAGTTTTATCTTTAATCTTCATATAAAATGAATTAAATGAAAACAAAAATAAAAATATTCTTTTCTTGGACACCATGTAGATCTGTAGATGTTCTTATTAAAGTGATCGGGTATGGCATTGAGGAATAATGTACTATCTTGAAAGATAGAAGTCACTACCGTACAATGGACCTAATCACCTAATAAGGACTCCTAAGGATGATGGGTCTTGACATTATATAGATTATTTACTTTTTTACATGAAAAAGTGAAGTAGGGTTTATTTTTAAGAAGTATTAAATTTTAGGCAAGCTCATAGATAATTTCATATCCTAAGGAATGATTCCTTAGGAATACTTATTAAGGTAAAGGATCATTTTCCAATGATTTGAAAGATAGGGACTATCAATCAATATTTTTGAAGATCAAATGGGATTGATCAAAAAGGATGAAGTTATTATCAAACTAAAGGGAGATATAGAGATGCTCAATGATGCTAGGAAGCTGCAGCATCCCAAACTATCCCATGATTTCTTTATATTTTCATTTGATGAGAATTATTTGTTTGATTGAATTTTTTTATTAGAAATTAGATTATTTTCTCATACAAGATCATGAAAATGCTTAAGATGAGATTTATGCTAGCCAAAGGAAAACAAACATTATCCTAAATCTAAAATTTTACAGGATAAAGTATCCAAATCTAAGGAGAAAATGTTTATGGTTTACCCACAAGAGAGGATAAAATAAATGGACTTACAACCGCTTGGGCCAACCAACTCCTCCATGATTTAAATACATGTAGACAAGTCTTATGCTTGAAAGATAGCATTATTGTATATTTAAAAGAAGACTATGTAAACTCACTCCCTAGACTATCATGAAGGAATGAACTCATAGATCTATAAATTTGTTAACCATTTATTTTTTGGACAAACACAAGATATATCATATAAACATGAGAAATTGTGGGCCAAAAATTACAAGAAAACCATGGTTTTAAAGTTCATGCCATGTTCTCCTAAAGGTGGAAGATCTAAAGCAGAAAGGAAGAAGATGATTTTAAGTGTGAAACATAGAACATGGGGCATTCTTTATTTATTTCTTCTTTTATTTCATTTGTGTTTTCTTTCCTTCCTTTTGGTTTGTTAAATTTCTCTTTCACATCTACATAAGACATTCTTATGATCAATGTTAACTTCCCATAACATTTATTCCAAATCCTAATTAAAAAAATTATATATATAGAAAAGTAAATCTAACTAAAACCTACAAAATATAGATCAAACACACCACAAGCATGTATATGAATAAATTAGACTTAAGATACACATGGGCAAGTCATTAGATTTTTTGGATTATGTGTGAAAGTTACATAGTAAAAAAAACATATTTATATTTTATTAAAGCATTACAATTATAAGAAGTAATGATTATTAAGATGCCATACTTGAGAAAATATGTGACTAAAAAACATTTTCATAAACAAAATCCATCAAATACAAAAGCAACATGACTAGAAAATGGTGACTTAGAGTGTGTATTTAATTTATGGTTTTATTTTAGAATTTTCTATGTGAAAGATTCAACTTAGATGGTGGTTCCATAGTGAATGAATTATTTAGAAATTTATGATGTGATTTTTTTCAAATGAACTACACTTACTATTGTTGTAAGAAGAAAAGAGAAGAATCACATTCTTTCATTATATTAAGTAATTTCTATGTAGATATATTATATTTTTCTTTATGAATCTTTTTATTATGTGTTTTAATTAATTAATTTTGATTTGCTCTAAATAAACCATTCAATAAGAAAGGCATTTTGGGATTACAAATGAATTACTATCACATAACACAAAACTTTATTTCTTTCCAAATTGTATCATGCAAAGGAATATAACCTAACTAATATACATAAAATGCAAATCTAAACACCTAATGAATGCAAAGAGATGTTGAAGAAAAATTTTAGATATTTCATGAATTAATGATTTTGTTAAGTAGAAAAGAGAAATTCTTTACATTGATAAACATATTTACATGTATTAAAGCATTTAGTATGCCAATTTTCCCAATTGGTACAAGACCTATCTACAAACCAAATCATGTCTAGACTAAGATACATTCTTAAATAAACATGTGCAAAATAAAACAAATGAATGGATGAAGAGTCATGTAAAAGATTTTAATTTATTTTTTTTGTGATTTATAAGGTTAGAAGATTTTCTTAATTCATTAGATGGTGGTGCATTTAAGAATTGAATTAAGAAATTTATGTTTTTTTTTCAAATGAACTATACACTTAATTATACAAAATGTTAAGAAAAGAGAAGAAAATCACTTCTATTTCATATCCACATATAAATATAAGTAGATTTTCATTTATGATCTTATTTATAGTTTGAATTTTTTTATTGTGATATAGTTTTCATATTTTTTTTTTAAAAATTTTCACATTACATAAGAATCTAAATAATTTATATTTGATACATTTATTAAATATTACAAAAAATTATATAAAAATAGAAAAAAGTAAATCTAACTAAAACACTATGTAAAAAACAGATGTGTATATGAATAAATTAGATAAAGATCTACATGAAATAAGCATGATTTTGATTATGTAAAAGAGTTTCCATAGAAAACATATTTATATTTTATTAAAGATAAGAATATGAAGTAATGATTAGAAAGATATACTTACCTATACATACACCATAACATCCATAAAAACATTATATAAAACAAAATGTGCATAAATGCAATGCAACATGATGAATGGTATTAGAATTTTCATTAAGCTTTTATTTTTTTATTTAATTAAATTTTCATGTGTAAAGCAAATGATTTCATTTAAGATTAATTTTTTTTTATGATTTTTTTTGAAGATACACTTCTTAATTATTACATGTTAAAGAGAAGAAAAGAAAGTGTTTTTTTATTTGATTATAATTTTAATAGATCATACAATCTTTATGATCTATTATTATAACCCATTGTAAAATAAAATTAATAAAAGAGATTTTATAATAAAGTGAATATATTATAATAATATATTTATTTCTTTATTTTATCTTGAAATTAATAGTGTTTCATATGTTTCTTCCTTGCTTGAATATGGTTTCTCCAAAGGCTTCACATGGTACATAAGACATAGTCTTATGATCAATGTTCACCCCCACTTCCCCATAACATTTATTCCAAATCTTAATTACAAAAATTATATAAAAATAGGAAAAGTAAATCTAACTAAAACCTACAAAATATAGATTAGCTAAACACACCACAGATCCCAAGCATGTATATGAATAAATTAGACTTAGCACCCCACACGTGGGCAACCAAGTCCACCTAGCCTATTTTTGGATTATGCTCAGGGGTATAAGTAGCCTACATAGTAAAACATATTTATATTTTTATTAAAGCACCCCTTAAGCACAATCCCCTATAGAAGTCAATGATTAGACTAAGATCGCCATACCATTCAGTCTACGCACATACACCATAACATCCAGTCTAAAACATTATATCATAAAATAAAATCAGGCATCAAACCATGCACCGCCCTAACATAGGACTAGAAATGGTGACTTAGCCTAATGTGTGTGCCATTTAAGGCTTGTGTGGTATGTCTTAGCTAGGTTTTAAGGTTAGAATTTTCTAAGTGTGAAAGGATTCAACTTAGATGGTGGTTCCATTTAAGTGATTGAATTGATTTAGTCAATTTTATTTGATGATGGTATTTTGTTTGAATGAACCTACACTTAATTATTAAGTGTTGTAAAGAGAAGAAAAGAGAAGAGAACTTCTCTTTCATCTCTACCTTAAGTAATTTCTAAGGTAGATTCATTAGCAATTTTTCTTTAGTGAATCTTTTATTATGTGTTTTAATTAATCCTAAGTTTTGATTTGCTCTAAATAAACCTATTCAATAAGAAAGGCATTTTGGGACTAATTAAAGTGAATTACTATCACATAACACATAAAACTTTATTTCTTTCCAACATGTGTATCATGCATATGAATATAACCTAAGCGTAGATATACATACAAATGCAAAGTCTTAGCACACCTTAATGATGAATGCAAAGAGATGTTGTTCAAGAAAATTTAGATATTTCATGAATGCATGATTTTGTTAAGTAGAAAAGAGAGGGATTCTTTTATCCATTGATCAAATGCATATTTACATGTATGAAAGACATAAGTGAGTATGGTGCCATTATTTTCTGCAACAGGGGTGTAAGGTACAAGACCTACTTGGGGCTACTTAAAGTCTCGTAACTCTGGGATGTCTAGACTAAGATACCACTTTTCTTAAATACATGTGCAGGTACAAAAGCAAATGAATGGATGAAGAGTCAAGTAAAAGATTTTTTTAATTTATTTTTTGGTTTGATTTATATATATGTAATATGAAGATCCTTCTTAATTCATTACATGGGAGTGCATAGGAATGAACTTAAGAAAGTGTTGTTTTTTTTTTCAAATGAACTATACACTTTGCAAATCCTATACAAACCCATGTTAAGAAAAGAGAAGAAAATCACATTAAACACATTTCTATATTATAACCACATGCAAGCTTATAAATATATATAAGTAGAATACTTTCATTTATGATCTTCTATTTATAGATCTTGAAATTAATTTTTGGTTTAGTTGTGATAATAGCCATTCATACCCTTACTTTAGCCAAAGCATGCAATTTGACATAAAGAAAACATTTCGATCTAATTTGCTTTTTCAAAAGGTATGAATGCACGAGTTCACATTGCAAACAACATTTAACATACTTGGAAAGAGATAAAGTGATGTACGCATGTAATTTTATTCACCCTAATTAATTCCTAAAGACAATCCTATGAAATTAGGTTATTTAAAGTGAATCAAAATTATTTTAAAAAGATTTTTGTTTTAATTATGAATTTAATTTTATTTAGAAAATGTGAGAAGAGTTTGCAGGTCCTAACCCATTTTCCCCATGTGTGAATTAGTTTAGTTTCATTTTAGAACCATTAGATTGATTTTGTGTTTGTTTTAGGTTAAGGTGTAAATTAAATCCATTAATTACCCCATACCTACACCACTTTAACATAATTAACAAACTAATTATGAGCCAACATATGATATGCAACCACATGGAATTTAAATCAACAATGCTCCTAAGAAAGAAAGGGGCCTAATGCAATTGGCTCACAATTAATGATTAATTATGAAAAAGAGTTTAATTAAGTACTTTCATAACCCCTCCCACACATGTGGGTTGGATTTGATTTCCTTAGGCTTACCTTAGGCTTTTGAACACCTAAGGATCTACCCAAGATTGGGATTGATTAAGTGATTAAGTTTTTGGATTAATTTTTGAGTTTGAGTTTGGCTAATTAAGCTATTTAATGAAATGATTAAATCATTAATCAGTTTGTAAATTATTTAAGTCTTCATCCAAATGAAATAGACTTAGGGGAAAAGATTTGGAAAATGCATCCTAATCTCATTCCCTAAGTTTATCCATTGTTCCAAGATGATTAAAAAGCTTAATTAATGAATTCATCACCATTTAATAGGTTAGTTAATCATTTAATTGATTAAGGGAGTGATTAGAGATGAAACAAGCAATTACCTACATTAATCCAATAATAAATTCCTAGAAAATCATGGGAGGCAGAGGTCATCCCACTAATTAACCCTAAGGAGTTTGAAATTAATTATTCAAATAATTAAGAAGTAATTAACATAATCACATCCCCAATAAAACCTAAATTACGTAAATATTATTGTTCAGAATCAATTAAAGTTATTTTTATATTATTCCGCTTTGAATTATCTTTAAAATGAAGTTGAGTTTGCATTTTTTAGATTATTCTATATTTAGTTAGAAATTTTTAAAGTTTCAGTGATTAAAGGATAATTAAATACCCTATTTATATAACTTATCCTGTCAGCCCCACATGGGCTGCTGACACGGCAAGCGCTTTCCATGTGGTGCGACAGGATTGGTTATTTAAGTTGTTAAATTGAATGTCGCTTCAGCCGACGGTGCTACGTTATTTCCCTTGGACTGTTCGATCAAAGATCAAATAGTTAGGATTAAACTCATGATTTTGAATGATTAAAATCATCAAATCTAAATGGATTAATCAGGATTATCCATCCAAAATATGTTGGGTGGGCGGTCCATGATTCATCCCTGCCCTCATTTGCGGGTGATGGAGATCGTCCATCTATAGCTTGATCCGAGCTCACTTGAGCTTAGATTGGTTAGCACTCAACCCACACCATCTAGAGTCAAAGAGGATAACATCCAATGGTGGAAATCTATTAGGATTACACTTCCCTTCAAAAAGGACCAAAGAATTTTAAACTTAAGCTCGATTTTGAGGCATACCTCACTGAAGGCTATCATTGGCGCTCCCAACCATTGAGGTAGCTTCGTCTAGTGGAGACAAAGCCCTGTTGAAGGTTTGAGGGTTCAATTTGCAATGGATCTTCCAATTGACCAAAGCTTGCTTCGATGGCTTGCGACTTTGATCGAACTCCTCCTTCCCATGACTTGTTTGCTTGGAAAATAGCTTGGGTGAGCTCGACTTGCCTCCATGATGGTGCTTGCAAAGTGAATTTGACTTTTGTGGAATCATGAGTGAGTTGGAAAATTCTCCTACCTCCCCTATTTTTGGCTTAAGGAAAACCGAGAAGGAGAAATTTGAATGAACTTGAGAAAACTTGGAGAAGCTTGGGGAAGCTCTGTTTGGGTTCCAGGGGCTCAATCGAATGCAAGTGTGGTGAATTGGAATGGAATGAGGGGGAGTATATCTTCTCCTACTTGGATTAGATTGCCATGAGTCTACTTACCATTTTGATCAAATTGGTTTGATTGGATAGGTTATTTTTGTTGTTATAAGCTCCATATGATTCAATTTGGCAGAGGGGTCATGGTGTGGAGTTGCACATGTGTTAAATGAGGATGTGAGAGATTTGATGTGGAGAATTTTAAGTGGAGGGGTCAATTTTGTCTTTGGGTTGGGTTTGGATAACCCAAACGCATTGGATCATATGCACCACCCTCCTTGATGTCCAAATGGTCCACTAGGATAGTGCCAAGTGATCTTGAGATGGAATATGATCAAATTCCAAGTGAATTTGACCATAGGTTACCCTTTGACCTAGGGATAAAATGATCATTTGGCTTTGATTTTGATTTGAGCAGATTTGGAATGATTGAAAAATGGGTTGTGCCAATTTTCAATGAATTTGGAGTTCATTTGATATGATTTGGCTCATGCTGACCCATTTAGGTCAAAATGGGTCAACTTTCAAATTGAGTCAAACGAAGGGTTAGGTCAAGTTCATATGATCATTTGAAATGTTTTGGTATCATTGGTTTGGTTCAAATTGGTTTATATTTGGTTTTGGTTCATTTGAGTTCACTTAGGTCAAATGGGTCAAGTTGATAAATTTGACCCATTTGTCCCAATTGGGTTAGATTTTGCTCAAATGATGACTTTGCCATGTTCAATCATTGATCATAAACTGGTTTATATCAATGGTTTCAATCGATTTGGCTTATGGTAGATTTTTCCTAGTTTAGGTTTCATTTGGGTTAGATGTTGACTTGGTCAAAGGTTAGGTTTGACTTGGTTTGACCCAATTTGAGTGATTGATCATCCTAATATGATTTTTGCTCATAATTTGGGTTGGATTAGAATTTGGCTCAAAAGTTGTTTTAGGTCACTTTGGGTCAAGTGAGCCTAAGTGGGCCAATTGACTTGATTAAGGCTTGATTAAAGTTTGGTTGAACTCAAATATGGACTTATGATTGAAATATAAATCTAATTGCAAGTGATTTGGAGTCAAAATGGGTTTTGACTCATTTGAAAATTTCAAGTTCAAAGGATGAACATGGGTTTGATTTGGGTTTGTTTGATTTTGGCTTGATGATTGAAGTTTGTGTTTATATTTGGTTTGTGATTGTAGGATTGATTGTTTGAAGAGAAAATCCAAAGGTTTGGATTGATTTGAGTTTGATTTGGCTAAGTTCAAGAATTTGACTTGAAAGGGTATAGGTTTGTTTTAGGTTAGATTTGGGTTTGTGTTTTAAATTTGTTTTTGGTTTTTTAATTTATATTTCATTTATATTTGTGAATATAAATGAGAATATAAATGGGTTATGAGAAAATCTCTTGATTTTGAAGTGATTCAAATTTGGTTTGAGCTAAGTCCATAAGATGAAATCAAAGTGACTTAGGAAAGATTTTAGATTTGGATTTGAGTTTTGGATTTGGTTTTGGTTACTTGAATTTATATTTCATTTATATTTGTGAATATAATGAGAATATAAATAAGTTGTGAGAAAATCTTTTGAGTTTGAATTGATTTGGAAATTTGGAATTTATTTAAATGATTTGAGAAAGGTCATTTAAGTTGGAATTTGATTTGAATTTGGAGTAAGTTTGGGTTTTAAATTTGATTTGTAAGAAGAAAGTGAGGATTGAGTTTGAGCTATAGGGTAGGAAAGTTTTTCTAACACCCTTAAGGCATAAACTATTCCTATGGCTAACTCTTCAAGTCTCTAAGATTAGGTTAATGGTTCACCTAATCACTAGAAGTGTCTTAAGATTAAGGAACTCTTAATGTCTAAGAGGAGTCCTATGTATAAGATGGAGAAGTTGAGATCTCACTCAAAAAGTGAGGTCAACAAAGGGTGCCCAATAGGTGTGGTGTGATTGACAAGGTACAGTACACATATTGGTGTTGACCGAGACGATCAACAACCCTCAAATGATCGCAAGCACTAACATAAATAATCTACTCCCAAACTATAGGTGTAGAAGGAATCAAGAGCTTAGTGCAATGCAAGTCTACTTGTATCTAAGACATAAGAGAGTTACGGAGGAATCCATTAGGGATTGAGTATATGAACCTTCCACTGAGGAAAAAGGTTCAAGTCATCCATTGGGGGATGAAAGATTTGATTTCATTTGCATGTCACCGAGGAGATATTTGTTTTGATTTGTTGATTTATGATTTGTTGTTCCATTAGGGACGAAAATGTGAACTCTCCACTAGGGGAGCAAGTTCAAGTCATCCACTGGAGGAAAAAGAGGTTGTGAAATCTGTTGAGGGATTAAAATTTGGGATTCACTGGGGAACCATAAAGACTTGCATCTCATTGAGGAGAAGCAAATTGATTTGATTTGTTTAATTGATTTAACTTCATTAGGGAGGTTGAATTTGATTTGTTTGTTTAGTTTAACCCCAATGGGGAGGAAGGTTGATTTTGTTTTAGATTTTGAATTTTGATTTTTGAGATGAACCCTATTGGTTTGCGATGGATCGTACTGAGTAGGGGCCATGTCGGCCTTGGTCTAGCTTAGGTTCACCAATCCAAAGGGGTAGTCTACCAACCATATAATAGGAGTATCCAACCAAAGGGATTTCCTTTCAATGCGTAGCAACTATACTAGGAAGAAAGCATAATAGACTTACATTTTTGAAAGTAAGGATCAATCACTGGGGTGATCGGTTGGTAACACAATGAATCAAACCCAACCTAAGGCTAAATACTGAGTGAATGCCACTGGGGGACTTAAATCAGCTCAAAGATAGTCAAAATTAATTTTATTTTTAACTATATTTGGTGGATCTCATCAGTTTGCGATGGACTGCATTGAGTAGGGGCCATGTTGGCCTTGATCTAATACAGATTTACCAATCTAAAGGGAGTAGTCTACCAGCCACATAGTAAGACTACCCAACCAAAGGGGTTGCCTTTCAGTTTGCAATGATCAATTGAAGGAAGAAAGCATGGGGACTCACATCGAACAAGGATCATGACATTAGCAAGGTAACATGTCAACTCAAGAGAATGAGTGAAAGTTGGGAGACTTAAATCAGCTTAAAGATAGTCAAAGTTAATTTCATTTTTTAACTATATTTGATGGATCCCATTGATTTGCAATGGACTACACTAAGTAGGGGTCGTGGTGCCTTGATCTATCTCAGATTTATCAATCCAATAGGAGTAGCTTCCCGGCCAAGGGGAGAACTATCCAACCAAAGGGGTGCCTTTGAATTTGCAGCAACTGATTTAGGGAAGAAAGCTCAAGGACTCACATCTTTCTTGAATAAAAGACCACAATGGTGACACATTAGCAAGATAACATGTCAACCTGACCTGGGGTTGCCCATCAATTTGTGGTAGTCATGCAAGAAAGAATGCGTAGTATACTTATATCTTCTAAAGCAAAATGACTGTTGGGGCAACCTATTTGTGGTAAAATAGATTGAACCTGACTTAAGAATGACTATAGGGAGAGTGCTGACCTAGGGAGCTATCTCAACTCAAGTAGTCAGGCTATTCCTACAGGGAGTTCTGATGGCAATGCCCTAAAGATAGGATGCCTGCTTGGGAAAGGGGCCACTAGGGGCTTGAATACCTAATCCACAAGCAAATTAATTTGTTTATTTTGTTTATTTATTTATCATGGACCCTGTTGGTTGGTGAGGGATCATACTAAGAAATAATTTATATTAGCCTAGACCTATCTCAGTTTTATTGAACCAAGGGAGAATCTGTGCATCCGCTGAATGGATTCTCCAACCATAGGGGTAGCTACTAGAAAAGAGGAATGTCCAATCCAAGAGTAACCCAGGTAGTTTTTAAATGGGGTTACTAAGAATGTGATCCAAATAGAGTGCCCATAGGGGAAGGGGCCACTAAGGGCTTTATCCAAAACCTTGGAGAAGATAATTTGTATAAGTATTCGATGGCCAACTCAAGGAGAATGCTCGGGGACTCATATCTGCCAAGAGTGGTGTATATGCCAGGTAAGTCGCTGCTAACATAGTGAACATCAACTAACCTAAGGTAACCATCAATTTACAATAATCAGCCTAGGAAGAAAGCATCGGGGACTCACATCCTCCTATAGCAAAACTGATTGTCGGGATAGTCTATCTTCAGCACGACATGTGTTATCTAACCTAGGGCAACTACTGAGTGAATGCCACTATGGGACTTATACCAACTCAAGAGTAGTCATAAGGAAAGGAGCCACTAGGAGACTTATCCTAAACCTCAAATATACTCAACCTAGTCAGTACATGATGGTTAGTTCAAGATGAAAGCTTGTAGACTTACATCCTCTTAAACTGAGTCAACATGAGGTAGCTTACTGGCTGTGCAGTGAAGTCTACCATACTAACAAGGTGCTCCTTGGTCTACAATGGTCAAATCAGGAAGAAAGCATTGGGACTCACATCTACCAGACAAGTGACCACTGGGGTGATATACTAACAAAGTAGTATGTCAGCCTAACCTAGAGCAGCTAATGAGTGAGTGTAATAGGGGGCTTGCTCCCACATCAAAATAGCCTGAGATAAAAGATATGTGTTTGTTGTTGTGTTTGTGTTTTAGGGAATAAGATGGCTCTTGGGTTCTCTCACACCTACCTTAAACATGTTGGGGAATTTGATGAAGTGGTGCCATGAATGGTAGTTGAAATCCCACCAAGAAAGGATGCCGCTTGGGTTCTCTCATAGCTGAGTTAGTTGTGCTAGTAAAAATAGGATGCCTCTTGGGTTCTCTCACACATATTCTAGTAGTGCCTAGGGATTATGTTTAATTGTGTTTGTGTTGTAAAAGAAAGGGTAGGATGCCTCTTGGGTTCTCTTACACCTAACCTAAACACGCCATGGCGGATTCGTAAGTAAGCAAACAATGCTTCTAAAGAATAGAATATTTTGATGGATTGGAATAGAATTTTTTATAATAATTATTTTCTAACATATTTTATGAGTAATATTTCTTCAAATAGATCCCATTAATTGGAAGCATCAGCTGTTCCCCTTTAAAATCAATAAGCTGGTAAGATCCTCCTTAGTAGGCCTTCTCTATGGTAAAAGGGCCTTCCCAAGTGGGTTTAAACTTGCCTCCTATCTTTTGACAAGCAACAATTGCTCTCTGTAGAGTGAAAATAAGCTCTCCTACTTGGAAAGCTCTAGGGTGGACTAGTTTATTGTGGGCTTGAATCATTTTAGCTTTGTACAACTCAAGATTTTGGAACACTTATAGGTGTCTCTCCTCCAAACCTTCGAGCTCTTCTAACCGCAACTTGGCATTCTTCTCTATAGTGATTTGACTACCCATTACTATCCTTAGTGATGGGAGTTGTACTTTTAATGGTAAAACATATTGAAACCCATACACTAAGGAGAACGGGGTAGATCTGGTTGGAGTTCTGTATATGGTGCGATATGCCCACAATGCTTCAACTAACTGCTCATGCCACTATCACTTGTTGTCATCAAGTGTCTTCTTTATTATCTAGATTTGAGTTTTGTTGAATGCTTCTGCTAGGCCATTCTCCCTGGGATAATAAATGGTGGAGTATCTCTAATCTATACTGTGTGCTGGCAAAGCTATTGATTATGGTGCACTTGAATGCAATACCATTATCAGATATAATTTTTCAAAGAACCCAGAACTTATAGATGATATGATTCTTGAAAAATTGGAGCACATGCTAAGCTGTGACCTCTCTGAGTGGGATTGCCTCTGCCAACTTGGAAAAGTAATCGGTGGCAGATAAGATGAACCGAATACCCTTGGAAGAAGGAGGATCGATAGGACCCATAATGTTGGTACCTCAATACTCAAATGGCCATGAGGCCAAAGTAGGATGTAGAATGTTGGGCAGTTGATGTACGACCACACCATCTACCTGACACAGATGACATCTCCTAGCTACATATATGTAGTCTGTAATCATTGAAGGCTGTTAGTATCTTAGTCTCTTGATTTTTTCTTTCATATCCGGATTGGATTGAAGTACTTCACATAGACCTGAATGTACCTCAGTCACGATTCTACGGGCTTCATGTTTGTCTAAACAATGTAACCACATTTGATTGAAGGACCATCGGTACAAGGTTCCATCCATGAGAGCATAGGAGAGAGCTCTCTGCTTCATCTGATGGGCTTATGACTTCTCTTGAGGTAGTTTTCCTCTAGTCAATTAATCTATGAATGGTTGCCTATAGTTCAGCTCCTTGTCCTTTTCAGCAATGGCAACCTCCCCTTCAAGAGAAAGTCTCTCGACAAGTTTAGTGTCAATAAAGGATAGGACTTGTCTATTTTGGACCCTTATTGATATGGACTCATTTTCTAGACATGCCAATTCTTTGGCAAGTTTTGCTAAAGCATCTGCTACTATGTTCTCTCCTCAAGGGACCTTGCAGATGGTGACCTCAAGGATTTGGGCTAACAGCTTCGCGGTATACTCATGATAATGACGAAGCCTAGGTTTGAGAACCTTGTAGGACCCAACAATCTGGTTGATGACCAACTGAGAGACCCAGTAGATGTTGATGCTCTTGACACACACTGTAATGGCTAACTCTAGACCAACAATTAAAGCTTCATACAAGGCTTCATTATTGTTGCATGGATTGGAGAGATAGTATGAGAATCTCATCACGTCGCAGTCCAAAGTTAAGAGAACTATCCTTACCCCTACCTTTCTTGGAAGAGTATATCATGGTTCTTCTCTTTTATGAAAGGAAGCCACAGCATCAAAATACATCTCCCAACAGTGATTGTCAACCTCCCCTAAGTTCATGATTTGTTCATTAGGGAGATCATCACTAAGCGAGGAATCAGCAAGAAGTAGGTGTGCTGTTAAGAAATTTGCTAGTGCTTGTCCTTTCACCATACAGAGAGGTACAAATGTGACATCAAATTGTGAGAGAATCATTGACCAATGTACCAACCATCCAGATAACATCAGCCATGTCATGAGATACTGTAGTGGATTGATTCATACAGTAAGCATTCCTTTAGTAAGGAATTCAAAAGCAGATATACCTGGCGTGATAAACACCCGAAAAGTTCCGCATCTTACCCGGGCAAGTCAAGTTCACCTTATGAGAAAGCATATAGTGTCATAGATTTTGGGATGCAAAGATTAAAGCTAGGTAATATTTCGCAATAGGTGTGTAGTTTACTTCAACAGGGATCAGGTGATGACTGAGGTAGTAAAGAGCATTCTCCTTCCATTTATCTTTAGTTTGAGCCAACAAAGTGCCAAGGGAGTCGTCTAAAGCAGCAATTTAGAGGATAAGTGACATGCCTGAAATAGGGGCTGCTATAACTATCAGCTTCACCAAATACTATTTGATATCTTCAAAGGCATGCTGGCACTTGTCATCCCACTTGAACTTCGCATCCTTTTTGATAAGTGCAGAAAATGGATTGCATCTCCCTAATAGGTTGAAGATAAAGCATCTTAGATATGCCAACCGTCCTTGGAAAGATCTGAGTTGAGTTAGACTTTTAGGGGGTATCATTTCTAAAATAGCTTTGATCTTCTCTGGATCTATCTTTATTCCCTAGTGTCAGACAACAAACCTAAGGAACTTTCATGAAGCTACTTTGAATGCAAACTTCAGGGGGATCATTTTGAGGTTAAATTATCTTAACAGTTTAAAAACTACTCTCAAGTCAAAGAGATGGTCTTCATTTTCTTTGCTTTTGACTACTAAATCTTCAACATAACATTCAACTTGATGATGAAATGAGTTCATTGAAGATTTGAGTCATGGCCTGTTGGTATGTAGCACAAGCATTTTTAAGGCCGAAAGGCATGACCTTATAACAATAGATTCTGATCGGGGTTCAAAAAGCAATATTTTTTTCATCCTCGGGGGCCATCTTAATTTGGTTGTAGCCAGATGACCCATCCATAAAGGAGAATATTGCATGAGATAAGGTGATGTCCAACATTTATTCTAGTATTGAAAGTGGAAATTCAACCTTAGGACATGCCTTATTTAAGTCCTTGAAATTGATGAATATGCAAATTTGGCCATTCTTCCACTTAATTGGCACAACACTGGCTAACCAAGTAGGGTATTTTTCTTTCCTGATGAAACCAGAATTGATCAATTTCTTGACTTCAGAAATGACCTGTTGTTTGATTTCTAATCGCATATGTCTAGGAGCTTGCTTAATAGGGTTGATGTTAGGATCTATTGCTAGTTTGAGGGCTGCTACATCAAGAGATAATCCAGGCATCTCTTCATAACTCCAAACAAAGCAATCCTTAAACTCAGTCAATAGCCTAACTTAGTCATTGGTTTCTTCTTCATTTTGTAGAGAACTGATGTATGATGGGCATGGATCTTCTTCTATTCTAAGGTTGATTTCTTTAAGCTTGACAATTATTGAATGGATTTCTTCTTCATTTGAATCATCTGAAGTCCCTAAACACACTTCCTCATAAGATTTAGTGTGGTTTGAAAAGATTCTATCAAACTCTAGATGATTAATGATAATTAAGCAATAACCATCATCATCAGCTGGACCCACTGTACCGAATCCTAATCCTGATCTTGATTGTGCACCCCTGCCTCTGTTGTTCCACAGCTTCTCAAAGTACTCTGACCTATGCTTAGATCATGTATAAGGAATCAAACCTTTCTTTGCAAAATTAAGAACACAAGGTGTGTGCTAATGAAAATGTAATTCCATTAAATCTTTATATGAATTATCATCAAGTTCTACATCAGCTTCTGGACTTGAAGATGATGATCCTAATAGGAATCTCTTTGGCTTCACATTAATGGAAGACCTAGGGCCTTCCTTAACTATTAAACCTTTAACTTTTTTAAGAAGAAAGTGAGGTTAGAGCTAAAGTTCCTAACTATTGTCTGATGGTTTTACATAAACCTGATTCGAATATATTCATGCTTTGCTTTGAGGCCTAGTCTTCATCACTATCTAGCTCAAGTGTCACCTCCAATGAAACTCGCTGAGAGGGGTTGGCTGGTATGTTATCACATGAGACTCATCCTCTGAGCTAGATTCCAAGTCTATATGAATAGTAGGGGTAATCCTGTGAACTATAACATTACCCCTATTGGCTGATGGCTAGCCAGGGGGTCTTCCACCTCTGAAACTGACTCTGTGTCTACCTCTGACTCTGTCTAGTGGAGGTCGAGTCATCCTACCCATATTTCCATATGATGGAATAAATTGTGGGTGGAATTTGACATGCTGCTATACTTCTTCCTTGATGTCCTTTTCTCATTCACTTATATTTTCCTTTTTCTTTTCTTTTCTTTCTCTTATTTTTTTCTTCTTTTTCTTTTTCTTTTGAATTTGAATTTTGACCAAGTTCACGAGAAAAGGTGTTTTGAGGAAGATAGTAGGTCGCATCTTCATATATCTTAACCTCTCTAACTGAAAAATGGTTTTTCATTTCCTTTGACATAGTATTCAATTCCATCCTTCTGGAGCTTGATGCACTAACGGAGGAAGGATGGAATAATCTTATTCTGGTGCAACCAAGGCCTACCGAGCAATGCAGTGAATAAAGTATTTGAATCAATTATGTAGAACTTCAGTCTTCTAGTCACCTATCTCTAAAGGTAACACTATGGAACCTAAATCCCTCTCACCTTGTCCATTGAATCCTCTCAATATCATCTGATCTCCTCAGAGTGCAGAGATGTCAATCTTCAAATAGGCAAGGGTTTTTTGACTCATAATGTTCACCGATGCACCTAGATCTACAAGAACCCTAGAAAGTCTAAATCTGAACATATCTACTATGATGTAGAGGGGACAGTTGTGCTCCATGTCCCCCAGCAGATGGTCTTCATCCATGAATGTGACTCCCTAGGATTCTCTTGAATAATGTGCCTCCTCTCCAATAGTGATCAGCTGAGCTAAGCATATCTCTGGATCGAGAAGAGCCTCGACTAATGATTCCCTTATCTCTTTAGATAAGACAAGCACATCATAGATGCTTAACTTAACTAAAAACTTTTTAGGTGAGCAAGGACATTGTAATCCACATTGGGCTGTTCCTCCATAAGCATATCCATGGGTGGATTATCCTGTGGAGGGGCTTCTGGCTCATTAGTGCCAATGACTTATTTTGCCTTATCTTGAGGTGCTGCCCTAGGAGGTAGAACCTTGCCACTACAGAGGTTGACTTCGTTAATCTCTTATGATAGTTTAGTGGAAGATTTTACCTACTCATCAGGCTCATCTATAGCTTCACCTATGGGACCCTCAGAATTAGATGATTCCAAGAATATCTTAAGATGTGAACCCATATTATTCAAAGAAGGAAAATCCATCTCTAAATCAAAAAAGGGAAGATCAGAGTTATAATAATTATTATTTAGAATTAGAGAGCTTTCAAAAAGAGTAGAGTTAGACAACCCATCAGATGTGACACTGATATAATTCAAACTAGCTTTATTTCTTGATTTTTTAGATTTAGAAGGAGGTACATAATAAAATTTTAGTAAAGTAAATGGGGTGAGGGATTTGATGCCCTCATCCGCCGATATAATATGTCTACTAGAAGAAGAGCTAGCTGAAGTAGAGGTGTCGGCTGCGGTAGTAGCTACAACGGTGGACTGGAGGCTTGGCTTGGTCGGTGGTTGCGCTACTTAGCTATCCTAGGCTAGCATGGGCTACTGCTGCTACTGAGCTCCCACCTTCCCTAAGTTGTCTGTGGTAACTTGAGAACCTTCCTTGATGTTGGAGGTTCGAGCTACCTCAAGCACCTGTAAGGAAACCTTTTTGATTTTTGATACAATCTTTTTAGAGGTTCAAGATAAGAAGATATCCCAACCTTCTTTGGTTTTGAGAGGATCACAGGTATCCTCAAGGATTACCCTAATGGAACTGGATGGTTGTTCCACTAAGTATTTCTTTGGGATAACTATGGCACCTATCTTGTAGCTATGCTCAAGCTAGTCCTTGAATATAAAGCAATCCTCCAAAACATGGCCTAGCATGCAGTAGTAGGGGAAAAAGTTAGGATCATTGCTCCTACCCACTTCCTCTGACTTTCTAGGCTTGGGTAGCTGAAAGTCAGGTTTCTTTAAAAGATTCTTAAAGATTTTCCTAACTACCTCCATCTTAAATGAATAAGGCTTATTTAGTTTATCCAAAAGAGTAGGTGGATGGTAGCTACCTGGTGGTGGGTATGTGTATAGCTACTACTGTGAGTATGGCTGAGGAGGGGGTGATGAAGGCCATGGAGGCTATTGTAGTGTCTTATAGGATAGCCTAGGCAGTGGTAGATGAGGTGGAAGTGATGGCTATGGAGCTCGAGGTATCTCATATTGCTTTTTGGCCGGTTGCTTCCCCTTGTCCACTGCTACTACTACCCCTGGCTTCTTCTCATAAGCTTTTTGTGGCTTTGGCTTCGTTGATTGATCCAAAAAGGTAACTATTTGGCTTCTCCTTATAAACTAGCCACCTTGTTGATTAGCTTCTCAAATATTTTCATGGTAAAACCTTTGAGCATGAAGGTGACTGGGCCACGAATATTCTTTAATAAAATCTTAATGGCATGTTGTTCAGACAACTATGGTTGACATTTCATACTCAAATTATGCCATCTAAAAATATAATCAATCAGGGACTCACTAGGGTGTTGTTGAGCCACAACGATATCGCCTACAATCAAACCTCTTAATGAAGAGTTGCTCCAACTCAACAAAAGTCTTCACTAAATTATTGGGGAGTTCACCATACCAATCAAAGGCTATGCTGCTAAGCTACTAATAAAAAGATAGAACAAAAGAGCATCACTGCCACTAGCATTGTAACAGCTGGCCCTGAAGTGTGCTATTTGCTAACGTGGGTTCCTACAGCCATCAAAGCTCTTGAAAAAAGGTGGCATAAAACCCTTAGGATACTAGATGGCATCGAATTCCTCTGGGTAGGGTCTACCCTTTGGAACTGATGATCCTCCTTGGGCTTGTGCCAACACTGCTCAACCATGAGTTTAATATCTTTTTCTTATACGGAGGTACTATCCACTACCTTCCTATACAAGCTTGTGCTACTCTTCTCTACTGGAGGTAAACTCTTAGGCTGATCTAAGACATGCAACAACTCAGGCTAACCTATTTCTACAATAGTAGGATGCACTGCTAGGGCTTGGTTCTAAAGTGTCAAAACTGCTACTAGCAAGTCTTCAAGCCTCTTTCCCATTGTATCAATTTGTTCATCCTTATGTTTAAGTTTTTGAAGGAGGAGTTGGGTCAAGTGGGCAGGGGCTCTCTTTTCCCTAGATGATGCCTTCATGGCCTTCGCCGGAACAGTGGATGATGGAACTTGTACTGGAGATGGTGGGCGTAGAGTAGAGCAGTGTGGTGGAGGCACCACTGACTCTCTCTGTGAGCTCCTCTCCTCATGGTAGTACCCATCAAAATTTTAGTATGATCACCATGGGTAGCAATCGATAAATTGATGAGGTCGAGGACCACCCTACTACCTCCGCCTCTCTTGGCTAGTAACCTATACTGATACACAGGCCTCTCTAGCCCTCTCCTATCTAATATGTATGCCCACACTGTGAGGAATGAGTAAACATATGTCAAATTGAGCCCCAAACTCTGATCGTCGGTAAGCTCCAACTCCAAACTAATCTATATGACCTCCCTCATCTCGATCAAACTTGTAGGTGGAGTTTAAACTGAGATCCTCATAATATCTTCTTCTCCGTCAGATCTAGAGAGAGGATGGAACTTGTTTTCTATGATTAGTAGAGAAACCATCCTAGATAACTCCTCTACTACATAATGGGAAACTGTCTTTAGCTCCCTAGTTATGTGGTTGTAATGCCACTTGATCTTGCAGCATCAGTTACAGTGTTAAATCCTACTGGGAGGGGAAGCATGAGAACTAGACCCTACCTCATAGGTGAGGGTGACTATCCATGAAGATTTGGTAGCCTTCCCCTTGGAGGAATCCAACGAGTGGTTGCTAGTTCATAATGGGGCAAAAAGGGCAACAAATGAGTGCACTGGCAATGGAACTGCAACTACTATAAGAACTGCCATAGCCTTCCTCTTCAGTGAGGGAAACTCTGAGTCAGATGGCATCTCAACCTGGATGACCAGCTTCTGCCCGGTCACCACACTCTTGCTAATGGTTGTGAGGGTGGTCCCCTCATAATTGATCCTAGCCCCCTCGAAACCTCAACCAAAATGAATGAGGTGGGAAAAGTCAGTATGTGGGAGGCTAGCCCGATCCAAGGCCAAATCCATCCCAAAAGGAAATGTGAAGACATACTTCTGCCGCCAAAAATCAACTGAATCAAGTTGACCAAAGGGGTTAAAATTCTTCAATTTTGGAAAATAAAACTGAATCAGATTTCTACTTTTGCTAACCTTTTGAATTTTGATTTTAGAATTTTGAACTCACACTCAAAAATTTGAATATGTTAAGTGGGGCTCGTTGATTTTAGAGAGAGATTTTGGATTGATTGGAAAGGAGATTTTTGAGTTTAGCATCCATTTTCAATAAATTTATGTATGTTGAAAATGGGTTCAAAAATATTTTTGAAGAGATTGATTCTTCCATTGGTTCATATTTGAATTTGGTTTTTGTGTTTGAGGACCCTTCATTTAAGAAATTTGAGTACGTTAAAGTAAAGGGTCAATTGATTTTGTTTGGATTTTTTATTTTGGAATTTACTTAGCAAATTTGGGTATGCTAAGTAGGGTGTTTGAAAATAATTTTCTTCTTTTGTTTGCTTGTTTGTAAATTATGTGTGAATTTGAGAATGGAATCTTTACTTAGCAAATTTGGGTATGCTAAATAAAGTCCAAATGTGTTTTGCATTTTGTTTTTTTTTTTTGAAAGAGAGGATCTTTACTTAGCAAATTTGAGTATGCTAAATGAAGAATCCAAATGTGTTTTATTTTGATTTTTTTAAAAGAGGATTTTTTTACTTAGCAAATTTAGGCATGCTAAATAGAAGACATCCTAATGTGTTTGATTTTTATGATGTTTTGAAAAGAAGATATTTACTTAGAAAATTTGGGTATGCTAAATAAAGGATCCATGTGTGCTTTGAGTTTTGATTTTGAACTTTGAAAATGATAACCTTACTTAGCAAATTTGTGTATGTTAAATAAGGTTCAAATGCATTTTTGATTTTGATGTTTTTGATTTTGAAAGGAGGGATATTTACTTAGAAAATTTGGGTATGCTAAATAAAAAATTTATATGTGTTTTGATTTTGTTATTTTGAAGAGGATCTTTATTGAGCAAATTTGGGTCTGCTAAATAAAGAATCCAAATGTGATTGAATTTTTATAATTTTAAAAGGAGGATTTCTATTTAACAAATTTGGGTATGTAAGAATGGAAGTCAATTTTATTTTTGAAAGATGATTTATGTGGGATTATTGTTTTTTTTTTTTTTAAAAGAAGGAAATTTTAACTTAACACATGTGGGATGTGTTGAGTGGAATTTCAAATGTTGTGATTTTGTTTGGAAATGAAACCTTCATTGAACATATTTAGATGCATTGAATGGAAAGGCTCATCTTCAAATTTTATATTTTTTTTATTTGAAAAGAAAGAAATTCTAACTTCAACATATGTGAGATATGTTGAATTAGAATTTCAATGTTATGATGTGATTCTGTTCGAAAATAAAATATTCATTCAATAAATTTGAGAATGTTGAATAAGGGTATCATTTTCAAAATATGTGCTTTTGGAAATCTGACTAGTTTGATTTGGAAATGAAATCTTCATCCAATAAATTTGGGTATATTGAATGAGGATTTTCCTAAGTATTTTTTTGAAAAGATGATTGTTGATTTTATTTAGAAATGAGAACCTTCATTCAATAAATTTGGGTATATTGAATGAGGATGTTCATAAGTGCTATTTCAAAGGATGATTGCTGATTTTATTTTTGAAAAGATTACTGTTGATTTTAATTTTGAAATGAAATCTTCATTCAATAAATTGAACGAGGATGTTAATTTGTGCTTTTGAAAAGATGATTTTTTTATTTCAATTTTTAAAAAGGTCCCACATGTAACAATCTTGAAGATTGTTAGATGAGGTGCAAATATATTATTATGAGAATTTCTTTTTGAAAGTGCTTTTAGAAAGCGAAATTTTTATAAAGGATTTATTCTTCTTTATATATATATATATATATATATATATATATATATATATATATATATATATAATGAACCTTTCCTTATCATGGTAAGGAGGAAGCATTTAGTTATTTCTTTTTATTAAATTTTTATTTTCACCTATTGGGGAACCCAATAAGGGTTTTCAAGACCTACACGAAGTGAGGTCCTAAAATCTAAAGGATCTTGGCAAGCTTTGCTTAAGAATGAAATAAGCTAAGTTCCAACTGAAAAGAAATATAGTCTTGGATTCATATAAAATACAAACCCACTATCAATACTTGGAGACAATGATCATTTACTAAAGATGGAGAGAGGATCCTTCTCCAGTGGAGTCCCTAGAAAATTTTATGGTGATTTATCTTTAATTTTCATCTAAAATGAATTAAATGAAAATATAAATAAAAATCTTCTTTAGTTGGACACCACATAGATTCGTAGATGTTCTTATTAAGGTGATCAGCTACAGCATTGAGGAGTAGTGTACTATCTGGAAAGATAGAAGTCACCACCCTATAATGGACCTAATCACCTAATAAGGACTCCTAAGGACGATGGGTCTTCGGATGTACCAGAGATTCTTCCCGTACTTTACATGGAAAAGAGAAGTAGGGTTTATTTTAAATCAGGATCATTAAGTTCCTTATGGAGGCAAGCCCCCATAGTTAATTAGATCCTAAGGAATGAGATTCCATAGGAATACTTTAGATTAAGGTAAATGATCATTGTCTCCAAGGATTTCAAAGATGGGACTATCAATCAATTGGTTATTTTTTGGAAGATCCAATAGGATTGATCAAAAGGAGAGAGTTATTATCAAAATGAAGGGGAGACAAGTAGGAGATGCTCACGATACTATAAAGCCTAACGAGCATCCCAAACTATCCTATGGTTGGGCTTTATATTTTTTGAATTTGATGAGAATTATTTATTTGAGTTGAATTATTAATAGAAATCTAGAGCTTATGATTTTATGATACAAGATCATGGAAATGCCTAAGAGGTGAAGATTTATGCACGTAGCCCGCAAAGGGAAATAATAATCTCAGATCCTAAATCTAGAGAGCTTTGGCGAGGGCCAAAGAATGACCTAAATCTAAGGTGAAAAATGTTGTATAGTTTACCTCCACAAGAGAGGATAAACCACCAAACTGTTTGGACTTACAACCACCTAGGGTGGCAGCCAACTAACTCCTCCTATGATTTTAAATACATGTAGGCAAGTCTTATGCTTTTGCAAGATAGTTGGGTTGTTGTTTTTTTAGAAAGAAGATTAAGTCCTTAAACTCACTTCTTAAGAGACTAGATCATGTAGGGCATGAACTCATGACTTAATCTAATGCAAAGTTTGTTAAGTTTATTTTTATTTTTGGACAATTAATTTGACACATGCTATGGGATTCATATGCTTAATGCATGAGAAATTAATTATGGGCCAAAATCAACAAGAAGGAGGTCTGTTTCCATCACGGCTCTCAAAGGTCAAACCATGTTCTCTAGAAAAAGAGGAAGCCTTCCATAAGCAAGAGTGATGCAAGATGATTTTATGCATGATGTGAAACATATAACATCCAGCTAAGGGATTTTTAAATCTTTTATTATCTTGATTTATGTCCTAGGCTTTAGGTGAGGTTATGAGTTATATTAATTTTAATTTTGAGTTGTTTAATTGGATAGAAAATTTATTTTTTCCTAGGAGCCTAATCGCATCTAGGCCATTCAACAAATCAAGGAAGAAATTAGGAAAAATAAGCCATCTTTATGCACAAGCTAAACAAACATCAAACAATTTTATAAAGCTAGCACAAAAGAATAAAAGGCCTTTGTGGTCGAGCTCCATCGCACAAACCCGAAAATAAAATGGGAAGCCGAGCTCTACACTTATACAACCCGAATTATAAATAAATAATTACAATTTAGAAGGAATTTATGTTATGAGGGTCTTCATTCTTTATTTCTTCATTTCTTCTTTCTTCATATTTGATTTGCTTCTTTCTTTTCTTCCTTTTGGCTTGGTTGAAATATGGTTGCTCTAAAGGCTTCACATGGCACATAAGACATAGTCTTATGACCAATGTTCACCTCCACTTCCCCATAACATTTATTCCAAATCTTAATTACAAAACTTACATGAAAATTGGAAAAGTAAATCTAACTAAAACATACAAAATAGAGATTAGCCAGACACAACACACATCCCAAGCATGTATATGAATAAATTGGACTTAGCATCCCACATGTGGGTAACCAAGTCCACCTAGTTTATTTTTGGATTATGTTTTGGGGTATAAGTAACCTGCATAGCAAAAAGCATTATATTTTTATTATAACACTCCTTAAGCATAATCCCCTATAGAAGACAATGATTAGACTATGATCACCCTACCATTCAGTATACGCACATACACCCTAACATCCAGTCAAAAACATTACATCACAAAATAAAATCAGACATCAAACCATGCACCGCCCTAATATAGGACTAGAAATTATGACTTAGCCTAATGTGTGTGCCACTTAAGGCTTGTGTGGTATGTCTTAGCTAAGCTTTAAGGTTAGAATTTTCTAAGTGTGAAAGGATTCAACTTAGATGGTGGTTCCATTTAAGTGATTAAATTTATTTGATGATTTGATTTGGTTTGAATGAACCTACACTTAATTACTAAGTGTTGTAAAGAGAAGAAAAGAGAAGAGAACTTCTCTTTCATCTCTACCTTAAGTAATTTCTAAGGTAGATTCATTAGTGATTTTTCTTTAGTGAATATTTTATTATGTGTTTTAATTAATCCTAAGTTTAGATTTGCTCTAAATAAACATATTCAATAAGAAAGATATTTTAGGACTAATTAAAGTGAATTACTTTCACATGACACACAACACTTTATTTCTTTCCAACATGTGTATCATGCATAAGAATATATCCTAAGCATAGCTATACATACAAATGCAAAGTCTTAGCACACCTTAATGATGAATGCAAAGAGATGTTGTTCAAGAAAATTTGATATTTCATGAATGCATGATTTTGTTAAGTAGAAAAGAGAGGGATTCTTTTATCCATTGATCAAATGCACATTTACACGTATGAAAGACATAAGTGAGTACGACGTCATTATTTTCTACACCAGGGGTGTAAGATACAATACCTACTTGGGGCTACTTAAAATCTCGCAACCCCGGGATGTCCAAACTAATATACCACTTTTCTTAAATACATGTGCATGTATAAAAAGCAAATGAATGGATGAAGAATCATGCAAAAAAATTTTTAATTTGTTTATTTAGTTTGGTTTATATATATGTAATATGAAGATCCTTCTTAATTCAAGACATGGGAGTGCATAGGACTGAGCTTAAGTAAGTGTTATGTTCTTTTCAAATGAACTATACACTTTGCAAATCCTATGCAAACCCAAAACCACATAAAACACATTTCTATATTATAACCACATGCAAGCTTATAAATATTTATAAGTAGCATACTTTCATTTATGATCTTTGATTTATAGATCTTGAAAATAATTTTTAACAGTTGTGATAATAGTCTTTCATATCCTTACTTTAGCCAAAGCATGCAATTTGAGATAAAGGAAACATTTCATTCTAATTTAATTTTTCAAAAGGTATGAATGCATGAGTTCACATGACAAACAACATTTAACATACTTGGAAATAGATAAAGTGATTTAAGCATGTAATTTCATTCACCTTATTTAATTCCTAAAGACAATCCTATGAAATAAGGTTATTTAAAGTGAATCAAAAATTTTTAAAGAGATTTTTGTTTTAATTTTGAATTTGATTTGATTTAGGAAATGTGAGAAGCGTTTGTTGGTCCTAACCCATTTTCCCTTTGTGTGAATTAGTTTAGTTTAATTTTAGAACCATTAGATTGATTTTATGTTTGATTTAGGTTATGGTGTAAATTTAATTCATTAATTATCCCTTACCTACACCAATTTAACCTAATTAACCAACTAATTATAAGCCAACATATGATATGCAACTACATGGAATTTAAATCAGCAATACTCCTAAGAAAAAAGAGGCCTAATGCAATTGGCTCACAATTAATGATTAATTAAGCTAGAGGTTTTAATGAAGTACTTTCATAACCCCTCCCATAAATGTGGGTTGGATTTGATTTATTTAAGCTTATCTTAGGCTTTTGAACACCTAAGGATCTACCCAAGATTATGATTGATTAAGTGATTAAGTTTCTGGATTAAATTTTCGTTTTAAGTTTGTTTAATTAAGCAATTTAATGAAATGATTAAATCATTAATCAATTTGTAAATTAATTAAGTCTTCATCCAAATGAAATAGAATTAGGGGAAAAGATTTGGAAAAGGCATCCTAATCTCATTCCTTAAGTCTATCCAATGTTCCAAGATGATTAACATGCTTAATTCAAGAATTCATCACTATTTAATAGGCTAATTAATCATTTAATTGATTAAGGGAGTGATTAGAGATGAAACAAGCAATTACCTACATTAATTCAATAATAAATTCTAAGAAAATCATGGGAGGCAGAGGTCATCCCACTAATTATCCCTAGAGAGTTTGGAATTAATTATTGAATAATTAAGGAGTAATTAACATAATTACATTCCCAATAAACCTAAAGTGAGTAAATGTTACTATTCAAAATTAATTAAACTTATTTTTATATTATTCCCTTTTGAATTATCTTGAAAATGAGTGTGCATTTTTTGGATTTTTTTACATTTAGTTATGAATTTTTGAAGTTTTAGTGATTAAAGGATAATTAAATACCCTAATTATATAACTAATCGTGCCACGGGCGATATGCTTTTAGGTGGTGTGATGGGTTTGGTTATTTAAGTTATAAAATTGAATGCCGCATCAGCTGGCGACGCTACGTGATTTCTCTTGGACCATCCGATCAAAGGTCATACAGTCAAGATTAAACTCATGATTTTAAAGGATTAAAATCATCAGATTTAATTGGATTAATCAGTATCGTCCATCCAAAACATGCGGGATGGACATTCCATGATTCATCCCTGCCCTCGCCTGTGGGAGATGGAGACCATCCGTCCTCCATGGCTTGATCCAAGCTCACTTGAGATCAGATTGGGCTAGGATTCAACCCAAACCATCTAGAGGCAAACAGGATAACATCCAATGGAGGAATTCTATTGGGATTACACTTCCCTTCACAAAGGACCAAAGAATTTTGAACTTGCTCAGTTTTGAGGCATGCCTTATCGAAGGCTATCATCGGTGCTCCCAACTGTTGAGGTAGCTTCATCTAGTGGAGACAAAGCTCTGTTGAAGCTTTGAGGGTTCAATTTCCAATGGATCTTCGAATTGACCAAAGCTTGCTTCAATGGCTTGCAGGTTTGATCGAACTCCTCCTTATCGTGGCTTGGTTTCTTAGAAAACACCTTAGGTGAGCTCAACTTGCCTCCCTAATGGTGCTTGCAAAGTGAATTGGACTTTGGTGGAGTGATGAGTGAGTTGGAAAATTCTCCTACCTCCCCTATTTTTAGCTTAAGGAAAATCGAGAAGGAGAAGTTTGAATGAACTTGAGAAACCTTGGAGAAGCTTGGGGAAGCTCTATTTGGGTTCCTAGGGCTCAATCAAATGCAAGTGTGGTGAATTGGAATGGAATGAGGGGGAGTATATATCACCCTACTTAGACCGGATGACCGTGAGTCTACTTTCCATTTTAATCAAATTGGTTTGATTGGATCGGCTATTTTGGTTGTTACAAGCTCAATGTGATTCAATTTTGGTATAAGGGTGGTGGTGTGGAGTTGACATGTGTTAAATGAGGATGTGAGGGATTCCATATGAAGAATTTTAAGTGGAGGGGTTGGTTTTGGCTTTGGGTTGGGTTTGGCTGACCCAAACCCATTGGATCATGTGAACCACCCTCCTTGGTGTCTAAATGGTCCACTAGGAGGGTGCCAAGTGGTCTTGAGTTGGAATATGATCAAATTCCAAGTGAATTTGACCATAGGCTACACTTCGACTTAACAATAAATGGTCATTTAGCTTTGATTTTGATTTAGATAGATTTGGAATGATTGAAAAAAAGGGTTTTATCAATTTTCAATGAATTTGGTGTTCAATTGATATGATTTGGTTCATGTTGACCCATTTAGGTCAAAATGGGTCAACTTGGGTCAAATTGACCAATTGGTCAAATTGAGTCAAACTAAGGGTTAGGTCAAGTTCATATTATCATTTGAAATGTTTTGGTAATATTAGTTTGGTTCAATTTGATTTATATTTGGTTTTGGTTCATTTGAGTTCACTTAGGTCAAATGGGTCAAGTTGACCAATTTGACCCATTTGATCCAATTTGGTTAGGTTTGGCTCAAATGATGACTTGGTCATGTTCAATCATTGATCATAAACTAGTTTAGATCAATGATTTCAATCAATTTAGCCTATGGTGGATTTTGGCTAATTTAGGTTTCATTTGGGTTAAATGTTGACTTGGTCAAAGACTAGGTTTGACTTGGTTTGACCCAATTTGAGTGATTGATCATCCTAAGATTATTTTTGCTCACAATGTGAGGCTTAGATGGGCTTAGTTCAATCCAATTTGGGTTGGATTAGAATTTGGCTCAAAAAGGTGCTTTAAGTCACTTTGGGTCAAGTGAGCCTAAGTGGGTCAATTGACTTGATCAAGCCATGATTCAAGTTTGGTTGAACTCAAATATGGACTTATGATTAAAATATAAATCCAATTGCATGTGATTTGGAGTCAAAATAGGTTTTGATTCATTTGACAATTTCAAGTTCAAAGGATGAACATGGGTTTGATTTGGGTTAGTTTGATTTGAGCTTGATGATTGAAGTTTGTGTTTATATTTGATTTGTGATTGTAGGATTGATTGTTTAAATAGAAAATCCAATGGTTTGGATTGATTTGAGTTTGATTTGGCTAAGTTCAAGAATTTGACTTGAAAGGTATAGGTTGGTTTTAGGTTAGATTTGGGTTTGACTTTTGAATTTGGTTTTGGTTATTTGAATTTATATTTCATTTATATTTTTGAATATAAATGAGAAGATAAATGGGCTATAAGAAAATCTCTTTAGTTTGAAGTGATTTGATTTTGGTTTGAGGCAAGTCCATAAGATGAAATTAGAGTGACTTAGGAAAGATTTTAGATTTAGACTTGAGTTTTGGATTTGGTTTGGGTTACTTAAATTTATATTTCACTTATATTCATGAAAATAAATGAGAATATAAACAAGTTGTGAGAAAATCTTTGAGTTTGAATTGATCTGGATTTTTGAAATTAATTTAAATGATTTGAGAAAAGTCATTTAAGTTGGAATTTGATTTGAATTTGGAGTAAGTTTCGGTTTGAAATTTGATTTGTAAAAAGAAAGTGAGGATTGGGTTTAAGCTATAGGGTAGGCAAGTTTTCCTAACACCTAACCTCCTATTCTATGGCTTTAAGTCTCTAGGGTTAGGTTAAGTGTTCACCTAATCACTAGAAGTGTCTTAAGACTAAGAAACTCTTAATGACTAAGAGGAGTCCTATGTCTAAGATGGAGAAGTTGAGAGCTCACTCCAAAAGTGAGGTCAACACAATCCCAAATAACATATGGCACATTTTGAATGAGTTGTTGTAACATTGTAGAAAGTGATGCCTTAGAGAGTTCATCAGTAGTTTGACTGGGTTACTTTTGATTGGTATGTATAGATACCAAATGGTTTAGTGCACACTTTCACTAAACTAGAAAATATGTTTGTGAAGTGATTCACTAGTACACAACACCATGTTTCTATAGGTGACTTAGTTGTTGAAAAGAAAGGGCTAAGTGAATCTCTTGTAGATTATATCATAAGATCGAAGATTCTCAGTCTTAAGTGTTGGCCTTTGTTACAAGAGTAGAAGAGCAGCACACTGTAAGAAATACTCCTCTAAAATATCTATGCCCCTATTACCTTCGAGCTGTCTAATCTAAAAAGGCTAGAGGAAGTCAGCAAGGCTAATGACCTGAATTATTGCTCATGTCATCAAATCTAGGTCATACCATTGAAGATTGCTTCACTTTCAAGGATTGACATTAACGAAATTATAAAATATGGATGGTGATTATTTTTAGGGAATACCTTGTGGACCATGGACAAGGGTCCATTATGGTGATCATAGGTGAATCATCCACCTCTTCTAGTTCCTCTCTTAAAATGATTTGGATATAGTTTTATCCCATTCTCCTAAAAATTATTTAATAAAAAGCTAAAAAATTCTATGCAAGATCAAGTGAAGACCCAAAAGAAGATCATCCAGATTGATCCACCAACATCAAAAGACTTAGTTCCTTTTCAACCCTATTCAGTACCATTAGATGTTCAGATGTTTGGAAAGAGTGGTGAGAGAGGAATGTCTACCATATTAGAGGGATTTTGTATGATAAGGATGTAAAGGCTAGGCCATATACTCTTGTACCTTTATGTACTCATCCTAAAAATATGAATAAGAAGCCTATCCCTAAAGCATTTCTTACATTTTTACTATTTCTAATGATCATAATATGAATGAAAAAAAAGAAGATAAAAAAAAAAACCTTCTCATATTGAATGTTATGAATTTTGTGAATCAAGGTTAGAGAGTAAGAGTTCTATGGCTGATTTACTAGGTAATCAAGTGAATATATAAAAATAACTTCCAAATTCTATTCAATCTTTGGAAAAAGACATTAGTGATGAGAGGCAAGTTGGCATAACCTCTATTTAAGGTATGGGAAATATAAATAAAGTCAATCTTCATAGGGGGAAGGTCCTATGACCTCACCTACCACCTCTTAAGGACAAAGACAAATAAATTATTGACCAATATCCTGAACTTTGATAAAAAGATCTAGTAATCTAATCAACTATCCCCAAGGTTGATTATAATGTTTTAGCCAATCTTAAGACACTTTCTACTATACTAAACATTTATGAAGTCCTTATTCTATTTAAAGAAATGAGGTAATCGTTAATTCAAGCATTACTCAACCAAGAGATATGCCTGACACAACTAGAAGCAACATCTTTAAATGAGGCTTGCTATTTCAAAAAGATCCCTAGGGTAACTTTCTTTGATGAAGATTTATTTATGAGAAAAATAGATCATAATTGGCCTCTATACATTTTGTCAAGGTGGAGAATATTAGATCGGCCTAGGAATTGAAGAAGACCCAAAGAAAACTTTTATTAGTTCACTATTAGGCACAAAAGATTATGAAGAGTTAAATAATTTACTTTATGAATATACAGATTGCTTTGCATGGAATTATGATAAAATTTCATGTTTATCTCTAGATGATATAGCTCACAAACTAAATATTAAACTTGATGCAATTCTAATAAAGCAAGCTTCTAGATGCATGCATCTGGAAATTAAACAACAAGTGATTACTAAAGTGAAAAAATTAATTAAGGCCAATTTTGTACGAGAAGTGAAATACCTTTATTGGTCAGCAAGCATCATCCTAATAAAAAAAAGAATGGCCAAATACACATTTGTGTAGATTTGATAAACATGAATTAGTCTTGTCAAAAAGATGAGTTACCATTATCAATACCAGAACTTATGGTGGATATAGCCTCATCACATGAAATCTTTTCATTCATGGATGGATCATGTAGATATAATAAAATAAAGATGGCCCTAGAGGATGAAAGACATACAACATTCAAAACTCCTATTGGAATATTTTGTTGCATGGCTATGCCATTTAGTCTCAAAAATGTTGGGGCTACCTATCAAAGAGCAATGACTAGAATATTTAATGATCTAATTCATAACAAAGTTAAGTGTTACATCGATGATCTAGTCACTAAAAGTAAGAAAAAGGAAAATTACTTGTATAACTTACAAATTATTTTGGAATGGTTGTGCCATTACAACCTACAAATGAATCGCTTGAAGTGTGCTTTGGAGTAATTCTAGAAAAATTTGTAGGATTTATAGTAAGGCGCCGTGGGATCAAAATTTATCCAAACAAGATAAAAACTATCATGGAAATGCCACCACTTG
The DNA here is from genome assembly GCA_021442155.1 of Cymbidium sinense. NCBI lineage: Eukaryota > Viridiplantae > Streptophyta > Magnoliopsida > Asparagales > Orchidaceae > Cymbidium > Cymbidium sinense. The sequence continues at coordinate 30,236,260 of CM038222.1, forward strand.
GAAGTCTTATATTATTAAGATCATTGTAGGGAAGGCTTTCAATTTTAAGGAGATTTATATCAAACCTATCTAGAAGATGCTAACCATTTGCATCATTAATAAAGAAGGATTCTAAATTTATTTGGGATGAAAAATTCCAGAATACTTTAAATGTTTAAAATAATATTTGATGAATCCTATTTTAGCTGCCCCGATCCTAGGGAAGCCATTAATTTTGTATATTGAAACTTTTGATGAATCACTTAGAGCTTTATTAGCTCAAGTTAATAAAGAAGGGAAAGAAAACACCCTTTTATATCTAAGCCATAAACTCATCCTAGTGGAGATGAATTATCCTCTTATTGAAAAGCATTATTTAGCTTTGATTTTTACCACTCAGAAACTAAGGCATTACATGCTTTTACATAAAGTGAAATAAATCTCAAGAGTAAATCCTTTGCAATATCTTATGATCGATCTGATGTTGTCTAGACATCTAGCACATCAGTTAATGATTTAATTAAAATTTTAGATTACATTTATTCCTCTTCGTATTATAAAGGGTCAAGTTGTAGCTAACTTCTTGGTACCCCGTCCTCTACCCGAAGGTTCCCCCTTGAATGATGATCTTCTAGATGAATAGATCATGAATTTAAAGTATGAACCTACTGCCACATGGAAATTATGTTATGATGATGCGGTATCATCAAAGAAAAATAAAGAGTTGAACTCTTCTATCTCAGGGAAGGTAGAGATCGGATTGATTTTTATAATTCCAGACAAAGGAATGATGCAACATTCCTATCATTTATCTTAAACTTGCATGAATAATGAAGCTGAATAAGAGGCCCTTATAACTGGGCTAAAGTTAGCAATCCTTATGGATATTAAAAATATTAAAATCTTTGGGTATTCTCAGTTAGTTATTAACCCAGTGAGCAAAATCTATAAACTTTTGCACCCAAAGCTTTTCAGTTATTACTAGTATATAATGAAATTTCTTGAAAATATTTCTTTTATGAGTTTATATAGAATATCACTCAAAGATAGTTTTATAGCAAAAACTTTTGTTAAGCTTGCCAAAGAAATTCTATGCCTAGAAAAAGAAACTTATCTATAGAAGTTTAGAATCAACAAGTCTTATCTCTTATAAATTTAGATTACATGAATAGAAAAATAGAACTACAAAAGATAGTCACTCTTACTGAAGGTCAAGAAGAGTGCGATTGGAGGAAGGTATCCATTGACTATTTAAGTGAGGGGAGGCTCCCTGAAGACAAGTTATTGGTAATTCAAATTAAGAAATATGCCTTATCTTATGCATTAATCAATGATGTATTGCATCATAGGTTATTTAATCAAAGATGATTTTATTGTTTGGATAAATAAGAAACTCAGAAGATTATGACTGAGGTACATTATGGATTATGTGGCAGTCACCAGTCTGGACCTAAGATGAAATTGAAAATTAAATGACTTGGATATTTTTAGCCTTTGATGTTAAATGACTACATGGAAACTGTACATCATTTCCATCAATGCCACATACATGATGTAGTATTACATTAGTCTCCTAATGTATTACACCCAATGATTTCCTTTTTGGCCCATTGAGAGTTGTGGTATTAATTTCATAGGGCCTATTGATCCTTCTTCATCAAAAAAAGACATCATTTTATATTAGCTACAACATATTATTTTTTTAAGTGGGTTGAGGTGCTTCCACTAAAGAAAGTGAAAGCATACCATGTACTTAAATTTATTCAAGAAAATATCATTATGACATTCCACGTCGAATCATATCCGATAGTGGTCCATCATTTAAGTCAACTAAAATAATTCACTTTATGGCTAGACATAAAATTGATTGGATATATTTGACCATCAATTACCCTAGGGAAAATGGATTGGCTAAAGCATTTTTAAAAAAACTCTTGTATGAATTCTAAAAAAAATACTTGATAAATATAAGTGTCAATAGAATGAAAAGTTGGTTGAAGCCTTATAGGCCTATTGGACCACATATAGGACACAAACCCAATCTACACCATATGCTTTGGTTTATAGAATTGAAGCTATTCTTCTATTATAAGTACAGCTGCCTTTTTTGAGGATAGTAGTTAATAGCAGCATTACAGTAGATCAAAATCATAAAGTTTGACTAGAAGAACTTAAGAATCTTGAAGGAAATGTCTGAAAGCTTAACAAGACCTTGAAATGTATCAATCACGTATGGTTCAGGTTCATGATAAATTGGCCGATCCTAGAAATTTCCAAATATGAGACCTAGTCTTGGTTCTTAAATGGCCAATTTTAACTCATCCTATGAAGGCAGCAAATTTAAGCCAACAAGGGAAGGACTATTCGTTATGGAGAAACTCTATGAAGGAGGTTCCTATCAATTGATAACATGTAATGGTGAACGTCCAATGCCACCTATTAATGTATGTTACCTAAGAGAATTATTATGTACGAAATGTACTCCAATTTTAAAAGATGTAAAATTATGTTTTTCTCTACTTTTGCAATTTATTCAGCTCCAAATATTATTTCTTTTAAATTTGGTTTTGAACAATGTCTCTTAGACCCTTGAAAATTTCCTCAAGTCCTTCTGGGCATAATTTTGCATTCATATAAAATGGAAGCAAGCCTATTTGGAGCACCCTTCTTATAAATCTCTTTGGTTTGGAGTAAGCCTTTGAGCACCATTCCCATAGGTTAGGAGCAAGCCCTTAATGGCACCATTCTTACTTTTTATAAAATAGGGTTATGATGCTAAGACCCCTTTCTTATTAAATAGATTATTTAGGTTAGGAATAAGTCACCAAGACACCTTTCCTAATAGTGAAAATTTAAGGATAGGCTTATCAAGATCCCTTTCCTCATCCTAAGCTATTTAGGTTGGATTAAGCCGTTAAACGCCCCTTCTTAATAGAAAATTAGATATAAGTAAGTTGAGGGAAGCATCTTTCTAAAAGACAAGGATAGGATTAAGTCATTAAATTCCCTTCCTATCAAATAGACTATTTAGGTTAGGATTAAATCACTAGGTCCCCACTCCTACTAATCAAAATTTAAGGATAGGATTAAGTCATCAAGACCCCTTTCCTCAACTTAAGCTTTTAGGTTGGATTAAGCTATTAAAGGCAACTTCCTAATAGTTAATTAGATAGAAGTAAGTTCCTTAGTATGCATTCTTTCTAAAATGCAAGTATAGGATTAAGTCACCAAGACCCCTTCCTGTCAAATAGACTATATGGTTAGGATTAAGTCACCAAAACCCCTTTCATACTAGTCAAAATTTGAGGTTTAGGATTAAGCTAATGAAGGCCCCTTCTTGTTAGTTGAATTTCACTATATTAGGATTTAGGTCCTTGTGACCCCTTTTCTAGTTCAAAATAAAAGAAATTAAAATGTAAAAGTAAATCAACGAAGGCCCCATTCCTAAAGACTATTCATGTTAAGAATTAAGTCAATCTGACCTAGAGAAGAAGAATCCAACTAGCCTCTAAATGCTAATTATGCAATCATAAGGAAATAATATAACATATATTCCTTCACTTTCATAAATCCATGACTATTTGGACTAAGCTTCAATCACACTTTGGTATACATGATATGGCCCAACCTCTCAAGAATTTCATTCAAATCCTTAGCTCATGGGTCAACTCAGACAAGCTTAAACATCTCCAGATGCATTCAAAACTCATTCCCATCATATTATGTTGTTACATATGGTTAGATAGAAATGAAACCAAAAATAACAATAAACTAAAATCCCCTAATGTTATAGCACAACAAATATTCAACCACATCGAACCGGCTATCAATTACAAGAAGTTGTAGTAGAAACTTACTAAAATTAAACCCATGAATGAATTAAATTGTAGCTCTTGTAGTCTAGTTTTTTAGATTAAACCAAAACTTCTTTGGCTCAAATATAATATTGATGACTCATTAAGTTCTTCTTATAACATAGCTGGATTTAGTGGAATCTCTAAAGATTGGGTAGGTTCTATCATATGGACTTTAAACAAATCTTGCATCCTCATTAGCTCTATGTTTATTGAAGTACATGGTTTGTTCTTGGGTCTTAAGATTGCTCAAGTATTCCCTAATCTTATTTGGATTGAAACTAACTCCAACTGCTTCCTCACAATTATTAGTAGAACCACTAAACCTTCATGGTGCATGTCTTATCAAATTGCATCTATACAACATTTAATCACAGTAAAGGAAATTAGGCTCTCTCATATCTACCATGAGGGGGATAGGTCGGCTGATCACCTTGTCAGAATTGGTGCCTTTTTGAAAAGCATATATATATATATATATATATATATATATATATATACATAACTCTTATCTTAAGAGACATGGAAAATGTTGAATGATGTAAGCTTCATTATTTAATGATATTTATGCTTTCCATAAAAAAAATTCCATGACCCCTGCCTATTAGTTAAAATCTTAAGGTTTAGGAATTAAGTCATTGAAGACACCTTTTCTTCAAGATCAGCTATTTAGGATGGAATTAAGTCCTTAAAGACCCTTCCTAATAGCTAAATAGATAAGAGTAAATCCCCAAGTAATACCTTTCTCTAGAAAAATTTCATATAGTTTTGTTAGGAGCAAGTATCCATATTGACATCCTCTTCAACTATTATTTCTAAATAAAAGTAAGTATCCATAGTGGCATCCTTTCTAGAAAAAAAAACCTGAGGGTCTTCTTATAGATCCTTTCTTTAGAATTGGTTAGTCATTTAAACTACCTCCTGACTAGTTTCACTTAGAAGAATATGATTCCTAGTGCTTTCTTTCTAAAACTTTCTTTGTAAGTTTGCTGTTGAAAATCTATTATAGTTAGAGTGAAAAAAAGTCACTTGGAGGCATCTATTCTGACTACTATGATAGTGTTAGGATTATATTCCTCACTGATTCTTCTCTTAAGGAGATCTCTATTCTTCTTAGAAACTAGTGAATTTAAGTCTCTAAAAATTAATTATTCTACATCAAAATAATTTCAGGCATATTTATGCATATCTTTCAAAATCAAATTCAAAATAAAATATGACAACCTAAATTAAATCTAAAATTTAAATTTCAAAGGCAAACTCAAACTTTTTTCTAGCTTATGCTTGTATTCCAGTTGAGTACCGTCAACACTAGCATATACAGTGTACTCTAGTCAGTCCACCACAGATATTAGGGGTCCATTTGTTGACCACATTTCTAGATGAGTCTAACATTATCTCTAGTCAGCCACCTAATTAGGCACTTAGGACAATATACTTGGTGACCTAGTGAGTTCTTTTACAGTTTGACCTAACCTAATAAGATTAGGTGGACCCAAACTAAACTCAAATCTAAATAAATGATAAAATCAAGCACATTCCAACTAAAATTTGAATCTAATTTAGTTTAGATCAAGGTAATTGAGGTGGTTAACCTAATCATCCTATTTAAGGTCAAAATTAACTGTGCCTAAAGAAATTCAAATAAAATCAAAATATATTTAAATCAAATAAAATAAAAAGCATGAAGTCACTACATGAACATGAATAGATTTAAAACTAAATTGAATTGAAGGTCAAAGATTATCAACAATTTGACATAGAGTTGACTTATGTGTGCCCTTCCCAGTCAAAGGTTAACCCACTAGAAATTTGACCAGATTAAGTCATTCCAATGGCTCAAAAATCAGCAAATGAATATGTTTAAACACGAATCTAAAAAATCAAAAATCCAATGTGGTTTTAATTGGGTTTTTTAGATCACTTGATCTAAATGAACCTAAATGGACTTTATGGACCTAAACTTAAATTAAATCAAAATCAACACAAATTGACTATCTAAAATCATTTGGAAATCATTATTATACATAATTCAACCAATTATTAGTTTTAATTTGATCAATTTGGTCATTTGACTCAATTAAAACCCATGTTGACTCATTAACCCCAATTTAAATTAAAGTGAGTTTAACTTCAAAATTAATCTTAAAACAAATTAGTGAAATCAATTGAATTAAATCACCCCCAAATATAATTATAATCCAATTACACTTTAATTATCAAATGAACAAATTGAAATCAATTAAACCTAACTTAATTTAAGATGGGTTAAAATTTAATTCAAAATTAAATAGAATTATCAATTATGAATATCATAAATCATTAAACAACCATAATAAAAGCTCAAATCTAAATCTAATATATCAAATGGAATAAATTAAATTAATTTAAACGAGAAGATATTCAAATGATTAAGTGAACTAACTTAAGAACTTTTGAACCTAAACTCAAATAGAATTTTTAGAATCACTTTATTCTTGTGTAGCCAATCATTAACCTAAAGAAAAGAGGTACAAATAATGAGCATTGATCAAATTTAACCCAACCTATGTGAAGTTTAACTTAAACTAAATCAAGTCAAATTTAAATGAACCAAATGTAAGTGATTTTTTTCAAACTCAAACTAATCATGTTGGAGTCCACTTAGACTTACTCTAAGATGAACCTAAGGTGGTTAATAACCAAAATTAATGGCTTAAAAAGATTTCAAGTCAGTACAAAATTAAGGAATGTGCCATGGAAGGGGAAGAGGCCAAAGTAAGCCAATCTCTTTCGTATTTCTCCAAAATGTCTTCTATGTGTGCAATCTAAACTGCTTTAGATATTTAAAAGAAATCTTTGACCTTTTCGCCTCCTTTAGCTCCATCATTTGAGTTCAATTTTCTAAGGTCGGTAGCCTCCACTGAAATCTTATGAAGGAGTTCTCATCTAAAGTTAAAAAGGGATAAGAAGATTAAATTCTCTCTCTCTCTCTCTCTCTCTCTCTCTCTCTCTCTCTCTCTCTCTCTCTCTCTCTCAACATCATCATCTTCTTCAAGCCAAAATATTTCCTCCCCCTCTTCCCAAGCTCCCTTGATTGCTCTCGACCCCAAATTTCAGTGAGCTACAATAGACATCTGTATCCACATCGATCAAGAGGAAGGAAAAGCTTGATTCTTCCTCCAAAAGTTTTGTATCATCTTTGAAGGTTTTAAAAATGCAAATCACCACTGAGACCCCATGTCAATGAGGTATGGCTAAAACTAACCGGCATTGGTCATTTATGAAGTAAAGTAAACCATAGGACCTATCAAACCATATAGATCTCTTCAAAACCACTTTCTAGTCATTTTGTAATAAAAATATTATGATTTTAATGTGTCGATCTCTAACAATTATCCACAAAAATTGGATGGTGCTCAGTTGCCACCATAGATTGATAAGACAAAATCGTGATCATTTGTTTCTTTTATTTGGAATGAATGGCCATGATTTAACCCAATTTTTTGATTAATACCTTTAAGAAAACCACAGGACAATCTAAATACAACCATGTATATTACCTTAAATGGTACATTTTGCCAATTTTTAATACCTTTTCAAGCACGAAAAACCTGTGCAAACACTTTGCAAAAATACTAGAAAAAATGATGCCCTAGTGCTATGATAATTCATTAGCAGCCTTACACACATTTATTGGTGCATCGACCATTTATTCTTTTATGATATTTAAATGCTTGATTATTGTGTTTAGATTGTGCAATAGAAATAACATGCTTTTCATTAGTTTCTTAAAGTTTTTATGTTTGATGTGTGACCTTGATGCGATAGGCTCTTTAGGATAAAATTAAATTTCATGCCCTCACTAAATAACTCATAACTAAGTACTAATGCAATTCATAACATCATTTTAAATCTTAAGCTTTTGTCAAGATAATAAAAGATTTAGCAACCCCATAGATGAATGATTGTATGCTATAACAACATGCATATTATATTATCTCACTCTTGAATTGAGAGCATCTCCACTATTGCATGATAGGGGACATGCTTAACCTTTGAGAGAGGCCCTTTTTAGTAGAGAACATTTCCTTCTCGTTGATTTAGCTGACAACTAAATTTTATCATGCATGAGACATAATTATCCCAAGCCTTGGTCCAATATAAGTGTGTTGAAAATGATCTCAAAACTTGTAAATTTTTAACATTAGTTTAAGTCATGTTTTGCATACCAAATATTATCTTATCTCTTATTAAGTGAGTTTAGGATTCTAACTTCTTTCCTAATTGATAATAACCTCCTTATCTTGCATTTATATATGAATGACCCACATGATCTTAAAATCATAAGAGGTGTTATTTGGCGGCCACTTCAGGCTGTTGTAAGTCTAGAAGAGTCAAGATATGTTCATTCTCTCTTATGGAGGTGAACCAATATATCTCATTCCTCTGAGTATAATTAGATTGAGCTCTTAGCTTGTGTTAGAGCACTCTAGATCTAGGTTATGAGATGGCTTATTTCTCTCTTGCTATGACTATCAGTCCTGACTTTATAGGCATCTCCATAATCTTATGTTGTTAGGTTATAAGTCCTAGCATTGTAATAAAATCTCAGCTTAGACAAAATAAATTATCCCCTTCAAAAATATAAAGCCTCATCATAAGGTAGATTGGAGCATTCACTAGGCTTCTAAGTATCTTGGATGCTCTCTACTTATCTTTTTGTGGAATCCATAAATAAGTCTTCTTATTTGAGCTCTTCCCATTTAATTTTTGATAATAACCAATCCATCGATAGTCTAGCTTTGAAATCTTTAAAAATATTAATTGACTACTTTAATAAAGAGTATTCTAATAAAATTCCCATTTCTTAGGATGTAATTAACTATGGAAACTTGCTTCCATAGGGAACTAAATAACACATAATAAAATAAAATGTAAAGTAGGGGAAATATTTCTAGTATATATGTAGATCCATCTTCCTTAGGAGTCCTTATTAGGTTTCAAAGTCCATTATAAGGTAATATTTTTATCTTTCTAAATAGTACATCATACCTCAATGCCGAACTCAATCCCCCTAAGGTCTACATGGTATCCCTATGACTCTAAATTAAAACACCACAAACTTTTCTAATGACTCTGTTGAAGATTATTCATCTTTCTATCTTTAGTAGCAAATCATTATCTCCAAGCATCGATAGTGAACTTATTTTTTATGTAAGTCCAAGACTATCATTCTTTCTGTTAGGAACCTTGCCTATTTCATCCTTAGGTTGGTGAGACCAACATCCTTTATGTTTTAGAACCTCACTCCTATAGGTTCTAAATCTATTGGACCGCCAATGAGCACAAAAGAATTAACCAAAGAAATCACTCAAATAAATTAAACAAACTCAATTCAAAACCTTTAAGAACCTCTTGCCATAAGCATGGTAAAGTAAGGTTCATCTGCCATTTCTAAAACTTATTTGAGCTCACTCTTAGTGAAGTTCAAATTAAACAAAATATCTCCCCTAAACACTATAAATCTCTCCAAAATATGTAAACCCCATCTAACATAACCAAGTTGGTTAGATGAGTCTTTCAATTTAAAGTTAAGTCAAAGAAAATAATAAGTAAAGCAAAGTCTAATCTTATGTCTTTTCTTCCCCAACAATAGAAAGAAAGCCCCGATCTTTCTTCCTTTCAAGCAGTCATTCATCTTGTCTTCTAGAAAGCTCATTTTTTTCTTTTTCTTTAGCTATGGATTTGGCCATGAATCAGGCCATACTCATATCTACCCTAGTTATCAAGTTTAGCCTTGAATTTGAATACTTTAAGGTTAATTGTGATGTTCCCACCCTCAGTATAGTGAATACGGAGGAGGTGGCCAACAAGAAGAAACTTTTATAGTTTGATTTACAGTTAGATGTTGAGTTCCCATTGCTGAAAAGGAAAGCTTTAGAGGTTTCCATGCCACGAGCACCACTTGTGCCTGCCACAACCTCTATTAGGACTAGTACTAACTCTATTGTATCCCCAACCTTCAAAGGAAGTCTGACTTAGCATCCAAGGTTGTCTCCCCTGCCTTTGAGGTTGGTACTAGCTCTTACCATGTGCTTTTGACTAAAACTTAGTGTCATAACAAGAACTGAAAGATCAAGAGATGTTATGAGTGCATGGACAAGAAGGTTGAAGAAGTCTCCCATGTTGCAAAAGAGAGGTCCATTCATGAGACCTTTTTTTTTTGTGGTAGTAGGTTCCACCCCCTCTCAATTGTACAGGGAGAGGAAGATGTGAAAAAAATAGCTACATCACCCCCACACCTTGTTGAGTATGAGATATCATATAAGGACAGAAGGAGACCCTATGCTAGACTTAGGTCCATGCTCAGGCGAGTTGGGAGAGTACATGGAACTAATTTTGCTATCTTGTATGATAGACAAGTTATCCCTAAGAGTGTTAGGGATAAAATCCAAGGAGAGAGGGCCATAAGGCTAAGATTACTGCACAAGCAGGCAAGAGAGATAGGAGGAGGCTTACTAAGTAGTTAGTGGCCTCGGTATTGATTGACCACCTTGATCAGTGAGCTGATAGAGCCAATTATTTAGACTAGATAGTCCTTACTCATTCCATCTACAAGAGGAGATTTTCAATGGAAAGGTAGTCGATGTCATTATTATCACACCACTCCACTCGCCGACCACCATCACTAGTTCATGTCTCACCATTTGAGGTTCCTACCAAATACCATATGTCAGCATTTGGAGAGAATTAATTAACCTTGGTGATACAACTACATCCCAAGGACCATGCTCCATCCACTTTGTTAATTGATGCAAGGCTGAGCTCTCCTACTTGACCTCTTGTCTCAACGATGGATAAAGAGTGTCAGCTTAAGGGCATCATAGTTGCTCCACCACCCTAGCTGGAGAAGGAGAAAGAAGGGAGTTCTAAGTTGTCCCTTATGGTTGTTAAACCAATCATAGTTATCACCCCTCCCATCCAAGACATACAGTGCATCACCTCTTTGTAGCATAGTCCAATAGTGAGTCCTCACCCAACATATGTCCTAGTAGTCCCGAGTAGGGTAGATGATCGATCTTTGGAGGAGATATTGGAGGACTATCATGTCACGGTGAGGCAGATAGTTGGAGAAGACCACTTTGATCAGAGGAGTATATGGTAGATTTCAATGTCGATGAGGATGACCTCCTAAATGATGTAGCGGAGGTCCACCTAGTTGATACTCGGGGGTCCTTACATAGAGAGCAGCCTAACCAAGAGGCTCAGAGAATTATAATTGAGGAAGATGAGGCATCAGACTCAACTCAATGTCATCTCCAATAAATTAAACTCAAGGATGATCAGATTGATAGAATGGAGAGGAGAGTAGAGGAGTTGATGACAATAGTGTTAGCATTACATAATCAAACACTTCAACCCCAACCCACTCCTATAGAGGCTGATAGACATGAGTTGGCACACATCCTAGATAGTCCCATAAGAACCATTCAAATGGATGAGGACACCGGTAGTCCACATAAGAAGATAGCTAATAGCACCTCCATTCATGAGAAGCATATCAAGCACATGGTAGAGTAGCGAGTGAAGGAAGCGCTGGTATAAACCCAAGGGAGCTCATTGGTTCCAAAGGGTAGACCTTACTTAGATAAATTTGATGTAGTTCAATACCCCATGAGTTTTTTCCCACCGTACTTCAAGGTATTTGATGGCAATGGGAACCCTAGACAGTATATAACACACTTTTAAGTTAAGTTGTTGTAACACCAGTGGCAGTGATGCCTTACTCTTTAGGAATTTTGTTAGTAGCCTTTCTGGAGTTACTTTTGATTAGTATGCTAAACTGCCCAATGGTTTAGTGAAGTCCTTTGCAGTGTTAAAATAACTTTTCACTAAGAGATCCATTGAAGCTTAGCAGAGAGTAACTGTATGGGACCTTGTTATAAAAATACAAAAATCCAATGAGTCTCTTGTTAATTATATTCTCAGGTGGCAAAATCTAAGTATGAAATATGAACCACAACTGCAAGAATAGCATGCCAGTGAGATTCTTCTTAAGAGTATTTATGATAAGGGCTTCACCATCAAGACATTTGTGAAGCTAATCAGTAAGATGGCCAATCTACAATAGGAAGCCAAATAGTTACCTTTCTCTGACCAATCGTACATGCCCAAGTCTTAGAAGGTATTTGAGAAGAAGCCGAAGGTTGTAGCCACATTAGATAAGGGGAAGTAGCCAATGAGAGCATAATATGAAAGTCCTAGAGCTCAACTGCCTCCACTTCCACCTCCTCTTCAACTACTTGGGCCAGCACAAAGGCCACCTCAACAGCCTACATAGTAGGGGTAGTACCAATATCCACCATCAGGTAGTTATCACCCACCTACTTTTGCTGATAAACTCAATAAGCCATATTCATTCAAGAGGGAGATAGTCAATAAAATTTTCAAAAATATTCTTAAGAAGCCTAACTTTCAGCTATCCAATCCTAAAAAGTCAAAAGAAGTGGGTAAGATGTGGGTAGGAGTGATGATCCTAATTATTACCCCTACCACCATATATTAGGTCATGTCTTAGAGGATTTCCATACATTCATGGATTGGCTTGAGTGTAGCTACAAGTCAAGAGCCATAGTGAACCCTAGAGAATACATAGAGGAACAACCTTCTAGTTTCGTTAAAGAAATCTTTGGGGAGACAGTTGACCCTCTTAAGACAAAAAAAGGTTGGGATATCTATTTATCCCATACCTCTAAAAAGATTATCTCTAAAATCAAGAAACTTCCTCTGCAGGTGACTGATTTAGCTCAGACCTCCAACACCAAGGAAGGTCTACCAGTTGTGAGGGACAACTTAGGGAAGGTAGAAGCCCAGCAGCAACAACAACCACCACATGCCCGAGATAGTTCCATGGCACCACCACTATTCGAGTCCAATATTCTTTCTTCCACTATTATAGCTACCATATTTACTAGCTCCACCACCACCAGTAGAATTATTGTATCAACAGATAAGGGTACTAAGCTACTCAAGCCGCTTACTTTGCTTGGCTTTTATCATGTACCTCCCAAATTGAAGAAATCAATGAAGAAGATTAATTTTTATTACATCTTGTCTAATTTTTATGACCTAAGTGATTCCATTCCTTTTAATAGCTCTCCAAGTCATAATAATAATAATTTAAATGATTCCCATCAATTCCACTTTGATTCAAAAATAGATTGTCCTTTTTTGAATCTCTAGGGTTCACCACTTGAGATAGATTTGGAGACATCTAACACCGATGATCTTTTAGGAGAAGCTATAGGTATACCCAATGAGTAGGTAGAACTTTTCAAAAGCTTCTCATCACAATAAGTCATTGAAATTAACCTCCATAGTGAAAACTCCTACCTCCTAAGGTAGCACCTCAAGATAAGGATAAATAAGTCATTGGTACTAATGAGCAGATAACCCCTCCACAAGATGCTCCACCATCAGATATGATTGTGGAGGACCAACTTAAAGTTTATTACAACATCTTTGCACATATTAGAAAGTTGTCAGCTAAGCTAAGCATATATGACTCTTAGTTTATCCAAAGAAATAGGGATTTAATCAAAGCTTTTCTTGACCCATAGTTATGCTTAGCTTAGTTGGTGGTTGTTGATTTAGTTGTAGAAGAGGCATGGTTTTCAAAAGAAGTCCTAGGAGTCACCTTCTCAGATGAAGACCTACTACTAGGAGAAATAAAGCACAACTATCCCCTGTACATAATAGTGGATGATGGCATGTTCAGGTAATCTAGAGTGTTGGTTAATTTGGGTGCATCGATAAATATTATGAGTCTAAAAACTCTTAACTATTTGACGATTGAGATCTCTAAACTTCAATCTGATAAGATGATGTTGAAAGGATTCAATGAAGAAGGTGAGAGTGCTTTAGGCTTCATAATGTTACCATTGGAAATATATGATTGGCTGATTGAGGGTAAGATTCATATAACAAACTCAGATACATCTTTCAATGCTTTGTTAAGGTGACCTTGGATTCACAAGAATAACATGGTATCATCTTACTTACATCAATGCATCAAATCATCAAGGATGGGATTGAATATTATGTCAAAAGAGATCACAAGCCATTTGTAGTGCATGAGGTTAAGATTTATGAGAATGTGGCCTATTATCTCCCTAAGAAATAAAATATCTTCTCTAGTGAAATTAGTAAAAATAAAAAATAAATAAAAAGAAAGAAAGAGAAAGAAAGAAAAAGAAAATAAAAAAGAAAAGAAAAAAAGAGCTAGAAGAAGGCATTAGAGAGCAAATAGAGCTTAAGATTATATTCCAAAGTTCATCACTCCATTTGAACATATGGGTAGGATGACCCAACCTCCACCAGGATGAGGAAGAGGCAAGTGTAGAGGAAGTCCTAGAGGTGGTAGACCTCTATACTTACCAATCTATATAAACTTGGAATTTTGTTCCGAGGATGAGTCTTATGTAGTGAGTACACCAGCTAACTCTTTATGTCAGTATACCTAATTAGAGGTGACACTTGAGCCTGACATTGATGAATACCGGGTCTCCACACAAAGTGTGAGCATATTTAAGTCCTCTTTATGGGAAACTATTAGACAATATGTGAGAGCCTTAGCTCTAACCTCAATTTCCTCACAAAAGTTATGGGTTTGGTAGTCAAGGAAGCTCCTAAAACATATGCAAATGCTAAGCCTCAATGGTTTTATCTAGGAGCAACATCCTCAAGTCAAGAAGTTGATGTAGATCTTGAGGATGAATCGTTCAAAGAATTAATAGAATTGCTATTTGATTGGTACTCACCTTATGTTTTAAACTTGGCAAAGAAAGGTTTAATTCCACATACATTGTTTGAGCATAGGTTAGAGTACTTTGAAGTGTTATGGGATAACAAATGCAATAATTCTCAAACAAGACTAGGATTAGGCTTCGACATAGTAGACCTAGTAGACGATGATAATTATTGCTTAGTCATCACCAATCATCCAAAAATTTGATAAGTTTTTCTCAAACTACATTAATTCATATGAAGAGGTGTGTTCAGAAACTTTAGATGATCTAGATGATCTTCAAGTAAAAGATGCACCCTTAGAATTCAAAGAAGAGATCAAATCAACTATCAATGAGCTCAAAGAAGTCAATTAGGGTCTTGAAGATAATCCATAACCAACATACATCAGTTCCTTATTGAATGAAACTGAACCTAATAACTTAGTTAGGCTACTCACTTAGTTTAAGAACTGAAATGCATGGAACTATGAAGAAATGCTCAAAATAGCTCTTGAAGTCATAGTTCATAAACTAGTAATACAACCTGAAGTTAACCCCATCAAGCAAACTCCTAGACGCATGCGATTGGACATTGAATAATAAGTCATTCCTGAGGTTAAGAAATTGATCAATGTTGGCAACATCTAGGAGAAAAGGATACCCTACCTGGTTATCTAGTGTTGTCCCAGTTAAAAATAATAATGGCCAAATTCACATATGTGTTGATTTTAAGGATTTAAAGAAGGCATGCCTGATGAATTTCCACTACCAATACCATAACTGATGGTGGACATTGCTTCATTTCATGTGGTCTTCTCTTTCATGAATGGTTCATCTGGATATAACCAAATTCAGATGGCACCTAAAGATCCAAAGAACACTGCCTTCAAAACCCTGATAAGAATCTAATGTTATAAGGTCATGCCTTTCAGCCTAAAAAATACTTGTGCCACATATCAGCATGCCATGACTACAATCTTCGATGAATTCATTCACCAATAAGTTGAGTGTTATGTCGATGATCTCATGGTCAAAAGTAAAGAAAAGGAAGACTATCTCTTTCACTTGAGAGTATTTTTCGAGCTATTGAGGCAATATAATCATAAAATGAACCCTCAGAAGTGTGCATTTGGAATAACTTCAGAGAAGATTTTGGGCTTTATTGCTTGACACCGTAGGATTGAGATCGATCTAGATAAGATCATAACAATATTGGAAATGCCACCCCTTAAAAGCTTAACTCAACTTAGATTATTCAAAGCGAGGTTTGTGTACAAGATCCTTTATATCTAACTTATCAGGCAGACGTCAACCATTCTTAGCACTAATCAAGAAAGATGCCAAATTCAAGTGAGATAAAAAATGCCAACATACATTTGAAAGTATCAAGCAATACTTTATGACACCACCAGTCCTAGCCACCCCTATCTCAGGCAAGCCCTTTATACTCAACACTACTACATTGGATGACTCCCTTGGTACTTTTTTGGCCTAAGCCAATGATGAGGGGAAAGAGAGCATGCTCTACTATCTTAATTATTGACTGATACCTGTTGAGGTGAACTATCTGCCTACTGAGAATGATTGCCTAGCTTTGATTTTTGCAGCTCAGAAGCTATGACATGATATGCTTTCTCACAAAGTAAATTTGATTTCTAGAGACAATCCACTACAATTCCTCATGAGACAGTTGAAGCTATTTGAAAGGTTAGCATGATGGTCCATGATTTTGTCATAGTTCAACATCGTGTTCGTACCTTTACGCAGAGTGAAAGGGCAAGCACTTGCAGACTTCTTGGCAGCACACCCTCTCCCTACAAATTCCCCTCTCAATGATGATCTTATTGGCAAACTAACCATATATCTATGGGATGAAAACACTCATTATTGAGGGTTATATTTTGATGCTGCAGCTTCATCTCAAAGAAGAGAAGAACCATAATCTACTCTTCCAGGCAAGGCAGGGGTAGAGATAATTCTTCTAACACCAGACCATGATATGATGAAATTCTCATATCATCTGTCTGAACTTTGCACTAATAATGAAGCCAAATATGAAGATCTGATTGTCGGGCTAGAATTAGCCATCCTTTTAGGCATCCAAAGCATGAAAATATTTGGGCATTCATAACTATTGGTCAACCAAATTATTAGATCCTATAAGGTTCTAAAGCCCAAACTCCATCACTACCACAAGTGCACCATGAAGTTACTAGCCTAGATCTAAAAAGTCACAATCTATAAGATTGCTTGAAGAGAAAATGCCATAGTGAATGCCTTAGCCAAGCTCACCAAAGAATTGGCATATCCGAAATATAAGTCCATATCAATAAAGGTTCACAATATACATATCCTACCTCTTATTGATGTTAAAATTATCGATAAATACACTCTTGAAGGGGCGATTTCCATTGTTGAAAAGGTTGAAGAGCTAGATCGGAGGCAACCCTTCATTGATTACCTAAACAGAGGTAAACAACCTCAAGAAAAATCTCAATCCCACTAAGTCAAGCAAATAACGCTCTCCTATGCCGTCATTAATGGTGTCTTATACCGATGGTCCTTTGATTATATGTGGTTATTCTATTTAGGCAAACACAAAGCCTGTAAGATTATGATCAAAGTGCATTCAAGATTATGCCGAGTTCACTAATCTGGTCACAAGATGAAGGCCAAGATTAGGAGGCCTAGGTACTACTGGCTGATGATGATCACGGACTGCTTGGACATAGCCATGCATTTCCACCAGTGTCAAGTGAATGGAGTAGTTCTACATCAACCACTCAACATTCTACACCTGACTATATCTTCATAGCTATTTGAGTGTTGGTAATACATAATGGGTTTGATTAATCCTCAATCATTAAAGGGTCACTGATTCATCCTACTAGCTATATATTATTTCTCCAAGTTGGCAGAGGTGATTTTACTTAGAGAAGTCAAAGCTTAGCATGTGCTCTAATTTTTCAAGAATGATATCACGTATAGATTTGGAATACCCCAAAGAATCATATCTAATAATGGTACCACCTTCAAAAGCACCAAGATCATACATATTCATTGCCCTTTACTAGTTGACCATGATATAGGAATAGTAGAGACAGATGAATTCACTCATGTTCCCATACCACCATTATTAGATGAGACATCAATAGAATGAATGGAAAGTGATGTGACACTAGTACTATCAACAGATGCTAGTGTTGCTTCCCCAACTTCTACCTAGCCCATTAGTAATGATTATCTACATACTGGAGAAGACTTATATATAAAAGAATCATACATGTTAGTTATTAGTCTCAAGAAACTCTTATCTAACTCAAATAGGGTGATAGTAAGTGACATCCAATGTGATTCCTTCGATGCTGACTCTTGTGCAGAGAGTCATCTTATTCCTAGCCCAAGCTGCACAGTTCATAAGCAGCTATCTGGCCTAGAAATCTCATGCTTTGTCTCCACGATACGTTATAAGCTTTCGAATCCATTATAGTGTGGCTCTTCAAAGAGGTTATGTCATATAATGATGGCATTGTGCCACATACTTTTGGGTGTTGATGTGGAATTTTTACCCAAGCTCTCTAATTTATTTATTAAGGTGAATTTTTTATTAGATTGTGCTACTGCCTTAGGTCTTGAAACCAAGGAGCTATAACTTTGAGAACCCTTATGCAAAGATGTTGAGTTTGGAATATTCTCATTACACACTGCTTACTAGGAAGTAAGATAAAATTGCTAATGTAGAAGCCTCACTCAACACTACTTCGCATTAGGTCTCTCTGATTCTTCAAGATCTTGAGCATAACCTCAGAGCCTTTAGATCCTTTCAGAGGGAGCTTTCTAAAGCACAGATTGAGCTCCTCAACATATAAGTTGAATTGAGAGAGCTATAGCTGAGGAGACAACATCTATTAGAAAGAAGAACTATGATCAAACAAGCTATCACAACCATAAATAAGATTGCTCACAAGTAGACACTTTGGTGTTTGAACTTGAGTGGATCCTTTCTAGCACCAAATGAAAGATTTATTGTAATGGTGCTCCTACATGTTGGTAAAATTCTCTAGCACCACTGTCGACCTTAATTTTGAATGAGGTCAATATCACCACTGAAATAAATAATTAGGACACCTAATTAGGAACTTTTTAAATAAGTGCTAAGGACACCATATCTAGTGACATAATGCACCCTCCCTGGGTTTAATCTAATCTAATGGGCTTAGGTAGACTTGCTCCAAATTCTAAATTTGGATTAAATAAAATCAAATCCAAATAAATTAAATTAAAATAAATGAATGAATCCAAAACTAAACAACAGTCAAATCTAGTCAATCCATATGTCTTATATCTGACTTTAGGTGGGTCCCACCAAGTCAAAGGTCAACCCACCAAGAATTTGACCAAAGCATATCATTTCAAATGATCAAATAAAAATGTTTGATCATAAATCTAAAGAATTTTAATTTTATTTTGGCCTTAATTAGGTTAATTAGACCACATAATATAAATAACCTTAAATGGGTCCTATTAGGTTCAAACCCAAATCAAAATGAAATTAGTTCAATTTGATTGCTCAAAATTATTTGGAAATAATAAATAAACACAATCCAACCCACCATTAGGACCAATTTGGTAAAATTGGTCATTTGACCCAAATGGATCCCAAGCTTTACCCATTAAGTCCACTTTGGGTCAAATGGGTTCAAACTGAAATCCACTTGAAATTAAATGGAATCAATCACTCCAAAAGATAACACATGTCATCAAGCATGATTGGAGTTCAAACCCAATATAATTTAGTCAAATTGATTTTTTGAACTCAATTGAAATCAAACATAGCCCATTTAGTTCTAAATGGGTTGAAAAGAAATTAAATAAAAAATTAATTTAAATCTAAATGAATTAATTAAATAAAAACTTAATCTATCATCAACTAAAGATGATAAAACCCAAAATTAGAAGAATTGAAACAAAGTCAAACAACATTGAATCCAAATGTTTGAATTCGATTCAAATCTCCAAATCCAAACCAAATTAATTTGGAATTGACCTCAAATTCACTTTGAGTTTGAGTTGGGCAACCAATCATATTAGCCTAAAGGTTTTAATAGTGACGAAATAAGTAAAAAAAAATAAAGAAAAAAATGAAAGAGGTGGAATTATGAGAGGAGAGGACTTGAAAATTTTTAAGGTAGGCAAGTCTCATTTTCCCTCCACCATATACCTCACTCCACCTCTTGGCTTCAATGGGATTGGATTCATTCTAATAAATAGAAATCCACTAAAAATAGAAGTAAAGAAAAATTTGGCTTCCTCCAAGGGAGAAGTAAGAGAAGAGGAGAGGGAACTGAAGAAGAAGAAGAAGAGAGTATGGTAGCGCAAGGAAAAGGAGAAAAATGTCCTCCTCCCTTGGAATTTCTCGTCCAAAATTGCTCCAAAGGCCAAGGGGGATTAAATCCACCCCTTGCCCGACCTTGCCATGGTCAGTGGCTAGAATTCGGCCACCTAGAAGGCCAGGGAAGAGGATCTCAGCCATATATGTAATGGGGAGGGAGAGCTTTTTCCCTCCCTCTTTTTATCTCAAATTGTTCACCAAGGGTAGAGATGAAGAAAGCAACCCTTCCCAGAGCTCATCTCTGCTGACACACTAGAAAATGAATGAATTGGGCAACCACCTGAGCTCTCTTCAATGGTGAAATTCAAGGGAGAGCCTTTTTCATCAAATTGAACATTCCAACATGTTTTAGAGATTGAGGTGACCTCAAACGAATCTCCACTCTATCCCTTCACCATCGACGAGCCAAAGAATGATGAAGGCTAATCCAAGCTTGGTCTAGAAGGAGAACCATGGGGAGGCAAGTCACCAAATTGTGTGCATGGTGTCGTCACATTGAGCTGAAGCAAATGGAGTCAATCCCGCCACTGGTGATCGCCGAAATCGAAGTATGCTCCACCGCCATCCTCCTAGGCATTTAGTTTTAGCACTTTTTGAAAGAAATTTGATTCCCATAAGGATCAAACTGCATAGATTATGATCTTTGATCATTTTGCAATCAAAATCATGTCAAAATTCACTAGTGATCACAAAAAATTGACAAAAATGATCGACAATGTCCGTCTCTCATCGTAGACATGCGAGAGATGATCTTCTTTGTTCGATCCTTCTATTTGGAACAAACAGCTGAGATCTAGCTGGATGATCTGATTAATTCCCTTAAGGATATCACAGAATAAATCAGGACCATTCGATCTTCGTTTAGATGGTCGAGATTCATCCCACATGGCACCACTTTTGACACGGATGTCACACAAAATCTGCATGGCCCAATGCCACAGCTCCATGTAGCAAAGGTCCAACATTGGCCCACCTTCTTAAAATAATAAAATCTCCTCTAAATTAAATAAAAATCATAGAAAATTAAATATAAATAAAAAAAATGTAAACTTGGACTCTATGGATTCATCTTGTTGATAGGAATCCATTAAAAATTAAAATCCTCAATTAATTTTGGATATTTTGACCTTAATTTGGGTTTGAATGAAGTCAGTTAACCCCAATTAATTATAAACCATTAATCAAATTAAAATAAAACTTTAGGGAACTAAATTCAAGTTAAAACACATCTTAAGAAAAATTTATATAAATTATCTCCATGTAATTTATTAGATATTAAATTTCAAATCATAAACCTCAATTTTAATTAAATAAATTAAAATGAAATGAAATAGCTTATGAAAATGGATTAAATAACCTTAAATCAACTTATCAAACTCTAATAAACATAAAAACACTAATGAAACTCATTAGAACTCAATAAATAAAACAATTGGCTTTATTAAGTAATTAAGTGAATTAAATAATTCAAATAATTAATCAAAACTTAGTTAAATCACAATAAATCAACCAAATTTCCAAAAAAAATTATGAATGAACACTCTTTGGAAACATCTTTTAGAGGGGAATAAAAGAAAAATAAAATCTTCAAATGATCTTCACTAAATTAGCATAATTTGGGATTTAATGAAATAATTAAAACCTTAATACACCTTAACTACACATCTAATCAAAGTGAAACTTTGGGGAAATCAAATAGGCAAAGAATCCCATTTGCCATAAAAATTTTAAATGCATTTGACCTCTGGATTAGAAGTATTTGAATTTCCAAGTCTCTAATCAATTTAAGGGAAATATTAAATTAGAAAAATTACAGAAATTATGAAATCTATAATATAAATTTAAGACATTATAATTGATATGAGAACACTTAAATAAAATACTTATGCCAATTGAAAGCAATCGAATCTAAATAATCCTAAGTAAAAGATCATGATTAAAGGAAAATATGAAAATCATATTTAAGAATAATAATTCCTTAAACCATAATAATTCCATTTATAAATTAAAATATAAAGTTCATTGACATCTGAAACTCATAAGTTGTCAATATATAAATACATGAAAATCTTTTAGAATAAGGAATGAAATCGTATAAATGCAAATATGAAAGATTAAGTATAATTAAAAACTTGAGCTAGGTTGAATTTAACTTAAAATAACAAAGTAACATAAGGCAAATTTAAAACACAAAGGGAAAACCATTCTCTAAATTGCTTAAGTTATAGAAAAATTACATTAGGCTATGTATTCTTTCCAAATGACTTAATGATCATTGTTTTCGAATTAATTAAAGTAAACTAAACCATTCCTTAATCTATGAAATATATAATTTGAAATTAATCATCTAGGCCTAAATTTATTAACAAACCTTAAAGAATTTCATGAAATGAGTAAATTAAAACAAGAAAGAATTATTAATGTTAATGAGTTATAGAATCGAACAATAATAAATTGAATAATCTTAAACATAATAAATTGAATATAAATTTACTTTTGATAATGAACATTAATGAAAATGACCAAATGAAATTAACTTGAATTGAATGAATGAAATACTTACACCTAAATATAATGAGTAAACTATATATATATATATATATATATATATATATATATATATATATATATATATATATATATATATATATATATATATATATATATATATATATATATATATATATATTTGAAATTTAAATAAGTGAAAATAAACTAAAATGAAACTATACCCTAAATTTAAATTAATAAAATAAAAGAAACAAAAATGAATATTAAATCAAAGAATATAAACATTAAAAACTTAATCAATCTAAAGTTATATGAGTAAAATAAACTTAATAACCTAAAAAGATATAAATCATCATAATCAATAAAGTAAACATGTAAAATAAAAGTGAATCAAATTAAGAGAATAAAAAATAAATATTAATATCAAGCCAAAAAATTAGAATGAAAATAAAATCATAATAACAAGTGAATTAACTTAAAGAGAATATTAAATTGAATCATAAAAAAAATTAAAACCTCAAGTCAAAATCAATCATAACATTATTGATAAAGAAATCAAAACATAAAACACTAAACAAAAAAGAATAAATAAATTTAAAATAAAATGAAATAAATTGAACTAATTTAGACATTCTAAATTTTAAGAAATGTTCAATTGAAATACTTAAGCATTTTAGTTAAAGTTTTAGGATGAATTTTTACCTTAGAATAAAAATATGATCCTATTAGGACATAGTATGTTGAATAGAATGGGCTCCACCCAAAATGAAATCTATTGTATTCTTCATTCTTAAATATATAATCTAATTTTAACATAATAAAATATACCTAAAATGAAGATAAACAATCAATAAATTATTAAATCATTTGAATTGAAATCATTTAAATGTAAATAAATAAATTCTCAAAACCAAATATTTAAACCTAAAAGCCTAGTAATGTTTTCCCACAAAAACCCTCTTTCTTCACACACTAGAGTTATAGGACACAAATCCTAGATTTAGGTTAGGTCATTCTGTGATTTTCTATAATTCTCTATGATGTTGTGATGAGAATTGCTTTTATTATTTTATGGTGTACCCTATTATATTAGATGGCTAGGATTTATTTCCATTAGATTTGATTGTAGGATGTTATTTCTAGAAATAACATTATCTTCTACAAGGGGCTAGGTTAAAGGGATTGCCATCATAAATGAAAATTATAAAATTATTGTTTGCTTGTAGGTGTTAAATAGCCCTTTAACATAACTCATAAGATAGATGGGCTTAGCAAGTAACTAATGCTAAGCCCATATGTTTGTAAAATATAACTGTTGTGTGCTATTTATATTTTTTTGACATTTGTTTTGCAAGGCGTGGGATTTATATTTTTAAATTTCAAAATATAAATTTGAGCTTAGAATTAAGTTAGCATCTATGGGGTCTAGAATTAGCAAGAGCTGACTTTAGAAGGAGATAGTGTAGAGGTCCCCTATGAAGCCCAATAGAGATCCATGAAGAAGGAGAAGACCTTGGAAAGAAGAGCCATAAATCTGGACATATAGTTCTAGGCTAGGTTGTATAACGGCAGAGCTCTACTACCCATTTTCTTTTCTTTTAGGGTGTACAGCGGTACCTGGTCGCATTGGCCTATTTTATAAATTTATGTTGGTTAGATTTAAACTGGGTGTGTAATAGAATCAACCTATTTTTCTAAGTTTCTTTTTGTGTTGTGCTTTTCTGTGATGAATGCCTGGACTTAAACTCATAAGAAAAAAAAATAAAATTTCTATCTAAGTAAATTTAATCAATTTAAACATAAATAATTCAATTCAAAATCTCATATAAATTTAAAGCCCTAGGAAATAACTTCAAATAAACTAGAAACCCATTAGTTCTTGAAAATAATGCAATCATATTGCTTCAATCCTTAAATTGGGCAACTTCTACCATTGCACATAAGGGGCATTTAACTTATGAGGATGACCACCTTCTTGAAGAAGCCTACCTTCTATTATTGATTTGTCCCATGACTTTTATCTAATTACATACCATGTAGGCATAAATTGCATACTCATGGCCTAAAATGATCATCAAGTCAAAATATTAAAAATCCAAAAACTGTACATTTCTAAGTGGATTTGATACCCTACATGATCCTAGTCATTAAGGAGCGATGTAGGATTCTTATATACATTTCTTAAAAATATAATAGCCTAGCCATCTTGTATTCATAAGACTTGGCATCATTGATTTAAAATATGCTTAGGCGGTGTTAGCTGGTAGCCAAGCCTAGAAGAGTCAGGGATAGGTTAGTTCCCTCAAGTCAGAGGAATTGTTGATAATTCTTAAAGTAAAAATAGGTCGAGCATCTGATTTAACTTAGAAGCACTTATATACTTAGGCTCTGAAGCATCCTCTTTGGTGTATGTCTTCAACCCTAAGAATTTCTATAGTCTTGTATTGTTAGAATCTAAGTTCTAGATTTTAAAGAAAATTTCAACTCAAAAACTAATTTTAATTCTAAAATTCAAAGCCCAATTATAAGATAGTTGGAGTGCATACTGGGCATCCTAGTATCAATAGGTGTTTTCTACTTCATCCAGTTTGGCTTCCAAAAATAACTCGTTCTACTTTGGATCTATCACACTAGAAATTCCAAATATCAATCCTTTAAAAACCAACTTAAAAATCATTAAAAATAACAAGTCATTTTATTAATCAAGAGTATTCTTAGAAAGAGACCCTTCTTAAGATATAATTAATTATAGGGGCTTGCCTCTACAGGGAACCATGAACCTAGTTTAAAATAAACCCTATTGTACTTTTCATGTAGTTCAGGGAAAAAATCTCTCATAAATGAAAGACCCATTAACCTTAGGAGCCTCTTATTAAATGATCTAATCCATTATAAGTTAACATGTTTATCTTTTGAGATAATATACTTACTTCTTAATGATGCATTTCATCATCCAAATAAGAAATTCTTAAACCCTATGCGGTGTCAAATAAATAATTTTTACTCAGTAACCACGAAGTTGATGTAGGAGCTCCTCTCGTAGGCTAGCTTCACCCAACCATGCTCATTCATCACCAACTCCACTCTCCCACCCAGGTTGTTAAAGCTTCTTCTAGGATGAGATGCTTGTGAGTGAGGGTGTGATAATATGATTCCTCCACTGCCAAGCTAACAAACTCATTAGCTTCTCCTGAGGTGGCTCTCCTTTTATTAATGAGCATCTTGAGATGCATGATTGCTTTCTTAGTAAAGGAGAAAGCTGAGGAGAGAGAGAGAGAGAGAGAGAGAGAGAGAGAGAGAGAGAGAGAAAGAAAGAAAGCTCTAAGGAAGGAAGGATGGTAGAATAAAAATTTTCATAGCCTATGGGGTCTATTTATTAACTAGCCTAGCACTGAGGCACTAACCTCTCAGATTTTGGAACAATAACTAGCGCCACACCACTCAAATGTAGCGCATAGGCACTGGTCAGATGGTTAAGTCAGTTACCATGCTGGTCAAAAAGGAGCATTCATTAGCATTAAATTTCTAACTAAAAAGATACGTTGCATTAATGAAGCACTGCGATTCTCTAACCTAGCACTGAGGCGCTAGTCAAAAAGTTTGTCTCACAACCTTAAAGTGTTTATAAGTCTATCATTTAACTTGAATGGACTTTTCACTAGCACTATGGTGCTAAATCATTAGTGCCCAGACATTGTTCAAATAGTCAACATAACCAATAAATATAATGCCACGATGCTAACCATTGTTGTGTTAAGGTGCAGTATAGTGCCAAGGAGCCATATTTTCAACACCGAGGCACTTAGCATAAAATAAATTTAAATTACCTATATGGGGCCTGACGTAATAATAATTTCTTGAGTCCATTGGTTGAGGATTCTTTGTGAGTTACTATAAAAAATGAATCTAAATCACCCATATGTGTTGTGACATATGCATAAAAATCTAAATTAAATGTCTGAGGATGCTACATGGGTTAAATTTCCTGGTTGGGTCTCATGATTGGGTCCGGGTTACCAAAACCTAATCTTTCCTTGATTATGGCTATGTTGATTTAATTTTAAACAAGAGGGGATTTTTTAAAAATTGAGTGAAGTCTATCATTCAAATAACCTAAATCAAATAATCATCCACCCATCCATCATCATTTGTTAAGGATGATAAGCTAAAAAAACCTTTGCTCATAAAAGAGTCAATGTCAAATTAAATATAACGCTATGTTCATACACAAATAATCTCATACTAGTAAGGACATGGCCTATGTCCTCTGTCTACATAATTTTACTATCGAATGACATCACATAAATCTGAATATGACCAGAACCCTCTGACCGGGTGGCATGTCATCTATATAACTCCACTATATTTCAATCACAGTAATAGCCTATATGTTCCTTAATGGCTTTACTCCTTGAGTCATGAATTTTAGAATATATTTAATAGGCAAAAAGTTTTTTGTTAGCAAAGGTTGACTTAAATTTGTCACCTTAGACAAATATCATCCCTGGTCTTCAAGAACACCTTAGACAATGCAACCCATGGCTACTGATAAGGATTATTCGATCAAGTTGAGTCAACTATTTTCCATTAACTAAGTATAATAGGGACCACAATAGCCGAGGATGATGAAACCATGGGATCTTAATCCGGTGTGTCACCATTCCCTCCAACATATTCTTTAAGTTAAAAGAGAATGATATCTCCATTCTATTTGGCATTTAAAGAGGTGTAAGCCCAATCTCTTTATTTGCCCAGCAAATTCTACCCAGATAGTCATCTATGCTAAACTACACTGATATACACTATTATATATCAAAAAGATATGTTTCCATTATACATCAAAAAGATATGTTTGTTTCCAACCTTAGTCGAGAGTTATCTCTTACTGTGGAAATAGGGGTAATTAACTATGGAGGCTAGCATCCATAAAAAGTAGAACCCAAATCTAAATAAACCCTTCATAAATATTAAGGGAAATCTAGTTGAATATATATACTAATCTACCTCATGAAAAATATACTCTTACCCATCCCAAAGCAAGATGGTGGAGAGGTTCCAATAGGTGTGTTTTTTCTAAGTGATCATTAGGGACCTATACAATGACTCAGAATACTTAGTTCACCTTTTTTGTTCTAAAGGCAGGTCTCACTTTGTGAGTGGTGAAAGCTTGAGTAAAAGATTTGAGAACTTGGCATGCCACTCTTAGCCCTAGAAATACTAGTGTCAGCTGAAGCAAACCCATAATGTAAGAATACTCAGAAAGCTACATGATAACTCTAGATACTTGGTGTGCCATTTTTAGCCAAAGAGAAAGTACCACTTGGCAAGTAGTGAAAACTTAAGTACCAGACCCAAATACTTGGATGCCACTCTTGGCTCAAAATACTAGTATGATAATAATTCTTTGAAGACTATAATGTATGACTGCGAAGAAAAATTCCTATAGGGAGTCATCGCCTTTCAAATATGTTGGTGAGAAATGAAAGAGAATAAGACTCTTATAGAAATTCATCTTTTTAGAATGCCACGTAGATCCACAGATGTACTTATTCAGGTGATCAGGTACGTTATCAAGGAATAGTGTGCCATCTCAAAAGACAGAAGTCACTACCCTTTAATGGACCTAATCACCTCAATAAGGACTCCTAAGGATGATGGGTCTGCATATGTACTAGAGATTCTTCTCCTACTTTACATAGAAAAGTAAAGTAGGATTTATTTTAAGCACGATTTGTTAAGTTTCCTACAGAGGCAAGCCCCCATAGTTAACTACATCCTAAGGAATGGGGATTCCTTAAGAAAACTCTCGATTAAGGTAAATGATCATTATCTTTGAAGATTTCAAAAGGAAAGGACTATCAATCAATTGGTTTATTTTTAAAAGATCAAATGGGATTGATCAAAAGAGGGAGTTATTATCGATGCCAAAAAGGGAGGTAAATAGGAGATGCCCACGGTGCTAGGAAACCTAGCAAGCATCTCAAACTATCCTATAGTTGGTCTTTACATTTTTGAAATTGATTTAATTTATTTAATATTGCATTTTTATTAGAAATTTAGGACTTATGATTCCTTAACACAAAATTAAAGAAATGCCTAAGAGGTGAGGAATTATGCTTATGGCCCACAAAAGGGAGAAGCAACCTCAGAACCTAAATCTAGGGAGCTTTAGCGAGGGCCAAAAGCACAACCTAAATCTAAGGCAAAAATGGATAATTGGTTTGTCTCCATAAGATAGGGCAAACCACCCAGTAGCTTGGACTTACATCTGCCTGAGGGTGGATGCCAACTAACTCCTATGATTTTAAATACATGTAGGCAAGTCTTTATGCTTTTGCAAGATGGCTAAGCTGTTATTTATTTAGAAATAGACAAAGTCCTTAAATTCACTCCCTAAATAGACTAGATCATGTAAAGGGACATGCTTTAAGTGACCTAAATCTAATGCAATTCAAATTTTATTTTATTTTTATTTTTGACAATTATTTTGACTCGGGCTAATAGGATTCATATGACTAATGCATGAGAAAGAATGTTATTGGCCAAAATCAGCGAGAAGGGAGGAGGTGAGTTTCCACCATGGTTCTCAAAGGTCAAGCCAAGTTTCTCTAGCAAAGGTGGAAGTCCTCCAATCAAGAGTGAAATAAGTTGCATTTATGCATGATATTATAAAAAAAATGTTCAACCAGCTAAGGAGTTGCTAATTCTTTTATCTTGATTTTTAAACCTAAGCTTTAGGTGAGGTTATGAGTTGTTTAGTTTTTTATTTTGAGTTGTTAAGTTAGGTAAAAGATTTATTTTTCTCTAAAGAGCCTAATTCACATCCAGACCACACATAAAGGAAGAAAGAAACTAGGAAAAGTATGCCACTTAATGCAAAAGCTAAACAAATCATCAACCAATTTATAAAGCTAATCAAAAAAAGAATAAAAGATCGTTGTGGTCGGGCACCACCACATAAACCCAAAAATATCAAATATGGGTAACCGAGCTCTACCCTTATACAACTTGGATTACAAATGAATTAAATTATAATTAAGCAAGGAATTCATAATTATGGGGGTCGTCAAGCTTTATTTCTTCTTTTCTTCCTTTCTTCTTTGTTTCCTTCTTTTGGATGGTTGAAAGGTAGATGCTCCAAGGCTTCACATGGTGCATAAGATAGGATCTTATGACCATTGCTCATTTTAATCCCTATAACATACATTCCAAAATCCTAATTTCACAAATTTACATGAAAAGGAAAAGTCAAAATCTAACTAACACTTGCAAAATAAAGGTTAGCTAAAATAAACCACAAAAATGCCAAGCATGTATATTGGACTTATCACCCCACACATGGGTGACTAAGTCCACCTAGCCTATGGATTATGCTTAGGGGTATAAAGCACCTACAAGCAAAAGCATTTATATTTTTATTTATGATAGCCTTAAGCACAATCCCCTGCAGAAAAGAATAGTTAGACTAAGAGCGTCCTACCATTCATTCTATGAGCATACACCCTAACATCCAGCCTAAAATATATATCATAAAATAAAAAAATATCAAACCATGCACCGACCTAACATAAAGCTAGAAGTGGTGACTTAGGCTAATGTGTGCGCTTTGAATGCTTGTGTGGTATGCTTAGCTATGGCTTTAGGTTCAAATTTTATAAGTGTGAAGAACATGTTCAACTTAGAGGAGGGTTTCATTTAAGTTATTTAATTATTTTGGTTTGATTTTATTTCATGTTTTGATTTGGCTTAAGTGAATCCTACAATTAGTTACAAAGTTATCAAGAGAGGGAAAGAGAAGAGAACTTCTCTTTCCTTTCCTAACCTAAGTAATCTCTAAAGTAGATTCACACTTTAGTTTTACTTAGGTGAATGTTTTGATTAAATATTTTAATTAATCCTAAGTTTAGATAAACTCTAAACAAACCTATTAAAAAAAAAGGCATTTTAAGATTAAATAAAATGAATCGAAATTCACATAATACATATTACTTCATTTCTTTCCCAACATATATAACATGCATATGGATAGACCCTAAGCATATCTAAACATACAAATGAGAATATTTAACACACTTTATGATGCATGCTAAGTAATCCATTTAAGGAAATTTAAAAGTTGAATATGCATGATTTTTCTTAACTAGAAAGGGATTTCCTTATCCAAATTTTTACATTCACACATGAAAGTAAGAAAGGCATAAGTGAGTGTAGCGCCATTATTAACCAGAGGTGTAAGGTATAAGACCAACTTAGGGCTACTTAAAGCCTCTAACCTCAGGGTCTAGACTAATATACCACTTTCCTTAAATACAAACATATGTCTAAAAGAAATGAAATAGAAAAGGAGAATGCAAAAGTTATTTAATGGATTCATTTTTGTTTATGCAATTTATACATGCAAATATAATAACCCTTCTTAGGTGGTAGCATAGAGATGAATAGGATATGAAATTAGGTAAGTATTAGGTTCTTTTAAAATGAACCTTACATCTTACTAACTCCTATTCAAAACTATACTAACATAAAAGAGAGAGGAAACCTATGCTAAGCATGCCTTTATAAAGTATCACATGCAAACTCATAATTAAAATATAAGTAGTGTACTTTTAGATTTGATATTTTATTTATATGTTTTGAAAGTAATTTGGATTTAGTAGTGATAATAGCCACTCATATTTCTACTTTAGCCAACACATGCAAATTTGACATAAAGTAAACAATTTCATTAAAAATTGGAATTTGAAAAATATGAATGCATGAAATCATATAACATACAAGTTTAACATGTTGAGGAAAGATTCAAAGTAATGAAAGCATGTAAACAAGTTCACTTCACTTAAATCCTAAAGACATTCTTATGGAATAAGAAAGTTTAAAATAAATCAAAGTGAATTCAAAGTGAATTTTGTTTTGTTTGGAATTTGATTTAATTTTGAAATGATGAGATGAGTTTGCTATTCCTGACCCATTCCCACATGTATTTGATATTTTTCTTTATTTTTTATAAAATTAGATTCATTTTATGCATTAGTTAGGTTAAGGTATGAATTAAGTAACTTAATTAACCCTTACCTACACCACCTTAAAAAAACTAACCAAATAACTATGAGCCAATGAGATGACATAAAAACTCACAAGGAATTTAAATTTGCAATGCACCAAATAAGAAAGAGGTCTAATGCAATTTGGCTCACAATTAATAGTTCATTAAGCTAAGGGGTTTAGCTTAAGTAATTTCAAAACACCTTTTCATACTTATGAATTAGGTTTTGATTTCCTTAATTAAACTTAGGCTATTAAATACTTAAGCATCTACCCAAAGTAGATTAATTAAGTTCTATAACTTTTTAGAATTTTTTTAGAAATTAATTAAGGGGATAATTAATGATTTAACCCTTAATTAAGAGATGATTAAGAAGAGAAATGGAGGTTTAGGGATTAGCTTAGGGGAAATGCCCCAAAATTATTTCATAAACCTTATACATACTAGATCTGGTCTTAATCAACCCTAATCATGGATTAAAATCACTGATTGTACCCTAATTATGCTTAATTACATAAGGAGATTAATTAAGAAATTCATATACAATGCTTCTAATCAAGCCATCCATAAATCCCAAGAAAATTAGGGGAGGTAGAAGTCATCCCCTAAAACATACTCACAAAATTTGGGATTAATCAGAGGCTTAATTAAAAAGTAATTAGCAAAATAAATTTTCTAATAAAACCCAAATTTAGAGAAAAATATAACTCAGAACCCATTGAAATTTATTTTAAAATATTCTAGGTAGAATTATCTTCCCATTGGATTTTATTTCATAATTTTCTGAATATCTTAGAGGAAGTTTTTAATTTTAGAAGATCCCTAGATTAAAATAAATTAATTAAAGCATTTAACTAATTCCCTGGCTCATGGCATGACGTGTGGCAGCGACAGTCAGTGCGCTTTACATGCATTGTGCTGTGAGGGGGTCTCTTAAATGGAAAATCCCAAATGGTGACTGGCAGTGCACGCAGTTTGATCATTGCCATCTGATCAAATATCGAATGGTCAGAGATCTCCCCGCAATTTAAAAATAGATAATGAATATCTAAACGCGTAGAATTATCTTAGTCATCCATCCAAAATGTTCTGATGGACGACTAAGATTCCCAAGTTCTTCTCCTTGATCAATTGAGACTGTCCATGATCAAGGGGAAGATCCAAGCCCGATCTAGCATGGATTCAAATCAAACTCAACCCACACCATCTAAAGCTAAAGAATGGCAAATCCAACGATAAAAAATCCATGGGATTAAAATTTCTTTTACAAAGCTCCACACCACATTGAGTTTATTGGTCAAAAAATCTCATACCTCATCGGAGGTGATCATCGATGCTCGATTCCCTTGGAGAAGCTTCTAGGAGACAAAGCCTTGTTGAAGTTTGAGCACTGAGGTTGAGTGGATTATGGGTCACCTCCTCCTTAGCTTGAGCTGCTTTGATTGAATGATCTCCCTGCCTTGAACCCAAGGAAGCTTGGGTGCACTCGACTTGGTCCTCTGATGAAGTTGCAAGAGGAATTGAGTGGAGTTTGAGGGAGAAAGTTCAAGAATGGATTGAGCTCCTATTTTCACTATTCAAAACTAAGAAAATGGGAAATGGAAGAGCTCTAGAGGCTGGGATCACTCTGATGGCTCCTTCTCCTAGTCAATCCAATTGAATGAGGAATGCTAGATTGAATTTGTTTAGGGGAGTATATCTCCCCTTGAAGGATCAACAACCCAATACACATGCCATTTTTTGATCCAATTGATCATAGAATGGGGTTGTTTGATTAGTTGAGTCATGGTCTTGAGCCAATAAGTGGATTGCCAACCTCCCATGTGCTTGAATTTGAGTGAGGGAGTTTGAATTTTGCATTTTGACCCATGGGTTTGGTCTAGGGACCAATGCTGACCCAAACCCATTGGGTTAGTGCACCACTCACTAGTCCCCTTGAGCTTTTAGAAAGCCTCAAGTGAATGAAGAGGGTATGACCAAATTACCCATGGATTAAGCCAAAATTTGTTCTATGGCCTAGGGGTAGATGGTCATTTTATTTTTCCACTTTGGATATGTTGGGTATGTGGAGAAACTAGGTTTGGCCAAGTTTCATGAGATTTGAATTCATTTGATAGGGTTTGGCTCATGTTGACCCATTTAGGTCAAAATGGGTCAACTTGGGTCAAGTTGACCAATAGGTCAAATTGGGTCAAACCAAGGGTTGGGTCAAGTTCATATGACCATTTGAAATGTTTGGTGGCTTTGGTTTGATTCAATTTGATATAGTTTTGAATTTGGCTCATATGACTTCATTTAGGTCAAATGGGTCAAGTTGACCTATTTGACCCATTTGACCTATTTGGGGTAGGTCAAGGGTAGGTTTAGGTAGGTTAGTCATATGGAGGATTGGTATCTTTATTTCCAATCAATTTTGGTTAAGTTCAATTTGGCTCAACATGACCCCTTTAGGTCATGTTGGGTCTAAGGTCAATTGGGCTAGGTTAGGTCTAGTTGGCCAATTGAGGCTTTGGTCAAGTTCCACAAGTGATTTGGAATGGACTTGACCCATTGGTTTCAATCAATTTGGCTTAGATCAAGTTTTGACACATTTTGACCCTTTAGGTCAAAATGGGTCAACTTGGGTCAAGTGGCCAATTGGCTCAAATGTTGGCTTGGTCAAGTTCAAACATAGGTCATGAGTGAACTTAGATCAATGGTTTCAATCAATTTGGCCTATGGTAGAATTTGGCTACATGTTAGGTTTCATTAAGTGTTTGACTTGGTCAACCCTTAGGTTTGACTTGGTTTGACCCAATTTGATTGATTGATCATCCCATGATGATTGTTGATCATGAGAGAGGATATATGAGTTTGGTTCAATCCAATTTGGTTAGGATTAGAATTTGGCTCATAAGGGTAGGTCACTTTGGGTCAAGTGAGCCTAAGTGGGTCAAATGGCTCAAAGCTTGATTTGAAGTTGGTTGATCTTGTATATGGACTTATGATTGAAATATAAATCCATTTACAAGTGGTTTGAAGTCAAATGAGTTTTGATCCATTTGACAATTTCATATTCAAAGGAAGAATATGAAAGGGTTTTTTGGCTTTGATTTTTGACTTGGGTTTTGATTATTTGATTAAAGTTTGGATTTATATATGAGCTCATGATTGTAGGGTTGATTGAATCATGAGAGAAAATCAAGAGTTTGGCTTGATTTGAAGTTGATTTGGCTAAGTTCAAGATTTTGACTTGAAAGGCTCAGATTGGATTTTGAGGGATTTGAGTTTGATTTTGAATTGGTTTTGATTGTTTGAATTTATATTTCATTTATATATGTGAATATAAATGAGAATATAAATGATCATGAGAAAATTTCAAGGATTTGAAGTGGTTTAATCATGATTTGCTAAGTCCATTAAGAAGAATTTAAAGGACTTAAGAAAATTTGAAATTTGAATTTTTTTGAATTGATTTGATTGATTTATATTTATATTTCATTTATATATGAATATAAATGAGAATATAAAGAATTTTGAGAAAATCCCATGAATTTGAATGGTTTGATCAAGGTTTTGATAAATCCATTAATGGAAAATTAAAGGACTTAAGAAAATTTTAAATTGGAATTTAATTTTGATTTGATTTGATTGATTTATATTTATATTTCATTTATATATGTGAATATAAATGAGAATATAAATGAGTTTTGAGAAAATCCCATGAGTTTGAATTATTTGATCAAGATTTAGGCTGTCCATTAATGGAAAGGACTTAAGAAAATTTCATGAATTGATTTGAATTTTGTTTGATTTGATTGATTTGAATTTATATTTCATTTATATATGTGAATATAAATGAGAATATAAATCGATTATGAGAAAATCTCAAAGATTTGAATAGTTTTGATCATGATTTTGGTTAAGTCCTTAAGGGAAGATTAAGGACTTAAAAATTTGAATTTTGATTTTTTCATGGATTTCAATCATGGGTTTCAATCATATGATTGATTTGAGTTTGGAGAAAATCAAAAGATTGATTTGGAGTTTGACTTGAAAGAAGGAAAGTGAGGAATGGTTTAAGCTAAGGGTAGAATTTTCCTAACACCTAAGTCCTAACACTCCTAAGGCATGACATATTCCTATGGCTAACTCTTCTAAGTCTACTAGGAGTGTCCAATCAATAGATGTGTCTTAAGACTAAGGAACTCCTAAAGTCTAAGAGGTGTCCCATGTCTATGATGGAGGTTTTGAGAGCTCATCCTAAAAATGAGGTCAACAAAGGGCACCCAATAAGTGTGGTGTGACTGACAAGGAACACCACACGTATTGGTGTTGACCGAAATGATCAACAACATTGAAAGATCACAAGCACTAACAAAAATAATATATCTTTAATCCAAGGCATAGAAAGAATTCAGAGCTTAGTGAAATGTGGCCTACTTATGTCCAAGACATAAGAGAGAGGAAAAAATCCACTAAGGGATAGAGTGTGAACCTTCCACTAGGGAAGCAGTTTCAAGTCATCCACAAGGGGATGAAAAGTTTGATTTGATTCTGACTGAGGAGAAAAAGTTGATTTATTTCACTGGGGAAGAGGGTTGAATTTGTTTTAATTTTTGATAGGTTTGGATTTTTAGATGAACCCTATTGGTTTGCGATGGATTGTAATAAGTAGGAGCCATGGAGGCTAAAACCTAACTCAAATTTACCTATCCCAAGGGGTAGTCTACTAAGCACATAGTAGGACTAACCAACCAAAGGGATTTCTGATATGCAAAGCATTTAGAAGAAAGTAAGTAGACTTACATCCTCCAAGTAAGGACCAGTTGCTGGGGTAATTTATTGGCAAGGCAACAAATTGAACCCAACCGAGGGCTGACTATTGAGTAAATGCTGTTGGGAGACTTAGATTAGCTCAAAGATAGTCAAGACTGATTTCATTTTTCAAATTTGTTTTTTTTATTATGATGGATCCCATAGGTTTGTGATGAACTACACTGAGTAGGGGCCATGGAAGCCTAAACCTAACTCAGATTTATCAATTCAAAGGGAGTAGTCTACCCACCATGAGGTAGGACTATCCAACCAAAGGGGAGCTGCCTTTTGGTATACAATGGTCAAGTCTTAAGAAGAAAGCATAGGGACTCACATCTTCTAGAAATAAGGAACCACTAGGGTGATTGGTTACTTTGGGCAACAAATCATACCTAACCTAGGGTTGACTATTGAGTGAATGCTGCCAGGGACTTAGATCAGCTCAAAGATAGTCAAGATTGATTTCATTTTTAAATTTATTTGTGAATTCTGTTGGTTTATGATGGATCATACTGAGAAGGAGCTTATAGAAGCCTAGACCTATCTCAAATTTACTGAACCAAAGGGAGTAGTTTCCCAGCCGATGGGAGAACTATCCAACCAAAGGAGTGTCTTTCTATTTGAAATGATCAATTGGAGGGAAGAAAGCTCGGGACTCACATCTTCTACAAAGAAAGATCAGGGTGATCGGCTTTGGGCAACAAATCAACCCGACCAAGGGCTTCCCATCGACATAATCATGCTAGAAAGAATGTCATCATAGTCTTATATCTTTCAAAGCGGAATGAGGGTAACTACTTATGGCAAAATAGATTGAACATCTAAGGTGACTATGGAGTGAGTAACCCGGGATTTATTAACTCAAGTGCAATTCCTATAGGAGTTCACACGCCTAAAGATAGGATGCCTACTTGGGAGAAGGGGCCCTTTGGGGGCTTGAAATCCTAATCCACAAGCGAAGCAATTTTGTTTATTTTTCTTAGTTTGTTTCTTTGTTTGTTTTATCGTGGACACTATTAGTTTGCGAGGGATCAAACTGAGAAGGATCTTATATCAACTTAGACCTATCTCAAATTTACTGAACCAAGGGAGAATCTATGCATCCACTGAACAAATTTTTCAACCATAGGGGTGGTTACTAGGCAAGGGGAACTATCCGATCCAAAAGTAACCCGAGTAGTGTCTAAATGGGGTTGCAAAGGACTTGATCCAGATAGAGTGCCCACAGGGGATGGGGTCGGTAATGGCTTAATCCAACACTCTGGAGTAGATGACATGGCTAGTCATATATCCAATAGTATTCAGTGTCCAACTCAAGGAGAAAGCTCGGGACTCATATCTACCAAGAGTGGTGTACTCACCGAGTCGATAATAACATCAACCAACCTAAGGTGCCATCGGTTTGCAACAATCGATAGAAGAAAGCTCGGGACTCACATCCTCATATGGAACAACCGGATAGTCTTCACCGATAGCTATCGACCTAGGGCTAATGAGTGAATGCCAATGATGGACTTAGATCAACTCAAAAGTAGTCAAGAGGAAAGGAACCTCTGGGGGACTTATCCTAAACCTCAAATATACTCAACCTAGTTAGCATGATGGCTAGTTCAAGAAGAAAGCATAGGGACTCACATCTTCTTAAATGAAGTCAACATGAGGTAGCTTACTGGCTGGGCAGTGAAGCATACCATACTAACAAGGTGCTCTTTAGTTTACAATGATCAAAGGAAGAAAGCGGGGACTCACATCTTCAAACAATGACCACTAAGGGTGACATACTAGCGAGGTAGCATGTGTAGACCTAGATTTAATGAGTGAGTGGGGCTTGCTCCCACATCAAAATAGCTCGAGATAAAAGATTTTATTTGTTGTGCATGTGCTAAAAGGAATGGGATGCCTGGGGACTCTTACACCTTAAAACACAAAGGGATTTGATGAAATGATGCCATGGATGGAAAAGGATTCCCACTAAGAAAAGATGTCGCATGGGTTCTCTCACACCTAACTTAATTATGTTAATCAAAATAGGATGCCTCTTGGGTTCTCTTACACCTATTCTAATAATGTCGGGAGATTGTGTTTGTGTTGTGAAAGAGGATAGGATGCCACTGGGGGACTCTTACACCTACCCTAGACATGGCACAGAGGATTCGTAAGATAAGCAAATAACACTTCGAAAGAAGAGCATATTTGATGAATGGAATATGATTTTTATTCTTTTTCTTAATGATTATTTTCAAACATGATTTGTTTCATGGGTAATACTTCTTTAGATAGAGCCCATTAATTGGAAGCATCGGGTGTTCCCCTTTACAATCAATAAGATGATAAGATCCTCCTTGGTAGGCCTTCTCTATGACATAGGGGCCTTCCCAAGTGGGTTCAAACTTGCCTCCCATATTTTGATGGGCAATAATTGGTCTCCTTAGGACTAACACAAGTTCTCCTACCAAAAGACCTAGGTGAACTAGTGTGAGCTTGAATCATTTTGGCCTTGTACAACTCGAGGTTTGGCACTGCAGTTTCCTCCAAACCTTTGAGCTCTTCTAACCGCAACTTTACATTATGCTCTGTAGTGATCTTGTTACCCAATGCTATCCTTAGTGATGGGAGTTAAACTTCTAAAGGAAGAATGGCTTTAGAACCATACACCAAGAAAATGGGGTAGACTGAGTTGAAGTTCAGTATGTGGTGCAGGTGGCCCACAAAGGTTCAACCAACTACTCGTTCCTCTATCATTTGTTGTCATTAAGAGTTTTCTTCAGTATATGGATGAGAATTTTGTTGAATTCTTCCACTAAGCCATTAGCTCTAGGGTAGTAGATGGTGGAGTATCTCCAATCTATACCATGTCTTCTGGCAAATCTATTGATCTTCATGGTTTTCAATGCAATACCATTATCTTCGAGGCACTCTGAACCTATATATAATATGGTTCCTGAAAAATTGAAGCACATGGTGAGCTGTGACCTCTCTGAGTGGGATGGCTTCCACCCACTTGGAAAAGTAATCGGTAGCAGCTAAGATGAATCGATGCCCCTTGGAAGAAAGAGGATTGATCGGACCCGCAATGTCGGCACCTGCGATAAAGCCAAAGTAGGGTGTAGAATGTTGGGTAGTTGGTGGAGGACCACAACGTGTACCAAACACTGATGGCATCTCCTAGCTACATCCATGCAGCCTATGATCATCGAAGGACGTTAATATCCAAGTCTTTTGATCTTTGACTTCATCTTCGGACTGGAATGATGTGCTCCACATAGACTTGAGTGTACCTAGGTTACAATGCCATGGGCTTCATGTTTGTCTAAACAATGTAACCACATTTCAAAGGACCAGGCATACAGGTGCCATCAACAAGAGCATAGGAGAGAGCTCTCTTTCACCCGATGGGCTTGTGACTTTCTCGAGGTATCTGTTCAAGTAATCTATGAACGGTTGCTTCTAATCCATCTCCTTATCCATTTTTGGCAACGACAACCTCCCCTTTAAGAAAAAGTCTCTCGATGAGTTCCGAATCAATAAGTGATAAGACTTGTCTATTTTGGACTCTTATTGAAATGGACTCATCTTCTAGACATGCCAACTCTGTAGCAAGTTTGGCTAAGGCATCTACTACTATGTTCTCTGCTTGGGGAACCTTATAAATGGTGACTTCGAGGATCTGGGCCAACAACTTCATGGTATACTCATAGTAATGATGAAGCTTGGGGACCGGTAGACCAACACATTGATGACCAACGAGAATCCCCAAAGATGTTGATGCTCTTGACACCGATAGTGATGGCTAACTTAGAACAATCAAAGCCTCATACTCGCTTCATTTGGTGGGTTGGAAAGATAGCATGAGAATCTATCCACATTGTAGTTTGGAGTTAGAAGAACTATTCTTACGCCTACCTTTCCTAGGAGAATAGATCATGGTGCTTCACCTTTAAGAAAAGAAGAAGCACCATCAAAATACATCTCCCATCAGTGGTTGTTAGCCTCCCCTAAGTTCATGATTTGTTCATCAAGGAGATAATCATTAAGCAGAGAATTAGTAGGAAGTGGGTGTGTTGCTAAGAAATCGCTAGTGCTCATCCTTTACCGCATGAGGGGTACAATGTGATATCAAACTTTGAGAATCATGGACCAAAAACATCCAAAAAGTGCCGTGTCATGAGATATTATGGGATTTGTTCGAGATCAAGTTCACCTTATGAAAGCATAATGTCATAGCTTCCGAGATGCAAAGATCAAAGCTAGGCAATGTTTCTCAGGTGGATAGTTTTCAATAGAAATTAGACATGATGGGAGGTAGAGAGCACTCTCCTTCCTTCATCATTGGCTTGGGCCAATGAGCAGAGAGAGTCATATAATGCAAAGTAAAGGATGATGGCTACCCCAGATAGGCTAGAACTGGCAGGTTCACCAAGTACTCTTTGATGTCTTCAAAAGTATGTTGACACTCATCATGTCACTTGAACTTGGCATCTTTTTTTACCAGTGCTGAGAATGACTTGCATCTCCCTGATAGGTTTGAGATAAAGCGTCTTAGATACACCAGCCATCCTTGAAAGGACTTGAGTTAAGTTAAACTCTTAGGAGGCTGCATTTCTAAGATAGCTTTAATCTTTTTAAGATCTATTTCTATTCCCTGGTGTCGAATAACAAACCCAAGGAATTTTCCTGAAGTTACCCAATGCACACTTGGGATTCATTTTGAGGTTATATTATCTTAACCATTCAAAAAACTACTCAAGTCAAAGAGGTGGTCTTCCTTTTTTCTACTTGACTACTAGATCATCAATAGCACTCAACCCGATGATGGATGAGTTCATTGAAGATCAGTCATGCCCGCTTGGTATGTAGCACCGCATTTTAAGGCCAAAAGGCATGACCCTATAATAGAAGATTTTGATCGGGTTCAAAAGTAGTTTTCTTCTTCGAGACATCTTGATTTTATTATAGATGACCCATCCATGAAAGAAAAGACGCATGAGATGAGGCAATGTCCACCATTAACTCGTATAGGAAGAGGAAACTCATCCTTAGGACATGCCTTATTTAAGTCCCTAAAATTGATGCAAATGTGAATTTGGCCATTCTTCTTAACTGGGATGACACTAGCTAACTAGGTAGGATATTTTTCTTCCGATGAAACCAAAGATCGAATTTCTTGACTTCAAAATGACTGTATTTCAATTTCTAATCGCATGCGTCTAGGAGCTTGCTTAATAGTAGGATCTATTGCTAGCTTGTGGACTGCTATGTCAGGAGATAATATGGGCATTTCTTCATAACTTAATGCGAAGCAGTCTTTAAACTCA
Source organism: Cymbidium sinense (assembly GCA_021442155.1). Classification (NCBI taxonomy): domain Eukaryota; kingdom Viridiplantae; phylum Streptophyta; class Magnoliopsida; order Asparagales; family Orchidaceae; genus Cymbidium; species Cymbidium sinense. The sequence continues at coordinate 30,277,920 of CM038222.1, forward strand.
ATTAATAGACTAACTATGTCTTTGGTTTCTTCTTCATTCAGCAACAAACTGATGTATGTCGGTTGAGAATTTTTTTTATCCTGAGATTGATTTCTTTAAGCTTATCGATTGTTGAATGAATCTACTCTTCAAATTTTGATGGTGCCTCTTTGACTTGGAGATCATCTAGATCATCTGATATTCCTAAACACACATTCTCATAAGAGTTCAGGATGTGTGAGAAGAAACTATCAGATTCCAAATGGTTGGTAACAACTAGGCAATAATCATCATCATCGATCGGACCCACTATGCTCAATCCTAGTCCCGCTCTTGATTATGCTTCCTACGTATATTCCATAGCTTTTGAAGTATTCTAATTGTGGACCATGTGTGAGGAACTAAACCTTTCTATATAAGATTTTGAACACAAGGTGAGTAAAAGTCAAAAGGTAATTCCATTAATTCTTTAAAAGTATCTTCCTCAAGCTCTACATCAACTTCAGGGCTTGAGGAGGATGATCCCAAAAAGAACTTCTTCTGCTTCATGTTACTGGAAGACTTAGGGACTTTTTTACTACTAAACCTTCAACTTTTTGAGATGTAAGTGAGGTAAGAGTTAAGGTTCCCAACTGCTGCCTAATAGTTTCACATAAACTAGATCCAAATACTTTACTTTTCTTGGAGGCCTGGTCTTTGTCTCTGGCTGGATCAAAAGTCACCTCCAATGGAACCTGTTGAGAGGGGTTGGCTGGTATACTAATCACATCAGACTCATCCTCCGAGTTGATTCCAAGTCTATGTGAATAGTAAGGTACTCCTATGAACTGAACTGACCTCTATTGGTCAAGGCCAACTAGGGGGTCTTCCACCTGGAACCTCTATTTCTACCTACCTTTGCATGGAGGTTGACCATCTACCCATGTCCATATGATGGAATGTGGTGGAATGTGATATGCAGATTTATTTCTTCTTCAATTCCCCTTTCTTGTGTACTTGGACTTTTCTTTTTCTTTTCATTTTCTTTTATCTTTTCTTTTGCTTCATTTTCTTTTTCTTTTGTATTTATATTTGAATTTGATCCAAGTTCATGAGAAAGGGTGTTTTGAGGAAGATAGTAGGTCGCATCCTCATAAATCTCAACCTCTCTAATCAAAAATGGCTTTTCATCCCCGTTGACATGGTACTCAATTCCATCTTTGAACTTGATGAAAGGAGGATGGAATGATCTTTTTCGATGTATCCAAGGCCTACAAGCAAAGGTGAATGAAGTATTCAAATCAATGATGTAGAACTTGGCAGCCTTTCCACATCGATCTCCAACGGTAACACTATGAAACCTAAAGCTCACTCACCTTGATCATTGAATCCTCTGAACATCATCTTATCTCTTGAGAGTGTAGAGATCTCAATATTCAAATAGGAAAGGATTTTTAGACTCATAATGTTGACCGATGCACCTGAATCCATGAGAACCTTGGTGAGTCAGAACCTTTCCATGTCGACTGTGATGTAGATTGGACGGTTGTGCTCCAAGTCCCCCAGAAGAAGGTCTTCATACATGAAGGTGGTCCTTTGGGCTTCTTTTTCATAATATGCTTCCTCACCTATAGCGATCAACTAAGCTAAGCATATTTTAGGATCAATGAGAGCCTTGATTAGTGATTTCCTCATGTCTTTGGATAAGATAAAGGCATCATATATGCTTAGCTTAGATGACAACTTTTTTAGATGAGAAAGGATGTTATAGTCCACCTTCAGTTGGTCTTCCACAAGCATATCTAAGGGTGGAGAATCTTGTGGAAGGGCTTCTCAATCTTCAGTACCAATGACTTACTTCTCTCTATCATGAGGTGCTACCTTAGGAGGTAGAACCTTGCCACTACGGAGGTTGACTTTCGTAATCTCTTGAGGCAAGATGGAAAGGTTCTTGCACTCAGCTCACCTAAGCTTCTCCTATGGGACCTAATCAATGATTTCCAAGTCTATCTCAAGAGGTGAACTTAGTATTGAGTTGGAAAGTCCAACTCTAAAGAGAAAGATCAAAATTGTTATAGTTATTAGACTTGAAGAGTTATCATTAGAATAGAAGAAGACAACCCATCAAAAGTGACATGGATGTAATTCAAACTAGCTTTTTTCTTTAAATTCTTAGAATTATTTGGAGGTACAAAGTAGAAGTCAAGTAAAGTGAGTTGAGTAAGGGATTAGATGTCCTTATGCTGATACAAGAGTTTTACTAGTAAAAAGAAATGGAAGAGCTAGCTAAAATGGAAGGAGCCGCTGGTGTGGAAACTATAACTGAAGGCTAGAGGTTGGACACGATGGGTGGCGTGCTAAAGGGATATCGAGACACATGTTTTCTTGCTTACTCTGAGCTCCCACTTTCCTAGAGTTGGCACGGCAACTTGCAAACCTTCCTTTGTTGGTGTTAGGTTTGAGGAGCACTTGCAAGGAAAGCTTCATGATCTTCTGAATTATTTTCTTAGAGATTTTGGACAAAGAAATGTCTCAACCTTCTTTAGTTTTGGTAGGATCACATGTATCCCCAAGGATTACCCTAATGTAATTGGAAGGTTATTCCACAAGGTATTCCTTTGGGATAACTACAACACCAACCTTGAAACTGTGTTCAAGCCAGTCCTTAAATATGAGGCAATCCTCCAAAATGTGGCCTAGCATATAGTGGTAAGGGCAAAAGTTTGGATCTTGACTTTTGCCTACTTCCTCTAGTCTCCTAAGCTCGGGTAGCTAAAAATCAGGTTTCTTTATTAGATTTTTAAAGATTTTCCTGATTACCTCCCTTTTAAAGAATAAGGTTTGTTTAACTTATCTAAAAAAGTAGGTGGACCATAGCTACCTAGCGGAGGATATGCATGCCACTACTACTGGTGGTATGGTGAGTGTGGTTGTAGCCATGGAGGCTGGTGGAGGCCGTTACCGGTGGTGGCAAGGAGGTGGAGGTTGCTGAGGTCATGGTCTCTTAGACTGATCTCTAGCTGGCTGCTTCCCCTTGTCAACCGCTACTACTGCTACAGGTTTCTTCTCATAAACATTTTGAGACTTCTACTTAGGCAATTGATCTTGAAAAGGCAACTATTTAGCCTCTCCCTGTAGACTAGCTGCCTTGTTGATTAGCTTCTCAAATGTCTTGATAGTGAAGCCCTTACGCATGAAGGTGATCAGGCCATAAAAATTCTTCAAGAGAATCTCAATGGCATGTTGTTCAGACAACTGGGGTCAACACTTCATACTCAGGTTATGCCATCAGTGAACATAATTAATAAGTGACTCACCGGGGTGTTGTTATACTACAACGAGATCACCTATAGTAACCCTTTGCTGAGCTCCAGCAAACCTCTTGATGAAGAGTTGCTCTAACTCAGCAAATGTCTTTATTGAACCTTTGGGTAGTTCAACATACTAATCAAAAGCAATACCCACTAGAATACTAATGAAAAGGCAAAAGAGCAAAGCATCATTGCCACCTGCGTTGCAACAATAGACCCTAAAGGGAGCTATGTGTTGCCACGGGTTTCCACTACCATCAAATCTTTTGAAGGAAGGAGGCACAAAACCCTTAGGATATTGGATAATAACAAACTCCTATGGGTAGGGTCTACCCTTTGGAACCGATGATCCAGCCTAGGCTTGAGCCAAAGCTTCCTTCACTTACTGCTCAACCATGGATTTTATATTTTTTATTGTATGGAGATACTTTCCACTACCTTCCTATATTGACTAGTGCTACCTTGCTCAATGGGAGATAAAGTCTTGGCTGGGTCCAAGACATGCACTAACTTCAGTGACATCGTAGTAGGATGAATTAGGGGCTTATTTCGAAGCACCATTCTTGTAAGTCTATAACTAACATGTCCAATCAATCACTTGTCCTTCTACCTTCGATGTCGGTGGGTTGATTCTACGGTATCTTCTTGATCAACCTCATCACCTTCCATGGCTTGTTATTTCCTAAGAAGAGATCCTCTAGTGTCAACCAATGCAGACTCCAGCTGAATCCCCCATAGTCATCTTCATTGGGATCAAAGCTGACTCTCTCTTCATCGGACCAGGTGTACCCCAAGATCTCCTTCTTCTCCATGAAATAATGTGCAACTATCTCATCTAAGGAATGATCCAACTTAGCAGGTAAAAATAGTTTAGGCTAATTGGTGTGATCACTATCATGAATTGGGAGGCATCAGACCTCGCCTGTCACTAGTGAGTCAATCCTGTGCAGACTGTACTCATTGGATGAATGACACTCCTGACTACTACTGGTTATAAGAGGGGTAGCAATCCTAGGACATTCCTCTACCACTGGTGTAGCTGAACTGTCATCTAGAATATCTGAAATCACTATAACCATCTCCACATCCGGCTATATGGGTGGAGTTGGTGAAGGGATGACCATGATGATTCGGGGTCGCCACTCTGTTCGCACCACCATTAGGGTAGAAGGTCGAGTAGGAGAGCTCAACCCTACCATAATGGGTGGTGTAGAAGGGGTAGGATCCCTTGGCCATAGCTGGATCACCAACGGGGTGCATTTTTTCTCGGATGCGGCCTTCATGGCCTTAGATGGAATGGGAGATGTTGTAACCTGTACTAGAGATGGTGGTCGAGGGGTAGAGTGGTGGGGTGGAGATGCCACTGGCTCTCTGTGCACAGGAACTTCCCTCCTATTGTGGCTAGTCCCGATGAGAAGAATACTATCAGTATGGTCAGCACGGTAGCGCGTCGAGCTGGAAAATCAATCAAAGCAGAAGAAGCTGATTGACGGCTGAACCTTCATCGCTCCCTTGTACTAATGTGGGCTGTAATGGACTCACGGGCCCTCTCCTGATGAATTTGTCTCCCTACATTATGGGGGATAATAGATCGAAGATCAAACTGTGTCCCAAACTCGGTATGTTTAGCCCTCTGGAATAAAACAAATCGAGGAGGTGATATGCGACCTCATACTCCTAGAAAGCTGTTACGCACCACTAGAGGAGGTGATGAACGGATCCTCCTGGAATCCTATCTGTCTGATCTGGAGAGAGGATGGAACTAGTTTTCTATAACCAGTGGTGAAATGACAATGGGAGATTCATCCATGGCTGATCGAGCTGCTACCTCTAGTTCCCTAGCTATCCAAGGGGGATACCGCTTGATCATGCAGTTCTTGTTCCTACACTAGGTATGGGAAGAATGGGAAGAGTACGAGCTAGGCCCATACTCAAATGTAGGGGAGGCAAGCCTTGAAACCAGTGGAGCTTTACCCTTAGGGAGTGCAGATGGTAGGTACTGCCCAGCCTCAGGCAACATGAACTCTAGGATGAGCTGGAGCTGTGGCAATGCCGGCCTGAAGTCCATGGTACTACCACAGCTATCCTCTTAAGTGTGTAAACATCAGAATTAGAAGGTAAGTCAATCCTGATGATCAGCTTCTGCCCGGTAACCTTGGTCCTGTTGACTGTGGTGAGGGGAGTGCCCTCACAAGTGATCCTGGCTCCCTCAAATCTCTGGCCAAAGCAAATCATGGGTATGGTCCAGATGGGGGAAGTCAGCCTGATCTAAAGCCAGATCCATATTGTGGGGGAAGGTGAAGACAAACTTCTAAGAACCAATCATTTCACTGACTGTAATAAACTAAAACTGAACTATACTACATTGACTGTAAAGATCTCCAATGAGAAATGAACTCGTATCAAATTTCTTTCTCCATTGATTTTTAAATTTTGAATTTAAAAATTTGAACCCACACCCAACAACTTGGAAGTGTTAAGTGGGGTTCAAATGGATTTGAGAAGATTGATTAAAAGAGGAATTTGAATATGAATCCAACTTCAACAAATTTAAGTTTGTTAAAATATGGATTCAAAATTTTTGATAAGGATGCTTCCATAGGTTCATTTTTATTTTTGAATTTGGATTTTTGATTTGAGGACCCTTTCCTTTAACAAATTTAGGTATGTTAAAGTAAGGTTCAAATTGATTTTGTTTTGTTTGATTGTTTTTGGAATTTTACTTAGCAAATTTAGGTATGCTAAGTGAAGTGTTTGAGAATGATTGTTTCTTTTTTTTGAATTTTGTTTGATTTTGGAAAATTTGGAATTCTTACTTAGCAAATTTAGGTATGCTAAGTGAAGAATCCAAGTGTGCTTTATTTGATTTTTGAAAATAGGATTCTTAGCAAATTTAGGTATGGTAGAAAATCCTAAGTGTTTCATTTTGTTTTGTTGTTTTGATATATTTTTTTTAAAAGGCTAGGATCCTTAGCAAATTTGGTGAGCTAAGGGAATCCTAAGTGTTTCATTTTGTTATTTTGATGTGATTGAAAGTGGAGATTCAATTTTATCAAATTTGGTATGCTAAAGATGAAGTCCCACTTAATTTTGTGAAATGCAAATTTCATTTAACAAATTTGGGTATGTTAAATGAAATTCCAAATGGTGTGTTAAAAAAATTTCATTTGTTTTGGTTTTGAAAATAAAAATTTCTCCTTAGCAAACTCGGTATGTTAAGGGGAGAAGTTCCAAAAGTGTTTGAAGATTTTTGTTTTGGCTTTGGAGACTTCACTTAGCAAATTTTAGTATGTTAAGAAAAGTTCCAAATGTGTTTGAAAAAAATTTTAGAATTTGTATTTTGAGACTTCATTTAACAAATTTGGGTATGTTAAATAAAGTTCCAAAATGTTGTTTGAAAAACTTTGATTTTGGGATTTGAAAACTTCACTTAACAAATTTGGGTATGTTAAGTGAGGTTCCAAATGTGTTTAAAAAATTTTTGGATTTTGAATTTGGGGACTTCATTTAACAAATTTGGGTATGTTAAATGAAGTTCCAAATGTGTTTGAAAATTTTGAAATATGATTTTTAATTTTTGATTTTGGGTTTGGAAACTTCACTTAGCAAATTTGATTATGCTAAATGAAGTTCCAAATGTATGTTTGAAAATTTTTTTGGATTTTGAATTTGGAGACTTCACTTAATAAATTTGGGTATGTTAAATGAAGTTCCAAATGTGTTTAAAATGTTTTTTAGATTATGGATTTGGAGACTTCACTTAACAAATTTGGGTATGTTAAATGAAGTTCCAAATGGTGTTTGAAAATGTTTAGATTTTGGATTTAGAGACTTCACTTAACAAATTTGGGTATGTTAAATGAATTTCCAAATGTGTTTTCCAAATTTTGAATTTGGTGACTTCACTTAACAAATTTGGGTATGTTAAATGAAATTCCAAATGGGTTTAGAAAAGTTTGGATAATATGATTGTTTAAATTTTAATTTTTTTTTTTTTGAAAGAGAAGACTTTCATTAAACAAATTTAGGAGTGTAGAATGGAGATCAATCTTATTTTTAAAATATGAAATTTTTGTTTTGTGTGTGATTGTTGTTTTTTTTGAAATAGAGGAATTCCAACTTTAAAACATATGTGAGATATGTTCAAGTGGGGTTTCCTAAAAGATACTTATTTTTAAGTTGGGAATGAAATCTTCATTTAATAAATTTGAGTATATTAAATGAAGATGTTCATGTGTGCTTTTGAAATGTTTAATTTTGTTTGGAAATGAATTTTCCATTCAATAAGTGTGAGTGTATTGAATTCATGTGTACTTTTTCTGAATTTTTTTTTATGATTATGATTGTGATTTTTGAAAAGATGATTGTTCATTTTATTTTGAAAATGAAATCTTCATCAAAGTGAATTGAAAGAAGAAATTCATTTGTGCTTTTGGAAAATGTTGTTTAATTTTATTTTTGAAAATCCCTACATGTAACAATTATGGGAATTGTTAAATGAGGGTGACAAAATTTTGTGAGAAAATATTTTATTAAGTGCATTTTTGAAAAGGTGCTTTTGAAAAGCAAAGTTCTTTATGGAAGATTTATTATTTTAGGATGAACCTTTCCATATCATAAAAATGATAAAGAGGAAGTCATTAAAAATGTTTTTTCTTTTTATTTAGATCTTTTCATTTTACCCATTGGAGAACCCAGAGGGGGTTTAAAGACCAATAAGGAATGCGATCCTAAAACATAAAGATGTTGGCTAACTCAACTCAAGAATGAAATGAGCTATGTGCCAACGAAATGAAAGATAGTCATGGATTCATATCAAAGTACAAACCCACTATTGACACTCAGAGACAACGATCATTTACCAAAGATGGATAGAGGAACCATCCCCAGCGGAGTCGCTAAAAAAATTTGTGGAGAAAAATTTGTGGAGAAAAATTTGCTAGGGAGTCATCGCCTTTCAAAAATGTTGATGAGAAATGAAAGACAACAAGACTATTATAAAAATTCATCATTTTAGGATGCCACGCAGATCCACAGATGTACTTATTCAGGTGATCGTGTGCGTCATTAAGGAATAGTATACTATCTCGAAAGACAGAAGTCACTACCCTTTAATGGACCTAATCACCTCAATAAAGACTCTTAAGGACAATGGGTCTGCAGATGTACTAGAGATTCTTCCCCTACTTTACAAGAAAATGTCAAGTAGGGTTTATTTTAAATTAGGTTCATTAAGTTCCCTATAGGGGCAAGCCCCCATAGTTAATTACATCCTAAGGAATGGGGATTCCTTAGGAAAACTCTCAATTAAGGTAAATGATCAATGTCTTTGAAGATTTCAATAGAAAAGGACTATCAATCGATTGGATTATTTTCGAAAGATCAAATGGGATTAATCAAAAGAGGGAGTTATTATTGACGCCAAAATGGGAGGTAAATAGGAGATGTCCACGATGCTAGGAAACCTAGCGAGCATCTCAAACCATCCTATAGTTGGGCTTTACATTTTTGAAATTAATTTAGTTTATTTAATATTGCATTTTCATTAGAAATTTAGGACTTATGATTCCTTAACACAAGATTAAGGAAATGCCTAAGAGGTGAGGAATTATGCTTATGGCCCATAAAAGGGAGAAGCAACCTCAGAACCTAAATCTAGGGAGCTTTGGTGAGGGAAAAAATCATAACCTAAATCTAAGATGAAAATGGGTAATTGGTTTTCCTCCATAAGAAAGGACAAACCACCAGACAGCTTAGACTTACAACTTCCTGGGGGTAGCCACCAACTAACTCTTCCTATGATTTTAAATAATGTGAGCAAGTCTTTATGCTTATGCAAGATGGCTAGGTTGTTATTTATTTAGAAAGAGACTAAGTCCATAAACTCACTCCTTAAAGAGACTAGATCATGTAAAGGGACATGCTTCAAGCGACCTAAACCTAATGTAATTCAAATTTCATTTTAATTTTATTTTGGACAATTATTTTGACTTAGACTAATAGGAATCATATTACTAATGCATGGGAAAGAAGGTTATTGGCCAAAATCAATGAGAAGGGAGGAGGAGAGTTTCCACCATGACTCTTAAAGGTCAAGCCAAGTTTCTCTGGCAAAGGTGGAAGCCCTCCAATCAAGAGTGAAATAAGATCCATTTGTGCGTGTAATTATAAAAGAAATGATTATCGAGCTAAGGGGTTGCTAATTCTTTCATCTTAATTTTTAAACCTAAGCTTTAGGTGAGGTTAAGAGTTGTTTAGTTTTTTATTTTGAGTTGTTAAGTTGGGTAAAAGATTTATTTTTCCCTAAAGAGCCTAATCCACATCCAGGACATACATAAAGCAAGGAAGAAACTAGGAAAAGCATTCCACTTAATGCAAAAACTAAACAAATTATCAACCAATTTATAAAGCTAATCGCAAAAAGAATAAAAGGTTGTTGTGGTCGAGCAGCACTGCACAAACCCAAAAATATCAAATGTGGGTAACCGAGCTCTACCCTTATACAATCCGGATTATAAATGAACTAAATTACAATTAAGCAAGGAATTCATTATTATGGGGGTCTTCAAGCTTTATTTCTTCTTTCTTCTTTTTTTTTTCTTCTTCTTTTCTTCTTTTCTTATATGGTTTCTTCTTTTGGATGGTTGAAAGGTAGATTCTCCAAGGCTTCACATGGTGCATAAGATAGGATATTATGACCAATGCTCATCCTAATCCCCATAACAATCATTCTAAAATCCTAATTGCACAAATTTACATGAAAAGAAAAGTGGAAATCTAACTAACACCTGCAAAATAAAGGTTAGCTAAAACAAACCACACAAATCCCAAGCATGTGTATTGGACTTATCACCCCACACATAAGTGACTAAGTCCACCTAGCCTATGGATTATGATTAGGGGTATAAAGCACCTACAAGAAAAAGCATTTTTATTTTTATTTATGATAGCGTCCCTTAAGCACAATCCTCTGCATAAAAGAATAGTTAGACTAAGAGCGTCCAACCATTCATTCTATGAGAATACACCCTAACATCTAGTCTAAAATATATATCACAGAATAAAATAAAACATCAAACCATACACCGACCTAACCTAAAGCTAGAAGTGGTGACTTAGGCTAATGTGTGTGCTTTGAAGGCTTGTGTGGTATGCTTAGCTATGGCTTTAGGTCCAAATTTTCTAAGTGTAAAGAACATGTTCAACTTAGAGGAGGGTTTCATTTAAGTTGTTTAATTATTTTGGGTTGATTTTATTTCATGTTTTGATTTGGTTTAAGTGGATCCTACAATTAGTTACTAAGTTAGGAAGAGAGAGAAAGAGAAGACAACTTCTCTTTCCTTCCCTAACCTAAGTAATCTCTAACGTAGATTCACATTTTAATTTTATTTAGGTGAATGTTTTGATTAAATATTTTACTTAATCCTAAGTTTAGATAAACTCTAAACAAACCTATTCAGAAAGAAAGGCATTTTAAGATTAAATAAAATGAACCAAAATTCACATAACACACATTACTTCATTTCTTTCCCAACATATATAACATGCACATGGATAGACCCTAAGCATATCTATACATACAAATGAGAATATTTAACACACTTTATGATTCCTATGAAGTAATCCATTTAAGGAAATTTAAAAGTTGAATATGCATGATTTTTTTTAAGTAGAAAGGGATTTCCTTATCCAAATTTTTACATATACACATAAAAGTAAGAAAGGCATAAGTGAGTATAGTGTCATTGTTAACTAGAGGTGTAAGGTACCAGACCTACTTAGGGCTACTTAAAGCCTCACAACCTCGAGGTTGTCCAGACAAATATATCACTTTCCTTAAATACAAACATATGTATAAAAGAAATAAAATAGAAAACGAGAATGAAAAAGTTGTTTAATGGATTCTTTTTTGTTTATGCAATTTATACATGCAAATATAAGTAACCCTTATTAAGTGGTAGAATAGAGTTGAATAAGATATGGAATTAAGTAAGTTTTAGGTTCTTTTCAAATGAACCTTACATCTTACTAACTCTTATTCAAAACTATACTAACATAAAAGGGAAAGGAAACCTATGCTAAGCATGCCTTTATAATCTATCACATGCAAACTCATAATTAAAATATAAGTAGCATACTTTCAGATTTGATATTTGATTTATATGTTTTGAAAATAATTTAGATTTAGTAGTGATAATAGCCACTCATATTTCTACTTTATCCAATACATGCAATCATATGACATACAAGTTTAACTTGTTGGGGAAAGATTCAAAGTAATGAAACCAAGTAAACAAGTTCAATTCACTTAAATCCGAAAGACATTCTTATGGAATAAGAAAGTTTAAAATAAATCAAAGTGAATTCAAAGTAATTTTTGTTTAGTTTGGAGTTTGATTTAATTTTGAAAAGATGAGAGAGTTTGCTGTTCCTGACCCATTCTCACATGTATTTGATATCTTTGTTTAATTTTTAGATAATTAGATCCATTTTTATGCATTAGTTAAGTTAAGGTATGAATTAAGTAACTTTATTAACCCTTACCTACACCACCTTATCAAAATTAACCAAATAATTATGAGCCAATGAGATGACATAAAAACTCACAAGGAATTTAAATTTGCAATGCACCTAACAAGAAAGAGGCCTAATGCAATTTGGCTCACAATTAATAGTTAATTAAGCTAAGGGGTTTAGCTTAAGTAATTTCAAACTACCTTTTCATACTTATGAATTGGGTTTTGATTTCCTTAATTGAACTTAGGCTATTAAACACCTAAGCATCTACATAAAGTAGATTAATTAAGTTCTGGAACTTTTTAGACTTTTTTTAGAAATTAATTAAGGGGATAATTAATGAATTAACCATTAATTAAATGAGGATTAAGGAGACAAAAGGGGGTTTAGGGAATATCTTAAGGAAAATGCCCCAAAATTATTCCATTAACCTTCTACTTATTGAATCGAGCCTTAATCAAACCTAATCATGGATTAAAATCACTAATTGTACTCTAATTATGCTTAATTACATAAGGAGGGTAATTAAGAAATTCATATGCAATTCTTCTAATCAAGCCCTCAATAAATCCCAAGAAAATTAGGGGAGGCAGAAGTCATCCCTTAAAAAATACTCAAGAAATTTGGGAATAATCAGAGGCTTAATTAAAATGTAATTAGTAAAATAAACTTTCCAATAAAACCCAAATTTAGAGAAAAATATAATTCAAAACCCATTGAAATTAATTTTAATATATTCTAGATTTAATTATCTTTCCATAAGGAGTTCTAAATTTTCTAGAGGGAGTTATGAATTTTAGAAGATTCCTAGATTAATAGAAATTAATTAAAGCATTTAACTAATCCCCTGGCTCATGGCGCGACGCGTGGCAGCGACGGTGAACGCGCCCTACATGCGTAAAGCCGTCAGGGGTCACTTAAATGTCAAATCCCAAATGGCAGTTAGCAGCGCACGCGATTTGATCTTTGCCATCCAATCAAAGATCGAGATGGCTAGAGATCTCCTCGCATTTTAAAAATAGATAACGGATATCTAAACCTGCAAAATTATCTCAAATGTCCATCCAAAATGCACGGATGGACGGCTAATATCTCCCAAGTTCTTCCCCTTCATCAACAGAGACCATCCATGATCAAGGGGAAGATCCAAGCTTGATCTATCATGGATTCAAATCAAACTCAACCCACACCATCTAAAGCTAAAGAGCGGCAAATCCAACGGTCAAAAATCCATGGGATTGAATTTTCTTTCACAGAGCTCCACACCACATTTATTTTAATAGTAAAAAAATTCCATACCTCACCGGAGGTGATCACTTATGCTCGATTCCCTTGGAGAAGCTTCATCTAGTTGAGAAGAAGCCTTGCTGAAGTTTTGAGCACTTAAGGTTGAGTAGATCTTCCTATGGGTCACCTCCTCCTTTGCTTGAGCTCAGTTATGATTGAATTGGATCTCCCCTTGCTTCAAGAACTTGGAAGAGAGCTTGGGTGCACTCGACTTGGTCCTCTAATGAAGCTTGAAGAGGGAATTGAGTGGAGTTTGAGTAAGAGTAAGTTCAAGAATGGATTGAGCTCTCCTATTTTCGCTGTTCAAAAAATGAGAAAATTTGGAAATAGCAAGTGCTCAAGGAGGCTAGGGATCACTCTCTGATGGCTCCTAAGTCTCACTAGAACTCAATCAAATTGAGGAATGCTAGATTTGAGTTTATTTAGCAGGAGTATATCTCCCGTATGAAGGATCAGACGACCTTCAATGCACATGTTATTTTGATCCAATTGAGCATAGGCAGTGGGTTTTTCGATCAGTTAAGAATGTTCACATGGTTGGTTTGAGCCAAGGAGTGGATTTCCAACCTCCCATGTGCCTGAATTTGAGTTTGAGAGGGAGTTTGAATTTTGCATTTTGACCCATAGGGTCGGGTTTGGTCTAGGGACCAATTGGGCTGACCCAAACCCATTGGGTTGGATGCACCACTCTTCACTAGGTCCCCTTGAGCATTTAGGAAAGCCTTAAGTGAATATGAAGAAGGAATGACCAAATTACCCATGGATTAAGCCAAAATTTGTTCTATGGCCTAGGGGTAGAATAGTCATTTTGTTGATTTTCCACTTTGGATATGTTGGGTATGTTGAGAAACTAGGTTTGGCCAAGTTTCATGAGAATTTGAATTCATTTGATAGGGTTTGGCTCATGTTGACCCATTTAGGTCAAAATGGGTCAACTTGGGTCAAGTTGACCAATAGGTCAAATTGGGTCAAACCAAGGGTTGGGTCAAGTTCATATGACCATTTGAAATGTTCTGGTGGCTTTGGTTTGATTCAATTTTGTGTAGTTTTGACTTTAACTCATATGACTTCATTTAGGTCAAATGGGTCAAGTTGACCTATTTGACCCATTTGACCTATTGGAGGTAGGTCAAGGGTGGGTTTAGGTTAGGTTAGTCACATGGAGTAGATTGGTTTCTTTGTTTCCAATCAATTTTGGTTAAGTTCAAATTTGGCTCAACATGACCCTTTTAGGTCATGTTGGGTCTAAGGTCACTTGGGCTAGGTTAGGTCTAGTTGGCCAATTGAAGCTTTGGTCAAGTTTCACAAGTAATTTGGGATGGACTTGACCCATTGGTTTCAATCAATTTGGCTTAGATCAAGTTTTGACACATTTTGACCCTTCATGTCAAAATGGGTCAACTTGGGTCAAGTGGCCAATTGGGTTAAGTTCAAATGTTAGCTTGATCAAGTTCAAACATAGGTCATGAGTGAACTTAGATCAATGGTTTCAATCAATTTGGCCTATGGTGGAATTTATCTATGTTAGGTTTCATTTTGGGCTAAGTGTTGACTTGGTCAACCCTTAGGTTTGACTTGGTCATACCCAATTTGATTGATTTATCATCCCATGATGATTGTTGATCATGATGACAGGGATATATTAGTTTGGTTCAATCCAATTTAGTTAGGATTAGAATTTGGCTCATAAGGGTACATTAGGTCACTTTGGGTCACGTGAGCCTAAGTGGGTCAAATGGCGTGGTCAAAGCTTGATTTGAAGTTGGTTGATCTTGTATATGGACTTATGATTGAAATATAAATCCATTTACAAGTGGTTTTAAATCAGATGGGTTTTTTATCCATTTGATACTTTCATATTCAAAGGAAGAATATGAAAGGGTTTTTTGGCTTTGATTTTTGACTTGGGTTTTGATTGTTTAATTAAAGTTTGAATTTATATATGAGCTCATGATTGTAGGGTTGATTGAATCATAAGAGAAAATCAAGAGTTTTGCTTGATTTGAAGTCGATTTGGCTAAGTTCAATATTTTGTCTTGAAAGGCTTAGGTTGGATTTTGAGTGGATTTGAGTTTGATTTTTTGAATTGGTTTTATTGTTTGAATTTATATTTCATTTATATATGTGAATATAAATGAGAATATAAATGGATCATGAGAAAATTTCAAGTATTTGAAGTGGTTTAATCATGATTTTGGCTAAGTTCATTAAGAAGAATTTAAGGGACTTAGGAAAATTTGGAGGAGGGATTTGAATTATTGCCTTTGATTTAATTGATTTATATTTATATTTAATTTATATATGTGAATATAAATTAGAATATAAACGAATTTTGAGAAAATCCCATGAATTTGAATTAGTTTGATTAAGGTTTTGGATAAATCCTATAATAAAAAATTAAAGGACATAAGAAAATTTTATATTGGGAATTTTAATTTTTGCATTTGATTTGATTGATTTATATTTATATTTCATTTATATATGTGAATATAAATGAGTATATAAATGAGTTTTGAGAGAATCTCATGAGTTTAAAATGATTTTATCAAGATTTAGGCTATGCCCATTAATGGAAAATTAAGGACTTAAGGAAATTTTCATAAATTGATTTAGAATTTTTAGTTTGATTTGATGGGTTTGAATTTATATTTCATTTATATATGTGAATATAAATGATAATATAAATGGATTATGAGAAAATCTCAAAGATTTGAATTAGTTTTGATCATACTTCTAGGGCTAGGTTGAGTGTTCACCTAATCACTAGATATGTCTTAAGACTAAGGAACTCCTAAAGTCTAAGAGGTGTCCCATGTCTAAGATGGAGGTGTTGAGAGCTCATCCTAAAAATGAGGTCAACAATGACCGACACGCCATGAGGTCGATAACTAAACTCAAAAAATACTAGCACTCTATGTCGTTGGCAACTATAATGTAAGACTGACACCCATGAGGTTGTCATCTAAACTCACATAAGACCAACACTATATGTGCTTGGCAACTATAGTGTAAGATTAACATCCCATGAGATCGATAACTATACTTTAAAAAGATCTACTTTCATAATTGGCAACTAAAAAAGATCAACTCTCTTAGTTGGCAATACTAACACACTGTATGATTAAAAATTATAGTGTAAGATAGTCACCTCATGAAGTTGGCAACTTAATTCAACAAAGACCAACACTCCGTGTGGTTGGCAACTATAGTGTAAGACCTACACCCCATGAGGTTGGTGACTAAGAGAAGACAAATTCTCTAAATTGGGAAGTTAATGCTAACCCTCAAATGGACAACTAACATGAAATATAACTATGTAAGGAATAAGCTCTCATATGAATGAATTTCAAGCCGATGAGAATACATAAACTCATAATACTAAAGCAACTATTTGGGGAGGCATCTTATATCGATTAATGGATCAAAACATTCTAAGTTACAAGCTGATTCAATCAAATAAGTGAGCATCATCTTAGTGAGTATACAGAGATTAACTATGCTGAATGACTATTTAAGGAAGATTCTCTTAAATAGTCGATGTCATAGGAGAAGTTGTTTGCATATCAAAGAATGAGTAATGATATAATGAGTACACATAAGCTTGCAATGATAAAGTGATCACCTTAGGAAGTTTCTAATGATCAATGAGCTAAATATTCTATGTTATAAATAAGGCTACTTGTACATCGACCAGCGAGTATCAGCTCAATAATAGAGCATTCACTCAGAGATACTCAATAAAGAAATAAATTCAGTCACTATCCAGATAGGTATACTCAATTAAAAATGTTCTTGCGATTTTCATTTTATATAAAATATTTTTACAATTCTATAAGTAAGACACAGACATCTTATTCATCAAAAAAAAATTACAAAAAGGGAAGAGGGTAGGATTCATCAACTCAAACTACTTTCATCGTCATAACCCGAGTCTATAAGCATATGTACATTTGAGAAGTCCAAAAACTTGGCATCAATATGACCATGTCACACTAACTTGGTGATAACAAAGTGGGCGCCATCCCTGAACTTCTACTATCAAAGCTTTTGGAACTTTTTAAAATCGAGAAACCTAATGAACTCGGCTTCTCTCTTCTAAAATTCTTTAGTCTTACACAAGAGCTCCTCCTCGAATTCACTCTTCACCTTTGCAAAGAGACTAAGATAAGACAAATTCTTTAAATTGGGAAGTTAATCCTACCCTCTTCACTGAGGCTGCTCACTAAGAAGAGGAGATGGAGAGCCATGGAGCTTACTCTCAAAGACCAACACTCAGTGTGGTTGGCAACTATAGTGTAAGACCTACACCCCATGAGGTTGGTGACTAAGAGAAGACAAATTCTCTAAATTGGAAAGTTAATACTAACCCTCAAATGGACAACTAACATGAAATATAACTATTTAAGGAATAATCTCTCATATGAATGAATTTCAAGCTGATGAGAATACATAAACTCATAATACTAAAGCAACTATTTGGGGAGGGACCTTATATCGATTAATGGATCAAAACATTCTAAGTTACAAGCTGATTCATTCAAATAAGTGAGCATCATCTTAGTGAGTATACAGAGATTAACTATGCTAGAATGACTATTTAAGGAAGATTCTCTTAAATAGTCGATGTCATAGGAGAAGTTGTTTGCATATCAAAGAATGAATAATGATATAATGAGTACACATAAGCTTGCAATGATAAAGTGATCACCTTAGAAAGTTTCCAATGATCAATGAGCTAAATATTCTATGTTATAAATAAGGCTACTTGTACATCGACCAGCGAGTATCAGCTCAATAATAGAGCATTCATTCAGAGATACTCAATAAAGAAATAAATCCAGTCACTATCCAGATAGGTATACTCAATTAAAAATGTTCTTGTGATTTTCATTTTATATAAAATATTTTTACAATTCTATAAGTAAGACACAGGCATCTTATTCATCAAAAAAAAATTACAAAAAGGGAAGAGGGTAGGATTCATCAACTCGAACTACTTTCATCGTCATAACCTGGGTCTATGAGCATATGTACATTTGAGAAGTCCAAAAACTTGGCATCAATATGACCATGTCTCACTAACTTGGTGATAACAAAGTGGATGCCATCCCTGAACTTCTACTATCAAAGCTTTTGGTACTTTTTAAAATCAAGAAACCCAATGAACTTGGCTTCTCTCTTCTAAAATTCTTTAGTCTTACACAAGAGCTCCTCCTCGAATTCACTCTTCACCTTTGCAAAGAGAGTAAGCTCCATGGCTCTCCATCTCCTCTTCTTAGTGAGCAGCCTCAGTGAGCAGCATCGATAGTTGCCAATTTCACACTTGGTGTTGATATAATTGGCAGCAAAGTTTGAGTTGCTGCAAGTCACCTATCGAGTAAGTGGAATTTCTCTCTACTCAAGAAATGACCTAGCAAATCGCCCATGAAAAGGTGAAGCAACTCTATAAAGTTTCCTAGAATGTCAAAGAAAATGGCCTGGAGGCCCAGCTAGTTTCCCCCACTATCGTCTATTGACGTTTGAATGCTAGACATAGTCAGTTGTGACCAAAGAAGAAAGTGAGGGACTTCTCATAGCATGCAATAAAAAGCAACTCTCACCTCAGTGAGACATTCCACTATAGTCATCCTTGCAATAACCAACCAAACCATTCGACTCACCATCACCTTCCTATGTTGAATCAAAGGAACATTTTTTCCTCCTTCTTCTTCTTCAGGAAACTCACAATTCGCACACTCACCACAAGACTCACTATAGTTGAAATAGCTAAAATGCTCACTACAGCTATGAGAAGGGTAGTGGCCTCTTCTGACTTCTTTGCTTTCTTGATCTTTTTGTGAAGGTCTGCCTATTTAATCATAGGATCAATGTCACTGTGAGGTCTTTTTCCATTGAAGCGATTATATTTTAGTAAGTTTTATAGAGTCAACCCTGAGGTGGAAGATTTATCCGAACAAATAGCTGATAGCAAAAAATAAGAAAGAAAAAGATCCATTTATACCATTTAGAGCATTCAAAAATTGGATCAATCCAAAGGTTATGTTACCTCTCAATAATTGCCTAAATTTTTTGAGATCATTAAATATTTCTTTCTAGTTACTCTTTTGTCTTTCTTGTGAGGTACCTCTACAAAGAGCATAAGAATTAGAGAGCAAAATGTATACCCAAACTAGTGGGTTGGCCCATGTGAGCTTATATGTCAAGATAAGTGTACTCACTTAAAGGTACTCAATAACTTAGAATAAGTATACTCACCAAAAAGAGCATCCAACAAGGGAAGATAGATCTAACCCAATGAGCTAAAGAACTTAGAGAATATTAACCCCATGGTCTAGCATAATCCAACTCACCAACATCTAGTGATTGTACAGAGAAACAACACAACTTGTTTTCTCTGCCCCAACCTTGATCTCATACTTGCTCACTGCGTTTAGCTTAGACGAGAATTTAATTGTATTAAATTTACTTTATATAATATTTTTATGTATGATCACCCATTAATATTATCAAAGGAGGACTTCTTACTTATGGAGGGGTTGGGGGGGGGGGGGGACTATTTTGGCTCTCATTCCAGATCCCCATATTCTATACCACATTTTGAGCAATAAAGATTATTATTCACTTTCACTTTTTTACTTTCTTGTCTTCTTGCTAGAATTCTTTCTTCCTCTCTATTTTCTAAGTATCTTAGAATGTTGTTCCTCCATAAATTGACATATTTGGACTTAACATTAAGCATTACCTACATTTTTATGAAAGTAATGATGTTTCTACCAAGACTCTCATAATTGAATAAATTATTTTAATAAATTTTAGCATGGCTTACAAGTTTTATTTTAGAAAAAGTGGTTCTTTAATACTCATTCATTTGGTTCTAAATAAAGAAATTATCTATATAATAAGTCAATCTAAAAATTATTAAGATCATGGAATCCATCATGCGTTGAGGGACAACCTTCACCCTTTTAATTGGTTAATTTAAACCTCACGTTTCCTATGGTGATCATTCCAATGAGGATTCCTTAAAGGGTGTCTCCAAGGGTGTAAATATTTATTTTGATAATCTTTAAGCTCTTCCCTTGATGTGCCAACCTTAATAGGATTTTGATCAAAGCATGGGAAATGCCCTTAATGTTCAAGTTTTGGACTTAAATAACTAGGTTCATGGCTAAGTTATAGATCCTATTAATTTTTTTTTCTCAGTTTGTAAAGCCAATTCTTTTATTATCCTTTCAAATTGTCTATTTGATCTTGGCTAGTAGCTTTAGGAGGCATGATGTCATAATACAAATGGTAATATAAGTTTATTTTGATTTCAAAATTTGAAATATGTAATGAAATGCTTGTTATAATTTTAAGAAAAGGATACATATCACTAATTAAAATGGTTTTTTAAGCAATTGCTAAGATGCAAATACAATTGAAATAAAGTAACATAAAACTACTTAACTAGAATTCAAATAAAACTCAAAATAGTCCATGTTAGTTCTCCCATGTTATTGTGAAACAAGCTGTTTTTTTTTTTTTTGGAACACTCTCTCATTAATTTGGAACCTCTCAGGTTAATTAGTTTAAGGTATGTTTATTGATAACAGTTAGGATAATGAAATTGGAACCAACTAATTGACACTAGTGCAATGGTTCATAAAACTAACTATGAAATGCAATTTACCTCAAATTTTTATAATATAAGACATAATTCATAAAAAATTAAAAATATATAAAAGTTTAGATAAAAAGGTCTTAAGATCTTAACTCCATGATTTACAAGCACCTTGACATGCTACATATTCTCCTTGGTAATCACCTTTCAAAGCTGTCAACCAAACTTCAGCTCCAATATTAATCTTGATGTGGTAGTGATTGGAGTCACTTGGGGTGACTAAATTAGTTTAAGGGGACTTTTTAAAGATGCTTAATATTATGAGAAAGGTTATGAATGGGTTCAATTTTTAGTGAGGTTCAAGATGTATAAACAATATTGGCTAGCTAGCCTCAGAATGATAATAACTCGAAATTATAAACATTGACTTCCAAAAATAAGAACTCTTGTTGATTGTACTTTAAATCACATGAAATAAAAGACAAAATGTATAGATTAAAGTCTAGTTGTGTTATTTAATAATCTACTAAATTTCATAAATTATAGGTCTTTATTTGGATTTCATCCCAAGGCTCATTAGCATTGCAATGGTTATAAACCAAAATTAACACTTAGAGATGGAAGCCTAAGATGTCTACTACAATGCTAAGAATTTTTACAAGTTCTAGTTGAGTTTTCAAAAACCAAACACCAACTATAATAATTTTAGGTCAAGTGTAACCTAGTTTAGGTTAAGAACAATAAAGAACTAAATTAATTCTTTTAAATAGGAGAGTCATATGAGAAATAAGATTTTTGTAAAGATGACATCTAAAAAAACCCCAAGTGAAAGAGAACTTAAGAAAGTCACTATATGAAATTGAGGCTAATCACCAAAGTATGTAGGTAATAAGATCAAGAAATCCCCTTCAATTGGTAGGCCAGGCACCAAGTTTAACTCCATTGAAATCTCCTCCAAATTCTTGCATGATGGTTATATCTAAAAAATGAAATAAATCAAACATCTTGGGGTGTGACAGAGCTACAATCATAGCACTTAGGCACTATCACTGAATTTTAGAATCTAGAAACTTAAACCACCCTTGATGGTTGCCTACTTAAATAATACAACACTCGAGTGTTGTGATCACAGTGCCTAGGCGTTATCGCTATGACCTTCAATTTCAAAAAATAAGAAAACTAATCCTTCTTGCCTAACAACTATAACCGCAGGAAGTGAGGTGGAGAATCACCCTAATGGTGTGAAACAGATAAGTGAAAACTACTATAAAGAAGGGGAATAACTCCCTCTCTACTTCTTTTTCTTTTTCTCACACTCTCCCTCTATTTCTCTAGTCTCACTTTTACTCCCCATCTCCTACACTCTCAACAAGTGCTTTTTACTATTATACGAGAGCGTTCTCCTCATGCACGAGACAAGATCAAAGCCTATTAATATTAACTCTAGGTAAAGAATTTCTAGAAAATTTCTGTTTATAAAATTTTCTCTCTAAGAAAAAATATAAAAGATTTTCACCATCAATCTTAGATCTGATAAAAAATAAAGAGGCTTCTCTCCATTAATCTTGGATCCGGAGTAAAAAAGAATGACCTCATGATCCAAAATTTTAGAATTTTGAAATCCAAAAATCTTCATCGTTGAACTTAGCTCCAACATGAGAAGGGAAATCCTCCCATCATCAATCTTGGATCTAAAATAAGAGAGAATAGTATTTCTTGCACTAAAATGTTGTAAAAGTCAATCATTACTAAAATGTTATGCTGCCAAATTTCCATAAAAATTGTTAAATTCTCCAAGAATCTAGTTAAAAAAATAGAGTTACCACTCCATGGTGCCATAGCACCGAGACACTGAGCTCTTAGGAATGAAGTCATTAACACTCCATCTTGTAGCACCATGGCGTTCAACTCTTAGGTTGGTATCTCACTTTTAGCACTACAACACTATATTTTGGCATTGTAGTGTTGTATTCTGGCATCACAATGCTGTATTCCAATACTGTAGGGCTACACTCTCAAGTTTCAACTCTTTAGCACAATGCCATAATGTTATTCTCATAGCGTCTAGATGTTACATCTTGAAATATTTTCCACCATTGAACTTGGTTCCAGTCTGAAACAAAATCTTCCTTTCATTGACCGTGGATCTAGAGTTAGGGATGAGCGTAAATGCACTGAAAATCATGAAACCTAGCATTGTTAAGGCGTTATGCTACTGAAATTTTAAATTTCTCAAAAAAAAAATATTAAATCTCAGACATTTATAAAACAATGCCAAGGTACTGTAGCTCTAGCACTGAGGTGGCGAATCCTCAAGAATCTTAACCCTTAGCTGTGCATTCCATAGCACAGAGGTGCTTATGTTTTAATGCCAAGCCTCTGCACTCTTAAGAAAATTAAAATTCAATATTCATCTGGTAGTGCCATGACGTTGATATCTCATCGCTAGGCATTGTGTTCTCAAGAAATTTAAACTTCAATACTCATCTAGCAGCACCAAGACACTAATATCTCAATGTTGAGGCACTGTGCTCATAGATAATTGAATCATAGGCCCTTAGCTGATCTCTATAACTTTAAGCCCAAATCATATCTATAGCGCTATAGTGCTATACATGTAGCATCGAGGCACTGAGCTCTAAGGTTTTAAATTTAAAATTTTCAACTTAATGGTGCCAAGATGTTAGTTCAGCTACACTGAATCGCTCAGTCCCTAATATTATTTATTTTGAATGAAAATTTTATTATTAAACTTTTAAATCTTAGAGCATTCCACACAATAAAAATAAATACAAAGCATAGAGATGAAAGGGCATCTTTATTAATAACAAAATTTTCCTATAAATGGTTTATAATGAAAAAAAAAAGAGAAAAATATAAAATAAAAAGAAAAAGTGGAAAACTAATAATCATAGTCATCATCATCCTTCACTTCTTCTTCTTCTTCTTCTTCTAGCTCTAACGAGGTGCTCACATAAGGGTGATAATGAAGTGCCATCAAAAAAGAAGCCTGACCCAGACTCACATAAAAGCCACAGTTTTCAAACATATGAGCAATTGTTGAGATAAACTTAGTTATGTATGAAACTGCTATAAGCCATATGGTGGTTTTCCTCTATAGTTCCTGTTGCTGTGAACTGGTTTCACCAACCCTTTTCCTTCTTTTTCTCTAATTTATTAGAGTTGCTCATTTAAAGTCTTGGAATATTTGGGTCTGTACTAAGGAGCACATGAGCTTTCTCCCACCTTAGTATTTAAGCCAAATCCTTCAATAACTTTCTTAGTTAGGGGAGTCTTTTATATAAAGACTTCTTCTTCCAACTCTCTTTGCACACCCGTCGCAACACGAACAATAAATTAAAGAAGGCTGATCGTGCCTTACGGTAGTACTACCCTTAAACATATTACCAATAGAATTATAAATAATCTTCTCTACATCCATAATAAAGCTCTTTTGAATAATAAACTTCAAAATGGTTCTATCCCTAGTCACATTATTAATATTACCAATGGGTATTAGCTTGGCAGAAATTAAATAACGATATGCTTTGGTCTCAATAATGAGGCCAGTAGTAGGAGAATTAATAATTTTATCTTCCCGCCTTTTCCACTAAACATTAGAATTTATAAAAGTGAAGAAATTAAGAATTTCATCAAAATTGGCATGATCATTCTAATAAAGAAGATACTGATCATATATTACATCCTCTAAATTAGAATATGCATTGATAGTGATATTATCAAAACTTACTAGTTTTCCCAAGATGAAAACTCTATTATTTTGACACTCCTTCGCGTTGGCAAAGAATTCTCTCACTATAAAAACAATGCAAGATATATTTTCATAGGCTAGCTAAAAATCCTTAACATGCTCCCTCCTAAATTAAAGAAGCTCCTCTTTGGGATAAGTTGTTTGGGTAGGGGAGTGTGGTGGTATCATTCCTCCGCTTCTACACTAACAAATCTACTAGTGTCACTAACAACTACCTATTTCTTGACCTTGCTGACATATATTACCAACATATTGGTTTTTCTAAAGTAAAATGCAAGCTAAGAGAAAGAGAGCAAGGATTTCTAAAAAACAAATCAAATATTAAGAAAGAAAAATGAGCAAACTAGGGTTCTTATTTATATGTTAGATTTAGTGTTGTGGCACTATTTTATCAACACCGAGGCGTGACAATTTCTAAAAATATGGGACCCCCACTGCCATGCTAAACATGCAATGCCAAGGTGTTGGTCAGCTTACTAGAATGGTCACTGCACCAATCAAAAATACATATTTATGACATTTATGATAA
Source organism: Cymbidium sinense (assembly GCA_021442155.1). NCBI lineage: Eukaryota > Viridiplantae > Streptophyta > Magnoliopsida > Asparagales > Orchidaceae > Cymbidium > Cymbidium sinense. Next base: position 30,302,897 of record CM038222.1, read on the forward strand.
TTAATTTTGTATCTGATTTCATATAAAAAGTGAGACAAGATATTGATTGAGTGTCGCAGCACTTCGGCATAATGCCACAGTGCTGGTAAAAAAGTTTATCTTTTTCCATTTAAAGAGGTTATCCGTATGCCAGCTTACTGAATCGACTTTCGATTGGCACCATGGTGCCAATCAACTAGTCAACCTATTTAAATTATTCCAATCTCATGCCTTCTTAAGCACTACAGTGCTGACCTTATAGCATCAAGGCATCAAACCCTCAGGTTTTAAACATAAATTTCTATCTTATAATGCTACGATGCTAATTAGTCAACACCAAGGTGTCCTTTTACTACTGCTAAGGAGCTATATGTCTAGTGCTGAGTAGAATGACAAATTAATGATTACCATGTAGACATTTTATTAACCTTATTAATCTATTCATTCACTATGCGAACACCTTATCTATCATTTCAATGGATGTAAGCTCAATTAATCTATTTATTTGCCATATAAACAACCCTATCTGCCATTCTAATGGATGTAAGCCTAGTTAATCTTTTCGTTCACTATTAGAACACTTTGATGGCATTATAAGGAGATGTAAGTCTAATTTAACTAATTTCTAACCAATGTAAGCCTGACCCATACTTACAATGCAAGCATAACCCAAACCCTATCTAGCATTCCAACGGTTATAAGCCTAGTTAATCACTTAGAAAATATAACTTTGTGGATGCACTCTGCCATCTTTGGAAAGATGAGTGGGCGTATATTTTTTCATGAGGTTGATTAACATATATTTAGTCAAATTTCTCTTAACATCATGATAGGGTTTATTAGACTTCCAATGGACATAAGACTCCATAGTAAATTACCCCTCTTACCATAGCAAGAGAGCAATCTCAATTAAGATTGGAAACATACATATCTATATGATATACACTTGGTGTCATAGAAGTGTGTGTGTGGCATAGATGACTATCATGTAAAATTTGTGTAGGCAATAAAAAGATTGGGCTTACATAATGCCAGAATATCACTTAAATATTAGCATAACAAAACAAAAAACAAGTTTTCAATGTATAACATATAGCGAATAATGAGTGAAGTTATCATTTAACTTAAAGCATATATTGAGGGAATGATGTCATACCCAATCAAGATCACATGGATCTGTCATCTCGAGATATCATGGTCTTAAGTCTATTTAGTCAAGAAAATTATTCTTTACTGAAGAATCCTTGTTAGTAGTCATGGATTGTGTAGTCCAAAGTGTTCTCATAGACCAAGGGTGGTATTTATCTGAGGAGAAAAATTTATGTCAACCTTAGCTAACAGAAGGTTTTTTATCTATTAAATATATTCCATGATTCATAGCTCAAAGAGAAAAGCCATTTAAGGAATCTATGGGATATTGCCATGACCAAAATGTAGTGAAACTATATAGATGCCAAACCACCGAGTCAGATGGTTCATTTGTATTCACATTTTATGTGGTGCCATTAGGTGTCTAAACCACATAGACAGAAGATACATGCCACATCCTTACTGGCATGATATTATTTGAGTCTGGACTTAAATATATTTATTTGACATTGACTCTTTTGTGAGAAAAAGTTTTCTTAGCTCATCATCCTTGATAAATAATGATGGATGGATGTATGCTTATTTGCTTTAAGTTATATTGAATGATGAACCTCATTAAATTTATGCATATACCCACCAGATGAATTTTACAAATTTGCATGGCCATCATTTGGGGAAGATTAGGTTTTGGTAACCCAGACCCAATCATATAACTCAACTAAGGAATTAACCCACGAAGCATCCTCATGTAATAAAATTAGAAGATTGTTATTATGCCAGGGGCCATGCAGGTGATTCATTTTGTGTTATGCTTAATGCCTCAAGCTAAGAATATGGTGCTTTGGTGATATAACACACTGTGGCATTGCATGGTTGGCATCATACCATTACAATTATTGGTCATGTTGAACATTTGAATAATTCCTTAATGCTTGTCATGTAGCAGCACAGTGCTAGTCAAAAGTCAGTTCAGGATAACTAATAGGCATTCAGGCACCTTAGGTGTGTAAAACAAAGTTTTTGACCAATGTTGCGATGTTTCAACACTATGATGCATCTTTTCAATTATAAATTCAATTCACATTTCTTTGTTTATGTCTTTTTTATTTTTCATTTAGGATGTTCCAACATTTAAAATAAAATTGACATTACAGGGGTAACACATTGGCACTAAAAATTCAGCACTACATGATGCAAGCCTGCAGGACATAAGCTTAAGACCCAAGGGCATGGCGCTATGGTGCTTGGAAAGTGGTGATGTTGCACTATGGGTATAACTTGAACCATTATATGAATGTTTTAATATTATTTATTGGATGCTTGTTTCACGAATATAGTGCCATGGCATTGGGATGTTAGTGGCATGATGCTATATGGCATTTTTCCTATGTCTCATTTTCTCAAGGACGTAGTGCCTCGGTGCTATACTATTAGGACCACAGTGTTATTTTGTCAATATCTTTTTTCTTTAGCATAATGCCTTATAATATAATCTTTTACAACTTTTTCTTAGTGTATTAATACCCATCTCCCTTATTTTGGATCTAAGATTAATGGAAAGAGGATTTTGTTTCACACAGGAATTAAGTTCGATGGTGGAATGGGTTCCCACGCATGGCACCTTAGTGCTATGGTAATGGTGCTATGGTGTTATGTCAAATAAATAAAACATGAGACTATAGCACTTTGGCACAGTATCTAGCACCTTGGCACTATGAGGTAGAGCACCAAGGACTTCATTCCTGAGAGCTTAGCACCTCGTCACTAGGCCTTGGTGCCACAATCCACGAGATGAAATTGCACATATCAAATGAGAATTCTTCAATATTCTAGCAATTTTTATGAAATTTTTGACAGAGTAACACTTTATCATTGCTAGGTTCTTGCATTTTTAGTGCAATTCACCCTTGTTTCAAATGTAAGATCAATGGAGAGAGTTTCTTTTCTTCTCACACTAGAACTAAGTTGAACAACAGAGGTTCTTTCTAAATTTTAGGATTTTAGGGGTATAGAGGCATTCTTTTTACACCGGATTGAAGATTGGCGGAGATGCGCCATTTGATCTGCTACCAAATTTAGAGTTTATAATAATGAATTTGGCTTTAATCTTATGTGGGAGAAAAACATCCTTGAACAACCATTGATCATCTGCTACTATAAGTCTTCTTATAGTTCTAGTAAGAGAGTAGTGAAGAATTAAATTTTGAAGGAAGCCAAAGTGTAGGGTGATAATATCCCACTATTTACAAAAATTTTTCCCTGGTGGGGTGGTTTTCCACTGCATTACTATTCCAACGCACTCCCTTGGGTGGTTGTCATTGTTGGGGTGGGAACAACAATTTTTCTTCCAATTTTAAATTGCAGATCATCATCACAGCACCTTGGTGCTATCATGACAGTGCTGTGGTGCCATGCTATCGACTTGCCAACTGGACTAGCAATTATCTTTCTAGAAGAATTATAGTAGCTCCTCGGTGTTATGGCAAAAATTATTTTACTTAATTTTTTGATGCAAAAAAAATTTCCCCCCAATGGATGTGCCATGTTGATTAAACATGTTGCATTTATTGCATTCTTTCTTCTACTTATATTTAGACCCTTCCTAATTGGGTATCCTTAATATATGTAGGTGTTTAAATCTAATCCCTTTATCATAGATCCAACCCTTTGGACATGATGGATCTAATCTGGCTTCTTTGGGCATGATAGATCTTGATTTAAATTTAAATCTGAGCCCTTTGGGCATGATAGATCTGATCTAGCCCTTTCAGGCATAATGGATCCTAATTTAAATTTATATATAGTCCCTTTGGACATGATGGATCTGATCTAGCCCATTTGGGCATGATGGATCTTATTTAAATTTAAAACTGATCTCTTTAAACATGATGGATCTGATCTGACCCCTTTAGATATGATGAATCTTGATTTAAATTTAGATCTAATCCCTTAAAAAATAATGGATCAGATCTAGCATCTATAGGCATAACATATCTTTTATTTAAATTTAAATTTGATCCTTTTGGACATGATGGATCTAACCTGACCCCTTTAGGCAAAATGGATCTGATTTAAATTTAGATATGATCCCTTTGGACATGATGGATCTGATCTAGCCCCTTTGGGCATGATGGATCTTGATTTAAATTCAGATCTGGTCCCTTTGGATATGATGGATTTGGCTTAAGCCCTTTAGGCATGATGGATTTTGATTTGAATTTTCTTGATTGGTTTTGTTTCCTTTTAATGGAAGATCTTGCTTTGCAAGATATATAAAATTGCCCCTATTAATAGGGGGATTTCTCATTGAAATGAGAATATTTTTTTCATAGTCATGTATAATACCTTTTGAGATATTATACATTTATAAGAAGCATAAGCCTAATGCCTTTTGCATTGAAAAGCTGGTAAGCTCCACCTTCATATATTTTCCAGATAATTTATGGTCCCTCCTAATTTTAATCAAAATTTCCACCAACTCGTTGATGTGGAATGATGGGCCTTCTTCATATCAGTACTAGTTCACCTACTTTGAAGCTTTTTGGGCCAACCATATGGTCATGAGCTCATGTCATTCTTGCTCTATATGTTTCTAGACTTTGCTAGGCATGTAGTTGCATTTCATCTAAAGTTTCAATCTCTTGGTCTCTTCACTGAAGTTAAGAACCCATTTTTCATTATAACTTTGTTACAAACTCAACCAACTCTTATATTACCTCAACCTCTACTTGAGCTTTGGCTTCAGGTTGTTGATGATTTGGGTTCTCTTGATGTCCCCCTTTATTCTATTATTTGGGGGGCTACATTTTTATTTCTATAAATGTGTGAACCATACAAATAATTTTGACCTCCATGTGATTAATATTGTCCTTAGTGTGGAGATATGGGATCAACTGGTCTCCATTAGTTGAGAGATTTTCATCTTCTTAGAAGAGTTGATTATCTGTCTCATTATCCGTGACTAACTTTTATCGGGCTAGCATTTTCAGCTAATGATAGAGGATTCTACTCCTTCATCATCTAGTGGGGCGAGCTTACGGTAGATGATTTTGGATTCTTTTGGTACCCAAATTGATTGGGACCTTCTAATGGTGGATCTCTGGATATGTATACCATATGTCACACCTTGGTGTTCACCAAATGTATGTTATGGTTGTTGAGACCTTCTAGTGGTGGTTCTCTAGGTATGTATCTCTGATGTAACACATTGGTGGTCATCGGATATATGTTGTGGTTGTCAAGACCTTGCGACAACTGGCCACTTAGTATCTTTATGTCTAAGGGCTCATCATCGGTGTTCATTGGCTATTATGCCCATAGACTTGGACAATTACTATATACTGGCACAATGTTTTTAAATATTCCCACGTCTTCTAGGGTAAGAATTTATGGGGTTGGCGACCTGGCTCACCAACTTCTTTATTTTTCTCTAAAATTTTTTATTTTTGACCACCTTTGAAACCTTATAGATTTTGGAAGAAACACATTCTTCCTTATGTGGTTGACTTTATATGTTGGATATATATGTTTATCCTAGAATGATTTCTTCATAGCTCCACCTAAGTTATTTCTTTTGACCCATTCAAGTGGTCAAATTTGTTACTGGTGAGAACATTTGCTTCTACTAGTGTGTCATATTGTTGCTCAACATGAACACGCAATCCAATAGCTATACTAGTAGTATTGTATTTTTTGTGGGTCCTCCTGGACATTTTGATGCCTGAGGAAGATGCTTCATTATCATGTGTGCCCAGAGTGAGGGTACATTATGTGGGGTACTATGTTCTCTTGATGCATTGTTGACTATGATGGACTTCAACTTGGGCCTCGTGGTCATCTTATCCTTAGAATGGAAGGTTGGCATTGCCTTAGATAATCTATCAAAAATAGAAGCCCTTTTTGAGTTTAGGGTTTTATGGTTAGGCTCATTTGGGATGATCACGTTTAGCCATTAGCCCTTATTGAATACCTTTGGCATTCCGATTCCTTGACTATGGGCTTAGTGACTAGTCCAGCTAGCAGGAACTGGACAACCTCTAAGATTATTCCAAACTGGAGACTAGCTCTAGTAGAATCAATGTTGATTATGGCTTGAGGAAATCTTATAGTGGATCCCTCTCCAAGCTTGACAGTCATCATGTTCTTGATGTTTTCCATTGAAAACTTGGTTGTAGATCTTAACATTTTAAAAGATTATAACACCTCAATTTGTAATTAGAGATGGAGAGAGAAGTGATCCCCAGTGAAGTCAGCAAAAATCTGACTGCTCAAACAAAACACCTTCCAGGATGTACATTTCCATTTTTGGAAATATAAGTGGGAGTATGTTTTCATGAGGTGAATTGATATATATTCAACTAGATTTCCCCTAACAACATGTTAAGGTTTATTTAGATATGATTTCTACCTCCAATAGACGCAAGCCTCCATAATTAATTACCCTCTTATCGCAATAAGAGAGCACTCTTGATTAAGGGGTTCCATCATTCCGGGCTATCATGGTCTCTAGTCTACTTAGTTAGGGAAATTATTCCTAACCAAAGAATCCTTATCAATAGCCATGAGTTGCATCATCCAAGGTATTCTTATAGACCTATGGTGATATTTATCTAAAGAGATAAATTTAAGTCAACCTTAGCTAACAGAAGACTTATTGCCTATTAAATAAATTCCATGATTCATAGCTCAATGAGCAAAGACATTTAAGAAACATATTAGCTAGTGTTTTGATTGAAATGTAGTGGAGTTATATAGATACCAAGCAACCTGGTCCGAGGGTTCTGGTCATAGAGATATTTCAGTGGTGTCATTAGGCAAAAAAGCCACGTAAATAAAGGACACAGGCCATATCCTTACTTGCATGGGATTATTCGACTATGGACATAAATATATTTATTTAACATGGGCTCTTTTATGAGCAATGGTTTTCTTAGCTTATCATCCTAGATAAATAATGTTGGATGGATGGATGATTGCTTATTTTAAGTTATATTGAATGATGAGCTTCATTTAATTTATGCATATCCCCTTCAAATAAATTTTACAATTGGCACGATCATCTTTAGAGAAAGATTATGTTTTGGTAGCTCAGACCAAATGATAAGAGCCAACTAAGGTATTAACCCGTGAAGCATCCTCGTGTAGTAAAATTAGGCAATTATTATCGTGTCAGGGGCCATGTGGGTGATTCATTTTGTGTTACGCTCAGTGCCTTGGTGCTGAGAATATGGAGTTGCATGGTTGGTGTTGTGGCATTATAATTACTTGTCATGTTGACCATTTGAATAGTGCCTTGGCATTGGTCGTGTAGTGCCATAGTGTCAGTCAAAAGTTAGTTCAGGATAACTAACAAGCGTTCAGGTACTTTAAGGGTATAAGATAAACTTTTTGACCAGTGCCGAGGTGCTTCATTAATATGATGGGTCTTTTTAGTTACAAAATCAATCTATATTTTTGTGTACATGCCCTTTTTGTTCATCATTTAGAAAGCTCTAGAATTTAAAATAAAAATGACTTTACAGGGGTAGTGCCTAGGCACTACCAGCCTATAGGACATAAGCCTAAGACTCAAGAGCTTTGTGCACATCTTGCTAAGTGGTGCTATGGTGCTATGGGTATAACTTGAACCATTATATGATTGTTTTAATATTATTTACTAGGCGTATGTTTTAAGAATAAAATACCTTGGTGCTAAGATGTTAGATCCATGACACTATGAGATGTCTACCTAAGTCTCATTTTCTCGAGGACGCAGCACCTCAGCACTATAATATTAGCATCGCGGTGCTATTTTGTCAATAGCTTTTCTTTGGGCATAACGCCTTATAATCTAATCTTTTACAACTTTTTTAATGCATTAACTTTCTTTATTCTAGATCTTAAATCAATGAAAGAAGGATTTTGTTTCAGAACAAAACTAAGTTTGATAGTGAAATGGGTTCCCAAGCTTGGCACCTCGGTGCTGTGGTAATGCCACTACGACACTGATTTAAATAAATGAAACCTAAGGGCATAGCACCTTGTCACCAAGTATCTGGCACCTTAGCTTTATGAGGCAAAGTGCTAAGGACTTCATTCCTGAGAGCTTAGCATCTCAATGCTAGGCCTTGGTGCACAAGATGGAAATGCACATATCGAACAGGAATTCTTAGATATTCTAACAATTTTTAAGAAAATTTTGGCAGAGTGACACTTAGCAATGTTAAGTTCTCTTATTTTTACTGCAATTCTTTATGGAGGGAAGTTTTATTTTTTTCTCATGCTGGAACTAAGCTCAAAGGTGGAGGTTCTTTCTAAATTCTAGGATTTAAAGAGTATAAAAGTGTTCTTTTACTCTAGATTGAAGATCGACGGAGATACACCATTTGAGTTGCTACCAAATATGGAGTTTGTAGTAATGAACTTGGCTTTGATCTTGTGTGGGAGGAAAGCATCCTCGAACAACCATCGACCATCCACTGCTAGAAATCTCCTTACAGTTATAGTAAGAGTGTGATGCAGATTTAAAAGTCAGAAGAAGCCAAAGCCTGGGGAGACAATCCCCCCTTTTTTATGGATTTTTTTCCTAGTTGGGCGATTTTCCACCCCATAATTGTTTCACCCTTTCCCTTAGGTGGTTATCACCTTTGGGGTAGGAATAGCAATTTTTCTTGCTTCTTTAAATTGCAGATCATTATCATAGTGCCTTGTCATTGTAATGGCGGCGCCAAAGTGTATACTTGTCATTGGACTAGCAGTTATCTTTCTAGAAGAATTGTAGTAGTGCCTAGGTGCACAACACCACGATGTCATGGAATAATATATTTTACTTAATTTTTTTATACGAACACCAGTTAATCTATTTTTTTTGCTATGTGAACACCTTAATGGCATTCCAAAGGATGTAAGCACCCCTACACTAAAACTCTAGTCTACTCAAGATATCTGAGATGAGGCAACCCATGGCTATTAATAAGACTCCATGGACATTATAGTTAATACCCCTATGATGTTGGTATACTAGAACAATGTAGTCCCGGGATGATGGAACCATAGGATCTTGATTAGGACTACCCTCTTATTTTTCTTATATAGTCATCTATATCATGTCATATGCCCTACTAGACACTGATTCATATTAGAGAGATATGTATCTTTCCAACCTTAATTAAAAGTTCTCTCTTACTATAGTAAAGGGGTTAATTAACTATGAATGCTTGCATTCATAGGAAGTAAAACCCAGATCTAAATATACCCTAGCAGGATGTTACGAGAAATTTTGAATGTATATATTAATCTGCCTTATAAAAACATACTCCTCCCTCCAATGTGGCACCACCACCTATTGTCTTATGTGATTATAATTAATTAATTCTTATTATTAATTTCTACTCTCTTATCTTATGATATGAATCTCACATAAAATTATATAAGTTTCACAACACAAGTCTCACGCAAATAATAATAATAAAGATACAAGTTATATAACATGAAAATGACAAAAATCCTTTAATTATTCTTGCTTCAATTGCCTTCTTACACTTTGTTCATGAACGTGTGTGCTTGGCCTAAAATTTTTTTTCTTGAGCTCTTGTCATTGGACCTCTTTTTTATGTACCATAATATTTGACATTCCTATAATTTTCAATACATTTGTAGTTTACCATATTCTAAACAAGATCTAAAGCATAATTAAGTAGGTCTAATTTTGTATAATAAGTTTATGTTATTCCCCACTTTTTATGGAAGTGCTTTCTTTGCTTTTAATGTTATTTTGCATAAAACCATGTTGAAAGAGTTACATTTGATATATTTTATATAATAGAATATATATATAAGAAATTAATTATTATATTGGAAAATATTCCCCTCATTCATGATAGAAGTAAGCACTTCAATCTCATCATGAATATAAAAGAGAATGCATCACAAGAAAGGAATTGAGATTAAAGTATGCCAGCTTTATTTATGAACTTGAAAGTTTAGTAATGACCACAACATCTAATAATGATACAATTGAAGTTTTAGCAAATCAATATAGAGCCATATGATCATTTTATAAAATTAGTAACCTAAATATTGAAATTCACACAAAAAATAATTAAGATTCTTATCTCAGGTTAAATCTCTTCATTTGGCTAAGAGGGCTAATAAGAGAACCTAAAAAAAAAGGTATAAATGATCTAGTCCTTAATAGTGACATATTTAAATATCATTCAAAGACTAATCTTATCATCTTAGGTGTTTCAAATCAACTTCTTTTAATTGTGACTCATTTATTGAAGGTTTCTTATTATTCCTCCTTCACTAAAGCTTATACATTCTTAGTAAAACTTTAATTGAAGTTACATCAAGGGTTGAAGGCTACTAAATAAACAATAGAAGAATTGAGTATCATTGAGTTTTATTAAGAAATTAAAGCTGAAGTTCATTCATATAAGTATTTAACTCTAAACAAGCATGATGAGTTTGTATTACGAAAGAGAGAACTCATTATATTTTTAGGACCAAATCTCACTTCAATTATATCTTTTAAATTAAAAATTGAGATTTCACTTATAATGAAGTTAAACTTACATTTCCTTAGCCATATTAACTTTAGCTACAATTATAAGTGAACATTCTGATGACCACTCTTTAGTAGTAACCATAGGGATAGTTATCTCGACATAAGGAAGAAGATTGGACCAACCCAAAGGCTCAACTATGAAACCATGATCAATTGTCCTAATAATCACCAAAAAGGCTTTGGCATTCACTTTCTTTAGAGAAGGTGGCTGAATTAAAACATCACTTCCATGTAGTTAATCTATTATGAACCTTTTCTTTTCTCTATTTTTCATAGTAAAATGAAAATGATCTTTGAAGTAGAGAGCTAGAATAGCTTTAGGTTTTTAAGTCTCTTCATCTCAATAGAAAGATGTTCTTAAAATTTTAAAAAAAAAATTAAGAAAGAAAAAAGATGTAATATAATCTTAAAATGACTCTCATGGAAAATACTTAAATGCTCATCAAATATGTTCACACTAATAAAATTTATGTAACTTAATACAATATATATTTTGACTCACCAAAGTTAAATTCAATTTTTACAGCATTATTTACTGTTTTTTTGTTTTTCTTTAAAGAAATAAAAGAATCGAAAAAATATTCTTACACCATTGTCATTTCGGAGACATCAATCAAGTCATCTTGCCATTGCGAACATAGTTTAACAAGTCAACCCAAGAAAAAACATCAAACTATATTTAGGTAGAAGCATTCAGGAAAATTCCAATTTAGATCCATAACAAAAATACTAGAACATAAATTACACCTAGGAAGGAGTAACCTTAAAAATACTAGAGCATAAATTACACCTAGGAAGGAGTAACCTTAAAATTTTGAATTTGGATCTATATTAGAAATATTGCCACAAAATTAAGAGCATAAAAATGATGCAAAGGAGAGTTATTAAATTTCATTTGAACATTATGCTTTTTAGTTGCACTTGGCGTTTTAGTATGTATAATATTTTTAAAGCTTAGTATAGGAATAAAGCAAATGACAGGGTTATGATTACTGCTCTTACATATCGTTAAACACAACCTTCGACCTAAAACTATCAACCAAAAAGAGAATTAAAATTTAAAGTTAATTTCTTTTTTTTAATAACAGTGATATTTATCTCAACCCACATCCTAATAATAGAAGACTAGTGTGTTTAACTAACCATCAAGGGACTGAAGGCTTATTAAAAGTACAAGTAAATGAATATCGTCACGTGATCATTGATGTTCTTCCCTCAGCATAAATTTCCTCATCCACTCTTAGAAATACAAACAAAATGGCAATTTTTTAATAAATAAATTGTAGGGTAATTAAATAGAAGCAAGTAGCCAAATGGGGCGATCTTTGTCTATGCAACCAAAGAGTTGTCGAGATTCCATAGACGTCACGGAGCATTTTGCGATAAATCATCTAGCGTTGATGAAGAACTGTATTGCCAGCTTCGCACTAAGCAGGCGCAACCTTAAAAATCCATCACAGCTACATTTCAATTTTTAAATGTCAAAATCTGCCCAAATAAAGCCCTCCCGGCTATCTATGAGTTTTGAAAAACTTCAATCTTTCTAATTCATGGCAATGAAAAATATTTTGACGTTAGTGATCGATTTGGTTAATTACTTCGTTCAGGCAGAGAGGCAGAAGTTGGCCGCAGCAATCACCAAGATGGGCTGCTTCCGGGTGATAAGCCATGGGAGTCCTACAGCTTTGGCAATCCAGATGGGGTCTGTCATTCGATCACTGATGGAGAAACCCATCGAGGTCAAGCACTGCAACATCGATGTCTTCCCTGGCAGCGGATACTAGGGACACAATTGTTATTTGCTGATAGCACCACTGTGCGAGTCATTGGGCTTCTACAATGCAGCTTCTTCTGAGGATGTTAATTTATTTTGCTCCAATGAGTGCTTCTCCATGCCAACAATAAGCCTTACAATATGCACAAGTTATTTCAATAAAAAATGAAAATAAAAAAAATAAAAAATAAAAAACCTTAACGGTGTGCAAAATACCAATTACTTCACCCAATTAAGAGTAACTAAAGAGGATAGAAATACGTGTAAGAGAAAAAAAAGAAAATTTTGACTTCTAATCTCTCCTATTTAGTCAAATATCTCTCTTATTTTGTTAGAGAAAATATACTTCAATATGCTTTTCTAACCAAAATACTCATAAAATTCATGCGATAGTTGTGGCCTTGAATTCTAGTTGAACGTAGTCGAAACTAAATTTAAGCCTTATATTCAAATGACTACTTCAAAGTAATTAAATATGGAATACAATCTATAATGATTAATGATAAATGGAGTAAATAAAGATAATACACAAAAATTTTATGAAATAAATACATATTGGTGATGTTTGGTAGGATAAAATAGATAATATTATTATTTTATAGAACTTGTATATGATATGTTGAGAGTATATGATATAGTTAAGCCTTATCTTCACCTTTTCTATAACATATGGGATTATGTGACATAGAGAGTAAAAGGGATCATATATTGACATGAGGAAAAGAGAGATAATAAAGACTACAATGTTTATAAAATTATATATGAAATTCTTATACAAACACATAATAATAATAAAATGCTTTTCATTGCTTAGCTAACTCTCTAATTCTAAGATATAATTTGATTTTTCTACTTAATATTAGATAATCCTATTTTTTAATTAGCAATGTCACATATTAGATGTATTTTTTATTAGATGTTATAGCCATGGTTGGCTAAGTAAAGGTATAAATTATATTACTCCATATAAATACATGGAGAAATTAAATGAGAGAACAAATGCCTCAAAAAACATCTTTCCAAATGATCAAGATAGATTAATGATTAATATAAAATTTGTAAATATTTTAGATTAAGTAGTATTTTCACTTATTATGATTCCATAGTTTCTAAAGATATTATTAGCGAAAAGGATTGGTGCATGTTCATAGAGCTAGTTCCCTAAATTTGTGAAGTTTAGCTTTACAATTGCTAACAATCATGTTTAGTAGCATACTAATCTTCATCTTCTATTTAAGAAAAGTTTAAAATATACTTAAAAGGACATGACTTTATGGGATAATTGGTAGAAAAACATTAACTATATTGGATGATATTAAAATACTTGAAGTTGATAATTTATCTCATAGTGAATCATACTTAAAAGTTGTGTTTTGTTTTTCTATAGGAAGGTTAAGGTGTTATGAAAAAGGGCAGTGAAGCTAGCATTATTGATAACCCTAACATTCAATGGGTTAAATCTAATTAGTAATATTATATAATAATATTTTATTTCATTATTTTAAGGATGATAGTAGTATTGAGTTCTTTAGAGATTATTTTAAATATTTTAAATTTAGCACTATTATTGGAAAGATATCTTTTATCATTATAAAATTTCATTATGATGTTTTATTTTATTTTATGATATTAAGACATAAAAGTGAAAATTACACATTTTATATTAATAATTTTATATGGTATTAAAACATGTTTGTTCCATATCATGTCATATTTTTTTATAATTATCCTATGTTGTTGTGTCATTATTATACTATGATCATGTTTATGGTTTATAGTCTCACTCTCACTTTATATTCAACCTCCGCACACATCCATGAATAATATTTGATCAAGCTCAAATTCCATCAAATTTTGAAGAACTTTTGACTCCAATGGGTAAAGTTTGAATATAAGTTGGTATTTCTTATTAGTGTATTTTCATTTAAAAAAATATTTTGAAGACTTCAAAAATGATGATATTTATCCAAATAAACCTAATATGACTGGAAAAAAAACAAATAATATATATTATTTATATAATCATAAATATTATGTCCATCCTCATTACTATCAACATAAATTAATTTACATAGATTTGATAATTATTAACTAACTTATGATAATAATCAATATATGAAATATCTTATGATCATGCTGATAACTTTTTAAAAAATGGCAATGATGAATTAGAAGAATTTTCTGGGTTTTGAAAAGGATGTGGATGCATGACCAACTACATAATTGTAGTTATCATCAAGTTCTCCCTAAAATAGGTTTTAGTCTCCCAAAAAAATGCATTTAATAAATAAGAATAAAAAATAATTCACATTATTATATTATTTTGTATTATTATTATTTTATGGGAATAAGTTTTAAATCACTAAAGTAATAATTCTCATTATCTCTCTTGGGTTGAATGTTAATAATAAACTTATGTGACATTTCAGCAAATTTAATCACAAATTCACATATACGAAGCCTTGAACCTATGGCTTCTTGGTTGGAAAAGGTGGCTTTCATTCTAATGAATGTTAATTTCTTTACCATGCTATATATAAAAACATTTTAGGGGTCTCAATCTGATGTAGTACATTAAAGGAGGAAAGGACCTATCACAATGTCCTAAACCAAAGCTTGAACTCAAGAGGACTTTTAGTTGATTTTATGTGTTGTAGATTTATATTTCATATGTTGTATTATGTAATCATGGTTGCATTTGATCAAGTTTAAGTATTATATAGGTATTATGATTGAAAACATGTGAATTCATATATTAATTTACATAAGTATCATCCTGTTGTCTAGGCATTGCATTCTATTGGTTTTAGTGTTTGGAGTGAAAACTCTTTGCTTGGAGCTTGATGGCCAGCCATCCGAGAGATTTGGAGATCTTTTGCTACCATTCTACTTTAGTGAGTAGAACTTAAAATTTTTCCATTTTAATGAGTGAAAGATCTTGATCTTCTTTCCACTTTGGTGAGTGGATTAACATTGGAGAATCTCTTCTCCACTATCCATTGTGACGTCCTATGCTCTACAACCCTCATACCCCCATTAATTTTGCTCACATATAATTCATATCAAATCCAAGGAAGGTTAGTTCTATATTTTGGATTTTTCATAATTTTCCTTACAAAATTAGTGATTTTTCTTGAGAACACATACTAATTATATGTCGTAGTCAATTTTATGAATGTTTGTATTACTCCAAACTAGTTTTCTCTACTCATAAAGACTAGCCTTTCCCATACTTAACCTCACCACAAGCCATCATACTTGAGTGATAACTTGAGTAAGGAGAGTTTACTAAATAGCTTAACCTAGATACTAACCTTATATAAAAATCAAAATTATATCCTTAAAGATCTTTTGCTTATTTTTTTGTTTTTAAAGTATGCTTAATATTTTGTAGTATTCATAAGTTACTTTGTATTTATTGAAGCTAGTATTCATTTTTAAAATTTGTGCATTTCATTTGTGAAGTTTAGTTCACTATTACATTTTTAAAATTTTCATTTAGAATATCGTAAATTACATCTTTGTGTGTACATCATGCCACCTAAATTTGTTAGTTTGGACCAACTAGAGGACTTAACTAGGAGAGTAGATGAAATATCTATGACAACTGGAGAGAAACTCATTAGGGTAGAAGACCTCCTCATGAACTTGACCACACAAATTCAAACCTTGAGTACTAGGCTTCAAACCCCGCCAATTATACTATGTCTCGATGACTTAGAACCCGTACAAGGGAAAATATTGAATTTCCTAAAGATGAGTATCTTGTGAAACACCCTTAGATAAGACCATCTTATGATCCATGAAACATCACAAGAACCAACAAAATAAGTTAAACTATAAGCCCCAACATATGATGATATTCAAGATTCCAATAATTTTTTATAATATTTAACCCAAATGGATGACTTCTTTGGTTGGTGCCATATGGATGATTATCAAAGAACAATATTTGCTAAAATGTAATTAGTAGGTCATGTTAAATTTATTATAATAACATTTTAGCTAAAGAAGAGAGATACGGTAGAAACCTTGACATGGGTAAAAATGAAAGAAATCCTAAGGGCAAAATACTATCTTGGAAATCATGAAAATGGCTCCATGAACAATTGACTACTCTTAAAAAAGGGACTATATTAGTAATGGAATATATGAACATATTTGAGGAGTTAATTGTTAGAACTAATGCACTAATCAAGGGTGACAAATAGCTAATAAATTTATCATTGAGTTAAGAGGATATATTAAGAATAAAGTGGAGCTTCATGATCCCCAGACCTTAAATGACACGAGAAAGTTGCATCCACATCTAAATTGAAATCTCAAATATCTTCTAAATATCTACCTACATCTCTAGCTCAAAAGACTATTATTAGACATAATCCTTCTACATCGAACAACTCCTCTAAAATGAACCCATTGAACCTACTTCTAAAAGCACAAAAGAGATAGTTTGCTTTAAATGTCACAAGAAGGGTCTTATGAAAAATCAATGTAGAGCAAAAATCATGTTCCTAGATGAATTGAAGGATTTAAAAGAAGAAGAGGATATTGAGAATAAACATGATGATACACCCATAACTAATGATGAACTAGATCTAAATATAGATAATTCAATATCAATTATGTGGTATATGATTACTTCTATAAATGAAGAAGATTATAGAAAGAGGGATATTTTTTATGTATATCCTATAGAAAAAAGGAGGTGTATGCTAGTAATTGATGGAGGTAATGCTATAAATGTTATATCAACCCATACTATCACTAGAACCAATAATACAAATGAACCTCACCCAAAATCATTCCAACTTAGCTGGGTAAATCACACTTCCCTACCTATCATTAAAAAAATGTCTTGTTTCAATTAAAATAGGTAGCTATAATGATCAAATTTGGTTCGATGTTCTTCCAATAGAAATAACTTATATCAGAAGACTATGGCTTCATGAATTGAATGCAGTCCATTATGGGTGTGAAAACACTTATGTATTCAACATAATGAGAAAATAATCAAGTTATCCCCATAAAGCATGATGAAATGAGGTCAAATACAGCACAATATAGAATTCTTCCTTAACTACTCTCAAGCCTAATTTTGAAGTACAACTCAAACCCGATCATGAGAGGGATGAAAAACTCCAGTTAATAGTGATATCGCCAATAAAGAATATACCTTTGGTATGCATGGTAATAAGTGTGAATCTCCTAGTATTCAAGTCACAACCTTAGGGTTTAGACATGTAGTTAGAGAATTCAATGACCCTACTTCTCTATTTATCTTGCACCAATCAGAAAATCTCTATTGATACTATGGATCACCGCATATCTATTATAATTTTAGATCTATTATTTGAATTCAATGATTTAATCCCTGATGACTTAAATAATTAATTATCATGATTAAGGGATATATAGCATGCTATTGATCTGATTCCTAGTTCACAAATACCTAATTTATCTCATTGTAGGATGAATCCAACTGAGCATGAAGAGTTAAAATAATAAGTAGATGAACTCTTGAAGAAGAGTTTTATGCAAGAAAGTTTTATCCCTTGTTTTGTACTAGCTCTCTTAAGACTTATGAAAGATGGAACTTAGAGAATGTGTATCGATAGCAGAGCAATAAGTAAGATTACAATAAAATATATATTTCTCATACCTAGATTGAATGGCATGTTATATCTTATTTTAGGTTCATCTTTATTCGTAAAATTGATTTGAGAAGTGTATACCTTCAGATAAGAGTGAAATCAGATGATGAATGGAAGACAACGTTCAAAACTCTTGATGGTCAATATACATGGTCAATCAATCTCTGTTCAAAGTTAAATGATGCATCCTACATAGTAAGATTATTCTTTAGAAAAATTATCAAGTTGCACGGAGTCCCATCGACTATAGTTTCTAATAGAGATGTTAAATCTATATTTTGGTTTTAGAAAATGAAACTAAAGGGAACACTACTAAAATCTCTTCTACATTTCAACCTCAAATAGATGGATACACAGAATTAATAAACAAGACATTAAAAAATTTACTAATGTGATTAGAAGGAAAAAATTAGAAAAATGGGATTTAACATTACATACATCTAAATTTGCATACAATAGTTCCATTTGTAGAACAATCCATAAATCGCTTATTGAGATTATTTATGGATATAACCCTAAAATACATATTGACCTAGCTGATACATCTAGTCATATATTTTCTGACTAAACATATACATTTGCATAGCCTTCATGAAAACATAAAGAAACAATTGAAAATATAAAATGCTAAGTTTACTAAATATCCCTTGGAGTATTGTACTACTTAATCAAACTATTTTGCCTAAAAAAAAGAACTTTTGGCTTTTGTGTGACATTTGGAGTTAAAAATCTTGGTTGGAGCTTAGTGCAAGCCATCCGAGAGATTTGATGATCCTTCACTATAGTTCTACTCACATGAGTAGAACTACTTCATCTCTCTTCCACTTTGAAGAGTGAGAGATTCTTGGAGTATCTTCTTTCACTTTGATGATTGGAAGATCATTGGAGCATCTCTTCTCCACATCCAATGTGACATCCTATACTCCGCAACCCTTATACTTCACCACAATTACTAGTTTAAAAATGGTGGATAAAAGCATTAGTGAGAGTTTATTAGTTATGACCCTTATAATTTTATGGTGGACTTTGTTAAAATAGAAAAATATATTAGATAAAAGCATTATTTAAAAATAATATATATATATATATATATATATATATGTGTGTGTGTGTGTGTGTGTGTGTGTGTAGGTAGGTATATATGTATGTATGTATGGTTGCAACTTCACCGTAAATATTATACATTGTATAATGTTCATAACATTATAATAGATTTAAACTCATAGTTGTAAATACATGAATAGATGTAACTTAATAGTAAATCTTATATGCAGAAAAATTTTAATTATATAATAATTAATGTAAAATTTACTAAAAATGATAGCATATACATGAATTATTTCTTCAATTATTTACCTAATTATACACTTTTGAAAGATCTACTCAATTTGAATTCTTCTTTATCCTCTTTGAATTCTATGTATCTTTCAGATATTCACACTCTTCAACTCTATATCAATCATTACCCCCTTTTTATATTATTTTAACATCATTTGGAATTTAAATATTAATTTTAAGTCCATTTCCAATTCAGATTCAACAATGGTAAGGAATTTCAACATAAGTATTACTATTAAAATTTTAAATAATTCATTGTATTCAACATTAAGCCCTCATCTAAAAGTTTTTTGATAATCATATTCAGATAACATTATACTATATTTAGTAGAATTTAACTAATTAACTTGAAGCATTATCCCATAGAAATTTATTCTAGATTCATCACGCTCAGTCCCTTTTACTGTTACTTAATTATTTATTGTTCTTATACCATGCCAATAATTATGAATATCAAATTCAAAACCTTTTTCAAAATATCTTGTATGAACTATATCTTCAATGGGGGGGTACATGAGCGAAATGTGATATACAAATTTTTTTCAATTGGCTTAATTTTTTTACCTTCAAATTTACTGTAAACATAAGCTTAACATATCCTGTTATTTTTAAGATGCAAATCGATATTAAACTTTTTCACATAATTAAAGACGTTGTTTTCTTATCATATTAAGTTGTGCACCCAGTATACTTAGTATTTCTCTTGACTAAATTAAGTTAAAGTTTCTACTTAAGATACATGTATTACTACATCTTTGCATGATAGTATTATTAAATAAATAATATACTTGAATAAGACTAGGTTTCCCTAACCAAAACTCTTATGTCGAGCCTTTTACATAGGCAGTCACCCTATTCCTTTAATTTGCAAATCAACACCTTCAATCATAATTTAGAAATTGAAAATCAAATATTAAATGTAATAACAATTGCCCGACTCATGTTTTTCTTTTTGTGTAGAATTCTTAACAAATTGATCATGGCACAACAAATACACGAGTAAAATAATTTAAAAAAATAGGGAAGATGATTATAATATAAATACATATGTATTGAATGGTTGATTTTTAAAAATCCCTTTAATATATTATAAGTCATTATAAGCTAAAAACTACAACAAAAAGTAATATTTTAAATGGGTACATACATGGACATTATACATGATCAACAATTATTTTTTATAGGCTAAATTAACCAATAAATGGTACACGGGGTGTCACAAAGTAATGATGATAAATGCTTCTCAAGCTTGTAGGTTACTTTAACCATATTTCTCACTAATCTCTTAATGTGACAAATATAATTGAAAACTGATTAAGGTTAGTCAAAATATTTTAAATTAATTTTGTTAATAAATATTTAAAAGTTATAAAAAAATTGATTAATTTCTTGGAGTTACTCATTTATGGTCTTAGAGGATTTGGCCCAAGAACGAGGCGCACATGAGCTTTCCCCCACCTTAGTCTTTGAACCGAACCCCTCAATGACCTTTTTAGTCATAGGAGCAAAAAGACTTCCTCATCAAGATTCTGTGTCATGCCCACCTCAACACAGAAAGCATAAATAAGAGAATGATTACCAAAGCCAATCATAGAACTACCCTCAAGCATATTACAGATAGAATTATAAATAATCTTCCCTACATCCATAATAAAGCCCTTTTGAATTGCAAAATTTAAAATGGTCCGATACCTAATTACATCACTGATATTTCCAATGGGCATCAGTTTCCAAAAAAAAAAAAAAATGCCAAGCTTTAGCCTCAACAGTAAGGCCGGTGGCAGGAATATTAATAATTTTATCTTCCTGCCTTTTCCACTAGGTATTGCAATTTCTAATTGTGAGGAAATTAAAGATTTCATCGAAGTCGGGATGATCATTATAATAAAAATGATATTGATCATAATTCACGTTTGGTAGACCATAATATACATTAATGACTATATTGGTAAAACTTACTAATTTCCTCTGGATGTAAACTTGATTATTCTAGTGCTCCTTCACTTTGACAAAGTATTCCAACACCATGGAGATGACACCAAATTTGTTGTTGTAGGCCAATTTCTCTTAACCTTGGTTGATAATGATGCTCTCCATATACTGGCTCGAATTGTAAAGCTCCTCTTGAAGATCAAATGCTTGTGTATGAGGGCGTGGTGGTACCTCTCCTCAGACTCCAGACTAACAAATCTGTTAGCATCGCTGATGGCTACCCTCTTCTTACCCTTACCGAAATATTTTACCAGCTTGGTGGAAGAGAAAGTATAAATTAGAAGAAAAAGAGGAGAGAAAACTCTAAGGAAAAGTTCTAAAGAAAATATAGAGTGAAAATTTTGGCTACATAAAAGGTCTATTTAAAAGCCTGGCCTAGTACCATAGCACTATAAAGGCAGCTCCGAGGCGCTAACCTCTAGGGTTTTGAAATAGCCTGCTGCTACTGACTCATGGCTACATTTATGGCGGTGCATCGGTCACTAAAAAGAACATTAATTATCATAAATTCTTAAACAAAAAATAACACGTCGCATTTATGTAGTATTGCGGCGCACTAGCACAACATCATGAAGCTAGTCAAAAATTTTGTCCCATGTCATTAAATAACATAAACTGACTTTTGACAGGTGCAGCTGCACTACATTATCAGCACTGAGGCTCTAGTAAAGTGGTCAATATACTTAATGACATCAGTACCGTGGCACTGAACATGCAGCACAACACTAGAGCTACATCATCGACGTGCCATATTTGCAGCGCCAAGGCGGTATTCTTGAAATAAGCTTGAATAACCCACATGGGCCCCAGCATAATAATAATTGTCTAAATCTACTACCTAAAGATGCTTCGTGTGTTAAAAATATGCTTGAATTTCCCGTATATGCCCCAACATAAGGATAAAAAATCTAACTTTAGTGTTTGAGGATGTTGTATGGGATAATCATTGGTTGGATCTTATGTTTGAGTACTGGTTACCAAAATTAAATCTTTCTCTATTAATAACTGTGCCAATTGCAAAATTGATCTAGAGGAAATATGTTTAAATTGAATGCGGTTCATCATTCAATATAACTTAAAGTAAACAATCATTCATCCGTCCATCATTATTATTAGGGATGATAAGCTAAGAAAATCTTTGCTCATAAAAGAGCCTATGTTAAATAAATATATTTATGGTCATACTTAAATAATCTCATGCCAATAAAAATGTGGATTGTGTCATCTGGCTGTATATGTAGTCAAATAACACCACAAAAAATACAGATATGACCAAAACACCGTAACCAGGTGGCTTGGCATCTATATAGCTCTACTATATTTTTATTGTGGTATTAACATATATGTTATTTAATGGCTTTGCTCCTTGAGATATGAATCATGGAATATATTTAATAGACAAAAAGTATTATGTTAGTTAAGGTTGACTTCAATTTATCTTCTTAGATAAATATCACTCCAAGTCTACAAAAATAATTTGGACGACATAACCCATGACTGCTAACAAGGATTCCTCGATCAAGAATTATTTCTCTGACTAAGTAGACTAAGAACCAGGATAGCCCAGGATGACAGAACCATGTGATCTTGATCGG
Source organism: Cymbidium sinense (assembly GCA_021442155.1). Taxonomy (NCBI): domain Eukaryota; kingdom Viridiplantae; phylum Streptophyta; class Magnoliopsida; order Asparagales; family Orchidaceae; genus Cymbidium; species Cymbidium sinense. The sequence goes on from CM038222.1 coordinate 30,325,865, forward strand.
GCGTATCATCATTTTCTTCAAGATATGCTTTAAGTTATATAATGTCTTCACTCATTATTCGCTATATATTATGTAGTAAATACTTATATCTTTCTTTAAGTGAATATAAGTGAATATTTTAAATTATATTTTTGATATTTCAAAGGGATGTAAGCCCAATCTCTTTATTCACTTAATCGAGAGATCTCTATTGCTGCAGCAAAGAGGAGTAATTAACTATAGAACTATAGAGGCTTATGCAAATCCTAACATAATGTTAGTTGAAATCTAGTTGAATATATATATATATATATATATATATATATATATATATATATATATATATATATATATATATATATATATATATATATATATATATATATATATATATATCAATCTACCTCATCAAAGAATATACTCCTGCCATCTCATTCACAGATGGTGGAGCACTTTCTTCACGATGCTTTTTTCAGAGCGATCAATGATTAATGCAAAATTATTACATATTTGTTACTGAAGAAAATCTTGTCAAAAAAATAATCTTTCTTTAGGCCAATTCGCATAGAGTCAAACATAACCTTTAAATAATATTCATATATTTTAAAATAAATAAATTGATATAATAGAGATCATTTTGGTGGCATATTATTTCAATTTAAAATATTTTGAAATAATGAATAATTATAACCAAAATATTTGGTTAATAACTATATGCATTAAGAATTGCTGAAATAAATAACTTTAAATGGATACTATATATATATATATATATATATATATATATATATATATATATATATAATATGATAATATGATATAATATTATTTAGAAACATTTATACATTAGTTATCTTAGTATTGTATAAAAACTTAAAGATTTATGTAAAAATATTTATAATAATAAAAAAAACCTTTTAACATTTACTATAGAATGTTTCATGACTCAAATAATTATTTGCATCAAAATAGTTTTAGCCAGGTAAAAATTTCGAATGAAATGACTAATGCAAATAATTAGTGTTTCAAATATTAAATCATCAAATTTTAGAAATGTTTCGTTGAAACATCTTGCATAAACATCCATTTATTCTGAATGAAATGTTGTAGACAAAACATCTCTTTATTAGCCATTATAATTAATATAATTAATGAATTTTAAAGCAATGAAATCTAGTAAAGCAAAAGAAATAGCTTTTCTCACGTTCTGAACATATTGTAAGATTATTAAATGCAAAAAAGAAAGATAATCCCATAATATTATCAATTGAAATCTGGTAAAATTATTTCGCCTTCTAAAGTATGTCGCTTCATAATTTCAGACCTTATATTTCATATTTTGAAATGAACTTTTTTTTCAATAATGAAACAACTTAAAAGTAAAAAGTTCTATGCAGAATACATTTTTAAGAAAAGATAAAGTGATTAAATTACCATTCAAATTTGGATAATTTAATTCTTTAACTTCTCAATCAGTAATAATAGCTCACATTTATTATCTTTTGCATGGCTTTTTGTCTTCTACGAACCCATTAAAAATTTATTATTATTATTATTTTGAAAAATAATCAAAGGTGAAACACATTTGAATCAATTTAATTTGGCTAGATATTAATTTTATTTCTCAAAATAAGATCACAATGGTTAAAATAAGTGAATCAATTACATGAAAATTGAAAATTTGATCAAAATATCGAGCAAACATTGGCTAATCTTCATTAAATTATCTACTCAAAATCAAATAGTAGATATAAAAAAAATATCCGTTCTCAATACGAAAAGTCACACGATTCGTGTAAATAAAAAAATTTGACCCAAAGTTTAAAAGTATTCAATAGAAAAGATTAAGGAAAATCTATTTCTCAATGGTTCAACATAATAATTAACTTTGATACCACTTGTTAGAAACAAATGAAGATAAAAAAAATTTATCATGCTCGAATCTCTTGTCAAATAATCAAGAGGATTTAATCAGAAGTGTACCTGAAACAATAGAAATCTAAATATGGGATTCCTAGCCTTCAATGTCTAATATGGTGTTCTTAAGAGATAGTGCTTCCATTTTACTCAAAATAGGATGTGATGAAAAATAAAAACCAACCCTTTAGACTGAGGACCATGACCTTATTTATATTTGAGTGTATTTTAATTTATTTTTAGCCCAACATAAAAATAAAATAAAATGCTCGGTCTCTACATCTGATAATTTCATATAAAATTAATAAGATGCCTCAAAAGCCCAAAAAATAATTAATCTTTATTTGATCATAAAATTAATTGGTTTAAAAAATAAGAAAATACCTATTTTATAATATATATATATATATATATATATATATATATATATATATATATATATATATATATATATATATATATATATATATATATATATATATATATATATATATATATATATATATATATATATATATATAGAGCTCACATCCAAAGTTTCTAACATACTTGATTTGTCACTTCTTTACATTGTCAATTAAATTTTTGAGAAAGCATTTGTGGATATTAATTAAAGTCCATTAATCTTAGCTAATTAAATATTACATCGGTGGTAATATATCTACATTAATATTTACATGAACTATAAAAATTTTGTTTCAAAATTAGGAATAAAAATAAGATTAAGCTACTTAAAAATCAAAAATAAAATTCTATTTATTTAAATTATTGATAAGATATATAATATATATTTCTCATTGATATAGGCATAACATAAATTATTACTTTGTGTATTATATTTTTAACATTTAAAGATTATTTTGCACTTTTGGAAAAATGTAGAAATAGAAGTTTTATTAATTCATATGTATGTGTATAATATGAGTTGTACAAATTTGATATGAGCATACTAATTTTATAAGTACTAAATAAGACAATTATCATATAAATTTAGGGGACACTACACCTAGATTACGATAATTGCATCATGAGATCATGAAAGGGAATGGATAGTAACAATTAATGGATCAAAATTTGGCTCTTACACAAGGATACCTTTCAAGCACTCAAAATATGGAATAAAGAAACTTTTGGCAGCATACCCCACTTAGTTAAATCCACTGAATAATAGATTATCAACATAGAAGAAGAATTGATTGAAATTGTAAATAACCAAGAAGAAGAACTAGAGCAGAAACTTGAACAACTGCAAATCAAACTTCAGGAATATATAAATAGAGAAGAAGATATCTTAAGACAACAAGCATCCACCAACAACTTACTACAAGAAGTTTTCTATGCATGCATAAAGAAGAAAAGAGAAATGTAGATCACTAGCATAAAAAATAATGAAGGAAGATGGTTAACCAACCAAGAAGAAAAAATGCAAAATTGTGTGGACTACTTCTCAAATTTAATTAATCAAAGTCCTAGAAATTCTTCAACCTCTCAATCTGCTCATCACCCACACAACCTACCTAACACAAAGATAAATAATGAAGAGCTAATTATAAATTCTTTAAAAGAAAAGATCTTAAAAGCTATTAACTCCATGGATGGTTTTAAAGCTACTAGTCCTAATGGGTTTGGTGCACTATTCTAACAATTCTTCAACCCCTCAATCTGATCATCACCCACACAACCTACCTAACACAAAGATAAACAATGAAAAGCTAATTATAACTCCTTTAAAAGAAAAGATCTTAAAAGTTATTAACTCCATGGATGGTTTTAAAGCTACTGGTCCTAATGGGTTTGGTGCACTATTCTACTAGAAATCATGGCATATCATTGGGTTTGATGTCACTATTGTAGTCCAAAGATATTTCAAAGGGAAAAACATGCACAATTTCTCTCCACTTCAGCCATTATACTGATACCCAAAGAAAAAGAAGCAAGCACATGGGATTCATTCAGACCTATATGTTTAACACCTGTTATTAACAAGATAATTTGCAAGATCATTACTAACAGAATTCAAAACCTGTTTCCTAGCCTGATTTCCTCTAATCAATCAATATTTGTGAATGGAAGGAATATCATAGGCAACATATTACTTGCCCAGGAACTACGCAAAGATATTGATAAGAAATATAGAGAAGGCAACATCAACATGAAAATAGATCTTAAAAAATCATTTGACACAATACATTGGAGTTTCATTTTCAAATCTCTCAACAAAAAAGTTTTTCTAATGATTTTTGCATCTTTATCCAAAGTCTTTTCATCAACAAACAGTACAAAATGGTGCTAAATGGCCAATCACATGAATTCTTCAAGGCTAGTAGAGGAGTTAAACAAGGGGATCCCCTCTCACCTTTTCTCTTCATTGTAGCTCTAGATAACCTCTCAAGAGAATTGAATAAGGAAATGGAATCTAAATTAGGCATTGGATACTGTGCAAATGGGAATATGCATATAAATCATTTGGTTTTTATAGATGACCTCATAATATTCTACAATGGCACCAAAATATCTATAAAAGCTCATATAAACATCATCAAAGACTTCTCAACATAATCATGTATAAAAATTAATACTAACAAGTCATTTTTAATTATAGGGAAAGGAATTAAAAACAACAAAATCAGATGGATCAAAGAGAAGACAAAGTTTTATCAATCCTCATTTCCCTTCTCCTATCTTGGCATCCAACTATATGAAGAGAAACTCAATTCATTTATTTTCTACACACTCATTGACAAAATTCAAAAAAGGATCCAATGTTGGGAAACCTCATTCTTATCATTTTGGAGGAAAAATTATATTGATTAAAACCATTCTTAATTCAATTTCACTATACACCACTCAAGTCCAAAAAATTCCCAAGAATATCCAAACAAAGATTGAAATAATATTGAACAAATTCCTATGGAGTCCCAAACACAATCCATCCATTGGACAAGTTAGAAGAAAGTATGCAAATCTACTAGAAATGGGGGTCTTGGAATCAAATCACTTGAGGATAACATCATATGCAACATAATTAAACTATTGATCCAGTTTAGAGATAAGAAAAATCTATGGGCAAACTTCATGTTTAACAAATATTATCAACATTCACACATAATGGCCATCAATAAAAAAAAAAAAACGGATTCCTCCTTATGAAAGATTTTGCAAAAACATAGGAAAGAAGGTGAAGACCTCAAATTTTGGGGTATAGGTGAAGGAGAGATGAACTTTTAGACTGATCATGAGATAGGTGATGAATAACTCTTCAAATGGAGGATTGATAATAATACCTATCACTCACAAAAAAAGTTGTTGATTTCTAGAAAGACTTTATATGGGATGAAGAAATGCTAAAAAATCACCTCCTTACACAAATCAGCAAAAAAAAATATGCTCTTATGAATTGTTGCCTCCAAATAAAAATAAATTGGTTATCAAAGGTAAAACACAATTGGCATCAACCTCCGAAGTGTTATATAGCAAATGGTGGCTAAATGCAAGAACCTTTCCATGGGTGATGTGATCTGGAATAGCACTATTAAACCTTTCATATCATTTTCTGTTGGACACAATTGCACAACCTGCTCCCAATATATGATATTTTAAAACTCAAAGGTTTAAAATTACCTTCAGTTTGCTTCCTCTACAAGAATGATGAGAAGAGTGTAGCCCATTGTTTCATCCATTGTAGATTTAGCAAAGAAATTTGGGATGCATTTGCTACAACTCTTAATTGGGATATCCGAGTAGTATTCTGGAACTACTTCAGAACTTCCAGATTTTAGATCCATGTCAAATTAACATCTCCTTGGTGACTTCATTGACTATAATAGGGTTTTTATGGATGGCAACGAATGAGTCGAAGCATGAAAAAAACAAAACTTTAGAATAATCAATCATCAGAAATGCAAAATCTTAATTGCAAAAGACATTATTAATGGGACCATTAAAATCTCTCAATCAATTAGATGTAGACTGAACTTGGCCACTCTTGATGGGAATGATCAATGCACTAGAGAGATATGGGATCTAATATAATGGAAATAACCAAAGAAAGAGATTATCAAAATTAACATAGATGGAAGTTTTGATAGAAAAACAAGTTTTGCTGGAATTGGTGGAATTTTTAAGGACCACAATGGGAAGCACATCCTCCACTTCTCAACGCTAATAGAAGGACACTCTCCACTTGAAGCTTATGTTATTGCTTGCACATATGCTACCAAGATTGCTTCTATCCATCCCATGGCTGAATACTGGTTGAAAACTGATTCTAAACTTTTCATCCATATTATCAAAGATGGAAATGATAACAACATACCTTGGTTTTTAATTAATGAAGTTAAAAGGCTAAAGGAGGATATGAAGAAGCTCAAAACACATAACTTGCCCGTATTTACAGAAGGAAATTGTTTGGTAGATTTACTAGCCAAGAAGGAATCTTCCACACATAATTATTGTATTTCTCACTTCATGGACACATCTAAAATTTCTTGTGGATGGAGACTATATCAAAATACCACACATTAGAACTATAAACATGTAAACATCAGATGCTTTTTTGTTACTTGTGGATTACTTGTACTTTTGTAAGTGATCAATAAAATTTCTATCTTTCGTTAAAAAATATATATTTATATCAATCTACCACATGAGAAAATATACTCTTACCCATCTCAATAAAGATGGCATAGAGCATCCTCAAAGGTGTATTTTTTTTTAGTGATTAGAGGGAGATCACAATCAAGAGATCAATTAGAAGGAGACCTAACAAAGAGAGAATTTACTGATGTACTCCTTCTTTTTATTCTTTTTTTTGTATTTTCTTGTACTTCTTACACATATTTATGTATTATGTTTGTATTTTACTTTCTAAAATGTTGAACTAAGAGTAAAAACTCTAAATTTATGTGAATTAAGAGTATAAACTCTAAAATATTAAATGTTTAATTATTTATCCAATAGATTTAATGATCTATTCTCAAAAATATATAATCTAAATTGGAGGAATCATCCAAACTTCTCATGAAACATAATAATTTAAACTTTAATCAAATTGAGAATATGAAAATTGGAGTTATATGTATTTTAATAATGATAATAATTATACATCTATAGTTCTATCAGAGTATCCTCCTCAAAATGAAATTGATGACTTAATAATTCAAATGAGAATCAATTAAAAAGTCAAACTAATTCTATTAGAAATTTATAAATTCAACTAGAACAATTACCTAATAATCTTGAAAATAGACCTAAGGATAGTCTACTTTATGATATATAAATTAATCCTAAAGAAATGTATAAAGAGCAAAATAATCGACAAAATTTAAAAGTAAAGAAGACCTATAAGAGGTAATAATTTATGAGGATAAACTTGAAGTCAAAATTTGGAGTTTAGAAGATGTCATTGAGGAAAAAATAAAAGAAAATAAAATTAATGAGAAAAAGGAAGTTGAGAGAGAGGCCTTTAAGAAAATAAGAGACAGACCACCTCCACCTTTCCCTCAAAGACTTTAGAAATATTTAGACAATAAATCCCCTAAGCTTAAAAAAGAAAGTGTAAATGAGGATTTTGAGATATTAATGATTGAAAATTATTAAAATAATTCGTAATTGAAAATGAGCAAGAGAATGAGGATGGTCCATTTCTTAAATCTATCCTTAGAGAGTTTGAAGAAACATGTGAGTTCTTAGAATTATCTATAAGTACTCTTAAGTCATCTATCTTAAAGGCATTAGATTTGGAGTAAAAATCATTACCTAGTAATTTAAAAGTATGCATACTTGAGTGAATCATTATCTTTATTAACATTAATTTTTAAGAATTTGGCTGATGTTAAGAAAAAGTGTGGATGAAAATCTAGAAGATTATTGAGAAAGCTATGGATTGGACACTTGTTGACATAAAGCACCTATCAGATTGGTTCATCTAAAATTAGAAAAATTTGGTATCATCAGGCTGAAGACTATAAATTACAATCTATTTAGAAGACAGCCCAATGTTTGTTTATTTTGGTGTGTAGTTGTGTGGCTTGTAGTTGAGAGATATTATTGCATCTAGTGTGAAAGTCTAATATTAATAAAAATTTATTGTGTTGTTGAAAGTCCCTATAATACTACATATTTGTAAGAAAAAGCTAAAAAAGATGATGACAAAGTGTCAGAAGAAGAAGATTAAAAAATGAGAAGTTTATGTCCCTTATTTTATGCATGTTTCATTATTTTATTATAGTCGTATACGAGGGGGAGTGGGAGAGATAGTTTTCTTGTTGTTGAAGTCTATGCGTGTACAAAGTTGAAGTGTTTCATTTTGTAAAATTAATGCAATATAGTACTTAAATTATCATATTTATTTTATTTTAGTAATGAAATTTATAAGTATTAGTTGTCCTTAATAATTGTGTGTTATTTCTTGAAACTTGAAATTTTATTTAAAAAGTAAAACTTTGAAAATAAATTTAATTTGATAATATTTTAATTTGAAAAGGGCTTAAAGATGATTTTGAGGAAACAAATATGAGGGGAGGCCCTAATTATTTTTTTATTGATCATATTTATTGTTATGATGATTAAATAACCTTCCCAAATCAATTTCATTATTTTATCAATTTTAATAATCATTAAATCACTCAAAAGGGGTAATTAGAGCTTAAAATTATGGTTTTCCCAATCTACTTAGCAAATTAAACCGAGAAAATTATGGGAGGCAGAAGTCATCCTATGTATCCAACATGCCAATTTTTAAGTTAATTAACAAATTTATTAGAGATTAATTAAGGTAATGAGTTGAAATTTTAAACCTTAATTAGTCATTGTTCATTGGATGAAATATAAAGATTTTATTTTTCTTGGATTCTCCTCTTTATAAGCTTTCCATAAAGGGTTTATTTATGTTTTTATTTTTCTACAATTAGTTATAAATTTTTGAAGTTTTGACTAATTAATCACTTTTTAACCCTAATTAAATCATTTACATAGTCAGTGTACGTGGCACCATGAGATTAGCTATTTAAAATATCTAATGAGGCAGCTTACTCATCAGCGGTGGATGTGATTTTATCTCTGCTATTCGATCTCAAATCAAATGGTCAATATTAATCCCATGATTCTAAAGAAAATAAATAAAAAAATCTAACGTGATTAATCACGGTCATCCGTTCTAATCACGCAGAATTAACGACCAATGATCGATCATCCCACAAGTGCCGAAAGACATACACTGTCTGCCTTCTATCACTCGATTTAAGGTCACTGAAACTCGTTTGATGGTAGAAATGATTTTAAAATGATCAAGGATGAAATTTAAGAAGACACTATAGTGGGATTTGCAAGAAATCATGATTTCTTTCATAAAAGGCCAACAATCCTAGGGATTTCTACAGTTTGCCAGATTTTTCTTGCCAGAGTTCAAGATCAGTGGTCCATCAACTAAGGTATCTTTATCTTGAAGAGATGAAGCCCTATTGAAAAGCCTGTGAGTTGCCTCCCTGTTGGTTGCTTTGTGGACCAAATGTTGTCGTGAAACTTACTGAAGTTGGTCTTAAGATGATTTTCGGTGCTCAAATTGACCAGAAATTGATTCATTTTGGCTCATCGAGGCTAGAGGAAGGTGTGAGAAGAATTAATTTAGGTTTGGTAGCTTTGGATGAAGAGGTGTCTCTCATTCAAGTGGAGCTTGGTCTTGCCAGTGACCGAAGGAATGACGGCGCTCGAGGATGCTTAGGGACTGCTTGGGGTCATCTAAAGAGTGTATGTGTTGAGTTTGAATGGGAGAGGAGGGCTATACTACCCTCCCTATGTGAACCATGCCATGGGATTGGTTCAGCTTCTGACAGTTATCCGGCTGGCGTGGGTGGCCAGAGGTGACATGGAACTGGTGATGTGGAGGTGTTTGAGTGGTTGAGAAAGTTTAGTGGCCTGCCATGGGGAGTACACCTCTTTTGAGGTAGACCAATGGTAGGCAAAGGGAAGGAGGGCCTCCCCTTGGTCAAGGGCTACACCCAACATCTTTGGGTTAGGTCAAGTCTATGGGCATATGTGCAAAGAAGGTAAAAGTTGGTTGCCATGGATAGAGAAGGTTGGTAGGCCATCCAAATGGAGATTTTATCATTTTTGGAACTCTTAGTTTACTTCATTTGACCAAAATTGAGTTCACCATGAGTTGGGATCACTTAGGCAGGTCAATAGGGACCTAAGGATGAGTTATACAAAGTTTGATTGGGTCTAGACTTGGTTTGGTTATGTTTTGCTCAAGCTGACTCATATAGGTCAATTTGAGTTTACTTGGACTAGGTTCACCAATTGCCAAATTGGGTCAAGAGGGATATTAAACTATGTTTGATTGAATATTTGGAGTGCATTAGTGCAATTGGTTTGATCCAATTTGAAGTGGATTTGAGTTTGTTTCATTTGAGTTCATTTAGGCCAAATGGGTCAAGTTGACCAATATGATCAAATTGGCAAAATTGGTTTGAGATGAAGGTTGGTTCATGCTTGAATGATCATTTGAGATTGATTATAGGTGCTAATTTGAATTAATTTGAATTAATATTAAATTTGGTTCAATTTGACCCTTTAGGTCAAATTGGGTCAAATGGGTCAAATTGGTTCATTTGATCAAATGGGCCTTAATTGGTGATTGAATTGTGTTCAATACTCAATTTATGATTGATTGAGTTCATTGGTTGCAATAAATGTAAATTAGAATGGGTTTGGGTCAAATTGAGTTCATTAGTTTCAATTTTGGATTATAATAAAGGTTTAATCATGTTGAGTTGGAGTCCAAAGGAGTTTGGATAGGTTGAGTTTCAATCAAGTCAGTTTAATTTTGAAGAATCCAAATTGGTTAGGTTGAGTTGAGTAAATAGAGCCTGTCTAGCCAAGTTAAGCCTATGATGGATCAAATTGAGTCTAAATTGATTTTGTATTTGGCTTGGAGGTTGGATTGTATTCATTTGATTTAGATTTTGTAAATTGATTGATCATGTACTTTGGTTGAGTCTTAGAATATGTGAGGTTTCACTTCTTCTAAGGCAGGTTCTAGTCCTAAGGTTGTACCTTATGAGTCTCTAGGTTTGTGTTTGGTGATCCCTCAATCACTAAAAGTGTCCTAGCACTGAAGAACTCTTAGTGTCTAGAAGAGTCCTAAATCTAGGGTAAATGTAGTTAACATCACTCCAAAAGTGAGGTCCACATGCACTAAACATGTAAAAAATCTAGCATTGCTAAAGTATTATACTGTTGAAATTTTTAATAATGGGAATTAAATAAATAGCACCTCAACACTGTATCACAAGTGCCTTGGTGCTACCTTCTCTTATTTTGGTCATATTAAAAAAATACCAATGGCACCTCGATGCCATATAGTAAGCACCACGGCGTTGTATCATTTTAACGCTTTTTGGGACATTTTAGCAAAAATTTACACTTGAGTTTTGCTACAGAGAGCCATGGTGATGAGATATGAGTGCTGAGGTGCCGACCGCTCAGGTAGAAGAACAAAATAAATCTCTGCATAGCATCATGGCACTGCCTAATGAGCACAACAGTGTTACCTAATGAGCACCGTAGTGCTACCTAACAAGCACTGAGGCACCATCTGCTCAGGTAAAGGAACAAAATGAATCTATACATAGTGCCATGGCCCTGCCTAATTAGGCTGTAGAATTGTCTAATGAGCGTTGAGGCATTACTTACTCTGGTAGAGGAACAAAATGAGTTCTGTGACGCTGCCTAACAAGCATTGAGGTGCCACTCAGATAGACTAACTAAATGAATCTCTACAGAGTGTACGACTCTACATAATGAACACCGAGGAGCGCCCTCTTGAGTAGAGGAATGAAATGAATCTCTGTGAAGTGTAGTGGTGTTGCATAACGGGTGTCGAGGCACTTCATCCTTAGGTTCTAGCTCTATACTTGCTTCATGAGGGCATCGAACCACTGTAATAATATCATCGCGGTGCTACCCCTTTGATGTAATTTTTTAAATGAAAAGAATTTATTATTTTAATCCTGGAGCTTCCCAAATGGCAAGAAAATATACACATAGAGAAATGTAAATACATAAAAAAATGATATATTCATTGATATAAAAGAAGAGAGGGGTTACATAAATTATTAAAAAAAATAAAGAAAAGAAATACAAAATAGAAGAGAGGGGGAAAACTAGTAGTCGTGGTCATCCTCCTTCTCCTCCTCGCCTTCCTCTGACTTTGGCGGAGTGCTAACACAGGGTTAATAATGAGGCACTGCAGGAAAAGAAGCCTCATTAGGACACATATAGAAACCATAGTTTTCAAACATGTTAATAAACGAGGAATTAAACTCATTCATGTATGAAAACTGTTGCTACTACTGATCCATATGATGGTCAAATTTTCTCTCCAGTTCTTTCTACCGCCGACTAGTCTCATTGACCTTTTTCCTTTGGTCTAAGACTTAACCTCCATATTCTTGGAGTTGCTCATTAGGGTTTTAGAGAATTTGGCTCGAGATAGAGGGGCGTGTGAGCTTTCCTCCACCTCAGTGTTCAATCCAAACCCCTCAATGATCATTTTGGTCATGGGAGACTTTTGTATAAAATCATTCTTATCAAGATACCCAGTCGTGCTCGCCTTAACACATAAATAAGAAAAGAATGACCAAAGCCTATTATAGTACTACCTTCGAGCATATTACAGATAGAATTATAAATGATATTCCTTACATCTATAGTAAAGACCTTTTGAATTAAAAATTTTAAAACAACCCTATCCTTTGTTACCTTATTAATATTCCTAATGGGCATCAACTTGGTAGAAATAAAGTGAGGCCAGTGGCATTAAAATTAATAATGTTCTCCTCCTAAATTTTCCACTAGGTATTGGAGTTTCTAATAGTGAGGAAATTAAAGATTTTATTAAAGTCAAGATGATCATTGTAATAAAAATGATACTGATCATAATCTACGCTTGACAGACCGTAATATGCGTTAATGGTAACATTGGAAAAACTTATTAATTTTTCTTAGATAAAAACTTGATTATTTTTGTGCTCCTTCCCTTTGGCATAAAACTCTTGCACCATGGGAACGACACCAGATTTATTATCGTAAGCCAATTTTGCCCAACCTCACTCTACAATGATGCTCTCCATGGGCCCGCCCGGATTGTAGAAGCTCCTCTTCGAGATCAGATGCTTGTGTATGAGGGCATAGTGGTACCAGTCCTTGGCCTCCAAACTAACAAACCAATTAGTTTCACTAACGGTTGTCCTTTTTCTTGCCCTTACCAATATATTATACTAACATTATGTATGAAAAAATATAAATTAGAATAAAGAGAGATAGAGAATAAACTATAAGGAAAGGCTCTCGAGGGAATGCAAAATGAAAATTTTAGTTGCCCAAGGGGCATATTTATAAGCCTGATCTAGTGTCACGGTGCTAACCTCTCAGGTTCCAAATTTGTGGCCCAACACTACGACACTCACATGTAGGCTGGTCAGTTGTCAAGGTAGTTACTATTGCAGTCAAAAAGGACATTAATTATCATAAATTCTTGAACAAAAAAGTGGTGCATCGCATTGATGTAGCTCCACAATGCTCTGACAAAGCACCGTGACATCAGTCAAAAAGTTTGTCCCATGTCATTAAATAGCCTAAAAGTTTATCATTTATCATAAACCAAATTTTCATTGGCACGATGACAGTACATTATCAGTGCTGAAGTCTAGGCACTATTCCAAAATAAGCTTGAATTTTCTGCATGAGCCCCTTCATAATAATAATTGCCTAAATCTACTGCTTGAGGATACTTCATGGGTTAAAAATAAGCTTGAATTTTTCTCATGTGCCCTAACATATGCATAAAAATCTAACTCTAGCATCTGAAGATGTTGGGTGAGATGATCCCCGGTTAGGTCCATTGATTGGGTTTGGGTTACCAAAACCTAATCGTTCCATGATGACGGCTATGCTGATTATAAAATTCATCTTGAGGAGATATGTTTAAATTTAATGAAGTTCATCATTCAATATAACGTCAAGCAAATAATTATTCATCCATCCATCATTATTTATCAGGGATGATAAGTTAAGAAAACCTTTGCTCAAAAAAGTACTTATGTCAAATAAATATATTTGTGCTCATACTCAATAATATCATGTTAATTAAGATGTGATCTGTGTCCTCTGTCGGCATGATTATGATGTTAAATAGCACCATAGGAAATGCGAACATGACTAGAACCCTCTAATTGAGTGGCTTGGCATCTATAAAACTCCACTATATTTTGGTCACAATAATGGCCCATATGTTCCTTATGAGTTTGCTCCTTGAGCTATGAATCATGAAATATATTTAATAGGAAAAAGCCTTATGTTAGTTAAGTTTGACTTTAATTTATCTTCTTAGATAAATATCACCATAGGTCTACAGGAATACCTTGAATGATGCAACCCATGACTGCTGATAAAGATTCTTTAGTAGAAAATAATTTCTCTGACTAAGTAGACTAGGGACCACGATAACCTAGGATGATGGAACCATGGATCTTGATCGGGTGTATCATCATTTCTCCCAACATATGCTTTAAGTTATATATTGACTTCACTTATTATCCACTATATACTATGCACTAAATGCTCATATTTTTTTCATTATGTGAATATTTTAAATTATATTTTAGCATTTCAAAGGGATGTAAGCCCAATCTCTTTATTTATTATGCGTATCATACATGATAATCATCTATGCCACACACACACCTCTAAGACACCATCACATATCACTAAGATATGTCTATTTCTAACATTAATCGAGAGTGCTCTCTTACTAAGGCAAGAGAGGTAATTAACTATGGAGACTTGTATCCATAGAAAGTAGAACCCAAATCTAAATGAACCCTAATATAATGTTTGGGGAAATTTGGTTGAATATATATATATATATATATATATATATATATATATATATAAGATGGCAAAGCGCATCCTCCATGGTATTTTTTAGAGCGATCAATCACATATTAATTTGGTTTCTTTGTTTAATTAAACTAAATTAAGGTTTAATTATGCTATTATAATTTAATTTGAATTGGTTATCACTTTAAATTTAATCCATTTGTTATTATAGGTTGAGTTTTATAATTTGATTTTATTCATTTTTTTATTAGATTTGTATTATTCATTTAAGTTAGATTATTCAAGTTTAATTATTATAATATAATTTACTTTAATTTAGTTTCCATTTTTTATTTCCTTATCAATTTAATGTTCATTTTAGATTAACTTGATTTGTTGATTATTATTTTTTATGTTTATATTTATGTTCATGAATGTTCATTAACTTAAATGAACTTAATATTCAATCTTAATGTTAATGTCATCATTTCAAAATATTCAACTTTAAAATTTATTTATTTTATTTTTAATTGGTATGCTTAGGTTTTATCTTGATTTTTTTTATTTCCATTTATTTGTTTCATTAATATTCTTATATTTGTTAATGAGCTTAAATGGTTCATTTCAAGTTATGATTTTATTAGCATTTAAGTATTTATCTCCAATTATCTTTTAAGGATGTAATATCTTCATTATTTTAGAATGGTTCTTCTTAACATTTGATTTAGTGTGGTTACTATTTTGATATAAGAAGTCTAAGAAGATTTTATCTTATGCATTAACCTATTCTAATTTATTTTGTGCTTATGTCATTTAAGTTTAATCAATTCATTCTTATTAAGTTTATTTGTATTCGTACTTACTTTGTTCTTTTGATTTAAATGGCCTTAATATGTCAATAAGTTTAGAGATCAATAAATTTTGCATTTCAAGTTATTACTGAGTTTATGATCAATTATTAAATTTTTATAGTTTATTTGAATTTCATATATTTTTTAATTATCCTTAAGTTTAAAATCCAAGTTTATGTTTAATTAAGCCTCTTTGATTTCAAATGGTTAGGAAGTTTTCTTCAAATGTTATGATATATTTTATAATGTTTCAAACTTATTTTATAAATTTTATAAAATTTTATAATTTTTTGATTTATTATTTCACTTATATTGACATAGAGACTTTGAAATTCAATAATCCCAATTCAGAGGTCAACTCGATATGAAATTTTTATGGCAAATGTGGTTCCTTACCAATTTAAATTCCTTAAGATTTCATCTTGATCAGATGTGTAATTTGGGTTTAATTAAGGTTTGAATTATTTCATTAAAATCTAAATTAAGCTTAATTTAGAGAATATCACTTAAGGGTTTTATTTTTCTTAGATTCCTCTCTAGAAAATGCTTCCATATTATTCATAATTTTTAAAAATTTTGTTGATTTACTATGATTTTCTATGTTTAGGTGGATTATTTGAATTAATTAATTTATTTAATCATTAAATTAGGTGATTTTGTATTTTATTAAATTTCACAGAGTTTTAATAATGTATTTAAATTTATTAGGGTGTGTTAGGATGATTTAAATTATTTTTATGGTTTTTCATAATTTTCTTTAACTAATATTTATTTATTTAATTAAAATTAGGTTTTGTGTTTGAAAATATATTATCTCCTAATTTATTTTAAAATAAATGATAAAAAGTTTCTCTCAGATATATTTTAGCATCAATTTTAGTTCCTTAAAGTTTCAAATCATTAGGATTAATTTAGGTTTCAAAATGTCCATTTAAAGTCAAATTAATTCAAAATTATCTATAATTTATTGAAAATTTTAATGGATTCCTCTCATTAAGATGAATCAATATAGCTTTTATTTGGATTTTTTAGCTTAATCATTGATTTATTATGTTTTTAACATTTTTTTTCAATTTTTAAAATCAAAAATGCTGATTTTCCTCTTTAATCATGTTGGTACCACATGGTGACATGGTCACAAGCATCCATTCATCCATGAGATCCACGTGGATCTCCGCTGATGCATGTTTTGTGCCATCTGATCAAAGATCGGATGGCTCGGATGCTTCCACAGGTTTTCTATTAAGATTTTAATTCATTCTTCTTGCTAAATCTCGGCCTTCTATTCCTAATAGAATGAACAAAAGGCTAAAATTTTTCCTCCTTCAGTGACGGGGGAAGTCGATAGTAGTCTGTCAATTTGAGATGATTTTCGGTGATCCAACCATTAAAATCGCTTGATTTTTCTTAATAAACCATTAAGACATCAAGAGAATCACATCTATATGGCTTGACCTCACTTGAGATTAAGTTTCCTTCACAAAGGACCAAAAGTTAAAGTTTAAAAGGGTCAGTTAATAGCATACCTCATCGACGGTGATATTCGGCGGTGGGATTGATTCAAATAGCTTTGAAACTATGCGACGAGGGTGTGGGAAGGAGGAATTGGATTCTCTCCTTGCAGATTAGCCTATGGATCAAGGCACGAATGGATTTTCCTGAGTTTGGTTGTTCTCAAGCCTCTCGGTTATGAGGGGATCGAGGTATAGGAATGCTCAACTTCATTTCTTTTGTGGAAGGTGATGGAATGCTTAGTTGAGCATGAAATGGACTCTCTACTATTTTGCCATTAGAGGCCAAGAGCCTCTTATGGGTTTTTTTTTTCTTCCTCTTGGTTAGCAAGGTTGATTGCTACCCTTGGAGGCTAGCACAAAGGATGATTAGTTGTTTCACACCTATCTAGAGGTGGATGGACAAAGAGCATGAGGGATTGGGAACATTGGATTTTTCTTCATGCTTTTCTTGCTTGCCATGGCTTATTCCATCATTTGTATTTTAGTTGGGATTGGATTTAATTCCTTAAACTTGTTGTCATTTACCCTTAACTCATCTTAGGATGGTTTAGTTCAAGCTTAGGTTCATTTAATGCTTGAATGTGACATTTGAATTTGATTTAATTGAAATAGTCTAATTGTGTTTCTTTTGATTGATTGATTTTAAAAATGTGAGATTTAGGATCAAGTCATCAAAGACCTCTTTCCCCCACCCAATTTATTTAGGTTGGATTAAGCACATTGAAGACCCCTTACTAATAGCTAATTAGAAAGAAATAAGTCCCACAATATGCATTCTTTCTAAAAGGCAAGGATAGAATAAAGTCATCAAGACCCATTTCATTTTAAAACTACTCAGGTTGGAATTAAACCATTGAGAACCCCTTCCTATTAGATGAACGTCATTAAAATAGGATTTAAGTCATTGTGACTCCTTTTCTAATACAAAACAAAAGAAACTAAAGAATGGAAATAAGCCATTGAAGGGCCCATTCTTATGGACTATTAAAACCAAGAATTAAGTCCGTGTGATCTCTACATAGTAGTCAAAATGTTGAGGTTTTGGATAAAGCTCTCCCGAGTTTAGCAAATTAGGTTAGAATAAAGTCCTCACAGACCCATTCCTAATAGCTAACCATATAAGAGAAAATCTTTTAGTGATATCTTTTTCTAGGTAAAACATCATGTAATCTGGATCAAGAGTAAATGTCCATATTGGCATCCTCTCCAACTACTATTCTCAGAAAGGAGTAAGTCCCTTGAAGGCATCTTCTTTGAGTACAGTGAATGTATTAGGACTAAACAATTCTTTAGGTCCACCCCTAATGACATCCCTATTCACCTCAAAACTTAGTGAATTCAAGTTCCTAAGAGTGAATCAAATTGAAACAAATTTAGGCATACATATGCTTATCTTTCACAATCACAATCAAAACATAAATTGAAATTGAAATTAAAATCAAAACTAAAATATAAAAATTAAAACATCAAATCAAAATTCTAAATTTGAACCCCAAGCTTATCTTTGTATTGTTCATCAATTCAGTCAACACCAATATATGTAGTGTACTCTCATTGATCCAATACACATATTGGGGTCCATTTGTTAACCTTATTTTTGGATGAGGTTAATATCATTTTTAAAATAAATAATTAGGACGCATAATTTTAGGTTAGGAACCTCATAATTAAGTGCTTAAGATACTACATTTAGTAACTTAATGCACCCTCCTTGGGTTTGACCTAACCTAATGGGCTTATGTGAACTCAACCAAATTCCAAACTTGGATTAGACCAAATCAAATCCAAATAAATCAAAGTGAAATCAAATTAGATTAAAATGAATAAATTCAAATCCAAATCAAAGCCAAATCTAGTCAACCCATTTGACATAGGTTTGACTTAGGTGGTTCCCACCAAGTCAAGGTCAACCCAAAAAAATTTGACCAAATTAAATTATTCAAAATGTTCCAAATGATTAAATAAACATGCTTAATCATAAATCTAAAGAAATTTAAAATTATTTAAGCTTTAATTGGGTTAATTAGACCACTTAGTCTAAAAAAACTTAAATGGGTACTATTGGGTTCAAACCCAAAACAAATTGAAATCAATTCAATTTGATTGCTAAAAATCATTTGGAAATAATAATCAAACATAATCCAACCCATCATTGGATTCAATTTGGTCAAATTGGTCATTTGACCCAAATGAAACCTAAGCTTAATCCATTAAACCAACTTTGGGTCAAATGGGTTCAAATTGGAATCTATTTGAAATTAAATGAAATCAATCACTCCAAATCATGTCACACATGTGATCAAGCATGACTAGACTTCAAACCAAATTCAATTGAGTCAAATTGATCATTTGAACCTAATTGGAATCAAACTTAACCCATTTAGGTTTAAATGGGTTGAAATGAAATAAAAGCCAAATATTAATTCAAATATAAATGAATTAATTAAATCAAAACATAATTAATCATCAATTTAACATAATTGAATCCAAAATTAAAATAATTAAATCAAAATCAATTACTTTGAATCCAAATGCTTGGACTAGATTCAAATTTCCAATCCAATTCAAATGGATTTGGACTTGACCTCAAACTCATATTGAATTTGATTTGGGCAGTCACACATTAACCTAAAGGTTATGGTAATGATGCCAAAAGTAAAAGAAAATGAAACTAAAGGAAATGAGTGGAGATCTTTGACCAAATAGTGATACTTGGTAAATTCTTTGTCTTTCCATCATCAAAATTCCTTGGATTTTATCCAAGTGGTATTTGACCCTTGCCCACTTCTTAGGAGAATGGTTTGAAGGCTAAATATTGGGAGAATCAACCCTCAAGCCAAAGAAAACTTTGATTCCTCTGAGAGAGAACCAAGAGAGCAAGGAAGAGAAATCAAAATAGAGCTAAATTCTTGGCCAAAGAAATAAAAGGGAGGCAATGCCCTCCTCCCCTCCCACCTCTGATCAAAATATGCTCATAATGCTAAAGGGGATTGAATCCACCCCTCATCGACCATCGGCAGACCCACATACATGTACCATGTATGAAAGGGCCTTTTCCCTCCATCTTTTCATCCCAAATCACTCGCCAGGGGAAGAGATGAAAAAGATGACCCTTCCCCTGAGCCCTTGTCACTGCCATGCTAAAACACGACCAATTTCGGCAGCTACCGAGCAGCCTCTAATGGAAAAATACTAGGGAGAGTCTCCTACCTCCAATTGAATGTTCCAACACATTATAGAGGTCGAGGCGACCATAATTGAATCGCCACCATGCCCCTTGCTTCCAACAAGTGAAGATCGACTGAATTTGATGGAAAATGGCCAAAAGTTGGTCTTGAAGGTGTTTAGCAAGGAGGCAAGCCACTAAATCACATCCATAGCTTCTTCACATTGAGGTGAAGCTATTAGAGTTGATCCTACTATTGATGATCATCAGAATTGAGGTACACTCCACCACCGACCTATTGACCATTCAATTTTTGTCCTTTGTGAAAGAAAATTTAATCTCCATGAGGCTCAAACCATATCGATTGAATGAAAATAGATCCTTGATTATTTACATTTGAAATCGGTGTTGAAATTTGCTGTAGATCACTAGAAATTCATCAAAAATGATGGACAACATCTACCACTTTCCGGAGATGCTCGGGATATGATCTCCATCATCTACTCCTACTATTTGGAATAGAAAACTGAGATCTAGCCACACGATAAGATTAATTCCCTTAAGGAGATCGTAGAATAAATTAGGACTGTCCAATCTTGGATCAAATGGTCAAGATTCCTCCTACGTGGTGCCACTTTTAATGCAACTATCACGTTTGATTTGTGTGACCCAATGCTGTCATGCCACGTGGCAGAGGCGTCACATTGGCCTCCACATCAGCATGCCATTTTAAATTGTAAATCACCCTTTTAATTAATATAAAAATCATTAAAAAATACTAGAAAAATAAAAATATATATATAGAAAGTAAAATATAAATCTAAAAAATATCAACTTGAGCTCTATGAATTCCACTTGATGAGAGGACTCTATTAAACTTAAAATCTCCAATTAATTTTTGTGTGTTTTGGCTATAATTTGAGTTTAAATGAAATTAATTAAACCCAAATTAACCATTAATCCATTTTAAAAGAAACTTCGAGGAATTGAGATTGAGGTTAAAACACACCTTAGGAAAAAATTTCATGAATTATCTTCAAGTAATTTAAGAAATATCAAATTTCAAACTTTAAACTCAATTTTAATTAAATAAATTAAAATAAAATGAAATAAATCATGAAAATGAATTGAATCACTTCAAATCAACTTAATAAACCCTAATGAACTTAAAAACAAATCAATGAAACCTATTGGAACTTACTAAATCATAAAATGGCATAATTATGTAATTAATTGAATTAAATAATTAAAATAATTAACCATAACTTAATTAAATCATAATAAATAAACTACATTTCCAAAAAAATTATGAATAAACCCTCTTTGGAAACATTTGTTAGAGAGGAATTAAGGAAAAATAAAACCCCCAACTAATCCTCATTAAATTAGGATTAATTTGGGGTTTAATGAAATAATTAAAACTTTAATTACACCTTAATTATGAATATGTTCAAGATGAAACTTTGAAAATTGGCCTGGCCCACTTGCAATAAAAATTTCAAACCAATTGACCTTTTAGATTGGGAATTATTGAATTTCTAAATATTTAAGTCAATATAAATCAAATAATGAATAAAGAAAATTCATAAATTCATAAAATCATGATGTATTTTGAACTAATCTTCATCAACATCAGAAACACTTAGGATAATTCTTCAACATCCTAAATCAAAGAACTTGATCAATTATATACATAAGGCTTAATGAAGATAAAAATGCATATCAAGATTAATTAAATTGTAAGTTAATGAACTTATAATCAACCAAACCAATGCAATTCTAATCTACAATCAATTTATCCTAAGGATGGGTTAATCATTAACCTAATTGCCTTAGGTTAACATACATCAAACCAATGAAATGAACATAATTCAATAAACCTAAACATAACTCAAACTAAAACATTAATGCAAACTAAACCAATTCAAATTAAATGAAATAGTTCAAACCAAACCAAATTGAAAATAAACTAAATCAAGAATGAAAAATAAATCAAATCAAAGAAATAAAATGAAGAATTAAATTTCAAAAGAATTGAAGAATTAAAACAAACTAAATTAAGAACTCAAATCATCTAAATGAAATTAAAAGG
Organism: Cymbidium sinense; assembly: GCA_021442155.1. Lineage (NCBI taxonomy): Eukaryota > Viridiplantae > Streptophyta > Magnoliopsida > Asparagales > Orchidaceae > Cymbidium > Cymbidium sinense. The sequence goes on from CM038222.1 coordinate 30,348,263, forward strand.
ATTAATCAAGATACTTAAAAATCTTAGTTAGACCTTTGGGATTAATATTCATCTTAGGATGAAGGTTTTATTCCATTAGGGGTTAGGATGTTGAATAAATTGGGTTCTACCCAAAAGTGGGATCTATTCTACTCTTCATTCTTGAAAACCTAAACTTCACTTTAATAAAATAAAAATAAAAATGAAAAAAAACCATTAAATCATTTGAATTGAAACCATCCGAAGGTAAAATTCAAACAAACTCAAAACTTTGAATTGAAACTTGAACTAAAAAGGATAAGCAAAATCTTGGTACACAGGCCTATAGATCATTAGGTCATATACCCTAGACTTAGGTTAGGTCATTATGTGATTCTTTTCTATGATTCTGTAAGTTGTGATGTGATGTGCTTCACATATCTTTATAGACTGTATTTCTAGAATTGTTTGCCCATTAGACTAGATGGTTGGACATTATTTTTAGAACTAAATTATTATCTATAGGGGCTATGCTAGAAAGGATTGTTATCATAAATAAATTAAAATGCTATTTTCTTGTAGGTGCGCTTAAATCCTTAAGCATAGCTTAATGCTAGAATAATTATTGAATGCTATTTGTATTTTTCTAACATTTATTTTGTAGGGTTTAGAATTTATTTTTGAATTTAAAATATAAATTTGAGCTTAAAATTAAGTTAGGATATATTGAGTCTAGGATTAGCAAGAGCAAACCCTACCATGAGATGGTGTAGAGGTCCCCTTTAAAGCCTAATGGATGTCCTTGACGAAGGAGACAATCCTGGAAAAAAGATGCATAGATTTAAACTTGTAGTTCTATGCTGGGTTGTATAAGAGCAGAGCTCGGCTGACCATTTTTCTTTCTTTCGGGATGTATAACAATACCCAACTACATTGGCCTTTTCTTAAATTAAATTGGCTTGATTTATTTTGGGTGCGCAATAGAATCAACTTGCTTTTATAGGTTTGTTTATGTGTTCTGCTTTTCTTTGATGAATGGTTGGATGATTAGGAATGTAGGAAAAATTAAAAATTTCTACCTAATCTAAATCTAAACAATTAAAAATAAAGCAAACTTGAAACTTCACTTAAAGTAAATCCTTAAGAAAAACTTAAATTCAATTAGAACTAATTAAGTCTTGAAAATCATGTAATCATATTATTCTAAACTCTTAATTTGGGCACTTTACCCATTGCGCATAAAGGCCATCTAACCTATGAGGATGATCGCCTTCTTGGGGAAGTCTACCTTCTCCTAATGATTTGGCCCATAGTCATTTCTAATTGCATGGCATTTAGGCATAAATATACATACCCAAGACCTCAAATGAATCTTGAATCAAATATTTAAAATTTTAAAAATGTGCATTAATTAGATGCATTTCATACCCTACATGATCTTAAGGATTAGGGAGTGAGTCTATGATTCTTAAACTCCTTTCCTAAAAGATAAAAAGTTTAGCCATCTATCATTCAAAAGACTTGGCATCATGAATTCAAAATGTGCTTAGGTGGTGTTAGTTGGCTGCCCCTCTAGGTGGTTTGTAGGTCTATAAGAGTGATGGATAGGTTAGTTCCCTCAAGTGAGAGGAATGATTTATAATTCTCAAAATGAAATTAGGTCGAGCATCTGATATGTGTCAAAAACACTTGTAGACTTAGGCTCTAAATCATCTTCTTTGGAGTATGTCTTTAACTTTTGACATTTTTGCAGTCTTGTGCTGCTAGAATCTAAGTCCTAGATTTCTAAAAAAAATGTCAACTCAAAATCTAAATTAAATTCTAAATTTTAAAATTGATAGGATAGTTGAAATGCTTACTAAGCATCCCAATATCAACTTGCATTCCCTACTTCATCTCATTTGATCTCCTAAAATAACTCTTCCCACTTTGGGCCAATCCTAATTGAAATTCCAAAGATCATTCCTTTGAAAACCAACTTAGAATTCCATAGAAATAATGACTTATTTCTTTAATCAAGAGTATTCTTAGGAAGACCATTCCTGAGATCTAATTAATTATAGGGGCTTGCCTCTGTAGCGAACCATGAACCCAATTTAAAATAAACCCTATTTTACTTTCCATTTAGTTCAAGGGAAAAATATTTGGTACATGAAGAACTCATTAGCCTTAGGAGTCTTTTATTAAATAATGAAATCCATTATATGATAACATGCTCATCTTTTGAGATAATATGTTTATTCTTTAATGACGTATTTGATCATCTAAATAAGAAATTCTTAAACTCTATGTGGTGTCACAAATTTTTACCAACATCAAACACAGGGATTCCCAAAGTTGTAGTTCTCTTGCTTCAAGACCCAAGGCAACTGCATAATCCAATAATGAGTTTGCCTCTACATAGAAGCTTAGAAGCTTAGGCATGACCTTTGTGTCGACTCTCAGTTGTAGGTGACGTAGTGCCATTACTATATGAGATTTTCTCTTGGAAAAGCCATATTATAATTGACATGAATTCCTATGACCTATTCTAGAGATAAAGCATGAGATCTCATAGCCATATAGCTATTTTTTGGATTGTATAGTTTGGCCTAGGCATCTGTTGGCTCTCTGCATAAGAGTCAGTATCAGATGAATCGCATTGAGTGACACTCACTACTACATAAGTTGAGTTAGATAAGGGTTTAGTTCATGACTAGTCCCTTATATGCCAGATTCCTCTATACATAAGCCTTCTCTAGTATGTAGGGGATCATGACTAATGAGCTAAGTAGAAGCTGGGGAAGCTACATTGGCATCTGTTGATAATACCAATGTGACATTGCTCCCTCTCTACCCTACTAGTGGCCAGACATCTACTAGTAGCTTAGCTACTACTGGCAGCTTAACTACCACTAATGGGATGGGAATGTATGTAGAATCATCTATCACTAAGATTCCCATGACATGATTTACTAGTGAAGGACTACGAATATCTCTATATTCTCTCCCACGATAAAATGAAGTCTTTCGTCATCTCTTTCTACTACTACCCTGCACATTCGATGATCTTTTGAGATCATGTGTTGTACATTAGGAGGAATGTAAATCTTAAGCTGGTTTAGCTCTCCCCATTCTATGATTGTATATGTGGAAACCCAGTTATAAGAAAGAAGAGAAGGTATGACCTATCCACAATAAACATATGCAACTGATCACTGTGTAAGCCTCATGTGGAGCTAACAGAAACCTAAACTAGTCCTTAGGTGGTCGTTTAACAAACACATCTTCTTTTATTACAAAATTCAGTAATGTACTTTTAATCATCCAACTAAAATTATTAAAGCCTTTAAATAAGAAAATGTAAGAAATAATCAAATGTTTTCAATTGAGCAATGGGTGTAAAAGTTTCCTCAAAATTAATATCTTTTATTTAATTAAATTCTTTAGCCATTAGGCCTTTGTTCCTAACAATAACTCCTAAGTCATTTAATTTATTCTTGAATTACCTACTTAGTTCTAGTCACATTTTTTGATGATGGTCAAGATACTAACTTACTCTTAAACTTGTTTTTAACCAAATTAATTCAATTATTCCTACATTGCCTCAACTTAGAATTCATCATATACCGCTTCTTCTACATTGTGGGTTCAATCATGGATACGACATCTATATTACTATTGACCTCACTTTTGGAATGCATTTTCAACTTCCTCATCATAGATCTAGAACTCTTATGGACACTAAGAGGTCCTTAGCCCTAAGACACTTCTAGTGATTAGGTGAACACTTAACCTAAGCCTAGAGACTTAGAAGGGTTAGCCATAAGGATAGGTTATGTCTTAGGGATTTAGGGAAACTTGTCTACCCTTTGGCCTAACCCAACCTATGCTTTCCTTCTTAAACCAAGCCTCAAATTCATGCCAAATCTAAACCAAATCCTCCAAGTTCATAATCAATTTCATAATCAAATCCAAGCTCAAAATTTCTCCATAAAACCTCATGATTGAATTCCATAGCCTCAACCTTAACAAATCCAATTCAATTCCAATTCAATTGACTTTTTCAATAATCAATTCAATCCATCATTCATTAATCAAATCCAAATCCAAACTTAATTTCAAATGATTGAAACCCAAAACCAAATCCAAAGTTCCAATGCATATGATCCACCTCCAAACCCTTAGCCAAATCTCCACATAAATTATCTCAAAATCAATTGATTTCTTTATCAATCAATTATTCCTTCATTTATATTCACAAATATAAAGGAACCCCACCTTCCAATGACCAAAAATAAATCAAACTAAATTGGTTTCCCCTTCTTCGACCTTTTGACTTACATCCATAAGCTTGGTCAAACTTGCATCTAAATCACTCCATACTCAATTTATTTTCTCATGAATCATTTATATATTTATTTATATTCATAAATATAAATGAAATATAAATTTAAATAGACAAAACCAAATCCAAATTAAATCAAAACCCAATTTATACCCTTTAAGCCATTTTCTTGGACTTAACCAAAATCCACCTAAACCAAGTTAAATTAATGGATTTTCTCTTGAATCAAACATTCCTTCAATCATCTAGCCAAATATAAATGAAAACTATAATTATCAAACTAAACTCAAGTCAAGCCCAAGTTAACCCTTTGAACTTGTAAACTTCAAAAAATCCATTAGATTCCAAATTGATTGCAGTTGAATTTATATTTCAATTTAGGTCACTTGACTCAAAGTGGCCAAAATAACCCTTTTGAGCCAAGTTATAATCTAACCCAAATTGGATTGAACCAAGGCCATCCAAGCCTCATATCATGATCAAAAATCACCCTAGGATGATTAATCACCTCAATTGGGTCAAACCAAGCCAACTTGGTCCTTTAACCAACTCAACCTTTAGCCTAAATGAAATCCAAACTAGCGAAAACCCATTATACACAAAATTTATTAAAACCATTGATCCAAACTAACTCATAATAAATGATTGAACATGAACAAACCCTCAATTGAGCCAAACTAAATCCAATTGGTCATTTGACCCAAGTTAACCCAAATTGGCCTAAAGAATTAAAATGGGTCAAATCATAATATAACTCAAATTGATTACAATCAATGGCTCGAGCTCATTTCAAATTGATTATTGAACTTGAACAAAGCCATAATTGAGCCTAATTTGACTAACAACTTGACCCAACCTGGCCCAGATTAACCTAAAGGGTCAAGTTGATTCAAATTGATTCAAACCAAATGAACATAAATCAACCCATAACCCAAACAAATTTGACCAATTTTGGTTAAATTAGTCAACTTGACCCATTTGACCCATTTGATTCCAAATGAGCCAAAATTAATTCTAAGCCAAATTAAATCAAATTGATCATACTAAAATACTTTTAATCATCATTTGAACCTAACCTAAGCCTTAGTTTGACCTAATTTACCAATTGGTCAACCTAACCTAACATGACCCAATGTGACCCAAATGACCCAAATTGAGCCAAATCCCTTGAAACCAAGCCATGACCCATTGGGACTTGATCAAACTCAAGCCAAACCCACTTGGGATTAGCCTAAATTTAGCCCAAACACAATTGGTTCCAAACCCAAGATAATCCCTCTTGGAAATGCCATCCCACATATGATCTTACCAAAAAGGGAGCAAAGTCCACTCTCCCAGCACCTTTGGTAGCCACCCATCACCCAAATAGGGACATACGTAGCTTTTTAGCCCACTCTAAGGAGGCTAGGGCTGCTCAAATCCCATCATTTGATGGAAAATTTTAGCCATCCACTTGAAAGGAGAAAAAAGGTTCAAAAGTTGGGATCTTGTAATTATTCAGCTCTCAAGAGCTTCCCCAAGAAAAGAACATCCCTTCTCCACTTCCTTTGAGCCATTTGGACTGAAAAATATCAAAGCTAAGTGGATTCTTGTGAGGGTGCAGTGAAGGTTGGTGATCATGACGTTCCAAAGCAAAGAAAAAGTTCAAACTTATTCTAAGGCTTTCTCTCACACCCAGAAGCTCGCTCGAATCTTCACTGCCACTAGAAACCATCCTCAGTGAGATAATTTGGCCAAACTGTAGCCAGCCTTAGGAACTTTTATTTATGATAGTTTTTATTTAATTTTAGAAATTTTTCTTATATTTCCCTTGCATTTTTTATTTTACCTCATCCCCCTGCACTTTGGAGTGATTTTCGGTGAAGATCGTAGAAAAATCAAGCCTAAAATTAAGCTTTCTGTTTAGTTTATTCATTAAAATCTTAAAAATCCCATTGAAATAGTATTTCCTTCCATCCCTTCTACCAGATAGCCCGCCAGCTTTGTGATCTCCCGTTCAAGGAGACAGACAACTCAGATTGCATGGATCACATAGTTTTGATCGGCGGATCGTGCGGGTCACGTAGATCGATTTGAACCGTCTGATCCATGATCAAATGGTCTGAAATGATCCACACATCACGGCCCCTATTCCCTTCATTTTCTCACTCATCCACATGCCATGTAGAACTCTGTGGTCCACACACATTGTTACTGCGTGCGCGGTACTAGGATAAGTAAGAAATTTCAAATTTTCTGATTTTAAAAATTATATAAATAATCTGGAACTTCAAATCATAGAAAATGAAATACTTAACAAAAAAATGACAAACAAAGGCTCGTTGGATCCATCTTTCCAAGAAGAATCCAAAAAATCAAAAATTCTCAAATTTCACTAAATACTTTGAGCTTAATTTCAATTTTAGTGAAAATTAAATTTTATCAATTACTATAAAAATATGAATTGGATTAAGTTGAAACTTTCAAGAATTGAAGCTGAACTTAAAATTCAACTATCATAAAAATAAAAGTTAAAATAAATTTTGGAGTGGAAGATATTGAATTTTGAAACTCAAATAATTTATTTTAATAAAATAAATTAATGGAGTATATGAAAATCATCTTAATGGCTAAAAATTTCTAAAAATCATCAAATAATAGAAACATCTAGAAAATGTAAATAAATGCTAATTTTAAAGTTATATCAGAGGAGAATTTAATAAAAAAACATTTTTAATTGGATTTGAACAATAAGTAGAGCTTAATTATGGTTTAATTAAAAACTTAATTAACTTAATTACTCTCTAATCATTCAAGTAGTTGATTCCAAAATTTTTGAGATTATTTGAGAGGATGACCTCTATCTCCTCTAATTTTCTTGGGATTTATTACTTACTAAATTAGGAGAACTGATTAAATAAGCCCTAATTACCATCTTAAATTAATTAAGGGATAATTAAGCATATGAATAGTAATTAATTAACTATTTGGACTCCCTAATTACTATTGAACTTAGGGAATGGAGGGGTCTCCCAATCATTTTCCTAAGTTTCCCTCTCTTTTCAACAAAAATGCTATTTAATGATTATTTAATTAATTAATGACTTAATTGGCTAAATTGAAACCTAGATCAACATTAAATCATGCCTGATTAAGAAAAAGGTTTATGGAATTAGGTTGGGACCTCTTTCCCAACCTTTTCCCTTAAAACCATGTCATTCCAAAAGATAACCAACTAAGTTTAATAATTATGAAATGAGAAAAGAATTAATGGATTAATCATTTGATTAATTAAACTAAAAATAAAATTAAATCTAATTTCTCTTAATTGATTCATGGGTAGAGCTTTAGGTGTTCAATAACCTAAAGAGGTTTAATAAAATCTTTATTAGCTCACATGTGTGAGAAAATCATGAAAGTAATTAAGTGAGTTTCTTAAGCCTAATTAATAAATGATTATGAGGTAATTGCATTAGGCCCCTTTCAGTTCATAGGAGCATTTCTATTTACTTTTCAATTTATTTATATATCATATTAGCTCATAACCATTTAATTAATTACCTTAAGGTAACATAAGTAAAGGTTTAATTAATCAATTTAATCCATGCTTAACTTAATGAATTCATAAAATCAATCTAATTACTTTCCCTTAAATCAAATTAACTCACATATGGGGAATGGAATTAGGATTAGCAAATCTTTCTCACATCTCTTAAATCAAGTTAAACATAAGATCAAAAGTGACATTAAGAAACTTTGGCTTACTTAAATAAGCTTATTTAATATGAATGTCCTTAGGAATTAGTTGGATTGAATGAAATAATGTGCTTATGTATCTTTATTTCTTTCCAATCATATTAAAATGTTGTATGCCACTTGATTCATGCATTCATTTCTTCAAAAATTAATTAAAAAGAAATTATTTCCTTTATGTCAAACTTGCATTTGTTGATTTAAATTAATATATGTGTTGTTATCATCACTATTAAATCCAAATCTACTTTAAAAATTTTATAAATAAATTATTACATATGCAATGAATGCTAGTTATAAATACATAAGAAATGCAAATGATTATAGCTTAAGTGTATGAAGTAAAGTCCCTTTTCTTTCATTCATATATTGATTTGTGTAAGTAAGAATTTTAATGGGTATTTAGTCTGGACATCCCAGGAATACGAGGCTTTAGCTAGCCCCAATGAGGTCTTTTGAATACCTTACTTCCCTGGTTTAACAATGACACATACTCCATTTGATTTCATTCTTACATATTTCAATATTATAATTTAAATAAGACTTTACTCGATATGTATAAATCTTTCCATTTACATAAAAATATAACTTTTGCATGGTTTTCTCTCCTTTATCGATGTATACATCCATATGTATTTGAGAAAAGCAATTATTTAGTTTGGACATCCCAGGAATACGAGGCTATAAGTAGCCCAAAGGAGGTCATTTGATTACCTTACTTCCCTGGTTAATAATGGCATGTACTAGCTTATGTCTCTTATACATGTGTGTTTGTATTTAATTATGGAGTTAAAACCCTTCTTTCTTTTACCAAAATACATGCATATGCAATTGTTTAAATGATACAATTAATTAATCACGTGATTGGAAGCTCTCTTTCTTGTGTGCAAACTTACATGTGTTTGAATGCAAATGGTATTTAGTCTAGACATCCCAAAAATACAAGGCTTTAAGTAGCCCCATGGAGGTTATTTGATTACCTCACTTCCCTGGTTTAACAAAGGCACATACTCCATTTGATTTCATTCTTACATATTTCAATATTAGAATTAAAATAAGACCTTACTCCATATGTATAAATCTTTTCAATTAAATAAAAATATAACTTTTGCATGGTTTTCTCTCTTTTATTTATGTATAAATCCATATGTATTTGAGAAAAGCAAATATTTAGTCTGGACATCCTGAGAATACAAGGCTATAAGTAGCCCCAAGGAGGTTAATTGATTACCTCACTTCCCTAGTTAACAAAGGCATGTTCTAGCTTACGTCTCTTATACATGTGTGTGTATTTAATTATGGAGTTAAAAGCCCTCTTTATTTTTCCAAAATACATGTATATGCAATTGTTTAAATGATAGAATTAATTAATCATGTGATTGTAAGCTCTCTTTCTTACATTCATGTGTGCAAACTTACATGTGTTTGAATGCAAACGGTATTTAGTCTGGACATCCTAGGAATACAAGGCTTTAAGAAGCCCCAAGGAGGTCATTTGGTTACCTCACTTCCTTAGTTAACAATGGCACGTACCTATTTAATTTCATTCATATGTATTTTTGTATAAGAATCTAGATAGAGCTTTAAATTAATATGATAAAATAATTCAATCAAAAGAAAAATAAAATTCTAAATATACTTATTCATATTCATCATTTAAGTGTGCCAACACATATTACATGTATAGGTAGGTTTAGGACTTAGTCCTATGCATGCTACATATGATGCAAAGAAATGAATAAACATGTGTTATGTGATAGTAATTAATTTCAATTAATCTTAAGATTCCTTTCTTATTTAATGAGATTATTTAAACTGAACCTAAAACTATGATTAATTAAAATATGTAATAAGCCAATCACTAAAGAGAATTCATCTAATTAATTTTCTTTAGAAGTGACTTAAGGTAGGGATAAAAGAGAGTAATCCTCTCTTTTCTTTTCTTTATAACACTTAGTTGGTAAGAGTAAGTCAAGTGGAACAAAAGAAAACACTAAGTAAAAAATTTCCAAATCAACTAAATCACTTAAAGTGAAATCAACTTCTTATGATTAAACAATCTTGCATACTTAGAAAATCATAACAAAGCTTAGTTAAGGCATACCTTGTGATGCATTTGAAGTAAGCAAATCCAAATAAAGATATGAAGGAGACATAAAGATAAGAAGACCCCCCATAGCATTTATTCATTTGTATAATTTGTAATTATTATTTCATATACTAGGTTGTATAAGGGTAGAGCTTGGCTACCCATTTCTCTTTTCGAGTTGTACGGCAGTACCCGCCCGCACCGGCCTGTTATTCTTTTGGGTTAGATTTATAAAATTATTTGATATTTTGTTTACAATTATACAATAGAAATGGCATGCTTTTTTCTAGTTTCTTTATGAATGATGATTTAATGTGTGACCTAGATCTGATTAGCCTCTTAGGAAAAAAATAAACTTTTTACCCCACGATAACTCATAACTAAAGTTTTTAAAATAATTCATAACCTCACACAAAGTGTAGACATTAAACCAAGATAATTAAAAGATTTAGCAACCCCTTAGCTAAATGTTGTATGCTTAATATCATGTATCCATATTGTTTCATTCTTGCTAAGAGAGGATTTCCATTCTTGCATGATAGGGGAAGACTTGACCATTGAGGGTTCCTCTTGTGGTTAAAAATACCTCTTTCTCTCTGATTTAGCCAATAACCTCATTTCAACATGCATTTAGACATATGAAAATCCTATGGCCTTTGTCAAATTGAAGAGTTAAAAATCAAAATAAAATTGATAAGATTTGTATTAGATTAAGTCATTACTCATACCACTCATGCTCTAATCTCTTTGGGAGTGGGTTTAAGGACCTTAATTTCTTTCTAAATAATAACAACCTAGCCATCTTGCAAAATTATTTGACTTACCTACATCATTTTAAAGCATAGGAGGAGTTAGTTAGCTACCACTCTAGGCAATTATAAGTCTAGCAGTCGGGTGGTTTAGTCTCTCTTGTGGAGGTAAACCTCATACCCATCTTTGCATAAATATAGGTGGTGCTTTAGCTTATGCCAAAGCTCCCTAAATTTAGGATCTGAGGTAGATATTTCCTGCAAGCTAAAAGTATAAATTCTCACCTCTTAAGTATTTTCACAATCCTGTATTATTGGATTATAAGCCCTAGAAATCAAACAAAATTCTATTCAAATGAATAACTCTCTTCAACCATAGGATAGATTAGAGTGCTCACTAGGTTTCCTAGTATTATAAGCACTCCCTACTCATCTACTTTGGCTTCGATAATAAGTCTTTCTCCTTTTGATCTATCCCAATTGATTTTTGAAGTATAACCAATTTATTAATAGTCTTACCCTTGAATCTTTGCAGAAAATAATTACCTACTTTAATCGAGAGTATTCCTAAGGAATTCACTTTCCTTAGGATGTAATTAACTATGGGGGCTTACCCCGATAGGGAACTTTAGAACTCAATCTAAATAAACCCTACTTTATTCATCCATATAAAGTAGAGAAAAGATCTCTAGTATATTCGAAGACTCATCATGCCTTAGTAGTTCTTATTAGGTGATTAGGTCCATTGAAGGGTGATGCCTCTATCTTTCAAGATAGTATGATATACATCAATGTTGTAGCCGATCACTTCAATAAGTACACTCTCAGATTTGTGTGGTGTCCTCCATATAAATCCAGAAAATAAACACCACAAATTTTTCTGGAGACTCTGCTGGGGATGGATCCTCTCCCCATCTCTAGTAGATAATTGTTGCTCCAAGCATTGATAGTAGACTTATGCTTCACATAAGCCCAAGACTATCTTTCTTTCCATTGGCACTTAGCTTATTTCATCCTCAAGCAAAGCTAGCCAACATCCTTTAGGTTTTAGGACCTCACTCCATGTAGGTCTTGAAACCCCTATTGGGTTCCCCAATAAGTTAAGAATGATTCCATCAATAAAAGGAGATGACTAAAATTAGAATCTCTTTACCACTAGCTCGGTGAGGTAAGGTTCATCCCATGCTTAAGAAAATTTTAACAAGAATTCAAATAAAGTATTTTTGTAAAATTATAAACTTTTCTAAAAGCACTCTTTTAAAATAAAATCATGCACTTCATATCATATAAAATTTGCAAAACATAAAATTTTTAAATCTCTTTTCCAAATAACAAAAACCATCAACCCTCATTTAACATGCTTAAATTTGTTAAATGAAGATTGCCCTTGTTAAATAAAAATACATCATTAAAATCCTTTCATTGCAAAATAAAATTTTTAAAAGCACGTCTTCAAAATAAAAATAAAACAATAAACTCCACTTAATATGATCCTACTTGTTAAATGAGAGTTTTCTTTTGAAACTAAAATCAAAATATATTTGAACCCCATTTAACACATTCATATGTTCTTAAGCAGGGGTTCTCTTTTTCCAAATTAAAATCAAAACATGAACTTCACTTAATAAACCTGAATTCATTAAGTGAAGATCCCCTTCTTCAAAATAAAATCAAAACAAGAAAGCACTTTTGAATTCCATTTAACACACCCATATTTGTTAAATGGAAATTCAATCCCCAAAATCAAACACATAAGTAAGTTCCATCCTTACATACCCAAATTTTTTTAGGATGGAACTCACTTTCAAAATGTTGAAGCACAAGCACATATATTTGAACTCTATTTGACATACTATATTTGTCAAATAAGAGTTCCTCAAAAAAAAAAAAAATAAGGATCACATCAACACAAATGAAATAGACTTGGCTCTACTATTTAGCATACCAAATTTTCTAAATAAGGGTCACATTTTCAAACCAAAATAACATACATATATCAATTACATTTGGCCTCCACTTAACATACCAAATTTGTTAAGTGAGAGCCTCATTTCAAATCAAACATACATCACACACATAACAAATAATCATCACAAGCAAAGATATTTTCACAAAAGTTTCAAACATAAAATTGAAGATCCCCCTAGCATATCAAACTTGGTACGTAAGGGTTTTCAAAATCAAATTTCTAAAACATGCAACATATATTCAAATCAAATTTTCAAACAAGACATACAACACATATATATTTCCAAAGTCTCTCTAAATATTTGAACCCCACTCAACCTACCTAAATTGATTATGGGTTCCAAATAAAAACCATATGGCAAAGTCTCTCCTCTTATATCAAAAATCTCTTTACAAATTCAATGAACCCGACTTAACATACCTAAATTTTTTGAGTGTGGGTTCAAATTCTAAATCTAATCTAAGGGTCAATGATTAAAGACAAACATCAATGCAAGGATCTGACTCAGTTACATTTCAAATAAATGCAGTGATTTTAGTGCAGTCAGTCTTTTCAGCCTTCAGTTTGTGCAGTGATTATGGTTCCCAGAAAGTTTGTTTTCTCTTTCCTCTCTGGTGTAGATCTGGCTTTAGATCAGGCCAATCTCACCATGATTAATGCCACACATATGATTTACTTTGGTCATGGCTTTAAAGGGGTCCAGATTACTTGTGAGGGGACAGCCCTCACAATTGTTAAAAGGGAGGAGGTGGCAGAACAGATGCCACTCATCTGCTTGGATATTCCATTTGATTCTGAGTTTCGCTCATTGAAGAGTAAGGCTACAATAGATCCTACACCCTGACCAATGTTAGTGTTAGTACCAGCTACTTCAATGCCTTCCCATCCAGTTTCCCCTACCATAGCTCCAGTGAGAGCTGCTACCTCCTCTTTGGTCACCCCAAAGGGGAAGTCTATCTTAGCCTCTGAGATAGTCTCCCCCACCTTCGAGGTAGGATCCAATTCTCACTTTGCTTTGCTCACTCGTACCCAATTCCATAATAAAATTTGAAAGATTAAGCAGGATCATAAGTGGGCAGCCACAGAGCTCGATGCTACTTCCCATGTTGTTGAGGATGGTTATCCTCGTGAGACCTCTCTACCTATGAGTGCTAGTAGGTTTATCCACCTCTTGACCTCCGATGGAGAGGAAGACTAAGTGAGGATTACTGCATCACCTCCACCATTAGCATACTATGAGACACTGACTAGGGGGCATAGGAGGCCCTATGCGAGTCTTCATATTATTCTACACTAGGTCGGTAGAGCTTACAGATGCTCAGAGTCTAGTTCCTTGTTTGATTTGGGATCCATGATCCCTTGGAGCTTTAGGGGTTAGATCCATAGAGAGAGAGCCATGGAGGCTCGAGTATCAGCCCAGACAGGCAAGAGAGATCGACAAAGGTATACCAGACAGTCGGCATCCTCTGCCCTGATGGATTTCCCTAATTGTCACCCTATCAGGGCTAATCATTTAGACATTATTATTCTTATAGGCACAGTCAAGCACAGGAGGAGATTTCCAATTGAAGGACAGTCATGGTTTCCATCACACTGCTCCCCTCATCATCCACCATCACCCATTTAGCTTACAACATCTACCACCCCCGCCAAGATTTAGAATCCCCCATCTAGAGAGAGACCATCCCCACTGGTGATCTGGCTATGGCCCAAGGATCCCGCTCCATCCATTCCACTTATTGAGGTGAGATCGAGCTCCCTTGCTCGACCCTCAACCTCAGTTGTGGTCAGAAAGGAGTGGTGACCCAAGAGTGTTGTCATCGCATCACCGCCACCACAGATAGAGGGGGAAAGGGGAGTGGACACAGATATAGCCCCATGATAGTTGATCCTCCAGGTGTGGAAGCCTTGATAGTAGGTAGCATCTATTGCATAGAAATAGAGCACAATGTGGTGTTCATACCATTCTATCGAGCATAGATAGATGATGACATATTAGCGGACTACTTTACCAAGAAAAGGAAAATTCTCGGGAGTGACCATTTAGATCAGGAAGAGGATGCAGTCAGTTTGATCTTGATAATGATGACATGTTGGATGACACAGTTGAGTTCCACATGGTTGATACACGAGGATCCTTACACTGGGATCAACTTAGTCAGGAAGGTGGTGTGCTTGAGGAAGATGACACTTCTCACTCGGCTCAGCACCTCCTCCACCAGCTCAAATAGAGGGATGATGACATTGACAAGATGGAAAAGAAAATTGAGGAGATGATGGCAATGGTCTCAACATTGCAGAACTCAGCCCTAGTTTCACAACCTTCTCCATTGATAGTCGATCATCCAGAGTTGGTACATACCTTAGAGCATCCTAGGTGCACTCCTGTAGAGGATGGCACTGATAACTTGCATAGGAAGGTCATAGATGGAACCTCCATGCATGAGAAGGATATAAAAATATGGTAGAACAGTAGGTGAGGGAAGCGATGGCTCAGGCTAGGGGATGCTTATCCATTCTAAAGGGTAGACCATACTCGGAGGAGTCAATATTTTTGATGGTAGAGGGAACCTGCATCAGCATATTGCACATTTCATAGCCAATTTTTGCGACACCAGTGGCAGTGATGCACTCCTATTCAGACTCTTTATCAACAGCCTAGCAGGGGTTGCATTTGATTGGTATGCCAAACTGCCTAATCGTTTAGTGAGAACTTTTGCTGAGTTGGAGAACCTCTTTGTCAAGAGGTTTATTGGAGCTCAGCAAAAAGTGACTGTAGGCGATCTCATCATAGTGAAAAAAAATTCCCAATGATTCCCATGTTGATTATATTCTCATGTGGCTCAACTTGAGCATGAAAAGTGAGCCGTAGTTGTCCAAATAGCATGCCATTGAGATTGTTCTCAAGAACATTCATAGCCTGATCGCCTTCATGCTTGAGGGCTTTACCATCCAAACATTTGAGAAACTAATCAAAAAGGTGGCTAACCTACAAGAGGAAGCCAAACTGATGTCCTTTCTTGACCAAGCATCTTGGACCAAGTCGCTGAAGGTTGAGAAGAAGCTAGGGATAGTTGTGTCAATGGATAAAGGGAAGCAGCCAGCGATAGTCTAGTATGAGAGACCTTGAGCTCAGCATCCTCCTTTGGCGCCTCCTCTGCCACCACCTCAGTCATCATATAGGCCAACTCATTTGCCACAATAGCCATTCCCGCCACCTCAATAGCCTACCCAACAGCGGTACTCCTATCCCTCGCCAGGTAGCTATTACCCACCTACTCTTGCTGATAGAGGATGAAGCCTATTTTCACGAGGTCGGTATATATGAGGATGCAACCTATTTTCTTTCCTAAAACTAACAAGTTCATTCTCATGAATCTAGTTAAGATCCCCATGAGAGACAAATATAATGAAATAAAAAATAAAAAGAATTAGAAAAATAAAAGAAAAAAGAGAAAGAAAAAGAAAATAAAAGAGAGCGAGACATGGATTTCGGGAAAGATATAGAGCATGATATTAGATTCCACCCACAATTTTTTACTCCATTCAAACATATGGGTAAAATGACCTGACCTCCACCAGGTAGAGGAAGAGAATAGTTTAGAGGCAGCCCCCGAGGTGGAAAGCCTCCCTATTGACCACCCAATAAGAGGTGTGTCCCAGCCATCAGGAGTACACCTACTATCCACATAGACTTAAAATCTAGTTCAAAGGATGAGTCATATGTGGTTAGCACACCAGCCAGCTCTTCCCAACATCAGTTCCCTTTAAAGGTGACACTTGAGTTGGACATCGATGAAGATCGGGCTCCAAGGCAAAGATAAATGTATCCAAGTCTGCATGTGAAATAATCAGAAGTCAATTGGGAACCTTAGCTCTAACCTCACTTTCCTCTCAAAAAGTTAAGGTTTGGTAGTTAAGGAAACCCCTAAGTCATCTACGAATGTGAAGAATCAGAGGTTCTTTCTAGGAGCATCATCCTCAAGTCAAGAAGCTGATGTAGAACTTGAGGATGATTCATATAAAGATTTAATATAATTACCTTTTCATTGGTACTCTTCATGTGTTCTAAACTTAGCAAAGAAGGGATTAATCCCACGTACTTGGTCAATGCATAGG
Source organism: Cymbidium sinense (assembly GCA_021442155.1). Classification (NCBI taxonomy): domain Eukaryota; kingdom Viridiplantae; phylum Streptophyta; class Magnoliopsida; order Asparagales; family Orchidaceae; genus Cymbidium; species Cymbidium sinense. The sequence goes on from CM038222.1 coordinate 30,365,206, forward strand.
TCAGACTATTTCTAAAGAATATAGAAGAATGAATACAAGAGCTCTCAACCAAGACTAGGACTAGGATTCGGTACAGTGGGTCTAGTTAATGATGACGATTACTGCTTAGTCATCACAAATCATTTGGAATCTAATAGATTCTTTTGAAATCATGTTAACTCATATGAGGAGGTGTGTTTGGAAACTTCAATTACTCCAAATGATCTTGAAGTTAGAGATGCACCACCAGAGTTCAAAGAGGAAATTAGATCAACTATCGACGAGCTAAAAAAAATCAACTTAAGAACTGAAGACAATCCACATCCGATAAATATTAATTTTTTATTGAATGATACTAAAACCAATGACTTAGTTAGCCTATTGGATGAGTTTAAGAACTCCTTCACATGGAGTTACGAAGAGATTTTTAATTTATCTCTTAATGTAGTAGTCCACAAACTAGCAATAGAGCCTGGTGTTCCCTATCAAGAAAGATCCTAGACTCATGCGATTAAACATCGAATAACAGGTCATTTCTGAAGTTATGAAACTGATTGATGCTAGCTTTATCAGGGAATAAAAATACTCTACCTAGTTAGCCAGTGTCATTCCAGTTAAGAAAAAGAATGGACAAATTCACATCTACGTCAATTTTAGGGATCTAAATAACGCATGTCAAAAGATGAATTTCAACTACTCATACCAGAACAGATGATGGACATTGCCTCATCTCATATCGTCTTCTCTTTCATGGATGGCTCATCTGGATATAACTAAATAAAGATGGCCCCTGAAGATGAAAGAAATATTGTGTTTCAAACCCTGATCATAATATTTTGCTACAGGGTCATGCCTTTCGGCCTTAAAAATATTGGTGCTACATACCCGCAGATCATGATGTGAATATTCAATGAACTTATTAATTATTAAGTCGAATGCTGCGTTGATGATCTCATAGTCCAAAGTAAAGAAAAAGAAGACCACCTCTTTGACTTGAGAGTAGTTTTCCAATGGTTAAGGCGTTTTAACCTTAAAATGAATCCCCTAAAGTGTGCATTCAGAGTAGCTTCAGGAAAATTCCTTAGGTTCGTTGTCTGACATCGGGGAATTGAAATCGATATAGAGAAGATCAAGGCAATATTAGAAATGCCACTCCCTAAAAGTCTAACTCAACTTAGATCATTTTGAAGGTGATTGGCCTATTTAAGATGCTTCATTTCTAACCTATCAGGAAGATGCCAACCATTCTTAACGCTTGTCAAAAAGGATGCTAAGTTCAAGTGGGATGATAAGATCTAGCATGTCTTCAAAGATATCAAGCACTACCTGATGTCATTGCTAGTTCTAGCAGCCCCTATCCTGGCTAAGCCTTTGATACTATATACTGCTGCATTAGATGACTCACTTGGCACTTTGTTGGCTCAAGCCAAGGTGAAGAAAAAGAGAATGCACTCTACTATCTTAGCCATCATCTAATCTTTGCTGAGGCAAATTACCCGCCTATTAAAAAGCACTGCCTAGCTTTGATCTTCGCATCCCAAAAGTTATGCTCTCTCATAAGGTGAACTTGATCTCTAGGATCAATCTATTATAATATCTCATGGCACGGTTGATTCTATCCAGACGGTTGGAGCGTTGGTCTATTATTTTATCATAGTTTGATATTACATCCGTACCCCTCCGTGCGGTGAAAGGGCAAGCACTAGCGGATTTCTTAGTAGCACACCCATTTCCTGTTGATTCCATGCTTAGTGAGGACCTCTCTGATGAACAAATCATGAACTTAGGTGATATTAGCATTCACCACTAGGAGATGTATTTTGATGGTGTAGCTTCCTCTCAAAGGGGAGAAGAACCACAATCTACTATCCCAGGAAAGGCAGGGGTAGGAGTAGTTCTCCTAACTCTGAACTGCTATGTAATGAGATTCTCATATCATATATCCAATCCATGTAGCAATAATGAAGCTAAATTTGAGGCTCTGATTGCTAGTTTGGAGTTAGCTGTTACACTATTCATTGAGAATATCAACATTTTTGGGGATTCTCAGTTAGTCATCAACCAAATTGCTAGATCCTACAAGGTTCTAAAGCCTAAGCTCCATCATTACCATAAGCATACCATGGAGTTATTGGCCCAAATCCAAGAGATTACCATTTATAATATTCCTAGAGGAGAAAACATTATAGCAGATGCATTAGCCAAGATCACCAATGAGTTAGCATGTTTGGAAGATGAGTTCATATCAATAAGGGTCCAAAATAGATAAGTCTTATCCCTTATTGATGCTGAACCCATCGAGGGACTCTCTCTTGAAGGGGAGGTTGCCATTGCCAAAAAGGATGATGAGTTAAATTTGAGGCAACCATTCATGGATTATCTAAGTAAAGGCAAACTACTTCAAGATAAGTCTTTAGCACACCAGGTGAAGCAGAGAGCACTTTCCTATGCTCTCATGGATAGCACCTTGTACCAATGTTCATTCGATTATATGTGATTACGCTGTTTGGAAAAACATGAAGCCTGTAAGATCATGACTGAGGTACATTCAGGTTTATGAGGAGCGCATCAATCCGGTCTGAATATGAAATCCAAGATCAAGAGACTAGGATTAAATACTGCATGTATGTAGCTAGGAGATGCCACTAATGTTAAGTGCACGGTGTGGTTTTACATCAACCACCCAATATTTTACACCCTACCTTGGCCTTATGGCCATTTGAGTGTTGGGATACTGACATAGTGGGTCTGATCGATCCTCTTTCTTCTAAGAGTCATCGGTTCATTCTAACTGCCACCGACTACTTTTCAAAGTGGGTGGAGGTAATCCCACTTAGAGAGGTCATAATTAAACATGTGCTTTATTTTTTCAGAAATCATATCGTATATAGGTTCGAGGTGCCTCGACTAATTATATTCGATAATGGTAGTGCATTCAAGAGCACCAAAATTAATAATTTTTCCCAGAGATATAACATAGATTGGAGATATTCTACCATCTACTACCCAAGGAAAAATGTCTTAGCATAAGCCTTCAACAAAACTCTCATCTAGATATTAAAGAAGATACTCAACGATAACAAGCAATAGTGGCATGAGCAGTTAGTTCTAATGTCTTAGTATAAGCCTTGTGGGCTTACCACACCACCCCAACTCAGTCTACTCCTTTCTCCTTAGTGTATGGGTCCAAAGCTGTTCTATCATTAGAATTCTAACTTTCATCATTAAGGATAGCTGTGGGTATCAAGACCACAACAGAGCAAAAAGCCAATTTGTGTTAGAAGAGCTTGAAGGTTTGGAGGAGTGACGCCTCTAGGCATGCCAGAACCTCAAGTTGAACAAAGCTAAAATGATTCAAGCTCATAACAAGTTGGTCCATCCTAGAGCTTTTCAAGCAAGAGAGCTTATTTTAGTTATAAGGAGTCCAAATGTTGCCCGTTAAAAGATGGTAGGAAAGTTTGAACCTACTTGGGAAGTCCTTTTTTCCATAGAGAAGTCCTACCAAGGAGGATCTTATCAACTCATAAATTGTAAGGGAGAGCGCCCAGTGCTTCCAATCAAGGAGCTCTACCTAAAGAAATATTATCCATAAATTTTGTTTAAAAATAATTATTTATTGAAAATCTTCATCTGAAATCCCATCTCTTCCATTCTGAGAATATCTTTTGCTTGCAAATCCACCACGATGTGTTTAGGGTAATTGTTAAAAACCCAAGTGGCACCCTATCCTTTCTCAACACAACACCAACACAAATTACACACAACCACATATAAAATAAACACATATCTTTTGTTTTGGGCTACATTGATGTGGGATAAAGCCCCCTATGGAACTCACTCATTAGCTACTCTAGGTCAGACTGATGTGCGGCCATACTAGTGTGTCACCCTAGTGGTTTCTTGTTTGGATGTTGTAAGTCTACAAGCTTTCTTCTCAACTCGACTATTGTAAACTGACGGGCACCTTGTTAATTTGGTAAGTCTTACTGCACGGCCGGTAAGTTACTGCTTGTTGACTTTGTTTAAGAAGATATAAGTCTACATTTCTTCTTCTTGAACTAGCCATCATACACTAACTTGGTCAAGTATATTTGAGATTTATGATAAGTCCCCCCAGTGGCTCCTTTTCTCTTGACTACTTTAAGGGTCAGTCCACTCAACAGTAGCTCCCAGTCGATAGCACTTGCCCAACCGACGATAGACTATACCGATGATCATTTCCATTTGGGAAGATGTAAGTCTACAAACCATCTTCTTAGATTGATCATCGCACACTGACGGGCACCTTAGGTTGGTTTCTCCTCACTATGCTGATAGCGACCCACCTTGTGGATACACCACTCATGGTAGGTGTAAGTCTACAAGATTTCTCCTTGAGTCAATCGCCATATACCTATAGGCTTTCATTTACAAGATCCAAGATAAAGCCCCAAGCGACACCTCCCCTATAGGCACTCTATTTAGATCACATCCTTAGCAACCCCATTTATACACTACACGAGTTACCCTTAGATTGGACAGTCCCCCTTTCCTTGTAGCCACCCCTATGGTTAGAGAGTCTGTCTTGCGGATATGCAAATTCTCCTTTGGCCTAGTAATTTTAAGTAAGACTAGGATTTTATAAGCTCTAGCTCAGTGTGGTCCCTTGCACACTAATAGGGCCCACACAAAAATATAAATAAATAAAAGATATATAATATCTTATGAATTAGGAGGACACCCTAGTGGTACCTTTCCCCAAGCAGGCATCCTATCTTTAGGGCAGTGTCAGCAAAACTCCCTATAGGAATTATCTGACTACTTTGAGTTGAGATAAGTCCCTAAGTGACACTCTATCAGTAGTCACCATTAGGTCAGGTTTGACTTGTTGTGCCACCAACAGGTCATCCTAATGTTCTCCCTTGCTTTTGAAGATGTAAGTCTATTATGCATTCTCTCCAGACGACCATTAGACACCGACGGGCAACCCTAGGCCAGGTTCAATTTATTGTGCTATAAATCGATCAACCTATTGGTTCCTTGTGTAGGAGGATGTAAGTCTACAAGCTTCCTTCGAGGCTTGACCATTGCACACCAAAAGGCACCCCTTAGGTTGGTTAGCTCTATCTAGCGACCGGTAGACTATCCCTTTGAATTTATAAATCTAAGATAGGACTAGGCTGATATTAGCCACATCTTAGTAGATCCATCGCACACCGACAGTGTCCATCTTAATTAAAATAAAATTAATCTTAACTATTTTTGAGTTGATGTGAGTCCACAGCGGCATTCACTCAATAGTCTCCCTAGGTCGGGTTTAATTTATTGTACTATCAACCGATCACCCTAATGGTTCCTTATTTAGGAGGATGTAAGTCTACAAGCTTTCTTTCTGACTTGATCATTGCACACCGAAAGGCAACCCTTAGGTTGGTTAGTCCTACCATGTGGTCAGTAGACTTTTCCTTTGGATTTGTAAATCTAAGATAGGCCAAGGCTGATTTATCCCCTTCTTAGTGAATTCATCACACACCGACAGGGTCTATAAATTTAAACCCTGGATGTCATCCCCAATGGATTCTTCCTCAATGAATCTTTGAGATCAAATCCACTCTTATCCCAAGTGGATACTCCCCCAAGAAAAAAAAGAAATCCATAAGTCAAGTCTATCTTATTCTCTAGAAAATATGCCTTTAAGTCAAAAATACCATCCCTCGTGGAGCCCCAAACAAAATCAAATCAAATTCTTATCCCCTCCAGACAAAACCAAACCTACTTTCCTAGTGAAAGGTTCATGCACCTATCCCCGATGAATTATAAATCATAATCCCCAATGGATCTTCTTTCCCTAAGTCATATCCATAATCAAACTCAAATCCTTATCCCCTGTGGATAACTCGAACCTGCTTCCCTAATGGAAGGTTTGTATACTCAATTCCTTAGTAGATTCCTTTTTCCTCTCTTATGCCCTTAGTCATACACTCTAAGAGATTTACATCTCAAGTTTAGAGATAAGATCAAGTGATTGCTTCAACGATACGCCAATTTCACAATTATTAGGGTCCTTTTGTTGACCTCACTTTTGGAGTAAGTTCTCAACTTCCTCAAGAATCTTATAGAGATACTAAGCACCCCAAGATACTTAGTGTTTTCATAGAGGAAAGGTTTTCCATGGATTAGGAAATTTAGAGATTTGGGACTTAAAACCCAAACCTATTCTTTCCTTATCAAACCAAACCTCCAATTCATGCCAAATCCAAACCAAATCCTCCAAGTTCATAATCAATTTCATAATCAAATCCAAGCTCATAATTTCTCATAAAACCTCATGATCATTTCCAAATCAATTCAATTCCAATTCAATTGACTTTCTCAAAGATCAATTCAATCCATCAATCATTTATCAAATCCAAATCCAAATTTAATTCTAAATGATTGAAACCCAAAACCAAATCCAAAGTTCTAAAATTCCTTCTTAAGCCATATGATCTATCTCCATAGCCTTAGCCGAATCTCCACCAAAATTATCTCAAAATCAATTGATTTCATTATAAATCAATTATTCCTTCATTTATATTCACAAATATAAATGAAACCGACCTTCCAATGACAAAAAATAAATTAATCTAAATTGGTTTCCCCCTTCTTAACCCTTTTGACCTTCATCCATAAGCTTCATCAAATTTGCTTCCAAATCACTCCAGACTTAAGTGATTTACTCATGAATCATTTAAATCTTCATTTATATTCATAAATATAAATGAAATATAAATTTAAAGAGTCAAAACCAAATCAATAATTAAACCAAAACCTAATTTATACCCTTTAAGCCATTTTCTTGGACTTAACCAAAATCCACCTAAACCAAGTTAAAATCAATGGATTTTCTCTTGAATCAATCATTCCTTCAATCATCAAGCCAAATATAAATGAAAACTACAACTATCAAACCAAACTCAAGTCAACCCAAGTCAAGCCCAAGTTAACCCTTTGAACTTGAAAACTTCAAATGAGACAAAATTCATTAGACTCTAAATTGATTACAGTCAGATTTATATTTCAATTCTAAGCTCATATATAAGTTCAACTAAACTTGAATCGAGCCAAAACCAAATCAATTGACCTATTTAGGTCCACTTGACTCAAAGTGGTCTAAATAACCCTTTTGAACCAAGTTCTAAGCCAACCCAAATTGGATTGAAACAAGTCCATCCAAGTCTCATATCATGATCAACAATCACCCTAGGATGATCAATCACCTCAATTATGGTAAACCAAGCCAACTTGGTCCTTTGACCAAGTCAACCATTAGCCCAAATGAAACCTAAACTAGTCAAAACCCACCATACACCAAATTTATTTAAACTATTAATCTAAATCAACTCATAATCAATGATTGAACTTGATCAAACCCTCAATTGAGCCATACCAAGTCTAATTGGCCATTTGACCCGAGTTAACTCAAATTGGCCTAAAGGATCAAAATAGGTGAAATCATAATCTAACCCAAATTGATTGCAACTAATGGCTCAAGTTCATTCCAAATTGATTATTGAACTTGACCAAAGCCATAATTGAGCCCAATTTGACCAATTGGTCAACTTGACCCAACCTAACCCAAATTGACCTAAAGGGTTAAATTGGCCAGAATCTAAATTAAATCCAAATTGAATCAAACCAAAGACTACATTCATCTTCAATTAGCCAATTGCACATAAAATCAACTCTTAACCCAAACCAATTTGGCCAATTTTGGTCAAATTGGTCAACTTGACTCATTTGACCCATTTGATTCTAAATGAGCCAAAATCAATTTTAAGCCAAATTAAATCAAATTGATTATACCAAAACACTTCAAATCATCATTTGAACCTAACATAAGCCTTGGTTTGACCCAATTTGTCTAATTGGTCAACCTAACCTAACATGATCCAATGTGAACCATATGACCCAAATTGAGCCAAATCCCTTGAAATCGAGCCATGACCCATTGGGACTTGATCAAACCTAACCCAAACCCACTTGGGATTAGTCCAAAATTAGACCAAACCCAATTGGAGTCAAACCCAAGGTAATCCCTCTTCAAAATGCCATCCCACATGTGATCTTACCCAAAAGAGAGCAAAGTCCACTCTCTCATCACTTTTGGCAGCCACCCATCACCCAAATAAGGACCTACCTAGCTTCTTAGCCCACTCTAAAGAGGCTAGGGCTACTCAAATCCCATCATTTGATGGGAAATTTTGGCCAAGTTCAAAACTTATGATCCTGCCATTATCAGCTCCTAAGAGCTTCCCCAAGAAAATAACATCCCTTCCTCACTTCCTTTGAACCATTTGGACTGAAAATATCAAAGCTAAACAGATTTCGGTGAGGGTGTGGTGAAGTTTGGTGATCATGATGTTCCAAAGCAAAGCAAAGGTTTAAACTTATTCTAAGGCTTCCTCTCACACCCAAGAACCACCCCAGTCATGCCAATTTTTGGGATTTATCAGAATTTTGTGATTTTAAGAATTTTCCTTAGATTACCCTTGCATTTGTTTATTTTACAATATCCCCACACATTTTGATGTGATTTTTGGTGAAGATCACCAAAAATTGAGCCTAAAACAAAGTTTTTTGTTCAATTTTTTTCGCAAAAATCTCGTTAGAATAGTGTTTCTATTTGTCCCTTCTATCAGATCATCCACCAACTGTCCTATCTCTCATTTAGGGAGACAGACAGCATAGATCATGCAGATCGCGTAGCTCATATCATGCAGGTCGTTCAGATCGATTTGAACTATCTGATCTGTGATCGGATGGTTCGAAATGATTTACACATCATGATCCCTATTCCCTTCATTTTCCTACTCCCATCGACACATCGCCAACTAATCACGCATGTGGCACCATGTCGACCGGTGTTGACTTGGATAAGTAGAAAATTCTAGATTTTTTAATTTTAAAAATTATTTAAATTACCTAGAACTTCAAAAATTCATAAAAAATAAAATACTTAACAATGGATCGTGGGATTTCTCTTTTCGAATAGAATCCAAAATACCCAAAATCCCCAAATTTCACTGGATACTTTGAGGTTGATGTGAGTTTTAGTGAAAATTAAAATTTATCAATTACTCTAAAAATATGAATTGGATTGAGTTAAAACTTTTAAGAATTGAAACTAAACTTAAAATACACCTGCCATAAAAATTTCAATTTAAAATGACTTGTAGAGTGAAAGATATTGAATTTTGAAACTCAAATAATTTATTTTAATAAAATAAATTAATGGACATTATGAAAATCATCTTACTGGCTAAAAATTTCTAAAAATCATAGCAAATAATAGAAAATACAAAAAATGCAAATAAATGCTCATTTCAAAGGTATTTTAGAGGAGAATTTAATAAAAATATTTTCAATTGGATTTGAATAGTAAATAGAGTTTAATTTAGGTTTAATTAAAAATTTAATTAACTTAATTACTCTATAATCTTTCATGCAATTGATCCTAAAATTTTTGAGAATATTTGAGAGGATGATCTCTGCCTCCTCTAATTTTCTTGGAATTTATTAGTTGCTAAATTAAGAGCATTGATTAATTAAGCCATAATTACCTTCTTAACTTAATTAAGAGAAAATTAAGCATATGAATAGTAATTAATTAACTATTTGGACTACCTAATTACTGTTGAATAGTAAGGCGACTTAGGGAATTGGGTTGGGGTCACCTAATCTTTTCCCTAAGTTTCCCTCTCTTTTCAACCAAAATGCTAATTAATGACCATTTAATTAATTAATGACTTAATTGGCTAAATTGAAACCCAAATCACATTAAATCATGCTTGATTAAGTAATGGGCTTATGGAATTAGGTTGGGACCTCTTTCCCAACCTTTTCTCCTTAAAACCATGTCATTTCAAAAGATAGCCAACTAAGTTTAATAATTAAGAAAATAAAAAAGAATTAATGGATTAATCATTTGATTAATTAAATTAAAAATATAATTAAATCTGATTTCTCTTAATTGATCCATGGGTAGAAATTTGGTTGTTCAATAACCTGAAGAGGTTTAATGAAATCTTGATTAGCTCACATGTGTGAGAAAATTATGAAAGTAATTAAGTGAGTTTCTTAAGCCTAATTAATAAATGATTATAAGCTAATTACATTAGGCGCCTTTCATTTCATAGGAGCATTGCTATTTACTTTTTAATTTATTTTCATATCATATTAGCTCATAATCATTTAATTAATTACCTTAAGGTAACATAGGTAAGGGTTTAATTAATCGATTTAATTCATGCTTAACTAATCAATTCATGAAATCAATCTAATTGCTTTCCCTTAAATCAAATTAACTCACATATGGGGAATGGGATTAGGATTAGCAAGTATTTCTCACATCTCTTAAATCAAGTTAATCATTAGATCAAAAGTGACATTAAGAAACTTTGGCTTACTTTAAAATAAGCTTATTTAATTTGATTATCCTTAGGAATTAGTTGGATTGAATGAAATTATGTGATTATGTTTCTTTATTTCCTTCCAACCATATTAAAATGTTGTATGCCACTTGATTCATGCATTCATTTCTTCAAAAATTAATTAAAAATAAATGATTTCTTTTATGTCAAGCTTGCATGTGTTGATTTAAATTTATATATGTGTGGCTCTTATCACTATTAAATCCAAATCTATTTTCCAAATCTTATAAATAAATGATTACATATTCTATGAATGTTGGTTATAAATACAATAGGAAATGCAAATGATTCTAGCTTAAGTATATGTTGACCTCATTTTTAGAATGAGCTCTCAATCCTCTCCATCTTAGACATAGGACCTCCTCTTAGACTTTCAGAGTTCCTTAGTCTTAAGACACATCTAGTGATTAGGTAGACACTCAAACCTAGCCCTAGAAGACTTAGAAGAGTTAGCCATAGGAATAGGTCATTCCTTAGGGGTGTTAAGAAAATTTCTTACCCTTAGCTTAAACCATTTCTCACTTTCATCCTTTCTAGTCAAACTCCAAATCAATTCTATTTCATTTTCTCCAAATTCAAATCAACTCCATGATTGAAATCCATGATTGAAACCCATGATAAAAATCCATCAAAAATTCCTAAGTCCAAATTTTGCCTAAGTCCTTAGCCTTCCCTTAAGGACTTAACCAAAATCATGATTCTAAAGCCAATTCAAATCTTTAAGATTTTCTCATAATTCATTTATATTCTCATTTATAGGCACATATTTAAATGAAATATAATTTCAAACCCATCAAATCAAATTCAAATTTCAAAATCAATTCATGAAATTTTCCTTAAATTCCTTAATTTTCCATTAATGGATTTAGCCTAAACCTTGATCAAATCACCTCAAACTCATGGGATTTTCTCAAAAACTTATTTATATTCTCATATATAAATGAAATATAAATATAAATCAATCAAATCCTACTCACAAAATTAAATTCCAATTTAAAATTCCCTTTAATGGATTTAACCAAAATTTTGATCAAATCACTTTAAACTCATGGGATTTTCTCAAAACATTATTTATATTCTCATTTATATTCTCATATATAAATGACATATAAATATAAATCAATCAAATCCAACTCACAAAATTAAATTCCAATTTAAAATTCCCTTAAATCCAATAAATGCCCTTTAATGGATTTAACCAAAATTTTGATCAAACCATTTCAAATTCATGGGAATTTCTCAAAACTTATTTATATTCTCATATATAAATGAAACATAAACATAACTCAATCCAATCCAATTCAAAAATTAAATTTCAATTTAGAAATTTCCTTAAATCCTTCAGATTTCCTTTAATGGATTTAACCTAAATCATGATTAAACCACTTCAAATCCTTGAAATTTTCTCATGATCAATTTATATTCTCATTTATATTCACATATATAAATGAAATATAAATTAAAAAAAATTAAAACCAATTCCAAAAATGAAACTCAAATAAACTCAAAATCCAATCTAAGCCTTTCAAGTCAAAATCTTGAACTTAGCCAAATCACTTTCAAATCAAGCCAAACTCTTGATTTTCTCTCATGGTTCAATCAACATTACAGTAATGAGCTCATATATAAATCCAAACTTCAATCAAATAATCAAAACCCAATTCAAAAATCAAACCCAAAACCCTTTCATATCCTTCTTTTGAATATGAAATTTTCAAATGGATCAAAACCCATTTGACTTCAAATCACTTGTAAATGGATTTATATTTCAATCATAAGTCAATATACAAGACCAACCAACTTCAAATCAAGCTTTGACCAAGCTATTTGACCCACTTAGGCTCACTTGATCTAAAGTGACCTAAAGTACCATTATGAGCCAACATTTGATCCTAACCAAATTGGATTGAACCAAACTCATATATCCTTCTCATCATGATCAACAATCATCATGGTATGATTAATCAATCAAATTAGGTCAAACCAAGTCAAACCTAAGGGTTGACCAAGTCAACACTTAACCTAAATTGAAACCTTACATAGCCAAGTTCTACCATAGGCCAAATTGATTGAAACCATTGATCTAAGTTTACTCATGACCTATGTTTGAACTTGACCAAGCCAACATTTGAGCCTAACCATACCCAATTCATTTGACTTGAGTTGACCCATTTTGACCTAAAGGGTCAAAATGTGTCAAAACTTGATCTAAGCCAAATTGATTGAAACCAATGGGTCAAGTCCATTCCAAATCACTTGTGGAACTTAACCAAAGCCTCAATTGGCCAAGTAGACCCAACCTAGCCTAATTTACCTAAGACCTAACATGACCTAAAGGGGTCATGTTGAGCCAACATTGAACTTAACCCAAATTAATTAGAAAAAAAAAGATATGAATCTGTTCCATATGACTAACCTAACCTAAACCTACCCTTGACCTACCTCAAATAGGTCAAATGGGTCAAATAGGTCAACTTGACCCATTTGACCTAAATGAAGTTATATGAGCAAATCCAAAACTATACCAAATTGAATCAAACCAAAGCCACCAAAACATTTGAAATGATCATATGAACTTGACCCAACCCTTGGTTTGACCTAATTTGACCTATTGGTCAACTTGACCTAAGTTGACCCATTTGACCTAAATGAAGTCATATGAGCCAAATCCAAAACTATACCTAATTGAATCAAACCAAAGCCACCAAAACATTTGAAATGGTCATATGAACTTGACCCAATCCTTGGTTTGACCCAATTTGACCTATTGGTCAACTTGACTGAAGTTGACCATTTTGATCTAAATGGGTCAACATGAGCCAAACCCTATCAAATGAATTCCAAATCCCAAGAAACTTGGCCAAACCTAGTTTCTTCACATACCCAACATGTCCAAAGTAGAAAAATAAAAAAAATGACCACCCTACCTCTATGCCATAGAACAAATTTTGGCTTTACATATAGGCAATTTGGTCATACCCTCTTCACAATCACTTGAGGCTTTCCTAAAAGTTCAAGGGGACTTAGGGATGAGTGGTGCACCCAACCAAATGGGTTTGGGTCAACCCATTTGGTCCCTAGACCGAAGCCAACCCCCTAGCTCAAAATTGAAATTTCAAACTCCCTCTTAAGCACAAATTATGGCACATGAGAGGTTGGCAATCCACTCCTTGGACCAAACTGACAATGTGCACACTCAAAATAGATCAAAAAGCCCTCCCATTATGATCAATTGGATCAAAATGGCAAGAGCATTGCAGGCCATCCGATCCTTCAAGGGGATATACACTCCCCCTAATTCAATTCAATTCTCACTTGCCCTCTGTCGATTGAAGCTAAAGAACTCAGAGCAATCATTAGAGAGCACTCGCAAGCTTCTTAGAGGGGATTTGAATTCCCCATTTCTCAAGTTTTCATATTACAAAAATAAGAGAGCTTAATCCATTAGCCAATTTCTTCCATACTTCATTTCCTTCCAATTGCTCTTGCACACTTCGTCTAGGAGCTAAGTTGAGTGCACCTAAGCTTCTATTGGAGTTCCCCCAGCAAGGAAGGATCAAATTGGATCAAACCTAAAGCTCAAGTGAAGAGGAGTTGGTCCATACATCAATCCATTCAACCTCAAGTGCTCATACTCTCAGCAAGGCTTCATCTCAACCAGACGAAGCTTCTCCAAGGGAATCGAATGCTAGTGATCACCTCCGATGAGGTATGGGATTTTTCAATCACTAAACTCAATGTGGTGTGGAGCTTTATGAAAGAAATTTTCACCCCATTATTTTTTACCATTGGATTTGCCTCTCTCTATCTTTAAATGGTGTGGGCTGAATTTGGTTAGATTCCATGCTAGATCTAGCTTGGATCTTCCCCTTCATCATGGACGGTCTCTGTTGATCAAGGGGAAGAACATAGATCATCTGAGCCATCCATCCGTACATTTTAGATGGATGACTGAGATTATTAAGCATGTTTAGAAATCTATTTACCATTTTAAAATGCTGGGGAGATCCTTAGCTCGATCTTTGATCGATGATGAGGATTTAAAACAGGATTTAAGCGCCGCCAGCCATTTATGAGGTGACAACTTAAGTTACCCCCTCATGGCCCGATGCATATAAAGCGCACTGACTGCCGCCGCCACGTGTCGTGCCGTGAGATAGGGATTAGTTATGGATTAATAAAATGCATTAATTAATTCTAATTCACTTATAAAACTTTAAAAAATCTTAACTCTTTCTAGAAAATTCATAAAATTATGAAATAAACTCCTATAGATAGATAATTAAACCTAAAACATTTTAAATTTAAATTTTGATGAGTTTTAAATTATGTTTTTCTCTGAATTTAGGTTTTATTAAAAAGTATATTTTGCCAATTACTCTTTAATTAGGTTTCTGATTAATCCCAAATTTCTTGGGTAAGTTTTAGGGGATGACTTCTATCACCCCTAATTTTCTTGAAATTTATTGAAGGTTTGATTAGAATAATTGCATATGATTACCTTAATTACCCTTCTTATGTAATTAAGCATAATTAGGGTATGATTAGTGGTTTTAACCTATGATTAGGGTTGATTAAGGTCAGTTATAGTAAGTAGGAGGTTTATGGAATAATTTTGTGGCATTTCCCCTAAGCTATTCCCTAAATCCCCTCTTCTTTCCTTAATCTCCTCTTAATTAAGGGTTAATTCATTAATTATCCCCTTAATGAGAACTTAATTAATCTACTTTGGGTAGATGATTAGGTGTTTAATAGCCTAAGTTTAATTAAGGAAATCAAAGTACAACTCACATGAGTGAAAGGGTTTTTTGAAATTACTTAAGCTAAACCCCTTTGCTTAATTAACTTTTAATTGTGAGCCAAATTGCATTAGGCCTTTTCATTATTAGGTGCATTGCAAATTTAAAATTCCTTGTGGGTTTTATGTCATCTCATTGGATCATAATTATTTAGTTAATTCTTCTAAGGTGGTGTAGATAAGGGTTAATTAAGTTACTTAATTCATACCTTAACCTAATCAACACATAAAATGGATCTAATTACCTAAAAATTAAACAAAAATATCAAACACATGTGCGAATGGGTTAGGAACAACAAACTCACCTTACCTTTTTAAAATTAAATTAAACTTCAAACTAAACAAAATTTATTTTGAAATTCACTTCGATTTATTTTAAACTTTCTTATTCCATAAGAATGTCTTTAGGATCTAAGTGAAGTGAGTTTATTTACATGCTTTCATTACTTTGAATCTTTCCCTGACATGTTAAGTTGTATGTCATGTGATATCATGTATTCATAGTTTTAAAATTCAAAATTTAAAATGAAATTGTTTACTTTATGTCAAATTTGCATATGTTGGCTAAAGTAAAAAAATATTAGTGGCTATTATCACTAATAAATCTAAATTATTTTCAAAATACATAAATCAAATACCAAATATGAAAGTGTGCTACTTATACTATAATTATAAGCTTGCATGTGATAGATTATAAAGGTATGCTTAGAATAGGTTTCCTTTCTTTTCTATGTTAGCATAGTTTTGAATAGGAGTTGGTATGATGTAGGGTTCATTTGAAAAGAACCCAACACTTACTTAGTTTCATACCCTATTCATCCCTATGCTATCACTTAAGAAGGGTTAGCTATACTTGCAAACATAAATTGCATAAACAAAAATGAATCCATTAAACATTTTTTTTTTTGCATTTTCCTTTTCCATTTCATTTCTTTTATACATATGTTTGTATTTAAGGAAAGTGGTATATTAGTCTGGACAACCCCAAAGATTGTGAGGCTTTAAGTAGCCCTAAGTAGGTCTTGTACCTTACACTTCTAGTTAACAATAACGTTGTACTCACTTATATCTTTCTTACTTTCATATGTGTATGTGAAATTTTAGATAAGGAAAACCATCTATACTTAAGAAAAATCATGCATATTCAATTCCTAAACTTTATTAAATACATTACTTAGCATGCATCATAAAGTGTGTTAAATACTCTCATTCGCATGTATAGATATTCTTAGAGTCTATCCATATGCATGTTATATATGTTAGGAAAGAAACGAAGTAATGTGTGTTATGTGAATTTTGATTCATTTTATTTAATCATAAAATGTCTTTCTTCTTAAATAAGCTTTTTTTAGAGTTTATCAAAACATAGGATTGATTAAAAGATTTAATCAAAATGTTCACCTAAATAAAACTAAAGTGTGAATCTACTTTAAAAATTACTTAGGTTAGGGAAAGAAAGAGAAGTTCTCTTTTCTTTCCCTCTCTTTATAACTTTGTAATTAATTGTAGGATCCACTCAAACCAAATCAAAATATGAAATAAAATCAACCCAAAACACCTAAACAACTTAAATGAAACCCTCCTTTAAGTTAAAACATGTTCTTCATACTTAGAAAATTTAAACCTAAATCCATAACTAAGCATACCACATAAGCCTTCAAAACACACATTAGCCTAAGTCACCAGTTCTAGCTTTAGGTTAGGTCGGTGCATGGTTTGATGTTTATTTTATTTTATAATGTATGTTTTAGATTAGATGTTAGGATGTATGCTCATAGAAAGAATGGTAGGCATTCTTAGCCTAACTATTCTTTTCTGCAGGGAATTGTGCTTAAAGGGCGATATCATAAATAAAAATATAAATGCTTTTACTTACAGGTGCTTTATACCCCTAAGCATAATCCATAGGTCAGGTGGACTTAGTCACCCATGTGCATGGGTGATTAAGTCCAATATACATGCTTGAGATTTGTGTGGTTTGTTTTAACTAACCTTTGTTTTGTAGGTGTTAGTTAGATTTCCACTTTTTCCTTTTCATGTAAAAATTTATGTAATTATGATTTTGGAATAATAGTTATGGGAATTAGGATGAGCATTGGTCATAAGATCCTATCTTATGCACCATGTGAAGCCTTGGAGCATCTACCATCTAACGATCCAAAAGAAAGAACCTAAGGAAGAAAGAAGAAAAAGAAGAAGAAAGAAGAAATAAAGCTTGAAGACCCTCATAAAAATGAATTCCTTGCTTAATTGTAATTCAATTCATTTGCAATCCAGGTTGTATTTGGGCAGAGCTCGGCTACCCAATTTGATATTCT
Organism: Cymbidium sinense; assembly: GCA_021442155.1. Taxonomy (NCBI): domain Eukaryota; kingdom Viridiplantae; phylum Streptophyta; class Magnoliopsida; order Asparagales; family Orchidaceae; genus Cymbidium; species Cymbidium sinense. The sequence continues at coordinate 30,382,752 of CM038222.1, forward strand.
CGGGTTTGTGTAGTGGTGCTTGACCACAAAAGTCATTTATTCTTTTTGTGATTAGCTTTATAAATTGATTGATGATTTGTTTAGCTTTTGCATTAAGTGGTATGATTTTTCTAGTTTCATTCTTGCTTTAGGTATGGCCTGGATATGGATTAGGTTCTTTAGGAAAAAAAAATATTTTACCCAACTTAACAATTCAAATTCAAATTAAACACCTCATAACCTCACCTAAAGCTTAGGTTTAAAATCAAGATAAAAGAATTAGCAACCTCTTAGCTGGATGAGTATTTCATTTATAATATCACGCACAAATGTATCTTATTTCACTCTTGATTGGAAGGCTTCCACCATTGCTAGAAAAACTTGGCTTGACTTTTGAGAGCCATGGTGGAAACACACCTCCTTCCTTCTCACTGATTTTGGCCAATAATTTGATTTCTCATGCATTAGTCATATGAATCCTGTTAGCCTGAGTCAAAATAATTATCCAAAAGAAAAATAAAATAAAATTTGAAATGCATTAGATTTAGGTCATTTGAAGCATGCCCTTTACATGATTTAGTTTCTTTAGGGAGTGAGTTTAAGGACTTAATCTCTTTCTAAATAATAAGAACCTAGCTATCTTGCATAAGCATAAAGACTTGCCTACATGTATTTTAAAATCGTGAGGAGTTAGCGGCACCCTAGTTGTCTGGTTTGTCCTTTCATGTGAAGGCAAACCAATCACCCATTTTTCTCCTTAGATTTAGGTTGTGTTTTCAGCACTTGTCGAAGCTCCCGAGATTTAGGTTCTGAGGTTATTTCTCCCCTTTGCGTGTTATAAGCATAATTCCTCACCTCTTAGGCACTTCCTTAATCTTGTGTAAAGGAATCATAAGTCCTAAACTTCTAATAAAAAAATGTAACTTAAACAAACTAAATCAATTTCTAAAATGTAAAGCCCAAATATAGGATAGTCTAAGATGCTCGCTAGGTTTTCTAGCATCGTGGGCATCTCCTACTTATCTCCCATTTTGTCTTCGATAATAACTCCCTCTTTTGATCAATCCCATTTGATCTACAAAAAACATAAACTAATTGATTGATATCCCTTTCCTATTGAAATCTTCAAAGATAACGATCATTTACATTAATCAAGAGTTTTCCTAAGGGATCCCGTCCTTTAGGATGTAATTAACTGTGGGGACTTGCCCCTATAGGGAACTTAACGAACCCAATTTAAAATAAACTCTGCTTTACTTTTCCTAATAAAGTAGGGGAAGAATCTCCCGTATATATGTAGACCCATCATCCTTAGGAGTCCTTATTAAGGTGATTAGGTCCATTAAAGGGTAGTGTCTTCTATCTTTCAAGATAATACACTATTTCTTTGATGACGTACTCGATCATCTGAATAAGTACATCTACAGATCTGCATGGCATCCTAAAAAGATGAATTTTTATGGTGTCTTGCCTTTTCTTTCTCCCCACAGATTTGAAGGCAACTCCTAATAGAAATTTTAAACCCCTTTTCAAAAATTAAAACTTCAACAATCATATTTCAAAATTTTCTAAACATATTTGGAACCTCAGTTAACATACCTAAATTTGTTAAGTGAAGTCTCCAAATTCAAATTTCAAAATTTTCAAATAAAATTTTGACACTTCATTTAACATACCCAAATTTGTTAAGTGAAGTCTCCAAATTTAAAAATTCAAAAAATTTTAAAACACATTTGGAAGTCCATTTAGCATAATCAAATTTGCTGAGTGAAGTTTCCAAATCCAAAATTAAAATCAACAATCATATTTCAAATATTTTTAAAACTCATTTTGAAACTTCATTTAACATACCCAAATTTATTAAGTAAAGTCTCCAAATTTAAAAATTCAAAAATTTTCAAAACACATTTGGAACTCCATTTAGCATAATCAAATTTGCTAAGTGAAGTTTCCAAATACAAAATCAAAATCAATAATCATATTTCAAAATTTTATAAAACACAAAAAACTAGTTTCATGCTCTCTCAGGATTAGACAGAGAGGATGCCAAGAGGATTTGATCGTCACCTCCTCTAGTGGTGCACTTACAGCCAGCAATTTTTAGGAGTAGGAGGTCGTACATCGGCCTCCACTCTATTCTATGCCAGATAAGTGGAGCATATGTACACTCAGACACAGTTTCACCTTCAATCTGTTACCTGCCACAGCATAGGGAGGCGATTCATCAAGAGAGGGCCCGTGAGGCTCAAACATCACATATTACTAGCAGAGAGTGACGGAGGTTCAACCGTCAGTTGGCCACTTTTGCTTTAGTTGACTTTCTAGCTCGGCGTGCTACTTGCACCAGCCATACTGATAGTATTCTTCTCACGAAGACCAACCACCATAAGAGGGCAATTCCTGTGCACAGAGAGTCGGTGGTGTCTCCACCCCACCACTAAACCCCTCATCTGCCATCGCCAGTACAGGTTGCAGCATCTCCCATTTCGTCTAAGGCCATGAAGGCTGCATCTAGGGAAAAACATACCCCGTTGGTGATCTGGCTATGGCCAAGGGATCCTACTCCTCCTACACCACCCATTGTGGTAGAGCCAAGCTCTCTTACTTGACTGTCTGCCCCAGTGGTGGTGCAAAAGAAGTGGCGACCCTGAAGCATCATGGTCATTACTTCACCAACTCCACCCATACAGTCGGATGTGGACATGGGGACAGTTATCATAGATATTCTAGATGACAGTTCAATTACAGCAGTGGTAGAGGATCATCCTAGGATTGTTACTCCTATTATAGCTAGTATCAGTCAGAAGTATCATTCTTCTAGTGAGTACAGTCTACACAAGATTGACTCCCCAGTGATAAGCGAGGTTTGATGCCTCTCAGTTCATGATAGTGATCACATCAGTTAGCCTAAATTCTTTGTACCTACTGAGTTAGATCATTCCTTGGATGAGATAGTTGCACATTATTTTATGGAGAAGAAGGAGATCTTGGGGTATGCCTAGTCCGATGAAGAGAGAGTCAGCTTCGATCTCAATGAAGATGACTTGATGGGGGATTCAGCTAGAGTATGCATGGTAGATACTAGAGGATCTCTTCTTAGGCAATAACATGTCATGTAAGGTGATGATGTTGATCAAGAGGACACCGCAGAATCACCCCAACACCTCTAACTTCAATTGAGGTAAAAGGACGTGAAGATTGATAGGATGACACATTAGCTGCAGGACTTCTTAGAAGTAGTGTCAGTGCTTTAGAAACAAGCCTCTCCAATTCATCCTATTACAGTCGATGTCAGTCAGCCTGAGCTAATGCATGTCTTAGACCCAGTTAAGACTTTACCTCCCGTTGAGCAAGGTAGCATTAGCCTATATAGGAAGGTAGTGGAAAGTACCTCCATACAAGAAAAATATATAAAATCCATGATTGAGCAGCAGGTGAAGGAAGCTTTGGCTCAACCCCGGTGTGGATCATCAGTTCTAAAGGGTGGACCCTACCTAGAAGAATTCGATGCTATCCAATATCCCAAGTGTTTTATGCCTCCTTCCTTCAAAAGCTTCGATGGCATTGGGAATCTGAGGCAGCATATAACTCACTTCAAGGCTAGTTATTGTAACACAGCGGGGAGCGATGCTTTACTCTTTAGACTCTTTGTCAGTAGCCTAGTGGGTATTGCTTTCAAAATTTGTTGGAGCTCAATAAAGGGTTACTTTAGGTGATCTCGTTGTAGCACAACAACACTCCGATGAGTCACTTATTGATTATATTCTTCGATGGCGTAACCTGAGTATGAAGTGTGAAATGCAACTGTCTAAACAACATGCCATTGAGATTCTCTTAAAGAATATCCATGGTCGGGTCACCTTCATGCTTAAGAGCTTCACTATCAATACATTTAAGAAGCTAATCAACAAGGCGGCTAGTCTACAAGGAGAGGCCAAATAATTGCCTTTTCAAGATCAGTTACCTAAGCAGAAGCCATAGAAGGTTTATGAAAAGAAGCCAGGAGCAGAACAAGTTGATTGATAAGGGAAGCGACCAGAGATCAAATATGAACTCATGACCTCCTTTGCACCACCGAGGCGGTATACCATCCTCCACCCGGCCTCCACGCCACCGCCTCATCCATACCATCAGCAGCAAAGGCATGCATATCGGCCACCAGGTAACTATGGTCCACCTACTCTTTTAGATAAGTTAAACAAACCTTATTCTATTAAAAGGGAGGTAATTAGGATGATCTTTAAGAATCTCTTAAAGAAACCTAATTTTCAGCTACCCGAGCCTAGGAGGCTGGAGGAAGTAAGCAAAAGTCATGATCTAAACTTTTGCCCTTACCACCGTATGCTAGGCCATGTTTTGAAGGATTGCTTCACATTTAAGGACTGACTTGAACATAGTTTCAAGACTGGTGTTGTAGGAATATCTTGTGGAACAACCTTCTAGTTCCATTAGGGTAATCCTAAGGGATATATGTGATCCTGCCAAAACCAAAGAAGGCTGGGACATTTCTTTGTCTAAAAACTCCAAGAAAATAATTCAAAAGATTAAGAAGCTTTCCTTGTAGGTGCCTGAGTCAGCTCAAACCTCCAACACCGAAGAACGTTTGCAAGTTGCTAGTGCCAACTCTAGGAAAGTGGGAGCTCAGCAGTAGTAGCAATAGCAGCATGTGTCAACCCGGGATAGCCCTTTAGCTTAGCCATGTGTGTCGACCTCCAAGCCTTCTTCCCACCGCGCAACTTCTACCCCTATTCTCTTCTATTTCTTCTATTAGTAGAACTTTTGTATCAGTGAATAAGGGCATCAAATCCCTTACTCCACTCACTCTACTTGACTTCTACTTTGTACCTCCAAATAATTTCAAGAAATTGAAGAATAAAGCTAGCTTGAATTACATCTATGTCTCTTCTGATGAGTTGTCTTCTTCTATTCCTAACTATAACTCTTCAAGTCTAATTAACTATAATAATTCAATCTTCCTCTTTTTGATTCAGAGTTGAACTTTCCAACTCTGAATACTATGGGTTCACCTCTTGAGATAGACTTGGAATCATCTGATTTTAAGAGTACCATAGGAGAAGCTGTAGGTGAGCCCGAAGTGTAGCTAGAACCTTCTACCACCTTGCCTCAAGAGATTACCAAAGTCAACCTCCATAGTGGCAAGGTTCAACCTCCTAGCGACACCTCATGATGAGGAAACAAGTCAATTGATGCGAAGATGAAGCCCTTCCACAGGATGCTCCACCCTTGGATATACTTGTGGAAGACCAGCTTAAGGTGGACTACAACATCCTTTCTCATCTAAGAAAGTTGACATCTGAGCTAAGCATATACGATGCCCTTATCTTATCCAAAGAGATGAGGGAGTCACTAATCAAGGCTCTCCTTGATCTTGAAATATGCCTAGCTCAGCTGACCACTATAGGTGAGGAAGCACATTATGCAAGAGAATCCCAAGGGATCACCTTCACAGATGAAGACCTTCTACTAGGGGACTTGGAGCACAACCATCCCCCATACATCACAGTCGACATGGACAGGTTTTGACTCTCTCGGGTTCTTGTGGATTCAGATGCATTCGGTGAATATTATGAGTTTAAAGACCCTTTTCTATTTGAAGATCAACATCTCTACACTCTGAGGAGATAGGATGATGTTGAGAGGATTCAAGTGAGCGGGCTTTAGGTTCTGTAGTGTTGCCGTTGGAGATTGGTGACTGGAAGACTGAGGCCAAGTTATACATCATTGATTCAAATACTCCTTTCACTTCTTTGCTTGGTGGGCCTTGGATAGATTAGAACAAGATTGTTCCATCCTCCCTTCATCATTGCATCAAGTTCAGAAAAGATGGAATTGAGTACAGTGTCAACGGGGATGAAAAGCTATTTTCAGTTAGAGAGCTTGAGATTAATGAGGATGCAACCTACTATCTTCCTTAAAACACCCTTTCTCGTTAACTTGGACAAAATTCAAATGTAAATATGAAAATAAAAGAAATTGAAGCAAAAGAAAAGATAAAAGAAAATGAAAAGAAAAATAAAAGTCCAAGTGAGCAAGAAAGGAGAATTGAAGAAGTAGATCTGCATATCACATTCCACCCACAGTTCATTCCATCATATGGACATGTGGGTAGGATGGCTCAACCTCTACTAAGCAGAGGCAGAGATAGAAACATAGGTAGTTCCAGAGGTGAGAGACCCCTAGTTGGCCTTCAACCAATAGAGGTTGTGTTTCAGTTCATAGGAGTACCTTATTATTCATATAGACTTGGAATCAAGCTTGGAGGATGAGTCTAATGTGATTAGTATATCAGCCAACCCCTCTCAGTGGGTACCATTGGAGGTGACTTTTGATCTAGCTAGAGACGAAGACCAGGCCTCCAAGCAAAGCAAAGTATTCAAATCTGGTTTATGTGAAATTATTAGACAGAAGTTGGGAACCTTAGATCTTACCTCAGTCACATCTCAAAAATTTGAATATTTAGTAGTTAAGGAAGTTCCTAAGTCTTCCAATGACACAAAGCAAAAGAGGTTCTTTTTAGGTTCATCATCTTCAATTCCAGAGCTTGATGTAGGACTTGAGGAAGATACTTTTAAAGAATTAATGGAATTACCTTTTGACTTTTACTCGCCTTGTGTTAAAAATCTTATACATAAAGGTTTAGCTCCTTACACATGGTCCAAGCATAGGTCAGAATATTTCAAAAAGCTATGGAATAATACAGGCAGGGAAGCACAATCGAGAGCAGGACTAAGATTCAGTATAGTGGGTATGGTCGATGATGAAGATTATTGCCTAGTTGTTACCAACCATTTAGAATCTGATAGGTTCTTCTCACACATCCCTAACTCTTATGAGAATGTGTGTTTATAAACTTCAAATTATCCAGATGATCTCCAAGTCAAAGTGGTACTGCCAAAATTCAGAAGAAACCCATTCAATAATCAACAAGCCAAAAGAAATCAACCTCGGGAAAGAAGAAGATCCTCGCTTGATGTACATTAGTTCATTGTTGAATGAAGAAAAAACTAATGACTTAGTTAGGCTATTGACTGAGTTTAAAGACTGCTTCACCTGGAGTTATGAAGAAATGCCCAGATTATCTCCTGACATAGCAGTCCACAAGCTAGCAATAGACCCTAATATTACCCTTATTAAGCAAGCTCCTAGACGCATATAATTAGAGATTGAACAACAAGTCATTTCTGAAGTCAAAAAATTGATCGATGTTAGTTTCATGAGGGAAGAAAAATATCCTACTTGGTTAGCTAGTATCATCCCAGTTAAGAAGAAGAATGATTAAATTCACATTTGCATCAATTTTAGGGACTTAAACAAAGCATGTCCTGTGGATGAGTTTCCTCTTCCTATACTAGAGTTAATCGTGGACATTGCCTCATCTCATACAGTCTTCTCTTTTATGGATGGGTCATCTGGCTATAATGAAATCAAGATGTCTCCTAAAGATGAAAGAAACATTACTTTTAGAACCCTGATCAGAATCTTCTATTATAGGATCATGCCTTTCGACCTTAAAAATGCTGGTGCTACATACCAACGGGCCAAGACTTAGATCTTCAATGAACTCATCCACCATCAAGTTGAGTGCTACATTGATGATCTAGTAGTCAAGAGCAAAGAAAAGGAAGACCACTTCTTTAACTTGGGAGTAGTTTTTGAACGATTAAGACAATATAACCTCAAAATGAATCCCCTGAAGTGTGCATTCAAAGTCGCTTCAGGAAAATTTCTTGGGTTTATTATTCAACATCGAGGAATAGAAATAGATCCTGAAAATATTAAAGCTATCTTTGAAATGCCACCTCCTAAGAGTTTAACTCAACTCAGATCCTTTCAAGGATGGCTAGCGTATCTAAGACACTTTATCTCAAACTTATCAGAGAGATGCAAGTTATTCTTAACACTTGTCAAAAAGGATGCCAAGTTCAAGTGGGATGACAAGTTCCAGCATGCATTCGAAGACATCAAAGAGGACTTGGTGAAGCCTCCAGTTCTAGCAGCCTATATCATGGGAAGGCTGCTGATCCTTTACACTACTACATGACACTCTCATGCTCTGTTGGCTCAAGCCAATGACGAAGGGAAGGAAAGCGCACTCCACTACCTCAGTCATCATCTGATTCTTGCTGAAGCAAACTATCCACCTATTGAGAAACATTGCCTAGCTTTGATCTTTACATCTCAGAAGCTACGACACTACATGCTTTCTCATAAGGTGAACTTGATCTCTCGAATCAACCCACTACAGTATCTCATGACATGGCCAAAGCTTTCCGAATGTTTGGTTCATTGGTTCATGATTCTCTCAAAGTTTGATATCACATTCGTACCCCTTCATGCGGTAAAAGGTCAGGCACTAGCAGATATCTTAGCAGCACACCCACTTCCTGTTGATTCTTCGCTTAGTAATAATCTCCCCGATGAACAAATCATGAACTTAGGGAAGGCTAGAAATTACCGATGGGAGTAGTATTTTGATGGTGCTACTTCTTTTCTTAAAGGTGAAGTGCCACGATCTATTCTCCCAGGAAAGGCAGGGGTAGAAATAGTTCTTCTATCTCCAAACTGTGATGTGATGAGATTCTCATATTATCTTTCCAACCCCTACACCAACAATGAAGCTGAGTATGAGGCTTTGATTGCTAGTTTGGAGTTAGCCATCACTATTAGTGTCAATAGCATCAACATCTTTATAGATTCTCAATTGGTCATCAACCAGATTACCAGGTCCGACCAAGTCCTCAAACTCAAGCTTCATCATTACTACGAGTATACCATGAAGATTTTGGCCTAGATTCCCAAAGTCACCATCTACAAAGTTCCCCGAGTAGAGAACACAGTAGTAGATGCCTTGGCCAAACTTGTCAAAGAATTGGCATGTCCGGAAGATGAGTCCATTTCTATAAGGGTCCAAAATAGACAAGTCCTATCCCTTATTGATGTCAAACTCATCAAGAGACTTTCTCTTGAAGGGGGTTTTGTCATTGCCAAAATGGACAAGAAGATAGATTAGAGGCAACCATTCATAGATTACTTGAACACTGGCAAACTACCTCAAGAGAAATCACAAGCCCATTAGGTGAAACAGAGAGCTCTCTCGTATGCTCTTGTTGATGACAGCTTGTATCGACAGTCTTTTGACCAAATGTGGTTACATTGTTTAGAAAAATAGGAAGCCCGTGGCATTATAACTGAGGTACACTCAGGTCTATGTGGAGCTCATCAATCTGGTCCGAAGATAAAGACAAAAATCAAAATACTTGGATACTACTGGCCTTCTATGATCACAGATTGTATGGACCTAGCTAGGAGATGCCATCAGTGTCAGGTGCATGGTGTGGTCCTCTACCAGCCACCCAACATTCTACACCCTACATTGACTTCATGGCCATTTGAGTGTTGGGGTACCGAAATTGTAGGTCCGATCGATCTTTCATCTTCTAAGGGGCATCGATTCATCTTAGCTGCCACCAACTACTTTTCCAAGTAGGCAAAAGCCATGCCTCTCAGAGAGGTCACATCTCACCATGTGCTTTAGTTTTTTAGGAACTATATCTTATATAGGTTCAGGGTGCCTTGATAAATTATACTTGATAATGGTACTGCATTCAAAAGCACGAAGATCAACAGCTTTCCCAGAAGACATTATATAGATTGGAGATACTCCACCATCTACTACCGTAGAGCTAATGGCTTAGCAGAAGCATTCAATAAAACTCTCATCGAGATACTGAAGAAGACTCTTGATGATAATAAATGATAGTAGAGCGAGCAGTTGGTTGAAGCTTTGTGGGCCTACCGCCCCACATACTAAACTCCAACTCAGTCTACCTTATTTTCCTTAGTGTATGGGTCCGAAGTAATTCTTCCCTTAGAAGTTCAACTCCTGTCACTAAGGATAGCATTAGGTAACAAGATCACTACAAAGCATAATACAAAGTTGCAGTTAAAAGAGCTCGAAGGTTTGGAGGAGAGTTGCTTACGGGCATGCCAAAATCTCGAGTTGTACAAGGATAAAATGATTCAAGCTCATAATAAGCTGGTCCACCCTAGGTCTTTCTGAGTAGGAGAACTTGTGTTAGTCCTAAGGAGACCAATTGTTGCCCGTCGAAAGATGGGAGGCAAGTCTGAACCCACTTGGGAAGAACCCTATGTCATAGAGAAGGCCTATTAAGGAGGATCTTATTTGCTTATTGATTATAAAGGGGAAGACCCGATGTTTCCAATTAATGGGCTCTATCTAAAGAAATATTACCCATAAAACAAAACTTGTTTAAAAATAATCATTAATAAAAAGAATAAAATCTGATTCTATTCATCAAATCTTCTCTTCTTTGAAGTGTTGTTTATTTGTCTTGCAAATCCATCGTGATGTGCTTAGGGTAGGTATAAGAGTCCCCCAGTGGCATCCTAACCCTCTTTCACAACACAAACATAATCTCCCGATGCTATTAGAATAGTTATGAGGGAACCTAAGAGGCATCCTATTTCAATTAGCATAACTAAGTTAGGTGTGAGAGAACCCAAGCAACATCCTTTCTTAGTGGGAATCCTTGTTACCATCCATGCATATTTTCTTAATTCCCCAGCATATTTTAAGGTAGGTGTAAGAGTCCCCCAGAGGCATCATATTTTTTTAACACATGCACAACAACAAACACAAATCTTTTGTCTTGAGCTACTTGATGTGGGAGTAAGCCCTTACGGCACTCACTCATTAGCTGCTCTAGGTTATGTCTACATACTACCTCGCTAGTATGTCACCCCAATGGTCTCTTACTTTGGAGGATGTGAGTCCTCATGCTTTCTTCTTAACTTGACCATTACAAACCAATGAGCACCTTGTTAGTATGGTAGTCTTCAATGTCCAACTAGTAAGCTACCTCATGTTGACTTTATGTAAGAAGATATGAGTCCCCGTGCTTTCTTCTTGAACTAGCCATCATGCACTAACTAGGTTGAGTATATTTTAGGTTTAGGATAAGTCCCCTAGAGTCTCTTTTCCTCTTGACTACTCTTGAGTTGATCTGAGTCCCCCAGAGGAATTCACTCAATAGTCACCCTAGGTTGGATAGCACCTGTCAAATCAAAGATAGATTAGCCTAGCAATCAGTTACGCTATAGGAGAATATGAGTCCTTGACCTTTCTTCCTAGGCTGATTGTTACAAACAGACAGGCACCTTAGGTTGGTTGATGTTTGCTATGCTGATAGCAACTCACCTAATGAGTACACCACTCTTGGCAGATATGAGTCCCCAAGGTTTCTCCTTGAGTTGGACACCGAATAAATATTGGATTTATGACTAGCCATGTTATTTTTTCCAGGGTGTTGGATTAAGCCCTTACCGGCCCCATCCCCTGTGGGCACTCTATTTGGATCAAGTCCTTTGAGACCCCATTTAGACACTACCTGATATACTTCAGATTGGACAGTTCCCCTTCCTAGTAGCCACCCTTGTGGTTGGAAAATTTGTTTAGCAAATGCGAAAATTTTCTTTTGGATCAGAAAATCTAAGATAAGTCTAGGCTGATATAAGCTCCTTCTCAGTAAGATCCCTCGCAAATGAACAGGGTCCATTATAAACAAACTAAAATAAAACAAATAAAGTTTTCGCTTTTGGATTAGGAATTCAAGGCTCCAAAGGGCTCCTTCTCCCAAGCAGGCATCCTATCTTTAGGATAGTGTCAGCAGAACTCCCTATAGGAATTTTCTGACTACTTGAGTTGAGATAAATCCCTGGGTCGGTACTCACTCTATAGTCACCCTTAGGTCGGGTTCAATCTATTTATCCACAAGCAGGTTACCTTGGCAATCATTCTGCTTTAAAAGATATAAGACCATGACACATTCTTTCTAGCATGATTGTCATAAATCGACGGGCAGCCCTAGGTCGAGTTCAATTTATTGCCCAAAGTAACCGATCACCCCAGTGATCCCTTCTAGTGGAAGATGTGATTCCTCGAGCTTTCTCCCCTCCAATTGATCATTACATATCAAAAGGCACTCATTTGATTGGATAGGTCTCCCATTGGTCAGGAAGCTACTCCCTTTGGTTTAGCAAATCTAAGATAGGTCTAGGCTTCTATAAGCTTCTTCTTAATTTGATCCATCACAAATTGACAAAATCCACAAAATAAATAAAAAAAAAATGAAATCTCTCTTGACTATTCTTGAGCTGATTTAAGTCCCCCAGTGACATTCACTCAATAGTCAGCCCTAGGCCGAGTTCAATTTATTGCCCAAAGCAACCAATCACTCCAATGGTTCCTTATTTCTAGAAGATGTGAGTCCTCATGCTTTCTTCTTAAGACTTAACCATTGTGTACCAAAAGGCATTCCCCTTTGTTGGATGGTCCTACCTTGTGGTTGGTAGACTACTAACTTTGAATTGGTAAATTTGAATTAGTTTTAGGCTTCCTTGACCCCTACTCAGTGTAGTTCATCGCAAACTTATGGAATCCATTATAAATAAACAAACAAATTTTAAAAATGAAATCAATCTTAACTATTTTTGAGCTGATTTAAGTCCCCTAGTGGCATTCACTCAATAGTTAGCCCTAGGTTGGGTTCAATCTGTTGCCCTGGCAACTGATAGCCCCAGTGGCCTCTTATTTTGGATGATGTGAGTCCTCGTGCTTTCTTCCTAACTTGGCTGTTGCATACCGAAAGGCATCCCTTTGGTTGATTAGTCCTACTATGTGTTCAGTAGACTACCCCTTTGGATTGGTAAATCTGAATTAGGTCTTAACCTCCATGGTTATCCCTAGGTTGGGCTCAATCTGTTTCCCTGCCAACTGATCGCCCCAGTGGCCTCATATTTTGGATGATGTGAGACCTCATGCTTTCTTCCTAACTTGGCTGTTGCATACCGAAAAGCATCCCTTTGGTCGATTAGTCCTACTATGTGTTTAGTAGACTACCCCATTGGATTGGTAAGTCTGAATTAGGTCTTAGCCTCCATGGCTCCTATTCAGTACAATCCATTGTAAACCAACAGGTTTCATGTCAAAATTCAAACCTAACAAAATTTGAAACTAATACAACCTCTTCCTTAGTGGAACAAATCAAATATGTTTTCTCCTCAGTGAGAATCAAATCAAACTTTTCATCCCCTTGTGGATGACTTGAACCTGCTTCCCTAGTGGAAGGTTCACACTCTATCCCTTAGTGGATTTTTCCCTCTCTCTTATGTCTTAGACATAAGTAGAGCCACATTGCAGTAAGCTCTGGATTCTTTCACTTGGGTTAAGTATAGATTTTTTCTATTAGTACTTGTGATCTTTCGGTGTTGTTGATTATTTTGGTCAACACCAATACATGCGGTGTTCCTTGTCAGTCACGCCATGCCTATTAAGTTCCCTTTGTTGACCTCATTTTTAGAATGAGCTCTCAACCCTCTCCATCTTAGACATAGGACCTCCTCTTAGACATTAAGAGTTCCTTAGTCTTAAGACACATCTAGTGATTAGGTGGACACTCAAACCTAGCCATAGAAGACTTAGAAGAGTTAGCCATAGGAATAGGTCATGCCTTAGGGGTGTTAGGAAAATTTCTTACCCTTAGCTTAAACCATTCCTCACTTTCATTCTTTCAAGTCAAACTCCAAATCAATTCTATTTCATTTTCTCCAAATTCAAATCAACTCCATTATTGAAATCCATGATTCAAACCCATGATCAAAATCCATCAAAAATCCCTAAGTCCAAATTTTTTCGAAGTCCTTAACCTTCCCTTAAGGACTTAACCAAAATCATGATTCTAAAACCAATTGAAATCTTTGAGATTTTCTCATAACTTATTTATATTCTCATTTATAGGCACATATATAAATGAAATATAAATTTAAACCCATCAAATCAAATTCAAAATTCAAAATCAATTCATAAAATTTTCCTTAAATCCCTTAATTTTCCATTAATGGATTTAGCCTAAACCTTGATCAAATCACTTCAAACTCATGGGATTTTTTCAAAAACTTATTTATATTATCATTTATATTCTCATATTTAAATAAAATATAAATATAAATCAATCAAATCCAACTCACAAAATTAAATTCCAATTTAAAATTCTCTTAAATCCTTTAAATTCCCTTTAATGGATTTAACCAAATTTTGATCAAATCACTTCAAACTCATGGGATTTTCTCAAGTACTTATTTATATTCTCATTTTTATTCTCATATATAAATGAAATATAAATATTAATCAATCAAATCCAACCACAAAATTAAATTCTAATTTAAAATTCCCTTAAATTCTTTAAATTCCCTTTAATGGATTTAACCAAAATTTTGATCAAACCATTTCAAACTCATGAGATTTTCTCAAAACTTATTTATATTCTCATTTATATTATCATATGTAAATGAAACATAAATATAAATCAATCCAATCCAATTTGAAAATTTCCTTAAATCCTTCAAATTCCCTTTAATGGATTTAACCTAAATCATGATTAAACCACTTCAAATCTTTGAAATTTTCTCATGATCAATTTATATTCTCATTTATATTCATATATATAAATGAAATATAAATTCAAATAATTAAAACCAATTCCAAAAATTAAACTCAAATCAACTCAAAATCCAATCGAAGCCTTTCAAATCAAAATCTTGAACCTAGCCAAATCACTTACAAATTAAGCCAAACTCTTGATTTTCTCTTATGGTTCAATCAACCCTACAATCATGAGCTCATATATAAATCTAAACTTTAATCAAACAATCAAAACCCAATTCAAAAATCAAACCCAAAACCCATTCTTATTCTTCTTTTGAATATGAAATTTTCAAATGGATCAAAACCCATGTGACTTCAAATCACTTGTAAATGGATTTAAATTTCAATCATAAGTACATATACAAGATCAATTAACTTCAAATCAAGCTTTGACCAAGCCATTTGACCTACTTAGGCTCACTTGACCCAAAGTGACCTACAGTACCTTTATGAGCCAACTTTTGATCTTAACTAAATTGGATTGAACCAAACTCATATATCCTTCTCATCATGATCAAAAATCATCATGGGATGATCAATCAATCAAATTGGGTCAAACCAAGTCAAACCTAAGGATTGACTAAGTCAACAATTAACCTAAAATGAAACCTTACATAGCCAAATTCTACCATATGCCAAATTGATTAAAACCATTGTTCTAAGTTGACTCATGACCTATGTTTGAACTTGACGAAGCCAACATTTGAGCCTAACCTAGCCCAATTGGTCAACTTCACCCAAGTTGACCCATTTTGACCTAAAGGGTCAAAATGTGTAAAAACTTGATCTAAGCCTAATTGATTGAAACCAATGGGCCAAGTCCATTCCAACTCACTTGTGGAACTTGATCAAAGCCTCAATTGGCCACTAGACCTAACCTAGCCCAATTGACCTTAGACCCAACATGACCTAAAGGGGTCATGTTGAGCCAAAATTGAACTTAACCTGAATGGATTGGAAATAAAGATACCAATCCACTACATATGAATAAGCTAACCTAAACCTATCCTTGACCTACCTCAAATAGGTCAAATGGGTCAAATAGGTCAACTTGACCCATTTGACCTAAATGAAGTCAAATGAGCCAAATCCAAAACTATACCAAATTGAATCAAACCAAAGCCACCAAAACATTTCAAATGGTCTTATGAACTTGATCCAACCCTTGGTTTGACCCAATTTGACCTATTGGTCAACTTGACCCAAGTTGACTCATTCGACCTAAATGAAGTTGTATGAGCCAAATCTAAAACAATACTAAATTGAATCAAACTA
This sequence comes from Cymbidium sinense, assembly GCA_021442155.1. Classification (NCBI taxonomy): domain Eukaryota; kingdom Viridiplantae; phylum Streptophyta; class Magnoliopsida; order Asparagales; family Orchidaceae; genus Cymbidium; species Cymbidium sinense. The sequence continues at coordinate 30,398,530 of CM038222.1, forward strand.
AAGGCACCAAAACATTTTAAATGGTCATATAAATTTGACCCAACCCTTAGTTTGACCCAATTTGACCTATTGGTCAACTTGACCCAAGTTTACCCATTTTGACCTAAATGGGTCAACATGAGCCAAACCCTATCAAATGAATTCCAAATCCAATGAAACTTGGCCAAACCTAATTTCTCCACATACCCAACATGTCCAAAGTGGAAAAATAGAAAAATGAGCATCCTACCCCTAGGCCATAGAACAAATTTTGGCTTAACCTTTAGGTAATTTGGTCATACCCTCTTCACAATCACTTAAGGCTTTCCTAAAAGCTCAAGGGGACTTAGTGATGAGCGATGCACCCAACCCAATAGGTTTGGGTCAGCCCATTTGGTCCCTAGATGAAACCTAGCCCCTAGCTAAAAATTGAAATTTTGAACTCCCTCTTAAGCTCAAATTAAGGCACATGGGAGGTTGGCAATCCACTCCTTGGATCAAATCGAACATGTGCACACTCAAAAAAAAAAAAAGTCAAACAGCCCTCCCAATATGATCAATTGGATGAAAATGATAAGAGCATTGTCGGCTGTCCGATCCTTCAAGTGGGAGATATACTCCCCCTAATTCAATTCAATTCTCACTTACCCTTTGTCGATTGAAGCTAAGGAACTCAGAGCAATCATCAGAGAGCACTCTCAAGCATCTTAGAGAGGATTTGAATTCCCAATTTCTCAATTTTGCATAGTTCAAAAATAGGAGACCTAAATCCATTAGCCAATTTCTTCCATACTTCATTTCCTTCCAATTGCTCTTGCACACTTCGTCTAGTAGCTAAGTCAAGTGCACCTAAGCTTCAATTGGAGTTCCCACAGTAAGGAAGGATCAAAATCAATCAAAGTGGAAGCTCAAGTGAAGAGGAGGTGGTCCATACATCAATCCATTCAATCTTAAGTGCTCATACTCTCAGCAAGGCTTTGTCTCAACTAGACGAAGCTTCTCCAAGGGAATCAAGAGCCGTTGATCACCTCCGGTGAGGTATGGGATTTTTTTATCACTATAATCAATGTGGTGTAGAGTTTTGTGAAAGAAATTTTCACCCCATTGATTTTTGATCATTGGATTTGTTGCTCTCTATCTTTAGATGGTGTGGGTTGAATTTGGTTTGATTCCATGCTAGATCTAGCTTGAATCTTCCCATTGATCATGGACAGTCTCTGTTGATCAAGGGGAAGAACTTGGATCATGTTAGTCATCCATGCACGCATTTTAGTTGGGCGCTGAGATTATTCAGCACATTTAGAAATCTATTTACCCTTTCTAAAATGCGGGTTAGCCATCCAATCCTTGATTGGATGACGAGAATTTAGCACTTGCATCACCGCCATCATTTATGAGGTGATAACTTAAGTTACCCCCTCACAATATCACGCGTATAAAGCACACTGACCACTGTGGCCATGCTACATGTCGTGAACCAGGGATTAGTTAGGGATTAATAAAATGCATTAATTAATTCATAATTCACTTAGAGAACTTCAAAATTTTATAACTCTCTAGGAAATTCAAAAAATATGAAATAAAATCCAATGGATAGATAATTTAACCTAGAACATTTTAAAATTAATTTTGATGTGTGTTGAGTTATACTTTTCTCTGAATTTGGGTTTTATTAGAAAGTATATTTTGCTAATTACTCTTTATTTAGGCCTCTGATTAATCCCAAAATTCTTGGGTAAGTTTTAGGGGATGACTTCTACCTCACTTAATTTTCATGGGATTTATTGAAGGTATGATTAGAGAAATTGCATATGGTTTCCTTAATTACCCTTCTTATGTAATTAAGCATAATTAGGATATGATTAGTGGTTTTAACCTATGATTATGGTTGATTAAGGTCAAATCCAATGAGCAGGAGGTTTATGAAATAATTTTGGGGAATTTCCCTTAAGGTATTCCTTAAACCCCCTCTTCTCTCCTTAATCTCCTCTTAATTAAGGGTTAATTTATTAATTATCCCCTTAATCAATTTTCAAAAGATTCTAAAAGTTTTAGAACATAATTAATCTACTTTGGGTAGATACTTAGGTGCTTAATAGCCTAACTTCAATTAAGGAAATCAAAATCCAATTCACATGTGTGTGTGGTACTTTAAACCCTTAGCTTAGTTAATTTTTAATTGCGAGCCAAATTGCATTAGGCCTTTCCATTATTTGGTGCATTGAAAATTTAAATTCTTTGTAGGTCTAATGTCATCTCATTGGCTCATAATTATTTAGTTAATTCTTCTAATGTGGTGTAGGTAAGGGTTAATTAAGTTACTTAATTCATACCTTAACATAATCAACACATAAAAATGGATCTAATTACCTAAAAATTTAAAAAAATATCAAGCACATATGGGAATGGATTAGGAATAGTAAACTCACCTCACCTTTTTAAAATTAAATCAAACTTCAAGCTAAATAAAAATTATTTTGAAATTCACTTTGATTTATTTTAAACTTTCTTATTACATAAGAATGTCTTTAGGATCTAAGTGAAGTGAGTTTGTTTACATGCTTTCATTACTTTGAATCTTTCCCTGACATGTTAAAGTTGTATGTCATGTGATATCATGCATTCATAGTTTTAAAATTCAAATTTTAAAATGAAATTGTTTACTTTATGTCAAATTTGCATGTGTTGGCTAAAGTAAAAAAAATATGAGTGGCTATTATCACTACTAAATCCAAATTATTTTTAAAATACATAAATCAAGTATCAAATCTAAAAGTGTGCTACATATAATTTAATTATAAGCTTGCATGTGATAGATTATAAAGGTATGCTTAGCATAGGTTTCCTTTCTTTCCTATGTTAACATAGTTTTGAATAGTAGTTGGTAAGATGTAGGGTTCATTAGAAAAGAACCCAACACTTACATAATTTCATACCCTATTCATCCCTATGCTATCACCTAAGAAGGGTTACCTACATTTGCATACATAAATTGCATAACCAAAAATGAATCCTTCAAATAATTTCTTTTTTTTTTCATTTTCCTTTTTCAATTCATTTCTTTTATACATATGTTTGTATTTAAGGAAAGTAATATATTAGTCTGGACATCCCTAAGGTTGCGAGGCTTTTAGTAGCCCTAAGTAGGTCTTGTACCTTACACCTCTGGTTAACAATGATGTTGTACTCATTTATGCCTTTCTTACTTTCATATGTGTATGTGAAATTTAGGTAAGGAAAACCCTTTCTACTTAAGAAAAATCATGCATATTCAACTTCTAAATTTTGTTAAATATATTACTTAGCATGCATCATAAAGTGTGTTAAATACTCTCATTTGCATGTATAGATATGCTTAGGGTCTACCCATATGCATGTTATATATGTTGGGAAAGAAATGAAGTAATGTGTGTTATGTGAATTTTGATTCATTTTAGATTCATTTTATTTAATCTTAAAATGCCCTTCTTTTTGAATAGGTTTTGTTTAGACTTTATCTAAACTTAGAATTGATTAAAAGGTTTAATCAACACATTCACTTAAATGAAACTAAAGTGTGAATCTACTTTAAAAATTACTTAGGTTAGGGAAGGAAAGAGAAGTCCTCTTCTCTTTCCCTCTCTTTATAACAGTAATTTTTTAGGATCCACTCAAACCAAATCAAAATATGAAATAAAATCAACCCAAAACACCTAAAGAACTAAAATGAAACCCCCTCTAAGTTAAACATGTTCTTCATACTTATAAAATTTAAATCTAAAGCCATAACTAAGCAAACCACACAAGCCTTCAAAGCACACACATTAGCCTAAGTCACCATTTCTAGCCTTAGGTTAGGTCGGTGCATGGTTTGATGTTTGTTTTATTTTATGATGTATGTTTTAGACTAGATGTTAGGATGTATGCTCATAGAATGAATGGTAGGAAGTGCTTAGCCTAACTATTCTTTTCTGCAGAGGATTGTGCTTAAGGGGCATTATCGTAAAAAAAAATACTTTTGCTTGCAGGTGCTTTATACTCCTAAGCATAATCCATAGGCCAGGTGGACATAGTCACCCATGTGTGGTGTGATAAGTCCAATATACATGCTTAGGATTTGTGTGATTTATTTTAACTAACCTTTGTTTTGCAAATGTTAGTTAGATTTCTGCTTTTTCCTTTTCATGTAAAAATTTGTATAATTAGGATTTTGGAATAATTATTATGGGGATTAGGATGAGCATTGGTCGTAAGATCCTACCTTATGCACCATGTGAAGCCTTGGAGTATCTACCATCCAACCATCTAAAAGAAAGAACCTAAAGAAGAAAGAAAAAAAGAAGAAGAAAGAAGAAAGAAGAAATAAAGCTTGAAGACCCTCATAACAATGACTTCCTTGCTTAATTGTAATTTAATTCATTTGTAATCTGAATTATATAAGGGTAGAGCTCGGCTACCCAATTTAATATTCTTGGGTTTGTGCGCTGGTGCTTGACCACAACATCCATTTATTCTTTTTTTATTAGCTTTATTAATTGATTGATGGTTTATTTAGCTTTTGCATTAAGTGGCATGATTTTCCTAGTTTCTTCCTTGCTTTATGTATGGCCTCGATGTGGATTAGGCTCTTTAGGAAAAATAAATCTTTTACCCAACTTAACAATTCAAATTAAAATTAAACAACTCATAACCTCACCTAAAGCTTAGGTTTAAATCAAGATAAAAGAATTAGCAATCCCTTAGCTGGATGAGTATTTATTTTATAATATCATGCACAAATGCATCTTATTTCACTCTTGATTGGAAGGCTTCCACCTTTTCCAGAGAAACTTGGCTTGACCTTTGAGAGCCATGGTGGAAACACACCTCCTCCCTTCTCAATGATTTTGGCCAATAATTTAATTTCTCATGCATTAGTCATTTGAATCCTATTAGCCTAAGTCAAAATAATTGTCCAAAAGAAAAATAAAATGAAATTTGAAATGCATTAGAATTAGTTCATTTGAAGCATGCCCTTTACATGATCTAGTCTCTTTAGGGAGTCAGCTTAAGGACTTAGTCTTTTTCTAAATAATAATAGCCTAGCTATCTTGCATAAGCATAAAGACTTGTTACATGTATTTAAAATCATAGGAGGAGTTAGTTGGTGGCCACCCCCAGGCGATTGTAAGTCCAAGTTGTAGGGTGGTTTGTCCTTTCTTCTGAAGGCAAACCAATCACTCATCTTTTGCCTTAGATTTGGGTTGTGCTTCTGGCCCTTGCTGAAGCTCCCTAGATTTAGGTTATGAGGTTGTTTCTTCTCTTTGCATGCTATAAGCATAATTTCTCACCTCTTAGGCACTTCCTTAATCTCATGTTAAGGAATCATAAGTCATAAACTTCTAATAAAAAATGCAACTCAAATAAACTAAATCAATTTCTAAAATGTAAAGCCCAACTATAGGATAGTTTGAGATGCTCGCTAGGTTTTCTAACATCATGGGCATCTCCTACTTATCTCTCATTTTGGCTTCGATAATAACTCTCTCTTTTGATCAATCCCATTTGATCTTCAAAAAATATAAACTAATCGATTGAAAGCCCTTTCCTATTGAAATCTTCAAAGATAACGATCATTTATCTTAATCGAGAGTTTCCTTAAGGGATCCCGTCCCTTAGGATATAGTTAACTATGGGGGCTTGCCCCGATAGGGAACTTAATGAACCTGATTTAAAATAAACATTACTTTACTCTTCCATGTAAAGTAAGAGAAGAATCTTGGTACATATGCAGACCCATCATCTTTAGGAGTCTTTATTGAGGTGATTAGGTCCATTAAAGGGCAGTGACTTCTATCTTTCGAGATAGTACACTATTTTTTTGATGATGTACTCGATCACCTAAATAAGTACATCTGTAGATCTACATGGCATCCTAAAAAGATGAATTTTTATAGTGTCTTTCCTTTTCTTTCTCCACATAGAATTGAAGGTGACTCCCTATAGAAATTTTAAACCAACTGTATATGAAGTAAAGTCCCTTTTCTTTCATTCATATATTAATTTATGTAAATAAGAATGTTAATGTGTATTTAATCAGTACATCCTAGGAATATGAGGCTTTAGTTATCCCCAAGGAGGTCATTTGGTTACCTCACTTCCCTGGTTTAATAATGGCATGTACTCCATTTGATTTCATTCTTATATATTTCAATAGTAGAATTTAAATAAGACTTTAATCCATATGTATAAATCTTTTACATCAAATAAAATAACTTTTTCATGTTTTTCTCCCCTTTATTTATGTGTACATCCATATGTATTTGAGAAAAGCAAATATTTAGTCTGAACATCCCAGGAATACGAGGCTTTAAGTAGCCCCAAGGAGGTCATTTGATTACCTCACTTCCCTGGTTAATAATGACATGTACTAACTTATCTCTCTTATACATATGTGTGTGTATTTAATTATGGAGTTAATCCCCTCTTTCTTTTACCAAAATACATGCATATGCAATTGTATATGATAGAATTAATTAATCATGAGATTGGAAGCTTTCTTTCTTATATTTATGTGTGCAAACTTGCATGTATTTGAATGCAAATGGTATTTAGTCTAGACATCCCAGGAATACGAGGCTTTAAGTAGCCCTAAGGAGGTCATTTGATTACCTCACTTTCCTAGTTAATAATGACACATACTTATCTATTTCATTCCTATGTATTTTTGTATAAGAATCTAGATTGAACTTTAAATTAATATGATAAAATAATTCAATCAAAAGGAAAATATAAAAATTAAATATACTTATTCATATTCATCATTTAAGTGTTCCAACACATATTACATGTATAGATATGTTTAGGACTTAGTCATATGCATGCTACATATGATGCAAATAAATGAATACATATGTGTTATGTGATAGTAATTAATTCCAATTAATCATAATATACCTTTCTTATTGAATGAGATTATTTAAAGTGAACCTAAACTTAAGATTAACTAAAACATGTAATAATCCATTCACTAAAGAGAATTCATCTAATTAATTTGCTTTAGAAGTGACTTAAGGTGGGATAAATAAGTGTAATCCTCTCTTTTCTTCTCTTTATAACACTTAGTTGGTAAGAGTAAGTCCAATGGAACAAAACAAAACACCAAGTAAAAATTCATAAATCAACTAAATCACTCAAAGGGAAATCAACTTCTTATGATTAAACAACCTTGCATACTTACAAAATCATAACAAAGCTTAGTTAAAGCATACCACACAAGCCTTAATACACAAACTTTAGAATTAAGTCACCACTTCTAGCTTTATGTTAGGTTGGTGCATGGTGTGATGAATATCTTATTTTATGATGTATTGTTTTAGACTAGATGTTAGGGCGTATGCTTCATAGACTATATGTTAGGCCAAGATTAGCCTAATCATATTTTCTACATAGAATTATGCTTAAAGGGGCTGCTTAAAAATAAATATAAATGCTCTCTTTTGCAAGTTGCTTAAACCCCTAAGCATAATCCAAGCTAGGATAGGTGGGCTTGGTTACCCAAAGGCAGGGTGCTAAGTCTAAATTATAAATATAACTGCTTAGGTTGTATGGTGTGCTTAACTAACACTTATTTTGCAGGTATAGTTAGATTTACTTTTTCTATTTTTAATGTAATTTTTCATTAAGAATTATGGTTAATGTTATGGGGGATTTGGATGAGCAGTCGCTATAAGATTTTGTCCTGGGTGGCCCTGTGATGCCTTTGAAGCAAGCAAATCCAAATGAAGAAATGAAGTAGATGTGAACATAAGTAGACCCCCCATAGCATTTATTCATTTGTATAATTTATAATTATTATTTCATATATCGGGTTATATAAGGGTAGAGCTCGGCTACCCATTTTTCTTTTTGGGTTATACGGCGGTACCCGACCACACTAGCCTATTATTCTTTTGCATTAGATTTATAAAATCATTTGATGTTTTGTTTACAATTGTATAATGGAAATGGCATGCCTTTTTCTAGTTTCTTTATTAATGGTGATTTAATGTGTGGCCTGGATCTAATTTTTCTCTTAGGAAAAAATAAACTTTTTACCCCAACTACAACTCATAACTAAAGTTTTTAAAATAACTCATAACCTCACACAAGGCCTAGGCATTAAACCAAGATAATTAAAAGATTTAGCAACCCCTTAGCTGAATGTTGTATGCTTAATCATGCATCCATATTGCTTCACTCTAGCTAAGAGAAGATTTCCATCCTTGCACGATAGGGGAAGACTTGACCTTTAAGGATCTCCTTTGTGGTGAAAAACACCTTTTTCTCTTTGATTTAGCCAATAACCTCATTTCAATATGGATTTAGACATATGAAAATCCTATGGCCTTTGTCAAAATGAAGAGTAAAAATTCAAATAAAATTTGATAAGATCTGAATTAGGCTAAGTTATTACTCATACCACTCATGCTCTAGTCTCTTATGGAGTGGGTTTAAGGACCTTAGTTTATTTCTAAATAATGATAGCCTAACCATCTTGTAAAATCAAATGACCTGTCTATATTATTTTAAAGTATAGGAGGAGTTAGTTACCTACCACTCCAGGCGATTATAAGTCCAACAGTCAAGTGATTTACTCTCTCTTGTGGAGGTAAACCTTATACCTATCTTCACTTAGATATAGGTTATGCTTTAGATTATGCCAAAGCTCCTTAGATTTAGGATCCAAGGTGGCTGTTATCTTCAGGCTACAAGCATAAATCATCACCTCTTAGGCATTTTCATTATCATGTATTATTGGATTATAAGCCCTAGTAATCTAATAAAATTGAATTCAAATGAATAACTCTCCTCAATTTCAAATATATAAAGCCCAACCATAGGATAGATTGGAGTGCTCACTAGATTTCCTAGTATCATGAGCACTCCTTACTCATCTTATTTGGCTTCAATAATAAGTCTATCTCATTTTGATCTATCCCAGTTGATTTTTCAAATATAAGTAATTTATTGATAGTCTTACCCTTAAAATCTTTGAAGACAATAATTGCCTACTTTAATCAAGAGTATTCATAAGAAATTCACTTTTCTTAGGATGTAATTAACTATAGGGGCTTTCCCCCATAGGGAACTTTAGAACATAGTCTAAATAAACCCTACTTTATTCATCCATATAAAGTAGGGGAAAAATCTATGGTACATTCGAAGACCCATCATGCCTTAGGAGTTCTTATTAGGTGATTAGGTCCATTGATGGGTGATGCCTCTATCTTTAGAGATCAATGTCATACCTGATCACTTCAATAAGTATACCCTCAGATCTACATGGTGTCCCCATATACATCCTGAAAATAAACATCATAATTACTAACTTATAAGGCTATTTCAAGTTCTATCACCTTTTAAAATATTTTTACAATTTAAAGAAACATTTATTAATAAAAAAAGTTGCATTAAAACCTCCATCATAAAGTTGAATAATGCTAAGCAAATTGTGTTTTAGACCTTCAACAAGAAAGGCCTTTTTCCATATGTAGAGAATTTTTTTATATCAATGGTAGCTAGCCTAAGTGCTTTATAAGTTGTGTTTTCTCAAAGGGTGATCTCTCCTTGGCTCTTGAGTTCCAATTTTAGTACCAATGAAATGAATTTTCTTTTGTCTTCTATCATATGTCACAAGCACCAACTATCTAAGTACCACATGCCTCCATCAGTCCCTAAGTGAAGGCATATTTACATTATATATTTAAGTTAGATTTTTAGGAACCTATACTTTATTGCATTCCATACATCTAAAAATCAGTGAGCTATGAGAAATGTTAGATGCTTTCAAAATCTATGTAAATGTTTGGTTTATATGTGAATGATGTATACATATATTAGCTATGTACCAAAACATACCACAAGAAAATTAGTGAACAATAGGGAAAGAATGCATGATCTTATTAGCTTTAAATTTCATTTTCATGTGGGTGTCTTATTTTCATAAATTTTAACTTCTTTTTTTAAATGTTCATTAACACATTCAAGAAATCCAATCTTTCTAGATAAGTCATGTCATTTTTGTCATTTTAAATTTCTAACATTTTGTAATATTTTTTTTATTTTTCATGTTTATTCAAAAATGTGTTATAACTCATTTTCAAAGACAACAATTTTTCTTTAGAGAAAAATATACATTTTTTTTCTTAAAGAGTTGAATGCAATATGTAATTTGTTACAAAAGTTCAATAGTTTATCAAAACAAAGATTATTTACCAGTTTATCATCAGTAATGGGAATCCACTTTTCCATAAAATAAATGATTAATGCTTCCTCTACAACTTCTTATTTAGAAGAGTCTGAATCAGAGTTGATCGAAAAGTATGATGAGTCTTTCTTTCTCCCTTTTTTGCATCACAATTTTTCTCTTATTTGTCCTTCTAATTTGTATTCATGAGTGATGGACACTCTCAATAGCTGTGATCTAGTTTTTTACATTCACAACAAATAAGATAAATAACTCTTGAAGAGTTTTTGTTGGTTTTACTTTAGTTTAATTAAAACATGTAATGAAAGCAAAAAACACTAATGGATGTTTTCACTCTTCTACATTACAATACCTATCAAGTTTGTTTGCTTGAGCATAATTTAAATACCAATTCTACCCTTTACCATAACCTATCAATAAATAAATAGTGTACACTTATAATAACTTCAATAAGTGATAGCCATGTGATTGTACTGTCACCTCTATCTCATCATTCACTTACACACTTGTACATCAATATATACACATCATATGTATTCCAATAAGAATGTAATATAGATGTAGAATGAATTCTACAATATTGAAACTTTATGGTTTGATATTATGGTGTGATAGAACCACCATTCATAAGAAATTGAATGACATCTGTGAGAAAAATTTATGCATTTATTTAGTTCATTATGGAGATTATTTTGTCTATTAATAATAGCTTAGATGAAGATTAAGATTGAAAAATGGGTGATCACTGTCATTTATTATTTTGCTTATTCTAAATGACTTATTAGCTTATTTCTTTAATATTGCCCTTTATAAAAATAAGCAAATTACTAGAAGTACGCATAAAATTTTCTCTATATGGAATCTATTATTTATTTAAAAAGTGCCTAGTTCACCCTAGCTTTGATGCATTCAATTTGCTTGGTTTAACTCATTTTTAATTTTTTTTTCTAAAGTTTCTTTATAGATATTTGATGCATTATTTATTAAATAAATATGAAATTGATGCTTCATAAAAATGGAAAAAGAATTATAGAATAAAAATTCTCAAACTTTGGACAATAAGATCTCAATGAAAAAAGTTTTCAGATAGTAAGAGAGCAATCAAAAAAATTACCTAATATCACATTTTAAGAAATTGTAGAGGTAAATTATTAAGTTGTAGCAATAAGTTTATTTATTATAATATAATAATGTTTAAAGTAACTATTATAAAATACTAGTGATTTTAACCATTATAATCTTAAGCACCACAAAAATCCATTTCCAATAGATATTGAACTACTATTAAAGGCTTCCTAGTGGCTTTCACTCACTGTAGTATTCTTTTAAACTCTTTTAGAACTACTTCAACCCTTCTTCAATTCTTAAAATTATCAATACAACCCTAAATAATTATACTTAAAGTTATTTTCAATAGTGCATAAGGCCTCTATTGATCAATTCTTATTGCCATATTGATGGATGTTAAATGTGTGGTTAAAATATTCACCATTTAATCACATTGCTTTTTTGATTTAGCACAAATTTTAGTAATTAAGGTATTAAACCATTTTTTTATTCAAAAGTCTATCAATATTCTTAGAAGGCCTTAATAATTGATCTTATTTTATTATTTATAAATACATTATTGAATATTTTTAGTCATTTCATCATGATCAATTTTTTTCAACATAATTTTTTTAATCTAAGCAATCACTATTTTTGATGTAAATCATGTCTCTTAAAGCTCTTTGTAAATTGTCATGATTAAAACTCATCAAAAGGAAGAGAGTGAACTGATTCTTTTTAAACTTAATATTGTCTACTAAAAAAGTTCATTCCATAAAGAAAGAGTTGGACATCTTATTGTTATACCAAAATCATTAAAATGCATAGATTTTCTAATAATAAACCTTAAGAGATATAGTGTTTCTGTGAAAAATCTAAGGAAAAAAAGTAAGGAACCTACTAAATTAAAATGTTTTCATTATGCGAGTTAGTCATTATAAATAAATGAAATGTTTTTATTCATTTAATGTGTTAATAAATTATTATAGACATAAATTATAAAAAAGATCTCTCATGGTTCTAGTAACAGTCTTGTGGTATAACATTCATCATCATCTAATGGTGGATGATGAAAAAGGATATTCTTTTAATAGTACCAATGATCAAAGAATAAATAACTAGTTGTCTAATGTTAGTGGATGACCAGGGTCGCTATTGAACCAAGCCTTTGGCAAGCAACTCATGGCTCACTTTGAAATGAGCTCATTCATAATCATTTGATTATCTAATCAAATGAGCCTGAACACTTTTATAAATACTCATTAGCTAAATGAACAAACTTATAGAACTTGCTATTTGATTCAATTATGTTCATGATCATTATAACTTAAAGTTCATGAACATGATCATTCAGAATCTTGATTAATGCTCATTCATGTATAGTACCTTATAAACATTATTTTTTTAAACTCAATAAGCTTTAATTGATATTTCTCCTTTATTTTATTAACAACCTACTTATTAAAAGATCAATAATCCCAAATTGAATTAAGCTCACATTGAGTTCTGATTGAGAATGTGCTTGATTTTTGTAAATTAGATTGAGCTTCAAACAAAATCTTAAAAGCTTGAATTGTGTTCAATACATGCTCAAATAAGATGTAGATAAACAAGCACAAGCTCGAGCAAGAACCTAGTCAACTCAGCTTAGTTCATGTGTAGCATTAGGGATGATAGGTTTCAACAATCATTTAATATTAAGCATCTAGTGATGCTTGATAAGGATCATCAAAAGTTGAGCTATAGTTAACTATGTAACTTGATCATTCTATTTAAAATAGTCAAACATAACAACTAGTTAGATGGGCTTGAGAAATCAATTATTAACATTCATTGAATGAAAATTAATCAGGAATTCCTTAAGTCTATCAACATTGAGTGATATGACATAGTCATTCTCTACATAGAAAAAGAAACTATATGAGGAAGAATTTTACTTCAGATTTTACACATCACTCTTCGGTAAATATAAATAATAATTTATGATAAAGGTAAAATGTTGGGTGTGACATTAGATGATTTGAATTAATTCATATTTTAATAGTAAAAGAGACTATATAACTAGAGCAGCCATTAAAATACATCAATAGCTAATAGGCATTAAATATTATGCATTACTATGCATTATGCATTATTCAACAATCAATAAAGTGTGTCAAAGGTAAAGTGGCTTTATGTGGGTCAACTTGATCTTTTTCCTTAGAAATGAAGAGATTGAATGACCATAAAGAGCTGTTTCAAATGTTTATAAATATATTAAAATAATATACATCTTTAGTAATTATTAAGGTGACTAAATTGACTATTTACCTACACATGAGGAAAGATTAAGCAATTAGTAGGGCATTAATAAACATCAATGATTAATAAATTTGAAAGGTAATGCTTTAGTATGCATTAAGCAATGATCAATGATGAACATTATAAGTTAGGTGATGTTAAGAACTTGGTCATTCTATTTATAAGATAGGATATTGAATAACAAAGAAGTCTAAGTTTTGACATTATTTCCTTATAGATTTCAAACATCAATCTTTTATATGCATCAAGTGATAGGCATTAACGAACTTTAGATTTTTGGTTGGGTTAAGAAGTTTGAATCAGTCTCATAAAATTTTAGTGTCAAACAAACATTAAACGTCAACCTTTTATGCATAAAGAGATAAAAGGTGACTAAAATTACAGGTCAACAAATGAGGTGATCTAACACATTGTTCTCTTCATTGCATGGAAGAATTATTGGCCTAGAAAGATTATGTTAGAATAAGTGTCTCATGATTATTGAATGTCTATCTATAGTATAAGCACTAAGATAATAATAAAGACTGTTAGATGTTGAATGACAAATAGTGCATTAACTTGATTTTTTCATTTAATAATGGTGACCAACAATGCAAGCTTGCATCTTACATTGAAAGTTAATAAATGTCAATCATCACCTCATTACATTTATTTGGTAATTAATAAAGAGGAACATTACAATTTGCATGCATTCGATAGCCTAACTAAATCATTGTCCATGTATACTAGATAAAAAATTTAAAAAGGTCTATATTTGATGATAGTAGATCATGAACATCAAAAACTTTTTATAAGTTGATATCAACCAACAATCAATGAGAAACATTAAAATTCAAGTAATGCATAATAGTATGGATCAATCATTTATATTATGGAGAGATTTAGTGATCAGACATTAGACACAAAAAAATGCTGAATGCCACTCTTTTATAACAATTATATGATGGTTAAAGACCAACATGATCAATGGACCACAAACACCAAAGAAATTGTAATGTCTACCATCTCTTATTTCAACAACATGCTTACACTTGATAATCAACACTCAACTTATCAGATTTATCAAGATTTATTTAGTAACCAATAGCACTCACTTATTGATATCTATGTTATTTCTAATACTGATGAAATAAATCAAGCAACCTTCTCCATTAACACTCATAAAGTTGCTTCCCCTGATGGTTTTTTTTATAGCTTTCTATCAAAAAAAAACATTGGATATTGTTAGCACTGATATCATAAATTCCATTTAGGACTTCTTTAAAGGGGGTCAAATGCCTCTTTACTTCATCTTATCTACAATAGTTTCAATCCCAAAGTAGCCATCTAGCTTTGGCTGAAATGCTTTAGACCCATTAGTTTATCCACAACCATTAGCAAGACTATCAGCAAGATAGTGTGCAATAGAATTTAAGGACTATTGCTTAAGCTAATCTCCCTCTTCCAAAGTGCATTCATTGATTTAAGGACTATTGCTTAAGCTAATCTCCCTCTTCCAAAGTGCATTCATTGGAGGAAGTGAAATCAGTGAAATTTTTTTACTTGCTTAAGAGGTTCTAAGAGATCTGGATGAAAATTGTAAGGGCTAGAATATTGTAATTAAACTTGAAATTCATAAACTAAAAGAGGATGGAGGGCTTGGTTTCAAATCTATTCATGACATAATATCTAATAATGACATGAAACTTTGGATTAAGTTCAAGAATCGAAGCACCATATAGGAAAAATTTATGAAGTAAAAATATTACTCCAAAATGAGTCCGACACTTGTACAACCAAATTTTGAAAGGGAAGCCTGACTACAAGAACTGGGAATTATTTGCAAGAAAATCCACCCAAATGCATTTTGTTCCATTATATTAAGTCTCATCCACCATTGCTAAATTTCAATTTTGATGGATTTTTTATGAGCATCACTTGCATTGTTGGG
Organism: Cymbidium sinense; assembly: GCA_021442155.1. NCBI lineage: Eukaryota > Viridiplantae > Streptophyta > Magnoliopsida > Asparagales > Orchidaceae > Cymbidium > Cymbidium sinense. The sequence continues at coordinate 30,413,994 of CM038222.1, forward strand.
TTTGATAAAGTTAGTAGGGATAGTACTGGCATATTCCATAAATTGAAGGCGATTGTAACTTTTATATAGATTTCCAAAGCTTTTTCATAATCATAATATTTGGTTTGAAATTGACTCCCACATCCTGACTAAAATCTTCCACCATGGAGAGCGAACTACAACTTGAGAAGATTTGGGCATGGGAAAGCCACTCACATTTATAAAGAATGCAACAGGTTGGCTGGCAACATAGCAAGAAAAAGTCCTATTAAATAATTCACTCTCATACTTTATTACCCAAATGATGATATAAAGAATTTAGCTTTGGCAATAACATTAGTTTTTCTTTTATTAGAAGCAACATTTTGTAGCTCTTTCACTTTTTATTAATCAGACCAAAGTCTTAAGAAAAAAAGGACTTGCAATATTGGATAGCCTTAATAATTATTCTCCTTATATGATGGGAGAGGGAGTGACTTAGAAAGTTTATATTAGACTATGATGTCTGATAGATGTCACCCCTTTAGTATGAATCACATGATGGTCAATAAGGAATATCGAAGATTAAGTGACATCTTCAATAGTTATTAGAAGCGGCTCTTTATTCACTTTAATTATATATCATTGAAGTTTCAAATAGTTTTTGAATGTTTATTAAAAAAGGTTATAATTTCTATAGTCTTTGATTCGCTAGTTAATTATAGCTTAAATTTTTTTATTAATGTAATTAATTTTTAAAAATAAATTAATCTAATTTTTTTAATAAAAACTTTTCAACATTATAAATGCACAGATCCTGAATATTTTTTTTTATTTGAAGTTATAGTTGCATTCATATTACAAAATAATGGTGTTATACAACAAGATATAATTGAATTCTTTTATTAAATTTTAATTATACTATCAAAACTTACTGCATATTAAAGTATTATTATTTTAGAAAGCTATATTTCTTATTACCTTATTTTTTAACTCTACTAATGAACTCCTCTAATTGATGCTAATTATAATAAATTATTTTTAACTAATAAGTATGCATCCTAAAAATTCCATGCTATGGGAGAATTTACATCATAACTTTACATGAAATCCTTACAGACATATATAAAAAAGAAATGCATTAGGTGCTAGAACTTTTATATAGAAAATTAAAAAAGAAAGAGAAACTATGATGATAGTTTTGATTAAATGATCCACCATGTAAGTAAAATTATAGAAGTTAGCCTTCTCTTAAATTAGAGAAGATGAAATTACAGAGTATGAGATACTTAACTTTATGATTACTATGGTGAATGCTAGAGGTACTAAGAAATTGATAGTAGTTGTCAAGAGACAAAAGATGAGCTATAGTGATTGAGCAATTATAGATGAGCAATGGTAATTGGGTGATTACGGACAAGCTATGGTGATCAATAAATGGTGGTTAACTAATGATCATTAAGTAATGATAATCAGGTGATGGTGGCAATAGGGAGTGATCATTAGCATTAAGTACCAAATAAGGCTCTATGGTTCTTTACATCTATATGATGTTTATAAATTAGATTCCTTTTATGTCAAGAATAGGAATCTATTTATACTATTGAAAGTAGCATTTTAATTAATTTAGCTAACTTTCTAAAATACTTTATCAAATGACTAATTTTATTTTTATTATATTCATTTCCATTTTAATATTTTAATGACATTAAAAATAGTTTATTATAGCCTCACTAGATTTTTCTCAACAAGATGCTCATTTTAGATATGTGCATACAAAAATTAATGGTTATTGAGTCCTTTAATTAATACTGTAAAATTTTTGTATCACACTTCAAGTACTTGATCTAGGGATATATAAACTTACATCAAAACAAGTTTTTTTGTGTAGTTGGCTCATATTATCTAATTATTTAATCTAATCATATGTTTGTTAAAATTATAGTTTAAATATTTATCAGATTAATCCTAAATTTTCTTATATTCATATTCATGCCTATTGAATAAAGTTTCTAATGATGTATTATTAATGTTATTCTCTATAAGTTTAAGAATAAATGTGTTATCATGAAAAGCTTTCTAATTATTATTACCAATAATGTATTGAATTATATCAAGAAAATTATTCTTATAATGTACTATAAATGACCTCATAATAAAATTTCATGGATGAAATTTATTGTAACTCCAATCTTTAAATTTTGTTATATCATTCCTCCAATATTTATAATTCATCATAATGAGATTCTATATCTTTTATCTTTTAAGTTTTGTGAATCCATTGTTATGTTATTTATAACTATTCATAATGAATATTGAGCATAACTCTCATTTTTAATTTTGTAACTACCTTTCCTTAATATTTTTAACTCCTTGTCCTTCTTTTTAAGTATAAATTCCCACAAAGGAAAAGGAAAAAAAATCTCAAAACAAAACTTGCAATCTCTATAAAAAAAGTTACAAGGTTCTCTTAAAAAAACCTTTACTATCTTCACTTGGATTGGTGAAGTTAATGTGCATGATGTTCTCGATCCTTATGGTACATGTAGTTAATATAAGTTGATTATCACTTTTTGGATGGATTGATTTCCATCAATAATAATGAGAAAATTATTAATTTATTTTTATGGTTTGTTTTTTCTTGCTAAGAAATTATTATACCATAAATTTGGTATTAATTATTGAAAATCCTTCTCAATCTAACTATACTAAAATGTTAGAAAAAATAACTCTAACAAAAAATCCAAACAATATTATCTAGTGCTTAAATTTTCTATTTCTATGTAATCTTTATGCTTATTATAATACTTCTTATTAGTATTTTGTTTTATATCTATTTTGGGATAATCATATGTATGTGTATGTATTTATCAAAACCATTTATCATAAAATTATATGATTTTGAGTTTTAGAAGAAGTTGATTTATGTATATTCTAATATTAAAATTATGATGTTTTGTGATTAATGAATATTTACAATCACTTAGTTCATAAAGAATTTTTTATTTTTAATGAATATAGATAATATATCTAAGCACTTAGAAGATTTTTTTATGAAAAAATTTTATCTTTTAATTGGATAGAAAAAATTTAGTAAATTCAATACCTTAATTTATGTAATTTCAGAAAATAATTTCCTCAAACAATCTTGACAATATTATTCATTCATTAATTTTTTATTTATAATTTATCTTTATGCTTAGTATTATACTTCTTATTAATGTTTTTGTTTATATTAATTATAGGATAATCATATGTATGTGTATGCATTTCTTAAAACAATTTATCATAAAATTTTATGATTTTAAGTTTTAGAAGAATTGAATTTTTGGTATATTCTAATATTAAAATTATGATGTTTGTATGTTTAGTGAATTTTTGCAATCACCCATATTATGACAAATTTTAAAAATTTAATGAATATAGATAATATATCTGATTACTTCCAAAATTTTATATTAAGAAAAATATTATATTTTAATTCTCTAGAAAACTCATAAATAATAATGTTTTTGAGTTTGTCACTTTTCTAATTATATTCTTCTAGATATTTTGTGATTTATCCTCTGGACTAAATTACTTAAGACTTTAAAACATCAAGAATTTTTTTTCAAAGTACCTTATTCTTGATAAACTCTTTAATGATTGTTAGCTAATTATTTATGCATTTCATCATCATCATAGAAAATTCATTATAAAATTACATGAATGAATTTTTTTTAACAATTTTATCTTCATTGAAAATTATACATCACATACTTCAATGTCTTACAATTTTTTAATATATTGTAACATTTGTTTACTCTTTAAATTTTAAATTTTGAGTAGAAAAGAACATCAAAAAACTTCTTAACCTCTTTCCAAAGCTCATGTAACAAATGATAATAATTAATTCTTTCATTGTATGATGGTACAATAAGGTTACTTGGAGTGATTAAGACAAGTAATATGATATCTACCACTACTGATGCTGCTTCAATGGACTTCCACAAAAAATTCTCTTCTCAATTTATTTGTTGGTTCTATTTCTTAAAAGATCTAGTTAAGCATGTTTTACTCAATTATGTACATTATTATTTTTGAAATAACTATGTGTGTAGATCTTTAACTACTCCTAGCTACCAAATTGATTAAGATTTTAATGGCATGCAAGGTGAGCTTAGTTTAGCTTTTTTACATAGGTCTATGACAATTGTAATTAAGTTAATTGCTACGTTTTAAAAATTAGACAAGACTAGTCGGTTCAACTGGTTCGACCATGAACTGGCCATATAGTCAATTTGATTTTTCTAAAAATTGTCTAAACCTCCTGTTCAACCAATGAACTGATTTCGATTTTGGAAAACTAGCTGGTTCAATTAATTTATTTAAATAATAAATTTTAAATATTAAACATAACAAAATTTATAATTGAAATATTTTTACAAAAAATTATTTAAATTTTAAAACTAATTTTATCATTATAAATGAGCTTAACCTAAATTAATCACAATATGTTCACCAAAATATTTCAAATATGTTATAAGCTCACCCTTGGGAGCTTTACTTTTTAATAGAAAGAGTACAACACAATCTTCTCTTTATGATGTGAGACTAAAATAGTTGAATATAAAGAAACTTATTGAGTTGGGCTTTAGGATTTAAAATTTTGAATTATATGATGTGGGCTTTGGTAGCATCAAATGGGCTTTAAAAAGTAAGAATAAAAAGATAATATGTTAATTATTAAATTTATATTTTTATCATAAATTATAAATTATAATATAAAAGATTTTAAATAATATAAATTTATAATATTATTTTGTAAATATTTTACATATTATATTTTATAAAATTTAAAATATTTTTTCTATCTTATATTTTTATAATATAATTTTTTTTATACTTATAAACTTACATTATCAAAATTTTGAAATTTTAAATAATTTTAATATACATATATTATGATTTATAAAAATATATTTAAATATTTTATATATTATATTTTTATATTAGTTATATTTTACAAGGCTTTTAAAATAATTTCTTATTCTAAATTTTATATTTTTTATTATAAACTATAATTCTATTAAATTATATTCTTATGATAAATTTATAAATTTTATTTATTTTTATAATTTTATATTATAATTTTTAATATTTTTAATATTTTTAATATACACATAATTAGATTTATAATACATATATAATTATATCTTATTAAACTTTATATCAATCTTAAAATTAATAATCATTTAAAATATTATTGATATACTTATTTTATTATATATTTATATTAGCCCATCATTTAATTAAATCAATATTTAATGATTTTTATATTAATTAAACCATCCAGTTTAACTTTTGTTCAACCCCAATCGAACCATTGAACCGTGAACCTCTCCCTCATCTAGTTCAATATCGAGTCTGATTTTCACAACCTTGGTTAATAGTCTTCTTTAAGGAGTATAGAGCAGTTCTTACTGTGGAACATCTATCTTGAATTTGCAAATTCAATTCAAATGTGGTATACTCAATATTGCATTTCTTGTAAGATTAAATACCTAGATCTATAATTGAAAGATTCCAACAATTTTTTATTTTTTAAGGAATCCGTGGGGCCTTGATGAAAAGTGAAGAAAAATAAAATATCAAATTTTACTTATACTAGAGAAAAAGAGATATTGAAGATTCTTAATACTTTTTTATGTTTTGAGTCTTCGACATAATTTTCCTTAGTCTAGTAGATTTATGAAGGAAGACATTCTCTTAAGGTCAGTTCAAAATGATGATCTGAAAGCTAAACACCTTCATATTGATCACTTATTGATTCACAAACTCAATCTTCCATCTCTTACTAATTCAACAACTTAAGAATTTATCCAATGTAAGAATCCTACCAACCCCTTTATTAAAGTAAATATAGACAAAAGTTACAACTGACAGTCTAAATATACTTGCATTGGTTGTGTATTTAGGAACTATCAAGGGAAATTTCTCATCATCCTTTTTTATGTTATGCCATGCCCATTTAACTCTCCATGTCAACTGTTGCCCTTTTCATAACAATGAGACTTGCAAGCTCCTTTCTTACTTCAATTTACTAGATTGAGATAAAATTCTTTCTTTATAATCTGATTAATGACCTAGATAATAAAAACTCTCCTTCAAACTTGGTTTCAACATCTAAGATAATCAATATATATCAACCACATCACATCACCACACATTCATAGAGAAGTGAACTAGCCTATTGATTACTTAAATGTGGCAGAATTCATCATCATCACTAGATACTAGGTTATACTCACTTCTGAAAGGAAACAATCTGAACATCTCATAAATTAGAAGAAAATACATATCTTTCACCATTTTTTATTGATAATTTATACTTAATGTAGTGAATAAAATGTCCTTTTTCTTTGAAAACAAAAAGGTTAGTTTTTTCATTCATGCTAGGAGGTCTCAAACTTTTATGTTGAAGAAATTAGCTACAAATTATGACATGAATAATTACTCTTTAAAGATTTTATGAAGATATAGTTTTGGGTGTACAATATATTGATAAAATGATATATTTTACAAACCAAGTATCTCAGATGAGGAAAATAGGAGCTTAGTACTCTTCATCTAGACTTGTAAAAATTACTCATTTTTGGGTATGCCATTATATAAATAATGAGAATAGATGGATCATTGGTTACTTATTATCGTAGTGAGATATATTTAGACACCTATATAAGAAACTCTCGATAAATGAAAATATATTTTTATTTTTATTTTTATATGTTTTATATAAAATATTTTAGTCTTTTAACAATGGGTATGTCATAGTAGGATAATCTATACTTGAAGGGTCTATTTGGGACAACTATACTTATATAAAAAAGTAGTTGTGGGGGTGCTATAGAAAAAGTTATTGTTTGAAGAAGCTATAATGGGTTTACAATTTTTTTTTATTTTAAAATAGTCAACACCATAGCTTTCTGACTACCACTTTAAGTAGCCAAGTCAGGTCGAAAACACAACATTCCCATCTCAAATTCCTAAAAATACAGCTAAAATGTAGCATGAATATTGTACCCAAATGACACTGCTATGCAGTGTGGCACTGCATCGTAACACCATTGCACTGAAAATGGCCCCTAAGTGCAATCTGTGAGGCAGAAGTTAAATCCCCATAACCAAGTGAGATTACAACTCAATATATGAAGTGTCTACATGAAAATAACCTCTAAACCACTAAGGACTCAATAAAGAGTACAATGTGATCAAATAATAAATGGGTAGGGAAAGAGATCAAAGAAATGATAGAAATATCTATAGTTTGGATGTTGTGGATCTATTATCTTCAACTATCAAGACTATAACCATTAATCTTGGGAAGGTAGTTATCCTAATCCAACCATGAGGTGCTATATTAGTAAGCATAATTTGTGTCATGAAGAGCCGGTGTTATGACATTGGACTAAGGAAGGAAGATAGATTTTAGGAAGAGGCTTGAAAGATGTTGGACTTTTAACCTCCACATAAGTGGAGAACTACTTATAGGTTAAACAAAAAAAAAGTGATAACACAGTCATACTTAACTAAAGCTATCAATTTTGGACTTACAAACTTATCTAGATTAAGCTGCCATTACTTAGCACACTAAGACTACTTACACATAATTAAATCATGCTTACATAAGGTTATACCCTAAAGATGTATGATATTGTACATAATTGTATGATATTGTACATAAATTATCTATTTTTATGTAAGACTTCTAATACATGCAAGGTTTGGCCATGCCAAGTTGTCAAGAATGTGCAACATCACGTTGGGGGTTTTGATTTTTAGAAGAACCTGCTTTCCACTTCCTAAAAGAGACATAAAAAGCAAAAGTAAATTAAAAGATGGCTTGAGAGAGCCATACCATTTAATTTAAAAATATTTTCAAATCAACTTTTAGAGTTGTTTAGTAATTTGTTAAGGTTGGTAGAAAATTATTTTATTATATAATACAAACACATACATGCATTCTAAGATAATCATAGTTGATCACGCCAAAAAAACACCTTCAAGGATGCGCTCCACTATCTTTTTTATGAGATGGGAGGGGTATGTTTTTTCATGAGGCTGATTGGTATATATATATATATATATATATATATATATATATACATAATAGTAATATTGCACGTGCACCATGTGTACTTGAATAAATTTTATAAATTAAAAATTAGATTATATAAACTTAATAATTTTTATTTTATAATTAAATATATCATAAATATTATCGTTATAAGTAATTATAATTAAAAATGAATACCTGCGATAATAATTCACAAGTCCTAAGATTACAACATAAAATTTAAACAAAATTTAATTAACATTTATTATTAGGATAAAAAATGTCATCAAAATAAAAAGAGATTCAATCGTGTATAAACTAAAATTTCTTAGCAATACTTAATATGAAAACTATAGAGTTAATTAAATATGTATCCCAACATTGAAATAATGTGCGCAGGCCGCAGTCGCCATCACCATTGAAGAAAACTAAAATATTTATTTCTCCCACCACTGCCACAGGCCACCAGTCGTTATCACCGGCTGCCACCACAGGTCGTTCCCACTAGCCACCACCTATCGCCACCACCCACAACTTTTAAAATACTTTACATTACATTTATTTTATCAAACAAAAAAAATAAACTCATGTATTTATAAATTTTTTAACTAATAAATCTAAATTAGTTCAAATACATTGCATTCCTTTTTTACTGTATTCATTTTTCAGGCAACCAAGATGCCCTTAATGTAAGAACATTCAAACAGGCCACAAATGAATACAATAAATAAATAAATGATAAATCAGTTGAAAAGAAAACCAGAATCGAGATATCAATGAACATGAAAGTCGAGAAAGCTAACTTCTCTTAGCAGCTAACTTTCTTGCAGCCTTAAATTTGCTTGCGAATTAAAGCCTCAATAACTGCTTGCGAATTAAAGCCTGTCTGAAACCTTTTTACCAAGAAGTTATCCACTAAATTTATGTTGACATAGCTCGTATATTTGAGAATATTATTTCTTCAAAATTATAAGTTTAAACACATACTTCTTTACTTCTCACTGAGGTTGTAAATGAGTTGAGCCGAGCTCGAGCCACTCTTGCAGCTTGAGCTTAACGAATTTATCAAATGCGAGCATTATTTTAGGAGTTCAAGCTGGCTCATGAGCATATTTATTTACTATGAAAGTGATAAAATATTCTGATTCAAACAATAGTTATGATAAAAAATTAGAATTAAAATAATAGGGATGCTTATAAATTAATCACAAAATATATATTTATTTATAATTTAACCACCCTCCTCACTTTTTTGAAATACTGGATTCATATATTTGTATGTGTCAAGATCAAATTGTTGGGAATTTTATAAAAATAAAAAATATGAGCTGAACTCTTATTATGAATTTTAATATTTTAAAATCAATTTAAAATTTTAAGATTGAAAATGATTAATTTATCAATTTTTTATTAAATTTAGGAGATCCAAAATTCCATTCCAAAAAATACAATTTATAAAATACAATAATTTAATCCTTTGCCACGCACATTCCCAATATATATATATATATATATATATATATATATATATATATATATATATATATATATATATATATATATATATATATATATATATATATATATATATATATATATATATATATATATGACCAAAAATGCTTTTGGAACAACATTGCATTTACATCACACTATAATTATCATTCTAGAAAATATAATATAAAAATATATTTTTTAATTTGATCTGATAATATAATATATGCCACAAAATTGAAATCTAACTTTTTTAATATAAAAAATATATAATACTCATTATAACTCTTTAGATAAGAGCCTCTATTCTTGTAATTCTATCACTAATTTTCAGATAATTACAACTTCTCCAACCACACTATTAGGCACTATTAGGCATAGATGAGAAAATCTCAAAAGCTAGTAGAACTTAATAAAATAAATGATAATATATATATATATATATATATATATATATATATATATATATATATATATATATATATATATATATATATATATCTTCTTACCTAGAGGCAAAAAAATTATAACAACTTTCATCACTCTAAAAAATGCTCAACGCATAAAATTTTCATCAAAATAAGATCTAACTAAAATTAATATAGAACATTGGCTTTACATAACCAAACCCCATCACTATACCCCCAAAAATTTTATCACTCTATAGCAATACATTTAATATACGACATTGACTCATGGGTATGGCACCGCAGCACTGATGCTATAGCGTCGTGGTGCTATGGTGTTATTTTACTTATATTAGGACATGGTATTGCGAAGTTGATGCTATGGTACTGTGGTGTTATAGGATTTTTCTTTAAAGCATTGCGGTGCTAATTCTTGGAAACTATGGCGTTGCTCTTGTAATGTGAATAACCAAGAGTGTGGCATCATGACATCGATATTCAACTCCTCAATTTTGTAAGCTAAAATTTAAATTTAAAGTGAAAATTTGGCAGCATTTCACATTCGTAGTGCTAGATTTCAAAACCATATAGTGTGAAGGACTCTTCTCTCTTATTCTGGATCTAAGATCAGCAGAGGGGAGGGGGTTTTCATCTTGCATTGAAATAAAGTTTAGCGATTGAGGTCTTCAAAACTCCAAGTTTTCACACCATATCAAAGATCAATGGTGCGATTTTTATTAAACTAGTAAGAAAGAGCATAAATTTTTTACCTGAAGTGAGAAAGCTTGGAATGAAATGTGAGCATCATTTTAGAGAAAGTGGAGTCAAGTAGGTAAGAAGGTAGTTGGAGTGAATTGCTCACTCCTATTTGTTAGAGTGGGCTGATAACCATTCTCACTTAATAGCCAGTGCAGTGCCTTAGTGCCAAGATCACAGTGTTGTATAATAATTGAAAATGACTAAAAGTAGGTAATGCTCAAAGACCATAGCACAAAATTAATGACTAGACGGGCGCTTATTTCTTCTAAAAGTCTAAGTTAGCGCCTTGACGCTTGAACATAGTGCCGCAATGCTATAACCAAAATAAAAATTTAATTTTTTTTTTTTTTTATGTAAATAAAATTTCCCCCAATGAATGTATCATGTCATTAGGACATGATGCATTCATTGTATGGATTTTTTTAGTTGTTGTAGTACGCATATGTAGAAACAATTAAGCAAAAGAGTTGAAGCCTCTCACATGTTACTTCAATAATTTTCATGTATTACACAATAATAGAAAGGGTTACATGAGAAATTTTAGTGATAATAGTTGGCCTGTATTATTCTAATACAAATAGAAGTTGTATGAGCATTATAAGCCATGGCAGCCTACCTCTCTCATGCTTCATATAGATATTGAAGGACAACCTCTTGATTACAGTCTAACAAAGAAAAAGTTTGCTCAAGTTTGGACATCTGAGCATCTACATATGAGCAATCTTTTCTATCACTATGATTGCTTTCCTGATCATAGCTTTCCTTTCTAGAAAATATTATTTCTTCTACTGTAGTTCTCTCAATTTAGTAGAGATATCGAAGAGTTCCATTTGTGCTATAGAAAGCCCCCTTTGGAAAGATCTCAAGCTTTGAGATTGTGTTTTAGATCTTGGCGAATTAAGGAGACTTGATGTGAAATGGCATTGGCTGATATTTTTGCAGTAGTAAGTGTATTTGATAAGATCTCCTCATAAATAGTGGACAAAGAGAATAGTCTAAATTCAATATTTTTACAGAGGTATTTCCATAACTGTGATTCTCCTGCTTCAAAAACTAGAGTGGCAACGCAATTTAGTAAAAAAATTCCTTCCACACAAAAACTAGACATATCTGGCAAAACTTTTAAGTCAACACTTAGAAGTAATTGATGTATGGTTGTTATTATATGTTTTAAGCTTTTGAAGGACTAGCATGCAAGGGAGTTGAAGCCCCTGGGCCATATTTTGGAAATAAAACATTAACTTTCTAGGCCATATAATTGTCTTAGAACTATATGTTTTATACTAGATATAAGGTAACTTTCTGCACAAGAATCCAAATCTAAAGAGTCAACTTAGGTTGCACTCACCATCACCCAAGTTAAATTTGATAAAAGTGGCTTAAAATTAGTTACTACAATGTCAGACTTCATTGTATGTGTATTTTCTTTAGTATATCCATGAGCAGTACTAGTAGGTTGGATGTATATTGGAGAAATTATAGTGGTATCTATGGATAATACCAGCATGACATCACTCTCCTTTTGCTTTACTTGTGGTTCAGCTGTTATTAATGAGGTAGGAATATGAATAGAGTTGTTTATATCTACATCTAGTATATTAGAATCAACTGGTGGGGAGCTATAGAGGTCCCTATCATCTTTCTCTTGAGTAGATGAATTTTGATGCTATCATTTCCTACTACCTTTTTGATTATCTAATGCTCTTTTAAAAGTATTACTCATATGTTGTATATGTTAGACCGGTCTAGTCTTTCACATTTTAGAATTGTATACATGAAAGGATAATTCTAAGAAGGAAGATAAGGTATGGTGGATCCACATTAAATGACTGACCCCTGCATGTGTCTCCTGTGGAGCTATATAATAATTAAAGTAGGTATTGACAAGAATAGTGAAGGTCCATGTTGTAGGGGTTGTTGCTAAATGGACTGCTAGTGGAAGTGTTCCCAAGGAATGAGTATTTACTATATACATTATCTGTAGTAACCCACATATAGGTGTAACTTGAGTAAATCTGAGCTGCCTAGCCACCCTACTAAGGTTGTAACCTTCCAGGATTATAGATTCATGGTAGTTCTAGCATAGCCAAGTAGGTCTCAGTCCAATGAGATATTCTAAAATGTCTTTGTATTCCAACTTTGATGATAATAGGGGAGCACCTCTATCAGTATAAGATTCTATGAATTTTTGCCTCATATTTTGAATAGATAAACTATAGAAGGATGATCTATGTACAATCTGGAAATGATCTATTCTATGCACTAGGAAGAACATGAAGGTCCATGTTTTATTCTTGTCTATAAAGACTATAGCTCTATTTAGTTGCATAATCATGGGGAAATTATGATATCTGAAATAGGATGGTGTTTCAAGATAATTAAAGGCTCCTAAAATATGAGCATGGATCCATCCATGTATATAATGCCAAGGGGCATCCACATTGTAGCATCGTGAATTGGTCATGACACTTACTCTACCTAATCCATGGTATAAGTAGGCTAGTGTTGCGAGTGCCAATGACATCCTTTCACCATAAGCAAGTAGGCTAGCCATCAGTAAGGTAGAAAGATGAAATAGTCAATTTTTCCTTGAGAATACAAAGTAGCATAGCTAAGTGGCAATGAAAACAACTAAGGATAACCCTTCATCAATATTCTGTGTTTGTATCTGGTAGGAGTTGACTTTTCTTGTTGTGTTAAATTTGGCCCTAACATACATATAGGCTTCATTATCGAATGGATCTTCAAGCCATGCAAAATGTGGTAGGTGCATTCCTGAATGGAGGAAGCTTTCTGACCATTTATCTAGAGTGATCATATTTTGATGTCTACGACCTATCCTCCATTCTTTTGATAGTCTTTGATAATGATCCAAGGAGTGATGTTGTCCTGAATAGTATATATAACTGTCTCTTTTTGCACTGAAAAGGTTCATCTATTAGAATGCATTCTTCATAAGAAGTTCATATAATTGGTAGTATTGATATATGTTTCATATCTATAATGTTTATTATCAATTCATGTGGACCAACCCAACAAGTATTGGTAGATCCATCCCAATGTTTATAAATGGACATCATGGCAATGTCTCAATTTTAAACTGGTTATCCAGTAAATTGGGTCAAAGCCAGCTAGAGACTATGAGTCAGATATTTGGAGATGTGATGATCGAACAAATGAATCTTCAAAAATATTTCTACCTCTCAACATATATTGGTGCCATGATAACAAGTCTTGTATCTAGGATATACCATGTGGATTGTGGGCTTCAATAATAGCCCTTATCTGCTCTTCAATAGTCTCAGTGGAAGGCATATCATCTAGTCTTTTTTAGATAAACATTGTCAACCTGTAATATATCTAGAATAAAGAAGCATACAACTTTTTATGAGTCTTATAAGTTAAAAATAATATTTGGATTTATACATGAGCTATGCTTTTGGGCTTTTTCAATTTATAGTTTCATACAAATTTATATTTAACTCAGTTCTCTTGGTTATATGGGAATCTAAATTTAGATTTAGATCTAAGCCCTTTAGACATGGTGGGTTTGATCAAGCCCATTTGGGCATGATGAATTTTTCTTTAATTTAGATTTAACCTATTTGAGTATGATGAAATCTAAATTGAGGTTTTAAATCCAACCTTTTGTGGTAGATCTAATACAACCCCTTTATGGTGGATCTCATGTAAGCCTTTAGAGTATGATGGATCATGTTTAAATTAGATTCAACCCCTTTGGGTATGATGGAATCTAAATTAAGGTTTTATATCTAGCCCCTTTGGGCATGGTGGATTTGATTTAGCCACTTTGGGCATGATGGGTTTTAGTTTAATTTAGATCTGACTCCTTTGGGTATGATGGAATGTAAATTAAGGTTTTGTATTAGGCCCCTTTGGGCATGATGGATTTTAATTTAATTTTGATCTGACCCTTTTGAGTATGATGTAATATAAATTGAGGTTTTTAATCCAATCCTTTTGTGGTGGATCTAATTCAGCCCCTTTGGGCATGATGTATCTTAGTTTAATTTAGATTTGACCCTTTTGGTATAATGGAATCTAAATTGAGATTTTGTATCTAGCCCCTTTGGGCATGATGGATCTTAGTTTAATTTAGATTTGACCCTTTTGGTATGATGGAATCTAAATTGAGATTTTGTATCTAGCCCCTTTGGGCATGGTGGAACTGATCCAGCCCCATTGAGCATGATGGATTTTAATTTAATTAAAATCTGACCCCTTTGAGCATGATGGAATCTAAATTGAGGTTTTGCATCCGTTTCCTTTGAGCATGGTGGATTTGATCCAACCCCTATGGGAATGATGGATTTTAGTTTAATTTATATCCAACCCCAATAAGTATAATGGAATCAAATTTAAAGTTTTGTATCCGACCCCTTTGGGAATTGTGGATCTGATTTAGCCCCTTTGGGCATGATGAATTTTAGTTTAAGCATGATGTATTTAAATTGAGATTATAAATCTAGCCCCTTTATGGCAGATCTAATATATCCCCACTGGGCATGATTGATCTTAGTTTAATTTAGATTCGACCCCTTTGAGTATGAAGTAATCTAAATTGAGGTTTTATATTCTCCCCTTTTGGGCATGATGGATTTTAGTTTAATTTACTTCCAACCCTATTGGGTATGAGGGAATCTAAATTGTGTTTTTATATCCAGTATAATTGGGAATGATAGATCTGATCTAGCCCATTTGGGCATGACAGATTTTAGTTTAATTTAAATTCGACTCATTTGGGTATGGTAGAATATAAATTCAAGTTTTAAATGTAGCCCCTTTGGGCATGATGGATCTTAGTTTAACTTAGATCTGATCCCATCGTGCATGATGGAATCTAAATTAAAATTTTATATCTGACCCCTTTGGGCATGGTGAATTTGATCAATCCCCTTCGAGCATGATGGATTTTAATTAAATTTATATTTTTACCTCTTTGGGTATGATGGAATCTACATTGAGGTTTTGTATCCAACCCCTTTGGGCGTGGTAGATTTTTTTTTAATTTAAATTCGACATCTTCAGGTAAGATAAAGTCTAAATTGAGGTTTTATATCTAGCCCCTTTAGGCATGGTGGATCTGATCTAGCCCCATTGGGCATGATGGATCTTAATTTAGTTTGCTTGATTGGATAACTTTTCTTTTAGATAGGAGATCTTGGTTTATAAGATATCTTAATTTACATGATATATAAAATTTCCCCTGTTGGTTCTTTTTCTGGAATAGAGAAAAGGAATGATACCACATAGAGTTTAGGAATATTTTATTTAGATGATCAAATATGGCATTAAGGAATAAGCATATTATCTCATAAGATAAACATGCTCTCCTATAATGGATACAATTATTTTAGTAAAAGACTCCTAAGGCCAATGGGTTTTTCGTGTACTAGAGTATTTTCCCCTAAACTACATGAAAAAGTAGAACAGGGTCTATTTTATCTTGGGATCATGGCTCCCTATAAAGGCAAGCATCTATAATTAATTTCATCTTAGGAAGGGTCTCCCCCTAAGAATACTCTCGATTAAAGAAATAAATGGTTATTCCTAAAGACTACTAAGGTAGCTTTCAAAGGATGTATTTTGAGAAATTCAATTAGGAGAGGTCCAAATTGGAGAGTTATTTTTAAGAGTCAAATGAAAAAGAGTAAGAAATGTCTATTGATACTGGGATACCCAGTAGACATTTCATCTATCCTATGATTGGGCTTCAAATTTGGGATTTAATTTTCGATTTCAAGTTGTCATTTTCTTAGAATATTAAGACTTAAATTTTGGCAGCACAAGACTGCAAAAATGCCTAGGGTTGAAGACTTATTCCTAAAAGGATGCTTGAGAACCTAGTCTACAGGTTCTTCTGACACATGTCAGATGCTCGACCTAGTTCTATCCTTGGGAATCATTGGTCATTCTCCTCACTTGAGGGAACTAACCTATCCATGACTCTTCTGGACTTACAACCTACCTGGAGAAGGCTACCAGCTAACACCACCTAAGCGTATTTTAAAACTATGAGGCTAAGTCATATCAATGCATGATGGTTGGGCTGTTGTAATCTTAGGAAAGAAATCTATGAACCTAGACTTACTTCCTAATCCCTAAGATCATGATGAAGATGTACCTAACTAATGCATATTTTTCAAATTTTTATAAATTTTGACTCAGGATTCATTTAGGTCATAGGAATGCAATTTATGCCTAATACATGCAATTAGAAAAAGATTATGGGCCAAATCAGAATAGAGGAAGGTGTACTTCCATCATAGGCTCTTAAAGGACAAGCCTAGGTTCTCTGGCAAGGATGGAAGTCTTTCGTTAATCAAGAGTGGAAAATATAATTTATGCATGATATTAAAACATCTAGCTAAGGGGTTGTTACATATTTTATCTTGCTTTAATGGCCTAGGTTTTTATATGAAGATTATGAGTTGTATTTATTTTATGTTTCAATTGATTTAGTTGGGTAGAAAATTTAGTTTATCCTATAAGCCTACATCCAAGCATATATCACAGCACAAACATAGCATAGGAAGAAGGCATGATGTTTCTATTGCGCACCCAAAATAAATCAAGCCAAATTAAATTATATAAGAAAAGGTGAATGGACATCGTACACCCCGTAAGAAAGAAAATGGGCTGAAGGTTATACCCTT
The DNA here is from genome assembly GCA_021442155.1 of Cymbidium sinense. NCBI lineage: Eukaryota > Viridiplantae > Streptophyta > Magnoliopsida > Asparagales > Orchidaceae > Cymbidium > Cymbidium sinense. The sequence continues at coordinate 30,431,384 of CM038222.1, forward strand.
ATACAACCCGGCCTAGAACTACAAGTTTAGATCTATGGTCATCTTTCCGGGAAAGTCTCCTTGTTCAGGGACATCCATCGGGCTCCACAGGGGACCACTGCACCATCTCCTGTTTAGGTTAGCTCCTGCTAATCCTAGACCCCATAGATCCTAACCTAATTCTAAGCTCAAATTTATATTTAAGATTCAAAAACAAAATCCTAAGCCTGCAAAACAAATGTTAGGAAATACACACAGCACATAAAGCAGTTTATATTTCACAAACATACGGGCTTAGCATTAGTTTGTTTCCAAGCCCACCTATCATATGGACTATGTTAAAGGATTTTCAATACTTGCAAGCAAACAATAATTTTATGATTTATTTATTACAATAATCCCTTTAACACAATCCCCTATAGAAAATAATGTTAAATCTAGAAAGAACGCCTAACATCCAGTCTAACGAACAAACAAGCCTAAGCATCCATTCTAAAGCAATACACCACACAGACATGTAAAGCACAACACAACATATCATAGGAGATTAAGAGAAAATCACAGAATGATCTAACCTAGATCTAGGGTCTGTGACCTAAGTAATCTAGTGTATGTAGAAGTGGGGTTTGCGTGGTAAGTCTTTGCAAAGCCTTTAAGTTTAATTTTGAAATTTGATGTTTGAATTAGTTTAATTTTTACCATTGGTTGGTTTCAATTCAAATGGTTTAATGATTTAATTTCTATTTTTATGAACATTTTATTTGATTAAAGTTGTATAGGTTTTCAAGAATGAAGAATGGAATGATTCCATTTTTAGATGGAGCTCTTTCCATTCAACATCCTAAATCCTAATGAAGTTTCAAAAGTCTAACTAAAATCCTTAAGTATTTTAATTAATCCTTTTGATTTTATTTATGTTTGGATTTGATTTATGTTATTTCATTTATTTGAATTACTTTATTTGATTTAATTTATTTGATTTGTTTAAGTTATGATTTGTTTCATTTTTAATTAGGTTGTATGGGTTTCATTTGATTTGGCTTATGTTATTTTGAAGAGTTCGATTTAAATTTGATTTCTTAAGTTATTAAATCATGAATTTGTAAGCTTAAGGTTTAAGTCCATTAATATGAATTAGTACCTTAGGTTTGTTCATAGCTTATTCTTAATATGATTTAATTAACCTAGGTTTTAGATTCATTATTTAAATTCATTAAGGATGAATGATTTCATTACACTTAACTTAAGTTGTTTAATTATGTTTTAATTTCATTAAGTATTGATTATTTTTAAAATTTTGATATTTGATTAAATTCTTTGACTTAGGAAGTTTTGATGAATTACCCTAAGTATTTCTGATGTTTATTTCAGATTAGTTCAATTTATTTGTTGATTTAATGAATTAATGATTCTTCTTAATCATTATTTAGTTCATATTGACCTAGAGATTTGGAAAATCAAGAATTCCAAATTTATGGACCAATTGGGTTCGAGCTAATTATGGCAAGTGGGGTTACATGCCAATTTTATGTTTCTAAACCTTCAGCTTGATTAGAGATATAATTAGGGTATAATTAAGGTTTTAATTATTTAATTAAAACCTAAATAAAACCTAATTTATTAAGATTCATTAAAGGATTTTAATTTTCTTTTATTTTTCACTGAAATACCTTTCCAATGAGGGTTTATTCATAATTTTTGGTTTCATGGTTGATTTATTATAATTTAATTAAATTTAGTTCATTTAATTGAATTATTTAATTCTTTTAATTACCTAATTGAGTTAATTAGTGATATATTAGGTTAATATAGGTTTTATTAGGTTTAATTAGTATTCTAATATTAATTAATATTTATTATGTTGATTTAAGGTTATTAAATTAAAGTTTTCTAATTATTTCATTAAAGGGTAATTAATTTAATTAATTTAAAGGTTAATAAACATGGAATTACAATTTTCATTGAATTCAGAGAATTAAATCCCCAAAAATTTACTTAACATATGTTTTAAGCTTAATTTCATTTCCCCAAAGTTTTAAATTAATTGGATTATTAATTTGAGATTAATTAGGGTTTAATGTTTTTTAATTAAACCCAAATTAAGGGAAAATTACTGAATAAAAATTAGAGATTTTAATTTCTATGGATTTCTCTCATCAAGACAAATCCACAAAGCTTTTATTTATAATTTTATAATTTTTCTTTGATTTTATATGATTTATTAAAGTTTTTGTGATTTTCTTTAATTAATTAAACCGTTAAGTAACAGTTTTAAGTGGGGAGGGACCCACATGGCGGAGTTAAAATGAGTGGGATCATTTACGGACCATTCGATGAAAGATCAGACTGTTCATAGTGATCCCGCAGTCCCGCACGGCAGACCACGTGTCACGTGGCGCGTGAGTCACGTGTCATGCGTGGGATGAAAATGCGTGTCACGCGCTGGAAAAAATACGGGACGATCCTAGACCATCCAATCATAGATCGGACGGTCTAGATCACCCCCATAATCCGTAAGGGATTTAAATCAAATCATGCACCTAGATCTAGACTGTTCAATCCAAATTGAAGGATTAGACGATCCAGAGACCATATTCTTCCTTAAACGGTGAAACCCGATCGTCGTTGATGGTTTTACGTCAACCGGTGGTGATTGACGGTGAATTATGCCTCGATTTTGATCCTAAAATGATCAGAGATCGAATTGGGATCAATCTATATGGTTAGATCCATTTGGCATTCCAAATTTCTTTGAAAAAGCCCAAAATCATTATCTTGAAGAAAATAGGGGAGGTCGTTAATGACAAACCCGGATTCCGGCAATCTCCGGTGGTGAGGTTGATTCTATATGCTTTAGATCAATGCAACTAGCTTGTGGCTGGCATTTGATGGCTTGTCTCCTCATGGTTTTACCCCTTGACCGAGCTCAAAGCATAGATCTCGGCCTTGGTGGATCTCAGCCTTGGTGGTTCTCGGCCTTCCCGACGCCAAATGATTCGAGTAAGGGCTCTATTTGGATCACCTCGAGCCTTAGAACATGTGTGTGTCTTTAATTTGGGGAGAAATCCCCTCCTTTGGATCTCACCATTAAAAGGTGCACGGTATGGCATGAACAGTGCCTTGCCGACGCAAAGTGGCCGGGGAAAGATATGTGATCAACTCCCCTTTTCCTTGTGAACATAATGGGATGTTCACCTCAGAGGGAATGAGCTTCCTTGCAAGATTTCCATGCATGGCCAAAAGTTTCTTCTTCTCTTCTTATCTTGCTCTTCTTCCCTTGGTTAGCTAAGCTTTATGCAAGCTTTTGGAGGTTTTCCTTGGCCTTAATTGCCTCCATTATCTTCATTGAAGGCAACCACCTCTTAAGAGGTGGCTTTTGTCTTGGAGTGAATTAGGTGGGAAGAAAGGATTTTTGTATGGGGAATTTTTTTAGTTATTTCCATGAAATATGGCATTATCATCTTAGTTTGGATTAAAGTATGATATGCCCAAATTAATCTCAAAATGGATTTGAGATTAGATTTAATTCCATTTGAATTTTCTTAGGGACTTTAAATCCAATCAAATGCTGCAAAAGTATTTGGATTTAATTTTACCCTTTGGATTTAGTTTATTTTTTTAAAACCATAATGAAATTGATGATCAATTGCATTATGATTTGATTTAAACCATTTAATTAAAATTTATTTAAAATTTGATTACATTTTAACTCATTTGGCTTAAATGGGTTAGGTATGATTTCAAATGAGTTCAAATGATCAATTTAAATTCAAATGAAATGGGTTTTCTTTCATTCATTTTAATTTGTTTTTAATTTGATTTGTTTGAGTTAATCCAAATTGAAAATTTGGATTGATTCTACCTATATCAAATAGGTTAGAATAAACTCAAAAAGAATTTCTAGGACACTAGGTGAGGTGTCCTAAATATTGAATTAAGAAAATCCTATTTGAGAATAGGATCTCTTAATTTCCAAATTAACCTCATCCAAAAATGAGGTCAATTGCCCCCTGTTAACATGGAAATTTCTCATTGAAATGAGAATATTTCATTCATAGTTACACATAATATCTTTCGAGATATTGTCCATTTATAAGGGGCATGGTCTTGATGCCCTTTATATCGATGAGTTGATAAGCTTCACCTTCATATACTTTTTTTGTGATATTTGGTCCCTCCTAATTTAGATTGAATTTTTCACTAACTCATTGATGTCGAAAGATGGGCCTTCTTCATACCAGTACTAGTTCACATATTTTGAAGCTTCTTGGGTGAAACCATATGGTCACAAGCTAAGGTCATTCTTGCTCTATATGTTTCTAGAATTTTTTTGGGCTTGCAGTCACATTTCATCTAAGGCTTTAAGCTCTTCATATAATATTAATATATTTTCTTATGTTGAAAGTTCTCTTTGAACTGCTATGTAGAGTGAAGGAAATTCTACTTCGAGGGGAAGTATTGCTTTTCTCCAAAGACTAGAGAGCATGGTGTTGCTTGTGTAGAAATTTTATAAGTGGTACGATATGCCCATAATGCTTTTATTAATTTATCATGCCACTCTCTTTTATTTTTAAAAAGAATTTTCTTAAGCAACTTAATTAGCATTTTATTAGATGCCTCTGCCAAACTATTGGCTCTGGGATTATATATTAAGGAATATCACCAATCTATCTTAAACTTTATAATAAAATGATAGACTTTTGTATTCTTGAAGGCAATTCCATTACCCAAAATAATTTTTTGAGGTATTCTGAATCTATAAACAATATAGTCTCGAAAGAACTTTACTACATTGTCTACTTTGATTTCTCTTAATGGCATTACTTTTGCCCATTTTTAGAAATAATCAATAGTAGCCAAAATGAAGTGATGTCCTCTAGATGATGGAGGATCTATTAAACTAATTATATCAGTTCTATAGCTTTCAAATGGCTATGAAACTATTGTTTGTTTAGGGTATTGGGTGGTCGATATAGTGTGTCTACAAGTATTTGACAATGATGATAATTTTTAGCATATTTGAGGCAGTCTTGAACCATGTTAGGCCAATAATATCCCATTTATTTAATTTTGATTTTCATTTTAGGGCCAGATTGGTGTGATCCACAAAATTCTTCATGAACTTGAACCATTACTATCTTAGCTTCATCTAGTCCTAGGCATCGCAGCCACATTTGGTCAAACACGCGCTGATATAATGTGTCATTTATAAGAGTGTATCATCATACCATTTGTAAAATTTGATGAACCTTTGATTTATCTTTCGGTAGTTCATCACTTTTAATATAATTGATGAATGATTCTCGCTAGTCATCTCCTTTAATAATGATCATGACTTCTTGACTTCCTTTAACTTTAAAGGCTTGTAAGAGGATTGGTGCTAGTGCTAGACTATTTTGAAATATTATTGTAATTGGATTTCCCTAAGGGCCAGTCATTGCTTTAGCTAATTTTGCTAATGTATTGATCTTTCCATTGTCTATACGTGTCACCCTTTTGATGGTTACTTCAGGGATTTATTTTAAAATCTCCAAGACATGTTTATGGTAAGCACAAATTCTAGCTTATTTATCTTAAATGTCCCAATTATTTGCTGGATTACAAGTTGGGAATCTCTATATATATGAACCTTTTTAATTTTTATATTAATTGCTAGCTCTAGGCCCATAATTAATGTTTCATATTCAGCCTCATTATTAGTTCGAGGCTCAATAAGACTATAAGAATATCGTAGTTGACCAAATGAGGCTCAATAAGACTATAAGAATATCGTGTTCAGCGCGTAATTGAACCTAATTGAGCCAATTTGGCCCCTTAGCCCAAGTTGACCCAAAGTGACTTAAAATTTTAAATTGGACCAAATCATGTTCTAAGCCAAATTAATTGCAATTAATGACTTAGATCAACCATAAATTGAGTATTGAACATGACTCAATCACCAATTGAACCTAACCTAGCCAATTTCTCCTCTTGGCCCAAGTTGACCCAATTTAACCTAAAGGACAAATTGAGCCAAATCTAATCCTAAAGGAAATTCATTGAAACCAATGCTTCTAATCAATCATAAATTGAATATTGAACATAATCTAACCTTCAATTGGACCTAACTTGGTCAACCCAAGCTAATTGACCTACTTCGCCTAATTTGACCTAAGGGGTCAAATTGAACTAAATCACTCCATAATTCAAATCAATTTAAATCAAATATTTCAATCAATTACAAATGACCAATTTAACATAGACCTAATCCATGCTTAAGCCAATTTGGCCAATTTGATCAAATTGGTCAACATGACCTTTTTGGCCTAAATGAAACCATATGGACCAAATCTAAATCTAACTCAAATTGAACCAAACTTATTGCACTAACTCATTCCAAATGACCAATTAAACTTAACCAAACTCATACTTTGACCCAATTTGGTCAAAATGGTCAACTTAGCCCAACATGACCCATTTGACCAACATGAGTCAAATTGTGCCCAACCCAATCAAACCAAACCAAGTCCAAGCTCAGTCAAACTTGGTATGACTCATTCTTGAGTCACCATGGACACACCCTAATGGACCCAACCCATGGTGAACCTGGGTTGGGTCAAACCCATTGCACCAAGCCCTCCAAATGGGATAAAATTCATATTTGGATGGGTTCTCCAACTCCCCATGCCTTGGCAGCCACCTTTGACTTTTCTTGGATAGAGGACCACTAACCCAACCAAACACAAGGATGTTGGTTTTAGCCATTGGCCAAGATAGGGTGAGCTCATCCATGGGAAATAATTGGTCCACCTAAGGAGAGGTGTACACTTCATGGTATCCCACTATGCTCTCTCAGCCTCTCAAACACATCCACCATAGTAGTCCCCTACTACCTCTGGCCACCAATCTACCTGAATGATTGCCAAAGGTTGAGCAAATCTCAGCCCTTAGTTTGATTGGGGAGGAGAGTATACTCTCCTACCCATCCATTCAAACTCAATATACACCTTCTCAGAGCATCCCAAGTAGTCTCAGAGCATTCCCGGAGCTCCCTGTGCACCCCATCATTGGCGAGACTAAGCATTCATCAAGCTCAAGAGCTCCGTCTATCCAATCTCACCAAACTTCCACCAAAGCCAAATTAACTTTCCTGGCACCTTCATGAAACTCTGGCGACCCAAAATGAATTGATTCTTGATCGATTTGAGCACCGGAAGGCATCCTTTATCGATAATTTTCACAGTGGTGTTTAGTCCACAGACCGTTTGGCAGGGAGGCAGCTTGAGATCTTCTTAACAGGGCTTCATATCTTCAAGATGAAGCTACCTTTATCAACATATCATTGGTCCTGAGCTTTAATGAGGAAAAAAAATTTTGCAATCATAGATTCGACCTCTAGGTGTTGGTCTTTTATGAAACAAATTACATTTTTATGTGATTTCCATCATAAGATCTTCTTAGTTCTCTTGCCTAATCATTTTGGAGTCAATTTCATCATCAAACAAGCTCTGGTGAGCTCAGATTGAGTGGCGAATGGTGGACAGTGTCAGTCTTCTGACACTCGTAGCATGACGAATCATCGGCTATCCGTTCTACATGATTAGAATGGATGAACTTGAGTAATCGTGCTAGAAATCTTGATTTAATTCTTTCATAATCATGGGATTAATCTCAAATGTATGATCCAAGATCTAACGATCGGGATGAAATCATGTCTGCCACCACTGAGTCTGTAGCCACATCAGACTTTTTAAATAGCCAATGTTGTGGCGCCACGTGGAAAGTGCTACCATATCAGCATCCACATGGCATCAATAATTCAAAATGAGTAATTAGGCTTAAAATTTTATTTTAAATATATTGAACTTCCAAAAATCATAACTAATTGATGAAAAATCCAAAAATGTAAATAAACCTGTTTTGGAAAGCTTAGACATAGGAGAATTTAATGAAAAATAAAATCAACTTGGGTAATGAATGAGCAGTGCTTAATTAAAGTTTGAAGCTTAGGATAATTACCTTAATTAAGGCCAAATTACTTGGCTAATTATTTCTAAATTTAACATGTTGATTTTATTGGGATGCCCTCTGCCTCCCATATTTTTCTTGGAATTATTTGCTTTGTAATTTGGAAAGTTCCAAATTTCTAAACCTAATTGTCCCTTTTAAATGATTTAATAATTATTAAAATTAATAAACAATAAAATTCAATAATTATGGATAATTAATTAATGAGAATAGTAAGAATAATATGGAAATTAATTAGGATCCATTCTCTAATTAATTCTAAGTGTATTACCTTAATGAATTTAATTAACATGCTTTAAAGTTAAAGATAAATTAAGAAAAGTAATAATTAAATTCATATAAAATTAACTCAAATAATTCAAGTGTTAACCCATTAATCCCTTTATGTGTTTAATAACATAAAGTCGTTAAAGAAATTAAAATTTTATCATTGGTCTAGGGAAATCATACAAGTATTTAGCTTAAATATTTTTCTTCTTTAATTGATCTAACCCTTAAGCATGAGCCTAATTGCATTAGATCTCTTTAGGTGCATTGTTAATTTTATTTTCCTAAATCATATCATTGAAGGCTCATGATTAAGTGGTTAATTAAGTTAAATAAGCTTGGGAATGGTAATCAAATTGATGTACTTAATGGATTAACCCTAATCACTTCGTAAAACATATTTAATTTCTTTACTTCAACATATTAAATGACCAATATGGATGGAGTGAATCCTAAGTACTATTTCTCCTCTTTAGCTTTAAATAACTTAAACATTAAACTCAGACCTTAAAGGAGCTTTGGTTAAGCTTAATGAATGTCTATTTAACTTGATTGTCCTTAGTATTTGATGAAATCAAGTATGTTATGTGGTGATATTTAATTACTTTCTTTCAATTATCAAAAATGTATATGTCATTTACTTCATGTATTCATGTTTTGAAAAAAAATTAAAGAATATGATGGTATTCAAATTGCATGAGTTAGATAAATGCTATTATATGGTATAAATATTCTCACTAATAAATATCAGGATATTTTGAAACTATAAGTTAATTATAAATCAAATTGTTTGAATTTAAATCATTGCTTATTATAAATAATTAATGAAATGTTCATTTATTTGTAATTAAAAGATGGCAATTTATTATTTTATTCTTATGTTCTATGTATATGTTTACGTGCATTTGAATTAGCCTAGACATCCCAAGAACACGAAGCTTTAAGATGCCCAAGGATGTCTTAGATAATCTCACCTTCCTGGTTTAACAATGATACATACTTTCTTAATTTCATTTATGTGTATGCATGTGTTAGAATATGAAGTAAAACCCCTTTCTTTCATAAATAAAGGATTTCTATACATAACCTTTGCATGATTTTGTTTCTATGCTTATGTATGTGCTTGTGTCTATTTGAATTAGCAACTATATAGTTTGGACATCCTAGGAACACAAGGCTTTAAGTAGCCCCAAGGAGGTCTTAGATAATCTCACTTCTCTAGTTTAACAACAGCAGGTACTTGCTTAAATTCTTAATGCATACTTTCATATGCATAACTATAAGATGAAATCTCCCATTTCTATTAAATTCATGCATCAACATTCATTAAGTATGAAAAAATATGGGCATATTGCATGTATATGCATATATTAAATCAAATATTAGAGAAATTAAAAATGAAAGAGTGACGATATTATTGATAATGAATGGAAGTGATGGAGTATTACTTATATGATGATGACTTAATTTCATTAATCTTAAGATACCTTTCATGTTTGAATTAAATTTATTTAGGCTAATTTAAACTTAGGCTAAATAAAATTCATAAGTGGTTCATTAAGTGAATTAAAACCATAATAATCTATCTTTAGAAAACAACTTAGGCTAGGGATGAAGGAGTTAAGCCTCTTTCTTCTCTTTATAATGGTTAGATCTTAAGTAAACAGTGAACAAAAATAAAATTACGTAAGTTAAATTTTAATCAAGCTATTAAATGACTTAAAGTGAAACCATCCTTAATGAGTAATTTAAATAATCCCAAGACTTTAGACAATCATAATTCTAAAGTTTATTCAAGACATACCAAATAAAGCCTTAGCACACACATTAGAATTCTAAGCCACCAACCGTGGTATTAGGTTAGGCCAGTGTATATTTTGGTGATATGATTTATTTTGTGGTGTAATATTTTAGATTAGATGGTAGGTTATTTGTGCATATATTGGATGTTAGTTTGTTATTAACCTAATGATGTTTTATGCAAGAGATTATGCTTAAGGGGTTGCAACAATAATAAATGAAAGTAAATGTTCTTGCTTGTAGGTGCTACTTATGCCCATAAGTATAATCCAAAGAGGATAAGTGGGCTAAGTTGCATAAGTGTAGGGTGCTAAGTTCAAATATGATAAATATAATTGCTTGGCTTGTATGTTTGTTTACCTAACATCTATTTTGCAGGTGTAGTTAGATTTCCGTTTTCATAATAGTGTAATTTTTGTAATAGGATTAGGATTAGTATTATGGGGTTTAGGATGAGCAATGGCTAAAAGGAACTATGAAGCATGGAAAAACTAATCTAAAGAAGGAAAGAAGAACAAGAATTGAAGACCCCCATAAAATTATTTTAGTTGTAATATTTAATTGTAATCCAGGTTGTATAAAGGTAGAGCTCGACTACCCAACTATTTCTATTTTATGGAGCGTACATTGGTACCTAGCCGCATCAGTCTTTTATTCTTTTAGAAAATTCAAATACTTCGTTACTATGTTTCAATTGTGCAATAGAAATGGCATGTTCTTCATAAGTTTCTTAAACTGAGATGATTTGATGTGTAGCTTGGATGTGATAAGCTCTTTAAGATAAAAATTAAATTTTCTATCTTCAATAATAACTTTAACTAAATTCTAATCAATTCATAACATCATCTTAAATCCTAGGCTTTTAATCAAGATAATAAAATATTTAGCAACCCATTAGGTAATGGTTGTATGCTATAATAGCATGCATGTCATGTTGTTTCACTCTTGAATAGAGAGGATCTCCACTCTTGCAGGATAGGGGACATTCTTGACCTTTGAGAGCGGCCCCTTATAGTGGAGAAAACCTCTTTGTCACTGATTTAGCCCATAAATCAATTTCATCAAGCATGTAGGCATAATTATCCCAAGCCTAGGTCTAAAATAAATGTGTCAAAATGATCTCAAAAATTATAAATTTTTAACATTAGATTAAGTCTATTTTACATACCAAACATTATTTAGCCTCTTCTGGAGTGAGTCTAGGATTCTAGCTTCTTTCTTATTTAATAATAACCTAGCTATATTGCATTTATATATGACTAGCCCACATGATCTTAAAATCATAGGAGGTGTTAGCTGACAGCCACTCTAGGCAGCTGGAAGTCTAAAGAGTCAGGATGTGTTCGCTCTGTCTTATGGATGTGGACCATTATATCTCATTTTCCCTTTGTAGAATTAGGTTGAGCTCTTAGCTTATGCTATAGCACTCTAGATCAAGGTTCTAAGGTGGCCTGTACCTCTCTTGCTACAAGAATAAAGCCTCATCTCTTAGGCATTTTCACAATCTTGTGTTGTTGGAATATAAGTCCTAGCATTCTAATAAAATTTCAACTTAAATAAAAATAAATTCCACTCTTCAAAAATAGAAAGCCTCAACATAGGGTAGATTGGAGTATTCACTAGTCTTCTTAGTGTCTTGAATACTCCCTACTTATTCTTCTATGGAATTCGTACGTAAGTCTTCCCATTTGAACTCTTCCCATTTGATTTTCAAAAATAACCAATTCTTTGATAGTTTAGCCTTGAAATCTTTAGAGATATCTATCAACTACTATAATTAAGAGTGTTCTAAAGAAACTTTCATTTTCTACGATGTAATTGACTATAAGGGCTTTCGTACATAGGGAACCGAAGGACCGAGCTTAAAATAAATCCTTCTTTACTTTTATTTATGTAAAGTGGGGTAAAGATCTCTACTATATATGAAGACCCATCTACCTTAGGTGTCTTTATTAGATGATTAAGTCTATTATAGGGTGATGTTTCTATCTTTCAAGATTCTACATCATACCTTAATCATACTCAATCACTTCAATAAGTACCCCTACGATGTACGTAGTGTTCCCTTCGACTCTAAATTAAAACACCATATATTTTTTTGCGACTCTGCTGGGAATAGTTCCTCTTTCCATCTTTAGTAATCAATCATTATCTCCAAGCATCGATAGTGGACTTATGTTATTTATGCAATTCTAAGAATATCATTTTTTTTCCATTGGGTAGCTCACCTATTTCATCCTTAGGCAACTATGGCCAACATCATTTAGGTTTCAGCCCTATTGGACCTTCAATAGGACAAAAAAAGAGAATTAACTAAAGAAATTTGTTAAATAAATTAAACAAACCCAATTCAAAACTTTCAAGAACCTCTTACCATAAGCATGGCAAAGTAGGGTTCATCTGCCATCTTAAAACTCATTTGAGCTCACCCTCAGTGAAGTTTAAATTAAACAAAACATCTCCCCTCAAAACTATAAATCTCTCCAAAATATGTAAACACCATCTAACATAACCAAGTTTGTTAGATGACAATTTCAATTTAAAGTAAAGTCGAAGAAAATAATAGCTAAAGTATAGTCTAATCCTTTGCCTTTTCTTCTTTGATAGTAAAGAGAAAGCCCTAGTCCTTCTGCCTTTCAAATAGTTAGTTACTATGTCTTCCAAAAAGCTCATCTTTTCCTTTGCTTCGGGTGTGGATTTGGCCATGGATTAGGACATACTCACCTTTGCCTTAGTCATCAAGTTCGTCCTTGGATTTGAACACTTCAAGATTACTTATAATGGCCTTGCCCTCAAAATAATGAGTAGGGAGGATGCGGCCAACAAGAAGCCACTTCTATAGTTTCATTTGCAGTCGAATACTGAGTTCTCATTACTGAAGAAGAAAGCCTTAGAGGTTTCCATGCCATGAACACCACTTGTGCCTGCCATAGCTGCTGTTAGGACTAGTACCACCTCTACTGCAGTCTCAATCTTTAAGGGAGTTTGTCCTAGCATTTGAGATTATTTTTACTATCTTCAAGGTTGGTACAAGCTCCCACCATGTGCCATTGACTAAGACTCAACATTGTAACAAGAATAGAAAAATCAAGAGGTATTATAAGCACATAGCCAAGGAGGTTGAGGAAGCCTCCCATGTAGCTGAAGAGGGATCCATCGTAAGACCTCTCCCATTCTTGGTGGTAGTAGGTTTCACTCCCTCTCAGCTATAGTGGGAGAGGAGGATGTGAGAAAAATAACTGCATCATCCCCATGCCCTATCTAGTATAAGACATCAGATAGGGATAGGGGAAGATCTTATGCTAGCATTATTAGGTCCATGCTTAAGCGAGTTGGGAGGGCGCATGGATGATTTGTGTCTACCACCTCACATGATTTATGATGGGTTATTCATAGGAGTGTTAGGGATCAAATTCAAAGAGAGAGGGCCATAGAGGCTAGGATTACTGCCCAAGCAAGCAAGAGAAATAAGAGGAGGTTTGCTAGGTAGTCAGTGGCCTCAACATTGATTGATCACCATGATCGATGAGCTGATAGAGCTAATCTTTTAGATTGGATAGTCCTTACTAGTTTTAGCTATAGGAACTGGTTAGTTTAGGGTTTAAGGTTTAGGGTTCGATGGAGAGGTAGCTAGTGTCATCATCACCACACCGCTCAACTTATCGACCACCATCACCAGTTCATGTCTCACCATCTTAGGTTCCTACAAAGTATCATAAGTTAGTATCTCGAGAAAAGTCATCCCCCTTGGTGATACGATTGTGTCCCAAGGACCACACTCCATCCACCTTACCAGTTGATGCAAGTCTAAGCTCTCCACTCAACCTATTGCCTTAACAGTGGAGAGGAAGGAGTGGCGACCCATGAGTGTCATAGTTTCTCCACTATCCTAAAAAGAGAAGGAGGAAGAAGGGAGTTCTAAGTTGGCTCTTATGATTTTTGAACTAGTCATAGCTAGCACCCCTCTAGTCCAAGATAGATAGTGCATCTCCTCTTTGGAGCATAGTCCAATAGTGAGTCATCACCCAAAATATGTCTAGTAGTCTCAAGTAGAGTAGATGAATGATTTTTGGAGAACATATTAAAGAACTACTATGTTGTAGTGAGGTAGATAGTTAGAGATGACCACTTCAATCAAGAGGAGGACATAGTAGACTTCAATTTTGATGATGATGACCTCCTAGATGATGTAAAAGAGGTCCACATGGTTGATACCCAAGGTCCTTGCATAGAGAACAACCTAGCCAAGAGGCTCAGGCATTGTAGTTGAGGAAGGCGAGGTATTAGACACAACTCAACACCTTCTCCAACAAATTAAACTAAAGGATAATCAAATTGATAGAATGGAGAGGAGAGTAGTGTATTTGATGGAAGTAGTGTTGCATTACAAAATCAAACACCTATCCCCCAACCCACTCCTATGGAGGCTAATAGACTTGAGTTGGTACACATTCTAGATTTTCCTAAGAGCACAACTCTAATGGATGAAGATACCAATAGCTTATATAGGAAGAAAACTGATATCATCTCCATTCATGAGAAGGATATTAAGCACATGATAGAGAAGTAAGTGAAGGAAGCATTAGAATAGGCCCAAGAGAGCTCATCGGTTCCAAAGGGTAGACCATACTCGAAAGAATTCAATGCAGTTCCATAGGACAAAGGTTTTGTGCCACCATCCTTCAAGGTATTCAATGGCAGTGGGAACCCCAGGTAGCATATAGCACACATTAAGTCTAGTTGTTGCAACATCGGTGGTGGTGATTGCCTACTCTTCAGGCAGTTTGTTAGTAGCCTTTTCAGAGTTACTTTTGATTTGTACATTAAACTGCCTAAAGGTTTAGTGAACTATTTTGCAGAGTCAGAACAATTTTTTATTAATAAATTTATAGAAGCTCAATAGAGAATAATTGTAGGGGACCTTGTTGTAGAAAAACAAAAACCCAATGAGTCTTATGTTGATTATATTCTCTGGGGGTGAAATCTTAGTATGAAATCTGAACCACAACTACATGAACATCATGACATTAAAATTTTTTAAAGAATATTTATGGCTTAACTGCTTTCATGCTTAAGGGCTTCATCATCAAGATATTTGAGAAGCTGATTAGCAAGGTAGCCAATCTATAAGGGGAAGCCAAGTAGTTATCCTTCTCAGACCAATCATGCAAGCCCAAGCCTTAAAAGGTATTTGAGAAGAAGCCAAGGGTTACAACCACATTAGATAAGGGGAAGAAACTAATGAAAGCATAGTTTGAGAGGCCTATAGCTCAATAGCTCCTACTTTCACCTCCACTCCTACTGCCTCAGCTACCACAAAGGTCACCTCAATAACCTACACAGTAGCAGTAGTACCAGTATCCACAATCAGGTAGTTATTACCCACCTATTCTTTCTGACAAACTCAATAAGTTATATTCATTCAACGAAGAGGTAGTTAGAAAAATCTTAAAAAATCTTTTTAAGAAGTTTGAATTTCAGCTACCCTAGCTTAGAAAGCTGAAGGAAGTGGGTAGGAGTGATGATCCTAACTATTACCCCTACCACCGCATGCTATGCCACGTCTTAGAGGATTGCTTTACATTTAAGGATTGACTTGAGCTAATTACAAGTCATAAGCTATAGTGATCCCCAAAGAATACCTAGTAGAATAACCTTTTGGTTTCATTAAAGTAATCTTTGGGGAGACATATGATACTCTTAAGATAAAAGAAGGTTAGAATATCTTCTTATCTCATACCTTTAAAAAGATTATCTTTAAAATCAAGAAACTTCCTCTGTAAGTGCCTGACTTAGCTCAGACCTCCAACACTAATGAAGGTCTACTAGTTGTGATGGACAACTCGGGGAGGATAGAAACCCACTACTAACAACAACCACCACATGCTTGGGATAGTTTCATAGCACCACCACCAACTGAGCCTAGTATTCTCTCTTCCACCATTACATTTACCACATCTACTTGCTCCACCATCAGTAGTAGGAGTATTGAATCTATAGATGAGGGCACTAAGCCACTCAAGCCACATACTTTAACTGACTTTTATCATGTACCTCCCAAAAGGAAGAAATTAATGAAGAAGATTAATTTCGCTTACATCTTTTCTACTTCTGATGACCTCAACTATTTTATTCCTATTGATAGCCCTCCAAGTCACAATAATAATAATTTAAATAATTCTAATCAGTTCCATTATGGTTCAAAAATAAATTGCTCTTTCTTGAATCTCTAAGGATCACCATTTGAGATTGATTTGGGGTCATCTGACTCCGATGATCCTTTAGGAGAATTTGTTGGTATACTAGATGAGTAGGTAGAACTTTCCACAAGCTCTTTATCATAAGAAGTCATTGAAGTTAACCTTCGTAATAGCAAAGCTCTAACTCCTAGGGTAACATCTTAGGGTAAACATCAACAAATTATTGGTTATAGTGAGTAGATATCCCTCCACATAATGCTCTGCCTTTGGATATGCTTGTGGAGAACCAACCTAAAGTTGACTACAACATCCTGGAACATCTTAGAAATTTTTCAGCTAAGCTAAGCATATATGATGCCCTTAGTTTATTTAAAGAAATGAGGGAGTCACTAATTAAAGCATTACTTGACTCTGAGATATGCTTTGCTCAGTTGGCCGATAATTATCCAGCTAGCAAGGAGACATGTTTTTTAATAAAAGTCCTAGGAGTCACCTTCTTAGATGAAGGCCTATTAACGTAGACAATAGAGCACAACCATCCCCTCTATATTACAATGGATGTTGGCAAGTGCAGGTTATCTAGAGTATTAGTTGATCTAGGTGCATCAGTGAATATTATGAGTCTACTTGAGGATTGACATCTCTGAACTTCAATCTGAGAAGATGATATTGAAAGGATTTAATGAACAAGGCTAGAGGGCCTTAGGCTCCATAATCTTACTAGTGGAAATAGATGATCGAAAGACTAAGGCCAAATTTTACATAATAGACTTGGATACATCTTTCAATGCTTTGCTAGGGAAACCTTGGATTCACAAGAATAATAAGGTTCTATACTCCTTAAATCAGTGCATCAAGTTTAAAAAGGATGAGATTGAATATTATGTCAAAGGAGATCTCAAGCCATTTGTAGTGCATGAGGTTGGGATTTATAAGGATGTGACCTATTACCTCCCTATGAAACAAAATGTCTTCTCTCATGAACTTAATAAAAATGTTAAACAAAAAGATAAGAAGAAAAAGAAATAAAAGAAAAAGAGAAAGATAATGAAAAAGAAGAGAAAATAGAGTGAGAAGAAGACATTAAGGAGGAAATAGATTCTGGTATTAGATTTCACCCATAGTTTGTCACTCCATCCGAACAAGTGGGCAGGATGACCCGACCTCTATTAGGACGAGGATGAGGCAAGTCTAGAGGAAGTCCAAAGATGGTAGACCTCCATACTTACCACCTACTAGGAGATTTATTCTAGTATCTAAGAGTACACTTGCTATCTACATAGATTTAGAATCTAGTTCAAATGACAAGTCCTATGTAGTGAGCACACCAGCTACCTATTTACATTAGCAGACCCCATTAAAGGTGACACTTGAGCTTGATTGTGATGAAGATTGGGTCCCCAAGCAAAGCATGAGTGTACTTAAGCCCACTTTATGTAAAACTATTAGACAGTATGTAAGCACCTTGGCTCTAACCCCACTTTCCTCACAAAAAGTTGAGGGTTTGGTTGTTAAGAAAGATCCTAAAATATATGCAAATACAAAACCTCAGAGATTTTATTCAAGAGTAGCATCCTCATTATAAGAAGTTGGTGTCGAGCTTGAGGATGAATAATTCAAATAATTAATAAAGTGGTTTAAATGTATTTCTTTTGACTAATTGGATTTATATTTAAGTTCCAATCAATGTTGATTATCCATCATATAATTTAGAGTTTAATTACCCTATGCATGTGGGGTTTGATGTGGTTTCATTTTATTTTGATTCATTTTAACATAAATGGGTTAAATTAAGTTCGATTAGGTTAAATTACTAATTTGACTCAATTAAAATGTGTTTAGATTCCAATCATCACTAGTTTCATTTAATTAATTTCAATTTTCACCCATTTGTCACAAATTGAGTTTAACGGTTTAAGTTTATTCATTTGGGTCAAATGACCAAATTGGTCAAATTAGGCCCAATGATTATTTGGGTTACGTTTCAAGATTATTTTCAAATGATTTTGGATAATTGATTTGAATTAATTTCAATTTAATTTAAGTTTGAATCCAATAAGGTCCATTTAGGCCTATTTAGATCAAATGATCTAATTAACCCATTTAAGGCTTTATTAAATTTAAATTCATTTTATTCATGTTTTAAAATGTTTAGTTTTTATTTTTAAGCCTTTAGAATTACTTCATTGGGTCAAATTTTAATGGGTTAAACATTAATTTGGTGAGACCCACATAAATCAACTCTATGTAAAATGGTTGACCAACTTTGACCTTTATTTGAATTTAGTTTTAAATCCATTTTGATTCTTGCATTGAATCTAATGCATTTTATTTTATTTTATTTCAATTTTGATCTCATTTAAATTTATTTTGTTTAAGTTTAGGTGATTTTGAGCTTAAGTAGGATAATTGGTTAATCACTCCGATCATCTTACTCTAAACCCAAAAGAATTTAGATTTCAAATGAAATGTGTTTCATTCAATTCTTTTATGTAGATTTGAGTTAGTGTTGAGTTTATCTATTTTCATTAAGTTAGGTCAAACCCTGGAAGGATTCACAAGGTCAGTAAGTATAGTGTCCTAAGTGTCTAATTAATAGGCTCCTAATTTAGGATTAGGTGTCTTAATTACTAGTTTTAAATATGATGTTAACCTCATCCAGAAATGAGGTCAACACTACTAATTGAGGTAGCTTTGCTTTAAAGAGATGAAGTCTTGTTGAGAAGATCATGAGCTACCTCTCCAATAGTTGTCCTCTAGATAAGTGCAACCATGAAGCTCACCGGAGTTAATCTTGGAGTGCCTTTCAGCATTTGAATTAAGTGCTTCTTGATTCATTTTGACTCATTGGAGTGAGGGAAAGATGTGGGAAGAGTTAATTTGGGTTTAGTTGGGTTTTGGTTAAGTTTTATGGAGATGATGTTCGGCCTGGATGTGGGGTTGGTCTTGCTAGTAATGGGGTGCTCAAATCACTCAAAGGAAGCTTGGGGACTGAGGCTGAGTCTTTGGTGAACATGTGTGTTGAGTTTGAATGGGTGAGGAAGGGTATACTTCCATCCCTAAGTAAACACAACCATTGGATTGGTTCAATCTTTCGAAGCCATCTGACTGGCATAGGTGGCCGGAGGTCAAAGGGGAGTGTTGAGCTAGATGGTCTCAAGTGGCTTGATGGGTATGGTAGCATGCCATTGGATCTACACCTCTTTTAAGATGAGCCAATGGCTAGCCCATAGGTGGAGGTTCCCCTCCTGGTCAAGGCTTAAACTCAATTGCCTTCAATTAAGTTGGGTTGTTAGGTCTATGTCCAAAGGGATCTAAAGGTGGCTCCCAAGGGATAGGGTGGTGGGTAGACATTCTAAATGGGGATTGTGTCTTATTTGGAACCCTTAGTTCACTTGGATTGAACCAAGCTAGATTCACTTGGATAGGTTAATGGGGATCTAGGGATGTGCCATGCTAAGTTTGGTTGGGTTTGGACTTGGTTTGGTTGGGTTTGGCTCAATTTGACCTATATAGGTCAATTTGGGTTCAAATGGATTAGATTGACCAATTGACCCAATTGGGTTAGGAGGGTTATTTGGTTATGTTCCAATGATCATTTAAAATGTATTGGCGTAATTGGTTTGACTCAATTTGAACTAGATTTGGATTTATCTCATATGAGTTCATATGGGCTAAATGAGTTAAATTTGACTAATTTAGTCAAATTAACCAAATTGGGTTGAGTGAGGGATTAATCCATGCTTGATTGATCATTTAAGAGTGATTAGAGGTGTTGATTTAATTTGATTTGGATTAGAAGAGGCTTTAGTTCAATTTGACCCTTTAGGTCAAATTGGCCTAAATGAGTTAATTGGGTTGGTTTTGTCATAATAAGTTTGAGAGATTAGTTTCATATGGGGTTTAATTAGGTTTAAGGTAGGTGGGGCCCTATCTATCCTATGTCAAGGTCTGATCCTAGGGTTAAACCCTATGACTCCTCATGCTTGGGATTAGTGCTCTCCTAACTACTAAGAGTACTTTAGCACTATGGATGTCTTAGTGCTTAGATAAACCTTAGGTCTATGAAATGGGTAGTTAACCTCACTCCAAAAGTGAGGCCAACACTTGTTAAATCTCTATCATTTCCTTATATGTCTTTTCCTAATAATCTGCCTTCTAAGCTTTCTACCTCTATTTTTCTTTTGTATTTTACTCATTAATGAAGGCTTAGAAGTGGAACCTATTTCAAAAGTACTTGGAATGAGAGAACCCAGTGTCTTTGCAACAGACAATTATACTTTCTTTCATACAAGGCATATTTGAATCTCCCTAGATGCCTTCATGGCCATCTCACTACTAGTTGCAAGAGTATTATGGGGCACTCTAGAAACTCTAAGATAGGCTTCTTATCCTTAATAGTTAGATCACTAATAGGAGTAAGAGTCACTCCATTAGTGGTAAAGTCAAATCTTTAAAACCAATCCCAAAATTAATGACAAAGCTATCAGGTAATTTATTACTATCCACAGAAAAGCTAATCCCAGATATAGGAGCAAAAATTAGCTAGCCATCCATTTTTTTATTTTATAGAAAAGAAAATTGATCAAATTATAATGAACTTTTAACAAAATTAAAATGAGCTTTTAACCTA
Source organism: Cymbidium sinense (assembly GCA_021442155.1). Classification (NCBI taxonomy): domain Eukaryota; kingdom Viridiplantae; phylum Streptophyta; class Magnoliopsida; order Asparagales; family Orchidaceae; genus Cymbidium; species Cymbidium sinense. Next base: position 30,452,270 of record CM038222.1, read on the forward strand.
ATGTATTCAAAATAAAACAACTTTTAACCCATTAGAAAAACTTAGCCACCTTTGTTATGGCTGGAGTTTATAAAGGAAGAATTTTATTTTTGAAAATGTAGGAGTTGTAGAACAAATAGAGAAGTTCAATAGAACATTTAGTGGATGTTGAATATACTTTACCAAGAATGAAATGGAGAGATACCCAATGAAATGAAAGGAAATCCTGACCTGTTAAAAACACAAGTATATTGCTGATATATAGAAATAAAAATCTATTTATAAAGATGGAGAGAGGAACTATTACCTAGCTGAGTTGCCAGAAATATATGTAGAAAATTTTTATTTGGAACACTACGTAGATCGTTATGGCACTTATTTAGCTAATTAAACACATCATTAAAGGATAAATATATTATCTCGAAAGATAAATAGATTATCTTATAATGAATTTGATTAATTAATGAAGACTTTTAAGGCCAATGGGTTTTTGATGTACCAGAGTTTTTTCCTATGAACTACATGAAGAGGTAAAATAGAGTTTATTTTATTACAGGGTTCACACTTTTCTATAAGGGCAAGCCCCTATAGTTAATTACATCCTAGAAATGAAGGATCTCTTCTCATGGATACTCTTGATAAAAGAAATAAATTTTTATTTCTATGGAATTCAAAGCTTGTCTTAAAGGGATGATAATTTAGAAATTCATTAGGGAACATTTCAAAGTGAATGAGTCCTTTTGGATGCTAATAAAAAATAAGTAGGAAAAACTTTAGATATTGGGATGCTTAGTAAGCATTTCAACTAACCTGCTATTGGGCTTTATAATTCTGAGTTCAAAATTATTAAGGTTCAAATAGACATTTTATTAGAAATTTAGGGATTAGATTCTAATAGCATAAGACTATACAAATGCCTAGTAGTTGAAGACTTGCTCCAAAAAAATGCTTTAGAATCTAAGTCCATGAATGCTCCTAATATAAATCAGAAGCTCGACCAAATATAATTTTTTTCAAAATTATTGATTTTTTTCCTACTAGAATACGAATCAACATATCCTTGACTCTCCTGGACTTATAACCTGCCTAGAAGGGTTGCTAGCTAACACCACCTAAGCGATTTTAAAAACCATGAATTTGGTCTTATGTATGCAAGATGGCTAGGCTATTGCATTTAGGAAGGAAGATAAGAGCCTAACTCATGTCATAAACTTAAGATAATGTTTGACATGTCATGTACATAACAAATGCAATAATTTTTTCTTTTATGTATTGACTCATAACTCATTTAAAGGATTTGGATATGCAATTCATGCCTACAATTATATATAGTTAGAAATTATCATGGGCCAAATCTAAAGAGAAGGTACACTTTTTCAAAGAAGGGTGGCCTTCCTTACAGGTCAGATGCCCCCTTATATGTAATGGGTGAAGCACCCAATTAAAGAACAATGAACAATATGCTATTATATTTCATAAAAGCTAATTATTTTTAGTTTCTTTTAAGTTATACCTAGGGCTTTTAATCAATGTGAGGTTATCAATTTATTTATTTTATATTTGAGTTATCTAAGTTTAATGGAGTAGGAAATTTAATTTTTTTTCTTGGAGCCTAATGCTCTAAGAATTTCATCATAAAAACACACCGTATAAAGAAACCTGGCAATTTCCATTGTGCACCCAAAATAAATCAAGCAAAATTAATTAATAGAATAGGTCAATGCAGCCAGGTACCACTGTACACTTAAGAAGAAAGAGCAAATGGGCAGCCAAGCTCTACCCTTATATAGCCCAATCTAGAACTAGAAGTTTGATCTATGGGGGTCTTCTTCAAGGATCGTCACCTTCTTTAGGGACCTCCACGAGCTTCACAAGGGACCACCAGTATAGTAAAGTCAGCTATTACTATTCTTAGACCCCATAGATCCTAATCTAATTCTAGGTTTAAATCATCTTTTAAAATTTTAAAATAAATTCTTAATCCCTATAAAACAAAAGTTTAAAAATACACACAACACACTAACATTTTATATTTCAAATATACAGGCTTAGCACTAGTTGACTGCCAAGCCCACTTATCCTATTTGGCTATGCTTAGCGACTTAAGCATACCTACAAGTAAATAATATTTATAGTTTTAATATTGTGGTCCCTTTAAGCACAGCCCACTGTAGAAAATAGTGTTAGACAAAAAAAAGGTCTTATCATCCAAACTAGTAAGAAAATAATCCTAGCCATCCAGTGTAAAATTTTACACCACAAAATAAGAAAAATATTTCACATCACAGATCATCTGCCTAATATAAATCTAAGACCTGTGATCTAATAATCTAGTGCATGAAAAAATGGGCTTTTGTGGTATTACTTTAATAAGGCTTTTTAGGTTCCAAGTTTGGTTTAATTTGATTTAAAATATAACTTTTAACTTTTCATAATTTTGCTTCATAGGTACATGTCATTGTTAAACTAAAAATTTGAGGTATGAAGATCTCCTTCGGACCAGTGGCTCTATGACCAACTCAAGTGTCTAGATTATATACCATATGATCACTAGTTATATAAATTTTCTTTTCATTTATTTGATTCTTTTTTATTTTACTTTTAAAATTTATTTAATTTTTTATTAGATGGTTTCAATTTAAATGATTTGATTGATTTACAAGTTTACTTCCATTTTAGTTTTGCTTTTATGTTAATGTTGAAGTTTAGGTTTTGAAGGATAAAATAAATTCTGCTTTGGGCAAAACCCATTCTATTCAATCATCCTAAATTCTAAAAAAAATGAAATTTTCACTCATTCTAAGGGTCAAACTAAGATCCTAAGTATCTTAATTAGTTTGCTTAAATAAATAGTTTGTTTTAAATTGGATTTGATATGATTAAAGTTCTATTTTTTTTCATTTAAGTTTTAGAGTTTATGTTATCTAATCTTATTATGATTTTAAAGATTTCATTCTTATTTTATTTCTTTAATTTCGATTAATGTTCTTTAGTTTGATTTACTACCTTTAAATTATAATCTTAAATGTTAATTAAAAGTTGATGTTATTAAGTTTGTTTTGGTTTTTATTCTAGTTTAGTTTACCTTCAAATGCTTTAATTCATTTTATGTTATTATATTTTCTTTCATTACTTAGCTTTATGTTTAATTATATGTTTCTTTTGATTCCTTTTGATCTTATTTAATATTAAGTGTTTGAATTATTTAATTTATTTGATTAAATTAATTTTACTTATCAATTTTATCAATATTAAATGTTTGTTAATTTAAATGAGTTGACTTAGATAATTTAAATTGATTTTTAATTAAAACTTGATTTAGAAGATATGATTTTATCATTTGAATGTTTCATTATACTTCAATTTTTGTGACTTATTAACTTATATATTTACACTTCATCATGTAGATTAAATTTAAAGAAATATTACATGTTAAAGTTTCATTATTTAGTTTAATTTCCTTAAGATAATATTTTGCTTATCAATCATAACCTAGGAAACTTACGCTACATTGGGCACCAAACCTATTATAAGCAATTTTAACTTTTATGTTATTTAGATTCCATTATTTTGATTAATTATTTTTAATTACATTTAAAATAATGTTATTAAGTTAAATGGATTTAATGAATTTCCATATTAATGAATTTTATATTTGAATATGAAATTCATAAGTTCATTAGTTTTGAATTTCAATTGATTAATTGATTCATTGGGAATTTATTAAATTAATAACTTAAGATTTATTTAAATTTTATTTTCTTTCATCTCACTAAACCTTAAGTGCATAATTAATTAAATTCTTTAACTTCAAAGGATTAGGAGATTTTACTTAAGTAATATAATGTTAATGAATTTGTTTTTAATTGATTTTATAGATTCTTTATAATTTTTTTAATTTTAAATTAAATTATTTTATTTAAATTGATATAAGGATTTGAAATTCAACAAATTCTAATCAAGTGGTCATTTGACCTTCAACTTTTTATGACAAGTGGGGTTCCTTGCCAGTTCAACTTCCCAAAAATTTTACTTTAATTCGATGTGTAATTTAGGCATAATTAAGATTTTAATAATTTTAATAAAATTTAAATTAAGCCTTAATTATAAGTAATTAATTTTGGATTTTTTAATTTTTTTTTTAAATTATGCTTTGGAAGATGAATCCATAGAAAGTTTATTTAGATTTTTCAGAGTTTTCATTAATTTATTATGATTTTTTAAATTTTTGATCAATTAATTGAATTAATTAATATTTTTAATCCCTATTTAAGCACATTTTCAATATTACGAGGTTTCAGTGAGTTTTAATGATATTTTAATATTCACTAGTGTTACTTATGATGATTTAAGCTAATTTTATGTTCTGTTAAATTTTTCTTAATTTAATATTACTTTATTCCATTTAAATTTGACTTATAACTCAAAAATTTTATATTTATGGATTTACTTTCCAATAAATCCTAAAAAATTTATCTAAAGTGTGTTTTGACCTTAATTTCAATTCCCTAAAGTTTCAAATTGATTGGATTAATGGTTTGTGTTTAATTTGGGTAGGATTATTTTCACTTAAACTCAAATTATACCAAAATTACCTAATAAAATTTGGGGATTTTGGATTTAATAGATTCTCCTCATTAAGATGAATCCTAATAAAATTTGGGGTTTAACTTGCATTTTTTGTTGAGTATTTTATTTTCTATGATTTTCTTAAGTTTTAAATATTTTTTTGCATTTTTTAATTCAGGAAAAACCTAATTTTTTATATAATTCAGACAGTGCCACATGGTGCCAATGTTGCATCGATTTAAATTTAGATTCAAGTCAAATGTTTGTGGGGACATGAAATTCATCACGGCCGTCAGATCCAAAATTTCTCTAGTGGTTTCCTATATAGGATTTAATCAATTCGTGCAGCTTAATCTCAATCGTTTGTTCATAATAGAAGGAACAAATGGTGGAGATTCCATCTTTAATCAAAAATTAGCTTGCCTATGGTGTGGGAACTAGGGAAAGGGTGGATTTTTCTTCATTTCACTTGAAGAAGGTGTGTGAGTGCTCAAATTAGCTTTAGAAAATCACTCTCTTTTTTTCCATGACTAGCTAAGAGGTATATGCGAAAAAGTTTCACATTGATTTTGATAGGGTGATTGTCACTCATGGAGGCTAGCTCCAATGGGTGGTCAATTGATTGGGAACATTCCAAAACCAATGAGGAAGAGGAGTGGAAGAGGAATGGAGGGAATGCTTTAGATTGGGGAGAATTTATCTTTACGCTCCATCTCAATCTCTCATAGCATATTCTCTTCTTTTTGGATTGACTTGAAGCTTTAAATTCTCCCAAATTTGGCTACCAACCTTTTTAGACTCATCCTAGAATGGGTTTATGTGAGTTAAAATGTGATTAGTGTTGGTTTAAGCTCACATTCTCACATTTAGCCCATTTGAGTTTCACTTGATTTAGATTAAGCTAAGTGCAATCAATGTTTACTATTTATTGATTTAAATTAGTAATTAATTGTTCAAATCATATTTAAAATAATTCATGAGTCAAACAAACTCATTTCAATTAGGTTTATGGACAAAATTAGATTAGTTCACTTAAGAATTTGTTCCCTTTGGTTTAGCTTGGTTTGTTCCATTTGATGGATTGGATCTATTTTAGGCTTTATTTATGTTTATTCAAGTATTTGAGATGATTTTGATTAGTTAATTTCATTTCATTTGAAGTGAATTTTGAATTTCAACCCACTTTGACCCTTATTGAGTTTAATGAGTCAACATGGGTTTAATTGGGTCAAATAATCAAATTGATCAAATTAAACCCTATAATTTTTTAAATTATATTTCAAGATGATTTACAAATGATTTTGGACATTTAGTTTGGGTTTATTTTAGTTTAATTTGAATTTATACCTCATAGAGTCCATTTAAGCTTATTTAGATTAAGTGATTTAATTAACCAAATTAAACCTTTATTAGATCTAAATTTCCTTAGATTTATGTTTAAATAAATTTATTTGATGATTTTGACCCTTTGAAATAATTTAATTTGGTCAAATTTTGTTGGATTGACCTTTGACTTGGTGGAACCCAGGTAAGTCAGCTCTATGTCAAATGGTTGACCAACTTTGACCTTCATTTGGAATTATTTTTAAATCCATTTATGTTTATGTAATGACTATGCTTTTTCATTTAATTTAATTTTAAATTTTTTTGTGTTTATTTGAATTTCCTTAGATTTAAGAGATTTAATTGGGTTAACCACCTCAATTACCTAAGCTCAATTGGATTTAGAATTTAGTTATAATGTGTTTGATTCAATTCTTCATTCAGATTTGAGCTTGATTTTGATTCACCTAATCTAACTAGGTTAGGCTATACCTTAGAAGGCTTTACTAGGTCACTAAGTATAGTGTCCTTAGTGCTTAAATATGAAATCTCAAATATAAGAGTAAGCATTCTAATAAATAAGATTGAAAATGATGTAAAACCTTATTCAAAAATGAGGTCAACACCTCCTCCATGTTAATGTGATGTTGAAGTTTGATGGCAGCTTTCTACAATTGTTTGGTTTTAGCTCCATCTAGATCATAGCAAGCTTCCTACTCAAGAGCACAAACCTTTGTTTCAGCATTAGCAATCTTATGATTAATATTCCCAAAGATATCCCAATTCTATTTTCTAAAAGTGGTAGCCATATTCTTGTGGAGCTTCTATAGTTTAGTCCAAGGATTAGGATGGTTTTCTACTTTCCAAGCATCAATAACATAATCTAAGTAATTTGGATGCTTTTTTCACATATTAAGAAACTTGAAGGAGGAGTTCCTTGGCTTGTATGTCATGAGGATTATGACCAAATGGGGGCTCTAATTAGATGCACTCTTGCTTAATGCTTGATGAAGTAAGTTGGAAGATATTTAGCTATTTATAATTGACAAGAATTCTATTGCTTTTATTTCAAGTGTAAGGATAGCTTGAAAATCCCAAATCAAAGAGGCAAGTACCTATCATAGATTCAAAAAATTCTCTCATGGGAGCACATCTCCTCCCTTCTTTCTTTTCAGAAGGATTTAAAACCATGTTCATATATGAGGATTTGAACTTGGATATTATTTCTTCAAAAAATTCAAATCTTACTAAATTAGTTAGAGTATATGTTGAACTTGCCAAATCTCTTTCTAATCTATTTATGTTGTCCTTGTGAACCATTGGTTCCAAAACTATGAAGGTATCAAGTTAGTGGGTTTTGATGAGCTACTTGAGATGGTTAGAGGCCTCCAACTTTACAATGCCTCTAATATTCCCTCTTAATGTGCTAATCATAAATGAGATTCTTCCTTCCAGAACTCCTGGGAATCCTCCAATCTAAAGAAGCAAGGATTCTAGCTTCTAAATTAGAGGTAAGATTTAAGAGAGCATCAGGATTGATCTACTTCAATTCTCTTATGCCTTACATCAATTATTTGTTTCTCTTCTATGCAAAGTTCACTCTCCTTCCAAACCCTTACCAACCTGATTAATAAGTTCAACATTTGGGGTAGTATTTTGTAATGAAGTCTGCTTATTTCTTTCAAAAGCTATTAGGATGTACTTGAAAGGTGCTAATGTTATTATTATTTTTTGGGCTGATAGTCCCACTGAGTATTGATTTTAGGTAGAATTTGATCTTATGCTGAAATGGTGGGGGACATGGGGTCGATTCTAACCTTGGATGCAGTGGGAGCATATATATCAAATTGGGTTGTAGCATCAGTATTTCTGACATCTATTTTAAGACATAGGAGGTCATTGCACTGCCCCTCTACCTCAGCTTGTTGAGTTTGCCTCTCATGATTGGTGTTAATTCCTGGTTAAGCATTATTCTGCATTTTCCTCGTTGATTCAAGATGGGCAACATAACAATTATCAACATTATGGCCAAACATCTTGCATTTAGATCAGTAGGATGTCTTTCTTTTTTATAATCATAGGCTATCAATACCCATTTATGGGTGTACCAATCCAAATCTCATTAGCATGATGAGTTGTAATGTCCATTTCAACTAGAACTAGAGCTGCAGATGGCCTCAAAAAATTGAATGTAAGTAAATCTAGCTGTAGTGGCTTACCAAAGATGGCTACTAGGGAGTAAATGATTTGCTTGTTGAAAAGATGAAGCTTGAGGTTAAGATACTTAAGTCATATTGGGATGATGGGAGGTTCAGCATTACAATCAAAATCAGGTGCCATTTAAGGACTTTCAGTAGGTCATTTTGAATGTGAATCATTTTTTTTTGAAAAGGTTTCGCATAGTCTTCCTTCACAGAAAGCTAAAGAATAATATGTTTGCCATCTAGTAGCCCAATGCTCTACTCGCTAATAAGCTTGAGGTCATTAAAATGCTTCATAATGGTGTCCATTTTAGGATGCTTATAAGTGAATTTTCATATAAGTTTGAACTTGAATGGTTTGACAAGCTTGGCAATTTCAGAATCAGATAGGAAAAGTAGACTTTCAATTTTTGTAGTTAGAACGTCGAAGGAGGTAGCTTTCTACTCCCTAAGAAAAATGATCGTGGTAAGAATGAGAGAAGATGATCTTGTTTACAATATCTATAGAGTTTTCACTAAGTGTAGTGTTTTGAGCAAGGCACCCGCATAGGAAGTTGACTCCATGAATCCACACACAGACACACATATTTACACTTATATATTATTTCATTTATAACAAAGAGTATATGATGATTTTTGAAGTTATAAAAAATTAAGTATATTTAAATGAAATTAGGTTTTTACTTTGTTTAATATTTCGGGATATTATAATCCTCACCTCCTTTAAAAAAATTGTCCTCAAAATTTCCTTGGTAATAATTCAAATAATAAAAGAAATTTATGTCTCCTTTTTTATTTATTTGATAGCTTCTTTAATTGATATCTTCTTCTATTTTATCTTAATAAAAGGAATTTTTTTGTTTCTAAATTTTCTTACAACAAATTCTAAAAATTTTTATGGCACCAAAGAATTGGTTAAATCTAGTTGAATTTTAATTTATGTATGTGGAATCCTTTATACCATATTCATAATCCATTTTTTTAATTTTGATATGTGAAAATTATTATGGATGTCTAACATTTTAGCTAGTAAAGCAAGCCTGTAAACCATATTGCCAAACTTTTTAATAATTTCAAACAGTCCTATATATTTGATGAACAATTTTCTTCCCAAACCAAATCAACTAATTTCTTTTATAAGCTTAACTTTCAAGAACACAAATTATCCAACATCAAACATTACATCTCTATGTTTTATATTAAAATATTTCTTTAGATAATATTGAGCTACATTCAATGTTTCTCTAATTAATTTAACTTTTTTCTGTAGCTTGATCAAATAATTTTGGACCCACCCAACAGCTATCATTCTCCTACTTCTACCCAACTCAATGGAGTTTTGTAATTCTTTCCATAAAGTGCTACATATGAAACCATCTAAAAGCTAGGTTGGTAACTATTATTCTATTCAAACTCAATCATAGGTATTTGATCTTCCTAGCTACCTTCAAAGTGCAACATATAGTCTTTGTAAATTCTTTACTACTTGAATTGTTCCCTTTAATTGCCCATCAGTCTGAGGATGAAAACTATGCATAAATGCAATTGTTTGCCTAGGCCTCTTTGAATCTCTGTCTACAATCTATAAGTGAATCTACCATCTTTATTAAAGATTATAACCTTTGGAACATCATGTAATCTAACAATCTGTTAAACATACAATCTAATCAATTTATCAACTAAGTTTATTTGCTTAATAGGCATGAAGTGAGTTAACTTAGTGAATCTATCAATAATAACCCCCATATGTTATCATGCCCTTGTCTGGATCTAAGAAATCCCATAATAAAATCTATTAAGATTTCTTCCCATTTTCACTCAAGTATAATCAATGACTATAACAGTACACTAAGTCTTTGATGTTCACTTTAACAATTTGACAAGCCTGATATTTAGAAACATACTAAGCTATATCTTTCTTGATACTTGGCTATCAAAATGCAGCTTTCTAATTTTTGTATATCTTCAAACTATTATGATGGATAGTATATCTTGCTTGATGAGCTTTATGAAAAATTTCTTTCTCAAATTAGTGTCATTTGGCACCCATTATTAAAATCTCTTCTTGATAACACCTTCTGCATCTATAATAAAACCTTATCTCTTTCCAGTTTAAATCTATTCAAAGAATTTATGATATTCACTATTTAATTTCTATACAACTTTAATTATATTCATTAATGTTGACTGCACTGTTAGCTAGTATAAATACCTAAGATCCTCAAATCTTCTGATCCAAATTGTAAATCATCCATGTCTTTAATCAATTTTAACTCATGAGTAATCATCAAATTAGCACTACCCATAAATTGATAGCTTAAAGCATCTGTCACTATATTTGGTTTGCTTGAACAATATTGAATATATAAGGCATAGTATTTGATGACTCAAGCCACCTCCTATACCTCATGTTTGTGTAAAAATATATTTAAGTCTATGATGATCAATAATTTTCACATTTCCCTCCACATAAATAGCACCTCCAAATCTTAAGAGCAAAAATAATAGGTGTCAGCTCCAAATCATGTGTTGGTTAATTTCATTCATTAGATTTCAATTGTGTAGAAGTGTAAACAATCACTCTTCTTTTCTTAATCAATACATTACCCAAGCATTTTAAGGATACATCATTGAATATTTAGAATCCTTCAATTCTTGATGAAATACTAAAACTAGAGCAATCGTCAGATGTTATTTCAACACCTGGAAGCTTTGCTCACAATCATTTATCAGCTAAAATCTGACATCCTTTCTCATTAAATTGGATAAAGACTTTGAAATTGAGAAAACCCCTTGACAAATCTTCTATAATTGCTTAGAGACACCTTCACCACTAATGATATGGCTTAGAAATGCAACACTATGTATTTAGAATTCACATTTGGCAAACATGGCATACAATTGATTCTTCCTTTCTTCAAATCCAAAACAATCCCCAACTAATTAGCATGATCTTCACCAGTTATAGAATAGATCAAAATATCATCAATAAAGATGAGAATAACTTGATCCATATAAGGCTTAAAAATGTGACTCATCAAATTCAAAAAATTGCAAGAGCATTTGTTAGATAAAATGGCATTACAAAAATTCAAAATGACTATACCTGGTCTCAAAGGCAATCTTAGTGAATTCTACATTTTTTACCTTGACCTGATCATATCGTAACCTAGATCAATCTTGAAAGTAATGTAGCCCTTTCATGCCAATCAAATAAATCATTGATCCTTGGCAATGGGTATTTGTTCTTGATGTAACCTTATTCAACTCCTTGTAATCAATGCACGATCGCATATACCATCCATCTTCTTAACAATAACACTGATGCACTCCAAAGGGGATTCACCTAATAAATCAATTATCCATCAATTCTTGTAATTGATACTTTAATTTCTATAATTCCTTAAGTGTCATTTTGCAGTGAGACTTGTGTATAACACTTCTATCTGGTTGCACGTCAATCACAAACTCCACTTCTCTTTTTGGCAATAATTTTAGCAATTCCTCAAGAAACACATCAAAAAATTTAGAAACAACAATTTTTTTTCAATTCCAATACTTCAATATTTAACACATCCAATTTGGCCAAAAAATACTAATTAACTCACCATTTCCCAAACATTTGCCCGCCATCACTACATTGACCAAGAAGATACTACATTTTTTATATTTTTATCACAAGATAAATAAATTAGCTTCTCACCAGGCATACTAAATTTTACTCTTTCAAGCATATAATTATTGCAAAATATTTAATCAACCAATTCATGCCCAGAATGATGTTGAAGTGTCTAATTAGTATAATAATTAATATTGTAGGAAGTTGTTTATCCTGAATGTTAATGTCATGAAAAAAAATTTATTTGTGCTCAAATTATCACTGAAAGTTATCACAACATTCATAGTTGGTGTAAAACAAATGATGTCAATATGAAAACTAACTAAAAAATATTAGAAATAAAAGAATGCAAAGCAGTAGTCAAACAATGTTGAACCCAACTGATCTAAAATTTTAAGCATACTTGTCATCGCATGATTTGATTCTTTTGCTTTTATTGGAGTGGTTGCAAAAACACTAGTCTTTAATAGAGGGTTTATCTTGTGTTTTGTAGTTTTACCTTTTTCTTTTCTTTAGCTGAAGGCTTTCCATAGAACTGGCTACTACCTGGATCACTATCTTGCAAAAAAATTTTCTACTGACTTCGTCCGTAATAATTGGATGGCTTTATATCCTTTTTCTTCTCTAATGGGCAGTCCATCCAAAAGTGTCATACCTAATCACATTTGTAGCATTTTTTCAACTAAGCATTAATCAAAATATCTTTTCCCACATTTATTATAGAAAGGTCTCTCTATCTGAACTATTTCTGCTTATCATCAAATTTGAATTTCTTATTGGGGAAATCTATCTTTATTTCATTACCTTTGCTTGCTAGCCTATAGATCCTAATGCTATTGGGAAAAGTTCAATGCATTTTCAATTTTCTTGATCTTTTCTACTAGCACTAAGAATTCACTGATTTGAAATCATGTTAGTGCTAGCCTCAACTGATCTCGAAGAGCTTGCAAAATTATGTCACATTTCTCCTCTTAGGAACTGACATAACGTAAAGCATACCTAGAAAGATAGGTGAACTTTACCTTGTACTAATTTACCCTCTTTGATCTTTGAGTTAAAATGAATAATTTATCTTATAATACTAATCTGGATGGTAGTAAAATAAACTAATCTTTAAATAATTTGATAAAGTCATCCCACTTGATTTATGTCACAAGCATCAAACTAAGCATCTCTCTATGTTGAGTTAACCACCATCTCTCTACTTTACCTTCAAGTGTAAAAGTGGCCAGTACTACCCTTTTATTCTTTAAAAAAATCATGCCATTCAAGATCTTTCCAATTTTCAACAACCATTCTTTACCAAATGTATGATCACTAGCTCCTTTGAAAGCTGGTGGCTTGAATGTTTGAAAATTTTTTAGACGTTGATCCAATTATAAACCATATTCAAATCTAGGTCCACTATAGAGTATTTCTCAATAGAGGCCAACTTATCAACTACTTATGCAATCAATTGGACAATATTTTATAATTTTATAAATCAAGCTTCATCATTTATTTTTGGCTGCATTTCACTTTTGTTTAAATTACCTCAACCCTATAGTTTAAAATTTATAGCTAGTCTGAAGGATTGACCATTCAACCATTTTAGCATTTGTTCAAGCATATTTATCTATAATTGCACAAATTAATTATTTAATGTACATTTATCATAATAGTAATATCATGTATGTAAGATCATTTCAACATATGTGGATTACTAGCTTTAGTTCGATCATTCTATAGCTTTATATTGATCAATTCATTTCTTACTTCAAAATTCATTCATTCTTCCATTAGTAATTAAATTTTAACTCTTTACTCTAATATCACTTTCTACCACACCAAAAATGACCCCCCACTATCCCAAGGTTAGTCTGACATGTAATAGAATAGAATGACTCAGTTATATGCAACTTCTACTAATTCATCTAAATTTGTAAGGATTTGGGCCAAGCAGTAATAACTAAATCTCACTAAATAATCATAAATAGACTCATATAGTTTGAATTTTTCTACAAACCATTTCATTTTTAAGTCATATATCTATAAGCATGTAACATCACATATCAATATAAATATAGAGCAACTAAAGACATCAAAATGTAAATTATATGTACTTAAAAATTTTTTACAATCTCCCAAAATTATTCATCAAAAAATATACAAGCCAAAAGACTTGTCTATCAACTACCTTCCTCCTTATTCTTACAAGAAAGTCAATATGAAATATTATATACAATTAGCCCAGTGAGACAAGTAGGGCTAAAGTAAATCTAATACATGACAAAACAAATAGTAAATAAGGCCATGAATGTAAAAGTAAGAACATGCTTACATGTTTAAGAACTGAGTAGTAATGAAAGCATGATAATAAGTATAATAATTGAATAGCTGAGATGACTATACATGTATGCACTTGATTTCATGAATTTTATTCTGCCTTAAATCACTTTATTTTATTAGAAATATCATTTATCTTTGTATAAGTTTGACTCCTATAAAACATATGACTCATCACTCAGGCCTTTAAATAAAGTGACTGATAAGTTGCATTATAGGATCTTCAACGACATTTCTAGAGGACAATTTCATTGGAAATTACTAGCTGATTTATTGACTGATATTTCAACCAAAAATATTTTTGATGGAATTACCGACTATGTAGGACATCGTGCTTAAATCACTTAAACTCAATTGATTTTATAGCAGATTAATTTGTCTTAATAATTTTTTTGATGGATTTTTTGGCAAAAAATCCACCAAAAACCATTAATAATAGTTGACAAAACTTACCCTCATCCCCCAATTTGACTCATTTCCACCTGATCTCCTTATCTCTTTCTATCAGTAGTGATTGAGATAGGAGCTAGGACACACCATTTTTTGTCCGAAATGCATCTACTTTCTCTATTTTCTCTGTAGAATTGAAAGCAAACTTCTATCTCTTCCTTCAATTACTATTTTTTCATGATTTCATTTGTTTGTTTGTAAGAAATAGAAATATGAAGTTATGAGAGACTTTTATGATTATAAGGTTAAATCTAGTCCAAATTTATTTGAATTAGCTAAATCTTAGTTTAAAATGTATATTTGTGTGTAGTTCATTAATTGCACATGCTAAGTTTTGTATTATTTGTAAATTTTATTTTAGGTTTTTTGGGTTATTATCATACTAATTTATTTATAAGGTAAATTATTAATTATATGATTACCAAATTTTTTATGTAATAATTTTAATTTATAATAAGTGTTTGGTTTTAGTTTTGTAAAAAAAAATTTGGTGATTATAGACTACTATGGTTAAGTTCCAAAAAGTTCTAAAAAAATTAGTAGTGAAAACTTAGGCACATAGGCTGTTACATGAAATCAGTAATTTATTATGTAATCATTACTACTTATATAACTAAGATAAAATGTTATTTGAATTCTCACATTTTTCAATTTACCCAGCACATGGAGATCCATAGTGAGTGATCATAGATGTACAATAGATTGCATCTGGGCAGAAAATGATTAACTATTGAATTCTTGAGTGGTGTTGACCAGTTCATACATGTGGCATCTCAACTTCCTTCTTATCTTTTTAAAGGAAAGATTTGATGTCCAAGTGTAAGGCACAAGAATAAAGCTTTCTTAACACCAAATGAACTCAGAGTAGATTTCTAACATAGTAGTTTTCAACCAAATTATTGGTTCCAAATTTCACATGATGAGGTCGAGCCACATGTTGATGCTAATAGTGGTTCCTTAATAAGTCATGCATGCCCTATAAGCAAAACTTATGAAAATTGATATACGATTCTACTAGAGTTGAGTACCCTATGGAGGATGAGATACCTAATAAAAATGCTTAAAAGTTATATGACCTACTAAAACAGCACAACAACCATTATGGGAAGGATGCATGAACCAAACTAAACTATCTGTAGCCATAAGAATACTAAGTATTAAAATCAAATTTAATGTGTTACATGAATGTTTTAACCAATTTGTAGGGCTGCTAAATGAGGCAAACCAAAAGGAAAACCTAGTTCTTGAGCAAAGAAGTTGATGTCAAAGCTAGTTCTTAGCTAAAAAAATTTGACTACTGTGTCAAGGATTAAATACTTTATTTCAAAGACAGTGCACAGGATAAATGATTGTAAATTTTGTCGACCACCTAGGTTCAAGCCACATAGAAGAAAAAAATGCAAATAAAAAGAAGTACCGCACAAGCATCTATTCTACTTGTCGATAACTCTACATTTATAGAGACTATATTCTTCTATGTGTTCAGCCCAGCACATATGATGACATCACAATAGAGCAAGTGCATCACATATCTTGAGTCATCCATCATAGAAAAAAGTGTGGAAGAATTTAAATTTTACTTATCTAGATTATGCTAACTGAGCCACAAAACATCAAACTTGTCCTTTGCACTGATGCTTTTACACTATTTAGTCAGTCCACATCACCCGATTCATGTTGGCTAGTGATAGTTACACCATACAATTTACCACCAAGGATGTGCATGATAACTTCTTATATGTTTTTGACTTTTATCATTCCTAGGCTACATAACCCTAAAGCAATGATTGATGACCTAAAAATTTTAGGTGACATTGGTGTCCGGACATATGATATTACTATAAAGCAAAAACTTTAGATGAAAGCAGCACTAATGTGGACTATAAATGACTTTCCTACGTATAGAATGCTATCATAGTGGAGCACTACTAGAAAGTTAGCTTGTCCATACTGCATGGATTTATTAAAAGTTATTGACCTCATTCTCTAGATGAGGTTAACATCATTTTTGAAACTAATAATTAGGAAACCTAATCCTAAATTTGGAATCTCCTAATTAAGCACTTAAAACACTACACCTAATGACCTAGTGCATCCTCCTTAGCTTTGATCTAATCTAATGGGTTTAGGTAGACTCAACCCACATCTTAAACATAAATTAAATCAAACACATTTCACTTGAAACTCAAATTCTTTTGAGCTTAAAGTAAGATAAGTAATGTGATTAACCTAATTACCTTATCTAAGCTCAAAATTAATTAAATCTAAAAAAATTTAAATAAAATCAAAATAAATCTGAATAAACCATAATAAATTAAAATCAAATCAAATCAAAGAAAGTCAAATCTAAATCAAGGTAAAAAATGGTCAACCTTTTTTCCATTTATTTGACTTATGTGGGTCCTACCAAGTTAATGGTCAACCCACCAAAATTTGACCAAATAAAATCATTTCAAATGGTTTAAAAGATAACATAAATATGATTAAACATGAATTTAAAGAATATAAATCTAATAAGCCTTTAATTGGGTTAAATAAATCATTTGACCTAAACGAGTCTAAAAGAGCCTTATTGCGTTCAAACTCAAATCAAACCAAAACCAACTAAATTTGACCAATTTGGTCATTTGACTTAAATGAACCCAAACTTAACCTATTAATCCCAATTTGGGTCAAATGGGTCAAACTAGAAATCAACCTAAAATCAAATGAAATTGATCACTCCAAATCATCTCATCATCTCACACATGTGATTAAGCATGATTGGAGTCCAAATAAAATTTTACAAAGTAAAAATTAGTCATTTGACTTAATTAAATTCAACTTAGCCCATTTAAGTCAAAGTGGGTCAAGTTAACTAAAAATTGATTTAAATTCTCATGCGGCATGGGCTAATTGAACTCTTAATTATCCATTGAAAAAATTAATAATAATTTGAACCCAAACTTAAAACAAATCAATCAAAAGAACATGATTAAAACATTTAAAATTAAATCAAATTCAAATGGCATAATCAAACCCTTAATGAACCCAAGCTTGAATCAAATCCAATCAAACTCATCTAAACTCATTGAAACCCATCCTAAGATGGGTTAAGGGTAATTGACAGCAAGTTTAAGCAACTAAACCAATCCCAACTACAATTCAACATAATGGAATCTGCCATGGCAAGAAAAGAAAGCATGACACCAAATCCAACTCCCCCAATCCCTTATCTTTTTTGCTTATCCATCTCAACACCTTTAGACAAGTGTGAGATAGCCAAGCACCCATGGAGCTAGCCTCCAAGGATGGAAATCACCTTGCCAACCAAGAGAGTGAGAAAGCATAAAGAGGCTCTTGGCCTCTAATGGAGAAATAACAAAAACTCCATGTCATGCCCATTTCAACATTCCATCACCTTCCATGAGTGAAACGAAGTCGAGTGCACCTACACCTCAATCCCCTCATTGTTGAGAGGCTGTAGAATGATCAAGCACACCAAAATACACCCGTGCCTTAGTCCATAGGCCAATGTGCAAGGATAGAATCCAATTCTTCCTTCTGACACCCTCATCGCATCATTCTAAAGCTATTCGAATTAATCACACCGTTGAAGATCCTTGCCAACTAGGTATGCCATTAACCGACCATTTTGAGCTTTAAATTTTGATCCTTTGTGAATGAAACTTGATCTCAAGGGAGATCAAGCCATGTGATCATCGTGATGTCTTGATGGTTTTGGAAGTGAAATCGAGAGATTTCAATGATTGAATCACCATAAATCATCTCGAATCGACAGACAGTTCTTAGCTTTCATCATCACTGAAGGAGGTAAAATCTCCATCGTCCATTCCTTTTATGAAGAATAGATGGCTGAGAATTAGCTAGACGAATGGATTAAAACCTCTACAAGAAACCTGCAGAAGCATCTAAGCTATCCCAACTTTGATCAGATGGCCCGAAACAAAATAGCGTGCAATGCCCTTTTAACACGGGATCCACTTCAATCAAACGACCCAAAACAAAATCGTGTGTAATGCTGTTTTAACATGGGATCCACGTGGATCCTGCATGGATGAATGGCACGGTGCCATGTGTAAAGCATGGCCACATAGACGCCATGTGGGACCAACGTGGTTAAAGACAAAAATCAGGATATTTGATTTTAAAAAATTATAAAAAATGATAAAAATTGTAACAAAAAAAGCATAATTAATCAAATATTAAGCCAAAAGAATCAAATAAAAGCCCTATGGATTCATCTCACTGAGAGGAATTCCGAAAATTTTGACTAAACCTTTTATAGAAGCATCTTCTAGAGAGGAATCAAGGAAAAATAAAGCTTTTAAGTGATTTTCTTTAAATTAGGCTTAATTTAAATTTTAATGAAATAAGTAAAATCTTAATTAAATTCAAACTACACATTTGATCAAAGTGAACTTTTAGAGAAATAAAATTAGCAAGGATCTCCACTTTCCATAGAAAGTTAATACCCAATTGACCTCTCGATTGGGAATTATTAAATTTTGAAGTCTCTAGGAAAATATAAGTGAAATAATAAATCAAAAAATCATAAAATTTTATAAAATCTATAAAATAAGTTTAAAAGATTATAATATATATGAGAACAATGGAAGAAAACTTCCAAATAATCTGAAAGAAGAAAACTTAATTAAGCATAAGCTTGGGGTTTAATATTAATGATAATTAAAACAAAAAAATGAAATTTAATTAAACTTCATAAATTTAATAATTGATCATATATTTACTAATGAATTGAAATGTAAAACTTATTAATCTCTAAATTATAAACCTATTAAGGTCATTTAAGTAAAAAAACCAAGGAAATATGAAGTCAAATGAACTTAATAAGGATGAATTAATTAAACCTAAATAACATAAGCATTAAAACAAATTAGGATAGGTTAACATATAAGAACATCTCTTCTTAGACTTATATCAAAATAGTAATCACAATAAATCAAATGATAAGAAGAACCTTTCTAAAATAATGAAGGTATTATTTATTTCAAAGATAATTAGAGATAATTGAAATATTTTCACTTACACTCATAATACATAAATGTTAATAAAATCATAACTTGAAATGAACCATTTTAATTTAAAATCATTAACAAATATAAGAATGTTAATGAAAAAAAATGAAAATAAAAGAAATCAAGGTAAAACTTAAGAATACAAATTGAAACATAAACACAGAAGAAACATTAATCAACAAATCAAGTTAACTTAAAATAAAAATTAAATAGATATGGAAATAAAAATGAAAGTTAAATCAAAGTAAATTACAATAACATAAACATTCATATAACAAATAAATCGAATAAAGTAAAATGAATAATACAAATCAAATAAATAAGATGAATCTAATCAAATGAATTAATAAAATCAAATTGTAAAACTCAAACTACAACAACAAATGAACTAAATTTGAACTGAAAACCAATTCAAACCAAATTAAATTATGATAAATGAACCATAATTGAACTTAATTAAAGAGACATACTTTAAAGAAATAAAACCAAATTAAAATTGATCAATAAAATAAAAGAAAGAATAAATGGATGAAGGGAATAATTCAAAACAAAAATTAAGACATTCATTGAATTAAACATAAATTAAATCAAATCATCCAAGTAAATTAAAAAAA
The DNA here is from genome assembly GCA_021442155.1 of Cymbidium sinense. Lineage (NCBI taxonomy): Eukaryota > Viridiplantae > Streptophyta > Magnoliopsida > Asparagales > Orchidaceae > Cymbidium > Cymbidium sinense. The sequence continues at coordinate 30,472,389 of CM038222.1, forward strand.
ATAAGATACTTAGGATCTTAGTTAGACCTTCGGAATGAATCCTCACTTTAAGGTGAAGATTTCATTCTATTAGAATTTAGGATGTTGAATAAAATGAGTTCCACCAAAAATGGAACTTATTGTATTTTTCATTCTTGAAAACTTAATTTCATCTTAACATAAAATTCATGTAATTAAAATCAAATTGCAAATCATTAATTACTTAAATTGAAACCACTTATGGTAAATTAAATAAATTTTAAAACTAAAAGAAATTAAAAAAATAATTAAAAAAATTTATAATTAGCAGCATATGGTATATAGTCTGAACACTTGAGGTTGTAGGGCAACAAGTCCGAATGAGGTCTTAATACCTCGAATCTCTGGTATAACAATGACATGTACTTATGAAGCAAAGTTATAAAAATTAAAATGTCTCAAAATCAAATTAAATTAAAAATTGGAAACCTAAATTGAAACATGAATTTAAAAAGGCCTAGCAAATTCTTGTCACACAAACCCAATTCCTTCACACACTAGATTATTAGGTCGCAAGCCCTAAACATAGGTTAAGTTGATCTATGATATTTTATGATGTCTATGATGTGCTATAATATATTTTTCTTATTTTATGATGTACTATTTTAGATTGGATGTCTAGGATTATTTACCCATTAGACTGGATGGTAGGACGTACTTTCAGAAATAATGTTTTCTTCTGTAGGGGTTGTGCTAAAATGGACTACATCATAAATTATACATAAATGTTATTTTCTTGCAGGTATGCTTAAGTCCCTAAGCATAGCCCAATAGGATAGGTGGACTTTGCAAACAACTAATACTAATCCCGTATGTTTGCAAATATAATTATTATTGTACTATTTGCATTTTTGCTAAAAATTTTTTTGTTGGGTTTAAGATTTGTTTTTTAATTAAAAATATAATTTGATGCTTATAATTAGGTTAGGATCTATGAGGTCTATGAATAACAGAAGCTAACCCTACCAAAAGATGGGTACAGAGGTCTTCTATAAAGCAAACTGGAGGTCCATAAAAGAGATGATCCTAGTAAGAAGACCCCCCATAAATCTAAACTTATAGTTCTAGGCTTGGTTGTATAAGGGTAGAGCTCAGATGCCCATGTTCTTTTTCTTCCAGGGTGTATAGCAGTACCCAGCCGCATTCACCATTCTTTAATTTAAATTAGCTTGATTTACTTTGGGTAAGCAATAGAATCAACCTACTTTCTAAGTTTATTTTTATGTTATGCTTTCTGTGATGAATGCTTGGATGTTAGATTCTTAGGAAAATAAAATTTTCTACTTAATTTAAATTTAAACAAACTTAAATAAAAATAAAGAAACTCAAAACTTCATATTAATTAAAGTCTTAGGAATAACTTAAAATCAACTAAAAATAATTAGCTCTTATGAATCATGCTAGTATATTGTTCTAACTCTGTGAATTGGACACACCCATTGCACAAAAAGGGCATCTGACTTTTGAGGATGGTTGCCTTCCTAGGGAAGGCTGCCTTCTTGGAGAACTCTACCTTCTCTTCTTGATTTGGCTTAGGACCACTTCTAATTGCATGTCATTTAGGCATAAAATGAATACCCCCAAAACTTAAATGAATCATGAGTCAAAATATCTAAAAGCTAATAAATATTGCATTAGTTAAGATCATTTAAAACCTAAACATGATCTTAAGGTTTAGAGAGCGAGTCTAGGTTCTTAGATTCTTTCAAAAAATGCAACATCCTAACCATCTTGCATACATAAGACTTGACATCGTGGATTTAAAATGTGCATAGGTGGTGTTAGCTGGTACCCTTCCAAGTGGGTTTTACGTCTAGAAGAGTTAGGGATAGGTTTTTTCCCTCAAATGAGAGGAATGGTCGATAATTCTTAAAAGTGGAAGTAGGTCGAGCCTCTAACCTGTGTTAAAAGCACTTATAAACTTAGGTTCTGAAGCTTCCTACTATAATAAGTCTTCAACCCTAGGCATTTTCATAGTCTTGTGCTACTAGAATCTAAATCTTAGATTTCTAATAAAAAGTCAACTCAAAATTTCATTTAAATTAAATTTTAAAATTTAAAGCACAATGGTAGGATAGTTGAAATGCATAGTCTACTTCACAATATCAACATGCATTTTCTTTTTAATCCCAATTGGCTTCCAAAATAATTTTTTCCTATTTTGTAATATTCTTAATTGAATTTTTCAAAATAACATTTCCCTTGGAAACCACCTTTGAAATCCATAGAAATAATAGCTTATGTCTTTAACCAAGAGTATTCTTAGAAAGTGATCCGTAATTCCTAAGATGTAATTAACTATAAAGGCTTTCCCTTATAAGGAACCATGAACACTATGCCTTATTAGTGAGGTAGTTGTTAAAAATAAACAGCCCATTTTAGAATTCTCTAGTGCAACTCATTCAGCTCCTACTAAAAGTAGAAAAGTTGCTACTCTGGTCAGTGAGAAGGGTCCTGCTTATAAAAAGATCAAGTTGCCCACTACAAAGACATTTCCTGCTCTTTTCCTTTCTAGAACCTTTGAAATAGGGTCTACCTCTGAGCCCCTTGAATGACCAAAAGGCAAAAGAAGAATTAGAGAAGAAGGTTTAGGAGGATAGCCCTTAGGGAAAGAAAACAAAAAGAAATGCTAAAAATATAATTGGCCAAGGTGAGGGATGAATATACCATCCCTAATACTTCCCATCTTTTAGGAGGAAGCAGATATCACCCTCTTTCTATAGCATAGGGAGAGGATAATGTATCTTATAGAGAAAGAAATAAAGAATATTGTGAATGAGGATGTTGAACATGAAAAAAATAAAATGAATTAAAAATGATTTTGATTTAGAACTGGATGATTTACTTGATGATGACTCAAAATTGCTTGTGGCACATATTTACATGGTAGATACAAGAGCATCAAAAAGGGAAAAGGATAAGACATAAGAAAATCCTATAATCGATCTTACTCAGCAACTGATCCTTCAACTACAAAAGAAGGATTATCATATTGTTATGTTGGAAAAGAGGACAGAAGAGATGATTGCTACCATGCAATCACTCCAAAGCATGATCTTTTCTTCTTCTTACCCACATCATTTAGAACAACTTGAAGCAACCCATTCTACTGAGGAGACAAGGCTCAGTGTAGAGAAATATCATCAATAGTGCATGCTTGCAGATGATATACCCCTCATAACTGACCTGAAGTCCTTGGTGGAACAACAAGTCAAAGAATCTTTAGCATAGTCACGAGGTACAACTTTGGTTCCAAAGAGTATATCATACAATGAGAAATATAAATCCATTCATTATACCAAAGGATTTGTACTTCCTTCTATAGAAAGCTAATTGCAAGTGTAATGCTAGGAGAAAGTTCAGTTGCTTTTGATTGGTAGGTAGAATATTAACTTTAAACTCCTCCACATCAAAATAAAATGGTAAGGTTAGATGTTAAGAGTTTTCCCAAACTAAAAAAAAATAATCATATGCTTGATACTTTGTCATCATGGCCTTTGCCATGTTGGGTGAGCTCACATGGCATGTTAACGAGATAATGAGTCTTCTTTTTCAAGAATCATTATCATTTGTCTGTCAAAAAAATTAATTGAGTATAATTTGATTCCATTTGCAAGTGGCCTATAGATAAGATTCATAAACAAGAAAAGCTATGAACCATTCAAGAAATTGAAACCATGAGTTGGTTTGAAATTCAGTACTATAGAGCCATTACAAGATGAAAATTTTTAAATAGTTAGGGCCCTGACTTTCTCTTCAAGGCACTGTAATATAATAAATAAATATTGTTTAATTGTGTCTGAAGATCTATATAACCTTCAAGTTCATGATGCACCCCTACAATTTGAAGAGGAATCTAAATTCATAATTGAAAAGCTAAATTAAATAAACTTACAAATAAAAGTTGATCTACAATTGATACTAATAATCTAACTCTTTGATGAGTTAGATATTGATGAATTAATCAATCTAGTATCAATGTTTAAAGACCACATTATCCAAAAATAAAATAATATATTCTCTAGATGTAGCAGTTTATAAGTTCAGGCTTGATGTCATTCAAATAACCTAAGTCCCTTGATGACTATGATCAAACTTCAAAAGAGAAGTAATATCCCTTGACCAAAAGCTAGTTAATAATGGCTTTACATAAGAAAGAAACATTCTTCTTTTTTGGCTAATATCATTAGAACAAGAATAAAAATAAAAAATAAAAAATAAAAAGATCAAATCCATATGTGCCACATCTTGGGACTATGACAAAATCTTTACTTTTAAGATGGGTTCTTATTACCCATACTTCAATTAAAAAAATGATCTTTCATGCATAAGATTATCCTCATTAAGGAAAACTTGTCTGAAAAATATCAAATTAAAATAATTATAAAAAAGAAAATTGAAAGCATACAATATGACATTTAGAATCCATACAAAAATATTTTGTTATACAGTCATATCATTCAATCTAAAAAAAGGTAAAATTTATCAAAGGGTTGATATTTTTGATAACCTCACTTTTGATTAAGTGGGGTGTTATATTAAAAATCTTGCTAAAAATGATGAAAAAAATAAATAGAAAAAAGAAAAGAAACTTCATCGTGATTTGAAAATAATTATATCACTACATGCAGAATCCTGAAATATACCATCATGGTAATTTCATAGAACTTGTAGTAAAATTTAGAGGATAAAAACTACACCAAGAAGAATTAACCAAAGCCATTTATGAAATATCATTTCATAAAACCTTTAAAGATCAATAAATCAACTTAAAAAAATCAATTTCAAACTTATCAAGAGAATCTTAAATTCTCTATAAGTTAATCCTCTCACTTCCCTTATTAATTAGGGCCAAAAGAGTAAAACAAAAATGTCTTAAAAAGAATCTAAGAATTTGTTTACCTTGATTCTCATTCACTTTTGAAAGCTTTAAAGGAATCTCTTTATCTTTATTGAATCCAAGAGAAGGCCTTATAAGCTATTGATTCATGTCAACAAAATAAATTAAAATACATATCCAATCAAAAAGAAATGAAACTTTTAATTAGAGAAGCATTAGTTGACTTTAGTTTTTATTGCCTAAGAACTAGAAAGTCACATTGTAGCTCAAAAGTCAAAATTCTCAGGTTAGTACCATATGGTGTCTAGAAATAAAAATAATGAAATTCTATGCTTATGACATAGTAAAGCATTGGGTCCAAAATGTACCCAAATCCTCCTTCAGAAATACACTTCAATTCTTTGAAACCTTTTCACTAAACTTCTTCATGTGTAAGAAGTATTAGTGGGACCAAAAAGGGAAGCAAACCTTCTAATACCTTTTACTAGTCAGACTAATTAAGTGAGGATTAAGTCTATGTGACTCTTTCTTATTAGTCAAAAGACTTGAGAATTAGGAATTAAGTCAGTATGATCCCTTTTTCTCACTCATATAATCCATAAGTTAAGAGCAAGTCCTTTATGGCACCTTTCCTATATATGCCATGAGTTGGGAGCTAGCCCTCTATGGCACCTTTCTCATTTTTTCTCTGAGTTTGGAGTAAGCCTTTGTGCACTATTCTCATAAGTTTAGAGTAAGCCTTTTATAGCATAACTCTTTCTTTCCTTGAGTTGGGAGTAAGCCTATTTGTGGCACCGATCTTACAATTTCCTATAGGTTTGGACCAAGCCTTTCATGGCACCATTCTTATTCCACATTATAAAAAATGTCATTAAGACCTCTTTCATGTCTTATAAGCTACTTAAGTCAGCAACAAGTCATTAAGACCCCTTTCCTATTAACCAAACTTTTGACGATTAGATTAAGTCATTATGACCTCTTTCCTCTTTCTTAGTTATTCAAGTTGGATTAAGCCATTGAAGGCCCCATCTTAATAAGCTAATCATATAGATGTAAATCCTTGAGAAGGAATCCTTAGAGATGACAAGGTTAGGATAAGGTCACCATGACCCTCTTGTCTGGCATACTGGCCAGTTAGATTTGGAATAAGTCATGAAGACCTTTAATTAGCCAAAATATTAAGGATTAGATTAAGTCATGAAGACCCCTTTTCTCTTCTTAAGCTATCTAAGTTGGATTAAGCCATTGAAGGCCCCATATTAATAGCTAATCACATAGGAGTAAGTCCCACAGTAGGCATACTTCTAAAATGACTTAAGTTAGGATAGTCATTAAGACCCCTATCCTATTAGTCAAAATAAAAATGTGAGGTTTAGGATCAAGTCATCAAAGACCCTTTCCTCCACGCAAGCTATTTAAGTTGGATTAAGCCATAAAAGGCCTCTTTTTTAATAACTAGTTAGAAAGAAATAAGTCCCTCAGTTGACATTCTTTTTGAAGGACAAAGATAGGAACAAGTCATGAAGACCCCTTTCTTGTCAAATAAGCTACTAAGGCTAAGAATAAGTCATGATGACCCCTTTTCTATTTGCCAAAATTTGAGGTTTAGGAACAAGTCATTAAGATCCCTCTTCCTCATTGTGGCTACTCAAGATGGATTAAACCATTGAAGGCTCCTTCTTAATAGCCAATCATAAAGGAGTAAGTCCGTTAATATGCATCTTTATAAGGATAAAATAAAGTCATGAAGACTCCTTTCCTTTCAAGATACCATAGTTGGAATCAAGCCATTGAAGGCCTCTTCATGTTAGTTGAACTTCATTAGAATAAGATCCAAGTCTTTGTGACCCCTTTTCTAATGAAAATAAAAGAAACTAAAGAATGAAAATAAGCCATGGAAGGCCCCATTCTTATGGACTACTCAAACTAGGAATTAAGTCAATATAACCCTTGCTTAATTATCAAAATGTTGAAGTTTAGGATTAATCTAATCAAGCCCCTTCTCCATAGATTCATTATTTGGGTTAGAATCAAGTCTTCAGATACCCCTTCTTAATAGTTAACTAGATAAGAGTAAACCACCTAGTGGTGTCTTTTCCTCATTAAAATGTCATGTAGTTTTGATTAGGAGTAAGTGTCCATATTATCATCCTTTATAACTACTATTCTCAGATAATATTAAGTCCCTTGAATGCATCATTTTTACTACAATGAATGTATTAGGACTATACCCTCGTTTGAGTCCACTCCTGATGATATTTCTATTCATCTTAAAAACTTAGTGAATTTAAGTTCCTAAGAATGAATCAAATTAAAAAAAAATTATGCCTATCTTTTACAATCAAATCAAAAACAAAAATTGAAATCAAAATCAAAATAAAAATCAAAATTCTAAATTTGAACTTCTTTCAAGATTATGCTTATAATGTTGACTAATTCAGTCAACACCAATATGTGCAATGTACTCCGGTCGATCCACTACAAATATTGGGGCTCCATTTATTGACCTCATTTTTGGATGAGGTTAATATCATTTTTGAAATTATTAATTAGGACACCTAATCTTAGATTAGGAACCTCCTAATTAAGTGCTCACAACACTATACTTAATGACCTAGTACACCCTCCTTGGGTTTGATCTAACATAATGAGCTTAGGTTGACTCAACCCAAATTCAAAATAAATTCAAATAAACTAATTTAACGAATCCAAATTCACATGACAGGTCAAAGTATAGTTAACCTATTTGACATAAGTTTGACTTATGTGAGTACCACAAATTCAAAGGTCAATCCACCAAAATTTGACCAAATAAAATTATTCTAAATGTTTTAAATAATAAAATAAAAATGTTTAATTATGAATCTAAGGAATTTTAAATTTATTTTGGCCTTAGTTCGATTAATTAGACCACTTAGGCTAAATGAACCTAAATGGGTCCTATTAGGTTCAAACCAAAAACAAATAGAAATCAATTCAATTTGATTTCTCAAAATTATTTGGAAATGATAATCGAACATAATCAAACTCATCATTAGGTCCAGTTTGGTCAAATTGGTCATTTGACCCAAATGAAACCGATGTTTAACCCATTAAGCCCATTTTGGGTCAAATTAAAATCCACTTTAAATTAAATGAAATCAATCACTCCAAATCATCTCACATGTGATTAAACATAATTGGAGTGTGAACAACAATTTATTGAGTTAAATTTGGTCATTTGACTCAATCAAATCCAACTTAACCTATTTAAGAAAAAATGGGCCATGTTGAGTTAGAATTGGACTAAACCCTCATGTGGCATGGGTTAAGTCAATTCCTAATCATCCAATGGACTATCAAGAATGATTTAAATCAAAATCTAAAATTGATTAATAGTGATGAAAGTATTAAAAACTTAAATTAAATCTAATGCTAAGATTAAACACCAAATGGATTCAAATTGAAACTAAACCTATATAAACTTTTTGAAACTCATCTTAGCATAGGTTAAGAGAGATTTCCAGCCAATCTTAAGCAAACTAATAAAGTCTAAGTTATGCCAAAATGATGGATTATACCATGATAAAGAGGCATTGCATGAAGCCAAATCCAATTTGCTCAATCCCTCATCCCTTTAGTATTCCACCTTTTTAAGACTTTGGGCAGCTGTTAAACAGTTGAGGGCCCTTTGAGCGACCCTCCAAGGACCTCAGTTAGGTTTGGTCGACCAAATGAAAGGGGAGAGAAGAATTAGATGTGAGGCTCTAATGGAAAAGCCCAAGGTAGACATCCTCAAGCTGAATGGACATTTCTATTAATTTTCTCACCTAAAATGAAGATGATCACGATCTTGCCCTGATCGCCTTGCCACCAAGAAGCTGAAAAATGACCAATGTCATAGCAAATCATCTGTGACTTGGTCTAGGAGAAAATACACAAGGAGGCAATCTAATTCTTTCCTCCCACAGCTTTGTCATATTATTCTGAAGCTTTTTGTGTCAATCCAACCACCGGAGATCACTGAATTTGAGGTATACCATGAACGCCCCTCTATAGCTTTCAATTTTTGTACTTTTGAAGAAAATTTAGATCATTAGGACTTTGTCCACTGATGGATTTGACTTCAAAATCATGTGACTTTGATGGTCGAATGGCAGGAAATCAAGCAGAATCGATGGACAACCCACTGCTCCCATCTCCATCTAAGGAGAAATAATCTCCGCCACTTGCTCCTTCTATTAGGAATGGATGGCTCCGATCTACTGACTTCTCTGATTGAATCTGGTAAGGAGAAATGTAGGTTGAATCATGACAGTCAGATCAAAGATTGGATGGCCTGGAATTAACCAACGTGCACTGCTATTTTATTGCAGGATCCACATGGATCTTGCATGGAAAAATGATGTGGCACGTATAAAAAGTGGCGCCACATAAGATCCACGTGGATCTAGCGCGTTTAACTTGAAATTTTAGATTTTTTAAATTAAAAAATTTTAAAAATCATAGAAAATTAAATATAAATCCAAAACATGCAAACTTGGGCTATATGGAATCCTCTTGATGAGAGGAATCAATTAAAATTAAAATCCCTAAATTGTGTGGGTGTATTTTAGCTTTAATTTAGGTTTGAACGAATTTAATCAAACCCTAATTAATGAAAAGCAATTAATCCAATTGAAAGGAAACTTTAGGGAATTGAAATTGAGTTTAAAATGCATCTTAGGGAAAATGTTTCATGAATTATCTCTAAGTAATTCAAGAAATATTAAATTTCAAACCTTAAATTTTAATTTTAATGAAATAAATTAAAATTAATTCAAATAAATCATAAAAATGGATCAAATAACTTAAAATCAACAAAATAAACCATAATGAACTTAAAAACACTAATGAAACTCATTAGAACTTAATAAACTGCAAAATGCCCTAATTAAGTAATTAATTGAATTAATAAATTCAAAATTTTAACTAGAACTTACATAAATCACAATAAATCAACTAAATCTCTAAAAATTATGAATGAACCCTCTATGGAAGCACCTTTTGGAGAAGAATCAGAAAAAATAAAACCCCCAACTAATCCTCATTGAATTAGGCTTAATTTAGGTTTTAATGAAATAATTAAAACCTTGAATCTAATTAAAATGAAACTTTGGAAATATGAAATTGGCAAGAAACCCCACTTGCTATAAAATTTTTAAACCCAATTGAGCTTTGGATTTGGAATTGTTGGATTTTCAAATCTCTAAGTCAATATAAATCAAATAATAAATTAAAAGATTCACAAAATCATAAAAATTCATAAAATTGATTTGAAACATCTTCATTAACACCATAACACTTAAGAATAACTTCTCCAACATCTTAAATCAAAGAACTTGATCAATTCATGATAAAGGGTTAACGACATTAATAATGCATTCAACCTTAGGTTAATGAACTCATAATCAAACAAACCAATGTAATCCTAATCTAAAATCAATGTAACTTGAGAATGGATTATAACATTATCCTAAGTGGCTTAGGTTAACATAAATCAAATTAAATTAAATGAACATAATTCAACAAACCTAAACATAACTCAAATTAAAATAATAATGCAAATAATGTTTAACCAATTCAAACAAAATCAAATTAATTGAATAAACTAAATTAAGAATAAAAATTAATTCAAGTTGAAAAAATTAAATTCTAAAGACAAGAACTGAAATATTAATTCAAAATCCAAATGAATTCAAACACAAATCATCTAAATGAATATAAAAGGATTAATTAAGATACTTAAGGATCTTAGTTAGACCCTTTGGATGAATCTTAATCTTAAGACGAATGTTTCATTCCATTAGGGGTTAAAATGTTGAATAACATGGCTGGAACCCAAAAGTGAAATCTATTCTACTCTTCATTATTGAAAACCTAAACTTCAGTTTAACAAAATAAATGTGAACTTGAAAATCAAAATAAATCATTAAATTATTTGAATTGAAACCATCCAAAGGTAAATCAAATAATTTCAAATATCCAAACTGAAACTTGAATTATAAAGGTCTAGCAAAGTTTTGCTACACAAGCCTATTCCCTTCACATATTAGATCATTAGGTCATGAACCATAGACTTAGGATAGGTCATTATGTGATTCTTTTATATGATATTATTTTAGGCTCCATGTCTAGGATTGTTTGCCCGTTAGACTAGATGATATGAAGTTCTTGTTAGAACTAACATTATCTTTTGAAGGGGTATGCTAGAAAAGACTGTGATCATAAATAAATTGAAATGTTATTTTATTGCAAGTGTGCTTAAGTCCTTAAGTATAGACCAATAGGATAGGTGGGCTTGGCAAGAAAATAATGCTAAGCTTATATGTTTGTGAAATGTAACTACTGTGTGCTATTTATATTTTCCTAACATTTCTTTTGTAGGGCAAAGGATTGAGCTGTGAATTCAAAATGTAAATTTGACCTTAGAATTAGGTTAGGATCTATGGGGTTTAGGATTAGCAATAGCTGACCCTACCAGGAGATGGTGTAGAGGTCCCCTCTGAAGACTAATGGAGATCTCAAGTTAGATCAAACTATTTAGATCATTAGGATTTTGTCCACTGATGGATTTGACTTCAAAGTTGTGCAATTTTGATGGTCGGATGGCCAAAAATCATGCAGAATTGACGGACAACCCTCGGCATCCATCTCTGTCAAAGGAGAAACAATCTCTACCACTTGTTCCTTCTATTAGAAATGGGTAGCTCCGTTCTTGTCGCTTCTCTGATTAAAACTAGTAAGAGAAATATAGGTCAAGTCACAGCCTTCTGATCAAAGATGGATGGCCTGAAATTAACCCATGTGTGCTGCCATTTTAATGCATGATCCACGTGGATCCTACATGGACAAATGATGCAGCATCACGTGGAAAGTGGCACCACATAAAATCCACGTGGATCCAATGCATCTAAATTGAAATTTTAGATTTTTTGAATTAAAAATTCAATAAAGAATGCCAAATAATTCAAAAAATTATAGAAAATTAAATATAAATCCAAAAAAAATGCAAACTTAGGCTCTATGGATTCCTCTTGATGAGAGGAATCTATTAAAATTAAAATCCCCAAATTGTGTGAGGGTATTTTAACCTTAATTTCGATTTGAATGAAATTAATTAAACCTTAATTAATCATAAACCATTAATTCAATTGGAAAAAAAACTTTAAGGAATTGAATTTAAGGTTAAAATGCATCTTCGAAAATAATTTCATGAATTATCTCCAAGTAATTCAAGAAATATTAAATTTCAAACCCTAAACTTCAATTTTAATGAACTAAATTAAAATTAATTGAAATAATCATAAAAATGGATCAAATAACTTTAAGTCATCATAACAAAACCTAATGAACCTAAAAACACTAATGAAACTCATTGGAACTTAATAAACCATAAAATTCCTTAATTAGGTAACTTAATGAATTAGTTAATTCAAATTTTAATGAGTACTTAAAAAATCACTATAAATCAATCAAATTTCCAAAAAAAATATGAATGAACCTTCAATGGAAGCATCTTTCAGAGAGGAATCAGGAAAAATAAAATTCCCAACTAATCCTCATTAAATTTGGCTTAATTTAGGTTTTAATGAAATAATTAAAACCTTAATTACACCATAATTATGAATCTAATTAAATTGGAACTTTGAAAATGTGAAATTGGCAGGAAACTGCACTTACCATAAAAATTTTATACCCAATTGACCTTTGGATTGGGAATTGTTGAATTTCTAAATTCATAGTCAATATAAATCAAATAATAAATTAAAAGATTCATAAAATCATAAAAATTCATAAAATTGATTTAAAACATCTTCATTAACACTAGAACACTTAAGAATAACTTCTCCAACATTCTAAATCAAAGAACTTCATCAATTTCATACTTAAGGGTTAATGAAATTAAGAATGCATATTCAGATTAATTAAACCTTAGGTTAATGAACTCATAATCAAACAAATCAATGCAATCCTAATCTACAATCAATGTAACTTGAGAATGGATTAAAACATTAACCTAAGTGGCTTAGGTTAACATAAATCAAATGAAATGAAATGAACATAATTCAACAAACCTATACATAACTCAAACTAAAATATTAAAGCAAACAATGTTAAGTTAATTCAAACCAAATCAAATTAAATGAATAAACTAAATTAAAAATAAAAATTAAATCAAGCAAAAGAATTAAATTCCAAAGACAAGAACTAAAATGTTAATCCAAAATCCAAATTGAATTCAAGCCCAAATAATCTAAGTGAATCTAAAAGGATTAATTAAGATACTTAAGCATCTTAGTTAGACCTTTGGGACAAATCTTCAAGTCAAGATGAATGTTTCATTCCATTAGGGGTTAGGATGTTGAATAGCATGGGTGGAACCCAAAAGTTAAGTTTATTCTACTCGTCATTTTTTAAAACCTAAACTTCACTTTAAAAAAATAGAAGTGAACTTAAAAATGAAAATAAATCATTGAATTCTTTGAATTGAAACCATCTAAAGGTAAATCAAATACTTTTAAAAAACCAAATTAAATCTTGAATTAAAAATGCCTGGCAAAGTCTTGTTACACAAGTCTATTCCCTTCACATACTAGATCATTAGGTCATCCATCTTATCCAAGCTATTTTATTAAATTAGAACTAAATGATAGGAAGTTCCTTTAGATTGAACAAAATCTTTTGAAGGGGCTATGCTAGAAAGGACTGCTATCATAAATAATATAAAATGTTATTTTCTTACAGGTGTTGTTAAGTCCTTAAGCATAGCCTAATAGGATAGGTAGGCTTGGTAAGCAGCTAATGTTAAGCTTATATGTTTGTGAAATATAACTATTGTGTGCTATTTGTATTTTCCTAACATTGTTTTATAGGGCTTAGGATTGATATTTCAATTCAAAATGTAAATTTGAGCTTAGAATTATGTTAGGATCTACGGGGTCTAGAATTAATAGGAGCTGACCATACTAGGAGATGGTGTAGAGGTCCCTTATGAAGACTACTTGAGGCCCCTGGACAAGGATACATTCTTAGAAAGATTACTCATATATCTAAACTTGTAGTTCAAAGCCAAGCTATATAAAGGCAGAGGTAGGCTACTCGTTTGGTCTTTATTCCATGATGTACAGTGGTACTCGATCGCATTGGCCTTTCTTTAAACTAAATTGGCTTGATTTATTTAGGGTGCGCAATAGAATCAACCTACTTTTCTAGATTTTTTTTCTATGTTGTGCTTTCTATGATGAATGCATAGATGTAGACTCATTGGAAAAACTAGATTTTCTACTCAACTAAAACAAAAAATAAATAAAACTTGATATCTCACACATATTAAAGCATTAGGACTAAAATTAAAATTGATTATAAATAATTAGGTCTTGAAATCATGCAATCATATTGCTCCTAACCCTTGAATTATGCACTTCACCCATTGCACATAAGGGGCATCTGACGTGTGAGAATGACCGCCTTCTTAGAAAAATCTTCCTTTTTCTAATTATTTAACCATTTTTAATTGCATGGCATTTATGCATAAAAATGCATACCCAAGACCTCAAATGAATCTAGAATCAAAACATATAAAATTTGAAAAAAAAATTATATTAGTTAGTGCATTTCGTACTCTACATGATCCTAGGGTTTAGGGAGTGAGTCTAGGATTCTTAGATTATTTTCTTAAAAGACAATAGCCCATCCATTTTGCTTACATGAGACTTAGCATCATAAATTTAAAATACACTTAGGTGGAGTTAGCTAGTAGCCCTCCATGCAGGTTGTAAGCCTGCAAGAGTCAAGGATAAGTTTGCTCTCTCAAGTGAGAGGAATAGACGATAATTCTCAAAATGAAATTAGATTGGGCATCTGACTTATGTCAGAAGCACATATAGACTTAAGTTCTAAAGCATCCTTCTTAGAGTAAGTCTTCAACCCTAAGCATTTCTGTAATCTTATGCTGCTAGAATCTAAGCCCTAAATTTCTAAGAAAATGTCAATTCAAAATTTAAATTAAATTCCAAATTTTTGAAGCCCAATGATATGATGGTTGAAGTGCCTACTTGGCAGCCTAGTATCAACAGGCATTTCCTACTTCATCATATTTGGCTTATAAAAATAACACTTTTTTCTTTGAATCAATCCCAATTAAAATTTGAAAGATTATTCCTTTGAAAACTAACTTAGAAATTCCTTAGAAATAATGACTTTTTTTTATTGAGAGTTTTCTTAGGAAGGGCTTGCCATTATAAGGA
This sequence comes from Cymbidium sinense, assembly GCA_021442155.1. Lineage (NCBI taxonomy): Eukaryota > Viridiplantae > Streptophyta > Magnoliopsida > Asparagales > Orchidaceae > Cymbidium > Cymbidium sinense. The sequence continues at coordinate 30,487,515 of CM038222.1, forward strand.
ACCATGAACCTAAGTTAAAATAAGCCATGCTCTCCTTTTCATGTAGTTTAGGGGAAAACTCTCTAGTACATGAAAGGCCCATTAGCCTCAGAAGTCATTTATTTAATGATCAAATTCATTATATGATAACATATTTATCTTCTGAGATAATATGTTTGTTCATTAATGAGGCATTTGATCATCTTAATAAGAATTTATTAAACTCTATATGGTGTCATAAATTTTTTCCTACACTACTTAAGTTGGATTAAGCCATTAAAAGCCCCATCTTAATAGCTACTAAAATAGGCTCAGGAGACATCCTTTCATATGGCAAGCTAGGATACCTTACTAGGCATCCTTATAGGGATAGAATAAAGTAATCATGATCCCTTTTATTATCAAGCTACTTAGGTTGGAATTAAGCCATTGAAGGTCTTTTCTTGTTAGCTGAACTTCATTAGAAGATGATTAAAGTCCTTGTAACTCCTTCTCTAGTTCAAAATAAAAGAAATTAAAGAGTGAAAATAAGCCATTGAAGGCCCCATTCCATATGACCCCTATCTAATAGTCAAAATATTGAGGTTTAAGATTAAGCTATTAAAGCCCCTTCTCCCCAGCTTAGCTATTTAGGTTGTAATCATGTCTCCAAAGACCCTTCCGAATAGCTAACCAGATAAGAGTAAATCTCTAGTGGTATCTTTCTCTGGTTAAAATGTAATGTAGTTTGGACTATCCATAATGTCATCCTCTCTAACTACTATTCTTAGATAGGAGTAAGTCTCTTGAAGGCACCTTCTCTAAGTATAATGACTATGTTAGGATTAGAGCCTTCTTTAAGTCTACTCCTAATGACATCTCTATTCTTCATAGAACTTAGTGAATTTAAGTTCCTAAGAATGAATCATTCTAAATTAAAATAAATTTTGACATGTTTATGCCAATCTTTCATAATCAAATCCAAAGCATAATTGGAAATCAAAGTCAAACATCAAAATTCTGAATTTAAACTCCTTCAAGCTTATGCTAGTAGTGTTGACTAGTTCGATCAACACCAATGTGTAGTGTACTCTAGTTGATCCACTACAAACATTTGGGGTCCATTTGTGCAGCTCATTTTTGAGGTTAATATCATTTCTAAAACTAATAATTAATACACATAGTCCTAAACTGGGAGCCTCCTAATTAAGCACTTAGAACACTACACCTACTACCCTAGTGCATCCTCTTTGGGTTTGATCTAGCCTAATGGGTTTAGGTAAACTCAACCCAAATCCTAAACATAAATTAAATTAAACACATTTCACTTGAAACTAGAATTCATTTGAACTTAAAGCAAGGTAAGTAATGTGATTAAACTATTTACCCTATCTAAGCTCAAAATTAATTAAATCCAAAAAATTTCAAATAAAATCAAAATAAACAAAAATAAATTCAAATCAAATCAAATCAAATCAAAGAAAGTCAAATCTAAATAAGGTAAAATATGGTCAACCCTTTTGACATGGGTTTGACTTATATGGGTCCCACCAAGTCAAAAATCAACCCACCAAAATTTGACTAAATAAAATCATTCAAAAATGATTTAAATGATAACATAAACATAATTAAAAATGAATTTAAAGAATATAAATTTAATAAGGCTTTAATTGGGCTAAGTAGATCATTTGACCTAAATGAGCCTAAATGAGCCCTACTAGGTTTAAACTCAAATCACACCAAAACCAGCTCAATTTGATTGCCCAAAATCAACTAAAAATTATAATCAAACATAACTCAATCCATTATTGGGTCCAATTTGACCTATTTATTAATTTGATCCAAATGAACCCAAACCTAACCTATTAAGCCCAATTTGGGTCAAATTGGACAAAATAGAAATCAAATGAAATCACTCCAAATCATCTCATCATCTCACATATATGATTAAACATGATTGGAGTCAAAACCTAATTTAATTAAGTCAAAATTGATCATTTTACTCAATTAAATTTAACTTAACCCATTTAAGTCAAAATGGTTCAAGTTGACTCAAAATTTAATTAAATTCTCATGTGGCATGGGCTAATTGAATTCCTAACTATCCATAAGGCAATTAATAATTATTTAAACCCAAACCTATAACAAATCTATTCAGAGAAACATGATTAAAACATTTGAAATTAAATCAGATTCAAATGGCATAATCAAACACCAAATGAACCCAAGCTTGAATCAAACTCATCTAAATTCATTCAAATCTATCCTAAGATGGGTTAAGGGTAACTAAAAACAATTTTAAGCAACTAAACCAAACCCAAATAAAATCTAAAATAATGGAATATGCCATGGCAAGCAAAGACAGCATGAAGCTAAACCCAACTCCCCCAATCCCTCTTCCACTTTGGTTCTTTGGAGCAAGCCTCCAAGGGTAGCAATTACCCTTGCCAACCAAGAGAAGGAGAAAGCATAAAGAGGCTCTCGACCTCTAATGGCAAAAGAAGAAAGAGTCCATTTCCTACCCAATTGAACATTCCATCACTTTCCATGAGTGAAATGAAGTTGAGTGCATCTACATCATGATCCCCTCACCACTGGGAGGCTGAAGAATGACTAGGCTCACTAAAATCCATTTGTGCCTTGGTCCATAGGCCAATCCCAAGGAAAGAATCTAATTCCTCCTTCCCACATCCTCATCGCACTGTTCCGAAGCTATTCAAATTAATCCCACCGTCTGAGATCGTCGTCGACTAGGTATGCCATTAATCGACCCTTTTAAGCTTTCAATTTTGGTCCTTTGTGAAAGAAACTTGATCTCAAGGGAGATCAAGTAGATGTCTTGATAGTTTTGGAAGTGAAATTGAGCGATTGCAACAATTAGTTCACGGAAAATTATCTCAAATTGATGGATAGCTCTTAACTTTTGATGTCACTGAAGGAGGTGAAATATACACCATCCATTCTTTTTATTAAGAATAGACAACCAAGACTTAGCCAGTTGAATGGATTAAAACCCTATAATAAACTCACAGAAGCATCCGAGCCCAAAACAAAATTGCATACGTCACCTTTTTAACACTGGATCCATCCCTCATGAATAAATGGCACGACGTTGCATGTAAAGAAGTGTCATGTGCCACCGACAGGGTTAAAGATGAAAATCATGACTTCTAATTTGAAAAATTGCAAAAAAATTGGTAAAAACTTCAAAAAAAATCATAATAAATCAAATATTAAGCCAAAAAATTCAAATAAAAGCTCTATGGATTCAACTTAGTAGAAGAAATCTATTAAAATTAAAATCTCCAAATTTTGTGTAGTAATTTAAGATTAATTTGGGTTTAAATAAAATTTTCAAGCCTAAATTAATCTTAATCCATTAAATCAATCAATATGAAACTTTTGGGAACTAAAATTGATGTTAAAATATACCTAAAAAAATTCTCATTATTTATTTTAAAACAAACTAGGAGATAATGAATTTTCAATCCTAAAACCTAATTATAATGAAATAAAAATTTTAATTAAAGAAAATTATGGCAAATCATAAAAATAGTTTTAATCATCATAACACACTCTAATAAATTTAAATACTTCATTGAAACTCTTAGAAACTTAATCAAACATAAAATCACTTAATTTAATGATTAATTGAATTAATTAATTCAAATAATTAACATGAAATTAGGCAAATCATAGTAAATCAATCATAATTTCTAAAATTATGAATAAACCCTCTCTGGAAGCACTATCTAAAGAGGAAACTAGCTAAAATAAAACCCTTAAGTGATTTTCACTAAATTAAGCTTATTTTAGGTTTTGATAAAATAATTAAAACCTAAATTAAACTTAAATTACACATCTCATTAAAGTGAAATTTTTGGAAAATCAAATTGACAAGGAACATCACTTGCCATAAAAATTTCATACCCAATTAACCTCTAGATTGGAAATTATTGAATATCCAAGTCTCTAGGTCAATAAGTGAAATAATAATTTAGAAAATTATAAAATTTTATAAAATATATAAAATAAGTCTAAAACATTATAATATATATGAGAACACTTAAAGAAAACTTCTAAATAATCTGAAAGCAAAAAAGACTTAATTAAACATAGGCTTGGGGTTTAATATTAAGGATAATTAAAACAAAAAAATTGAAATTCAATTAAACTTCAAATTTTTAATAATTGATCATAAATTCACTAATAAACTAAAATGTAATACTTATTAATCTTTGAACTAATGAACCTATTAAAGTCATTTAAATCAAAAGAACAAAGAAAATATGAATTCAAATAAACTTAATAAAGATGAAATAATTAAACCTAAATAATATAAGCATTAAAATATATAAGAACATCTCTTCTTAGACTTCTTAGATCAAAATAGTAATCACACTGAATCAAATGTTAAGAAGAATCTTTTTAAAAAATAGAAGATATTATTTCCTTAAAAGATAATTGGAGATACTTGAATCTTTTAACTTAAACTCATAATACATAAATGATAATAAAATCATAACTTGAAATGAACCATTTTAATTTAAACTCTTTAACAAATATAAAAAATGTTAATGAAAAAAATAAATGGAAATAAATTAAATCAAGATAAAACTTAAGAATGCCAATTAAAACTTAAACATAGAAGAAACATTAACCAACAAATCAAGTTAACCTAAAACAAAATTAAAAAGATAAGAAAATAAAAATGAAAATTAAATTAAAGTAAATTACAATAACATAAAAATTAATATAAAAAGTAAACCTAATTAAGTTAATGTACAAATCAAATAAATAAGATGAATCTAATCAAATGAATTAATAAAATTAAATTATAAAACTCAAACTACAATAATAGATGAAGTAAATTTAAAGTGAAAACCCATTTAAACCAAATTAAACTATGATAAAATAGCTTTAATTGACCTCAATTGAGGAGACATACTTTAAAGAAACAAAACCAAATTAAAATGTGATCAATCAAAGAAAAGAAAGAACAAATGGATGAAGAGAAGAATTCAAAACAAAAATTAAGACATTCATTAAATTAAACTTAAATTAAATCAATTCATCTAAATAAGTTAAAAAAATGATTAATTAAGATACTTAGGATCGTAGTTTGACCATTGGAATGACCCTTCATCTTAGGGTGAAGGCTTTATTTTATTAGGTTTTAAGATGTTGAATAGATTGGGTTCCACCTAAAATAGAACTTATTGTAATTTTTAATATTGAAAACTTAATTTCATCTTAACATAAAATGCACCTAAAATAAAAATGAAATTACAAATCATTAAATTATTTAAATTAAACTAAAAGAAGTTAAAAGAATGAAGAAAATAAAATTTTTCATAATTAGCAACATATGATATATAGTGTGGACACTCGAGGTCAAAGGGCTACTAGTCAAAAGGAGGTCTTAATACCTCAAATCTCTGGTATAATAATGACACGCACTTATAAGTGAAATTATGAAATTAAAAGTCTTAAAATCAAATTAAATTAGGAGCTTAAATAGAACTTTGGAATGAATCCTCAATTTAGGTTGAAGATTTTATTCTATTAGGATTTACGATATTGAATAGAATGGTTCCACCCAAAATGGAACTTATTATATTCTTTATTCATAAAAACTTAATTTCATCTTAACATAAAATGCACTTAAAATAAAAATAAAATTATAAATCATTAATTACTTAAATTAAAATCTCCTTTGGTAAATTAAACTAATTTTAAAATTAAAATAAATTAAAAGAATAAAAAAACAAAATTTTCATAACTAGCAACATATAGTATATATAAATTGGAAATTTTATTTGATAAAATTCTAACTTAAATAAATTAGATTAAGGAGTCAGAGTCTCGGTGCTAACAAATTAGTGTCTTGGCATAGGGAATCTAGTGCCTTGGCACTATATATTGGGACTTGTGCTTAAAAATAGAGAAGGCAGTTCTTAAGTGTAAGAAAAATGCTGCCTTGGCACTAGTTCAACACATTGGCACTTTAGGATAGCACAGAGGCATCGCAGGTGGACATATTGGCCTTATGACTAAAGAAGGTAGCATTGCAGTGCCAAGATCTAGTGCCACAATGCTGGTCATAGTGCTCTGGTGATGGTCATTGCTCTTAAACACTTTCAAGATAGCACTGTGGCACTGCAAGTGAATATTTTGACCTTATAACCTGATAAGGCAATGTTGCAGGCCCAAGATTTAGTGTCATGGAATTGTACAACAGTGTTGCGGTGCTGTAAGTGAAATACCAAAGGTTAAAAATCCCAAGAGGTCAGAACCATGGTGTTGAGTATTAGCATAGTAATTCTACGAGTTGGGAGACTCTGTACTAAGGCAATTTTCTTTTGTAATTTGAAAATTTTTATGAAATTTTAGTAGCATAAGAGCTTAGCAATGCAAGATTTTGAAGTTTTTTTAGTGCAACATGCACTCATCTCTCTTGTTCTAGATCAAAGATCAATCAAGATCAGATTTTTTTTCATCTCAAGATGGATCTAAGTTCAACAACAGAGGCCTTAAAATTTTAAATTTTTGTTTTAGTGAATTAAACATCAATTTAATTTTGATTTCAATAGCATTTTGTCTTGATAATGATTAAAATTTTGTATTTAATGTGATCACATTTTTTACCTTGCTCTGGATCTAAGAACGATGAAGGGAGGATCATCATTTTGCATAAAATCTAAGATCAATAGTTGAAGCCTTTAGGATTATTCTGTGGAGTGACAAATTTTGTAAACGAAACTTTTAGTTTTGCATTTTACTTGGAATCAATGGTGAATTGGTCAGTTTTAGCTCATGAAAGAAGAAGAGCATTTAGAGGATAGAAGGGAGTGGAGTCTATAATAAAGAGAGAGAAGTGAGTGGCTATTGACCTCATTGTTGAATGAAGTTAACATTATTTATAAAACCAAGAAATATGGCACCTAATCCTAGATTAGGAGTCTCTTAATTAGGTACTTATGATACTACACCTAGTGACTTAGTGCATCCTTCTAGGATTTGACCTACCCAATGGCATTAAGTGGATCTAAAACCAACTCAAATTTAAACAAATAATTGACCTAAACAAATTCAAACTAAAAAAACTAAATCCAATTGAGCTTAAGCTAAAGAAATTTGGATGGCTAACCCAACTACCCTACTTAAGCTCAAAACCACTCAAATCCAAAGATATTTAAATGAACTCAAAACCAAATCAAATTAAAAGCATAAAATGCTTGACATGAATATGAATGGAATCAAATGAAATGAAAAGTCAAAGGTAGTCAACATTGAACATATGGTAGACTTATGTTAGTCCCATCAAATCAAAGGTTAACCCATCATAATTTAATTAAATTATATTATTTTAAACACTCAAAATCATTAAATAAACATGTTCAAATATGAATAAAAAAGTTAAAACCAATAAGTCGTTAATTAGGCTAATTAGACCATTTGACCTAAATAGGCCTAAATGAATTTTATTGAATTCAAATCCATATTAAATTGAAATCAACCTAAATTAAGTATCAAAAATTATTTAAAAAGTATATTAAATAGAAATTAACTAATTATTTGGATGAATTTAAATACTATGGTCATTTGACCCAATTAGATCAATCTTAACCCACGAAGCCCAAATTTGGTCAAAGTGGGTTTTAACCTAAAATAAATGAAATTACATTAAAGTAAATCATTCCAAATACTTGGATTAACACAATTGAAAATTAAATACATTACAATTGAGTCAAGAAGGTCATTTGTCTTAATTGGATTCAACCAAATCCATTTGATCTATAATGGGTTAAGTGTTGAAGCAAGCAAGCAAACAACTCCAAATTCCATAAAGCCCATTTATTGGGGACATCATAAATAATTAAATGAATATAATGAAAGCTTAAATCTAGCATCAAACCATCAAATGAAAGAAGCTATCCCAAGTCAAGAGGGAAAATGCCTAAAGTGGCATAAGTCAAAATATTTGAACATGAACCTAAGTTAATCACTTTGAAACACTTTTCAACTCATCCTAAGATTTGTTTAAGTGATTGGAAGCCAAGATTAAGCAAAATAAATGTGCTCAAGTTAACCAAAAGGATGGAATATACCATGGGGAAAAACCAAAATTGAGCCAATGCCCCCTTCAAGCCCTAAGATCCCTTCTATGTGTTCAATTCCAGTTGCTCCAAAGAATTTGACAAGACTATTTGACCTTCTCACTACCTTTAGCTCCATCATTTGGGGTCCAATTTCCCATGGCCAATGCCCTTCATTGAAATCCAATAAGGGAGCTCTCACCCATGCTTAAAAAGGAAGAGGAAGTTCAAATTATGACTTTTGCTTGACTCCATCACCTTCTCCAAGAAAAATCGAGTATAACCAGGCCTTCCACCTCCTCCCAAACTTCCCCGGTCGCCCTTGACTCCATTGTGTCACAGTGGATATCCATCTCCAATAATGATCCAGAGGGAGGAAAAGCTTATTTCTTCATCCAAAAGCTTCGTTTCACTTCCTTGAGTGTTTTCAAAATGCAAATCACCTCTGTGAGCTTATGCTAGTGAGGTACACTAAAAATCAACCTCATTTGCATTTGACGTTGGTCATTTTTAAAGTGAAGTAGGACTCATGATTGATCAACCCATATAAATCCATTTTAAATCATGGCTTGATCATTTTACAATCAAAATCTTAGATTTCATTGCGTAGATCACAGATGATTAGCCATAAAAAGCATATGGTGCTCAATTTTATCACCATCATTGAAAGAGATGAAATCTCCACCATCCGTTCCTTCTATTAAAAATTGATGACCTTGATTTAGTCGGATCATTTGATTGAATCCCCTATAAGAAATCACAAGATGATCCGAGCGATCAAATGGGTCGGATCAAAATAATGTGAGATCCACATAGATCTTATGTAGCCGAATCGAACACCGCCACATTAAAGCAGTGCCACATGCCATCGACCATTTAAAACTGGAAATTTCTCAATTTTATAGCTTAAATAAATATTAAAAAATACCAAAAATACTAAAAAAATTCAAAAAATTATATAAAATAAAATACTCAACTAAAAAAATGCAAATAAGGGCTTTATAGATTTATTTAGTGAGAAGAATCCATTAAACCAAATATTCTCAAATAATGCGGATAATTTTGACTTTGTTTGGGTTTACATAAAAATAATAAAACTCAAATTAATCTCAAATCACTGATTCAATTAATTTGAAACTTTTGAAAAATGAAATTAGGGTTAAAATACACCTTAGGAAAAATTTTCATGATTTATTGTAAAGAATATCTAAGGATATAAAATTTCTAACTTTAAACCCTAATTTTGATAAACTAAATTAATATTAAATTATAGAAATCATGAAAAATTATGAAACTAATTTAAATCATCACAACAAACTGTGATAAACCTAGACAATTTAGTAAAACTCTCTATAATTCAATAAACCATAAAATGGCCTAATTTGATAATGTATTGAATTAATTAATCTAGACTTTGAAAAATCATAATAATTCAACTAAAAATCCAAAAAATCTACATGAACTCTCTATGGATGCACCTTCGAGAGAGAAATTTAAGAAAAATAAAATACCTAATTAATTTTATTTAGTTTAGGCTTAATTTAGATTTTAATGAACTAATTAAAACATCTAATTAGAATGAAATTTAAGAGAACTTAAATTGGAGAGGAACTCCACTTGTTATAAGACTTTCAGGGACAATTGACCTTTAGATTTAAAGTTATTGAATTTCCAATCATTACGTCAATAGAATTGAAATAATAAATCAAAAAATCATAGAGATTATAAAAGTTCATTAAATCAACTCAAAACATTATTATTAACATCAGAACACTTAAGGAAATTTTCCAACCCCCTAAAGTTAAAGGATTTGATTAATCATAAACCTAAGCCTTAATGAAATATTTAAAGAATATAAAATTTTAATTAAGCCTTAAGTTAATAATTTATCAACTTTATAATGAACCAATTAATCAATTGAAATGCAAAATTAATTGACCTATGAATTTTATACTTAAATATAGAATTCATTAAATCCTTTTAATTCATTTAAGTTAATAAATAACATAACTCTAAATGTAAATAAAAATGAAATAACTAATTAAATTAATCAAATTAATCAAATAATCCTAAACCCTAATAACTTATAATGGCTTAGCTTTAAGTTTGCAGCTCAAAAGTAATTTATTTTATAAGTTTATTAGGTTATGATTAGTAAATAAAATTGTATATTAATAAATTAAGCCAAGTTATGAAACTTTAACACCTAATGTTACATTAAGCTTAATTTGAATAAAAAACATAAAACATAAGATAATGAACTTCTTAATTAACAAAATCAAGTCTTCCTGAAAATTGATTGAAACTAATTAAATCAATGTATCTAACTTCATATAAAAACATTAATGAATGAATGGAATCATCATTGCAATTAAGTTAACTTACTTATATTCAACAACATAACATAATGAAATGTCTAAATCAAATTAAAATAAAATAAACCTAAATGATAAATTAAGTATACAAAAATAAATCATGAAATTAAAATATAATAAATCATTTAAATAATAAAATCAAAACTAAGTTTGAATTAAGATAGTAACATAAATAAGTTAGTTCATTCAAGCTAATAAGCATTAATCAACATAAACATAAATGTTGATGAAATAAATAAATAAGACTAATCTAAAATCAAATAAACCAAATAATTCAAAACACATAAATTTAAATGAAAAATAAATTGAAATAAAAGAACAACAATAGAATGAAGTCTATAAATTACATGAATTATAAACCTTAAAACACTTAATGAATCAAAACATTTAAAAATGAATCAAACTAAATGAACATTAAATTTAATCATGATATATGATTAACCCCTTAATTAAGGATGAAGGAAATACTTTAAACCTTAACTAAAGGTTTTAATCCTAATATCATTAACATAAAATTCTGACTTTGAAAAAATAAAAGAGGTGAAACATAAAATAAATTCAACTTAAAATAAACCACTTAATTGAATTCAAAAGAGGTTAAGTAAGATATTTAAGACCCTTAGAGTGAATCTTCATCTTAAGATGAAGATCTCATTTTACTAAAATTTAGGATGTTGAATATAATAGGGTTCACCCAAAGTGGAATTTATTTTATTCATCATTCTTGAAAATTTATATTCCACTTTAACATGAAAGGAAATTAAGAAAATGGAAATGAAATAATCAATCAATTAAATTACTTAAATTGAAACCACTCAATGATAAATAACACCAATTTTAAGATTAAAAGAAATTAAAAGATTCAAACCCAAAATTCTCATAATTAATAAACATATGGTATATAGTCTGGACTCCCGAGATCACAAAACTACTAGTCCAAAAGAGGTCCTGAAACCTCAAACCTCTAGTTTAATAATGACACGTACCTATGATGCAAAGTTATGGGAAGAGAGAATATTAAAATCAAATTAAATCAAACTTTGGAATCCTAAATTTAAATTTGAACATAAAATGTCTAACAAAGTCTTACCACATAAACGTCTCCTTCACACACTAGCTTGTTAGGTCACCGACCCTAAACATAGGTTAGGTCAATAATCTATGATACTCTATGCTGTGATGTGAAATATTTGTATTATTTTATGGTGTACTATTTTAGACTAGAAGGCTAGGACTGTTTGCCCGCAAGTTGAATACTAAGATATTCTTTTTAGCCTAATACTATTTTCTATAAGGGGCTAAAAAGGGACTATTATTAAAAAATTAAATTATATAATTGTTGTTTACATGCAAGTATGCTTAAATCCTTAAGCATGGCCTAATAGAATAGGTGGGCTTGGGAAACAACTAGTGCTAAGCCCATATGTTTACAAATATAAATGTTAGACTGCTATTTGTATTTTTTAATGTTTGTTTTGTAGGGTTTAGTAATTTTAGTTATGGAATTTTAAATGTAATTTAAGCTTATAATTAGGTTAGAATCTATGGGATCTAGGAATAGTAAGAGTTAACCTTACTAACTAGTGGTCCCCTGTGAAGCTTTGGAGGTCCCTAAAGAAAGAAATAATCTTGGAGAAAGACCCATAGATCTAGACTTCTAGTTACAGGCCGAGCTATATAAAGTAGAACCCGGCTGTCCAATTTTCTCTTCTTCTAGGTGTACAATGGTACCAAACTACACTGGTTTATTCTTTTAAATTAAATTTTGTGTGATTTATTTTGGGTGCGTAATAGAATCAACCTACTTTTTTATATTTTTTTCTATGTTATATTTTTATGATGAATGCCTAGATGTTAGGCTCCTAAGAAAAATTAAATTTTTTACCCAACTTAAATCTAAATAACTTAAACAAAAATAAAGAAATTCATAACTTCATACATAAATTAAATCCTTAAAAATAACTTAAAAGAAACTATAAATAATTAGCTTTGCAAACCATGCTAGCATATTATTCTAATTCCTTGAATTGGGTTCTTCACCCATTGCACATAAGAGGCATTTGACCTTTGAGGATGACCACCTTCTCAAAAAAGTGTGTCTTCTTATTTTCATTTGGCCCACCACTACTTCTAATTGTATGTCATTGTAGGCATAAATTGCATACCCCAAATGCCTTAAATGAATTATGAGTCATAACATAAAAAAGAAGTATATTGAATTAGTTAGTAGCATGTCATACCTAACATGATTTTAGGGATTAGTGAGTGAGTTTATGCTTCTATATTCTTTTCCTAAAATGTAATAGCCTAGCCATGTTGCATAGCATAAAGGATGGAATCATAGATTTAAAAAAGTCATTTAGGTGGTGTTAGTTGGAAGCCCTTCCAAGTGGGTGATAAGTCCGAAAGAGTCAAGGATAGGTTTCTTTTCTCAAGTGAGAGAAAGAGCCAATAATATCCAAAATTTGAACTAGGTCGAGCCTCAAACTTATGTCAGAAGCACTTGTAGACTTAGGTTTTGAAGCATCCTTTTAGGAATAAGTCTTCAACCCCAGACATTTCTATGATATTGTACTATTAGAATGTAAGCCCTAGATTTTTAATAAAAGGACAATTCAAATCTCAATAAATTTTATCTCAAAAAATAAAAAGCTCAATGATAAGATAGTTGAAATGCCTATCGGGTATACTAATATCCCTAGGCATTTTCGACTTTATCCCAATTGGCCTTGAAAAAAAAAATTTCCTTTCTTGAAGTGTTCCCTTTTGAAATTTTGATTTAACAATCCTTTTGAAGCAAATTTGAAATCCATAGAAATAAGAGCCTATTTTCTTAATCGGGAGTATTCTTAGGAAGAGATCATTCATTCCTAAGATGTAATTAACTATAAGGGCTTGCCCTTATAAGAAAATATGATATTATTATAAAAGAAACTTATCCAACTTTTCATGTAGTTCAAGGGAAGAATCTTTGGAACAATAAGAAGACTCATTAGCGTTAGAAGTCCTTGTTTAAGTAAAATAATCTATTATAGGAAAATATGTTTATCTTTCAAGATAATATGTTTATTCCTTAGTGAAAAATTTGATTACCTAAATAAAAAATTTGTAGAGTCTATGTGGTGTCATAAATTTTCCCTATAATGGCCAGAAAAAAAGAGAAAAATAAGAAGAAAGGGTTACCCCCTCCCCCCTTTTTATAAGAAATTCCTTCCCATAATTATTTTCACTCTCCTAACTATTCTTGCTCTTCCTTTGGATAGTTATCACTGACGGGGATGGTTGTTGGCATGAGAGATTACTATTTTTCTAGATTCTTTAAATTTAGGTGCAGTGGTGACAGTGCCTAGGCACCATGAATATTGCATCATGGCGTCTGAGTCAGAATATTTCTTTTTTGGGTTTTTCTTACATACAAACAAATTTCCCTGCAAATGAATGTCTCATGTCAATTGAACATGATGCATTCATTGCTTTCTTTTATTTATTATATTTTGGAACATTAAAGAGAGAAAGAGTGTAATATTCAAGACGTCAATAATTATAGATAATAATATCAAAATCTATAAATGAGCTGAGCTTGTAGACTTTTATTTAGTTTTATAAACTTTTAAAGGATCACGATTTAAACATATAACTTTTAATCCATTTTTGGACTTGATAGATTTAGATTTGTATTTAGATTCAATTCATTTTGAACGCATTAAATCTAGATTTATATTTAGACCCAGCTCTTATGAACATGTTGGGTGTGTGTAGACCTAGATCAGGTCCTTTTCGATATGTTGGATCTATGTGGATAGATCAAAATTTAGATTGGACATGGTGGATCTATGTTTAAATTAGATCTAGTCCCTTTGGATATGATATGTATTTTTGGATTTAAATCCTGTCTCTTTGAACATGTTGGATTTAAATTTAGGTTTAGACCTGATTCTTTTGGGCATGATAGATCTAGGTTTAGGAATAAATCTAGTCCCTTTGGACATGATAGATCTAGGTTTAGGTTTAGATATAGTCTCTTTGAACATGATAGATCTAAATTTAGGTTTAGATATGGTCCCTTTGGACATGATAGATCTAGGTTTAGGTTTAGATTCAATCCCTTTGGGCATACTAGATCTAGGTTTAGGTTTAGATCTGATCCCTTCAGACATGATAGATTTAAATTTTAGTTTAGATTCAGTCCCTTTGGACATGATAGATCTAAATTTAGGTTTAAATCGAGTCTCTTTGGACATATTGGATCTAAGTTTAAATTTCTTTGATTGGACAAAGTTTCTCTTTGATGGAGAATCTTTTTTACTTTATAAGATATATAAAATTGCTCTCAATTCAAAGGGTATTTTTCTTTGAGATGATAATATTCTTCTTATACTCAAATGGTGATAGTGATTTATCATTTGGGTTTAATGGTTTTGAACCTACAATCATGAGCTTGGGTGAACTTTGCTCTATACATTTTTAGTTTTGGTTAAGCTTGGGTCAATTTTTCATCTAGGGATTTGAGCTCTTTGAGTAATATTCAGACATTTTCCTCTATTGTAAGTCTATTATTGGATTGAAATATAGAGCGAAGGTAATTCAACTTCAAGAGAAAGTATTGCTTCTATTCTGAAGACCAATGTGTATGGTGTTACCTGCATAATAATTGTATATGTGGTGTGATATGCCCACAAAGCCTCTATTAATTTATCATGTCATTATCTTTTATTTATATAGATAATTTTCTTATTTTGGGCATAAAAAATGAATCGTACAATGTGAATATAATTGTCCTATACAATCAAGTTAATTTGAAAAAATTGGGCATATATATTAAAGAATATCTCCAATATATCTTATCTTTTTTGATGAAATGATAGATTGTTGACAATCATGAAGGTAGTGCCATTATTTTATATAATTCATTACGGTGCTCCAAATTGATAGACAACATGGTCTCAAAAGAATTTCATTATACTATCTGCTTTGACTTCTCTTAATTGAATTACTTATACATATTTTATGTATTAATTAGTGGCGACCAAACTAAAGTTGTGTCTCCTGATGATGGAGGGTCTCTTGGACCATTTATGTTAGTTCCCAAACTTTCAAATGGCCATGATGCCACTGTTGGATGTAAGGCATTAGGAGGTCGATGTAATGCATTTGTGTGCTTTTGACACTCATGACAATATTTAGCATGTTAAATGTAATCTTGAACCATGATTGGCTAGTAATATCTTATTTATTTAATTTAAATTTTCATCTTAGGACTAGATTGGAGTGCACTGCATAATCCTTCATGAACTTCACCTATAACCATTTTGGATTCTTCTGGCCATAAACATCACAACCACATTTGATCAAATGAATGATAATATAATGTGTCATTCACAACATATCATAGCACTCTTTATGAAATTTGATGAACTTTTGATTTATCTTTTGGTAATCCACCACTTTTAAGATAAATGATGAAAACTTCTCCAATCATCTACTTCATTTATTTCTAAAATCACTTAATTTTCTTTAGCTTTAAAAGTTTGAAGAAGGGTTGATATCAATACTATCTTGCTTTGGACTATTATTATAATTGGGTCTCCTCAAGGGTCTATCATTTATTTAGATAATTTAGCTAATGTGTTAGTCTTGCCATTTTCCTAGCATGACACCCTTGTAATTATTACTTCGTGGATTTGTTTCACGAGACCTAGGACATGTTTGCAATAAAGCACTAATTTAAGCTTATTTATCTTGAAAGTCCCTACTATTTGTCAATTTATGAGTTGAGAGTCTTAATAAATATAAAGTTTTATATTTACATATTAATTTCTAGCTCTAGGATCACAATTAATGCTTCACATTCAGCCTCATTATCGATTCAATGTTTAGTTCGGCTATATTAATATTGAAGTATACCACCTTGTGGTATAACAAATATTAAGCCAATTCCAACCTATACTGTAGGTAATTCTGGTGGTTTAGCTAGCTTTATTAACGAAACTCCATCAAAGTAAAACTCCCATTTTGATGAATATTGAGCTTATTTTATTTCAAAGATTTGCTCAACAAGTAATTCATCATTCAATGGTTAATCTACTGGTAAAGGATGAGCGGCTACAAACTCAGTCAGAGCTTGCCCTTTTAATGCCTTTAGTGGGACATATGTTATGTCAAATTAGAGTAATAAGATAGCCCATTTAGCTAAATGACCTATTAGAGTTGACCTAGTCATTAGAAATTTAAGAGGATTGACTTTGAATATCAAATTTATCTTGTCTACTACCATGTAGTGATGCAATTTCTAAGTAGCAAATATCTACCCTAAACATTACTTCTTAATGGGAGAGTATCTTATTTCAGCTACTATTAAATATTGACTTAAATAGTATAGGACATTTTTCCATTTTTTTTCTTCATTATTTTGAGCTAATAGCGCTCTAAATGATTCTTCTAGAGCAGTTATATATAATATCACTAACTTTGTTTTTTTTTAGCTATCAAAACTAAGTGATGTAATCAATATTATTTTAAGCTATCGAATGATTCTTTAGAAGCATCATCTCATATAAAAGCTACACTTTTTTTTAATAATTGAGAAAAAGGATGATATCTTCCTGAGAGAATAAAAATGAACATCTTAATATAAGCCAACTTTCCTTATAGTGAACATAGTTATTTCAAGGTCTCAAGCGATGACATTTCTATTATTGCTTTGATCTTAGATGGATATATTTCAATTCCTCTGTAGTGTTGTTGACCTCACTTTTGGGGTGAGGTTGGCTACCTTCTTCTTAGACATAAGATTCATCTAGGAACTAAGGCACCCTTAGTGTTAAGACACTCTTAATAATTAAGAGAACACTAATCCCAAGCTTAAAGAATCATAGGGTTTAGCCTTAAGGCTAAACATCAGCTTAGGATATATAAAGCACCACCTACCTTAAACCCAATTAAACCCTATATCAAACCAATCACTCAAACCCAAACTAAATGATTACAAAGGAAACTTCAACTAACATCAACTTACACTATGCTCAATTTGATCCATCATGGTTCAATTTGGTTAAGTAACTAAGTTGACCTAGCTTAGCTCATTTGGATTCTAGAAGGCCAAAATATTCAATTTGATTTAGGCCAAATTGATTTGATCCAAACCTCAAGATTGTTCCAAACATTCCAATTCATTCCAATCTATCTAATCAAGCCAATTGGTTCAATTAACCCAAGTTTATCCATTTGACCTAATTTGTTCAATGAGTCAAAATTCAATTTACTCAAATTTATTGCAATCAAGGCCATCAAAAAACTCTAAATTCATCATTGAACACCTCTTAACATCTAATTGGCATCAATTTGACCCGATCAACCCTATTGGTTCACTTTGTCTGATTTGACCTAAAATATCATTTGGTTCAAACTTCAATTTAGTTCAAATTGCACCAAATCAATCTATCCTACCTTCTCTAAAATAATTGTTTATCATCATTGGTCACCTAATTACGATCAATTAAACCTGGCTATGCAAATTTGACCTCATAATCTAAGTTGACCTAATTTAACCTTAAGGGCCAAATTGGGCCAAATCTCATTCCAATCCAAATTGATTACAACCAATGCCTTCAATTAATTATAAATTGATTATTAAACACACTTCAACCACAAATCCAAGTCAGTTGGATCAAACTAGTCCAATTGACCTCCCATTTAGACTAAACTTACCTAAAAGATAAAATTAAGCCAAAACTTATTCTAATCTAAATCAATTTAAAGCAACCATCACAATCACTCTAAATGATCAAGTCAACCCTACTTCCAACCCAATTTGACCAATTTGGTCAACTTTACCCATTTAGCCTAAATGAACCCATTTGAACCAAATTCAAATCCACTTTAAATTGAATCAAACTAATTGTACCAATGCAATCAAAATGACCTATTGAACATAACCCAAGTGCCCTCTTGACCCAATTTAGCTAATTATTCAACCTAACCCAATTGAACTCAAATTGACTTAGATTGGTCAAATTTAGCCTAACCCAACTAAACTTGGCACTACTCACCATTAGGTCCCCATTGACTTGCCCAAGTGGACCCAACCTAAGGTGAACCCAGTTCATCACAAATCAAGTGAACCAAGAGTTCTAAGTAGGATAAAAACCCAAAATAGAAATGTCAAACATCTCCCTTTCTCTTAGGCAACCACCTTAGCATGCCTTGAGCTTCCCCATGCTGATTGGACCTGTCCCAAAGCTATTGGATTCAGCCATTGACCAAGGAGATGTCTCTCTCACCTTGGTTGACCCTTAGTTCAGTCCAATGGACTTGTCCCTCTCACCACTGGCTGCCAAACTTCCACAGCCACTTGGTAACCTCCATCTCATCAGTCTCATGCCACTTCTAGCCACCCCCACTGGTCGACCAGCTTCCTCAACTTGAACCAACCTCATACTCATCACACACTTTCTTTAAAGAGCCTTGAGTAGTCCCCAAGACTTCCTAGAGCACCTCGTGCCTTCGATTGCTAGCCAGACCAACTCCTCCCTTATCCCAAGCCCTTACTCCATCCAACTCCACCAAAACACCACCAAAATCAAACTAAATGTTCCCACTCTTTCCCTTAGCTCTAAAGAATTAAACCAAATTGATTCCCAATTAATTCGACCACCAGAAGACCGAGTTCGATGAACTCTAGTAAGCTTCACGATAACATTTTGTCTAGAGGATGATCGATGAGAAGGTAACTCATGAGCTTCTCAATAAGGCTTTGCCTCTTCAAAGTAAATCTACCTCAACTAACGGACCACCGATCTCAAGCTCCAGCTAGGAAATTTCTTGATAACCATAAAAAAAACCATAGGATTGTTGGTGTTTTATGAAAGAAATTGCTTTTCATTTAAATCCCATCATAAGATCTCTGTAGAACTCACCCCTAATTTTTTTGAAGTTAAATTCACTATAAAATAAGCTTTGATGAGCTCAGATCAAATAAAAAATGGTGGACTATGTTTGTCTCTCACCGTAGGTTGGCGATGGATCAGTGGTCATCTATTTTGCTTGATTAGAATGAACGGACATGATTAATTATGTAAGAATTTTCTAATTTTTTCCTTTAGAATCACAGGATTAAACTCTACACCCAATATGTTATCAGATAACAAAGATAGAAGTATGTCTGCCACTATTGAGTTAGCAGCCACATCGAATGATTTAAGTGACCAATCCCATGCTGCCTGTGAAAAGCGCTACCACGTTAGCTACTGTGCGGCGCCAGCTGTTTAAATAGTTTAATTTAAAAATGTGATTTAATTAACCAAAACTTTAAAAATACATAACTAATTGTAGGAAAAATAAAAATATATAAATAAAACTAGTTTGGAAAGCTCAAATTGAGGAGAATTATAGAAAAATAAAATCCCCAAATTTTATTCAATGACTAATTAGGGAAAAATAAAATCCCCTAATTATGATTTGAAATGTTACCTAATTATCTTAATTAAGCTCTGATTTCTTGTCTAATTAACTTAAGATTTTGTTTCCTTGGGATAACTTTTGCCTTCCATAATTTTCTTGGGTTAATTTTCCAAGTGGAATAGGATAATCAATTTTTTAAATTCTAATCACCCATTTTATGCATTCAATAATTATTAAAAAATTAGGTAATGAAATTAATTAGAGATGTTTAACTAATTCTTAAAATAATAAGGATAATTAAGAGAAATGATTAGAGCCTCTAGTCTTAATTACTCTTCAAAATCATCCTTAAGACTGCTTAATTAATTAATTAAATCACTTATATAATTTAGGAATTAAAAAAATTGCATTAATTATGTTAACTAATCAAAATTTTTATCCAAAGTTCTTTATGTGCTTAGCTAACATAAAGAGTCCCCAATGAAATCAAGTCTCTCCATTAGTGTGGAAAATTTTAAGAGTAATTGATTAATTACTTTGGTCCTTCTTAATTTAGTTTATTGTTAATTATGAGCATAATTGCATTAGAATCTTTAGGGCTTTGCTAAATTTATGTTTTTTTATTTTCAATCTTTTCATCATGGTTTGTACGCTCATAATTAAGAATTAATCAAATTATTAGGCTCCTTTAGGAATTAAAATGGTTAAGTAATTAATTGTAAGCTAATTAAGCTATAAAAATTTTCTAAGTTCTCTTTAAACCAATTAATGAACAAAGATGGGAAAGGGTAATCTAAATCATTTGATGTCCCATTAGGTTTAGGTAAATCAAACTCTTAAATCCAAACATAATAAATTTGATAAAGTTTAGGGCATTCATTTGGATATGGCATGTCCCCAAGAATTAATGAATCCAAGTATAATATTTGGTGAAGCTCCATATTCTTTACTTAGTTTATTTATAAAGTTACATATCCCATGTGTACATCAATTCATAAATTTTAAATAAAAATCATGTAAAAGAAATTCTACCAAAAGCATGCATTTGAAAGAAATAGTGGGCTATTATCACTAATAAATCTCAAAATTATTTTCTGAAATAACAGTCGTATAAGGAAATTGTGTTAATTGCATGCATTTGAAGTAAATAGTGTGGTTAATATCACTTGTAAATTTTAAATCATATTTTCTAAAGCATTCGAAAGATAATCAATACTTTGTGTACAAGTGAATTGAAATGTTGACTTTATTTTCCTACATGTATGAATCATAAGTCAAATAGGTATATAGTCTAGACATCTAGGGAACACGAGAATATAAGTAGTCCCAAGGTGTCTCTAATTACCTCACTTCCTTGGTTCAAAAATGGCACATACCTTAAGATTTGTGATAAATTATGTGATAGGTATAAATTAACTTCATTAACTAAATTCAAGAGAAAATTTTCAAGTTCATCCTTCTTGTTTATGTGTGTCTACATGTATGTATGAATTAGCAAGTATATAGTCTAGACATCTCAGAAACACTAAATTTTAAGTAGTCCTAAGTGGGTCTTTGATTACCTCACTTCCCTAGTTCAACAAGGGCTCACAGTTGCAAATACTCATTATGTATATATGATCACCCATGTTGACATAAGGCTAAAAATATTTAAATAAAAGATATAATCATCTTTCAAAATAAAATCCATGCATCATGTGACCCCAACCTATGTTAGCTAATTAACAATCAAATTGATATTCATTCATGCATGTATTAAGCATAATATAACTAGATAAAGCTTATACATACATTAAAAGCAATGGTGCTTTATCACCAAATTCTTCTTGGGTTTAGTAATCATAGGCTGACTTGTGCTATCCAAAATGAGTTCCAAAATGAGTTCTCTAAGCTGAGTCCAAACATAAATACAAAAAGAAAAGATATTAAAAGTCATACAATTTATTTCTTAGATCCAACCTATAGGTATATAAGAAAGAAAGCACACCTTTTCTTTCTTCTCTTTACAATCCTAAATCTCAAATGAACAAAACATACAATTTGCATCTAAAATTCATCTTAAAATAAAAACTATATAAAGTATAATCACCTTTAATAAAGAGTTAAGAAAAAGAAAAATATCAAGCATTAGAAAAATTCATAACTTTAAAGGCGAATAAAGATAGACTACACTAAGCCTCACACACACTCTAGAATATTAAGTCACTCGCCTTAGCCTTAAGTTATGATGATGTTTATTATGGTGTGTGATGTTTTATTTTGTGATGTATTATTTTAGACTAGATGTTAGGATCGCTTGTGCATAGACTAGATGTTAGGACAATATTAGGCTAATGATGTTTTTTGTAGGGGATTGTTCTTATGAGACCACTATAATAATAATAATAATAATAATAATAATAATAATAATAATAATAATAATAATAATATAAATGTTTCTTATTTGTAAGTGTTGTTAAGTTCTTAAACATAATCCATTAGGACAAAAGGAAGGGTGCAAATTCCAAATATGTGAAATATAAACTGCTTGGTTTGGATTTATATTGCTCTAACTTCTATTTTCCATGTGTAGTTAGGTTTTTTGTTTAAAAAATATACTTTTTAGAATAGGAATAAGATTAGTACTATGAGATTTAGCTCAACTAGTGGCTAGAAGGTATAGACCTGGGAGGCTCTATGAAGCTTGGAGTTCAAATCCAAAAAGTGGAGGTGAAGATGAAGACCCCTATAGCTTTCTCAAATTTATAATTTAAGTGTAATCTAGGTTATATGAGAGTAGGGCTCGGCTACCCATTTTCTTTTCTTTTTTGGGGTATATGGTAGTACCGGACCACAATAGCCTAATATTCTTTTAATTAATTCATGTTTGATTATTGTGGTTATATTGATTATGCAATAAAAATAACATGCTTTTCTTAGGTTTCTGAAAGTGTGTATGTTTGGTGTGTGGCTTGGATACGTTAGACTCTTTAGGAAAAATTAATTTTTTTACTTTAACTTAATACTTTTAACTAGAATTTAATCAACTCATAACCCCACCATAAATCCTAGGTTCTTAATCAAGAAATTAAAGATTTAGCAACCTTTAAGTTGTATGGTTATATGTTTCAATATCATGCATGCATATTATTTTGCTCTTGTAAATAGGGAGTCTCTATTCCTACATGATAAGGGACAGACTTGACCTGTGAGGGTAGTCCCTTATAGTGGAGAACACCCATTCTCTCTTATCTAGCCCATTATTGATTTTCATCATGCATTTAAGCATAATCTCTCCCAAGCCTTAGTTTTAAAATGGTAAGTCAAAAAATGGAATATGAATATGTAAATTTTGGTGCATTAGTCTAAGTTAAAATTTACATACAAAACCTAATCTAGTCTTTCAGTGAGTGAGTTTAGGACTCTAGATTTTTCCAAAAATAATAACAAACTAGCAATCTTGCATTTGCATATGACCGGTCCATGTGGTTTTAAATCATAGAAGGTTTTAGTTAGTAGTCACTCTAAGCAGATGTAGACCTAGAAGTGCCAGGATTGGTGCACTATCTCTAGTGGAAATGAATGAACATATCCTACTTCTTTGAGCTAAATTAGGTCAAGCTCTTAGCTCATGCTACAGCCCATTAGATATAGGTTTAGAGGCTGCTTGTTTCTTTTTTGTTACAAGTGTAAGTCTTCACCTCTTAAGTATTTCTATAATCTTGTGTTATTGGATTCTAAGCCCTAGCATTCTAATAAAATTTCAACCCAAATCAATATAAATTTTCTCCTTCAAAAATTTGAATTCTCACTATAGGATAGATTGGAATATTCACTAGGTCACCTAGTATCCTGAGTACTTCCTACTTATTCTCCTTTGAAATCTAAAAAGAAGTCTTCCTATTTTTGAAACTTCCCAATTGATTATCAAATATTACCAATCATTTGCTAGAAACTTTGAAATCTTTGGAGACATGAATTAACTACTATAATCAAGAGTGTTCATAGAACATCTTCATTTCATAGGATGTAATTAACTATGGAGGCTTGCCTTCATAGGGAACTAAAGAACCTAGCTAAAAATAAACCCTACTTTACTTTTCCATGTATGTAATGTAAGGTAAAGATCTCTAGTATATATATAAACTCATCTACCTTAGGAGTCCTTATTAGGTAATTGAGTTCATTATGGTGTGATGTTTCTATCTTTCAAGATAGCACACCATCTCTTAATGTTACACTCGATCACTTTAATAAGTACCCTCTAATATTTCCATGGTGTTCTTATGACTCCAAACTAAAATACCATAGATTTTTCTGGTAACTCCACTAGGGATAGCTCCACTCTCCATCTTCAGTAATTAATTTCTATTTCCATACATCAATAGTACACTTATGCCACTCATAGGCTTAGACTATCATTCATTTCATTGGATATCTATTCCATTTCTTTCTTGGACAAGTGTTGCCAACATCATTCTCCCTAGATCTAGAACCTCTTGTTCAACATCAGGAAATGAGTAGGTTTTAGAACCCCTATTGGATCCCTAATAAGTGGAGTTTAATTCAAAAGAATAAAACATAAATCATGCCACTTTAGAAGAAATTATCAAAACACTGAATCTATTGTCATTCCTAAATTTGGCAAAATTAGGTTCATCGATTATTCCAAAAGTCCATTGAACTCATTCTACAATGAAGATCAAAATAAAAGTCTCTCTCTGAAAGAGAAATCTCTCCAAAATTAAGAACCCCATCTAGCATAACTAAATTTGTTAGATGAGGGTTCAATTTCAAACTCAATCAATCAAAGATTAAGATGATGAATAAAGATTAAGTTCATTAACCCCTTGCTCTCTTTTCAAACATAAACAACTTCTCAATCTCTTCATCCATAAGTAATAAAAACAACAACAATAACATGTCTTTTGGGAATCTCATTTTCTCCTTCGCCTATAGTGTGGATTTGGCCATAGATTAGGCCATACTCACCACTGCTCTCATCATCAAGTTTGGCATGGGCTTTGAACACTTTTAGATCACCAGTGATGGCCCTTCCCTCAGTAGTGTTAGTTAAGAGGAGGTGGCTTACAAAAATCCACTCTTACAATTTGACTTACAGTCCAACATTGAGTTCCCATCCATAAAGAGGATGGCCATAGAGGTTCTCCTACCACGTGTGCTAATTGTGTCCACCATTAGAGCTGTTAGGACTAGCACCACCTCCTTGGCAACCCTGACCTCCAAAAGGAAACAAGTTCTTGCATCAGAGGTTGTCCCATCTACATTCTAGGTTGGTGCTAGCTCCTGCCATGTCCCTTTGACCAAGACCCAGGACCATAACAAAAATCATAAGATAAAGAGGTACCATGAGTGCATGGCCAGAGAGGTTGAGTCAGCATCCCATATAGTTAAGGATGGTTCTCCCCGTGAGACCTCTCCCCTCCTAGGTGGTAGTATGTTTTACCCTCTTTCAACTATAGAGGGAGAGGAGGATGTCAGAAGGATAAGCGCATCACCCATGACCTTTTTAGTATAAGACACTAGATAGAGAGAGCAGGAAGCCCTATACTACTCTGACATATATAATTAAGAGAGTAAGAATAGTATATGGACTATCTAAATTTTCCCTGATTCATGACCTTAGACAGTTAATCCCTAGAACTGTTAGGGATCAGATCCATAGAGGAAGAGAAATATTGTCCAAGATAATAGATCAAGCAAGGAAGAGAAACTGAAGGATGTTTGGTAGACAGTCGATAACCTTAGCACTAGTAGATCATCACCCTAATCAGTGAACTGATAAAGCTAATCATTCATATAGGATAGTTCTTACTACTTTTGGTTAGAGGAAGAGATCCTCTGTGGAGGCACAACCGGTGCCACCACCATCACCTTAGCACTGCTCAACGTGTTATCCACCATCACCTATATATGTCAGACCATCAGAGGTCCCAACAAAATATCAAAAATCTACATCTGAGAAGAAGTTTCCACCCTTGGTGATATGGTTACAACCCAAGGGCTACACATCATCTACTCTCACTGATGAGGTGAAGCTGAGGTCTCCTATTTGACCTCCCACATCATCAATGGAGAAAAGGGAGTAGCAACCCAAGATTGTTGCCATCACTTTACCAACCCAATAGGGATAATATGTGAAAAAATAATTGTTGCCATCACTTTACAACCCAATAGGTCTCCTATTTGACCTCCCACATCATCAGAGGTCCCCATGCTAGTTGAGATAATCATGGTTAGCACTTCATCAGCTAAAGATATCCAGTACACTCCTATTATGTGAAGTTATTTAATTGAGAAGTGCCATCCAGGATATGTCCATATAGATCATATGAACATAGATGGTCATTCCTTTGAAGACATCTTAGTATAGTACAAGCTAGCTGATAGACACCAAGGACATGGAAAGGAGTGAGAATAATAACGAGAAGGTTGACTTTGATGTGGAGGAAGATGACCTTCTAGATGACATGGAAGAAGTCCACATGGTAGAGACTAGGACTTCTGCACATAGAGAGCGACATCATAGCATTGAGGCTCAGGGAGTTGTATTTTAAGAAGGCAAAGTGTCGAACTCAACTCAACACCTTTTACATCATCTCAAACTCAAGGATGATCAAATTGATTAGATGGAAAGGAGAGTGGAGGAGCTAATGTTAGTTGTATTTGCTCTCTAATTTTAGCTGCCAACACCTCAGTCCACTCTTATGGAGACAGATGGACTTGAGTTGGTGCATGTGATAAATCAACCTAAAAGCACCACTCTATTAGAGGAAGATGCTTGTAGCCTCCATAGAAAAGGGATTGATATCATTTCCATCTAGGAGAAAGACATCAAATAGATGGTGGAATATCAAGTGAAGGAGGCATTAGCATGATCTCAAGGGGCCTCATCAATTTTGAAGGGTACACCTTATCTAGAGGAATTTGATACAATCTAGTACCCCGAAAGGATTTGTACCACCATCCTTCAAGATATTTGATGGCAGTGAGAACCCTGGGTAATAGATATCAGACTTCAAGGCTAGCTATTGCAACATTGGTTGTAGTGATGCCCTACTCTTTAAGCAATTTATCAGTAGCCTTGGTAGAGTTTCCATTGATTGATATGCCAAACTTCCCAATAGTTTGGTGAAGCCTTTTGTAGAATTATAATAGCTATTCATTAAAATATTTATAGGAGCTCAATAGTGGGGGACTGTAGGGGACCTCATTGTTAAAAAATGAAAACCCAATGAGTCCCTTTTTGATTGTATTCTTATGCGGAAGAACCTAAGTATGAAATGTGAATCACAGCTCCAAGAGCAACATTCCATTGAGATCATCCTCAAGAATATTCATGGTCTAGTCTCTTTTATGCTCAAAGGTACAATCAAAATATTTAAGAAATTAATAAGCAAGGTCTCTAGCCTAAAATAGAAAGCTAAATAGTTGCCCTTCAGGGACCTATCATGCAAGCCAAAATGTCAAAATATATTTTGAGAAGAAGATAAGAATAGTGTCAGTCATGGATAAGGAAAAACAACCCATGAGAGTACATCCTAAGAGTCCCAAAGTTCACCAACCTCCAGTTTCACCCCCTTTGCTACCTTCTCGACCGCCATAGAAACCTCCACAGTAGCGGTGCCATTATCCTCCACCAAGTAGCTACTTTTCACCTACTCTCACCAACAAACTTAACAAGCCATATTCATTCAAGAGGAAGGTAGGCACGAAGATCTTTATGAACATTCTTAAGAAACTTGATTTTCAGCTATCCAAATTGAGAAAGCTAGAGGAAGTGGGCAAGAGTGATGATCTTAACTACTACCCCTACCACTGCATGCTTGGACAAGTCTTGGAGGATTGCTTCACCTTCAAAGACTAGCTTGAAGATAGTTATAAGTCAAGAGCTATAGTGATACCCAAAGAATATCAAGTAAAATAATCCTCTATTTTTATTAGGGTAATATTTAAGGAATCATTCGATCCTCTTAAGACTAAAGAAGGTTGAGACATCTCCTAGTCTCACACCTCTAAGAAATTTATTTTTAAAATCAAGAAACTTTCTCTATAAGTGTTTGAACCACCTCAGACCACCAACACTCCAGAAGGTTTGCTAGTTATAAGGGACAACTTGGGGTGGGTGAAAGCCAAGTAGCATCAACAGCCACCATTTTCACCCACCATATGCACAGGATAGTCCATCAGCACAACCAACATTAGAGTTCAATATTTCCATCTCCACATCTAAAACTACCACTTGTATTAGCTCTACTACTACCTTCAGAAACATTGTATTTGTAGATTAGGGCACCAAGCCACTCAAGCTACTTACTACTTGACTTCTATTTTGTACCACCAAAATTGACTAAATCAATGAAGAAGAAAGGTTCTACTTATATCTTCTCCACTTTTGACAAACTCAATGATTTCATTCCTATTGATAGCTCTCTAAGTCATAACAATAATAATCTAAAAAATTGTGATCACTTCTCTCTAATTCAAAAATAGATTTTCCTTTTCTGAATCTTCATGGTTCACCACATGAGATAGATTTAGAGTCATCTGACTCTGATGATCCTTTAGGAGAAGTTGTAGGTATGCTCGATGTGCAGGTAGAATTCACTATGTACCCTCCACTAGAAGAAGTCATTGTAGTTAATGTTCGTAATGGTAGAGTTCTACCTCATAGGGTAGAACCTCAAGATAAGAGTAAACAAGTCATTAGTTCCAATGAGCAGACAATCCTTCCACATGATGCAACACCCTTGGATATGCTTACGGGGGACTATTTTAAGGTTCACTACAATGTCTTAGCACATCTTAGAAAGTTACAAGCTAAGTTAAGCATATATGACACCCTTATTTTGTCCAAAGTGATAAGAGAGTCAATGATTAGAGCACTACTCGACCCTGAGATATGCTTAGCTCACTTGGTTATTGATTTCATGATCCCTATCTTATATGAGATTGATTTTGATGATAATAAATACATGTTAAAATTCTACTAATTAATTTAAATTCAAGTGTGCAAAAAAATTCTTTAGCTCCTGGTTCTTTAATTATATCAAATTGGTAAAGCTACTAGACATGGACTGGGTGGGAATTTTTCCAGGAATTACTATATTAAGGCAAATGAAAACCTTACTAAATTAAAATAAATGCTTCATTCATTTTTAGATTCATCATTCTAAAATTATTTTTATTTTTTTATATTTTAATATTACAATTATTCATTAAGTTATCCATTTTAGATATTATGAACTAAATACATGATATAAGTTAAATTAAATGTGTTTTAAAGTAAGGTAAATTGTGTTTAAACTTTATTAAACCATTTCTATTCCATTCATAATTTTTATTCATAAATTTTAGTGCATGAAAATTGAATTATTCCAAAATTATCCATTTTCCTCTTATTCTCTCTCCTATTATTATTTCTTCTCTCTCTTACTATCATTTTCATCTTAACATTGTTTTCACTGAATTTTTAATGAAATTTGTGTAATAAATTGTGTTAAATTCATTCAAAACATTTCCATATTATTTTCTCTCAATTTTTATATTATTAAACTCATTTATTTAAACTTTTGAATTATTCTTTAATTCAAACTTCCTCATGCATCACATGTACTTGCTAAATCAAATCAAATTTTTTATGGAATGCATTGAACATCCCAAGAATGATTAATTATGATTATTTATATCCTAAAAAATTCATTTATTATAAGTTATTTTAAATTTAAATTTAAACTAGCCCTTTTTTTAAAATAATTCCTTTCCTTTTTCCAATTCGATCTATTTTAGGGAATTTTAAGGGAGGATGGCCATTATGCTTTAAATTTATTAAATTTATATGTTATTTGAACATTTAATAAGCATAAAATACAATCATCTTTGTTTTAAAATTAATCCATGCATTATTTTAAGAATTTTTTTTATTTTAGGAAACCTCTTTGGTAGAATTCTTTGAAGTGGATTTTAATGGATTTATTTTATCTAAAACTCCCTCTTTCATATCTAAACTCCCTTGGATAAAATTTGTAGGGGATTTTGTCCTTCCATGGCCGTGAATCACATAGAATACATTATATACTGGGTTTAAACAAATTTGTAAAGGAGCCTATGGAAGATCGTTTTGGCCAATCCCCTCTTCTTTGTTTTTGAAAATTAAATTGATGTCAAATAAATTTCACTCATATTGGATCAGTTTTTGACCATCTCTAGAGTCCTCCCTCATCTATTTAAGAGCCTTGTTTTAACTTGAAAAAGGTTCTGAAAAGTTAGAAACTCTTTCATTCTCTCTTGCTCTATTGCTCACCCTTGGTCGATTCTTGCAAGATCATTTCTTGGAGGATTTTTTGTGATAAAAGTGCAAGAATTCCTCATAATTCTTCTCTTTTCCCTTGTACATTCATTTTCCTTTAAGATTGATTAGGAAAAGTGAAGGTTTGGTGTGATTCCACCCTTGGCTGAAAACATCGTCTCTTTGGTGTTTATTTTCTAAGGTGTTAAGTTCTTAAACTTCTCTTATTTCTTCTTGGCTTTGAAGTTTACAAAGTTATGTAAATTTTCTTTTATTTATTTATGGCATATTCTTTAAATTTATTTAGCCAATAATAAAGATAACAAGATCAATTTGTGTGGACTTTACCATCTTAATAATCTTTTGATTTTTTTTGTTTGACCTAAAGCTAACATAAGGAAATCAATTTCTTTGTGCTTAATCATTGATTTTTTATTTTGTTTCTTGTTTGGATGAAGTCTTTTTAAAGGTTATTAATTTATTTGGTACATAATCATTTGAATATCCATTGTTTATCCCTTTGACTTAAAGTTTCATACAGGTTGGTTAAATTTGATTATGCTTAAAAGCTTATTACATCTCTTTTTCCATTTGTCCAACCACATCACATCTTACATAAGTTATATTGCACTTATTGATTACTTATATTAAATTGGTTTATGCATATGTTATGTGATAGCTTTCATGTGATCTAATTCAAATTCTTATTCAGGTGATTGTTTAGTTATTCAAATTGCAAATACATTTATCATTTCAATCAAAGTTAGCTTGTGTGAAAAAGAATTTAAAGTAAAGTTTTGGTGATTGTATTTTATTTTGCATTCTTAAGTAATTCAAGAAAATCATTTCAGACCTTTTAATGATCATTCAAGCAACATTAGGTTACTTAGTTGCATTAAATATTTGATTGAAGATCTTATCATAATTTCATTTAAAATTAAAGTAAGCTCTCTTTTTCATTAATATTCATCTACCTTAATATTAGTATAGATTGGGTTATCGAGTGAAAAAACATTTTAAAATTGAGAATTATACTTGTATCTATCTTTTCTCCTTGCCTTAATTTCTTGTTTAGTTGTACTTTCCCTTTAAGGAAAGTACGTGTTGGGTTGTGCTTTCCCGTTAAGGAAAGTACATGTTGGGTTGTACTTGCCCATTATGAGAAATTTGTTGTAATCTCAACTTTGATTTATGGAATTCCTAGCCTAGGTGGCTAGGCATGGACGTAGGTCAATTTTTGGGTTTTAAACCAAACCACATAAAAATCTCTGTGTTCTCTTTCTTTACTTTTTAGTACTTTACTTTTCTGTTATTACTTTTTCTGTTATTTTATTTCACTAAAGAATTAGTATTAAATATTTATGTCTTCTACAAAAGATAAAATTAAAAATTAAAGTTTTTGAATTTTATTTTTAAAACCCAATTTACCATAATTAAACCACCCCCCCCCCCTGCCTCTTGGGTGGTATAGCTAAGTAACAATTGTATTAGAACCTCAGCTCAATATGTGGTTTAACATCCCTTAGTTTGATTGCTATGGAACAAGTTTTTCCTAAATGTACACTACCTAAAGGATAGTCTACACATAAACTACCTTTATTTGATAATGTTCCATTTGATTATTCAAAAAACTGCATTAGTACTTTTATTCATGGAAATGATTCTAGAATATGGCATATGTTGGCACACCAGTATCACACAACCACTATTTATATGAATGATTTAAAAGTTGATAAACCTTTTGATGAATGGTCTACTTCTGAAAGAGAATTGCATGAACTAAATGCAATGGCTTGTAATGTTCGTTATTGTGCTTTACTTCTCGATGGCTACATGGGAATTTCCAAGCTTACTATTGCAAAAGAAATATGGGATAAATTGATTTGTACTTATGAAGGAAATAATGAAGTTAAAGATGCTCATATAAATAGGTTAGTACATGAGTATGAATTATTCTGCATGTTACAAAATGAAAGTATTTTTGATATGTATACTCGCTTCATGAAACTTATAAATACATTGCATTCAGTTGGAAGAAAGTATAAAAATCAAATTTTGGTTTATGAAATTTATGATTCTTTCCAAAGTTATTGCAATTAGTGAAGCTAAGGATTTAACAACTTATACACTTGATTATCTTCTTGGTTCTTTGATAGCATATGAATAGATTATTGAACAAAGGGATCAAAATGACTCTTTACAATATAAAGAGAAAAGAAAATTAATTGCTTTCCATGTAGAAGATAGTTGTGAAGAAAATTCTTCATATTTAGATGTTGATAGTGATGAGATTGCAATGCTTTAAAAAAAAGGCTAGGAAATATGATCAGAAAGAAAAAGCATAGGTATGAAAAATCCAAAGTACATAAATTCCCTACTAGAAGATTGAATGTAGGAAAAGGAATAGTATGCTTCAATTGCAAAAAGCCTAGACACATAAGAGGTGCATGTCCATACTTAGCTAAAAAAGAAAAAGCTGAAAGAAAGAAGTCTTAGAAAAATAAAAATCTTCAAAAGATAAAGAAAAGAGCACTTTGGAAAAATTCTGATTTAGAAGAATCAAGTGATGACACTACAGAGGAAGATGAAAATATATGTTTTATGGCTGATGTGGATTCTATAAGTGAGGTATATGAAGATATTTCTTATGAAGAATTAGATGATGCATTCAATTAATTAGCACATGAATATAAAAAGCTAAAAAGAATATTAAATATGTTCGAAAAAGGAAATTAAAATTTAGAAATGCATGCTTCATCTTTAGAAAAAGAATGTGTTGATTTAAAGGCTAAATGATGCTTTATTAGATCAATCAACACTTGTGGAGAAGTTGAAAAAGGAAAATTTATTACTTCATGCAAAATTAGATTTGTCTAGTAGATTACATTCACATGTTCCATTTGTTAGACATAAGTCATTAGATGCATCAAGATCATTTAAATTTAAACCTTACACAAATACAAATGTTACATGTAACTTTTGTAATAAAAAAGGTTATGTATCTTCTGATTGTCATGCAAGAAAATCTCAATCATTTTCTAATTCAAAATTTATTTGGATGCCTAAAAACAAAATAGTTACACATACTAAACAACATTCATTGCTTATTTTTTTCATTTGGATGTGGACCCAAACATGTTTGGGTTCCAAAAGTTGACCCCTAATTTTATTTTATAGGAGTGCCTTCAAAGAAAAATCAAAGAAGGTAAGTGGTACTTGGACAGCGGATGTCAAGACATATGACAGGTGATAAATCTAAATTTTCTACTGTAGAACCTT
Source organism: Cymbidium sinense (assembly GCA_021442155.1). Classification (NCBI taxonomy): domain Eukaryota; kingdom Viridiplantae; phylum Streptophyta; class Magnoliopsida; order Asparagales; family Orchidaceae; genus Cymbidium; species Cymbidium sinense. Next base: position 30,520,913 of record CM038222.1, read on the forward strand.
GTGAAGAAGGTTTTGTAGTGTATGGTGATAATGCTAAAGAAAAGATAATTGGAGTTGGTTTTATTTCTAAGAATTCAATCACTTTAGATCGAGTTTACTTTGTTGAAGGTTTAAAGCATAATCTTATTTCCATTAGTCAATTATGCGATAAAGGATTTAATGTTCAATTGCATGCATCTTTCTATACTATTAGAAATAAGGAAATTGCTTAGCTTGTTGGTCATAGATACAAAAATATTTACCTTACAAATTCTGAAAATGCATGTAATAGAAATTTAAATTTACCTTGTTTCAAAAGTTCACTTGATGATGTTTGGTTATAGCATAAAAGGTTATGTCACATTAACTTGCATTCGTTAAACAAAATTGCAAAACTTGATCTTATTGATGGTTTACCTAAAATGAAATTTCATTCTGATTATTTTGTGATGCATGTATTCATGAAAAACATTCTAAACATTCTTTTAAAATAAAAATATTGTTTCTGCAAATAAACTGTGAGAATTATTGCATATTGATTTATTTGGTCCTGTTAGCACTGCTAGTTTAGGTAGAAAATTTGATGGATTTTTTATTGTTGATTATTATTCAAGATTTATTTGAGTTACATTTTTAATTCATAAAAATGATGCTTTTGAACATTTTACAAAAAATTTTAAATATATTCAATGTGATAGAAGTCTTCTTGTTAGTAAAATTCAATCTGATCATTATGGTGAATTTGAAAATAAAAATTTTAAACTTTTTTGTGATGAATTTGGTATTAAACATAATTTTGTTTGCTCCTAAAACCCCTTAGTAAAATGGTGTTGTTGAAATAAAAATAGAATTTTAATTGAATTGAGTAGAGCTATGCTTGTTGATTATAAATTGCCTAAGTATTTTTGGCCAGAAGCCGTTAATAGTGCATGTTATATTATGAATCATATTTACTTGAGACCTCTTTAAATAAGACCCCTTATGAGTTATTCTTGGGTAAAAAACCTAAGATTAGTTAATTTTATATCTTTGATTATAAATGCTTCATTTTGAATAATGGTAAAGACCCTTTATCGTAAAGTACTAATTATGGCTTATTTATCTTAAAAGCCCCAATTATTTGTTAGATTATAAGTTGGGAATCCCTATGAAGTTTCTTAATTTTTATGTTAATTTCTAGCTTTAGGCCAAAATTAATTCTTTGTATTTGACCTCATTATTATTTTGAGGCTGGATAAGACTATAGGAATATTGTAGTATACCTCCTTGAGGTGCTATGAATATTAGGCCAATTCTGAATTATATTGTAAGTAAGCTAGACAGTTTAGCTGATTTTAAAGATGAAGCTCCATCAAAATAAAGCTCTCATTCTAATGGTTGCTGGGCTTTTTCAAGTACAAAAATTTTTTCATTAGGTTGTCCTCTTTTTTGGAGTTAGGATTGATCATTCCAATCCTAGATCTAGGATTCTTCTAGACACTTAGGTTTCTTTAGTGCTAGGATACTTTTAGTGACTAAGCAAATACTAAACTTAAGCTTAGAGACTTGTAAAGCATAATCTTAGGCCTAGAGCTTACCTTAAGATTAGTGGGCTCTACCTGTCCTAAGGCCTAAATTAACACTCATACCCATCAATTAATTGAACCTAAATAAAATGAATGAAACTTGAACGTCAACTCATCAATTGGCCATGATTGTATTTGATCTTCAATCCAAGCTCCAACACAAATTAATCTCAACCTTAATTCAAGTTAACCCACTTCAAATCATATAAATCCATTCAAACCAACCAACAAAACCAAACTCAATTCAATTATCTTTGTTGTTCTAAATATTCAATGGATCATTCCAAACTATTTCAACACTTGTATGGTGTTTTAATTTGGAGTCATGGGGACACCATGTAGATCTTAGGGGGTACTTATTAAAGTAATTAGGTGTGACATTAAAGTATGATGTACTATCTTGAAAGACAGAGACATCATCCTATAATAGATCTAATCACCTAATGAAGACTCCTAAGGCAGATGAGTCTTCAAATGAACTAGAGATCTTTCTCCTTCTTTACATGAAAAAGTAAAACAGGGTTTATTTTATACTTAGTTCTTTAGGTTCCTATGATAGAAAGCTTCAATAGTTAATTACAGCTTAAGAAATTGTCATTTCCTAGGAACACTCTAGATTAAAGTAGTCATTAAGTATCTCCAAAGATTTTGAAGCTAGGCTATCAATAGATTGGGTACTTTTGAAAATCAAGTGGGAAAGTTCAAATAAAAAGACTTGTTTATGGATTCCATATGAGAATAAGTAAGAAACACCCATGATACTAGGAAGCCTAGTGAGTGCTTCAATCTACCCTATAGTGAGGCTTTATGTTTTTTGTTGAAAGATAAAATTTACTTTTAATTAAATTGGTAACTTATTAGAATGCAAGTTCTTATAGTCCAACAACACAAGATTGCAAAAATGCTTAAGAGGTGAGGACTTATACTCATAGCCCAAAAGAAATAAGTAGCCTCAAAACCTAATTCTAAAATGTTTTAGCACAAGCTAGAAGCATGACCTAAGCCTAATCAAAAAAAATGGGACATAATAGTTTACCTAAAAGAGAATAGACTCATCTCGACTCTTCTAGACTTGCAACTATCTGGAGTGGTCTCCAACTAACACTTCCTATGCTTTAAAACCATGTGGTCTGGTCTTATGTAGATGAAAGGTAGTTAGGCTATTATTTAATTAGGAAAGACACTAAGGTCCTAAACTCACTCCTAAGAGGCTAGATAATGTTTGGTATGCAAGCATGACTTAGACTAATGTTAATAATTTATAAATTTTGGATTATTTTGACACATTCAATTTCGACCAATGCTTGAAAAAATTATGCCTATACGCATGATGAAATTAAGTCATAGGCTAAATCAATTAGAGGAGGTGTTCTCCACTACAAGGGATCATCCTCAAAGGTCAAGCATATCCCTTATCATGCAAGAGTGAAGACCCTCCCTATGTAAGAGTGCCACAATATGGTATACATGGTGTGATAACATACAACATTCACCTAAGGGGTTTCTAAATCTTTTATTTATCTTGATTATAAACTAGGCTTCAAGATGAGGTTATGAGTTGTATCCTAGAGAGCCTACTGCATCCAGGCCACACATCAAATCATCATACATTAAGGAACCTATGAAAAGCTTGCCATTTCTATTGCACAATCTAAACATAATAATCAAACATTTAGATTTTCATCAAAATAATAAGAGGTCGATGCAGCCGGGTATCGCCATACACCCCAAACAAGAAAAAAAAAGTTGGGTAGCCGAGCTCTACCCTTATATAACCCAGATTATAATTTTAATATTACAATTAAATAAATGTAATGAGGTCTTTGATCTCTTGTTCTTCTTTCCTTCTTTAGATTAGTTTTCTCCAGGCTTCATAGAGCCTCCCAAGTCTTTGCCTTCTAGCCACTACTCATCCAAAACCCTATAGCACTAATCCTAATCTTATTGCAAAAATTATGAATTTATGAAAAATAAAATCTAACTACACCTGCAAAATAGACATTAGCTAAACGAACATACAAGTCAAGTAATTATATTTCACATATTTGGACTTAACACCCTCCACTTAGGTGACCAAGCCCACTTATCATAATTGGATTATGCTTAGGGGCATAAGCATCACCTGCAAGCAAGAACACTTATATTTTATTTATTATTACACAGCCACTTTAGCACAATCTCCTACATAAAACATCATTAGGCTATTAATGTCCTAACATCTAGTTTACGTATAAATAATCCTAACATATAGTCCACATATAAACAATCCTAACATCTAGTCTACATATAAATAATCCTAACATCTAGTCTAAAATTTTACATTATAAAATAAAACACATCATCATAACATACATAGGCCTAACTTAACACTAGAATTGGTGACTTAGCATTCTAATGTGTGTGCTAATGCATAGTGTGGTATGTCTTAATTAGCCTTTAAGATTATGATTGTCTAAAGTTTAGAATTATTTAAGTTAAACAATAGGGCTGGTTTCACTTCAAATCTTTTAATGAATTTATTTATTTTAAATTACACTTTCTTATTTCATTTGATGCCTACTTAACATCTAATTATTATGAAGAGAAGAAAGAGGTTTGACCCCCTTCATCCCTACTGTAAGTTATTTTCTAAAGGTATATTATTATGACTTTGGTTTCTTTAGTAAAGCATATATGAACATTTTATTAAGCCTAAGTTTGGATTGGTCTTAAAGAGTCTTATTCAAACATGAAAGGCATCTTAAGATAAATAAAATTGTGTCCCTATTACCTGAATAACATTCCACTACTTCTTTTCATCATCAATAGCATACACACTTCTTCATTTTTATTATTCATGTTATTTGATTTAATATTTATACATGCAATATATATTCATACTTTGCACACTTGATGATCATTAATGCATGAATTTGGTAGAAAAGAAAGATTTCATTTCATAGTTAAGCATATTATGTGTTATTGTTAAACCAGGGAAGTGAGATTATCTAAGACCACCTTGATGCTACTTAAAGCCTCGTGTTCTTGGGATGTCCAGACTATATACTTACCAACTCAAACATATGTAACCATGCACATGAACTATGAAGATGAAACAATCCTTTACTATCATTAAAATATAACTAAATGGGAACTTTAATAAGCATTTATAGCCAACATCAAATTAAACTTTAAACATTTTTATTTATTATTAACTTATAGTTTCAAAAGTAATTTAAGATTTAGTTGTGATAATAGCCATATCATATAATAACATTTATCCAGCACATGCAACTGAAATGCAGTCATATTCTTTTAATTCTTTTTTTAAAACATAAACATATGAAACATATGGCATGCACATTTTATAATAATTGAAAAGAAGTAATTAAATATTGTCACATAACATACTCAATTATATTAAATCCTAAGGACAATCAAGCCAAATAAATATTCCTTAAGACTAACCAAAGTTCTTATAAGATTTGATTTTGATGTTTAAGTTATTAAAACCTAAAGAGGAGAAGTGATAATTATTATTTACCCCTTCCCATGTTCATGATTTAACATGTTTAAAGAAGATAATTAGATGGGTTTTATGTGTTGATTAGGCTCAAGCCATTAAGCACATCAACTTAATTACCCTTCCATAAACTTCTTTAATTTAATTAACTACTTGATCATGAGCCTTCAATGATATGCTTTTAGAAAAATAAAATTATCACTGCACCTAAAAAAAATCTAATGCAATTAAGTCATGCTTAAAAGTTAATTAGATTAAAGAAGAAAATAATCTAAATTAATACTCTTATGATTTTCCTACACCAATGGGATGATCATAATATCTTTAGTTATTGAACACATAAAGGAAAATTAATGGATCATACTTAACTTACCTGAACCATTTATTAATTTTAATTTTTACTTTATCATTAACTTTTTTAATTATTCCATAATTATTAAATATGTTAATTAACTCACTTAAGGAAATGCAACTGGAAAAATGATTAGGAAAGGGGTCCAAATTACTTCTTCTCATTACTTCCATTGTCCACCTTGATTAATTATCATTAATTATTTAATTTTTATTGTTCACCAATTTTAATAATTATTTAATTGATCAAAGAGAGTAACTAGGACTGAAATTCAAAATTATTTAAAATACATGGCAAATAATTTCAAGAAAATTATGGGAGGAAGAGGACATCCCAGAGAATCATCCCACCAAACTTAGAATTAATTTGCCAAGTACTTTAGCATTAATTAAGGTAATTAGCCTATGCTTCAAATCTTAAGTAAGCATTGTTCACTAAGCATTAATTAGGGATTTTATTTTACTTAAATTATCCTTTATCTAACCTTTCAAAAATGAGTTTATTTGTACTATTTGGATTTTTCTATAATTAGTTATTATTTTTTTGAAGTTTTAACCATTTAATCACATTTTTAAAGCCTAATTAACCTTTTAAACCATCGACGCCATGTGGTTGCTATTGCGGTAGCACTTTCCATGTGTCATCGTTGTATTGGCTGTTTAAATCATTTGACATGATAGCTAACTCAATGGCAGCAAACGCAATTTCATCCCAATCATTCGATCTTCGATTAGATGATTAAGATTAATCCTGTGATTCCAAAATGATTAAATCAGAATTTCTAATGTGATTAATTATGGTAATCCATTCTATCATGCGAAAAGGACAGCTATTGATTCGTTGTCTCAAGAGCGCCGAAAGATGGACACCATTTTCTTTTCATCACTTGATCTAAGCTCATCAAAGCTCATTCGATGGTGAAATTAACTTCAAAATGATCAAAGAATAAATTTAAGTACATCTTATGATAAAAATCACATGAAAACATGATTCACTTAAAAAAGACCAACACCTAATGGCCAAGACTATAGAGGTAGCTTCGTCTATGGATCAAACACCATCACAAAGCTCACCAAAGTTGCATTGGGACATTATTCGATGGTTGAATCACTTAAGAAATGATTCATTTCAACTCGCTAGAGTGAGGTGAATATGTGGGAAGAGTTAATTTGAGTTTGGTGGAGTTTTGAGAAGTTTGGATAGATGGATCTCTCGGGTCTAATCAAGAGCTAGTCTCGCCTGTAGTGGGGTGCACGAGGAGCTCGAGGGAAGGTATAAGACTATGCATAATGCTCTAGGGAAGCTCTATGTTGAGTTTGAATGGATGGGGAGGAGTATACTCTCCTCCCCAATTGAACCAAGGGTTATGATTGGTTCAGCCTTTGGCAACCATCCAGCCGGGGTAGGTGGCCGGAGATGGCAGGGGACTACTAAGATGGCTGAGGGTGAGAGGTTGAGGGAATGTAGTGAGCTGGCATGAGGTGTATACTCTCCCTTAGGAGAACCAATGGATGCCTATTGGTGAACTCACCCTCTCTTAGCTAAAGGCTGAGCCCAATAGTTTTGGGTTAGGTTGGGTTAGTGGTTCTATTGTCTAAGAAGAGCCAAAGGTTGTAAAAAAAATAAATTAATTAAAAAGAAATAAAAATGTAATGACCATTAATTAATGTATTACATATTTATGTAATTTTCCTTTTTTTTAAATATAAGCAACTTCATAATGTGGCATTCCACTATAAAGAAATTCTAGGGTTATCTCTTATGATGAAGATAGACTGGTAAGAACTTAGTAACATCTTAGTTGATGTGGAAAATTCAAAAGAAGAAAATTTTCAAAATATTTGTTGAACTGGGTGCATCGGTCAACATCAATTCTAAACATGAAAGTGAATATAGATAGACCTAATTCTAATCAAGATTTGATAAGATGGTTCCATCTAAATTCAATCAAGAAAAGAAAGGAGTTTTCAGTTTTCTAAGAATTTAATATTGAAAACTCAATTTAAAAGTAGTGTTAAATCTCAATCACACTGTTGATTGAAGATAAAAATTCAAACATTGGAGAAGGATGTTAGAAATTCAGGAACATCTTTAACACTCTAACATGGTCCTATCCAGCCCAAATAAAAAAATGAAATCAATGAAATGAAATTAAAAAAAAAAATTTTAATTGAGAAAAAACATTTGCATCCATTCATGTAAACATAAGTGTAGAGTCTTTAAGAATGTCATTTTTCCTGTCCTAATTGACCTCACTAAGTCTTGTATTCAAATAAAGAATTTGGGAAGATCATATCATGCAATATGATCAATCAATCAAATTAAAGAATTGAATCACATTAAATGTCACATTCAGACAAACAGTTGAATGCATCCCATGTCCTAGTACATCTTACATCTACAAAAATTACTAATGTAGCCTTTCATAAAGAATTAAAAGGGATGGAAGGACTATATCCAAGACAAAAGGATGGAGTCTAAAATTTTTGAGTATGTGGGCATTTTAAATTTAAACTTCTCCACATCAAAATAAAGTGGTAGGTTCAAAAGTCAAGAACTATCCCTAACTTAAAAATAATCAAATGCTTGATACTTTGCCATGTTGGGTGAGCTCACATGGCAGGTTAAAGAAATAATGGGTCTTCTTCTTTAAGAATCCATATCTTTTGTATGTCAAAGATTCATTTAAGTTTAATCTAATTTCATTTCAAAGTAGCCTATAAATAAGATTCATAAACAAAAAAAGTTATGGAACCATAGAGCCATTGCAAGTTGAAAATTGTTAGTAGTAAAGGTCCTGACTTTCTCTTCCAAGGCACTCTAACTTATTGAATGAATATTGTTTAGATGTGTTTGGAGATCTATATAATCTTTAATTTTGGGATGCACCCCTAGAATTTAAAGAGAAATATAAATCCATAATTGACAAGGTGAAAGAAACAAAAAAAAATAAGAGAAAGTGATCTTCAACGGATATCAATAGTCTAACTCTTTAATGAGTCAGATATTGATGACTTGATCAAGCTATTTTTGAGTTTAAAGACTACTTTATCTAAAAATAAAATGAAATGATCTCCAAATGTAGCAGTCTAAGACATCAAGCTTGATGCCATTTCAAATGAGTTAAGTCCCTTGATGATTATGGTCAAACTTTAAAAAGAAAACCAAGATTTTGCTAAACTAAATGCTAATTAATGATGGCCTTACATGAGCAAAAAACATTCTTCTTGATTAGCTGATGCCATTAGAACAAGAATAAAAAAAGAGAGAAAAAGAAAAAAAATAGAAAAAGATTCAAGTCCGCATGTGCCACATCTTGGGACTAGGAAAATATCTCTATCTTATTACCCATACTTCATTTTAAAATCAAAAGGCTTTCATGCATAAGATTATCCTCCTTAATGATAGATCCCCTAAAAACTGTCAAATCAAGACAACTCTAGAAAAGAAAATTGAAAGCATATGATATGATATTCAGAATCCTTACAGGAATGTTTTGTTACATAGTCATATCATTTAATCTCAAAATATTGGGACAATTTTATCAAAAGATCATGATCAAGATATCTGATAATCATACTTTTGATTAAGTAAAGTGTTATATTAAAGTCTTGTCAAAAAATTTGAATGAATGAAAAGAAGAAAAGAAAAGAAACTTCATTATGATTTGAAAATACTCATATCACTACATATAGAGTCATGAAATATACCTTTAAGGTGATTTCAAGGACCTTGTAGTAAAATTTAGAATGATCAAAAATACACAAACAAGAAATTAATCAAAGCCATTTTTAAAATATCATTTCATAAAACATTTAAAGAACAATAAATCAACTTAAGAAATTTAATTTCAAACTTCTCAGAAGAATCTTAATTTCTCTAATAAGTTAATCCTTTCAATTCCCTTATTGATTAAGGACAAAAGAATAGAATAAAAAAATGTCTTAACGAGAATCCAAGAGTTTGCTTACTTTAATTCTCATTCACTTTTGAAAGTTTTAAAGGAATCTCTTCATGTTTATTTAATCTAAAATAAGGCCTTATAAGATGTAGATTCATGTCAACAAAATCAAAATAAAATACATATCCGAACAAAAAGAAAAAGAAAAATTATTTGAGAATAATTGGTTGACTTTGGTTTTTGCTGCCTAAGAACTATAAAGTCACTTGCAAGCTCAAAAATGTAAAATTTTGACCCTAGGATGTCTTGCCTAAAGTGTATTAGACATCTAGCATGGTTATATATAACTTTGAGATAATAACAAAAAAGAAGAAAAAGATAAAAGAGAAGAAAGAAAAATGATGAAATTCTATGTTTATGGCATAGTAAAGCATTGAGTCCAAAATATACCCAAATCTTCCTTCAAAGATATACTTCAACCTTTGAAATCATCTTCACTAAACTTTTTCATGTGTAAGAAGCATTAGTGAAACCAAGAAATGGAAGCAAACCTTCCAATACCTTTCACTAGTTAGACTAATTAATTAAGGATAAAGTCCATGTAATGCTTGCTTGTTAGTCAAAAGACTTGAGGATTAGAAATTAAGTCACTATGACCCCTTTTCCTCATTAAAATCATCCATAAGATAATATAAAGCCCTTTATGGCACCTTTCCTATATACCTTGAGTTGGGAGCAAGTCCTTTGTGGTACCTTTCTCATGTTTTCCTTGTGAGTTTGGAGTAAGCCTTTGTGCACCATTTTCATAAACTTAGAGTAAGCCTTTTATGGCATAACTCTTTCTTTCCTTAAATTGGGAGTAAGCCCATTTGTGGCACCCTTCTTATAACTTCTCATAAGTTTGAAGCAAGCCTCTCCCAACACCATTCCTAGTATTCACATGATAAGGATTAAGTCATTAAGACTTCTTTTCCTCACTCAAATCATCATATTGAAGTAAGTCTTCAACATTAGGCATTTTTCTAGTCCTGTGCTATTAGAATCTAAGTCTTAGATTTCTAACAAAATGTCACTACAAAAGTCTATTTAAATTCCAAAATTTAAAGCCCAATAATAGGATAGTTGAAATATTTATAGGGCATCCTAGTATTCATAAGCATTTCCTAATTAATCCCAATTAGCTTCTAAATATTAATCTTTTCACTTTGCAGCATTTCCAATTGAAATTTTAAATTATCATTTCTTATAGAAACTAGCTTAGAAATGCATATAAATAATAGCTTATTTCTTTAATTGAGAGTATTCTTAGGAAGAGATCATTTGTTCCTAAGATGTAATTAACTATAAGGGCTTGTCCTTATACGAAACCTTGAGCCCAGTTTAAAATAAACTCCTTTCTACATCTCATGTAGTTCATGAGAAAACACTCTGGTATATTAAAGACCCATTAGCCTTAGAAGTCTTTCAATAAATGTTTGATTTCATTTTGGATAACATGTTTATCATCTAAGACCACTAGCTTTAGGAGTCTTTTAATAAATGTTTGAATTCATTTAGAATAACATGTTTATCATCTGAGATAATATGTTTACTTTTTAATGACACATTTGATCATCCAAAAAAAAAAATTCTTAAATCTATGTGGTGTCATAAATTTACCCCATAAGCTTTCTAAGGATGAAGAGTTCTTTCAAAACCCAAATAAGATAAAATAAGAAATGATTTCATATACTGGCATGCCCACTAAGCATTTCAACTATCCTATCATTGTGCTTTATTTTTTTGAAATTAAAGTTATTAAGATTCTTAATTGATATTTTATTAGAAATTTAGGACTTAGATTCTAACAGCACAAGACTATAGAAATGCTTAGTGGTTGAAAACTTATTCCAAAAAGGATGCTTCAAAACCTAAGTCTAAAAATGCTTCTACTACAAGCCAAAAATTCAGCCTAGTCTAATTTTATAAATTTAGGAATTACTGGTTCTTCTTCTCACTTGAGAAAATAAACTTATCTCTAACTCTTCTGGACTTATCTCCAACCTAGAAGGATTGCAAGCTAACACCACCTAAGTGATTTTAAAACCATGATTTTAATCTTCTGAATGCAAGATGGCTGGGCTATTACATGTAAGAAACAAGCTAAAAGCCTAAACTCACTCCCTAACCCTAAGATAATGATAGGTATGTTATACACCTAACTAATGCAATAGTTTTCATCTTTTATGTATTTTGACTCATAATTTTATTTAACGGCCATGGGTATACAATTCATGCCTTCAAGGATATGTAATTAGAAATGGTCATGAGCCAAATCAAAAAAGAAGGCACACTTTCCCAAAGAAGGGTTGTCATCCTCACAGGTTAGATGCCTCCTTATGTGCAATGAGTGAAGCACCCAATTCAAGAAAAATGAATAATATGCTATCATTTTTTGCAAATGCTAAATATTTCTTGTTACTTTTAAGTTGTACATAGGGCTTCTAATTTATGTGAGGTTTTGATTTTCTTTATTTTATATTTAAATTATTTAAGTTTAATGGGGTAGAAATTTTATTTTATTTCTTAGGAGCCTAAAATTTCAGCCATTTCATCACATAAGCACACCAAAGAAAGAAACCTAGAAAAGAAAGAAATTTTTATTGCACAACTAAAATAAAATAAGCCAAATTATTTAATTGAATAGGCCAATGCATCAAGGTATTGCTATAAACCCTTAAAAAAAGAGAAAATTGGCAGTACAGCTTTGCCCTTATATAACCCTATTGACATCATTTTTGGATGAGGTTAATATCATTCTGAAATCAGTAATTAGGATGTCCTAATTTTAAATAGGAATCTCCTAATTCAATACTTAGGACATTATACTTAATGACCTAGTGCACTCTCCTTGGGTTTGATTTAACCTAATGGCATAGGTAGACTTGATCCAATTTTGAAATTTAGATTAAATCAAATTAAATCCAAATAAATAAAAATCAAATCAAATTAAAATAAAGGACAAATCAAAAACTAAATCAAAGTCAAATATAGTCAACCCATTTTATATAGGTTTGACTTAAGTTGGTCCCACCAAGTCAATCGATCAGCCCACCAAAAATTTGACCAAATTAAATCATTCCAAATGTTCCAAATGATCAAATAAACATGTTTGATCACAAAACTAAAGAAACTTAAATTCATTTAGGCCTTAATTGGGTTCATTAGATTACTTAGTCTAAATAACCCTAAATGGGTCTTATTAGGTTCAAACCCAAATTGAATTGAAATCAATTCAATTTGATTGCTCAAAATCATTTGTAAATGATAATCAAACATAATTCAACCCATCATTGGGTCTAATTTGGTGAAATTGGTCATTTGACCCAAATGAAACCCACACTTAACCCATTAAACCACTTTAGATCAAATGGGTTCAAATTGAAATTCAATTGAAATTAAATGAAATTAGCCACTGCAAATCATTTCACACATGTAAGCAAGCATGATTGGAGTCCAAACCAAACCCAATTGAGTTAAATTGGTCATTTGAACCAATTGGAATTGAACTTAACCCATTTAAGTTTAAATGGATTGAAATGAAATGAAATCTAAAATTAATTCAATTATAAGTGAATTAATTTAATCAAAACATAATCAATCATCAATCAAAGATGATTAAGCTTAAAATTATAAGAATTGAATCAAAAACCAAATGCTTTGAATCCTAATGCTTAGATTGGATTTAAATTTCTAATTTAATTCAATTATATTTGAATTTGAACTTAAACTCATATTGAGTTTGATGTGGAAAGTCACACATTGGTCTAAGGACTTTGATAGTGATGCCTAAAGCTAAAGCCAAAGGAAACGAATGGAGATAATGGACCAAATGGAGATATTTGGTAAATTCCTCCTATTTCCATTATCAAATCCTTAGATTTTATCTAAATAAAGCCTTAGAACCTTGACCACCACTTAGGTGACTAGTTCTAAAGGTAGGGATGGGGGGATCAACCTTTAAGCCAAAGGGAATTTGGCTTCCTCCAAGAGAGAAGCCAAGGAAGAAGAAAAAGCCAAGGCAAGAAGAGAGGCTCGGCCAAGCAAGGAAGAAGGAGTAGTTGCCACACTCCCTTCCTTTTCTTCATCCAAGCTTGTTCACAAAGCCAAGAGAGATTGAATTTACCCCTTTAACCGGCCTTATCACCACTAGTGGTAGGAATCCGACCACGTAGAAGGCCAAGGAAGAGGCTCTCGGCCAAGCATGGAAATAGGGGACGGAAGGTCAATTCCCTCCATCTTTTCATCTTAAATTATTTTCCAAGGGTAGAGATGAAAGAAGTGATCATTCCCTGACTTTGCACCACCAGCATGCCAAAAAATAAGTAAAATCCAGTGGAATCCGAAACCCTTTAATGGTTAAATGCAAGGGAGACTCTTCCACATAAAATTGAACATTCTAGCACATTCTAGAGGTCAAAGCAACCTCAAATGGACCTCCATCCCATTCCATAGCCGCCGGAGAGCCAAAAATCAACCAAGGCTGACAGAAATTGATCTAACCTTGGTCTAGAAGGCAATCCATGGGGAGGCAAGCCACCAAAATGTGTACATGGCATCATCACATCGAGGTGACACTAATGGAGTTGATCCCATTGTTGGTGATCACCAAAAATGAGATACGCTCCACCACCACCATTTTAGGCATTCAATTTTGGAACTTTTCAAAATAAATTTGACTCCCATGTGGATCAAACTGTATGGATAGGTTGCAAAATGATTCTTAATCATTTTGTAATTGAAATCATGTCAAAATTTGCTGACGATTGCTAGAAATTAGTCAAAACTGATGAACAACCTCTGTCTGTCATCAGAGATGTGAAGGAGATGATCTCCACCATCTGATCCTTCTATTTGAAATGGATGGTTGAGATTTAGCCGGATGATCCGATTAAGACACTTAAGGACACCATGGAATGAACTGGGACCATTTGATCTTTGATCAAATGGTTAAGATTCATCTAGCGAAGCACCACTTCTAACACAAATACCACACACAATTGGCATGGCAAAATCCTGCCATGCACATGGCGACAGTGCCAAGTACCTACCATCTTAAAACGAGAAAATCTCCTTTAAAATTAATTAAAAATCACAAAAAATTTAAAATGCAAACTTGGGCTCTATGGATTCACCTTGATGAGAGGAATCCATTAAAAATAAAATTCACAATTAATTTCAGGTATTCTAGCCTTAATTTTTCTTTGATTGAAATCAATTAAATCTTAATCACAAACCATTAATCCAATTCAAATGAAACTTTGGGGAATTGAAATTGAAGTTAAAACACACCTTAGAAAAAACTTTTATGAATTATTGCAATGTAATAATTCATGAAATATTAAATTAAAATAAAATGAAATAAATGACCAAAATGGATTAAATAACTTTAAATCAACTTAATAAACCTTAATGAACATAAAAATACCAATGAAACTCATTCAAACTAAACAAATCACGAAATGGCTTAATTAAGTAACTAATTGAATTAAATAATTTAAATAATTAACTAAAAATTAATTAAAGCATTATAAATCAACCAAACTTTTAAAAATTTTGAATGAGCCCTCTTTAAAAAAATCTTTTAGAGAAGAATCAATGAAAAATGAAATCTTGAAATGATTTTCATCAAATTAGGCCTAATTTAGGTTTTATAAAATAATTAAAATCTTAATTATACCCTAATCATGAATCTAATTAAGGTGAAACTTTGGAAACATGAAACTGGCATTGAACCCCACTTACCATAAAACTTTCAAGCACAATTGATCTTTGGATTGGGAATTGTTGAATTTTTAAATTCTTAAGTCAATATGAATCAAGTAATTAATAAATAAAATCATAAATTCATCAAATCATAAAATAATTTGAACTAATCTTAATCAAACATTAGAAAAATACATATTAAAAGTAATTAAACCTTAAGTTAATGAAATAATAAATAAACACTTAATGAAACCTTAATCCATAATCAAAGTAACTTAAGAATGGGTCAAACATTAACTTAAATGCCTTAGGTAAACATAAATTAAACCATATAAAATGAGTATAATTCAACAAACCTGAATAACTTAGACCCAAAACATTGAAACAAATTCAAATGAAACAAATGAAATAATCCAAATCAAATAAAATAATTCAATTCAAACCAAATTGAAAACTAAACCAAGAATTAAAGAATGAAAATCAAATCAAATCAAAGGAATGAAATAGAAAATCAAATTCCAAAGAAAATAATTAATCCAAAAATCCAAACCAAATTCAAGCCCAAACTATCTAAATGAAACTAAAAGGATTAATTAAAATACTTAAAGATCTCAATTAGACCATTGGGATGGATCTTCATCTTAGGATGAAGGTTTCATTCTATTAGGGGCTAGGATGTTGAATGAAATGGATTCCACCCAAAAGTGAGATTTATTCTACTCTTCATTCTTAAAAACCTAAACTTCACATTAACTAAATAAAAGTGAAAATGAAAATTAAAATAAATCATTAAATCATTTGAATTGAAACCATCTAATGGTAAAGTACAAACAAACCCAAACTCTAAATTGAAACTTGAACTAAGGAGGCCTAGTAAAGTCTTACTTCATAAGCCTATTTTCTTCACACACTAGATCATTAGGTCATGGAGCTAGACTTAGGTTAAGCCATTCTGTGATTCTTTATGATTCTTTGTAATGTGTTGCCATGTGATATGTTTCACATGTTTTTGTGGTGTACTATTTTAGACTGCATGTCTAGGATTATTTGCATATTAGACTTGATGGTAAAACATTCCTTTTAGATCTAATAGTATTTTTTGTAGGAGGCTATGCTAGAAAGGACTGCTATCATAAATAAAATTAAAATATTATTTTCTTGTAAGTATGCTTATGTCCTTAAGCATAGCTTTTAGGATAGGTGGACTTGATAATTACCAAATTCTAAGCCCATATGTTTATGAAATATAACTATTGTGTATTGTTTGTATTTTATTGACATTTTTTTTACAGAGCTTACGAAGTAATTTTGAAATCAAAATGTAAATTTGAGCTTAGAATTAGGTTAGGATCTATGGGGCCTAAAATTAGTAGGAGCTAACCTTACCAGAAGATAAGTACAGTGGTCCCGTGTGAAGCCCAATGGATGTCCCTAAAGAAAGAGATGATCCTGGAAAAAAGATCCATAGATCTAGACTTATAGTTATAGGCCAGGTTGTATAAGGGCGGAGCTCGATTGCCTATTTTCACTTTCTTCCAAGGTGTACAGTGAGACAGGGCCGCATCGACCTTTTTTTCCTTAAATTAAATTATCTTGAATTAGTTTGGCTGCACAATAGAATCAACTTATTTTCTAGGTTTCTTTCCATGTTGTGCTTTCTTGTAATTGAATGCCTAGATGATTAGGCTCATAAGAAAAATTAAAGTTTATACCCAACTTAAATATAAACAATTGAAACAAAAATTAAAGAAAATTTAAAACTTCATAAAAAATAAAGCCTTAGGAAAAACATAAAAATGAATTTTAAACCAATTAGGTCTTGAAACCCTGAAATCATATTAATCTAATTTTTTAATTTGGTAACATCTCTCATTACATATAAGGGGCATCTAACCTTTGAGGATGACCACCTTCTTGGGGAAGCCTGCCTTCCATTATTGATTTGGCCTATAACCATTTCTAATTACATAGCATGTAGGCATAAAAATGCTTACCCAAGACCTCAAATAAAAATTAAGCCAAAATACTTAAAACTTTGAAAAATGTGCATTAGTTAAATTCATTTCATTCCCTACATTACCTTAGGGATTAGGAAGAGAGTCTAGTTCATAGATTCCTTGCTTCAAATGTTACAACCCATCCATCCTGCATTCATAAGACTTGACATTATGAATTTAAAGTGTGTTTAGGTGGTGTTAGCTAGCTACCTTTTTCAGGCGAGTTATAAGTCCAGAAGAGTCAAGGATAAGTTAGTTCCCTCAAATGAAAAGAATGACTGATAAGTCCTAAAATAAAACTAGGTCGAGAATCTAACATGTGTTGGAAGCACTTGTAGACCAGGTTCAAAAGCATCTTTCTTAGAATAAGTCTTTAACCTTAGGCATTTATGTAGTCTTGTGCTCCAAGAATCTAAGCCCTAGATTTCTAAGAAAATATCAACTTAAAATTTAAATTAAAATTATATAATTTAAAGCTCAATGTTAGGATAGTTGAAGTGCCTATTGGGCATCCCAGTATGAATAGGCATTTCCTACTTCATTTTATTTGGATTCCAAAAATAATTCTCTCCATTTTGGATCAATCCCAATTGAAAACTCCAAAAATCATTCATTTGAAAACCAACTAAGAAATCCTTAAAAATAATAAGTTATTTCTTTAATCTAGAGTATTCTTATAAAAATACCCTTCCTATGATATAATTAACTATGGGGGTTTGCCTCTATAGGGAACCATGAACCCAAATTAAAATAAACCTTATTCTACCTTCTTTGTAGTTCAGGAGAAAAATTTCTTGTACACAAAAGCCTTAGGAGTCTTTTAATAAATGATCAAATCCATTATAAAATAATATGTTTATCTTCTAAGGTAATATGTTTATTCTTTAATGATACATTAGATCATCCAAATAAGAAATTCTAAACTCTACATTGTATCATAAATTTTTACTCATTAGAGTATAATTTTTTTCATCACCTCCTTGTGGCTACTTAAAACCTCATATTCTTAGGATGTCCAGATTATATATTAGTTAATTCAAATACACATAAGAATATATATATAAACATAACAATAAAAGTATGAAAAGGTTGTGTATGAATATCTTTTACTTATGTAAAGCTTAATGGCCAAAAAAGGGTATTACTATATATGTTCTAATGTATGCACACACATAATTGAAATTAAACAAATATGTTCCATTGTGAAACTAGGGAAGTGAGACTATCTAGTACCTCCTTAGGGCTACTTAAAGCTTCATATTCCTAAGATGCCCAGAATATATACTTGTCAATGCAAATACACATAAGCATATACATAAACATAGAAATAAAATCATGAAAAGATTGTATATGAATATCTTTTACTTGTTTAAAGCTTAAAGGAAAAAAAAAAAGGTTTTACTTTATGTTCTATTGTATCCACGCACATAAATAAAATTAAGCAACTATGTGCCATTGTTTAGCTATGGAAGTGAGATTATCTAAGACCTCCTTAGAGCTACTTGAAGCCTCGTATTCTCGAGATGTCCAGACTATATACTTTCCAATTCAAATACATGAATACATAAATATGAGCATAGGAATAAAACTATCATTTTCCATTGAATATTTAATTTTCACAAAATTAATTATTTGGAATAAACATTTATTTAAGATTAAAATTATTTAATTCATAACTAACATTTAGTTTCCAAAATAGTTTAAGATTTACTAACAATACAAGCCACAACATATGATAACATTTGTCCAACTCATGTAATTTAGATACAATCATATTCTTTTAATTCTAAAACATGAATACATGAAGCACATTACAAGCACATTTTTGATAATTTAAAAGGAAGTAATTGAACATCACCACACATCACCACATAACATACTTAATTTCATTAGAACTTAAGGACAATTAAGTTAGATAAATATTCTTTAAATCTAGTCAAAAGTTTCCTTAATGCTTGACTTTAATATTCAAGTTGTTGAAAACCTAAAGAGGAGAAGCAATGCTTAAAATTTAGTCCATCCCATGTTGGTTATTTAATAAGCTAAAGAAAGAAAATTAGAGATATTTTATGGATTAATTAAGTTCAATACTAATTATAAAAATTTAATCATCCTTCCCAACCTACTTTAATTTAATGAACTACTTAAACATGAGCCTTCAATGATATGATTTGGAAAAATAAAATTTGCAATGTACCTAAAAGAATCAAATGTAATTAGGCTCATCCTTAAGAATTAATTAAATTAAAGAAGGAAACGATTTCAGATAAATACTCTTTTGATTTCCCCATACCAATAGGCAAAATCATAATTTATTTAACAACTTTATATTATTAAACACATAAAGGGATTAATGGGTTGCACTTGAGTTATTTAAATTGATTTCATTCACATTTCATTATTATTTTTGCTTAATTTACATTTAATTATTAAACATTTTAATTAAATCCTTTAAGAGAATACATTTGGAAACCCTTTGGAGAAGGAGTCCTAATGAATTTCCATGTTATCCCTATTATTTACATTAATTAATTAACCCTAATTACTTAATTAATTAATCCTGATTACCTAATTTTTCTATGCATTAATTTTAATAATGATTAAATCATTTAAAGAGGGTAATTAGGATTGAAAGTTTGGAATTTCCCAACCACGTGGCAAATAATTTTAAGAAAAATATGGGAGGCAGAGGATATCCCATGGAATCAACATGCTAAATTTAAAATTAATTAGCCAAGTAATTTTTCTTTAATTAAAATAATTATTCCTAGCTTAAAACTTTAATTAAACATTATTCAATAAATATTAATTAGATATTTTATTTTTATTAAATTCTTCTTTATCTAAACTTTCCAAAATGGGTTTATTTGCATTGTTTGAATATTTCTACAATTAGTTATGATTTTTTCAAGTTCTAGATATTTAATTACATTTTAAAACCTAATTAATTCATTTTAAACCATTGGTGACACGTGGACACTGACGTGGTAGTGCTTTCCATGTGATGTCGCAGTATTGGCTATTTAAAATGTCCGATGCGACTACTGACTTAGAGAAGATCGACGTAATTTCATCTCAACTACCGATCTCAGATCGGATAGTCAAGATTAATCCTATGATTATGAAAGGATTAAATCAATATTTCTAGCATGATTAATCACAACCCTCCATTCTAATAATGAAATAGGGATGGCGGGTGATCCATCATGCTACGAGTGTCAGAAGATGAAAATTGTCCACCTTCCACTACTCAATCTGAGCTAGCTAGAGCTTGTTCGATTACAAAATTGAAACCAAAATTATTAAATAAAAAATTTAAGGAGATCCTATGGTGTAAATCACATGAAATCTCATTTTAATTTGATGGTAGTGATGGAATAAAATATTTATTTGTTTAATAGGTGTAATTTCACATTTGAAAATTTATTCCAAATTGGGACAACATGTGGCTTAGTACTATAATCAAATGAAGGAGTCCATTTAAGAATCATCATTGAGACATTATGAATATGATATAACTTCTTAGAAATGGTTCTTACATAATCTTCTTCCTTATTAAGCTCAATAGCAATATGCCTCTCATCTAAAAGTCCCAAACTCCAATCATCCGTGAGCTTTAACTCATCAAGATTCCTTTATTAATTTTATCAATTTTAGGATGCTCGTAAGTAAATCTTTTAAATTGGGAAAACCTTAATGGTTTAGATAATTGAGTGCTTTTAGCTTCAGACCAAAACAATGTGAGTTTCACTCAACTTTTTCATGATACACTTTAGGGAAGATTAGCTTATTCAAGATATAAGTGCCTTTTCATTAATGGAGCTGTTATATTTGAGCACACCAATATAAGTAGTTATTTCCATAATGAAAAAAGTATAAATCACAACTATAAACTATAGCAACTAATGGAATATTTACCATGCCAATCAAATAAAACCCTAATAGAATAAGGGAAGGAGACATAACTCACACTCAAATATTTTACTTACTATCCCTTCATATTAAATCTTTATGACACCACATGGATCTCAAGGGCACTTATTCAAGTAATCAAATATGTCATTAGGGTTAAACATATTATCTCTAAAGATAAATATATTACCATATAATGGAATCAAATACTTAATAAGATATCTTAGGGTTGATGGGTATTCGATGTATCAGAGATTTTTCCTCTGGATTTCATGGAGAAGTAGAATAGGATTTATTTTAGTATAGGGCTCATAGTTCCCTATAAAGTAAAGCCCCTATAATTAATTACATATTAGAAGAAAAAAAATTTCTTCTTAGGATTACTATCAACTAGAGAATTTGACTTTTTATCTCTATAGATTTTAAGGCTTTTCTAAAATAATTGTTAATTCAAAAATTCATAAGAGAATGCTCCAAAGAGGAAGAGTTCTTTTTGAATGTTAATTAAGAGAAAGTAAGAAATGCTTTTAGATATTAGGAAGCACATTAAGCATTTCAAACTATCCTAATATTAGGATTTACAATTTTGAAATTAAAGGTATTCATGTTAGTATTTATAATTTTGAAATTAAAGGTATTTGAATTCTAAGTTGACATTTTATTAAAAATGTAGGACTTAGATTTAGACATGACAAGACTTTAGAAATGCCTAAGAGTTGAAAACTTATTCCAATAAAATGCTTCTAAACCTGAGTCTAAAAGTTATTTTGACATAATATAAAGGTTCAACTTAGTGTAATTTCTTATAAATATTAGTTCTCGTTTCTCACTTGAGAAAATAGACCTATCCTTAACTCTTCTAGACTTATTACCCAGCTAGAAAGGATGTCAGCTAACACCACCTAAGTAATTTTAAAACCATGATTCTATCTTTATTTTTGTAAGATTGCTAGGTTGTTGTATTTAGGAAAGAAAGCTATGAGGATAGACTCAGTCCATGACCCTAAGATAATGGTCGGTATGTTGTGCAACTAACTAATGCAATAATTTTAATTTTTTATGTATTTTGACTTAAAATTTTATATAAGGCTTTAGGTATGCAATTTTATGCCTATAATGAGATGCAATTAAAAAAGAGTCATGGGCTAAACCAATACAAGAAGGCACACTTCCCTAAGAAGGGTGGTTATCCTCACAGGTTAGATGCCCCCTTATTTCAATGGGTAAAATGCCTAATTAAAAATTATGAAGAATATGCTAGCATGGTTCATAAAGTCTAATTATTTTTAGTTGGTTTTAATTGTTTAAACTTAGTGCTTTATTTATGGTGAGGTTGTAAATTTTTATTTTATGTTTAAGTTTCATTAGCTTAATGGGGTAGATAATTTAGTTTTTCTAAGATCCTATCACATCTAAATTTTTTCATAATAAAGCATAGAAATCACATAAACAAACCTAAGAAAAGCATGTAGTTCTATTGCACACCCCAAAATTAATAAAATAGGCTAATGTGGTTGGATACTGCTATACACTCTAGAAGAAATGAAAATTGGCAACCAAACTTTGCCTTTCTACCACTCAACCTAGAACTAAAGTCTTGATCTATGGGGATCTTCATCTAAGATGGTTACCTTTTTCATGGGCCTCCTCGAGCTCCATAAGGGACCATAAATAAGTAATGTTAGCTCTTACTATTTCTAGAGCCCATAGATCCTAACCTAATTCTAAACTCAAATTATATTTTAAAATTCCAAAAATATGATCCTAAACTTTATAAAATATATGCTAATAAGAACATATACTACACCAACTTTTTATATTTTAAACATATAGGCTTAGCACCAATGGTTGCTAGGCCAACCTATCCTATTGAGTTATGCTTAGGGACTTAAGCAGCACCTATAAGAAATAATTATTTATATTTATTACGTTAGTCCCTTTTAGCAAAATTGCCTGTAAAAAAAAGTATTAAGCTTAAGAGAACGTCCTCTCATCTAAACTAATGAGCAAATAATTTATAGCCATGTACTCTAAAACATTACAATATAAAATAAGATAACATCATTTCATAATACAAAAAATTACAAATCATCGGCCTAACTTAAGTCTAGGGTCTGTGACTTAGCTATCTAGAGTGTGAAAAAAGGGGTTTGCATGGTATGAGTGCACTATGTACTTTTAGGTTCAAGTTTAAATTTGAGTTCAAAGTTTTTTTAATCTAACATAAGATGGTTTCAATTTAAATGAATTAATTGATTTCAAATCTTTTTTCTTCAATTTGTATTTTATTTTATGGTAAAGTGGAATTTAGGTTTCAAAGAATGAAAAAGAAAATAAGTTTTATTTTGGATATAACCCACTCCATTCAATATCTTAATCTAAGTAGACTAGATTTTCTAGCTTAAGGTGAAAATCCATTCTAAGGATCGAATTGAGAACCAACATAATTTTCAATTTATCTCAAGAATTAATTTAACTTGGATTTATCTTGATCGGCATTTAGTTCTTTTGTTTAAATTTTTTTTAATTCTTTCTCTAGATTTTATTAATTTTTATATGATTTATATTAATTGAATAATTTTAAATTTTGTTTAAATTTAATAATTCTATCTTCTCATTTAATTTAATTTGAATTAATTAATGTATCTTAATTTAACCAAGTTATAATTATGATTATAATTTTAAAATTATCTTTATACATTAATTAATGATTTTATCATTTGGTTCATTGAATTTAGTTGTTTGACTGATTTTTATTTAATGATTGGCTAGTTTAATTCAATCTTTTAGTTTAATTTTAATTAATTTAATTTTTTTAAATCTTTTGTTGATTGGTTTATTTTAATGTTCTTTAAAATGAATAATTATTGAATATGTTTTTTTAATTTTGATTTTATATGCAACTTTATGCTTATTTGATTTTAACATAAAATAATTATTCAATTTTAGATACTCTAAATTAGTTATTAGATTTTAATTTTATTAATATCATTTACATATTTGAAATTCAACTTATATTTAATGTGAATGTTTGTTAAACTTAAGTTCTTTAAGTTGATTAATTTTGTTAATTTAATTTAACATTCAAAGCTTAATTTTACTTTAAACTCAATTTAAATATTTTGAATTCATTATTAAATAATTTATATTATTTGGATTTTATAATTTTGTGCCTTTATTGATTTAATTATTCAATTTATAATTTAAGTTGATTTAAGCGGGATTTTATGACTAAGAGTTTATTAGTTAATTAATTTTTTTATAATGAGATTTTGTTTATTAATACTTACTTTTAGATCTTCGCCTAAGAAACTTAAAGGAATGAAATAATTAGGTCCCAAACCTAATTTAGGCCATCTTAAGCTTCTAGGTTATTTAAATTAGATTATTTGATTAATTATTTATGTTTAATTGTAATTATCATCATTCACTTAATATTAAATGGATTTAAGATGATTTCAATGTTAATGAATCCTTATTTGAATGTGGATTTAGAGCTTGATTACTCCTAGTTTCAATTAATTATTTGAATTATCATAGATTTTTCAATTTAATAACTTAAGATTAAATTAATTTCACATTTTTTTAAGTATTCCTTAAACCCTAAATATATAATTTTTAAGATTTCTTAACTTGAAAGGGAAAAAAAATTTTCCTTAGATCCTCTAATGTTATTAAATTATTTTGAATTAGTTTCATTAATCTCTATAATATCTATACTTTTTTTATTTATTATTTGATTTAAATTAATGTAGAACATGAAATTTTAGTAACTTCTAATACAAAAATCATTTTGCTTTGAAATTTTTATGAAAAATTAGGTTTCTTGCCAATTTTATTTCTCTAAAGTTTCATCTTAATCAGATGTTTATATTAAGACTAATTAAAGTTTTAATGATTTCAATAAAACATCGATTAACCCTAAAATATTAGGAATTAGATTGGACCACACAAGAGCCACGTGGTTCCCACATTAAAGTGGTGGGGATCTTCTTTTAAATCAAGGCTATTTGATCGAAGATCAGAGGGCCTAGATTCATCCCACAGTTTTTATAGGGATTAAAATAAAATCGGCAAAATTTTTAAACTAAGCATCATTAAAACGTTAATTAACGAAATAAGCAGATTTTTTCAAAAATTTAAATAGACAAAGCTTAACGGGCGATCGCCGACCGCGTTTTTCCGCCATCCGACCGCTACCGACCGGTAATCCGTCGCCGCCCGCTTAAACCGGCATGATAAATAAAAAAAATTTTTGACCTACTTTACCTTGTTTGATCATATCATCATGTCGTTTGTTATCGAATTCAACAAACTTAGTATCGTTTGAATCGGCATGAAATGTCCACGACTTTCATGTTAACCGAATTGAGATTGTGGCGTCTTACATAAGAAATTTTGATGTATCTTAATTTAGTTGCATTTATGATTTAAATTTATATACATATATGACATGCACAAAAGGAGCCTTACATATAAGCTATATTTGTAAAATAAAAGAAAACTCAACTTAAAGGATAATTTATGATTCTCTCGCTGAATTTTTACATAATGACTATATTAATTTTTTATATGAGTATTTTTTCTTTTTGATGTCGACCTATAAATTATTTGTTTGATTAGTAGACTTTGATCATATTAAAAATAGAAAAATAAATGTGTTGAATGCTTATTTTTAATTTTATATTTTTTTTTTGCAATTTTTTTTTTTAACTTTGATGTGCTTGTTCGTTATCTTAATGATATGTAAATATTTGGACTATTTTTTAAAAAATAAAAAAATGTAAAAAATTAAAATCACATATAAGATACTATTGATCACATAAATTTATTAAATAAAGAAATGTGACTAGAACAATGTACATCAAGGTAACATATAATCTACAACTACAGAGTATGCTAGAGTACATCTAATGACGGCGGTGTCTGCGTGGTGGAAGTGCATCACTTCCTGGTGTGTAATGTCGCGATTGCAGGACGGTCAGCGAAGTGATCTTTGATGCCGCACATCATCTTGACTGGTGTGTATGCCTGTCATCTAGAGGTGTAACATCGATATCTCTGCGATGGGCGGCGAAAAGGGTACTATGGGGTACCGGATGCATCACGTGGCATGTATCTGGATGGGTGAGGATACATGGAAGAGCGCACTGCCGGGAAATGGAACATGCCTTCACGGCTAGAAATGCAATTTGGCTATAGGGGTAAGTGTATGGACCGGCGCATGGACGATGGACACGCATCGAATCTGTAGCATGTGGTCGAGAAAAGCGACGCATAGGAACGCTAGCTTCGTGCATCTCTATACCTATCGATATGTGCATGTCCTTATTAAGTTTCTGCATAATTCCTCGTAAGTATTGATCGAATCGGAAATCGAGTCCATATCTCTCCCAAAATAAGAGAATATATCACGTGTAAGATATGTTCCCTCGTATAGAAAAAAAAAATAATGTTGTATATTAAACATATAAATTTATGAATAACATAAATTTCATTTAACACTTCTCTCTCTCCGTGAGCACGAGGGTAGTAGGTAGTCGGCGGTATGGTAGGAGCCCTGAGCATGTATAAGGAGGCCCGGGGATCGATACCACCTCATATCTGGACTCGCTCGGGTCAAGCTGTGGTGAGCACCCACATCAACAATGGCATCGGCCTCCCGTAATATGTAAGGGCGGTGGTAAGCAGACCGGTCAACATCGGCCTTTCCCCGTCCATCGACTGAAATGAAGGATCAATAGGATCAGCATCAACTCTGGGTGATAGCCCGAACTGTCGTAGAACGCGATCAGGGAGATACCACTCGATGCGCTTCCAACAGATCAATGGAACCCGAGCTAGCCATATCTCACGACCAGCCAAACATACATCTGCCACTCTAGTGCGGATCTCCGGCCATAAGGTTCCCATATCACCTACAGTAGTCATTTAATAAATTTAAGGTCATGTATGAAATTTTAAAAAAATAATAATAAGCAGTAGTGCAAATGGTCATACCTGGCTCTGAAGCAAACCATCAAGCTCATCCCTGTACATTATGACATGAGCAGGTTTCATCTCCCTGCGGTAAGTCTCATTCCATCTACAACCAACA
Organism: Cymbidium sinense; assembly: GCA_021442155.1. NCBI lineage: Eukaryota > Viridiplantae > Streptophyta > Magnoliopsida > Asparagales > Orchidaceae > Cymbidium > Cymbidium sinense. The sequence continues at coordinate 30,547,963 of CM038222.1, forward strand.
CTCAAACCCTCCAACTCAACTGGGTAGGGTACACCAATGTGGGTCGACCAACGTAAATGCTCCCACGACCATACACCGCGGTAGTGCAAACATCCGCCATGTTCGTCCGCTTCGGTCTTGTTGCCTCATTCAGCTCTCTATATAAGTGTGCCAACACGGCTGATCCAATGCTGAACTTGCTAAATAATGTCAGATCCTCTAGTAATGGCAAGTACTGGAGATGTACCTCTGACCCGGACGTATCTGGCATGAGGAAGCATCCTATAGTGAATAGTATGTACGCTCTGACATGCCTCCAAAACTCAACATCGGGAATGTCCAAATAAGAATCTCTGAAGAATGTCCAACGTAGCCAACGTAACGGCATGCAGGTCCTGGCGTGTGCTTGCCCCATACGAAACGTAGATGTCAGATGTGGCTGAAAGGGATCATGATATACTACATCAGGCTCGGTGTCTACCAATCAGCTCGTCGCAGCAATCCGGCCATGTCTGCCATCGTCTACCAACTCCAACAGCTGTCGAACCTATAACGGAGGTCCATCAATCGAACACCTAGGATCATGGCTACATCACCTGTGTGATCATCTCACCAACTAGATGAAATGTGTTGCGTGCGTGGTGACCATCGCTCCACCAAAGTAAGTAAGTGGTGATCTGATAGAATGCGCAGCGGAAACACAGTGTAATCCAACCTCTCGTAGTCCATCCATGAATCGGGGGCAGTTAACTGGCCATTCACTGATCATAAGTAAATGTGAAGCAGCCTCGAGGGTCGTAGTCTACATAAGACAAAGTATTTGTATCATCTAAGATTAAGATAAAATGTACGAAACCAACTAACCAGCTATATCACAAATAGTACAAGAACATACCAAATCAGGATGTGCGTCTATATGCGCCCGCGAAGCGATGCTGGATGCACCTCCGTTGCGGGACCATAATCGACGGGCTCATCGTGCGGCGTCTACGTCGGCCTTCTTGCTCAGATCCTCCGCCATACTACACGAAAATTTATAATTGAAGGATTTAATATAAATATATATATATATATATTTCGCTTTATATGACATAATACATCCTTGTGTTATGAACTTCGACTTCCACTTCAAAAATAAACAAAGAAAGAATTCGCAATAACTTACATTTAGGCAGTTTCCCACTTTAATAAAGAATTAAACATAAAATTTCTATAGTACATCATTCACCTTTTGACTTCAGAATAAATCAAGCTGTGAATGTATACAAATAGACCAAAAAGAAAAAATATACAACTTACATTCAAATAGCATCTGAATTTTTAACATCACATTAAAATTTTCACTATCATTAACTTTTTTTTTTAAAGTAAAATACATTTTTTTATGTACAAGAAAAGTGCAATATATCTAATTATTAAACTTAGGTTATTATATATATGCAAATACATAAGAATTGTGTGGTATATATGCAAATCTTCCTAACATAAATACAACCATGAAAGGAAAATATGCTAATCTTATCACAAAAAACAATAGCATCAGAGCTACACACAAAGAACAAACTGAAGATAGCCAAGAAAAAAGCATAATTAGTAAAAATATTGAATCCCCAACAACCATTGACTCATCGATAAAACCCTTCCAAACTACAAATATACAACTTACATTCAACAAGGTTCCTTGAAAAGCCAAACAAACTATCAATCCATTAAGCATCGAGCCCAAATGTATAAGTTCGCATCTCAGATAAAACGACCAACAGAGCTCCCAGCAAGCAAAGAGCACAAAAAAATATCCCACAATGTAAAATTGAGTCTAAAAGCCATCATCTTTATGCTCAGCATAGGAAGCAAGTTGTGTTTTGTAGGAACCATAATAACTTGCTACTAAATTCTTATGACATAATTTTAATATCTTAATAAACACAACATGCCAACAATCAGATGAAGTGAAATGAGCAATTTTACTTGCATCGAAAACTATATCGATCTCAAGTTCTCCACCGGTTCCCAATTTAAAATCACAATGAATTAAACTTAAGGAAAAAACATTTATCGAATATGTAATTCTCAACCGAAGTATCACATTCCAAAATTGACGAATAATTAATACCGCCAAAACTTCATTACATAATTTGACTACACCGGGAAAACCGAATTCACATATCTGTAGTAAGATACTTGAAAGCGAAAAAAGTACAAATACAAAACTAATGTCGTTTTTCTGGACAAGTAGCCCTATTATGCCCCGGATTTTTGCATATACCACATATTCTGTTTGTTCGTTGTATGTTCTCGTCCATTGTATTTGTATATCGCCGGGTCCTAGGCCTACCAGTTCGCCTTCTAACAATTGGTGGTATAAGATCTAGTGTGTCTCGACCCGCTAAGTACATCAACCAGACATGACGATCGGGGATAACATGAAATTGCGCTTCGTATGTTTGGCGGTACATCTGTATAGTGTAGAAAGGAGAGACGAAGTCGGTGTGATTCATGCGACGCTGTCCCATTACAGCAATAACATGAGGACATGGAATATGAAGAAGTTGTGGCTGTCTACATGTACAGTTACAGACTGCTTGAGATTGAACGTCGACCTTGAATGACGTAGATGACATTGTGAAAATCTGGTATTCGGTAACATTTATACGTATGGGATCCGAGCATCTTCTTCTCGCTCATTTTCTTTTGGCCGAGCCTTCACATGGAGCAAAAGTGAATCATTTGCGGATCGGGTGGAGCCGAGCCTTCGCCGCCACCGTGTAGTAAATGGAACTGATCAAAGCTTGGATTGGTAACCATTGTAGCAATTGATGACTGATAATTTGTAGCAATTCACTTTCAACATATACGACCAGGGTCTTGATTCTTTGCATTGATGGCGATTCAGACTTCGCATCAGATAATTTTAGCAATGAAGCTACCGGCGAAACACGCATACGAGATTGATCCGAGTGAATCAATGTTCAATGACCGCATGATTCGATCTTGAACATTGTTAAAATTAGCGAAATTAATATGGGGACGATTTTCCCTCCGGATACGTAGGGAAAAAATCATCAACTAAGTTCGCCACCATAATACTGACACAGACATCTTGTGCTTGAACTCATTTTGAATCAAATATTTGTACGAAGTGGAAATCTTGAATAGCGACTTGTTCTAGTTAGCTAAATTAATAGTTATCTTGTAAAATACAAATGACATCAAATATTTGTACCAACTCCATGTCCTCTATTATGGTGAATTACATGAAGAAACTATAAATGAAACTCTAGAATGGATATATCTCTTCATCAACGACTATTTCGATACACAATTTAGATGAATGGATCAAAAATTGCACAAAAAATAAAATTTACATACATAACACAATTCTTATGCATCTAAATATCTAACACTTACAATTTGATATTTAAAAATAAATCACTTTGTCTATGAATAAAAATTTATGTATTATTTATATAAATATGAAAGTTTAGGTGCTACATATGTTATATATAAGAATTGTGTGCTATGTATGAGCGTTTATATAAGAATTGTGTCTTATTTTACTTTTTTATGTAAATGGTGCTATCATAAAACTACTTCAAAAAAAATGAAATAGTTTAAAACCTTCATCTTTCTAAATAATACATAGAATAATACATTTATGCAATAGTTTCAAACCTTCATCTTTCTAAATAGAGAGAATGAAACACTTTATTCATATAGAAAATAAATAACAAAAGACAAATGACTGAAAAGCGTGGAGCAAGAACAATGGAAAGGAACAATTTGCTAGCATCTGCAATGAAGGAAGATATATATGAAATAAACTCACAAACCGTAATAAAAAAGGGGACAAAAGTAGAAAGATAGATTAAAGGGATCTTGTGAAGCTTACCAAACCGTTATCTCATTCTGATTCAAAAAATAGGCACACAATAATAATTATAGCAAGATTTTATGAGAATACAAAAGAAACTTGTCATAGTTTTAATCTAGAATTTTGTAACAACTCAATACGCCAAAAGTGAAAGGGATCAGTGAAATACAAAAAACAACATTCACCTTCCATAAAATTCATTTATTCCTAGTATTTCAATCTTAGTTTTCCAATTATCATAAGCCACTATAACTATCTTAAACAAAATACACGAACGCAATTCTTTATTTTCTAATGTACACTTCTCATGAAAATGGAAGAGTTGTTTTTTTTTTTTTTGCATAACTTAATGTAGCGGGTTCTATCAAGCATCTCAAAGTTTTGATAGCCTAGACACAAAACAAAAGATAGAACTTGAAGGTCAGCATTATCACAAGGCCTATGGATGGACAACAATTAAAGAAGAAAGTTCCTTTAAATAAAGTATCATTTCAAATCTTATGGAACCAAAAAAATAAAATAAAATAACACACACACATACAAGGAACATCCTAAAATACTGAACAAAACACAAACTTAAAACCATAAAACACAAAATCCAAAGAGGCGAGAATGGTATAACCTAAACAACAAAAAATAAAAAATACCAACAAACAAGAACAAACACCCATTACCCTAAACGAGATACACAAAATTAGTTAGATCCACAATATATATACCTAAATATACTAAAATACATATCACAAATGTATATTATATCACTCGTTTATTTTGAAAAAACAAAAAAACAAAAAAAAAAACCTTTTCCGGCCAAACTTCACGGATCCACCCGTGAGATCTGGCGGTGGCGGAGAATCGGCGGCGGTGGCGGTAAAGCGGCGGCGACGGGACGTCGATCGGGTTCGGCTGAGCGGAGAATGACCTAGGAGAAGAGATCGGGATCCATCTCTCGGATCGAGTTTTAAAAAAATCGATTTCGACGGTCGTTTAAGCGGCGTGAATTACGGTCGGCGGTCGCCGTTTAACGGCTGCTAATATGTTTACGTCGGCGCCTCGCCGTTAAACGGCGTGCCTATTTTAAATTTTGAAAAAGCGCTTATTTCGCTAATTAACATTTTAATGATGCTTAGTTTAAAAATTTTGCCAATAAAATCATGAAACTAAATCATGGCCATCCATTTTGAATAGAAAGAACAAATGGCGGTGACTATGTCTATAACCCCATTAGAGGCTAAGAACCATTGACATTTAATTGTTAATTTTTGATGATATACTTTACCAAAATGCATTTTTTTTCAATTGCAAAATGATCATTGAATGACTTGTAATTAGTCCATATGATTTTATCTTACCTAAGATCAAGTTCATTTCATAAAGGACCAAACTAAATTGAAAGGGGGATTAGGTTTGGCCATACCTCTCTAACATGGTGTCTTGGCACTCACTTCAATTTCAAAGTTATTCGAGAAGATTAGATGAAGCTTTGGGAGAAGATTTGTGACTTGCCACCATTCAGTTTGATGTGTTGACCAACACTCACTACTACTTATTGGAGTTTGGTGTGGAGGATGATCAAAAAGGATTGGGAGGAGGAAAAAGGTTTGTTTATGTTTGATTATACTTAAGAAAGGTGATGGAATCAATAGAAGCCCTCAATTTAGCTTATTTTCTTTTTCTTATAGATGGCCGAAAGCTATTCCATTGGATTTGAGTGGAGGTCACTGGTCATGGGAATTAGGATTCTATCTTGATAAGGAGGGTGATGGAAAGCTCAAAGATGGGGTTTGAGTTATGTGAAGGTAGTAAAGGAGCAAGCATGGGTAAGCGTTGGAAGGGATGGGCTGGATCGACCATGCTTGCTCTCCATGAGCTCCACCTCATCCCATTTTTCCACCACAATCGTCACATGCCCATTTAATTGCTGCCTCTTTCATAAGTCAGATCCTAAGTGAACTATAATTTGTACTTAAGTCAAATAGATCAAAGTATAAGGAGGATATAATATCATTTGGCTTCATATTACCATGCTTTAGATTTTCCTTCCATGGCATCTCTTTACCTTTTGGTCCCACCTCATCACCTTCTTTTGGGTTGGTGGTTGGCCCTGCCCAAGTCAAACTAAAGTGGGTCATAGATTGGGTTGGACTTATTTTAGTTTGGTTTAAGTTTAAATAATTTATCTTATACCATTTTGATTTGGATTACTTAGGTTATTTTTTTTCATCCAATTTAATTATTTTGGATTTTGTTTGATGTTTCAATCATTTATAATTGCCTATCACATGATTCATGGATCAATGGATTCAGGTTTCTTATGAATTGATCATGATTAGGCATAATTTGATCCATTTGACTCAAATGAGTCAAATGGGGTTATTTAGCTTATGTGGCCATTTTGGAATTGGAAATTGATTCAATTATATGTAATTGATCATCGATGATGTTAAGGAGTGATTAACTTCAACCATTTTTAATTTTGTTAAAATTCACTTTAACACACATTTTTATTCAAATGAGTTAAGGTGAATTGATTTAAATCAAAAAACCAATTTAACATAAACTGAGAGGGATTTTTACTTCAATTATATTTAATTCAATTTTTGGATTGATTTGGATCAATTGATTTTAACTAATTTAAAGTTGATTTCAATTTAGACCCATTTTGACCCAAATTAGCCTTCATAAGTTAATATAGATTCAGTTAGGTTAAATGAGCATATTGGTTAAGTTAATCCAAATGATTAGTTGAATTATATTTTATTATGATTTACAAATGATTTTGAATATTTTATTTGAATTATTTTTAATTTAATTTGAATTTAGGCTCAATAAGGTGCATTTGGGTTTTTTTCGATTAAGTGGCCAAATCAACCTGATTAAATCTTTATTGAATTTAGATTTGTTTAAATTTATGTTTAAACAAGTTCATTTGATGGTTTGGAGCCTTTAAGATGATATCTTCTATGTGGCATTGATGGCTAGCTTAGGAAGAATGTATGGGGACTCATAACTTTCTAGATGACATTAGCCAAAGGGTAGTCTAAATGACTAACCATCCTAAAGAGAGGATTTATAAATAGAGCTTAAGGTTTTCTTCCTTAGAGAGGATGCCATTATGGGTACTCACTCATGTCTAGATGTGGTAGTTAGAATGGATGTAATTATAGATATTTACTCCTAACAAAACTAGTCTATAGAAATGGGGCCTTGGAGTGGCTTATTTCCATCCCTAAATTTCTTCTCTTTTGAACTAGAAAAGGGCCTCAAGGATTTAAATCTTAATTTAGTAAGATTTAGCTAAAAGGAAAGTGGTTAAAGACTTAATTTTATCTTTCTTTTTTAGAAAAGGATGCATGTTAAAGGACTTATTCCTATTTTGATAGATATTACTATGGGGCCTTTAATGATTTAATTCTAATTTAAATAGCTAAAATGAGAAAATGGCTCTTTTTTAACTTAAATCCTAATCCTTGAATTTTAACTAGTTGGAAAGGTGTCTTGGTGACTTAATATTATCCTAAATAGTCCATTTAACAAGAAAGAGTCTTGATGAATTAATCTTATCCATAGATTTTGACTAGTAAGAAGGGGGGTCTTAGTGACTTAATCCTAACCTAAATAGTCTATTCAATAGGAAGGGGTCTTGATGACTTAATCCTATCCTTAATATTCTATTCAATAGGAAGGGATCTTGATGACTTAATCTTATCCTTAAATTTTGACTAGTAGGAAGGGGTCTTGGTGAAATAATCCTAACCTAAATAGTCTATTCAATAGGAAGGGGTATTGATTACTTAATCCTATTCTTAATAGTCTATTCAATAGGAAAGGCTCTTGATGAGTTAATTCTATCCTCAGATTTTCACTAGTAGGAAGGGGATCTTAGTGACTTAATCCTATCTTTAATAGTCCAGCTAAATGGGGCCTTAAGTAGCTTAAATCCATTTCCAAAGAGTTTTTATAAAAAATTTGGAAGATATCATTAAAGGATTTTATCCTGAGTCGGTTAGGTTATTATTAGAAAAAAAAATAATATTTTTTAAAACTATGTAGATCAATATTATAAATAAAAATTTAGCCCAAAGTAGATTCATTTATTTTGCAAAAGACCAATCTCTGGACCCAAATAAATTGGATAAATAAAAATTTAGTGAAACATAACTTTATTGATACTTTTTTGGAATTAGGATACAAATTAAATGTAATACTTCTTTTAAGTATCATCCATTAATAGGTAGCATTGGATGTTCACAATGACAAGTTATCAATTGATAAGAAGCTCTTTCGTAGACTTTCTCCACAATAAATGACCCTTCTCGTGTTGGTTCAAATTTGCAGCATATCCTACGATAAGAAAAAATTTGACTTCTAATAACCAAGACCAAATATCCTAATTAGAAAGTTTTGGGATAGACCATTTTTTTATGAGTTTGAACCACACGTGATTGGTAAATTTCAAGGTCTTGTTGAGCTCTCAAGAGCATTCCTTTAAGACTTTAAGTTCTTCAAATTGAAGTTTATAATTTTGACCTATTGTAATATGGTTTTTTATTGTGATTCTTAGAGAAAGAAGTTGATATTCTAATGGAAGAATAGCTTTAGTTTCAAAAACTAAAGCATAAAGTTTTGATTGAGTTGGTGTCCTACATATTGTCCAATTGGGCAATAAGGCTTCAACCAACATTTCATCCCATTGACATTTATTCTCATCAAGAACTTTATTTAAAATTCATATAAGTTTTTTTATTAAAAGCTTTTCCAATTCATTTTCCCTAGGGTAATAGATGGTCAAATATCTCCAATCAATGTTATGCTTGGCCACAAAATGATTTATCTTAGTAGCCTTAAATGTTGGGCCATTATCGAATATAATTAGATGAGGAATGCCAAATTGATATATGATATTTTCTTGGAAGAATTTAAGTATATGGTATGCTTTAACTTCTCTTAGTAGAATCACCTCAACCCATTTAGAAAAGTGGTCAGTTACAACCAATATAAAATGTTGCCCTTTTAATGAAGGGGGATCAATAAGCCCTATGATTTCAGTACCCCAACTCTAAAAAGGCCATGAGGAAATCATTGGATGTAATATATTAGGCTGCTAATCTAAAACTACACCTTGTACTTGGCATTGATGGCAATGACTTACAATTTCCATGTAGTCATCAAGCTTTGAAGGCCATTAATACTCTAGTCTTTTAATTTTTAATTTCATTTTGAGTTTGGATAGATGAGCACAACAAAATTTTGAATGTACTTCAATCACAATCTTATGAGCTTCTTATTTGTCTAAATAACACAGCCATATTTGACTCACTAGTGATTTATATTTTGGTAGCCTTCCCTCACATAAGTAGTCAATGAATGGGTGTTCCAGTCAAAATTTTCTTGACCTTTAGTAAGAGTGGCTATCCTTTGCATTTTTATTTTTCTATTTATATAATCTAAGTTAATGGGAGTTAAAATTAGTTGTTTCTGAACATTTATAGATAATGATTCTTTTTTTAGGTACATTATTTCTTTTATAAGTTTTGATAAAGCATCAACTATAGAATTATCTTTCTGTGATATTCTACACAAAGTAACAAAAGGAATCTATTTAAGTAACTTCATGACATATTGATAATTATTAAAGAATTTTGGATGCAACAGTTTATAAATTATGCTCACTTGGTTAATAACTAGTTGGGAATCTTCAAAGATTTTAATCTCTTAAATATCTATAAGAATGGTTAACTCCAAACCAATTATGAGAGCTTCATATTTAGTTACATTATTTGTATAGAGCTCAAATAAATGTTAGGAATGTCACATCATTCCTTTATTTGGAATTTTAAAGATTAATCTAATCCTATCCTTCCCTGAAGTAGAAGAATTAATTTTTTACCTATTTTAGAGGCTGCTACACCATCAAAATATAGTTACTAGATATCTTAATTTTCATCTTTTAAATTCATGATCAACACATCAAGGAGATCATCCTTTGAAGGAGAAAACTAAGAGAGAATGGGTTGTTAAAAAATTAGCAACAACTTGGCCTTTTATAGCATGAAGAGGGTAGAATGTAATTTCAAATTATAACAAGTTCATCGGCCAACATGCTAGACATCTAGACAATGTCATGCGAGTCATAAGGTATTGTAAAGAATTTACTCTTAAAATCAAATTTATTTTATGTGACAACATATAATGCCTTCATTTTTGGGCTACAAAAACAAAATCTAAACAATGGTTTTCAATGGGTAGATAATTCATTTCTGCTAGAGTAAGTCTGTTGCTTATGTTGAACAAATTATAAGGTGTTTGTATGGTGAATGTACAGATGATCACATGGTGAACTAATAAGAAGTTGGGCTTACAACCCTTTGGACATGCTGGATAGATGTAGATTTGTTAGCATTTCAAACAAATTATGTGTGTCTGTGTGACGAACGAACTAATGTTCACATGGTGAACGCATAAGAGGTTGAGGTATACAACCCAAAACAAGGTTTGCCACATAGCGGATCGATATGGATTTGTTTGAATGATGAACAAATTATGTGGTGTCAACGTGATGAACAAATAGAAGTTCACATGGTGAATGAACAAGAGGTTGGGCTTGGAGCCTTTTGGATTGCAAGAATTACATGAATGTTTGCATGACAAATGAATATGAAAACTATACTTACATCATTTTAGATTACCATATAGATGAGTTATCCACATATTGGATAAACATAGTGGTGTTTGCATAGAAAAATTGAATAAAAATTGAATTTTATTAAAAGTACATAAAATTCTCTTTTTAGGGACCTAGTTCCTCGATGCTAGGATGCAGTGCCATGGTGCTATGATAGTGGAGCCCTTGCTTATGTGGCATAACATGGGGGTAGATTAGCTAGAGGCTCAGCACATCAATGCTACGTATAAAGTGATACAGTGCCAACATTATTGGTCCTTTGACCATTTGAATATTGCTGAGGCACTGCCTTGTAGCATCGTGGTGCTGGTCAAGATTCTTGGCAGGCATGCAACTAATTTTAAGGAAAAAAATAACCTCATTTTAATGAGCACCACAGTGCTAGGTTAAAGTGATGCAATACTATGATGTTTTCATGCACATTACATACAAAATTTATTATAATTAAATCTACTTTTTGACCACACAGTAACTGATGGGATGGGATGACTAGTGCCTCAATGCTGCATGTGGATGTCGTCGAGCTGAGGTTGTATTCTACAACCCAAGAGGCTAGCATCTCTGCATTGGGTCTGTGTACCATGATGTTGGGTCTTGATTTATAAATAGAGGTCAAGGCTATTAAGGATTTTCATTGAGCTATCCCTTCTCCTAAAAATTTTCTTTCTCTTATAAGTATTTTTGGTTTCAAAATTCAAATATTAATCATATCTTTTAGAAGAGTAGTGGGCAAGAAGAGGGCATCCAGCAATGATAACCTCTTCATCAACGCCGACACCGAAGAATGGTATCAACACGCTATCCTTCACAAGCACCTAGTTCTAGAAAGAGATTTCTAGAATTCTAGTAGTAGAGTGGAGGGGATAATCATAGAGTGAAGGTCGCTCAAGCTAGCTTACAATAACAACTCATGCATCATCCCTGTGGTGTTTAAATTCTTCGTAAATGTATCACACGGGCAGGAGAATAAATCATACATTCAGGGGATGTCGGAAGTTATAATAGTAGTGCTATAATTACATATTACAATTTTTATAATATTAAGTATAATCAAAATCTCTCCTACTATAATGACCATCCTAATTTCGATGAGATCATTCTTTTTCTTTCTGGCAAAAATGAAAGGATGCAATGGAAACAACGGGAGAAAAGGATTATCAACTTTCCTGTCGTCAGTATGACAACTGCTTCTAAGGCTTGGCACTATTTCATTTTTCCCAAGTTTATACCCTATGGTAATATCAGTGAAATTACCAAGGATAGGGCTATTTTAAATTTTATTATTCCTAAGAGGTTCTCGATCGATATCGGGAAGGTTATTTTTAATTTTATTTGTAATATGCTGAAGGAGAGCACTACTATCAGGTATGACCACTATTCTCTTCTTTTTCGTTTGTGTGTCATGGCGGGTACAGTAGGTGGACCTGATGTGGAGGTACTCCTTCAAAAGGCCCCTTTAATGAAGAGGATAATTAAGGGATTTGGGAATAGATTTGAAGTAGGAGAGAGATCATGTCCTCTCCAATCTAGATAATGAGACTCGTTAGTCCCGGCTGAGCAAGTCCAAGAGATTGGCAACCAGGTTACGGGCTTGCAAAAGAAGGTGGATAGGAGTAGTTATAGGCATGAGATACTAGAACATAAATTTGACCATCATATGGTCCAACAACATATGCTATTCTTCTGCATGGCCTAGTTCAACACTGCACTGGTCAACATGTTGCAGAATTACAATCTTGTAGATCCTAGCTAAGTCTCCTTCCTTACGATGCTTTAGTATTAGCCCTGTGTGATTACCCCACCAGTAATAGGAATGGAGAAGGAAAAGGAAGAGGAAGAGGAGGGTGGTGATGAATACGATTAATAGTTTCCCCCTATTTGTACTTTCTCTCTTTTTTCTAAGATTATATTTTTCAAGTTTAACAATAAAATTTTCCCCTTATTATAATTAAGTGTTATGATTATATATTATTGTCGCTATTTATGCTCTAGGATAAAATAATAAATAATAATTAAAAACTTTTAACACTTATAAGAAAAGGTCAACTAGGGTACAGCACTATTGCGCTAGAGATAGAATGAAGAATCTAAGAGGCGAGTACCACGATGGTGTGCCTATAGTGTCACATCACTGTGGGATATAATTTGCACCCCAACAGAAAATTTTCTAAGTCCTTTTTAACATACATTGAGGCGACATAGCATTGCAACATTATTCCTATGGCACCATGGTGTTGTGGGGTTTTATTTCTTTTTAATCAAAAATGTTCTCTAAGTCATATTCCAAGTGACACATGGGTATGGTGTCGTGGTACTATGATGATATTTTACTTATATTAGAACATGGCACTGTGACATTTATGCTATGGCACTGTATCGTTATTGAATTTTGTTAAAGCATTATTGTGCTTGTTCTTGGGTATAGCGGTGCTGTAGCCCAAAATTTAAATTTAAAGTGGGAATCTTCCAATTTTTTTATAAATTTTGGTGGCATTTCACCATAGCTGTGCTAGATTTCAAAATTACATAGTGTGGAGCACTCTTCTCCCTTATTTCAAATCTAAGATCAATGAAGGGGAGGGGGTTTTCTTCTCATGCCAAAATGAAATTCAATGGTGGAGTTCTTCAAATTTCTAAGTTTTCTATACTAGATCAAAGATCAATGGTGGGATTTTTATTAAACATGTTTTTTAAAAAGTAAAAGAACATAAATTCTTTACCTGAAGTGAGAAATTTTGTAGTGAAGTGTGATCATCAGTTCAAAGAGAGTGGAGTCAAGTGGAAAAAAGATCTTCAGAGTGAACTGCTTACTCTTATTTATAGTTGTGGACTAATAACTAATCCCTCTCAATACCTGGTGTAGCGCCTCGGTGCCAAGATCATGGCACCGTAGTGTTGTACCATAATTTGATAGCTGAATCAGGTAGTAATATCTTTTAGAAGGCCATGGTAGCAATTGAAGCCTCTAACATGTTACTATAATAATCTTCATGTATTACACAATATTAAAGACAATTACATGAGAAACTTTTAGCTACAATAGTTGGTCTGGATTTCTCTAAAACAAACTAAAGTTGTATGAGCTTTATAGGCCATAGTAGCCTACCTCTCTTGTGCTTCATAGAGATGTTGAAGGGCAACCTCTTGATTACACTCTAATGATAAAAGAGTTTGCTAAATTTTGGACACCAAAGCATCTATCTATGAGCAATATTCTTTTATGGCTCTGATAGCTTGTCTAATCACAGCTCTCTTTTCTAGCAGATATTGTTTCCTCTATTGTAGTTCTCTCAATTCAGTAGAAATATCTAGGAGTTCCATCTGTGCTCTAGAAATCTCCATTTGGAATGATCTCAAGACTTTGATACTGTGCTTTAGATCTTGGCAAATTAGAGAGACTTGAAATGAAATGACATTGGCTAATATTTCTGTAGTAGTAAGTATATCTGATAAGACCACCTCATAGGTAGTGCAATAAAAGAATGGTTTGAATTCAACGTCTCCATAGAGGGATTCCCATAACTATAATTCTCTCTTTTTAAGACTTAGAGAAGTAGCACAATCTAGTAAAGACATTGCTTCTACATAGAAGCTGGACAGATCTGACAAAACTTCTAAGTCAACACTTAGAAGTAGTTGATGCAGGGCTGCTATTATATGATATGAGCTTTTTGAAGGATTACCATACAAGGAGTTGACACCCTGCTTTCATTCTAGAAATAAAACATGAAATTTCTAGCAAAGATAATTTCCTTTGAACTGTATGTTTTGGACTAAAGATAGGGTGACTTTCTATATAAGAATTCAAATTTGAAAAGTTATCTTGGGTCGCACTCACCATCACCCAAGTTGAATTTGATAAAAGTGGTTCAAAACTAGTAGCCACCATTCTAGACTCCTCTATATGTGTATTTTCTTTAGTATATATATGATCAGTACTAGTAAGTTGGATGTACACTAGAGAACTAGTATCTATATATATTACCAACTTGACATCACTCTCCTTCTTCTCTATCCATTGTTCAACTATAATTGGTGAGGCATGAATATCAATAAAGTTGTTTATATCTATGACTCTTATGTTAGAATTAACTAGTGGGGGGCTGTAGATATCCTGGTTATCTTTCTCATGGGTATTTGAATTTTGATGTTGTCATTTTTTACTACATTTTTGGTTATTTAATGCTCTTTTAGAAGCATTAGTCATATGTGGTGTAGGTTGAACGAGTCAAGTCTTTCACATTTTACAGTTATATTTGTGAAAGCCTAGCTCCAAGAAGGAAAATAATGTAAGGAAGACCCACATCAACCAAAAATTATTGTCTCTTATGTGAGTCTATTGTGGAGCTATATAGAAAATGGAATAAGTCCCCAGGCAAAGTGTGAAGGTCCATGCTATATTGGCTTCTGCTAAATGGATTGCTAGTGGAAGTGCTCCCAAGGAATGAGTATCTACAATATCCATTATTGATGGTAATCTTTATATAAGCTTAGCTTGAGTAAATCTAAACTACCTAGCCACCCTATTGAGGTTGTAATCTTCTAAGATTATAGATTTATGGCAACAATAGCATAGCCAAGTGGGTCTTGCTCTAATGAGATATTTTGTGATGGTATGTATCTTGACTTTGATGATAGTAGGGGATTACCTCTATTAGTAAGAGAGTCTATGAATTTTGGCCCCACACTTTGAATAGACAAACCATAGAAGGATTATCTATAGATAATCTAAAAATGATCTATCATGCATACTAGGGTAAACATAAATATTTGTATCTAATTTTTATCTATAGAGACTGTAGCTCTGTTCAATTGCATAATCATGGGAAAATTTTTCTCACCAAAATAGGATGGTGTCTCAAGATAACTAAAGGCGCCTAAAATATGAGCATGAATCCATCCATGTAGATAGTTCCAAGGAGCATCCAAATCGTAGCATCGTGACTCGGTCATGATGCTTACTCTGCTTAATCCACGATATAAGCAAGCCAATGTTGTAAGCATCAATAATATCTTTTCACCATGAGCGAGTAAGCTAGTCATTAGCAAGGTAGAAGGAAAAAATAGTTTATTCTATCTTGGGAATACAAAGTAGCATAGCCAAGTGGCAATGAAAGTTGCTAAAGATAGCTCCTCATCAATATTCTATGCTGGTATCTAGCAAGAGTTGACTTTTCCTGTTGGCTTAAATTTAGCCTTAACAGATGTGTGGGCTCCATTATTGAATGGATCTTCAAGCTGTGAAAAGTGTGGTAGATGCATCCCTTAATGGAGGAAATTTTTTAACCATGTGTCCATAGCAATCATATTTCAGTGTCTGTGACCTGTCCTCCATTCTTTGGATAGTTTTTGATAATGAGTCAAGGTGTGGTGTAGTCCTGAAGAATATATATAGCTGCCTCTTCTACATTAGCCATTTAGTTGGCACTAAAAAAGCTCCTGATATGGTGGAATGCATTCTACATAAAGAGTTCCTATATTAAGCAAATTATCTCAGAAGATAAATATGTAATCTTATAATGGATTTGATAATTTAATAAAAGACTCTTAAGGCTAATAAGTCTTTAATGTGCGAAAGAGTTTTCCCCTAAACTACATGGGAAGTAGAGCAGGGTTTTTTAAATTGGGTTCATGGTTCCCTATAAATGTAAGTTGTTATAATTAATTACATCGTAAGAATGGAGGGCCACTTCCTAAGAATACTCTCAATTAAGAAAAAATAAGTAATTATTTTTATGGACCTCTAAGTTGGTTTCCAATGGAATGATATTTTGGAATTTCAATTGAGAATGATTTAAAGTGGAAAGACTTATTTTTGGAAGCCAAACAAGAATAAGTAGGAAATTCCTATTAATATTGGGATGCCTAGTAAGAATTTCAACTATCCTATAATTAGACTTTATATTTTGGGAATTTAATTTAGATTTTGAGTTAACATTTTCTTAGATATCCAAGACTTAGATTCTAGCAGCACAAAATTATAGAAATGCTTTGGGTTGAAGACTTACTTCGATATGATTCTTCAGAACCTAAGTCTATAAGTGCTTCTAACCTAAGTCGGATGCTCAACCTACTTTTACTTTTGGGAATTATAGGCCATTCCTCTCACTTGAGGGAACTGACCTATCCCTAACTCTTCTGGACTTATAACCTGCTTAGAAGGGATACAAGCTAACACCACCTAAGTGCATTTTAAATTCATGACACCAAGTCTCATATGCAAGATGGCTGGGGTCTTACATTTTTAGAAAAAGAATCTAAGAACCTAGACTCACTCTTTAATCGCTAAGATCATGTAAGGTATGATATGTACTAGCTTATGCACATTTTTTAGTTTTTTAAATGTTTTGACACATGATTCATTTAAGTTCTTGGGGTATGCATTTTATGCCTAAATGTCATGCAATTAGAAGTGGTTATGGGCAAAATCAATAAAAGCAAGTAGGCTTCCCCAAGAAGGCGGTCATCCTCATAGGTTAGGTGCCCCTTATGTGTAATGGGTGAAGTGCCTTATTCAATAGTTAAAGTAATATGATAGCATGATTCTCAAATGCTAACTATTTTTAGTTTATTTTAAGTTATTTCTAGGGCTTCAATTTATATGAAGTTTCAAATTTCTTTATTTTTATGTTTGAGTTGATCAGATTTAAGTTGAGTAGAAAATTTAGTTTTTCCTAAGAGCTTAATCATCCAGACATTCATCACAAGAAACACAACATAGAAATAAACCTAGAAAAGTTGGTTGATTTTATTAAACACCCAAAATAAATCAACCTAATTTTAAATTAAAGAAAGGCTAATGCTGCAACTGGTTACCACTATACACCCTGGAAGAAAGAGAAAATGGGCAACCAAGCTCTGCCCTTATACAGTCCAGCCCAAAATGTAAGTTTAGATCTATGGGACTTCTTTCTAAGATCATCTCCTTCTTCTGGGACCTCCATTGGGATTCACAGGGGACCGCTGTAGCCATCAACTAGTAGGGTTAGCTTCTGTTAATCTTATATCCTATAGATCCTAACCTAATTCTAAGTTCAAATTTATATTTTAAATTCAAAATAACTCCTAAGACCTACAAAATAGAAATCATAAAAAATACAAATAATACATAATATTTAAATTTTATAAACATACAGGCTTAGCATTAGCTGCTTGTCAAGCCCACCTATCCTATTGGGCTATGATTAAGGACTTAAGCATACCTGCAAGAAAGTAGCATTTATAATTATTTTATGATAGTAGTCCTTTTTAGCATAGTCCCATACAAAAGATAGCATTAGTTCTAAAAAGAATGTCCTACCATCCAGTCTAACAAGTAAATAATCCTAGACATGCAGTCTAAAATAGTACACCATGAAGACATGAAAAAGATATCACATCACAGCACAGAATAACATAGATATCATAGATTGACCTAGCCTAAGTCTAGGATTTGTGACCTAATAATCTAGTGTGGCAAGACTTTGGTAGGCCTTTTTAGATTCAAGTTTCAATTTGAGGTTTTAAAGTTTATTTGATTTACCTTTTGATGCTTTTAATTCTAATGATTTAATGGTTTAAGATTCTTGTTCGCATTTTTAAATTATTTTTTACGTTGAAGTGAAGTTTAGGCTTTCAAGAAGGAAGAATAAAATAGATTATACTTTTGTGTGGATCAAATTATATTCAACATCTTAAACCTTAATAGGATTAAACCTTCATTCTAAGATGAAGATTCATCCTAAAGATCTAACCAAGATCCTAAGTATCTTAATTAGCTCCTTTTAGATTCATTTAGATGATTTGGGTTTGAGTTTAATTTAGATTAATGTTTTAATTTTATCTTTGACATTTAATTCTTCTTTTCATTTCTTTGATTTGATTAAATCTTCTTGATTTAATTTATTTGGTTTGTATTAGTTTAATATTTGTTTCATTAATGTTCATGTTCATTGAATTCATTTTCAATTAGTTTAAGTTAAGTTAATCTAATTCATTTAGGTTAGTGTTTAAATTTATTCTTAGCTTGCATTGATTATATGTTAAGATTTGTTTAACTAGATGATTATGAATTTAATAGATTATTTACTTTGAGGTTTAATTAGGTTTTGGATTTTTAACAATTTCCATTAAACCCTAAGTTTGTAATTAACCAAATTACTTGAAATTATAATGTTGGAAAATTATCCTTAAGTGTTCTAGTGTTGGTGAAGGTGCTTCAAACCAATTTTATAAATTTCATGATTTTGTGTTTTTTAATTTATTATTTAATTTATATTGACTTGGAGACTTGGAAATTCAATAATTCTCAATCTAGAGGTCAACTGGGTTTTAAAGTTTTATGGAAAGTGAGGTTCCTTGTTACTTTGATCTTTCTAAGGTTTCATTTCAATCACATGCATGATTAGGGTGTAATTAAGATTTTAATTATTTCATTAAAACCTAAATAAAGCTTAATTTAGAAGACATTACCTAAGGATTTTATTTTTCTTATATTCCTCTCTGTAAAATGCATCCATACAGGGTTCATTTTGAATTTTTGGAGTTTCAGTTGATTTATTATGATTTTTCTAATTTCAGGTTAATTAATTTGATTATCTAATTCAATTAATTACCAAATTAGGTCCTTTGTGATTTATTAAGTTTCGATGGGTTTTATTGACGTTTCTAAGTTCATTAGGATTTATTATTTTAATATAAAGTGATTTGATCAATTTTTATGATTTATTTCATTTAATATTAATTTATTTCATTAAAATTAAAGTTTGGAGTTTGGAATTTAATATCTGTTGATTTACTTTGAGATAAATCATGAAAACATTACTTAAGGTGCATTTTAACATTAATTTCAATTCCCCAAAGTTTCACTTTAATTGGATTAATGGTTTGTGATTAAATTTAGTTTGATTAATTCCATTTAAAGCAAAATTAATTAAAAATTATCCAAAATTAATTGGGGATTTTATCTTTAATGAATCCATAGAGCCCTCATTTGCATTTTTTGGATTTATATTTTAATTATTATAATTTTTAAAAGTTTTTTGAATTTTTAAAATTATTTTTTAATTCATAAAATGAGATATTCTTGTTCTAAATGACGATGTCGATGTGGCACCATTGGGCCATGCAGGATCCATATGGATTGCACGTCGAAAGTGGGGGCCACGTAGAATTGATCCCAATTGACCGATCAAAGATCGGACAATCCCGATTTCACCCGTGATTTTCTATAGAGATTTAATCAAACTATCTTGCTAGATCTCGGTTGTCCATTCCAAATAGAAGGAATGGATGATGGAGAACATTCTTTATTCTCTCCGACAAGAGACGAACGTCGTCCATCGAATCTGACAAATTTCTAGCGATACGAGGTGAATTTTAATGTGCTTTTACAAAATGATCAAGAATTGACTTGCAATATATCTATACAGTTTGATCTCCTTAGGGATCAAATTCTCTTCATAAATGATAAAACATATTTCCTATAAGCATCAGTTACGAGGCATACCTCATTGGTGGCAATCCTTAGCGGTCACTGTGCTCTGAACACCTTTGCCTTGATGGGATGAAGTTGTGGATGTGATTTGGTGACTTGCCTCCCCACCAAATGGCTTGGAGACCAACTCATGGCCATTTGTTATCAATTTTCATTTGAGCTTGCTTTGATCTCTATAACTTGTAGGGATGTCCAATTTGAGGTAAATTACCCTCCCTCTCATTTTTCCATTGGAGGCTAAGAGGTTGGCTACTAGCTTTGGCCGAATTATAGCTTGCTGATGGTGAGAAGTCGGGGAATGCTTCAATTCTCATTCTTTTCACCGTTCTGGAATGAAAATATGGAGAGGAGAGGGTCTCTCTCTTCTCTTTCCATTCATAGTCGAGAGCCAAGTATGTTGTACTTTAGGTGGCTAGAATCTAGCCATTGGCAGTGAGGGGCTTTGCCAGAGAGTGGGTTTATTCCCTCTTGGCCTTGTGAGTGTGTTTGGTTGAAGGGTTTGAGGGGAGGAAGTCATTTCCTCCACCTTTCTTTCTTGGCTGAGAGAATTTTTCAGGATTTCTCTCTTGCTCCCTCTTGCTCTACCATGGAGATAGCCACCTTATCCCCATTTATTTCCTCTTTGGTGGATATCAATTAATTGGAAAGAATCCATAAACAATTGAAGCCAAGAGGTGGATGAGGTATGGAGGTGGGAAGTGAGATTTTAATTCTTTGCTTTTGATTCTTTCTGCTTTTACATGGTTTCCACCTCATCTCTTTGATTTACTCTTTTTGGAGGCTTTTGGCCTCACCACCATAACCTTTAGGCTAGTGTTTGCCTATCCAAATCAAACCTAATGTGAGTTTCAGGTTAAATCCAAATCCATTTGAGTTGGATTGGATATTTGAACCCAATTCATACCATTTGGTTTCAAAGTGTTTTAATTTTATTAATTTTGATTTAATTCATTCAATTTTGGGTTCAATTATATTTAATTAAAAATTATCAAGTTTTAATTTCATTAATTAGTTTAGGTTTTGAATTAATTTTGGATTTCATTTCACTTTAGTCTATTAGGCTTAAATGGTTTATGCTTACTTTTAATTGGGTTCAAATGACCCATTTAGTTTAATTGAATTTTTTTTTGGACTTCAATCATGTTTGATTACATATATGGAGTGATTTAGAATGTTTGACTTTAATTGGTTTGAGGTTAATTTCAATTTTGACTCATTCCACCCAAATTGGGTTTAAGATGTTAAGTTGGGGTTCATTTAGGTCAAATGACCAATTTGACCAAAGTAGACCCAATGATTGGTTGTATTATGTGTGATTATCATTTCCAAATGAATATTTTTTGGATGTCAATTTGATTTGGGTTTGAATCCAATAGGACTAATTTAGGTTCATTTAGGCTAAGTGGTCTAATTAAACTAATTAAGACCTAAATAAATTTAAATTTCTTTATATTCATGATTAAACATATTTATTTTATCATTTGGATCATTTAGAATAATTTTATTTGGTCAAATTTTTGGTGGGTTGGCCATTGCCTTGGTGTGACCCACATAAGTCAAACCTATGTCAAAAGGGTTGACTAGATTAGACTTTAATTTTGATTTGGTTCATTCATTTGATTTAATATTAATTCATTTTGATTTATTTGCATTTTTTTATTTAATACAAATTTGGAATATGGATTGTGTCTACCTTAACCCATTAAGTTAGATCAAACCCAAGGAGGATGCATTAGGTAAATAGTGTTCTAATTTCTTAATTAGGAAGCTCCTAATCTATAATTAGATGTCTTAATTAGTACTTTTAGAAGTGATGCTAACCTCATCTAAAAATGATGTGAACAAGTAATCCTACTATATTCTGCATATCTGCCATGGTGATTGTCAACTCATATGGACCAACCCGACAAGTGTTGGTAGCTCTATCCTAATGTTTCACTATACTTTTGATCCATGTGAAAGGAAGATAGCTAATTAAAGAATGATGCATAGACTAGCTGATATATACCAGCTTTTCTTATAACATCATCGTGTGTTTGTAAATGATGCCAAACCTAATATATGTATCCATTGATAGCCGATAATGGAGTACCAAAAATTGACTTTGGATCCAAATCTTCTGCTTCATGATGTAATATATGGTAACATAGTAGCCTGACTATGCTTGTAGGTATAGTAGTGTCTTCGACTTGTTGGAGCACATTCTGATTGCCAAAGTTAAGGAGATATGCGACTCATTCTAAAGGGACATCATGACCATGTCTCACATTTAAATTGGTTACCCAGTCAATTGGGTCTTAGCCAGCTGAAGATTGTGAGTCGGATAGTGAAACACATGATGATTGAATAAACAAGTCTTCAAAAACATCTCTGTTGCTCAACATATCTTGATGTCATGATAACCTTTCATGTATCCTATTTGTACTACATGGATCATGGGCTTCAATAATGGCCCATATCTACTTTTTAGTAGGCTCAATGGAAGGCGTATCATCTGGTCTTTTACAAATAAACATTATAGCCAACCTATAATATATTTGGAATAGAGAAGCACGCAGCTTTAGAAGTATTATAAATCAGCAGTAATATTTGAATTTATTCATGAGCAATGCATGTGGGCTTTTTAAATTTAGTCTTTTATCTAAGTTTATATTTAAACTTGCACCTCTTGATTATAATGGAATCTAAATTGAGGTTTTAAATCTGCTCCCTTTGGGCATGTTCGATCTTAGTTTGATTAAGATCCAACCCCATTGGATATGATGGAATCCAAATTTAATGTTTTGGATTTGGCCCTTTTAGACATGATCAATCTTATCGAGCCCCTTTAGACATGATGTATCTTAATTTAATTTAGATCCAACCCCTTTGTGTATGATGAAATCTAAATTTTATTTTATTTTTTGGATCTGACCCCTTTGGGCATGGTGGATCTGGCCAAGCCCCTTTGGGCATGATAGATCATAGTTTAATTTAGATCCAACCCCTTTAGTATGATGGAATCTAAATTATGGTTTTAAATCTGGCTTTTTTTGGGCATGTTGAATATGATCTAGCCCCTTTAGACATGATGGATATTAGTTTAATTTAAATTCAACCACTTTGGTAATAATGGAATCTAAACTGAGGTTTTAAATTTGGCCCCTTTGGGCATGGTGGATCTGATACAGCCCTTTGGGCATGATGGATCTTTGTTTAATTTTGTTTCATTGGATATTATTTCCTTTTGATAAGGGATCTTGCTTTGTAGGATATATAAAATTTCCCCCTCTTGACAGTGGAATTTCTCCTTGAAATGAGAATATTTTTCATTCATAGTTACACATAATTTTCTTTGAGATATTTCCCATTTATAGGAGTCGTGGGTCTGATTCCATTTGTATCAATAAGCTAATAAGCTCCACCTTTGTATTCTTTTTCTATGAGATATTAGCCCTCCCAATTTGGATCGAATTTTCCATTAACTCATTGATGTGGAATGATGGGCCTTCTTCGTACTAATACTAATTCACCTATTTAAAAGTTTCATAGGAGAACCATATGGTCATGAGCTTGTGACATTGCTGCTCTATATGTTTCTAGATTATGTTAGGCTTGTAATCATATTTCATATAAGGCTTCAAGCTTTTCATATCGTATTTGAGTATTTTCTTTTGTTGAAAGTTAGCTTTGAACTGTTATGTAGAGTGAAGGTGATTCTACTTTGAGGGGAAGTATTTCTTTTGCTCCAAAGACTAATGAGCATGGTGTTGCTTGTGTAGTAGTTTTACAGGTGGTACGATAAGCCCACAATGCTTCTAATTTATCATGTTACTCTCTTTTATTTTTAGAAAGAATTTTCTTAAGTAGCTTAATTAGCATTTTATTAAATGCCCTTATCAAACCATTAACTCTTGGATTATATATTGAGGAATATCACCAATCTATCTTACACCTTTTAATAAAATGATATACTTTGGTATTCTTGAAGGCAGTTCCATTGTATGATATAATTCATCAAGGTACTCTGAATCTATAGACAATATGGTCCCGGAAGAACTTTACTACATCGCCTTAATGGGACTATTTCTACCCATTTTGAGAAATAATTAGTAGTAGCTAGAATAAAGAGATGTTCTCTAGATGATGGAGGATATATTAAGTCTATTATATTAGCTCCCCAGCTTTCAAATGGCCATGATGCTATTATTGGGTGTAGGGTATTGGGTGGTCGATGTAGTGTGTCTGCATGTATTTGACATTAATGACATCATTTAGCAAATTTGATGTAGTCTTGAACCATGCTAGGCTAGTAATATCCCATACATTTAATTTTAATTTTCATTTTAAGGTCAGATTAATGTGCTCCATGCAATCCTTCATGAACTTCATCCATTACTGTCTTGGCTTCATCTGGTCCCCAGAATCTCAACCATATTTGGTCAAATGGACACTGATATAATGTATCATTTATTAGGGTGTATCATAATGCTCTTTCTGAAATTTGATGAGCCTTTAATTTATCTTCTGGTAGCACACCACCTTTGAGATAGTTCTTGCTAGTCATCTTCCTCTATCATGATCATGACTTCTTGACTTTCTTTAATTTTAAAGCTTATAGGAGGGTTAGCGCTAGTTCTAGCCTAGTTTGCACTATTATTATGATGGGATTTACATGAAGGTTTGTCATTTCTTTAGCTAATTTAGCTAATGCACCATCCTTGACATTATCTCGATGCAACACCCTTATGATGGTTACTTTAGTGATTCATTTTTAAAGCTCCATGACATTCTTATGGTAAAGCACTAATTCTAGCTTACACATCTTAAAAGTCTTAATTATTTATTAGATTATAAGTTGGGAACCTCCATAAATACAAAGCTTCTTAATTTTCATATTAACTGCTAGCTTTAGTTATGTAATTTATGCTTTGTAATTGGCCCTATTGTTAGTTTGAGGCTCATTAAGATTATAAGAATATAACATTATACCCCCTTGCAGTGTTATGAATATCAGACCAAATCCAAATTGTACTATAAGTAAGCTAGGTAGTTTAGCTTACTTTAAAGGTAAAGCTCCATCAAAATAAAGCTCCCATCCTAATGGTTGTTGAGCTTTTTCAACTTCAAAAATTTGTTCACCAAGCAACTCATCATTAAGTGGAGAGTCTATCATTAAGGGATGACAGGTTAAGAAGTCAACCAAGGCTTTCTCTTTTATAGCTTTTTGTGGGACATATGTTATGTCAAGTTGTAGAAATAGGACAGTCCATTTAGCTAAGTGACCTTTTAAGGTGGGCCTCATCATCAAAAATTTGATTGGGTCAATTTTGAAAATTATTGTTATCTTATGGGAAAACATATAATGATGTAGTCTTTGAGTAGTATATATTAATGCTAAACATTACTTTTTAATAGGATAATACTTTATTTCAACTCCTATTAGACCTTGACTTATATAATATATGTTATTTTCCTTTTTTCTTCATTTTTGGTGCTAGCAGAGCTCCTAGTAATTCTCTAGGGCTACTATACATAGTATCAATGGTTTCCTCAAAATTGGTGCTGCTAAGATTAGGTCATGCAATAAATACTACTTTGTATTATCAAATACTTCTTGATAAGCATCATTCCATATAAAAGGTGCATATTTTTTTATTAATTGAGCAAAAGGCTAGCATCTACCTGAAAGATTAGAAATAAATATTTTAATATAAGATAGTTTATTTTATAGGGAATGCAATTATTTCCAAGTCATAGGTAGTGGCATTTCCATTATTGCTTTTATTTTAGAGGGATTGATTTTAATCCTTCTATGGCATATAATAAAGCCAAGAAATTTTTCAGCGGTCACACCAAAAGTGCATTTACATGATTCATTTTTAGTTAGAAACTCTAAATCCTATCAAATACAATCTTTAGATCACTTATATGCTCAATTTTTGTTTTGCTTTTAATGACCAAATCATCAACATAACACTCTACAAACATATGTCTGAGATCATTGAAGATGCGGGTCATTGCCCTCTAGTAAATGGAACCCACATTTTTCAAGCTAAATGGCATTACTTTGTAGCAATATATGCTGATTAGCATGTGGGAGGATGTACACTTCTCATCTTCTTGAGCCATTTTAATTTAATTATTTCCCAATGATCCATCCATGAAGGAGAACATATCATAGTTGGATGTATTATCGACCATGGGTTTTACGTTGGGTAATGAGAAATCATCTTTTTGGCATGCTTTATTGAAGTCTCAATAATTTTTCTTCCTAGAGGAACCCTGCTTTGATGAGCTTTTTGGTTTTGGCAATTACTTATTCTTCAGTTTCTAATCACATTTTCCTTGATTCTTGCTTTACTGGTTGTACATGAGATTTAATAGCTAGTTTATGTATAGCTATATCAAACAATAAACATGGCATTTCACTATAATTCCATGCGAAGCAGCCTTTATATTCATAAAGTAGAGCTTTTAATTTTTTTCAATTTTTTTATGTAAGGTAAGCACTAAGAAAAGTTGGCCTATGCTCTTCTTCGGTACATAGGTCAATTTCCTAGAGTTCATCGACTATGGCTTGATTGCCTTCTTTAAATTCTTTCAAGGCTTTTTTGAGGTTGATTATTAATTTGTCTTCAAATACATTTTCATTCCCTTTTGAAGTACCCCTTTATAGATTTGTGGTTTCAAAATGAAATTACTTCCTTATCGGATATAGTATAGCATGAGTTTATTGAGGAATTTGATGAGAGAATATATCCTAATCCTCATGTAGTGAATTTTCTATATATGATGGAACTTTGAACATTATCCCTTTGCTAGAGCCTTTTGAACAATAAAGCTTGTGCATTTTATTATGATAGCTCGATATTACTTTTGATTAGCCACTTTAGAGATGATGAAAAGTATTAAGAAATGATTATTGAAACATCTTCTTCCTCAAAATCAACTTCTTCAAATGGTTCTTGCATGGAATTTGAAATTCACTCTTCAACTTTATAGAAGAGGATTCCACAATCCTTGTAACCCCTTCTAGGAGGAACATATAATATTTTTAATTATTTTATTTCTTCTTTTCATGCAGTTGAGAAGGCTTTTATATGTTCTTTTTTTAACATTATTTTCATAGCTTTATTAGAAACCTCAGACTTAGAAAATCTTATTAGAGATATGTATGTTTTTTCTCAATACTTTGGCACACTACTTGTACTAGCCTCTTCTTTCTTTTGGCTAGTTAAGGCCCTCCTAGGTATCAATTTATCTTCATTCTCTGTAGTATCACTACCAAGGTGGGGAATTACCTTGGGTTGTTTTGAGGCCCTCCTAGGTATCAATTTATCTTCATTCTCTGTAGTATCACTACCAAGGTGGGGAATTACCTTGGGTTGTTTTGATTCATTAGTAACTTTACTTTTTGAATCGCCACTCTTTAACATTAGTTTGATTGGTGGAGTTTCTTTCTTTTGGGCATTAACCTTTTCAACCTTCTTAAAGATATAGTATTTGGCATCATCATAGATCTTGCTTTCATGTATCAAAAATAGATTCATGTCACAATCAATTTAATGTTGTTCACTCTTTTATTTATACTTCATGCATTGATGAAGAGTAGAGGGTACCATACCATACTCATGAATCCATTGTCTACCAAGGAGTACCTTATATGCAACTTTGTCCTTGATTACATGAAATTTAGCCTCCATATATAATTATGTAAAGCATATGGGCAAGAATATAGACCCTAAGGTTTGCTTTCCTTATTTATTGAAACTATTTAAAAATATCGTGTTGTTGTTGAGGTATCAAGCATCCAAAGTTAGTACCTTAAGTGTCTTGGCTGTCAGGTGAATGATTGAAGCACCTAGGCCAATCAACACTCCCTTTATGTGTGTAGAATTAATTTCATTTGTAATGTAGAGCGGTCATTGTGTTCAGTTGTTCTGAGTAGTAATCCTTCATCATTGAATGTAATAGTTGCTGGCTTTTGCAAGGTAAGATTTTGTTTAATCCTCTCTTCCATGAAGAATACTTCATATTACATTGGGCTTTGTAAGTCTTTTATTAAGGTCCCTCATTTTTCCTGAGATAGCATGAAAGCATTATATATACTTAATAGAGTAGGTAGCTTACATAAGTATGCCAGAACATTATAGTCTACTCCTTATTTGGTAGACTTTAGGGGTTTAACCAGTGGTGGCAGTAAAGCATCCTCATTAATTTGAATTTCCATGCCATTCTCCTTAATTTCTATTATCGAGATTGAGAATTTTTCTCCACTCCTTAATTGCACCTGTATTACTTCTTTTGTCTGGCTTTCTTCATTAGAAGATGTTTTATGCTTTGTAACTCTTTGGAGTTCCTAGAGTCTTCATGACTCTCAGAACTACTATTTGATTAAGGTCATAGCTTCTTAGAGCCTAGCTTATTTTTCCATTTGATAAACTTTTCTTTGGAAAAAAACAAAACACTTCTTCAGAATTAATTGAAGTTGTAATCATACATATCATTCGGCATGTTTTTCTTACAACTTCTTCTTTAGTCTCTTCTGTGTCAAGTTGTAAATGGTGAATATATTCCTCTAACCTAACTAGTCTTTGAAGAGCTCGCTAGGGAATCTATCATTTTTTGTGTCTTAGATTTTATTTTTTGAGTTCTCTTATTTTTTTCTTGACCTACAAGGCTTTGATGAAGAGGGCTTATCATTTTCCTTTTGCTCCTTCATTTCTAATAAAAATCTTCCCCCTTTTTTGAAGAATTATCTTGGGATCAATTTCAAGTTCAAGGACATTCTTCCACCAAACGCCCTCTATAGTTAAAAGAATATTGATCATTCTTTTAGTCTTCTTTGAAATAAAAGTTTCTTAGACACCTTCTTCTTCTGCTTATACTTATCGAGTTTTTTTCATTATCTTTATTTGTACCCTGAGTCTTGCTCGACTCAATTTTCTCATTTTTATGCTTTAATATTTGGTTGTGTCGTAACAACACTTACATTTTCCTTTTTAGGATTTACTAAGATGTTGTCTGATAAGGTAAGTTATCCATTATGATAGCTTTTCTCAACCCAATCTTTGAAAATAAAACAATCTTCAATCATGTGACTTATAAGCTTATGAAAGGGAAAATAGTTAGTATCATCAACCTTGTCTATTTAATCTGGTCAATACGACTCTACCAGTTGTAATCCCAACTTTATAGCATGTTTGAAAATCTTAGTCGTAAATTCTATCTTAACTGTTTAGTCATCTTCTCCTGGATGGTTGGTACTCAATTCTTTTCCTTTGTCAGCTTCATGGCCAGTGATGAAGTTGATGCTCCTTCATTTCGAATTTTGTCTACTATAAATGTGAATGTTGTATTGGCATCATTCCTTTTTGACTCTTGTAGCTTGGGATGTTTTCCTCTTTCTCTAGAGTTATTATTATAGCCAAGATTAAGCTATTTTTCTTTGGAAAACTTTTCAAACTTGGCTACACAATCTAATAATTCTTAAAATGTATTGAATGTGTCCATGGCAAGGTATGGCTATTTGATCATCAATATTTCCCATGAGAAGTACCTCTGCATGCTTTTCTATGAGCTGCTGATTACATCTCATTGTTAGGTTCCTTCATCTGGTAATATATTTAGTGACACTATCATCCTTTCACCTTTTTTTCATGGTGAGATCTATAATTATTACTTTAGTGACACTCCTTGGAGGTATCCACTATGTTGCTATTACTATAAGGTTAAGTTGACTAAATAAATCCTTCATCAATTTCTCATTTCATTAAACTATTTTCTTAGTGTCTCCTTTGGAGTTAGGAACCCATCTATTGTTATAGCCTTGCTACAATATTCATGAGTTCTTCAATCATTTCCACTTCTACTTGAACCTCACCTTTAGGTTCTTGGTGACTTGGGTTTCTTTATTGATCCTTCTCACTTTACTGTTAGGACACTACACCTTTATTTCTTAGGCGAGTATCAACCATGCAAACAATCTTGACCTCCATGTGATCAGCCTCCTCATTATCATGGAGATCTAAAATTTACAGTTCTTCATTGGTTGGGAGATCTTCATCTTCCCAAAAAAAGTTGATTATCCATGTTATCATCCATTGGCCAGTTCTTTTCAGACTGACACTTCCAACTGATGATAGAAGATTCAACTTCTTCATTTTATGGGGGAGCAAATTCATGTTGAGCTCTCTCATCTTTGACATATTTTGATCGTTTGGTCCTCCATATTAGTTGGGACCTCCTAATGATGGATCTCTAAGAATGAGTCCTAGATGTCACACCTTAGTGCTCACCGACTAGGTTAGAATGGCTTAGGTGATTTGATTTTCTTTGATATTACTATCGGGACCTTCTGACAATTGCCCATCTATTTGTTTTTGATTGGATGACTTGTTGTCAGTGCTCACCGATCATCCAATTTTTTTGTCTTAATTTTTGCTCAAGATGGACAAGACGATACTTCTTAATATTTTCACTTCTTTTGAAGTAGAAATTTATTTGTTTGGTGACATGGCTCACCAAGTTTTTGATCCTTCATTGAAGACCTCTATTCTTGATAGCTTTTAGGACCTTGTAGATTTGGAGAGAAATAGTTTCCCTTCATTGTGACTAATTCTGAGGCATGGGACATGCAGGCTTGTCCCAAAAAAATTTCTTTATAACTACCATAGAATTATTTATTTTGACCCATTTCAATATGTCATAGTAATTACCTATAGGTATGCTGGCCTCTACCTATGGGTTAGATTACTACTCAATATGAATGGGTAGTTTGACAGCTCTACGGGAGGCATTGTATTTCCTGAGATCTCTTCTAAACCTCTTAATGCCCAAAGAAAATGATTTGTGGTTGTTTTTTCCACTTAAAGCTAGGATAGTAGTTTTTGTTGGGCTCTGTTCCTTAGACATGATGCTAAGTGGGTCAACTATAAAAGATTTTAATTTGGGATTGGTAGTCATTTACCCTTAGCATTTGGGGCTGTCTTTGATAACCTATCAAAGCCAAATATTCTTTTTGAGGTTGTGTCAGGCATGGGTTCATTCACGATTGACCTATTTCTTTCACTGTACACCTTAAGTATGAATTTATTCACTATTTCAGCTAGTAAAAACTGGACAGCCTCAAAAGTTATTTTGAGCTAGATAGTGGCTCTAGTGGAACTAGTGTTAATTATAGCTTGGGGGAATCTAATAATGGACCCCTCTCCTAATAGGATAATCATCATATTGGTTGAGTTCGTCATAGATGATTTCAAACTTGAGTGCAAATTTAAAGTTTGGTTCTACTAGAATAAAAAAATCTAAGGAATACAACCCAAGATATTCCTAAGACACCATTTATTTTTAATTTTTCAACTAGATATGGGGAGAAGCAATCCCCAGTGAAGTCATAAGAAATCTGATCTCTAAAAAAATACATTTTTAAGGATGTGCTCTATCATCTTTGTGGGATGGGCTTGGAGAATGTTTTTTTCATGAGTCAAGTTGATATATATTCCACCAAATTTCCCCTGATATTTATGTTAAGGTTTATTTAGATCTGGATTCTACTTCTTATGGATGCAAGCCTCCGTAGTTAATTACCCATTTTACAATAGTAAGAGAGCTCTCTCGATTAAGGTTGGAAATAATCATATCTATCTGATATGTAGTTGGTTTCTTAGAGGTATAGTGTGGTTTAGATGACTATTTTAGAGAATGCTACAACATCAAAATATAGTTCCCAAATAACATAATTTTCATCCTTTAAATTCATGATTTTCCCATGAGGGAGATCATCATTTGAAGGAGAACCCTAAAGGAGAGAATGTGTTACTAAGAAATTAACAACAACTTGACCTTTTACAGCACGAAGAGGGACAAATGTAATTTCAAATTGTAACAAGATCATCGACCAACATGTTAGATGTCTAGACAATGTCGAGAAGGTCATAAGGTATTGCAAAGGATTTACTCTTGAAATTAAATTTATTTTATGAGACAACATGTAATGCCTTGGTTTTTGGGCTATAAAAACTAAAGCTAAATAATGTTATGCAATGGCTGATAATTCATTTCTACTGGTATAAGTCTACAGCTTAAATAATAAAGGCCATTTACTTTGCCTTCCTTATTAACTTGAGCTAATAAAGCTCCAAAAGATTCATTTAAAGCTACAGTATATAAAATTTAAAATTATTTTGAACTCTCAAATACAGTTTAACATTTTTCATTCTAAATAAATTTAGAATTTTTCTTTGTTAATGATGCAAATGGTTGGCATCTTCTAGATAAGTTTGGTATAAATCTACTTAGATATGCAAGCTTATCCAATGGTGATCTTAACTGCATGAGACTTCTAGGTGGTGGCATTTTTATGATAGCTTTAATTTTCTTAGGATCAATTTTTATTCCATAATGTCTCACTACAAATCCTAAAAATTTAATTAACGTTACTACAAAGGCACCCTTCAAAGGATTCCTTTTTAAGTTATAATTGTGCAACTGTTCAAAAATAATCTAAAGTTCTTTGATTGCTAAAAAGAAAACATATTTAAGGATACACTTCGCCATCTTTGTGGGATGGTCTAGGAGTATATTTTTTATGAGTTAGATTGATAGGTATTCAATCAGATTTCCCTTAACATTTATGTTAAGTTTTATTTAGATTTGGGTTATAATTCCTATAGATGCAAACCTCAATAGTTAATTACCCCTCTTATCACAATAAGAGAGAACTCTCGATTAAGGTTGGAAATAAATATATCTATCTGATATGTAATTTGTGTCTTAGATGTATAGCGTGGTTCAGATGACCATCTAAAAGGAAATAGGAGTGTAATCTTGATCAAGATCCCATGGTTTCATCATCCCGAGATTATATTATTCCAACCTACCATCATTAGAGGGACATAGCTATAATATTTAGAGAATATAATTAGCAGCCATTACCTCATTTTAGGTATCTCAAGTAGACTTAGAATTATAAGTATAAGTGGTGCAAGAGTGTTCATATGATGAACAAATTATAAGGTGTTCGTATGGAGAATGTGTATATGTTCACATGCTTAACTAATATGAAGTTGAGCTTAAATTTCTTTGGAATGTTAAATTCGGGTCATCCACATGGCAAACAGATGTATATTTTTTTGTATGGAGAACAATTTATGCGTGTCCATGTGACGAATGAACAGATGTTCACATGGTTAATGTATAAAAGTTTGGGCTTTACATCCCAAAATTAGGTATGTCCACATGGTGGATAGATAGGGATTTGTTCACATGGAGAACAAGTTATATGGTGTTTGTGTGATGAATTAACAGGTGTTCACTTGGTTAATAAATAAGAGACTGGGCTTACATCCCTTTGAAATGCTATAATTGTATGGATGTTTGCATGATAAATAATTAGGAAAACTAGACATACATCTTTTTCAATTACCATATAGATGAATTATCCATATGTTGGATAGACATAGTGGTGTTTTCATAGCAAATGAATAAAATTTGAATTTTATTAAAAGTACATAAAATTCTCATTTAAGGGACTAGTGCCTTGCACTAGGATTCAGTGCCATGATGTTGTGAGCCCATTGCTTATGTGGCATGACACGAAAAAAGATAACTTGTAGGCTCAGTGCCTCAGTTCTACGTATAGAGCATTGTAGCACCAACATTATTGGTCCTTTAACCATTTGAATAGCATTGTGAGGCCATCTTGTAGCATCGCAGTGCTGGTCAAGATTCCTGACAAACATGTAGTGGGTTTTAAAGGAAAATGATAGTCTCATTTTACTGAGCATCGCGGTGTAGGGTCAGATCACTATGGCACTATGCTCCTTTCATGCACGTTAGTTATAAAATTTTTTATAATTAAATCTATCTTTTTGACCGCACAATAATTGACAGGACAGGCTAACCAGTGCCTCGATGTTGCATGTGGGCACCACAGCACTAAGGTCATGTTTTGCAATCTGATAGGCTAGCACCTCGGCACTGAGTCTGGGTGCTGTGGCATTGAGGCCAGATTTATTATTAAAGGCCAAGGTTGTTAAGGATTTTCATTCAGCGATGCCTTCTCCTAAGGATTTTTTTTCTATTCTAGCATTTTTTGCTTTCAAAATTCTAATATTAATCATGCCTCTTAGAAGAGCTGTGGGTAAGAAGAGCACATACAACAATTCCAACCGCTTCGTCAGCATTAATGATGAAGAGCAGTATCAAGATTCTCTCCTTCATAAGCACCTGACTCAAAAAAAGGGGTTTCCATAATCCCAATGGCAGCATGGAGGGGATAATCATAAAGCAAAGGTGGCTTAAGCTAGCCTATGACAACAACTCGTGCATTGTCCCAGTGGTGTGTGAATTTTTTTGCAAATGCACAAAATAACCAAGATAGCAAAACATACATCAAGGGAAAGCTAGTAAGTTATGACAGTAGTGCTATAAACGCATATTATAATCTTTGTAATATTGAGTATGATCATTATCTCTCCTACTACAATGATTATCCTGATTTTGATGAGATCAATCTTTTTATTTCTAGCATAAATAAAAGTGTGCATTGGAAATGATGAAAGAAAAGGATTATCAATTTTTCTATCATGGGTATGATAATTGCTTCTAAGGCTTGGCACTATTTTATTTCTTCCAAGATTGTGCCCTCTAGTAACATTGGTTAGGTTACCAAAGATATGGCTTTTAAAAAAAAATTTATTTAGAGGAGGTTCTCGATCGATGTTGAGAAGGTTATTTTTAATTTTATTTGTAATATATTGAAGGGGAGCACTACTATCAGGTATGATGACCTTTCTCTTATTTATGATTTGTGTGTCACATTGAATGCAGTATGGGGCCTTGATAGGGAGAAACTATTTTATAAGGTGCCTCTAACGAAGAGGGTGATTGGGGGATTCTGAAATAAATTTGAAGTAGGTGAGAGTTTATGTCCTCCTTGATCTATATCTTAAACTCCTAAGTCCCTAGCTGAGCAAGTTTAAGAGATTAGTAGCCAGGTCACGGACTTGTGAAAGAGGGTTGATAGGATTAGTAGTAGGTAGGAGATGTTGGAACACAAATTTGACCATCATATGGGTCAATAGTAGAAGCAATTCTCTTGCATGGCCTAGTTTAACACAACACATATGTGATTACCCCACTGGTATTAAGTAGGGAGGAGGAGGAAGAGGAGGAAGAGGAGGGTGACAACAAATACGATTACTAGTTTCCCTTTATTTGTATTTTTCTCCTTATTTTTTTTATTTTATGATTGTAATATTTGACTTTTGCAATAAAAATTTCCCTTTTTTTATAAATATGTGTTGTGCTTATGTATTATTGTGGCTATTGATGCTTCAAAATAAAAGGATAAAAAATAAAAAATAAAAATTTTTAACACTTATAGAAAAAAGTCATATCACTGTACAGTGATGCTGTGTTGATATGCCAGGGCCTTGGGCTGGACGTAGAATGAAGAACCCAAGAGGTGGGTGCCACGACACTGTGCCTGTGGAGCAGTGGAATATTATCTCCTCCCCAGTAGAAAAAATTTTTAAGTCCTTTTTCCCATACAACAAGGTGACATAGTGCTACGGCACTGTTCCTACAGTACCTTGGTGTTATCTATACAGCGCCATTTATTTCTTTTTTTTATCAAAAATGTTCTAAGTCATATTCCAAGTTACATGTGGCTATGGCACTATGGTGCTATCGTGTTATTTTAATTATATTAGGACATGGTGTCGCATCGCTGATCATTAATGTAAACAATCATATAAAATGACTTTTCTTTACTTTTGATACTAGATCATCGTTGTAACAGTCAACTTGGTTATGACTCAAATCATTGAATCTTCTAATCATTGTCCTTTCATAAGTATCCCTGGTATTTTTGAGATAAAATGGCATGATCATGTTATAAAATATTCTAATAGGGGTTCTAAATTTTGTATGTCTCTTATCTATAAAGCCCATTTTTATTTGGTTATACCTGGATGGCCCATCCATAAATGAAAATTTTTCATGCGATAAGACTATATTCACCATAAGTTTCAATATCGATAGTGGGAACTTATCTTTGGGGCAAGCCTTATTGAAATCTCTAAAATCTAAGCATCTGCGTATTTGGACATTCTTTTTCTTCACTAGAATAATACTTGCTAACCAAGAAGGATACTTTTATTCTCATATGAAACTGACTTATATTAGAAACTTAGGACACTATACCTATAAACTTAGTGACCTAGTGCATACTCCTTGGGTTTGATCTAACCTAATGGGTTTAAGTAGAATCAACTCAAATCCCAAACATAAACTAAATCAATACATACACCACTTGAAATCTAAATTTAATTAGGCTCAAATTAAGGTGTAATTTAGAAA
The DNA here is from genome assembly GCA_021442155.1 of Cymbidium sinense. Lineage (NCBI taxonomy): Eukaryota > Viridiplantae > Streptophyta > Magnoliopsida > Asparagales > Orchidaceae > Cymbidium > Cymbidium sinense. Next base: position 30,584,320 of record CM038222.1, read on the forward strand.
ATTAAGCTAAAAGTCACATAAACTCAAGAAATTCAAATTCAATCAAATTAAATGAAAGTATGAAACCATGACATGAAAATGAATGAAATCAAATCCAAATTAAGGTAAAATAGCGGTCAACCCTTTTGGCAAAGGGTTTGACTTATGTGGGTCCCACCAAGTCAAGGGTCAACCGATAAAAATTTGACCAAATGAAATCATTCTAAATATTTCAAATGATAGAATAAATAAGTATTAAAAATGAATCTAAAGACTACATGGGTTAAATTTACTTAGGCCTTAAATGTGTTAATTAGACAACTTGGTGTAAATGTGCCTAAATGAGCCTTATTGGGTTCAAACCTAAAACAAATTAAAAATCAACTTAATTTGATTGCCCAAAATCATTTTAAAATGATCATTAAACATAATCCAATCATCATTGGGTCCAATTTGACCAATTTTGTTATTTGATCCAAATGAACCCAAACTTAACCCATTAAGCCCAATTTGGGTCAAATTATAGTGTCAAAATTGAAATCAACTTGAAATTAAATGAAATTAATCACTCCAAATCATCTCAAATATGTAATTAAATATGATTGGAGTCCAATCATGATTTAATTAAGTCAAAATTGGTCACTTGACTCAATCAAATTCAACTTAGCCCATTTAAATCAAAATGGGTCAAGTTGACTTAAAATCTAATTAAACTCTCTTGTGATATAGACTAATTGAATTCTCAATTATCCCATGGACAATCAATAATGATTTAAACCCAAACTACAACCAATATAATGAATAAATTAATTCAATTCAATTTGATCAAAGTAAATCCAAAATGTCATGAAATCAAACATTTAAATTAAAATCCAATCTAAATAACTAACCCAAAGCTTGTTCCACTTTAGATGACTTGACTTGGGTAACAAATTGACCATTTGAAGATAGCTATATGAAGAGGAATCATAATGGATGATATGGAAACTATGTATGAAGAGGAATCATAATGGATGTTAAGGAAACTATGTAAAGGGAGAAGAAATCAATGCAATGAACTAAAATCCAACTTCTCTTCCTCCATACCTCATCCAACTCTTGGCCTTAACTAATTGGATTCATTCCAACTAATTAACTTCCTTTTAGAGGAAATTCTTAAAGGAATCAAAGAAATAATGTGGCTATCACCATGGCAAGCAACTTAGAGCATTTCCCATGAGATAGCTCTTCACCAAGGAGAGAAAGGGGAGGAAAAGGCTTCTTCCCCTCATGACAATCATCCAAACACACTCACAAAGTCAAGAGAGACCAAACCAACCTTTTGGTTGAGCCTCTTATCACAGGTGGTTGGATTTTGGCCACCTTAAGGCTTGCATACAAGGCTCTCAGCCATGTAGGGAGAGAGGGGAAAGAATGTTCTTTCCTCTCAATATTTCTATCCCAACACATTCAAGAGGCAAAGAGAAGGAGAAACGAAGCATTTCCCATACCTCTCTCCACCAGCAAGTCAGAATTCGGCCAAAGCTGGTGGCTAATACTTTGGCCAAGGATCCAAATGTAAGAACATGATTTCTCCCCCAAAATTGAACTCCTTACATGTTCTAGAGATAGAGACAAACTCAATCAAACCTTCTCCCAATCCCTTCATCACCAGCAAGTCAAAAAACACCAAGGCCGATGGGAAACGACCAAGCATTGGTCACCGCGATGATCCATGGGGAGGAAACATGTGAAACATCTCCCATATGCTCACCACATCCTCACAAAAGTGCTCAAAGCACAGCCATTGTCGGGGATCGCCGTCGATGAGGTATGGACCTAAACTGACCCTTTTAGCAATTTATTTTGATCCTTTGTGAAGAAAATTTGATTTTTAAGGAGATCAAATAGTATGGATAGATTGAAAATCAATCCTTGATCATTTTACAATCAAAATCACGTTGGAATTTCCCATGGATTGCTAAAAATCCATCAGAATTGATGAACGACATCCGTTTCTCACCAGCGAGAACAGGTGAACAATCTCGAGCATATGTTCCTTCTAACAAGAACTGACGACTGAGATCTAGTCAGACGATCTGATTTAATCCCTATAGGAAACATGGGTGAGATCGTGACCATTTGATTTTCAATCTGACGTTCGAGGATCGTTCCACAGTCTTCGCCACTTCTGATGTTAGATCCATGTGGCCCAATGGTGCCACACTACATATCAATGGAGCCACATCGGCACCACACCAGTGTCACCTGTTAAAATGGAAAATCTCAATTTTTCTTAATTAAAAAATGGTAAAAAAACAACAAAAATATCAAAAATCATATAAAATAAAATACAAATCTAAAAATTATAAACAAGGGATTTATGGATTCATCTCAATGAAAGGAATCAATTAAACCCAAAATCACCAATTAATTTTAGATAATTTTGAGTTAATTTATGTTTAGAAAAATAATCAAACTCAAATTAATAACAACCATTAATCCAATCAATTTGAAACTTTGGGGAACTGAAATTAAGGTTAAAATACACCTTATAAAAGCATTTCATGATTTATTGCAAAGTAAATCAAAAGAGATTCAATCTCCAATCTCAAACCATAATTTTAAAGAAATGAATTAATTTCTAATTAAGGAAATCATGGAGAATTATGAAATTATCTTAAACCATAATAATAAACCCTAATAACTTAATCACATCATTACAACTTACTAAAACTAAATAAATCATAAAATGACCTAATTTGGCATTTGATTGAATTTATTAATCCAATTAATCAACCTAAACTTAGGAAAATCATAATAAATCAATAAAAAGTTTAAAATTTTTAAATGAACCCTCTATGGATGCTTCCCTTAGAGAAGAATCAAAGAAAAATAAAACTCCAAAATAATTCTATCTAAATTAAGCTTAATTTAAGTTTTAATTAAATAATTAAAACCTTAATTAAATGCTAATTATATATCTTATTAAAATGAAACTTTAGGAAAATCAAATTGGCAAGGAACCCCACTTTCCATAGAAAGTTTAAGGCTAATTTCCCTCTAGATTGGACGTTGTCAAATTTCCAATCACTAGGTTGATTTATATAAAATAATAAATCAAAAAATTGCAACTAAATATAAAAAATCATAAATTAATTTTTGAAACATCTACATCAACATCAAAATACCTAAGGACAATTTTCCAACATTCAAAATCAAAGAATTTGGTTAATTACAAACTTAGGGTTTAATGAAAGCCATTAAAAATGTAAAATCTAATTAAACCTTAAAGTAAAAAACCCATTAAATTCATGATCAAGCAATTATAGAAATCTAAATCCATAATCAATGCAAACTGAGATTAGATTAACACATTGACCTAAATGTATTAGATTAACATAATTCAAATTCAATAAGCACAAATTATATAGACATAATCATTAATAAAACAAACATTAAACCAATTCAAATCAAATAAGTCAAATCAAAATGAAAATTAAATCAAAGTTAATTACAATAACATAACTAATGTAATAAATAAACCTAATTAATCTAAGTTAAATGAATAAGACAAATCAAATCAATGAAATGAATATAATTAAATGAATTAAACAAAATCAAATTATAAAACTCAAACTATAATGACAAATGAATAAAATTTAAAGTGAAAAATAATTCAAATTAAATTATAACAGCATAAACAATAATTGAGCTTAATTAAAAGAAACATACTAATTTAAAATGTAATCAATCAAATACAATAAAAAACAAATAGATAAAGAGAATAATTCAAAGTAATAATTATGGCATTCATTGAATTATAATTAAATAAAATCATCTAAATAATTTTTAATAAAATATTAATTAAGATACTTAGGATCTTAATTAGACCTTTAGAATGAAGATTTCATTCTATTAAGACTTAGGATATTGAATAGAATGGGTTCCACCTAAAATGGAACTTATTGTATTCTTCATTTTTGAAAACTTAATTTCATCTTAACATAAAATGCACCCAAAATAAAAAAATGTAATTATAAATCATTAAATCACTTAAATTGAAATCACCCATGGTAAATTAAAGCAATTTGAAACTAAAAGAAGTTAAAAGAATAAAAATAAAAATAGCTTTTATAATTAGCAATATATGGAATATAGTCTGGACACTCGAGGTTATAGGGCTACTTGTCTGAAAAAGATTTTGATACCTCAAATCTCTAGTATAAGAATGACATGTACTTATGATACAAAGTTATGAAAATTTAAAAGTTTAAAAAATTAAATTAAATTAAAAAAATTGGAAACTTAAATTAGAACATGAATCTAAAAAAGGCACAGCAAAGTCTTACCACACAAGGTCGATCTATGATAATCTGTGATATTCTGTGGTGTGATGTGATGTATTTTTCTTTTTTTGTGGTGTACTATTTTAAAGTACATGTTTAGGATTATTTGTCTATTATACTGGATGGTATGACATTCTTTTTAGAACTAATACTGTCTTCTGCACGAGGTTGTGCAAAAAAGGATTACCATCATAAATAAATATATAAATGTTGTTTGCTTGTAGGTGCTGAATAAGTCCCTTATCATTGCCCAATAGGATAGGTGGGCTTGGCAAGCAACTAAGGCTATACTTGTATGTTTGTAAAAATATAACTATTGATGTGTTGTTTCCATTTTCCATATATTTATTTTACAAGGCTCAGAATTTATTTTTGAATTTTAAAATATAATTTGAGCTAAGAATGAAGTTAACATCTATGAGATTAGGAATATCAGGAGCTGGCCTTATCAGCATATAGGTGAAGAGGTCCCCTGTGAAGCCCAATGGAGGTCCCTGAAGAAGGAGACGATCCTGCGAAGAAGACCCCCATAGAACTAAATTTGTAGTTCTAGGCCGAGCTATATAAGGGCAGAGCATGGCCACACATTTTGTCTTTCTTTTAGGTTATACAGTGGTACCCGACTACATTGGCCTATTCTTAAATTTAAATTAGCTTAGTTTACTTTGGGTGCATAATAGAATCAACCTACTTTTTTAGGTTTCTTTATGTGTTGTGCTTTTCGTGATGAATGCGTGGATGATTAGGCTCTTAAGAAAACTAAAATTTCTACCCAATATAAACATAATTAACTTAAACAAAAATAAAGAAACTCAAAACTTCACATTTGCTAAAGCCCTTAGATAACATAAAATTAACTAGAAATAATGAGCTTTTGTGAATCATGCTAACATATTATTCTAACTTTATGAATTAGGCACTTCACCTATTTCACATAAGGGGAATCTAACCTTTGAGGATGACCACCTTCTTAGGGAAGTCTTCCTTCTCTTCTTGATTTGACCCATGACCACTTCTAATTGCATGCCAATTAGACATAAAATGCATACTCTAAGATCTTAAATGAATCATGAGTCAAAATAATTAAAAGCTAGAAAATGTGCATTAGTTAAGTGCCTATCATATCCTACATGATCTTAGGGATTTGGGAGTGAGTCTAGGTTCTTAGATTCCTTCCTAAAATACAACAACCCAACCATCTTGCATACATGAGACTTGGCATCATGGAATTAAAATGTGCTTAGGTGGTGCTAGTTGGAAGCCTTTCCAGGCAGGTTATAAGTCTAGATGAGTCAAGGATAAGATTTCTTTTATAAGTAAGAGAAAGGATCGATAATTCTGAAAAGTGGAACTAGGTCGAGCATCTGACTTGTGTGAGAAGCAGTTATAAATTTAGGATCTGAATCATTCTATTGAAGTAAGCATTCAACCCTAGGAATTTATAAGTTTTGTGCTATTAAAATCTAAGTCTTAGATTCCTTATAAAATGTCAACTTGAAATTCTATTTAAATTCCAATATTTAAAGCCCAATGATAGGATAGTTGAAATGTCTACTTGGAATTCTAGTATCAACAGACATTTCCAACTTAATCCCGATTGGCTTTTTAAAAAAAGTCTTTCCACTTTACAGTGTACCCAATTAAAATTCTAAACTATCATTTCTTTTGGAAACCATCTTAGAAATCCATAGAAATAGTAGCTTATTTTCTTAATCAAGAGTATTCTTAGGAAGAGATCTTTTGTTTCAAAGATGTAAATAAGCATAAGGGCTTGCCCTTATTGGGAACCATGAACCTAGTTTAAAATAAATCCTATTCTACTTCTCATGTAGTTCAAGGGAAACTCTCTAGTATATTAAAGACCCATTAGCCTTAGTAGTCTTTTATTAAATGATCAAATCCATTATATGATAATATATTTATCTTTTGAGATAATATGTTTACTCTTTAATTACACATTTGATCATCCAAATAAGAAATTCTAAAAAATTTTATGGTATCATAAAATTTCCCCGCAAAAATATTTTCTAGCGACTCCACTAGGACATGGTTTTGCTCTCCATCTTTAGAAATTAGCTACTATATTTATATATCAGTAGTGTACTTGTTCCACTGATGAGTTATGATTGATTTTCTTTTCATTGAATGCCTCTCTATTTCATTCTTGGTTGAGCTTATCCAACCTCCTGAACTGAGTTTCTAGAACTCTTCATTTGTCACAGTTAAATGATTGGGCTCTAGATCCAACCCCCTTTAAAAAGAAACAAATGAAAATAAAGTCAGTTTTGTTAGACCTAAGTTTGGTCAAAATTGATTTGATATCATTCCAACATGGAAAAGAAATATTATACTTAAAAATTCTAAAAATTATTTTAACTTTAAATAAAAAATATGTAAATCTCAAAGTTAAATCTATCCTTGATTTTACTTTGGCTTTATACTAAAGCTAAAGAGAGTCAAGATACGGTCCTTAAATTGATACCCTTTGTTCTAATACATTCAAAGGTAGTAAACACCTAAGGATGTATATTGTGATGAAGGAGTTCTGTCAAATTTTAAGAAAATCCAAGAAACCAAAGGAAGTGGGCATGGTCTTACATATTTCCCCTTACCACCATGATTGAAGCTTGAATTACATTCCTAAAAAGAGTTAATTTAAAATAAAATTATAAAAGAGGGATAAAAATGAAAAATGATTCCAAAAGAATGCCTTATTGACCTTAAGGAGAGGTCAATTAAGGAATTAAATGTGGGCTTTTTGCCCTCATAAAAGCCAATTTTCATAAATATGATTTAGCTTTAATCTCAATCATTTTACGATTCATCTCCATTCGCCCACTAGAATTTTGGAAAATTAGTTATTTGAGCTGATTGGTCAATTCTAGATAGTGACTTGGAGGTAAATCTCCTTTAGAACATCTAGAAACTTCGAATCATTAAGAGTTGAGGAGAGAGTCAATAGAAGAAAAGGAACATATATTGTAAACAACAATGACATGATAAAATCTCACTTGTACTTTTATTCAATAAATGAAAAGAGATGGCAGTGCAAGAGAATTCTAATCCTTGTGAAAAAGTTGAAATGAATGAAATTTAAACCTTATAAATTTAAATCAACTTCCTTAGTGGGATTCTTTTCCCATTCAATTGATATTTCATAGATGGCCTTAATTAATTTCATGGACAAATCCTAAAAATGAAAATTAATAAAAATTTGAATTCTTCTAAAAAATTATGACCTTAAGATTGGGTCCTAATAATGAATTTTCTATCTCTCAAAGTAAAAAATATGAAAATTATATCTCTATTAGATTGATAGATGAATCACTTGGGGATTTGTTAGACCTAATTAATAAAATAGCCTTAGTTTTCATGACTCTGAAACTAAGGCACTACATTCTTTCACACAAAATAAATTTGATTTCAAGGGTGAATCCATTGTAATATCTTATGACCTCTAAAACATTGTTTGGGCATTTAGCATGTTGGTGAATGATTTTATTATAATTTAAAATTTTTATTTATTTTTCTTCATACTATAAAAGGTCACGTTGTAGTAGACTTCTTAGCAGCACATCCTTTACTCAAGAGTTTTCCTTTAAATGATGATCTTCTAGATGAATATATCATGACATTAGAAGGTGAATGTAATGCCACTTGGGTATTCAATTTTAATGATATAGCTTCATCAAAAATAAATAAAGAATTAAATTCTTTAATTTCAAGGAAGGCAGGGATTTGATTGACTTTCATAACTCGAGACGAAGGAATGATAAGGTACTCTTATCATTTATTTGAGCCTTTGCCTCTTGACCCTTTGAAGTTGGGGTACAAACATGATAAGGTCTATTGACCTATTGAAGATAGAATTAGACCTACCCTCCTAAAATAACATTGAAAAGAAATGGAAAATAAATCATTTTAAAAGAAAATAAAAGAAAATAATAATAATAATATATTCACTTCAAAATTTCAAATATGGTGTTTTTGCCCATCTTAGAGAAGTTGCTTACAAAAATCAAGCATCATAATGCTCTATAAAAAATAAAGGAAAATAAAATGACCATTAATTAAGACAACATAATTCTATAATTTGCATTCTTTAATTATAAGCGACTTCTAAAGTGGAATTCCACTATAAAGAAGTTCTAGGATTTTCTTCTATGATGAATATATGCTACTAAAAACTCATCAACATCTTAGTCAATGTGGAAAATTAGAAAAAGAAATCTTTAGAATGCTTGTTGATCAAGGTGCAATGATCAACATCAATTACAAATAGTTATGAAACTGAATATACATAGGCCAAACTCTAATGTAATTCTGATAAGATGGTGCTGTGTAGATTCAATCAAGTAAAAAAAGGAGTTTTCAATTCAATGAAAATTTAACCTTGAAACTCAACTTAAAAGAAGAAACTAATCTCAATCACTTTATTGATTGAAGATGAGAATTCAAACATTGAAATAGAATTTTAAGAATTCAAGAACATATTTAATGCTCTTAGATGGTCCTATCCTGCCCAAATAAAAAAATAAAATGAAATGAAAGAAAAAGAGGAAAATTAATAATTATTATGAAAGGATGTTTATATCCATTCTGTATTCGTGAGCATAAAGTCTTAGGGAATGTCATTTTGTCAGTCCTTAATGACCTCACTAGGTCTTGTATTCAATCAAAGAATTATAAAGTGTCATATCATGTAAAATGATCAATTAGTCAAAATAAAGAAATGAATATGTATAATGTTGTATCAAATGTTGTATTTGGACAAAGAGTCGAATACATCCCGTACCCTAGTAAATGTCGCATCTAGAAAAATATTAAATGTAATGTTTTATAAGGAATTGAAATGTCATTAAAATGTTGACAAAAAAAAGAAAGAAAGAAAATAAAATGGATGGAAGGGCTATGTCCAATAGAAAATGGATAAAGCCTAATATTTTTTAGCATGTGTGCATTTTAACTTTAAACTCCTCTACATAAAAATAAATTGGTAGGACTAGAAGTCAAGAATTGTTCCTAGCATAATAAAAAGAATCAAATGTCTGATTCTTTGTTATCATGGCCTTTGACATGTTGGGTGAGCTCACATGGCAGGTCAAAGTGATAATGGATTTCCTTTTCCAATAATCCTCATCCTTTGTATATCAAAGATTCAATTGAGTATAATTTGATTCTATTACAAGTAGCCTATAGATATGATTCATAAGCAAGTAAAGCTATGAAACACTAAAGAAATTAAAACCAAAAGTTAGCTTAAAAATTACTACTGTAGATCCATTGCAAGATGAGAATTGTTAAATAGTCAGGGTCCTGACTTGCTCTTCAAAGTAACTCTAATATAGTAAATGAATATTGCTTAGAAGTGTATGATGACATATATAGTCAAGTTCAGGATGCACTCTAAGAATTTGAAGAAAAGTTTAAATCTACAATTGACAAGCTAAGAAAAATAAATTTAAAAATAAAAGTTGGTTTACAACTAATATCAATAATCTAACTCTCTGATGAGTCAGATATTGATGACTTGATCAAGCTATCTGCAAATAATATCAATAATCTAATTCTTTGATGAGTCAGATATTGATGACTTATTCAAGAAATTTTAGAGTTTAGAGACTACTTTATCTAAAAATAAAATATTATCTAGATATAACAATTTATAAGCTCAGGCTTGATGCCATTTCAATAAACTAAGTTCCTCGATGTGTACAACTAAACTTCAAAAGAAAAGTAATGCTTAACTAAAAGCTAGTCAATGATAGCCTTAGATGAGAAAAAAATATTCTTCTTGGTCAGGTAACATCATCATAGCAAATAAAAAAAAGAGGAAAAGAAAAAGAAAATATCAAATTTTCATGTGTGACATCTTAGGACTAGGATAAATTTTTTATCTTGAAGATGGGTTCCTAATGCCCATACTCTATTCCAAAATCAAAAAGCTCTCATGCATAAGATTATCTTTATTAAGGCTATCATATTTGAATATTATCAAATCAAGATAATTTTGGAAAAAAGAAAATTGAAAGAATACGATATGACATTCAAAATCCTTACAAGAATGTTCTGTTTCATATTTGTATCATTCAGTCTCAAAATTTGGGACAATTTATCAGAGGTTCATTATCAAGATTTTTGAGGATTTCACTTTTGATTAAGTGAAGTGTTATATTGAAAATTTTGCTAAATATTGATGAAAAGAAAAAGAAAAGGAAAAAGAAACTTTATTATGATTTGAAATTAATAATATACTACATGCAGATTCCTAAAATATACCTTTGAGGTAATTTCAAGGAACTTGTAGTGGAATCTAGAAGGAAAAAAAATAAAATAAATCAATAATAATTAATTAAAACCATCTATAAAATATCATTCAATAAATCCTTTAAAGAACAATATTTCAACTTAAGAAAATTTATTTTAAAATTATCAAGAGAATCTTAATTTCTTGAACAAGTTAACCCTCTCAATTCCTTTATATATTAAAGGTAAAAGAATAAAATAAATAAATTTAAGAGAATCCAAGAGTTAGCTTACCTTGATTCTCATTCAATTTTTGAAAGCTTTAAAGGAATCTCTTGATCTTTATTAAATCTATAAGAAGGTTATATAAGCTATAGATTCATGTCAATTAAAAAAATTAAATGAAATACATATCAATTGTAGCTTGATTGATTTAAATCAATAAAAGAAAATCAAGAATGTGTCATAAAAGCTACATAATCATAGAATAAAAACAACTTCATTTGAGAAGCATAGTTTAACTTTAGTTTTTATTGCCTAGGAACTAGAAAGTCACATGCAAGCTCAAAAGGTAAAATTCTTAGGTTGCAGATAAAAAAAACCTTTGAAATATGTCCATATGATGTCTTGTCTAAAGTGGATTAGACAAATAACATGGACATATGTAACTTTGAGATAAAAAAAATAAGAAAGTGAAGAAAGAAAATTGTTGAAATTCTTTGCTTATAGAATTGGCATATTAAACATTGGGTCCAAAATGTACCCAAATCCTTCTCCAAAAATATACTTCAACTCTTTGAAACCTTCTTAACCAAACTTCTTCATGCACAAGAAGCATCAGTGAAACCAAGAAATGGAAGCTAACCTTTCCAACATCTTGCACTAGTTAGATTAATCAAGAAAGGGTTAAGTCCATGTGACTCTAGCTTATTAGTCAATAGGTTAGAAGAAAGCCCTTTTTGGCACCTTTCTTATATATACCTTAAGTTAAGAGCAAGCCCTTCATAGCACCTTCTCATGTCTTTATTGGGTTTGGAGTGAGCCTTTGTGCACCATTTCCATAGGATTGGAGCAAGCTTTTCATGTCACCATTCTTGGTTTCCAATAGATTCAGTGCAAGCCATTCATGGAACCCTTCCTATATATCTTTGGTATGGAGTAAGCCTTTGTGCACCATCTCTACAAGTTAGGTGTAAGTCCTACGAAAGGAATCCTTTCAAATGGCAAGTTTGGATAAAGTCATTAAGACCCCTTTCTTATCAAAAAGGCTACATATGTTAGGAACAAGTCATGAAGACCCCTTTCCTATTAGCCAAACTTTTGAGGATTGGATTAAGTCATGAAAACCCATTTTCTCTTCTTTAGCTATCTAAATTGGATTAAGCAATTGAAGGTCCCATCTAAATAGCTAATCATATAGGTGTAAGTCCTAGAAAAGGCATCCTTTCATGTAACAAGGTTAGGATAAAGTCATCAAGACCCCTTTCCCTATCATAAAGACTACCTATGCAGTCATTAAGACCCCTATCCTATTAGTCAAAATAAAAAATGTGAGGATTGGATTAAGTCATGAAGGCCCCTTTCCTCATCCTAAGCTATTTAGGTTGGATTAAGCCATTAAAGACCCTTTTGTAATAGCTAATTAAAATAAGATAAAGTCATCAAGACCCCTTTATTGTTAAATGGCTACTTAGGTTAGGAATACGTCATGAAGACTGCTTTCCTATTAGCCAAAATAATTGAGATTTAGGATTAAGTTATTAAGACCCCGCTTTCCTCATTATAGCTACTCAAGAAGGAATTAAGCCATTGAAGGACCCTTTTTAATATCCAATCATAAAGGAGTAAGTCCCTTAGTAGGCATCCTTATAAGGTTAAGATCAAGTCATCATGACCCCTTTCCTTTTTATGCTACCTAGGTTCGAATTAAGCCATTGAACACCCCTTTTTGTTAGTTGAACATCATTAGAATAGTATTCAACCCCTTGTGACTCATTTTCTAGTGCAAAATAAAAAAAATAATGCAAATAAGCCATTGAAGGCCCCATTCCTATGGACTACTCAGACTAGAAATTACCCCCTAATAGTCCAAATCTTCAGGTTTAGGATTAAGCTATTAAAGTCTACTATCCCCAGCTTAGCTATTTAGGTTGGAATCAAGTCTTCAAAGACCGCTTCCTAAGGTTTAATTTATGGAATTAAACCTAATTACCTTATTTAAGCTAAAAACCACATAAACCCAAGAAATTTAATCTAAATCTAAATCTAACTAAATGAAAAGTATGAAACCATGACATGAAAATGAATGAAATCATTTCCAAATTAAGGTCAAATAGTGGTCAACCCTTTTTTTGTGGGTCCCACCAAGTCAAGGGTCAACACACCAAAATTTGATGAAATGAAATCTTTCCAAATGATTCAAATGATAGAATAAATATGTATAAACATGAGTCTAAATAAATTTAAATTTATTTATGCCTTAAATAGGTTAATTAGAAAATTTGATCTAAATGGGCTTAAATGAGCCTTATTGGGTTCAAACCCAAATCAAATTCAAATTAACTCAATTTGGTTGCTCAAAATCATTTGAAAATGACCATTAAACATAATTTAATCCATACATAACCTAAACTAGGTCATTTGACCTAAATGAACCCAATTATCATTTGACCAATTTGACTGATTTGGTCATTTGACCCAATGAATTCAAACTTAACCTATTAAGCCCAATATGGGTCAAATGCGTCAAAATTGAAATCAACTTGAAATTAAATGAAATTAATCACTCTAAATCATCTTATATATGTAATTAAACATGATTGGAGTCTAAAAATAATTTAATTGAGTCAAAATTGGCCATTTGACTATATCAAATTCAACTTAACCCACTTAAATCCAAATACATCAAGTTGAATTAAAATCAAATTAAACTCTAATGTGGCATAGCTTAATTGAATTCTCAATTATCCAATGGATAATCAATAATGATTTAAATCCAAACCAACAACCAATCAAAAAAATTAATTAATTCAAATCAATTTGATTTAAGTAAAGCCAAAATGTCATGAAATCAAACATTTAAATTAAAATCCAATCAAAATGATCAACCCAATGCTTGGTCCACTTTAGATGACTTGACATTGGTAAGAAATTAACCGTTTGAAGAAAGCTATATGAAGAGGAATCATAAAGGATGATGTGGAAACTATGTAAAGGGAGAAGGAATCCATGCAATGAAGCAAAATCCAACTTCGCTTTCTTCATACCTCATCCAACGCTTGGCCTTAACTAATTAGATTCATTCAAATTAATATACTACCTCTTGGAGGAAATTTCCAAAGGAATCAAAGAGATATAGTGGTTATCATCATGGCAAGCAACTTAGAGCATATCCCATGAGATAGCTCATGACCAAGGAGAGAAAGGGGAGGAAAAAACTTTCTTCCCTCATGATAATCATCCAAACACACTCACAAGGTCAAGATATACCAAAACCTTTGGTTGAGCCTCTTACAGTCAGTGGCCAAAATTCATCGACCTAAAGGCTTGCATACATGGCTCTCCGCAATGTAGGGAGAGAAGGGAAAGAATGCTCATTCCTCACAATATTTTTATCTTGACACGTTCAAGAGGCGAAGAGAAGGAGAAATGAAGCGTTCCTTGGACCTTTTGCCACCGACAAGTTAGAATTTGGTGAAAGCCGGCCACTAAGCCTTCAGCCAAATATCCAAATGGAGCAACATGATTCCTCCCCCCAAATTGAACATCCTTACATGATCTAGGGATAGAGATAAACTCAATCAAACCTCCCCTCGATCCTTACACCACCGATGAGTCATAAAATCACCAAGGGCGATAGCAAATAGCCAAGTGTTGGTCTCCATGGCGATCCATGGGGAGGCAACATATGAAACTGCTCCCATAGCCTTGCCACATCCCCACGAAGGTGCTCAATGCATGTAGACCATCAGAGATTACAACCGATGAGGTCTGGACCTAAACCAACCCTTTTAGCAATTTTGTTTGGTCCTTCATGAAGAGAATTTGATCTCTAAGGAGATCAAATTGTATGGATTGATTGCAAATTGATCCTTGATCATTTTATAATAAAAATAACATTAAAATTCCCCTTAGATCACTAGAAATCTATCAGATTTGATGGAAGACATTTATTTCTCAATGGCAAGAATAGAGGAATGATCTCTGTCATCCATTCCTTCTATTAGGAATAGATGGTCAAGATTTAACCAGAATACCTAATTTAATCCTCTATAGGAATTCAAGTGAGATCATGACCATTCGATCGTGGATCATTCCACGATCCCGTCACTTTTGATGTGGGATCCAAGTGGCCCAACTGCACCACACCATGTGGCAATGGCATCACCTCGATGCCACCCATTAAAATGAAAAATCCAAATTTTCCTAAATTAAAAAATAGTAAAATAATAATAATAATTTCAAAAAATCATAAAAAATAAAATACAAATAAAAAATTGTAAACAAGGGCTTTATGGATTTATTCTGTAAGATAAATCCATTAAACCTAAAATCACCAAGTAATTTTTCCTAATTTTGGATTAATTTGAGTTTAAATGAAAATAATCAAACTCAAATTAATCACAAACCATTAATCTAATTAATGAGAAACTTTGGGGAACTAAAATTAAGGTTAAAATACATCTTAGGAAAACATTTCATGATTTATTGCAGAGTAAATCAAAAGATATTAAATTTTCAATTTCAATCCCTAATTTTAAAGAAATAAATTACTTTTAAATTAAGGAAATCATGGAAAATTATAAAATCACCTTAAACCATAATAACAAACTTTAATGAACTTAAACACATCATTAAAACTTACTTAAACTAAATAAATCACAAAATGACCTAAATTGACATTTAACTGAATTTATTAATCCAATTAATCAACCTTAATATAAAAAAATCATAATAAATCAATAGAAAATTAAAAAATTTCAAATGAGCCCTCCATGGATGAATCTTTCAGTGAGGAATTTAAGAAAAATAAAACCCCTAAATAATTCTTTCTAAATTAAGTTTAATTTAAATTTTAACGAAATAATTAAAATCTTAATTAAACCCTAATTATACATTTAATTAAAATGAAACTTTAGGAATGCCAAATTGGCAAGAAACCCGCTTGCCATAAAAATTTATGGCTAATTGACCTCTGGATCAGAAGTTATTGAATTTCCAACCTCTAGCTTGAATTATATGAAATAACAAATAAAAAAATTGGAACTAATTATAAAAATTTATAAATTAATTTTTAAACATCTTCATCAACATCAAAATAATTAAAGACAATTTTCTTACATTCTAATCAAAGAATTTGGTTAATTACGAAGTTAAGGTTTAAAGGAAACCATTAAAAATGCAAAATCTAATTAAATGTTAAATTAAATAATCCATTAAATTCATGATTAACCAATTATGGAAATCTTAATCCATAATCAATGCAAATTGAGATTAAATTAATACAATAACCTAAATGTATTAGGTTAACATAATTAAAATTCAATAAATAAAAATTAAATGGACATAAACATTAAACCAATTCAAATCAAATAAGTCAAATCAAAATAAAAATTAAATCAAAGTAAATTACAATAAGATAAATGTTAATGTACTAAGCAAACCTAATTAATCTATGTTAAATGAATAATACAAATAAAATAAATGAAATGAATCTAATCAAATGAATTAAACAAAATGAAATCATAAGACTCAAACTATAATAATAAATGAATTAAATTTAAAGTGAAAACCAATTCAAATTGAATAAGCTTTAATTAAACTTAATTAAAATAAACATACTAAATTAAACTATAATCAATCAAATTAAAGAAAGAACAAATGGATAAAGAGAATAATTAAAAATAATAATTAAGACATTCATTGAATTATACTTAAATCAAATTATCTAAATAAATTCAAAAAAGAATCCACATTTAAGAGTGAAGATTTCATTCCTTTAGGACTTACGATGTTGAATAGAATGTGTTCCACCCAAAATGGAACTTATCGTTTTCTTAAATCTTGAAAACTTAATTTCACCTTAACATAAAATACATCTAAAATAAAAAATAAAGAAATTGAAAATCATTAAATCACTTAAATTGAAACCACTCCTGGTAAATTAAACCAATTTGAAATTAAAAGAAGTTAAAAGAATAACAATAATATTAATTTTTATAATTAGCAACATATGGTATATAGTTTGGACACCTGAGGTCGTAGGGCTACTGGTCTGAAGGAGGTCTTGATACCACGAATCTTTGGCATAACAATGACACAAACCCATGAAGCAAAGATATGAAAATTAGAAATTCTAAAGATAAAATTAAATTAAAAAATGGAAACTTAAATTGAAACTTGAATCTAAAAAGGCCTAGCAAAGTCTTACCACAAAAACCCATTTCTTTCACACATTCGATTATTAGGTCACAGACCCTAGACTTAGGTTAAGGCGATCTATGATAATCTATAATATTCTATGATGTGAACATATATATATATATATATATATATATATATATATATATATATATATATATATATATATATATATATATATATATATATTTATTTTTATTTTTTTATTTTTTATTTTATTTATTTATTTATTTATTTTTGGTGTACTATTTTAGACTACATGTCTAGAATTATTTGCCTGCTAGATTGGATGGTAGGATGTTCTTTTTAGAATAAATACTATCTTCCACACGGGGCTATGTTAAAAGGGACTGCCATCATAAATAAATATATAATTGTTGTTTGCTTCTAGGTGCTGATAAGTCCCTTAGCATTACCCAATAAGATATGTGGTCTTAGGAAGCAATTAATGCTAAGCTCATATCTTTGTAAAAATATAACTAATGATGTGTAGTTTGGATTTTCCAGACATTTGTTTTGCAAGGCTTAGGATTTATTTTTGAATTTTAAAATGCAATTTGAACTTAGAATTAGGTTAGCATCTATGAGGTCTTGGAATAGCAGGAGATGACCCTAGCAACAAAAAGGTGAAGAGGTTCTGTGTGAAGCATAATGGGGGTCCTTGAAAAAGGAGACAATCCTAGATAGAAGACACTCATAGAACTAAACTTGTAGTTCTAGGCCAAGTTGTATAAGGGCAGAGCTCGACTATCAAATTTCTGTTTCTTCTAGAGTGTACAATGGCACCCAGCCACATTATTCTATTCTTTAATTTAAAGTGGCTTGATTTACTTTGGATGTGTAATAGAATCAAATTACTTTTCTAGGTTTTTGTCTGTGTTATGCTTTATGTGATGAATGCATAGATGATTAAGCTCTTAAGAAAATTAAATTTTCTACCCAATTTAAACTTAAATAAAAATAAAGAAACTCAAAACTTCACATTAACTAAATTCATAGAAATAACTAAAAATCAACTAAAAATAACTAGCTTTTAGGAATCATGTGAACATATTATTCTAACTTCATGAATTGAGCACTTCACCCATTGCACATAAAGGGCATTTGACCTTTTAGGATGACCACCTTCTTGGGGAAGTCTACCTTTTCTTCTTTATTTGGCCCATGACCACTTCTATTTGCATGTCATTTAGGCATAAAATGTATACCCTAAGATCTTAGATGAATCATGAGTCAAAGTATTTAAAAACTAGATAATGTGCATTAATTAAGTGCATATCATGCCCTACTTGATCTTAGAGATTAAGGAGTTAGCCTAGGTTCTTAGTTTCTTTCATAAAATAGAACAACCCAATCATCTTGCATATGTGAGACTTGGCATCATGGATTTAAAATGTGCTTAAGTGGTTTTAGCTGGAAGCCTTTCTAGACAAGTTATAAGTCCAAAAAAGTCAGGGATATATTTTATTTGACAAGTAAGAGGAAGGGCTGATAATTCTTAAATGTGGAACTAGGTTGAGCATCTGACTTATGTAAGAAGCACTTTAGACTTAGGATCTGAAGCATCCTATTAGAGTAAGTATTCAACCTTAGGCATTTTTGTAGTCTTGTGTTGTTAGAATCTAAGTCTTAGATTTCTAACAAACTATAAACCTAAAATTCTATTTAAATTTCAAAATTTAAATCCCAATGATAAAATAATTGAAATGTCTACTAGGCATCCTAGTATTTATAGATATTTCCTACATAATCCTAATTGGCATCTAAATATTAATCTTTTCACTTTGAAGTATTCCCAATTGAAATTTTGAATTATTGTTACTTTTAGAAATTAGCCTGAAAATGCATAGAAATAATAGATTATTTCTTTAATTGAGAGTATTCTTATGAAGAGATCCTTTTCCTAAGATGTAATTAACTATAGGAGCTTGCCCTTATAAGGAACCTTCAACCTAGTTTAAAATAAACTCCTTTCTACTTCCCATGTAGTTCAAGAGAAAACTCTCTAGTACATTAAAGACCCAATAGCCTTAGGAGCATTTTAATAAATGTTTGAATTCATTTTGGATAACATGTTTATCATCTAAGATAATATGTTTACTTTTTAATGATGCATTTGATCATCTAAATAAGAAATTCCTTAAATCTATGTGGTATCATAATTTTTTTCCATAAGCATTCTAAGGATGAAGAGTTCTTTCAAAAGCCAAATAAGATTAAATTAGAAATGATTTTATATACTGGGATGCCCACTAAACATTTCAACTATCCTATCATTATGCTTTATATTTTTGAAATTGAAGTTATTAAGATTCTTAATTGATATTTTATTGGAAATTTAGGACATAGATTCTAACAACACAAGACTATAGAAATGACTAGTGGTTAAAGACTTATTCCAAAAAGGATGCTTCAAAACCTAAGTCTAAAAATGCTTCTACCACAAGTCAAAAATTCAACCTAGTCTAATTTTATAAATTTGGGAATCACTAGTTCTTCTTATCACTTGAGAAAATAAATGTATCCCTAACTCTTCTAGACTTATCCCCCACCTAGAAGGATTGCAAGCTAACACCACTTAAGTGATTTTAAAACCATGATTTTAGTCTTCTGAATGCAAGATGGATGGGCTGTTACATTTAAGAAATAAGTTAAGAGCCTAAACTCACTCCCAAACCCCAAGATAATGATAGGTATGTTATGCACCTAACTAATGCAATAATTTTCATCTTTTATGTATTTTGACTCATAGTTTTATTTAAAGGCCTTGGGTATACAATTCATGCCTACAATGATATATAGTTAGAAATGGTCAAGAGTCAAATCAAAAGAGAAGGCACACTTTCCTTAAGAAGGGTTGTCATCATCATAGGTCAGATGTCTCCTTATATGTAATGGGTGAAGCAACCAATTCAAGAAAAATGAATAATATGTTATCATTTTTCACAAATGCTAATTATTTCTACTTACTTTTAAGTTGTACGTAGGGCTTCTAATTTATGTGAGGTTTTGAATTTTCTTATTTTATATTTAAATTGTTTAAGTTTAATGGGGTAGAAATTTTATTTTACTTCTTAGGAGCCTAATATTCTAGGCATTTTATCACATAAACACACCAAAGAAAGAAACCTTAAATAGCAAGAAATTTTTATTGCATGCCCAAAATAAAATAAGCCAAATTAATTAATTGAATAGTCCAATGCGGCCATGTACTGCTATAAATCTTTAAAAAGAGAAAATTGGTAGTTGAGCTTTACTCTAATATAGCCCTATTGACCTCATTTTTGGATGACGTTAATATCATTCTGAAATCAATAATTTTGATGTCCTAATCTTAAATAGAAATCTTCTAATTCAGTGCTTAGGACACTATTGTTAGTGACCTAGTGCACCACCCTCCTTGAGTTTGATCAAACCTAATAGGCTCAAGCAAACTTGACATAATTTTCAAATTTATATTTAATCAAGTCAAATCAAAATGAAATCAAATTAACACAAATGAACAAACCCAAAATTAAATCAAAGGTAAATCTAGTCAATCAATTCAGCATAGGTTTGACTTAGGTGTGTCCCACCAAGTCAAATGTCAACCCACCAAGAAATTGACCAAATTAAATAATTCCAAATGATCAAATAAACATGTTTAATCATGAATCTAATAAAATTAAATTCATTTAGGACTTAAATACTTAGTATAAATAAGCTTAAATGGGTCATATTGGGTTCAAACCCAAATTAAATTAAAATCAATTCCATTTGATTACTCTAAATCATTTGGAAATGATAATTAAACATAATCCAACCCATCATTGGGGTCTACTTTGGCCAAATTGGTCATTAGACCCAAATGAAACCCAAACTTAACCCATTAAGCCCACTTTGGATCAAATGAGTTCAAATTGAAATCCAATTGAAATTAAATAAAATCAACCACTCCAAATCATCTCACACATATGATCAAGCATGATTGGAGTTCAACCCAATCCAATTGAGTCAACTTGATCATTTGAATCCAAATAGAATCAAACTTAACTCATTTAGTTTTAAATGGATTGAAATGAAATGAAATGTAAAATTATTTTGATTTTAAATGAATTAATTAAATCAAAATTTAATCAATCATCAAGTAAAGATAATTAACTCAAAATTACAATAATTGAATTAAAACCAAATACTTTGAACCCATGTCCTTGGAATGGATTTAAAGTTACAATCTAATCCAAATAAATTTGAACTTGACTTCAAACTCACATGGACTTTGAGTTGTACAACCACATATTAGCCTAAAGGCTTTAATAATGATGCCTAAAATAAAAAGAAAATTAAACCAAAGAAAAAGAGTGGAGATCTTTGACCAAGGGAAGATTCCTTCCCATTCCATTATGAAAATCACTTGGATTTTATCCAAGTATCCTTGGACCTTTGATCACCTCTTAGGAGAATGATTCCAAGGGCAGACAAGGAGGGGATCAACCCTGAAGCCAAAAGGAATTTGGCTTCCTCTGAGGAAGAGCCAAGGAAAAACAAAGGGAATAAAGGAGCTCGGCCAAGTAAGAAAGAAAGAAAAAATGCCCTCCTTGCTATGGATTCCTCATCCAAATATGTTCATAAGGACAAGGGGGATTGAATCCACCACTTAGCTGACCTTGCTACCACCGATGGCCGAAATTCAGGCACCTAGAAGGCCAAGGAAGATGCTCTCAGCCAAGCATGGAAAGAGGGGAGGGAGGGACAATTCCCTCCCTCTTTTCATCTCAAATTTTTCACTCAGAGAGGAGATGAAGGAGGCGACCCTTTCCCCTAGCTCCTCGCCACCAGTATGCCAAAAAATGAATAAAATTTGGCGGCCACTGAGCCCCTTTAATGGTAAAATGCAAGAAAGACTCTCCCACATAAAATTGAAAGTTCCAAAATGTTCTAAAGTTTAAAGCAACCTCAAATGAATCTCCACTCTGTCCCTTTACTACAGATGAGTCAAAAAATGATCAAAGTCAATGGAATCTAATCTGAAGTTGGTCTAGGAGGTGATCCACGAAGAGGCAAGCCACCAAATTACATGAACAGTGTCATCACATCGAAGTGAAGCTAATGGAGTCAATCAAACCACTGTTGATCACCAAAAATGAGGTATGCTCCACCACCGACCCCTCAAGCATTCAGTTTTGGTACTTTTTGAAAGAGATTTGATCCCCATGAGGATTAAATTATATGGATTGGTTATAAATCAGTCAATAATCATTTTGCAATCAAAATCGCTTTGAAATTCACTAGTGATCACCAAAATTTTGGCAAAAATGATGGATAGAGTCCATCTCACATCTGGGACTCATGGGATTTAATCTCCATCATCTGACCCTTCCCAACATCCTAAATCAAAGAACTTAATCAATTTCATACTAAAGGGTTAAAAAAATTAATAATGCATATTAAAATAATTAAATCTTAAGTTAATGAAATCATAAACACTTAATGAAACCTTAATTCATAAACTTAAGAACGGGTCAAACATTAACCTAAGTGCTTTAGGATAACATAAATTAAACCAAATAAAATGAATATAATTCAAAAATCCTAAACATAACTTAAACCAAAGCATAAATGCAAACTAAATGAAATAATTCAAACAAAATCAAATGAAATAAATGAAATAATCTAAATCAAATGAAATAATTCAAATCAAACTAAATTGAAAATTAAATCAAGAATGAAAAATCAAATCAAAAGTGATGAAATGGAAAATCCAATTTAAAAAAAATTAAAACATTAATCCAAAAGTCCAAATTGAATTCAAACCCAAACAATCTGAATAAAATTAAAAGGGTTAATTAAGATACTTAAGGATCTTAGTTAGACATTTGGGATGGATCTTCATTTTAGGATTAAGGTTTCATTCAATTAGGGTTTAGGAAGTTGAATGGAGTGGGTTCCACCCAAAAGTGGGATCCATTCTACTCTTCATTCTTGAAAACCTAAACTTCATTTTAACAAAATAAAAGTGAAAATGAAAATGAGAGTAAATCATTTGAATTGATACCATCCAAAGGTAAAATCCAAACTAACTTAAACTTCAAATTGAAACATGAACTAAATATACCGAGCAAAGTCTTGCTACACAAGTCTGTTTTCTTCACACACTAGATCTAATGGTCACAGATCCTAAACTTAGGTTAGGTTGTTTTGTGATTTCTTTTGTGATTTTTTGTGTTGTGATGTGATATGTTTCACATGTCTTTGTGGTGTACTATCATAGACTACATGTCTAGGATTTTTTGCCCATTAGACAGAATGATATGATGTTCTTTTTAGATCTAACATTGTCTTCTGTAGGAAGCTATGCTAGAAAGGACTACTATCATAAATAAAATTAAAAAAGGTTGTTTTCTTGTAGGTATGCATAAATCCTTAAGCATAGCCTATAGGATAGGTGGGCTTGGCAAGCAAATAATGTTAAGCTCGTATGTTTAGGAAATATAACTATTATGTGATGTTTGTATTTGCTAACATTTATTTTGTAGGGCTTAGGAATTAATTTTGAATTTAAAATGTAAATTTGAGCTTATAATTAGGTTAGGATATATGGGGTCTAAGAATAGTAGGAGTTGACCTTACTAAAAGATAGGTGTTGTGGTCCCTTGTGAATCCCAATGGTTGTCCCTAAAGAATGAGACAATCTTGGAAAGAATATCCATAGATCTAAACATGTAGTTCTAGGTTGAGCTATAAAAGAGCAGAGCTCGGCTGGCCATTTGCTCTTTTTTCTATGGTGTACAGCTGTACCCAGCTACATTGGACTTTTTCTGAAATTAAATTAACTTGATTTATTTTGGGTGCAAAATATAATCATCCTGCTTTTATAGGTTTCTTTTTATGTTATGCTTTCCTATGATTGAATGCCTGGATGATTATGTTCATAGGAAAAATTAAATTTTATACCAAACTTAAATCTAAATAACTAAAATAAAAGTAAAAATAAAATTTGAAACTTCACATAAACTAAAGCCTTAGGTAAAACTTAAAATCAATTAGAAAATAATTAGGACTTGAAACCATGAAATCATATTGCTCTAATCATTGAATTGGAAAACTTCTCCAATTATACATAAGGGGCATCTAACCTATGAGGATGACCGCCTTCTTGGGGAAATCTACCTTCTGTTATTGATTGGACCATAACCATTTCTAATTGCATGGCATGTAGGCATAAAAATACATACTCAATACCTCAAATAAATCTTGAGTCAAAATATTTAAAATCTAAAGAAGTGCATTAGTTAGATGCATTTCATACCCTACATTATCTTAGGGATAAGGAAGTGAGTCTAGGTTCATAGATTCCTTTCCAAAAAAATATAACAACCTAGTCATCTTGCATTAATTAGACTTAGCATCATGAATTTAAAATGTGCATAGGTGATGTTAATTAGCAACCCCCTTCAGGCAGGTTGTAAGTCCAGAAAAGTTAGGAATAGATTATTCAAATAAGTGAAAGGAATGGATGATAATTCCCAAAATGAAATTAAGTTGAGCATCTAACATGTGTCAGAAGCACTTGTAGACTAAGTTCTGAATAATCCTTCTTGGAATAAGTTTTCAATCCTAGGCTTTTCTGTAGTCTTGTGCTGCTAGAATCTAAGCTATATACTTCTAAGAAAATGTCAATTTAGAATCTAAATTAAAATTCCAAAATTTATAGCCCAATAATAGGATAGTTGAAGTGCCTACTAGCATCCCAATATCAATAGGAAATTCCTACTTCATCTTATTTGGCTTCCAAGAATAACTCTTTCAAATTTGGATCATTCTCGATTCAAGATCTCAAATATGAATTCTTTGAAAACCAACTTAGATATCCTTAGAAATAATAACTTATTTCTTTGAAAACCAACTTAGAATAAAATAAATTTCATATTGGGCAAAACCCATTCTATTCAATATTCCTAAATTCTAATGAAACTTTCAATTATTATAACAATCAAACTAAGATCCTAAGTACCTTAATTAGCTACTTTTTGATTTAAATGGTTTGTTTCAAGTTGGGTTTAATTTGATTAATATTTTTATTTCTTTTTAAGTTTTTAAAGTCTATGTAATCTAATCTTATTAAGATTTTGAAGACTTCATTCTTTTTTTTCTTTTTATTAATGTTTTTTTAGTATGATTTATTACATTTAATTAAAATTTAATAGATTTTTTAAATCTTAATTAAAAGTTGATGCCACTATGGTGGAGTAATTAAGTTTAAATTAATTTTAGTTTAGTTTAGTTTACTTTCATGTGTTTTAATTCATTTTATGTTATTATATTTTCTTTCATAACTTAGTTTTTTGTTTAATATTATGTTTCTTTTGATTAAATGTTTATTTAATCTTATGTGTTTTAATTTATTTGATTAAATTAATTTTACTTATTAATTTATTAATATTAAGTTTTTTTAATTTAAATAAGTTAACTTAGGTAATTAAATTTATTTTTAATTCAATTTGATTTATAAGTGATTCATTATACCTTAATTTTTATGACTTAAGATGACATATTATTTTATGTATTTATACCTCATCATTTGGGTTAAGTTTAATGAAATGTTGCATATTAATGTTTCGTTATTTAATTTAACCTTTTAAGGTAACACTTTGTTTATCTACCATAACTTAGAAATTTTAGGCTACATTGGGCATCCAACTTAATCTAAGCCATTTTAACTTTTAATTTGGTTAATCACCTTTTATTTGCATTTGAAATTAACTATTTCTTAACATTAAAATGGACTTAAAGTAGTTTTATTATCAATATTTGTTTATTTGTGTGTAAATTTCAAAAGCTGAATAATTTTATTTATGATTTATCAATGATTTATTATAGATTTAACAATTGAGATTACTTAGGGTCTCATTGAATTTTAGGGTATTAATTATTTTATTAATCCTTAAATACATAATTAATTATGCCCTTAAACATTAGAGGGTTAAGAAATTTCTCTTAAGTTTTATAATGTTAATGAAAATGTTTTAAGTTATTTTTATAAACTTTTGAAATTTCTATATTTTTTTGAATTTATAATTTCATTTAAATTGATGTATCGATTTAAAATTCAATAACTTCTAATCCAGAGGTAATTTGGCCTTATATTTTTATGAAAAGTAATTCCTGGCCAATTTAAGTTCCCTAAAGTTTCACCTTAATCAAAAGTATAATTTAGGATTAATTAGAATTTTTAATCATTTCAATAAAGCCTAAATTAAACCTAAATAAAATATAAATAATTAGATATTTTAATTTTTCTTAACTTCTCCTCTATTAGATGAATCCATAGAGGATACATTTAGGTTTTTTGTACTTTTAGTTAGTTTATTATAGTTTTTTAAAGCTTAGATCAATTAATTAAATTAATTCATTCATTTAACCCCTAATTAAAGTCATTTTGGGGATTTTGAAGTTTCAGTGAGTTTAATGATGTTTTAATATTAATCAGTGTTCCTTATGATAATTTAAGCCAATTCTATAATCTTTTATATTTTTAAATTTAATACGAATTTATTTCATTAAATTAAGGACTATGGCTTGAAATTTTTACATTTACAGATTTACATTCCAATGGATCCTGAGAAATTAATCTAAGGTGTGTTTTAACCTTAATTCAAGTCCCTAAAATTTCAAATTAATTGGATTAATGGTTTGGAAATAATTTGGGTTTGATTATGTTTAATTAAATTCAAACTAACCCAAAAAAATCTAATAAAATTTAGAGATTTTGGGCTTCATAGATTCTCCTCACTCAGATGAATCCATAGATCCCTTATTTATATTTTTTTTGGTTGAATATTTTATTTTTTTATGATTTTTTGAAGTTTTTGGAATTTTTATAATTTTTAAATTATAAAAAATTAAAAAATTTGTTTTAAAATGGTCACTGCCACATGGCACTAATGCGACACTATTTGTCAAGTGGCGCAATGCAGTTGGGCCAATTGGATCTACGTGGATCCACCACAAAAAGCGACGGGGACACGAAATTCATCATAGTCATCTGAACAAAGATCAGACAGTTAGGATTTAATTCACCATTCCTTAGAGGATTTAAATTAGATCATGTGACTAGATCAGAGCTTTTTGTTCCCAATAAAAGAAATGGGCATCACAGATTTTGTCCCTGCTCTCGTTGGCAAGAACCACGAACTGTTTGCATTTCAAGCCCAAAATATGATGATTCAAGGAGAATTTTAATGCATTTTTTATTGCAAAATGATCGAGTCTCCATTTTAAACACATCTATATGGTTGTATCTCACTTGAGATTAAATTTCATTTATAAAATACCAAATCAAATTCAATAGGATGTCAGGTTTGAGGGATACCTCACCGGCATCGATCCTCGATGGTGGGAACATTTCGAATAGGTTAATGGGGATGTGGCCAACCTCTGTGTATAAGGAATTTTAATGCCTCCTCACAAATTACTCTATGAGCTAAGCTCCTCCTATTCACTGATAGTTTTGATCAAAATTCAACTTGTTAGTGGCTTGGGAATCGAGGAAAGGGTAGATTCTTCTTCGTTTCACTTGGGGAAGGTGTGTGAGTGCTCAAATTAATTTGAGAAAACTTCTCTAGCCTTTTTCCATGATTGCTCAAGAGCTACATGGGGAAGAGTTTTACTTTGGGTTTTCCATGGTGATTTCCACCCTTGGAGGCTAGCTCTAAGGCATGGACAATTGATTGGGAACATTCCAAATCTGTGAGGATAAGGAGTGGATGATGAATGGAGGGAGTGTCTTGGATTGGAGATGGTTTGTCTTCATGTTCCACATCACTCTCCCATGGCTGCCAAATCTTTATATTCCTCTTCTTTTTGGAGTTACTTGAGAGCTTTAAATTTTCTTTAGACTCATCCTAGAATGAGTTTAGGTGAGATGGAATGTGATTAGTGTAGGTATAAGCAAATATCTCACATTTAGTTGATGAGAAAATGTATGACACCACGTAGAGTTTAGGAATTGCTTATTTCAAAGATCAGAAGCATCATTAAGGAATAAATATATTATCTCAGAAGATAAACATATTTTTCTATAATGGATTCGATCATTTAATAAAAGACTCCTAATGCTAATGGGTCTTTCGTATACCAAATATTTTTTCCCCTGAACTATATGGACTGTAAAACAAGGTTAATTTTAAACTGGGTTCATAGTTCCTTATAAAGGCAAGCCCCTATAGTTAATTACAACTTAAGATGGGTCTCTTCCTAAGAATACTATATATTAAAAAAATAATTTATTCTTTCTAAAGATTTCCAAGTTGTTTTCAAAGAATTGAATTTTAGAATTTTAATTAGGATTGATCCAAAATGGAGAGTGTTATCTTTGGAAGCCAAAAGGGATGAATTAGAAAATGCCTATTGATACTAGGATGCTCAATAAGCACTTCAACTATCCTATGATTGGGCTATAAATTTTGGAATTTTAATTTTGATTTTGAATTGACTTTTTTTTAGAAGTCTGGGGCTTAGATTCTAACAGCACAAGACTACAAAAATGTCTATAGTTGAAGACTTACTTTAAAGAGGATGCTTTAAAACATGGTCTACAAGTGCTTCTAACAATGTCATATGCTCGACCTAGTTTTATTTTGGAAATTACCAGTCAATCCTTTCACTTGAGGGAACTAACCTATCTCGAACTCTTCTAGACTTACAACCCACCTAAAAAGAGATGTCCGTTAACACCACCTAAGTGCATTTTAAATTCATGATGCTAAGTCTCATGAATATAAGATGATTGGGCTATTGTATTTTAGAAAAGGAATCTATGAACCTAGACTCACACCTTAATCCCTAAGATAATATAGGTATGAAATGCATCTATCTAATGCACATTTTTAGATTGTTAAGTATTTCGATTCAAGATTTATTTAAGGTTTGGGTACACATTTTAATATCTATATGCTATACAATTAGAAATGGTTATGGGCCAAATCAATAATAGAAGCAGATTTCCCCAAGATGCCCTAATATGTATATTTCCCCTTATGTGCAATAGAAAAAGTGCCCTAATATGATATCATGATTTTAAGACCTAATTGGTTTCTAATTAGTTTTATGTTTACCTAAGGCTTTAGTTTATATAAAGTTTCAATTTTATTTTATTTTTATTTTAGTTGTTTAGATTTAAGTTGGGTATAAAATTTTATTTTTCTTATGAGCCTAATCGTCCAGGAATTCAATCATAGGAAAGCACAATGCAAAAAACAAATCTAGAAAAGTATGTTGATTCTATTACACGCTTAAAATAAATCAAGCTAATTTAATTTAAGACAAAGGCCAATGCGGTTAGGTACCGCAGTACACCCTAGAAGAAAGAGTAAATGAGCAGTCGAGCTCTGCCTTATATAGCCCAGCTTAGAACTACAAGTCTAGATCTATGGATCTTCTTTCCAAGATCATCTCCTTCTTTAGGGACATCTAATAGGCTTCATAGGGGACCACTACACCTATCTTAGAGTAGGGTTAGCTCCTGCTAGTCCTAGACCACATAGATCTTAACCTAATTCTAAGCTCAAATTTATATTTTAAATTTAAAATTAATTCCTAAGCCCTACAAACAAATGTTAGTGAAATACAAACAATACATAATAATTATGTTTCATAAACTTATGAGCTTAGCATTAGCTGTGTGCCAAGCCTGCTATCCTATTAACTATGCTAAATGACTTAAACATCCCTGTAAGAAAATTGCATTTAAATTTTTATTTATGATTGCAATTCTTTCTAGTATAGCCCCCTGTAGAAGATGATGTTAGATCTAAAAAGAATGTCCTATCATCCAATCTAATAGGCAAACAATCCTAGATATACATTCTAAAATAGTACACCCCCCAAGACATGTGAAGCACACCATATCACAACACATCACAAAAAATCATAAAGAATCATAGAACGACCTAACCTAACTCTAGGGTCTGTGACCAAATGATCCAATGTGTGAAGTAAACAAGCTTGTGTAACAAGACATGCTAGGCCTCTTTAGTACAATTTTCAATTTGGATTTTGGATTTTTTTGAACATTACCTTTAGATGGTTCCAATTCAAAAGATTTAATGATTTGCTTTCATTTTCATTTCACTTTTATTTTATTAAAGTGAAGTTTAGGTTTTCAAGAATGAAGAGTAGAATAGATCCCACTTTTGGGTGGAACTAAATCTATTCAACATCATAACCCTTAATGGAATCAAACCTTCATCCTAAGATGAAGATCCATCCCAAAGATCTAACTAAGATCCTTAAGTATCTTAATTAATCCTTTTAGTTACATTTAGGTGATTGGTTTGAAATAACTTTTGATTTTTGGATTAATGATTAGATTCTCTTGAAATTTAATTCTTCATTTTATCTTTTTTTTTATTTGATTTGATTAGATTTTCATTCTTAATTTAGTTTTAAATTTTGTTGGATTTAAATTATTTCATTTAATTTTTTTTTTTGAATTATTTCATTTAATTTGCATTAATGTTTTGGGTTTAAGTTATGTTTAGGTTTATTGAACTATGTTCATATCATTTAGTTTAATTTATGTTAACTTAAGGCACTTAAGTTAATGTTTTAATTTATTCTTAGATTAGATTGACTATAGATTCAAAATTTCATTGAATTATTTGGTTATGATTTCATTAATTTGTTTAAGTATAAGTTTAATTAAACTTAAAATTTCATTATTAGCTTCATTAACCCTTAAGTATGGAAATGATTGAGTTCTTTAACTTAGGATGTTGAAAAACTATCCTAAGAATTTCTGATGTTGTTGTAGATTATTTCAAGTTATTTCATGATTTAATGAATCTATGAATTTTCTTTCTTAATTATTTGATTTATATTGACTTAGGAATTTGGAAATTCAACAATTCCCACTCTGAAGGTCAATTGGGTTTGAAATTTTTAAGGAAAGTGGGTTCCATGCCAATTTCATGTTTCCAAAGTTTCACTTTGATTAAATTCATAATTAGAGTGTAATTAAGGTTTTAATTATTTTATTAAAACCCAAATTAGGCCTAATTTGATGCAAATTATTTAGAGATTTAATTTTTTCATTGATTCCTCTCTAAAAGATGCTTCTAAATAGGGTTCATTCATAATTTTTGGAAATTTGGTTGATTTATTGTGATTTAATTAATTTCAAGTTAGTTATTTAAATTATTTAATTCAATTAATTACTTAATTAAGCCATTTTGTGATTTATTAAGTTCCAATGAGTTTCATTGATAATTTTAAGTTAATTAGATTTTATTAAGTTGATTTGAAGTGATTTAGTTTACTTTGATCATTTATTTCATTTTATTTAATTTATTTAATTAAAAGGGAGTTTTAGGATTTGAAATTTAATATTCATGAATTACATTGAAATAATTCATTAAAATTTTTTCTAACGTGTGTTTAACCTTAATTTTAGTTCCCCAAAGTTTCATTTCAATTGGATTAACAATTTGTGATTAATTATAGTTTAATTGATTTCATTCAAATTCAAATTAAGCCTAAAATACCAAAAAATTAATTGGAAATTCTAATTTTAATGGATTCCTCTCATCAAGATGAATCCATAGAGCCCAAGATTGTATTTTTTTTGGATTTGTATTTAATTTTCTATTAGTTTTTAAATTTTATGTGATTTTTAATTAAGTTTTTAATTAATTTTAGTGGATTTTTTCATTTTAAGAATGCGAGTCGATGTGGTGGACGATGTGGTGCCATCGCCATGTGGCACAGTGGCATAGGGCCACATGGATCCTGCATGGCATCCGTGTCAAAAGTGGTGCCACATAGGATGATTCTTGACAGTCTCATCGAAGATTGGACAATCTCGATTTATTCTGTGGCATCCTTAAGGGGATTAATCTTATATTCACCTAAATCTTGATCATCTATTGTAAATAGAAGGATCGAACGGTAGAAATATAATCCGCAAATCTTCAATGAGAGACAAACACTATCCATCATTTTTACCAAAATTCTAATGATCCCTAGTGAATTTCAACTCTATTTTTATTACAAATTGATCAAAGATCATTTTGCAACCAATCCATGTGATTTGATTCACATAGGGATCAAGTTTCTTTTGAAAAGTGCCAAAATTGAATTCTTGAGAGGATTGTGGTGGAGTGTACCTCAATTTTGGTGATCACCGGCAGTGGTATTGACTCCATTAGCTTCACCTCAATGTGATGATCCTGTTTATATAATTTGGCAACTTGCCTCACTATGGATTGCCTTCTAGACCAAGGTCGAATTGATTTCCATCAGCCTTGGCCATTTTCTGGCTCGCCAACGGTGAGGGGATGGGGTGGTACTTCATTTGAGGTCACTTTGACCTCTAGAATGTGTTAGAATGTTCAATTTGATGTGGGAGAGCCTCCTTTACATTTCACCATTAAAGGGGCTCAGATTCCATCGAATTTCATTCATTTTTTGGCATTCTGGCAGCAACGAGCTGGGGGAAGGGTTTGTTTTGTTCATCTCTACCATTAGTGAAAAATTTTAAATTGAAAGAGGGATGGAATTAGCTCTCTCTCCCCTCTTTCTATATATCTGAGGGACATGCTTATGGCCTTCTAGACGGCCAGATTCTGACCACAGGTGATGGCAAGGTCAGCCAAAGGGTGGATTCAATTCCCCTTGGCCTTGTGAACATGTTTGGATGACAAAAAGGAAGGGAGGATGGCATTTACTCCTTCTTTCTTGCTTGGTCGAGTCTTGGCTCTTCCTTATTCTTCCTTGGCTTCTCGTTTGGAGGAAGCCAAATTCTCCAAGTCTTTTTTTTATGTGGCCTTCAATTGATTGGAATGGATCTAATTTCTTTCAAGTCAAGAGGTTGAATGAAGAATATGGAAGAGGGGTGATGAAAATTGCCTTATTTATCATTGATTATCAAGTATTCCCTCATCTAATTCCACTCCTTTAAATTTTTTATGATTCGTGGCATCATCACCAAAGTCTTTAGGTTGATATGTGGCCGCACATCTAAAACTCAATATATGTTTGAGGTCAAGTTCAAACCCATTTGACTTGGATTGCAACTTTGAATCCAATCCAAGGATTTGGATTCACAGTGGTTCAATTTTGATTCAATTCTTTTAATTTGGGGTTTAATCATCTTTAATTGATGATTGATTCAGTTTTGATTTAATTAATTCATTTAGAATTGAATTAATAATGGATTTCATTTTATTTTGAACCCATTTAAACTTAAATGGGTTATGTTTGATTCCAATTGGTTTCAAATATTATTTTAACTTAATTGGATTGGGTTTAGACTCCAATCATGTTTGACCAAATGTGTGATATGATTTGGAGTGATTGATTTCATTTAATTTCAATTAGATTTCAATTTGAACCCATTTGACCCAAAGTGGAATTAATGGGTTAAGTTTGGGTTGTGTTTTATTTTCATTTTCAAATGATTTTTAGCAATCAAATTGAATTGATTTCAATTTGATTTATGTTTGAACCCAATAGGACTCATTTAGGGTTATTTAGACTAAGTAGTCTAATGAACCCATTTAAGGTCTAAATGAATTTAAATTTCTTTAGAATTGTGATTAATGTTTATGTGAACATTTGGAACATTTGGAATGATTTAATTTCATCAAATTCTTGGTGGGTTGACTTTTGACTTGGTGGGACCCACCTAAGTCAAACCTATGCCAAATGGATTGGCTATATTTGACTTTGATTTAGATTTGGATTTGTTCTTTTATTTTAATTTGATTCTATTTTTATTTATTTGGATTTTATTTGCTTAATCCAAATTTAGATTTTGGGTTGAATCCACTTAAGTTTATTACGTTAGATCAACCCTATGGAGGGTGCACTAGCTCACTAAGAATAGTGTACTAAGCATTGAATTAGGAGATTTCTATTTAATATTAGGACATCCTAATTACTAATTTTAGAATAATATTAACCTTATCCAAAACTGAGGTTAACATTAGAGCATTTGAGTTTAACTTGATTTAGATTAAGCTAAATGTGATCAATGTTTTGTATTCATTGATTTAAATTGGTAATTAATTGTTCAAATCATATTCAAGATGATTCATGAGTCAAACAGACTCATTC
Source organism: Cymbidium sinense (assembly GCA_021442155.1). NCBI lineage: Eukaryota > Viridiplantae > Streptophyta > Magnoliopsida > Asparagales > Orchidaceae > Cymbidium > Cymbidium sinense. The sequence goes on from CM038222.1 coordinate 30,618,387, forward strand.
CAACTAGGTTTAGGAATAAATACCTTAGGTTAATTGACTCAAGCATCTTGGTTTTTCTTGGTTTCTTCCTTTTGAGAGATTGGAACTAAGTTTAGGCTTTAATTATGTTTATTCAAATATCTAAGATGATTTGGATTAATCAATTTCATTGCATCTGAAGTGAATTTTTAATTTCAGCCCACTTTTACCCATGTTGGGTGTAATGGGTCAATATAAGTTTAGTTGGGTCAAATGATCAAACTGATCAAATTAAACCCTATAATTGGTTAAATAATGTTTAAATATGAGTTTGAAATTATTTTGGACATTTAATTTGAGTTGATGTTAGTTTAATTTGAATTTAGACTTAATAAGGTCCATTTAAGCCCATTTAGATTAAATGATTTAATTAACTATATTAAGGCTTTATTTGAAGAAGGTGGGAATTCTTTCTTTTGGTGAGATTGTGAGAACTTGGGTATTGGATGTGAGGAAAGAAGATATGTTGGATAACTAGCACTCCCACCAAGGATTGCTAAGGTTTGGCCCCCAAGCAAGAACAACTCAAATAATTTGTAATTACTAAAGATCTCTTTAATTCTAGCAAAGGGGACTATTTATAGCCATTGCAAACATCTTTCAAAAGAAAAGAATTCAAAACATGGAGGGAAAGGTGGGTGGCCACATTAATGTGAAGCATTAAGTTGTCTTAATATTTTATGCCATCCACCCATTTCAAATGCTATTATTTTATGTGTATTTAACCACCTCACATGTCATGCTTTGAATTTTTAAATTCAAAATTTCAAACCTGGAGTTTCTAGAAGAAAATTAAAAATTATATAAATAAAGAAAAGATGAAATAATGGGCCTTGACTTTTAGCTATTCTTGAATTTTCTTCCACATAATATTTTACATCAACTCCTCTGGGTTCAATTGAACTCTACTCCATATAGTTGAAATATAAGAGGTCTTCTACTAATTGTGGGGCTAAAGTCTCTGAATCAGTACGAGTCAACCATGTGTCTTCAACTGGTGGCTTATTCTTCTAATGAAGTAGAAAATGATGCTCAGAAGCTAGATTAATGGGTGCTTCCTCAGTGATAGTATAGTCAACTTCAAAGAAAGAGAGCTTATGCAAGTACAGTATTATATCTTCTGCTAAAGAGATAGACTGAATAAGTGGAAGTTTGCTAATTCTATCATATGATAGAATATCTTCAATATTAATAATTGGATAAATGAGCATATCAGCATGAAAATCAAGGTGATAAGTATTAGTTTCAAATTTCTTAAGAATTTTAAATGGATCGCAAGCTCGTGCATGTAATTATATATATATATTTAGTGGTTTGATAGCGTTCAGGCCAAATGTGAATCAATACATAATATATTCTTTCATTGAGTGATTATAATTTGCCTTAAAAGCCTAGTTTTCATTACTTATAGTAATTTGCTTTCTTATATCTTCATGGTGGCTTTGAAAATCTTTAGCAAATGAAAATGCTACATCAGAAAATACATGAGATGGAAAGTTTGCTGCATCTATTGATCTTTATGGATTTTGACCATAGACTATCTCAAATGGTGATTTTTGTGTAGTTCTTGAAACAGTACTATTATAGGCACATTCTGAGGTTGGTAAATGTAAATCCTAATCTTCTAAACTTTTACCTACCAAGCATTTAAGCAAATTTCCTAAGGTGCGATTGACTACTTTAGTTTGTCCATCAATTTGCGGGTGAAATGCAAAAGAAAATTTTAATTTGGCACCAAATAATTTCATAATGTTTTCCAAAAATTATAAGACAAACTTAACATCTCTGTCAAAAATAATGGTTAAAGGGAGACCATGGAGTCGCACTATTTTCTTAAAAAATAATTTGGCTATATAAGAAGCATCATTTGTTTTTGAACAAGGAAAAAAATGAGTCATTTGTAGAACCAATCCACTACAACAAAAATGTTATCATGTCATCGACCTGTCCTAGGTAATCCTAGAATAAAATCTATTAATAGGGCTTCCCAAGGCCTACAAGGAAGAGCTAAGGCAATGTATTGTTCAGACTTTTGTTTGATATTTTTAGCCTATTTACAAATTAAGCATTTAGCCACTAGTTTTTGAACAACATATTTTAATGAAGGCCAGTAAAATCTATTTTCTAATAAACATATAATCTTATCCTTTTCAAAATGACTAGCTACACCTCCAGCATATTACTCGGTGATAAGGAATTCTCTAAGAGAATATTATGAAATGCATAGTTGTTTTCCTTTATATAAATATCCATTTATTATCAAGAATGTTCCTTATAAAGTTATTAGTTTATCTAGGTGTTCAAGATAAAGTAGATGAAAGTTCGGACACATAATATAATCATCTTTAATTCTGAATCCTGGGATTATCAATTCTAAAGAGAAAATCATTAGGTTTATCCTGGATAGAGCATCAATAGGTTTATTCTCAATTATAGACTTATGCTTTAGAACAAAAGAGTGGTCTTGTAAAAATTCAACACATTTTGCATGCCTAAGACATAATTTTCATTGAATATTAATGAATTTTAAGGCATGATGATGGGAATTAAGTATAAATTCTCTATGCAAAAGATAGTGTTGCCAATGCCTTAAGGACTGAATTACAGCATAAAACTCCCTATCATAAGTGGAATATCGTTGCTTGGCTCCATTTAACTTTTCACTGAAGAATGTTATAAGAAGATTCCCTTGACTTAAAATTCCACTTATCCTAATTCTTGAAGCATTGCATATCACTTCAAAGGAATTAGAAAAATCAGGAAGCCTAAGGATTGGTGCAGAAATGATAAGAACATTAATTTGGTATAGGACCCTTTGTGCATTAGGAGTCCAAAAAAAATTATCTAATTTTAGTATATCAATTATTAGAGCAACAATAGTACTAAAATTCTTGATAAATCTCTGATACAAAGTTGCTAAAATATGGAAGCATCTAACTTCAATAAAACTTTTAGGTGATGGTCAATCTGAGATTACTTTCACTTTAGAAAGATCAAGTTTAAGTCTAGTAGTAGATATAATAAAGCCTAAAAAGATTACCTCAGCTTGTGAAAAGAAATACTTTTTTAAATTAATGTATAATTTTTCTTGTCTAAGTATTTCAAATACTTTTTATAGGTGTTGTAGATGCTCATTTTCACTTGAACTAAAAATCAAAATATCATCAAAATACACCACCAAAAATTTACCTATATATGGTTTAAGAATAATATTCATTAATCTCATAAATGTGCTAGGAGAATTTGAAAGTCCAAAGGGCATGAAAAGCCATTCATAAAGTCCATCAAGGGTCTTTAAAGCTATCTTCCACTTATCTCCTGATTTAATCTAAATTTGATTATATCTATTTTTTAAATTAATCTTTAAAATATAATTTGCTCCTGAGATTAAATATAACATATCATCTAATCAGGGAATAGGAAACCTATACTTTATAGTAATTTTATTTATTTCCTAACTATCAACATACATTCTCCATGTTCCATCTTTCTTAGGAGTTAATAGAGTTAGGACTGCACAAGGGCTAAGACTCTCTTGAATAAAACCCTTTTTTAATAATTCCTCAACTTATCTTTTAATCTCAACATGCCCAGTAGGGTTCATCTTATAATATGGAAGATTAGGAAGTTAAAAACCTGGTTAAGAACTCAATAGCATGTTGATTATCTCCTATAGGAGGTAGCTCATTAAGAAGCTTATTGGGTGCAATATCTTTAAAATCAGAAAGAAGGGAAGAGACCACAATAGGTATGTGAGTCTCATTGGAGTCTGGTATGACTTATTTTACATGTAATAAGTGAAGGAGAAATGGATTAAAAAATTCTTTTTGTAAGGCTCCAAAACATATTGTTTCTATCTTTGGGGTCAAATAAGAAAGAATAAAAGTTTTAAAGAAAGATTCAAAATTGCTAGTACTAACCCTAATAGTAGGATTTTCTATGATAATTAAATGAAGTTTGGCATTTTTCTTCAATAGAGGCTTAGGTCGCAAGTCATTAGTTGTTTTGCATGGTGCTATAGAGGGTGTTATTTCTACTGGCTTTATTGGTAAGAGTTTAATTATCTTATTATTATGTTTAAAAATAAAAGTATTTTCACAACCATAGTGAATAAAATTCATATCATACAACCAAAGTTATCTTAAGAGAATTTGAGCAATGTCCATAGGAAGAACATCACACCAAATTTGATCCTCATAGCTTCCTATTTTAAATAGAACTAAATATCAATTGGTGATAGGAAGAGATGTATGATTTACCCAGCTAATATGAAATGGTTCAGGGTGAGGTTCAGATTTGAGGTTGACTCGAGTTAAGGTGTGTGTTGAAATGACATTCATAGCATTTCCTCCATCTATAACTAACCTACATCTCTTTCCATTTCACAAAATATACATGATAAAATGTTCTTTCTCCTCCAATCTTCTGCCTCATTTTTAATTACAATAAGACATCTCATCACATTAATGTGAAGGTCATTAATTAATTCCAATTCTTCATTAGATAATGGGGTGTCATCATAAACTTCTTCTAGATTATCATCTACTGGGTTTTCAACAACTTCTAAAAATAAGACTTGAGCTTTACATTGATTTTGCATATGACCCTTTTTATGACATCTAAAACATATTACTTCCCTAATGCTCTTAGAGCTCCCTTCAATAAAAGTTTTAGGAAAAGGAGCCGAGCCATTTGGATGGGTGGGTCTAATAATAGACCTTTGGGATGAAATGGAAGGTACTTTACTTTTAGTTTTAGAGATGGAAGTAGATTTCTTTTTTTTCAACTAAGAAGGCATAATGAAATGCTTCCTCTAAATATTATGGGTCAAATAATTCAACTTCATTTCTAATGTCAGTCTCAAGTCCAATAATAAATTTATTGGCTAATTTCCAATCATTATCACCACAATCAATTCTAGAAACTAGATCTTCAAAAGTATTCAATTATTCAAGTATTTAGTTACAAGATGATTACCTTATCTCAAAGCTAATAATTGAATATGTAGCTTCTTATCATGATGCCTAGGATAGTACTTTGCTCTTAACATTTCTTTCAACTCTATCCAAGTAAGGCTTTTCCTTCCTAATCTTTATTCTTTAGCTAAAGTATTTTTCCAATAAATTTTAGCATGTTCTATCAATTTCATTTTAAGAAAAGTAACCCTTTGATAATCATCCATTTTATACTAATCAAAGAATACATCTATTTAAACTAACCAATTAAGAAATTTATTTGGGTCATGTATAACATCATAAGTTGGGGCTTCGACATTAACTCTCTGAAATGGATCATTAGAGCCTTCTGTAGTCTTAAAATAATTTTATCCCCTTCCACCATTTCTAGCAATTGGTGGTCCTCTAAGTGGTTGATGTTCTCTATGGTTTGGATATGAATCTTCTTTGTCTATCCCTATAGGAACAATCTGAGCAGGTATTGGAGGAGGAGTCGGTACTCTATTATTTTGTAGATAAGCTATTAGAGTTTGCATTTATTCTTTAAGTTCTTGCATTTGTATCTTACTTTCTTCTAATATTTGTTGAGTCTTTAATTCATTTTCATGGATCCTAAGATCTAAGGCATCAACTAATCCAATCAAATTTTTAACTTAGTCCTAAGAGATAGATTTTGGTGCCATGAGATTTTCTTTAATGAAAAAAAAAGATATATGAAAATGGATCAAAGATAAAAATTAAAATAAAATAAATTATAATATAATTGTGCAATCAAAGTGAACTTTTAGGCTAAGAGAACTTCTATGCGAGGAGGGGGGTACAAGACCACTTAAATCCCAAGCTATCCTTAGACATTTTAGGTCTTTTTGATAAAGTTCTATTTAGCTTCCAAAATCACCAAGTTTAACACGCTTATATTATTATGCATGCAATTTTTTTTAATGCAATGAAAAACAACTCAAATTTATCAAGCCTCTTTTTTTAAAGAAAGCAAGTTATCATAAGTGAATCAAAGAAACTTCTATAATTAACCATAAACATTAACAAAGATAAAAAAAAGAAAGCAATTCTATTTTAATTTGTACTAATGGTTTGGTTATTTTTAGGGTGAAACACTACCTCACTAAGGTGTTCTCTTAATTTTGAATCTTTTTTTAGATGGCAGGCGAGGGGGAGCAAGTTCACAAAAATATCTAAATTATATAATGGAGCTTATTATTTAGAATTTTATGTTATCACCATAATCTTGCAAAAAATATATATTTTTTCAAGCTACTAATATGTATTTAAACTATCATAAAAATAAAATTAATTTATCTCACAAGTCCAAGAAAAACTCACAAGTTTGAAAATAAGTCCCCCACTTGAGATGCTCCCTTTGTTGAAGCAACCATTTGATTGAATTTGCTCCTTCTAAGCTTCACTCTGATACCAAATTTGAGGGAGGTGGGCAATCTTTCTTTTAGTGACATTGAGATAACTTTGGTATTGGAGGTGAGGAAAGACGATATGTTGGATAATTAGCGCTCCCACCAAGGATTGCCAATATTTGGCCACCAAGCTCTTAAGCCACAAAAATAACTCAAATAATTTGTAATTACTAAAGATCTCTTTCATTCTAGCAAGGGGGCCTATTTAAAGCTATTACAAACATCTTTTAAAATAAATAATTCAAAACATGGAGTGAAAGGTGGGTGGCCACATTAATGTGAAGCATTAAGTTGCCTTATTATTTTATGACATCCACCCATTTCACATGCTATTATTTATGTGGATTCAATCACCTCACATGTCATGCTTTGAATTTTAAATTTAAAATTTCAAACTTGGTGTTTTTAGGAGAAAATTAAAATTTACATAAATAAAGAAAAGATGAAATCATAAAATGAGTCTTAGCAGGCTAATGGGCTAAGCCTTCTTCTTTCTTGAATTTTCTTATGCTTTAGCTTGAGATCTTGTAAATGGACCTTGAGCTCTAATTTTTGGATCCACATGATGTTCTACATCATTATTGGATTTAAATTTTTTAGATTATATTTAAACAAGTTCATTTAATGATTTTGTGTCTTTGGAATACTTTGATTTGGTCAAATCTTTATGGGTTGATCTTTAACTTGGTGGTGGGACCCACATAAGTCAACTCTGTGTCAGATAGTTGACGAACATTGACTTTCATTTGGATTTAGTTTTAAATTCATTTATTTTTATGTAATAACTTTATGCTTTTTGTTTGATTTAATTTTTATTTATTTATATTTAAATTTCCTTAGGTCTAGGAGATTTTGAGCATAAGTAGGTTAATTGGGTTAACCACCTCAATTATCTTAGTTTAAGCTCCATTGGATTTAGAATTCAATTAAAACTTGTTTGGTTTAATTATTTATTTAAATTGAGTTTAGTTAGGATTCACCTAATCTTATTAGATTAAGCTAACCCTAGAAGGCTTCACTAGGTCACTAAGTATAGTGTCCTAAGTGTTAGAAACCCTTAATATAAGATTAGGTATCATAATCAATAGGGTTGAAAATGATGTTAAATCTCATTAAAAAAAATGAAGTCAGCAAATAGACCCCCAATATGTGTGGTGGTCTAACTAGAGTACACTGCACATATTGGCGTTGTCCGAACAAATTAACAGATCTCATAAGGATTACAAGCATAAGCTTGAAGGAATTTGAATTTGGTTTTGGGGTTTGGAATTTGAATTTTTGTTTGATTTAAAATTTAATATAAATTTGATTGTAAAAGATAGACATATGCATAAATTTATTTTAATTTAGAATGATTTATTCTTAGAGACTTAGATTATTTTAATTTCTAAAAACAATAAAGATGTTATTACGAAATATGCAATAAGTAATCTAATCTTAACACAGCCATGGCAGTTAGATAAAATGGCTTTCAAGGGTCTTGTTTTCACTCTGACTATAATAGATTTTCAATGTCTAACTAAGAAAGAATGCACTAGGACTCAATTATTTTTAAGTGAAACTAGCCAAGGGGTAGTCTAAATGGCTAGTCAATTTTAAGGAAAAATGGTCTACAATTAGATCCTAATATTTTCTTTTCCTTGAAAGGATACCACTATGGATAATTACTCCTATCTAGAGGTAATAGTTGGATATGATACTAATATAGGTACTTACTCCTATCCAAACTATATGAATTTTAACTAGAGAAAGATACCACTTGGGGATTTACTTTTATATTGGTTAGCTATTAAGAAGGGGGTCTTTAAGGACTTGATTCCAACCTAAATAGTTGATCTTGAAGAAAAGATATCTTCAATAACTTAATTCCTAAACTTCAAGAATTTAGCTAATAGGTAGGGGTCATATAGACTTAATTCATATCTTGAGTAGTCAATATGAATGGGGCCTTCCAATGAATTATTTCCACTCCTTAATTTTATTTTAAGCTAGAAGAGGGGTCTTCAATGACTTAAATCCTAATTTAGTAAAATTTAGTTTAATAGGAAGTGGCCTTTAATGACTTAATTTTAATCTGAATAGCTTGAAAAGGAAATGTGCCATAATGACTTAATCCTATCCTCATTTCCTATAAGGATGATTACTAATAGACTTACTCCTATCTAATTAGCTATTAAGAAGGGGCCTTTGATGGCTTAATTCCTTCTTGAATAGCTATAATGTGAAAAAAGGTCTTAATGACATACCCTAAATTTTTGACTAGTAAGAAAGTGGTCTTAATGACTTAATCCCAACCATGTAGTCTATTTGACAACAAGGGGTCTTCATTGACATAATCCTTTCTTTGTCTTTCAGAGAGAATGCCTACTAAGGGACTTACTTCTATTTGGTTAGCCATTAAGATGGGCCTACATAACCTTAATTCCAACTTAAATAGTTAATGTGAGGAAAGGGGTCTAAATAACTTGATCCTATCCTCAAATTCTGACTAATAAGAAAGAGATCCCTAAGGAATTATTCCTAATCTAAATATTCTATTTGACAAGAAAGGGGTCTTAATCACTTAATCATATCTTATGAATAGTAAGAATGGTGTCACAAAGGGCTTGCTCCAACCCCAAGGACTTATAAGAAGAGTTCCACAAATGGGCTTTCTCCCATCCTATATAAATGTAGAAATCATGTTCAGAAGAATTTAAGAAATTTTGTAATAGTTTATGTGACATTGTACAAATTCTCTAAATAAAAATGCAAATTTAAAGAAAATAATATTTGATTCTGAATAAGCTGTAAAGACAAAGATACTTTTATTGATCATTATCTTTAAGCTAAAGTACATTTTATACATAATATTTCTAAGAAACATTCATTAATAGGCGGCATTAGACATTTACCATTACAATTTATTAGATGATAGGAACCTCCTTCATAGGCTTTCTCCACAATAAATGGTCCTTCCCATGTTGGCTCAAATTTATTCTCTATCCTACGATGACCTAAAATTGGCCTTCATAGAACCAAGACCAAATCTCCTACTTGAAAAATTCTACAACAGACCAATTTATTATAAGCTAGAACCATATAAGATTTGTATAGTTCAAGGTCTTGTTAAACATTCAAAAAATTTCCTTCAAGACTTTCAAGTTCTTCTAGTTAAAGTTTTTGATTCTGATCAACTGTGATATCGGTATTGACTACTATCCTTAAAAAGGTAATTGTACTTCCAATGAAAGAATAGCTTTATTTCCATAAAGTAAAGCATATAGTGTAGATTGAGTTGGTGTCGTGGAGATTGAGTTGGTGTCTTATATGCGACCTGATAGGCCCATAAGGCTTCAAACAATATTTCATGCGACTGGCATTTATTTTCAACAAGTACCTTTTTCAAAATCTATACTAAACTTTTATTGAATGCTTTCGCCAATCCATTTACCCTAAATTAATAGATGGTTAAATATTTCCAATCAATTTTATATCTAGCCATAATGTGATTTAATTCAGAGGACTTGAAAGATGTACCATCATCAAATATAATTCGACCAAGAATGACAAAATGATATATGATATTTTCTTAAAAGAATTTAATCATATAGTATGCTTTCACTTCTTTTACTAGAATTGTTTCAGCCCATTTAAAAAAGCAATCAGTTACAACTAAGATAAAATGATGCCCTTTTGATGAAAGAGGGTCAATAGGCCCCATGATGTCAGTACCCCTACTCTCAATGGGCAAAGAGATAATCATTGAGTTTAGTGTATTAAGTGGTTGATGTAATACTACACTATGTACTTGGTATTGATGCCAATGATGTGCAGTTTCCATGCAGTCATTTAACATCAAAGGCTAATAATATCCAAGTCTTTTAATTTTTAATTTCATCTTAGGTCTAGATTAGTGAGAACCACACAATCTGGAGTGTACCTTTGGCATAATATTATGGACTTCTTGTTTATCCTAACATCATAGCCACATTTGATCAAATGACCTATGGTATAACAGATTATTGACTAATGCATAAAATAGAGTATGTTTCTTAATTTGATTTACTAATTACTTGTCTTCAAGGAACCTCCCCTCACTTAGATAGTCAATGAATGTCTATCTCCAATCACATTTTTCTGGACCTTTAGTAAAGGTGACTATTCTTTGCATTTCTATTTTTCTATTCATATAATCTAAATCTATAGGAAAAAGAATTTGTTGGTTTTGAACTTCTATAAGTATAGATTCTTTTTCTAAGCATATGATTTCTTTGGTAAGATTAGCCAAAGCATCTGCTATAGAATTAACTTCATGTGATATTCTATATAGAGTCACAAAAGCAATCTTTTCGAGTAGTTTCATTGTATACTTATAATAATAAAAAATCTTTTGGTGCAAAATCTTATAGATTTCATTCACTTGGTTAATAACTAGTTAAGAATCTACAAAGATTTTATTATTTTTAATATCCATAAGGATTGCTAACTCTAGCCCAATTATAAGAGCCTCATATTCGACTTCATTGATTGTACAAGTTAAGACAAATAATAAGAATACCACATCATTTCTTTGTCTGAGGTTATAAAAATTAATCCAATCCCTGCCTTCCCTAGGATGGAAGAATTTATAATTTTTTTTTACTTTTCTTTGATGATGCTACACCATCAAAGTATAATTCACATGTGGCATTAGATTCATCTTTAAAGTCTTGATCTGTTCATCTAGAAGATCACCATTTAAAGGAGAACCTTCAAGTAGAGGATGTGATGCTAAGAAATCAGCTACAATTTGACCCTTTATGATACTTAGAGGAATTAATGTGATCTCAAATTATATTAAAATCATAAACCAACATGCTAGATGTCTAGAAAAGGTCAGACGGGTCATAAGATATTCACTCTTGAAATTAAATTCACATTATGTGAAAGCATATAATTCCTTAGTTTTTTATCGATGAAAACCAAAGCTAAATAATACTTTTCGATGGACAGATAAGTCATCTTCACTAGGATGAGTCTACAGCTTAAATAATAAAGGGCATTTTCTTTTCCTTCTTCATTTACTTGGGCTAATAGTCCTCCATGTGATTCATCTAAAGCTATAATAGTATACAAAATTAATGGCTTCCTTAGGATTGGAGCTACCAAGACACGAAGATTCATCAAGTATTATTTTAAGCTTTCAAATACACTTTAGCATTTCTCATTCCAAATAAATTTAGAATCTTTCTTTATCAATGCCACAAAGGGTTGGCATCTTTTGAATAAGTTTCATATAAATCTTCTTAGATATGCTAGCCTTCCCTAAAATGATCTTAACTGTGTAAGACTTCTAGGTGGTAGCATTTCCATGATAACATTTATCTTTTCAAGATTAATTTTAATTCCACGGTGCCTTACTACAAATCCAAAAAACCTATTCTAAAGTTACTCCAAAAGCTTATTCAAGGGTTCATTTCTAGGATGTAATAGTGCAACCATTCAAAAAAACTTTGTAAGTCATATAAATATTTTTTTCCTTTACTTTTAATGACTAGATCATCAATATAACATTTAACTTGATTATAAATTAAATCCTCTAATACTCTAGTCATTGCTCTTTGAAAAGTAGCCCCAATATTTTTGAAATCGAATGGCATGACTGTATAGCAAAATAACCCAATAGGAGTTCTGAATGTCGTATGCATTTCATCCTTTGGAGCCATCTTTATTTAGTTATATCTAGATGATCCATCCATGAATGAAAAGATTTCATCTAATGAGGCAATGTCCATCATAAGTTCTGATATTGGCAATGGGAACTAATCTTTAGACAAGGCTTATTCAAATCTCTAAAATCTACAAAAATTCCTATTTGACCATTCTTTTTTTATTATTATTATTAATACAATGCTTTCTAACCAAGAAGATTATTGCTCTTCTCATATAAAGCTAGCCTCAATTAATTTCTTGACTTTAGTAATGACTTGTTGCTTAATTTCTAGATGCATGCATCTTGGAGCTTGCTTTATTAGAATTACATTAGGTTTAATCTTTTAATTTTCAACTACAACATCTAGAGATTAACCTAGCATTTCATCATAACTTTTTGTATAAAGATTTAGAAAAAAAATCATTGTACTAAGATTTTGAATACATAGATTTTATGAATTTTTTTTATTTAGGTAATCAAATTCATCATTAGGGAATAAATATATTATCTTGAAAGATAAATATGTTATCTTATAATGGATTTGATTACCTAAATAAGGATCCTTAAGGCTAATGAGTCTTTTATATTCTATAAATTCTTCCTTTGAACTAAATGGAAAAGTAGGATAAGATTTATTTTATACTAGGTTTGTAGTTCCGTATATGGGCAAGCCCCTATAGTTAATTATATCTTAAGAATGAAAGATCTCTTCCTAAGAATACTCTTGATGAAAGAAATAGATTTTTATTTCTATGGATTTTAAAGCTTGTCTTTTAAGGAAGATAATTTAGAAATTTAATAGTGAATGCTTTCAAAGGGGAGATAGCTTTTTTCTAGACCAATTGGGATTAAGTAGAAAATGCATATATATACTAGGATGTCTAATAGGAATTTTAGCTAACCTATCATTGGGCTTTACAATTTTGAGATTGAATTAAGTAGAGTTTGAATTAATAATTTATTAGAAATCTATGACTTAGATTCAAGTAGCACAAGACTGCAAAATTTCCTAGGGTTGAAGGCTTATTCTGAAAAGGATGCTTCAGAACCTAAATCTACATTTGTTTCTAACTTAAGTCAGGGACTCGACTTAATGCAAGTTATGGGAATTATAGATTCTTTTTCTCACTTGAGGAAATGAACTTATCCTTAACTTATCTGGACTTATAACCTACCTGGAAGGGTTGCCAGCAAACACCACCTAAATGATTTTTAAATCCATGAGTTTAGTCTTCATATTTTACAAGATGGCTAAGCTATTATATTTTAGGAGTGAATCTATGAATCTAAACTCAATCCCTAACCCTAAGATTATGTTAGGTATGATATTTACCTAACTGAAGTAACAAATTATATCTTTTATGTTTTGACTCACAATTCATTTAAGGCCATGAGTATGTAATTTATGCCTACAATGATATGCAGTTAGAACCATTTGTGGGCCAAATTAAAAAAGAAGGCACACTTATTTTAAGAAGGGTGGCCATCCTCAAAGGCCAAATGCCACCTTATATGTAATGGGTGAAGCACCCAATTCAAGGAGTATGAACAATATCATATCATATTTTGTAAATGCTAATTATTTTTAGTTGCTTTTAAGTTGTGCCTAAAGCTTTAATTTAAAGAGGTTATGAGTTTATCTAAGTTTATGTTTGAGTTTTTAAGAATTAGGTTGGGTGAAAAATTTAATTTTCTTAAGAACCTAACATTCCAAAAAAAATTATCATAAAAATACAATCATACATAGAAATCAACAAATAAATTAATATAATAATATTAAATGGTGGAACTCTGTTCACCCCAAAAGAAAGAGAAAAATGGCATTGTGTTTGAAGGCAACACAAAAGTTATTATAGACCTCCATCAAACTCTTAAATGCACTAGATGGACTTCCCAACCACCCATCAATGTAGGCATTGACTTTATACACTAGTTCAAACCAGTCCTTTTTCAGTACACAACTAAAGAAGTAATAAGCTGATAAATTTTTGCTCCAAATTTTCTCATACATGTAATTTTGAGTGGATGCATAGTCATAGTCTTATCCATACTGTTCCTCCATAACTTTTTGATATTATAGATCCTCATAGTTTTGCTTCTTTTTAAAGATTTTGTAGTTGCCTCTTTTATTTGAATGCAAATGTTATATTTCACAAGAAAGGAAAAGAAAAATGGGCAACCAAGCTCTGCCCTTATACAACCTAGCATAGAACAAAAAGTTTAATCTATGGGGGTCTTCTTCCAGGATCGTCACATTCTTCAGGGACCTCCATGGGCTTCAGAGGGAACCACTGAGACCATGCACCAGTAAGGTCAACTCCTATAATTCCTAGACCCCCATAGATCCTAACCTAATTTTAGGCTCATATTAGATTTAAAATATTAAACAAAAATTTTTAAATCCTACAAAATAGACATTAGGAAATACAAAGCACATTTGGTAGTAATAACGCAAATATACGAGCTTAGCATTAGTTGCTTGTCAAGCCCACATATCTTATTAGGCAATTCTTAGGGACTTAAGCACTCCTGCAAATAAATAGTATTTATATTTTTTTTATTATGACAACCTCTTTCAGCATAGCCCCCTAAAGAAAATAGTGTTAGCCAAAAATGATGTCCTACTATCAAAACTAGTTTGCAAGCAGTCTTAGCCATCCAGTCTAAAATAGTACACCATAAAATTTTATATATATATATATATATATTACATCACATCACAGAATATCACAGAACATTGACCTATCTTAAGTTTAGGATCTATGACCCAATAATTTGCAGTGTATGGAAATGGGTTTGTATGGTATGACTTTACTAAGCATTTTAAGTTTGAGTTTTGATTTAGTTTTCAAAGTTTGGTTTAATTTAGCGATGGGTAGTTTCAATTTAAGTGCCTTAATAGATTTATGATTTTATTTTCATTTTTAAGTTTACTTTTGAATTAAAGTTGAAATTTAGATTTTTAAAGAATGAAGAATCAAATAAGTCCCACTTTGGGTGGAACCTATTATATTCAACATCTTAAATCTTAATATAATGGACTTTCATCTATTCTAAAAGGTCAAGCTAATATCCTGAGTATCTTAATTAGCTTCATTTGAATTCTTTTAAGTGGTTTATTTTAATTTGACTTTGACTTGATTTTTTATTTTAGTTTAAACCACTTTGAATTGCATTATTTCATTATATGTTATTATACTTTTTCATAACTTAGCTTAATGTTCATTTTATATTTCTTTTGAATAAATGTTTATTTAATCTTATTATTTGAATAGTTTAATTTATTTGATTAAGTTGATTTCACTTATATTTAAGATTATGTTATTCATTAACTTAAATAAATTTAAGGAATTTTTTTATTTTAATGAATTTCATATTTAGATATAAAATCCAGAAGTTGATTAGTTCTGAATTTCAATCGATTAATGAATTCATTATGAATTTAATAAATTATTAACTTAAGATTTGATTAAATTTAATATGTTAAATTATTTTATTAAATCCTAAGTTTATAATTAATCAAATCCATTAACTTCATAGGGTTGAAAAAAATTTCTTAAGTATTCTGATGTTAATGAAAATATTTTTAAGTTGATTTTGTGAGTTTTTATGATTTCTATAATTTTTCATTTATTATTTCACTTAATATAACTTAAGGATTGGAAATTCAACAACTTCTAATACAAAAGGTCATTTGACCTTGAAATTTTTATGATAAGTAAGGTTCCTTGCCAATTTAAGTTTCTTTAAGCTTCACCTTAATTAGATTATAATTTAAGACTAATTAGGGTATTAATTATTTTAATAAAACCTAAATTAAGCCTAAATTAGATAAAATTGATTAGGGGTTTTAATTTTCTTGAATTTCTCTCCGGAAGATGCATCCATACAGAGTTTACTTAGATTTCTTTTTAAGCTTTGGTTTATTTATTTTGATTTTTGGAAGTTCAAATTAATTAATTGAATTAATTAACAAATTAGGCCAGTTTGGAGTTTATTAAGTTTAGAGAGTTCTAATGATGTGCTTAGATTTGTTAAAGTTTATTATGATGATTCAAGTTGATTTTATTTTATTTTCATGAATTTCCTAATTTAATATTAATTATTTTATTAAATTAATAGTTTATGACTTGAAAATTTTATATTTTAAGATTTTCTTGCCAATAAATCATGATAAAATTATCTAAGGTGTGTTTTAACCTTAATTTTAATTCACCAAACTTTCAAATTTATTGGATTAATGATTTCTATTTAATTTATATTTGATTATTTTTATTTAAACCGAAAAATACCTAATAAAAATTGAAGATTTTGGGTTTAACGGATTCTCCTCATTGAGATGAATCCATAGAGCCCATATTTACATTTTTTAGTAGAGTATTTTATTTTTAATGAATTTTTAAAGGTTTTTTTTGCATTTATACTAGTTTTTAATCTAACAAATCTAAATTTTCCAATTTAAATGATCAGCACCACGCAACACCACTTTACATTAGGTGGTCCTTGGTTTTTCTACGTTATCAAGCAGGACATGTGGGATCAATGTGGACCATCCGAACAAGGATCAAACAGTCCTAATTAAATCTCACTTACCTTAAGGGATTTAAATCAGATGGTCTAGCTAAATCTTGGTCATTTGTTCATAACAAAAGGAATGAATGACAGAGATTTTTTCCTCTTTTGCTTGTTGGAGAAATAAAGATCGTCTCCATTTGGGGCTGATTTCTAGTGATCTATAGTGTGAAGGGATGAGGTTTTGATTACAAATCAATTAAAAGTGTATTTTCAATGAATCCCTATGATTCAATCTTAATGGAGATTGAATTTACTTCATAAAAGACCAACCTAGGCTAAAAGAGGTTATGGTTTAAAGTAATACCTTGCTGACATCGATCCTTAGCAGCAGAAATGATTTGAAAAGCTTCATGGAGAGGTCGCGAGCCTTTGGGAGAAGTTTCATGTCTTACCTCCCCATGGATCACCATGCAGACCAAATCTTGCCACCTTGCCATTGACCTTGGTCAAACTCTACGTTACCAATAGTGGGAGACTTGGGGAAGAGCTCATCTAAGTTTTCCTCTACTCATAGAACATGTAGGGAGAGTCAATTGGGCTTGAGCAGCTTGTTTACTAACTTTTTGAGTTTAATTGAGAGCTTTAATCTTCTCTGCTGCCGGCAATGGCTAATCTCTAGCCAACTGATGGTGGGAGGCTCCAGTAAGGCTTTAATTAAGTCCCTCTACACCTTAGGATCATGTAGAGATGATCAGATTCATGAGAGGAAGTTTCTTTCCTCCCTTTCCATATATGGTCGAGAGTCATATAAAGGAGGTTTAGGTGGCCAGAATCAGGCCACCTGTGATGAGAATTCTGGTTGAGGGGTTGGTTTGGCTTCTCTTTTCTTTGTGTGTATATTGTATTGGATCTCTTGAAGAGAGGAAGTCTTCTTTCTTTCATTTCTCCTTTTTCTATGAGCCTCTTCCATGAAAGGAAGATCAATAATTATTGGCTATATTGATTACCACCCTTCGAGGCTAGCTCCAAGGGGTGGTCAACTGATTATGATCAGCTCAAATTAGTTAGAATAAATGGGTGGATGAGGTATGGAGGAGAGAAAATGGAATTTGATCTCTTAACATGGAGTTTTTGTTACTTCTTTCCCATTGTTATGGCTCATCTAGTATGGCATATTATATGGCATCTCTTGACTTTTGGCACCATTACAACACTCATTTGGATTGGTGATTCATCATCCAAGTCAAATCAAGATTAATCATCAAGTTAAACCAAGATGAATCATGGGTCAAACTCAAGTCCATTGGAATTCGATTTGATGATTAGACTTTATTTAATTCCATTTTATATTTAAATTGATTAAAGTGGTTTGATTATATTTCTTTTGATTAATTAATTTTATATTTAAGCTTTATTTAGTTTAATTATTCAATGGATAAATTATAGGTCAATTGATTCATGCCATGTAAGGTTTAATGTGATTCGAGTTAAGTTTAGCTCTTTTGACCTAAATAAGTCAAGTTGAACTCTTTAGTTTGAATGGTCTTTTAAGATTAAAATTTTGAATCAGTTATGTTAATTTGATGATTTATGATGTTTTAAATTGATTTATTTCCTTGGATTTTAAATTTATTTTGATTTTATTTCAACCTGACCCATTTTGACTTTAATTGGTTAAGCTGATTTCAATTGAGTCAAATGGTCAATTTGACTCAATTAAGGTATGTTTAGACTCCAATCATGTCTAATCACATGTGTAAAATAATTTGGAGTGATTTATTTCATTTGGTTTGAAATTGATTTCAATTTTGACCCATTTAACTCAAATTGGGCTTAATGGGTTGGGTTGAACCTATTTGGATCAAATGTCAAAATTGGTCAAATTAAACCAAATAATTATTTGGATCATATTTAATTATAATATTTTAAATTATTTTGGGAATTTGATTTGGATTAATTTCAATTTAATTTGAATTTTGATCTTAATAAGATTCATTTGGGTTTATTTATATCAAGTGATCCAAATAGGCCTCATTTTGTTGAGATTAATTTGATTCATGTTTAAACATGTTCATTTAATGATTTTGAGTCTTTCAAATGACTTCATTTGGTTAAATTTTTGGGGCTTGACCTTTGACTTGGTGGGACCAACATAAGTCAACTCTTTGTCAAATGGTTGACTAACTTTGACCTCCATTTGGATTTAGTTTTAAATCCATTTATGTGTATGTAATGACTTTATGCTTTTCATTTGATTTGATTTCAATTTGTTTTGATAAATTTGAATTTCTCTAAGTTTATGAGATTTTGAGATTTTTGTAGGATAATTTGTTTAACTACTCCAATTATTTTGTTTTAAACTCAAATGGATTTAGATTTCAATTGGAATGTGTTTGATTCAATTCTTTATTTAGATTTGGGTTTGGTTTAGATCCACCTAATCCCATTAGGTTAGGTCAAACCTTATAAGGATATACTAGATCACCAAGCATAGTGCCCTAAGTGCTTAATCATGAAGCTCCTAATCTAAGATTAGGTGTCTTAATTACAAATTTAGAGATGATATTAACATCATCCAAAAATGAGGTCAACACTCCATGCAAAGCAATTTTTATATTCACAAAGCAAGTGAATCAACTCATCAGAATCTTTTGGGCCTAAAAGTAACTATAAAAGTTGGTCTTGGGTCTTCCTAGGTTCCCAAGTTTATTTCCTTCAATTCATCAATGGTAGATATTATTTCTTCTTCAAATTATGGTGGAGCATTTTGAATTAAGAAATTACTAAATTATCTGATGTTCCAAAATACAATCCCTTTAAAGGATTAGTACATTTCCAAAGAGTTGGTCATATTTCATATGATTGCATATAATTAAATAATGTTCATCATTATCCAATGGTCCAATGGTACCAAACCCAATGCCAGCTTTGTATTTCAAATTTTATTTTTTAGTATTTCATAAGCTTTCGATGCATTGAACTGTATCTTTAGGCTAAACATTAGAAATCAATTCATGTTTCATAGCATTTTTAACACAGTTAGGATACTAGTCGAAATGGGGTTCCATTATTTCATCAGAAGATGGATATTAAATATTTACACCTCTTTATAAGCTTGAAGATCCTTATACATAATAAAACTTTGATCTCTTTTTAACATCCCCTTGAAGGTAAGGGGCTACTTTGACTTGTAACTATGAAATTTTATTTTGATAAAAAGGAGTTAATGTCAAAGTATCCATATACCATTTCAATTTTTCTTAAGTAGATAACTTAGGTTCATTATTTAATGCTAGTATTTGTTTTAATTGATATCTAACTCTAATGAAATCTCAAGTTTTATTAAGGTATCCTATTGATTGAAATCTTCATTAGAACTAGATTCCAAATAAATTTGTATTATTGGAGGTTCTTTTTGCTATTTCCTTTCCCTCCTTTTTTTTCTTTCTTTTATTTCATTTATCTAAATTTCTTCTTTTGTTTTCTTGGATTCCATAATAATGGTTGATTTTATAGAATCAAACACTTGCCATTTGGGCATATAATAGGCAGCATCTTCATAAAGCTCAATCTTATGAATATAGAATCGTTGTATCTCACATTTTATGGGGTATTCCACTCCATATCTAATGTACTTAATACACTGATGGAGTGATGTAGGAACCATTCTATACTCATGTATCCATGGCTTGCCTAAAAGAGCATTAAAGGATGTCTCTGAGTCAATGATATGGAACTTTTGTTTAGTTTTTAATCCTTTAATAGTCAATAATAGAGTGATTGAATGTAAAGCTTTTCACTTATTTCATTAAAACCACTTAATAGCATTTTATCTAAACTTAACCTTTGTGTATAAATTCTCAAAAATGATAAAGTCTTAGAGTTTATAATATTGATCGATGCACCAGGGTCAACCAGAACTCTTGATAATCTAATGTTCTCCACCTTAACAAAAATATAAAGTGATCAATTATGATCTGTGGTTCCTAGGAGTAAATCTTCATTTGAGAAGGTAACCCCAGGGATCTCTTTGAAGTGGCAAGCCTCAACTGAGGAAGCTGTTGTTAGCTGAGTTAGGCATATCTCTAAGTTGAGTAATGCTTGAATTAGTGATTTCCTCATTTCTTTATATAGAACAAGGCAATCATAAATGTTGAGTGTAGCAGTGAGTTTTCTAAGATGGGTTAAAATGTTGTTGTCAACCCTGGGAATAGGTGGGTCAACTATTTGGTCTTTTTCTTTTTATGGAGGTTCAGGACATTGATAAAGAATCAGTGTGCCTTTGTCTTTAGAAGGCAGTAGGTGAGGTCACAAGACCTTACCGTTACAAAGATTAACTTTAATGATATCTCCTAAATTAGATGTAGGGATCATGTCAACCTATCCCTCGTCACTAACATCTTTTTCCAAAAATTGGTTATAATCTTAAAGATTTACTTCTATATTCACATGAGCACCTTGTAAATTAGCTATAGAACTCTTCACTCTTTCAAACTGATTCATCAAATACATCACATTTAGTATGATAATTTTTTTTTATCTTTTATTTTTCTTCATTCAAAATATCATTACTATAAACCATAAGAACATACAAAAGGTATTTTGAGGCATGCTTTTTATTCATATTTCAAAATAAGTACATAAGAATATAGAAGTATAAGGCCTGGTCTTTCCATCCTTATCATACAAAATCCTCTCAGATACAATAGATATTCCTATCTCGCCACTCTCTCTGGACCTATGGACATCTAATAATGCTGAATGGGGTTGAGCAGGAAATAACTCTCGTAATGCTAGTGGATCAATCTGGATGATCATCTTTTGGGCCTTCATGTGATTCTACATGGAATTTTAAAAAAAAATTAAAATATTTTTAAGAAGAATGAGATAAAGTGATATCTAATATATTTAAAGGAGAATAAGTGGAAGATTCACCTATGTCCTTAATGGACCCTTGTCTAGGGTCCACCAAGTATTCTTTGGGAATTATCGCCAAACCCTTCTATAGTTTCTTTCAAGCTAATCCTTGAAAGTGAAGCAGTTTTTAATGGTATGACCTCGTATCTGATGGTATGGGTAATAATTTAGGTCATTCACTTTGCCAACTTCTTTAAATCAAATCTTCTTTAAATTTTGAAATAAGACTTGAATAAGTGTGAAGATAGTTCTTGATGGTGATAGTTCTTATAAATAAGATTGGACGCTTTGAAGCTTTTGTTTGTTCACTATAGAGACATTACCTACCCTCTTTTCCAGTACTTTCTAAGATGTTATTATTTCCATAGTAGACTGGTCTCTAAGGAATGACATCTAGAGCTTCTTTTTATAAGCTAGAGGCTTTACTTAATAGTTTTTCAAAAGTTTTAATAGTAAAACCTTTCAATAAGAAGGTAGCAGTGCCATGGATATTTTAGAGGAGTATTTCTTAGTGTATTACTCTTGTAACTGAAGCTCGCACTTGAGATAAGAATCCTTCATCTCAGGATATAATCAATGAGGGATTCAATTGGCTTTTTCTTTTTAGAGACTAGGTCACTTAGAATGATGTGGTGTTGTGATCTAGTGAATCATTTCACAAATATATTTTCTAGTTTATTAAAAGTGTGCACTGAACCATTTGGTATATCTGCATACCAATCAAAAGAAACCCTAATAAAACTTCTGACAAACTTTCTAAATAACAGGGCATCACTCCCTCTGGCATTACAGTAACTTGCCTAGAAATGAGTGAAATGTTGTTTGGGATTGCCTATTCTATCAAAATCTTTGAAAGAAGGAGGCACAAATCCCTTTGGATATGGTATCGAATCATATTTTTTAGGGTAAGGTTTACCCTTTGAAATAAGAGTCATTCTATAGGATTGAGCCAAAGCTTCTTTCACTTATTATTCTACTAGAGAATTTAAGTTAATTTTTTGGAATATATCATCCATTGGTTTAGGTTCTTGGTGATGTTTTACTAAACGAAGTTTTGTTCATTTATGGGATGGGACTCAACTAGTCTCTCTAAAGAATATGGTTGAGAAGAGGAGGGAACTAGACTTTGGAGTGAGTGTATAGTGGCAATCATATCCTCCATCTTCTTATCCATCTTCAAAATATGATCATCCTTCTCCTATAACTGAAGGATCAACTGTCGAGTAGGATTAGGTACAGGATCCTTGGGTGTTTCTTTTTTTTTTATGGCCTTGTATCCACCATAAGAATATGTGTAATAGGTAACCTAGGGAAATCACCCAACAAGTCATCCTAATTTCAATTAAAGTGATCTTAGACCCTACTTATCTTTTTTTTTTCTTCATCCTCTCTAATAATAGTCTGCACTTCTTTTATAAGATGAAGTGGAACAATGTTGCTATCCAGGATTGCTTCAGATTCTTCCTCTACGTACATGGGTTTCACTTTAGATATTTCTATTTCATTAGTCCCCTGGATGGTGGAAACTTCCTTTATAACTAGAGTGGCACCCAAAGGTATCCTTCATCTGCAACATCTCTAGTGTAAAAAGATAGATCAAATGGCTCTATCTCTTTACTAGAGGTATGAAATAAAGATGACCCTCAGTTTGAGGTCTAAACATAGTTGATGATGATCTTTCTTTAATAGGCTAAGTAACATATGGTACTTTTGATTATGATATGAGGTGAGTCTTTGGCTCAGAGGCAAATGGATGTTTTCTAACATAAAATTTTTTTATTTCTATTTAAGAGATAACCTTATCTCTCTTTGAAATAGCTGATTCACCCCTTTACCAGATTAGTGACCTACTGGTTGGTGATACCGGCATAGTATAACAGGCATGGGTTGATAAGATCTTTTTCTATTAATGAAGACCATCTTTTCCTTTATTTTACCTTGAATGGACATAAATCTCCCTCAAACTTTTCTCTCTAGCTCTCTAGAAGCTTGTCCCTTCATAAGCCTAAGTAACTCTTCTTTGGTGTAAGAATAGGACCCAAGAGTTCTATGAAGGATCAGGTGTAATCTACTATGAGCTTCCCTATTTACCATTCTAAAGTTCTATATAGTTTCATCTGAAAAGGGGTGATGTGGTGAGCTCATAATTCTAAATACATTATCCTCTCCCTGGGCTATAGAAGGAGGGTGGAATCTATTACCTCCTAGGAGGGGAAGTATCTAGAAGGGTAAACCCGTCTCTTACCTGGTCTTATTTAATCATTATCATTTCCTTTTATTTCCCCTCTCTAAGGGCCTACTTTTTATGCCTTCAACCTCTATTTTTCTTTTGGCTTTTAGTCATCAATGAAGGCTCAAAAGTGGAACCAATTTCAAAAGTACTAGGAAAGAGGGAATCAGGTGTCTTTATGATAGACAATTTTACTTTCTTCAATGCAGGTCTTGTTTGAATTTCCTTAGAGGTCTCCATGGCCATCTCCCTACCAATGGTAAGAGTATTATGGGGCACTCCAGAAAACTCTAAGATAGAATTCTTATCCTTAATAGTTAGATCCCTAATAGGAGCAAGAGTCACACCATTAATGGTAATGTTCAAATCTTCAAAACCAATCCTAAACTTTATAATAGAGCCATCATGTAATCTGCTACTGTCCATAGAAAAGCTAGTCCTAGACGTAGCAGTGAAAATAAACTGGCCAACCATTTTTATTTCATAAACAAGAAAATTGAACAAATTATAATGAGATTTTATCATGCTTATAACGATCTTTTAACTTAATGTAGTCAAAAGAAAATAACTTTTGACCCATTAAGAAAAGTTAGCCATTTTTGTTATGGCTGGAGTTTTCAATAGAAGAATTTTATTTTTCAAAATGTAGGAGTTATGAAACCCTCTTATTTGATTTCAACGAATATGGAAGTTTGATACTCCATTTAGTGGATGTTGAATATAATCTACCAAGAAAGAAATAGAGAGATACCCAATGGAACAAAAGGCAATCCTAACCTGTTAAAAACACAAGTACATTATAAATGTATAGAAATAAAATTCTTTCTCTAAAGATAGAGAGAGGAACTATTCCCCAGTGGAATGCCTGAAAAATCTATGAGAATTTTATTTGGAACACTGCGTAGATCTTGGGGGTTCTTATTTAGGTAATCAAATACGTCATTAAAAGATAAATATAATATCTCACAAGATAAACATATTACCCTATAATGGATTCAATTACTTAATAAGGACTCCTAAGGCTGATGGGTCTTCAATCTATTAGAGATTCTTCCCTTAAACTACATAGAGAGGTAGAACAAGGTTTATTCTATTGAAAGGTTCATAGTTCCCTATAAAGGCAAGCCTATATTACATTTTAGAATAAAGGGGATTCCTCCTAAGAATACTCTCAATTAAAGAAACTAACTTTCATCTCTATGGATTTCAAAGTTTATTTTAAATGAATTATTAATTTATAAATTTAAAAGGGAATGCTCTAAGGAGGAAGAGTTCTTGTTAAAAGCCAAAAGGGATTAAGTAGGTAATGCTTTTAAATAATCGGATGCCTAGTAAGCATTTCAACTATCCTATCATTGAGTGTTACATTTTTTTTAAATTAAAGTTGTTAAGATTCAAAATTAATATTTTATTAAAAATCTAAGACTTAGATTATGACAACACAAGCTTGTAGAAATGCCTAGTTGTTGTTGACTTATTTTAAAGATGATGCTTTAAAACCTAAGTCTAAAAATGCTTCTAGCATAAGTCAAAAACTCAAACAAGTGTAATTTTATAAATTTTAGAATTACTAATTCTTATTCTCACTTGATAAAATAAACATATTCTTGATTATTCTAGACTTATCTCCCACCTGGAAGGGTTTCCAGTTAAGACCACCTAAGTGATTTTAAAATCATGATTTCAGTCTTATGAATGTAACATGGCTGGGCTATTATATTTAAGAAAGAAGCTAAGATCTTAAACACACTCCATAACCTTAAGATGATGATAGGTATGTTATGCACCTTACTAAGACAATAATTTTTAACTTTTGTGTATTTTGACACACAATTTTATTTTAAGTGCTTGGGTATGCAACTCATGCCGGCAATGATATGCATTTAGAAATGGTCATCAGCCAAATCAAAAGAGAAGGCATACTTCCCATGAGAAGGGTGGTCATCCTCACAAGTAAGATGCCCCCTTATGTGCAATGGGTGAAACGCCCAATTCAAGAAGAACGAACAATATGCTATTATATTTCACAAAATTTTCTATTTACTTTGAAGTTGTACCTAAGGCTTTTAATGACTGTGAAGTTTTCAATTTCTTTATTTTATATTTTAATTATTTAAATTTGATGGGGTAGAAAATTTAATTTTTATTATAAGAGCCTAACATTTCAGGCATTTCATCATAGAAACACAACACAGAAAGAAGTTTAGAAAAGCAGGCAATTTCTATTATGCACCCAAAATAAATCAAACCAAATTAATCAATAGAGCAGCCAATGTGGTCGGGTACCACTATACACCTCGAAAGAAAGAGAAATGTGTAGTTGAGCTCTACCCTTATACAGCCCAGCATAAACTAAAAGTTTGATCCATGGGGGTCTTCTTCCAAGATCGTTAGCTTCCCTAGGGACCTCCACGGGCTCCACAAAGGACCACCAATATCATAGAGTTAGCTCATACTATTTTTAGACTCCATTGATCCTAACTTAATTCTAAGCTTAAATTAAATTTTAATATTTTATAATAAATTTTTAATCCCTACAAAATAAATATTAAAAAATACACACAACACACTAACAATTTATATTTTAAATATACGGGCTTAGCATTAGTCGCTTGCCAAGCCCACCTATCCTATTGAGCTATGCTTAAGGACTTAAGTGTACATGAAAGCAAACAACACACACACACACACACACACACACACACACACACACACACACACATATATATATATATATATATATATATATATATATATATATATATATATATTAGCCCCTTTAAGCACAATTGTTGACCTCATTTTTGAATGTAGTTAACATTACTTCTAAAATCAAAAATTAGGATATTCTAATTCTAGATAAGAATCTCCTAATTCAGTGCTTAATACACTGTACCTAATGATGTAGTACACCTTCCTTGGATTTGATCTAACCCAATGGGCATAAGTAGACTCAACACAAATTCCAAATTTCTATTAAATTAAATCAAATCCAAATAAATCAAAATGAATTCAAGTTAAATTAAAAGAATCAATCCAAACTCAAATCATAGTCGAATCTAGTCAAGCCATTTGACATAAGTTTGACTTTAGGTGGGCCCCACTAACTCAAAGGTCAACCCACCTAAATATGACTAAATGAAATCATTCTAATGTTCCAAATTAGCAAATGAACATGTTTAATCATGAATCTGAATAAAATTTAATTTCTTTAGGCCTTACTTAGGTTAATTAGACCACATAGTCTAAATAAATCTAAATGGATCCTATTGGATTCAAACCCAAATCAAATTAAATCAACTTAATTTGATTGATCAAAATCATTTGAAAATTATAATCAAACATAATCCAACCCATAATTAGGTCCAATTTGGTCAAATTGGTCTTTTGATCCAAATGAACCCAAGCTTAACCCATTAAGCCCACTTTGGGTCAAATGGGTTCAAATTGAAATCAAATTAAATTTACCACTCCAATCATCTCATACATGTGATCAAGCATGATTGGAGTCTAAAGAAAATCTAATTGATTCAAATGGGTCACTTAAACCCAATTAGAATCAAGCTTAACCCATTTAGGCTAAATGGGTTGAAATAAAATAAATACAAAATTAATTCAAATCATAACTAAATTAATCAAATCAAAACATAATAAATCATCAATTAAAGATGATTGAATCCAAAAATTCAATGAATTCAATCAAAACAAAAACACTTTGAGTCTTAATGCTTGAATTGGGTTCAAATTTCCAATTCAATTCAAATGGATTTGTATTTAACTTCAAATTCACATTGAGTTTGATTTGGGCATCCACACACTAGCCTAAAGGTTGTGATGGTGATGCCATAAGCCATAAATTGAGCCAAAGGGGAGATGAGTGGATGTTTTGAACAAGTAAAGATGTTTGGTGGATTCTTCCTCCTCCCTTCATCCAAATTCCATGGATTTTATCCAAGTGACCTTTGACCACCTCTTAGAAGGTGGTTCCAAAGCTGAAAATCAATTGACCAGCCCTCAGCAAAGAGAAATTTGGCATCTTTTAAGATGGGAAGAAGGAAGGAGCAAAGGAAATCTCATAGAGATATGCTCTCAACTAAAGTAGGAAAGGGGAGGAGATGTCTTCCACCCCTTAAATCTATTATCCGAACATGCTCACAAGACCAAGGGAGACAAAATCCACCCATTGGCCAACCTTCATGCCACCAATGGCCAAACTTTGGCCACCTAGAAGGTTGAATACATGGCTTTCGACCATGCATGAAATGAGAGGAGGGAGAGCCTTTCCTCTCTCTCTCTCTTTTCATCCCAAAACACTCCCAAAGGGAGAATAACAATGGAAGCATTCTCCCAACCCCTCACCACTGAAAAGCCAAAATTCAACCAAATCCAACAGCCACCATTTGGCCTCTAATGGCAAACACTGGGGGGACTGTTTCACCTCAAATTGAATGTTACAATACATTCTAGAGGTTGAGGCGACCTCAAATGAATTCTCACTGCAACCCCTTGCTGCTGACAAGCTAGAGAACTGTCAAACCCTACAAAAAAAGATGTGTGTTAGCCTCCAAGGAATTTGGTGGGGAGGCAAGGCACCAAATCACGTCCACAGCTTCATCCCAATGAGGTGGACGTGTTTGTGTCGATCCCACCGCTAGAGATCATCGAAGTTGTGGTTATTTATTTAATAAAATTGATCCCTATGAAGATCAAATTTTATAGATCGATTACAAATGAGTCCTTGATTATTTTGCAATTGAAACCACGTCAAAATCATCCTTGGATCACCGAAAATCCACCAAATTTGATGGACAAACTCTGTCTCTTGTCAGAGATACTCGAGGAATGATCTTCACCATCCATTCCTTCTATTTGGAATGGGCGACCAAGATCTAACAGCATGATCTGATTAAACCACTTAAGAAATCATGGAATGAATTGGGACTGTCCAGTTGAATTGGGCGATCAAGATCCATCCTGTGTGGCATAGCTTTTGACATGGCCACCATGCAGATTTCACATGGCCCAGTGGTGCCGCACCACATGGCGAAGGTGCCAACGTAGGCGTCGCCATTTTAAAATAGTAATTCCCATTTTAATTAACTAAAAACTCATTAAATAATGGCTGAAAATTCAAAAAATCATAGAAAATAAAATATAAATCCAAAAAATACAAATGAGGACTTTATGGATTTATCTCAATGAGGAGAATCCATTAAACTTAAAATCCCCAATTAATTTTTGGGTAAATTTGACTTAATTTGGCTTTTAATGAAATCAATTAAACTCAAATTAATCATAAATTATCAATCTAAATGGAATGAAACTTTGGCGAACTAAATTTGAGGTTAAAACACACATTAGAAAAAAAATTTCATGAATTATTGCATTATAATTCAAGAAATGTTAAATTTTAAACCTTAAACTTCATTTTTAATTAAATAAATTAAATTTAATTAAAAAAATCATGAAAATGGATTAAATCACTTTAAATCAACATAATAAACATCAATGAACTTATAAATATCAATGAAACTCACTAAAATTTGATAAAGCACAAAATGCCCTAATTAGTTAATTAATTGAATTAATTAATTCAAATAATTAACTTGGACTTAGGTAAATCACAATAAATCAACCAGAATTCCAAAAATTATGACTAAACCCTCTTTGGAAGCATCATTTAGAGAGGAATCAAGGAAAAAAAATCCTCAAATAATCTTGTTTAAATTAGTCTTAATTTGGGTTTTAATGAAATAATTAAAATCTTAATTACACCCTAATTATGCATCTAATCAAAATGAAACTTTAGAAATATAAAATTGGCAAACCCCACTTGTCATAAAAATTGCAAACCCAAATGACTTTTGGATTGGGAATTATTGAAATTCCAAATCTTTAGGTCGATATAAATCAAATAATAAACATAAAAAAATTTCATAAATCACAAAATTCATAAAATTACTTGAAATAACTTTCATTAACACCAAAACACCTATGATACTTCTCCAACAACCTAAATCAAAATACTTGATCACTTACATACTTAAGGTTTAATAATTAACATTAAATTTAATTAAACCTTAAGCCTAATGAACTGATGATCAAACCAATTAATGAAATCTTAATGCACAATCAATGAAATCTCTAAGAATGGATTAAAACACTAACATATGTGCCTTATGTTAACATAAATCAACCAAAATGAACATGAATTCAATAAACATAAACATTATTCAAATAAAACATTAATGAAAATAAATGTTAAATTAATACAAATTAAATGAAATAAGGTAAACCAAATTGAAAATAAACTAAACTATGAATGAAAATTAAATCAAGTCAAAGTAACGAAATGAAGAATTAAATTTAAAAAAATTAAAACATTAATCCAAAATCTAAACTAAATTCAAACCCAAATCATTTAAAATAAATCTAAAAATATTAATTAAGATACTTAAGGATCTTAGTTAGGCCTTTGGGATGAATCTTCATCTTAGGATGAAGGTTTCATTCCATTAAGGGATAGGATGCTGAATAAAATGGGTTCCACCCAAAATTAGAATCTATTCTATTCTTCATTTTTGAAAACCTAAACTTCACTTTAACAAAATAAAAGTAAAAATAAAAATAAAAATAAATCATTAAATCACTTGAATTGAAACCATCCAAAGGTAAAATTCAAACAAACTCAAAACTCCAAATTTAAACTTGAATTAAAAAGGCCTAGCAAAGTCTTGCTACATAAGCCTATTCCCTTCACACACTAGATCATTAGGTCATGGACCCTAGACTTAGGTAAGGTCATTCTGTGATTTTCTATGATACTCTATTTAGAGATGTGATGTGCTTTTCATGTCATTGTGGTGTAGTACTTTTGACTGTAAGTCTATGATTATTTTCTTATTAAACTAGATGGTAGGATGTTCTTTTTAGGACTAATATTATCTTTTGTAGGGAGCTATGCTATAAAAGACTACCATCATAAATAAATTAAACATGTTTCTTTCTTACAGGTGTGCTTAAGTCCTTAAGCATAACCCATAGGATAGGTGGGCTTAGCAAGAAATTAATGCTAAGCCTATATGTTTGTAAAATATAATTATTGTGTGATTTTTATATTTTTCTGGCATCTATTTTGTAGGGCTTAGGATTTATTCTGAATTTGAAATCTAAATTTGAACTTATAATTAGGTTAAGATCTATGAGGTCTAGGATAAGCAAGAGCTGACCCTACCAGCAAATGGTTATAGAGGCTCCCTATGATGCCCAATGGAGGTCCCTAAAGAAGGAGACGATCCTAAAAAAAAGACCAATAAATCTAAACTTATAGTTCTAGGCTGGGCTAACTAAGGGTTGAGCTCAGCTACCCGTTTACTTTTTCTTTTGGGGTGTACAGTGGTACTCATCCACATTGGCCTTTCTTTAAATTAAATTAGTTTGATTTATTTTAGGTGCAAAATAAAATCATCTTGCTTTTTTAGGTTGCTTTCTGTGTTGTGCTTTCTATGATGTATTCTGGATGAAGGCTCACAATAAAAAGTAAACTTTCTACACAACTTAAATCTAATCAACTCAAACACAAAAGGAAAGAAAACTTGAAACCTCACATAAATTAAAGCCCTATGTAAAACTTAAAATCAATTAAAAACATTAGCTATCAAAAATTATGCAATCATATTGGTCTGAATTCTTAAATTGGGCACTTCACCTATTGCAAATAAAGGGCATCTAACCTGTGAGAATGATCTCCTTCTTGGGTAAGTATATCTTCCATTATTTATTTGGCCCATGACTTTTTTCTAATTACATATCATGTAGGAATAAATTACATACCCATGGCCTAAAATGATCTTCGAGTCAAAATGTATAAAGGATGAAAAATGTACATTAGTTAATAACATTTTCATGCTCTACATGATCATAGGGATTAGGGAGCGAGCCTAGAATTCTTAGACTCTTTCCTAAAATACAATAGCTTAGCTATCTTACATACATGAGACTTAGCATCATGGATTTAAAATGTGCTTAGGTGGTGTTGGTTAGTAGACTTTCTAGGTGAGTTGTAAGTCCAAAAGATTCAAGGATAGGTTTGTTCCCTCAAGTGAGAGGAATGGCCGATAATTCCTAAAATGAAATTGGGTTGAGCATCTGACTTTGGTCAGAATCACTAATAGACTTAGGTCTTAAAGCATCCTCTTTGGAGTAAGTCTTCAACCCTAGGCATTTCTACAGTCTTGTGCTACTAGAATCTAAGCCCCAAACTTCTAAGAAAAAATCAACTAAAAATCTACATTAAATATAAAAATTTAAAGCCCAATGATAGGATAGTTGAAATGCCTACTTGGCATCTCAATATCAACGGTCACTTCATACTTTATCCCGCTTGGTATCTTAAAAGAACTCTTTCCACTTTTGATCATTCCTATTTGAAAATTCCAAATGTCATTCCTTTGTAAAGTAACTTAGAACTTCATAGAAATATTATCTTATTTTTTTTAATGGAGAGTATTCTTACGAAGAGACCCTTCTTCCTAAGATGTAATTAACTATAGGGGCTTGCCCTTATAGGGAACCATGAACCCAGTTTAAAATAAATCCTGGTTTACTTTCCATGCAATTCAGGGGGAAACTCTCTGGTACATGAAAGGCCCATTAGCCTTAGGAGACTTTTATTAAATGATCAAATCTATTATAGGATGACATTTTTATCTAAAACATAAATAAATGATTCATTCATTTCAGACTAATTCATTTTAAAATTATTCATATTTTCTACATTTCATATTTATAATTATGCCTTGAATTATCCATTTTGGATAATATGAACTAAGTGAATAAATTTAGTTCTATTCAATATGTGTTTAAACAAAATAAATTAAGTACAAACTTCATTAAATCATTTCCATGCTTAATCATAATTTTTATTCATATATTTATTGCATGAAAATTAAATTATTCTAGAATTATCCTATTATTCTATTTTCTCTCTCCTATTATTCTATCTTTTCTCTACTATCATCCTCATATTGCTTTGGCCAAATTTTTCATTGAATTTTACCTAATAAATCATGTGAAATTTATTCAAAATATTCTCATATATAATTCCCTTATTTTTAAATTTTTTAAGAGTCATTAATATAAATTATTTCAACTTGTGGAAAATTAAATCTAATGTTTTACGGAATGATTTGACAATCCCAAGCATGATTTATTTTAATTATTCAAAGTTTAATTACATTATTTCAACTTATCTCATAATTAAATTCAAATTAATTAACCTTTCTTTTTCATTAAATCTATTTAACATAATTTAGTTGGGCTGGCCAATATTAATGAAATTTAACTTAATTTTAATGTTGTGTAATACTTAAATTGTACATTAAATAATCAGCTTGGATCCTAATTAATCTATTGCAATAAATTGAGATCAATCTAATTTTGGAAACATTCATGCTTGAAGTTCTCATGATTTCTTTAGAATTTACTTTATTCAAATTAATTCTTAATATTCTTGATTCATTCATGCTTCATTTAATTCATTATATTTGCATTATATCATGCACCTAATTTGTGTTAATTTTTCATAGAAACTCACCTTGGCCAACAACCTCATGTGGATTCAATATTTATTGAAAATTTTCTTGTTAAGATAAATCTTAATTCTCATCTTTGATTTTATTTGATTGATATGAATAATTTTTCTTACTTATATTTCCCTCTCTTGATTTGGCCGTGAGCCTCCTTAGTATCTTTCCAATTTGACTTAAGTTCTAATATGCAAAGGAACCTTATCATTCATTACTTAGTCTTGATCGAACAAATGGATTTCCATCATGTACTCTTGAATTCAAAATTCAAGTTGTTTCCAAATTAATTTTTCTCTCCCATAGATTCTTGCTTGTTCGAACCTCATTCATCCTTCTTCCATATATTAGAATTTTGTACTATTGAAAAAGGTTCCACTAATCTATTCACCTCTCATGGGTAAATTTTTGCTACATCATTCTCTGGCAACTTTGTGATTCTAGTGTTAACTTCTTCATCATCTTTCCTCTTCCTTCTTCCAAGAGATTGCTTCAAAGTTTGCTTAGGAGGACTTGGAGGATTGGTGATAGCTCATTTGGCTGAAAGCTTCATAAGGTTAATTTGATTTGTATTATGCTTAGATTTTTATATAAACTTGATTTCTATCTTGGCTAAAAGTTTCATATAGATTATTCAATTAGAATAAAAGTGATTAGCAAGTTTTATCATTTACAATTCATTTTATCACTTGCATATATCATAGCTTTTGTGAAAGAGAATTTAAGTAAACTTATGTGTTTTTGTTTTTCATATTAACTTAATTATTACATAATTTATGTTTCCATATAACATTTGTTGTGGGCTATTGTTCAAATTTTTATGATGTTGTACTTCAAATTACCATGTTAAATCATTTTAATTTCAAGCTTTCATATCCTCATCAAACTTCTTAAAGAAATACTTACATCAAATATTTCATTCAAGTTGTTACATTGAATTTAATCTTAAATATTAAATAAGTGAGATATATTTCTTTTATTTTACTAGCCTTAATATTAGTATAGTTGGGTTGTGAGTACAAAAATCTTTTAAACTGAGAGTCAGATATTTGTAATTCTTCACTTTTCTCTTATTGTTTAGTGTTGGAGTTGTACTTGCTCATTGTAGGAAAGTACGGTGTTGGGTTATTGTTGCCCGTGAAAGAGAGTATGGGAGATTGGTTGTATTCTCATTTATACTTAGTGAATTCTTAGCTTGGGTTGCAAGGTGTTGGTGTAGGCCGATTTTTGGGATTTGGTCGAGCCATGTAAAATTTTGTATATTCTCTTTGTACTTTTCCTACACCTTTACTTTTCGTTATTGTTGCATATTAATTATTGTGGCTCTTTAAAGAATAATTATTTATAACTAACATTTCTATAAATTATTAAAATTAAATCCAAAGTACCTTAATTAGCCTCTTTTTGATTTAAATGGTTTGTTTCAAGTTGGGCTTAATAAGATTAATGTTTTAATTTCCTTTTTAAGTTTTTAAAGTTTATGTAATCTAATCTTATTAAGACTTTGAAGACTTCATTCTTATTTTATTTCTTTATCTTTGATTAAAGTTTCTTTAGTGTGTTTTATTATATTTAATTAAAATTTAAAAGATTTCTATAAATTTTATTAAAAGTTGATGTCATTATGGTTGAGTAAATATATTTAATTTAATTATTATTTTAGTTTAGCTTACTTTCAAGTGCTTTAATTCATTTTATGTTATTATATTTTCTTTCATAACTTAGCTTTATGTTTAATTTTATGTTTCTTTTGATTTCTTTTGATTAAATGTTTCTTTAATCTTATCTGTTTAAATTGTTTAATTTCTTTGATTAAATTAATTTCACTTATTAATTTTATTAATGTTATGTGTTTGTTTATTTAAATAGATTTTTAATTTAATTTGATTTATAAGTGATTCAATATACCTTAAATTTTGTGACTTAAGATGACTTATTAATTTATGTATTTATACTTCATCATTTGGATTAAATTTAATGAAATGTTACATAATAAAATTTCATTATTTAATTTAACCCTTTAGGGTATGATTTTGTTTATCAATCATAACCTAAGAAACTTGGGCTACATTGGGCATCAAACTTAATCTAGGCCATTTTAACTTTTAGGTTATTTAAATTAAATGATTTGATTAATCACCTTTTATTAGCATTTGAAATTATCAATATTTCTTAACATTAAAATAAACTTAAAGTAGTTTTAATATCAATAATTTTCATGATTTTGGTGTAAAGTCTAGAACTAAATTAATTTTATTTTTGATTAATCAATTAATTTATTAAACATTTAACAATTGAGATTACTTAGGATTAAATTGAATTTTATGTTTTTAATCATTTATTAAACATTAATTACATAATTAATTAAGTTATTTAACTTCTAAGGGTTAAGAATTTTTTCTTAAATTTTATGATGTTAATGAAATTGCTTTAAGTTGGTTTTATAAATTTTTGCAATTTCTAAAATTTTTTGATTTTATAATTTCATTTAAATTGATCTAGATATTGGAAATTAATCAACTTCTAATATAGAGGTCATTCAGCCTTAAAAGTCTTATGGCTAGTGGGGATCTTTACCAATTTAAGTTCTATAAAGTTCTAATTTAAGTCGTTGGGACACCACACAGATCTTAGAGTGTACTTATTGAAGTGATCAGGTATGATATTAAGATATGATGTACCATCTCGAAAGATGAAAATATCACCCTACAATGGACCTAATCACCTAATAAGGACTCTAGAGGTAGATGGGTCTTCGTATATACCAAAGATCTTTCACCTACTTTACATAGAAAAGTACAGCATCCAGGCCATACATTCATACATCATTCAGTTAAGGGTTTCTAAATCTTTTAATTATCTTAATTATAAACATAGGCTTTAAAATGAGGTTATAAGCTATTTTAGAATTTAGTTATGAGTTGTTAGTGGAGATTGAAAAATTAACTTTATCTTAAAGAGCCTACTGCATCCAGGCCATACATTTAATCATCAAGCTTTAAGAAACCTATGAAAAATATGTTATTTCTATTTCACAAGATAAACATGATAATTAAAAATTTATAAATTTTCATTAAAAATAAAAAAGGCTAGTGCGGCAGAGTACCACAGTACACCCCAGAAAAAAAAAAGGAATTGGGTAGCCTAGCTCTACCCTTATACAACCAGAATTATAAAAGAATATTACAATTATAATAAAATAGATACTATGGGGGTCTTCATTTTTTACTTTTCCTTCACTCTTCTTCCTTTGGCTTGATTTATTCCAGGGTTTACAGGGCCTCCTAAGACTTTGCCTTCTAGCAACTGCTCATCCAAAACTCCATAGCACTAATCCTAATTCATATTATAAAACTACATGTTTATAGAAAATAAAATCTAACTACACCTGCAAAATAGATGTTTGCTAGACAAACATACAAACGAAGCAGTTATATTCCAGGAATTTGGACTTGGCACCTAGCACATGAGTAACCAAGCTCACCTGTCCTAATTAAATTATGCTTAGGGGCATAAGGAACCTACAAGCAAGAGCATTTCTGTTTATTATTTATTATTATAGTGGCCACTATAGCATAATCCCCTACATAAAATATCATTAGGCTAATAGTGACCTAACATCCAGTCTATGCTTAAGTAATCCTAATATCTAGTCTAAAATATCACATCACAAAATAAAGCATAACATCACAACATACAACATCCTAACTTAGAGCTAGAAGTGCTGACTTAATATTATAATGTGTGTGCTAAGGTTTGGTGTGTTATGTCTTAGCTAGGCTTTAGGTACATGATTGTCTAAGGGTTTTGGAATATTCAAGTTACACATGAAGGGAGGTTACACTTCAAATTATTATTAAGATTAATGGATTTTAATTTTTTTATTTAATATTTACTTAACATCTAGTCATTATAAAGAGAGGAAAGAGGTTTAACCTCTTCATCCCTACCCCAAGTTATTTTCTAAAGGCATGTTGTTATGATTTTTGGTTTCTTTTAGTGAATGATTTATTAAACATTTTATTAATCCTAGGTTTGGGTTAATCTCAAAGGATCATATTCAAACATGAAAGGCATCTTTAGATTAATGAGATTGAATCACTATCACATGGGTAACATTACATCATTCCTTTTCATCCTTAGTAACATGCATATTTTTTTCATTTTTATTATTTACGACATTTCAATTAGCTTAATTGTACATGTAATTATATATATATATATATTTTTGGCATGCCTGAAGGATTATTAATGCATATATTTTGGTAGAAAAGAAATATTTCAATCATTTGTTTAGCATAAATATACATGTATTAAAGATTAAGCAAGTATGTGTCATTGTTAAACCAGGGAATTGAGGCAATCTAGGACCTCCTTGGGGCTACTTAATGCCTCGTATCCTCGGGATGTCCTGACTATATACTTACTAACTTCAATACACATCAACATATACATAAACATAAGAATGAAAACTATGCAAAAGATTGTATATTATTAAATTATTTACTCATGTAAAGTAAAGCTCCATCCAACTTCCAGCACATGTACATATATGAATGGAAATAAGTAAGTACATGACATAATTAAATCAAGGAAGTGAGATAATCTAAGACCTCCTTTGGGCTACTTAAAGAATCATATTCTTGGGATGTTCAGACTATATACTTACTAACATTCAAACACATGTAAACATACACATGAATCATGAAAATAGAACAATCTTTTAACATGTTTAAACTATAAGTGAATGTAAATCACATAAAATATTTATAGCCAACATTACTCAAAATTTTCATCATTAGCTTATAATTTTGAAAATAATTTGAGATTTATTAGTAATAATAGCCACATCATATAGTAAGATTAGTTCAACACATGCAACTTAGATATGATTAGATTCTCTTTTTTTTTAAAATACATGAATGAATAAAACAAATGACATACAAATTCATAATGATTGAAAATGAATAATTAAATATTATCACATGAGACATTTAATCACATTAATTTCTAGGGACAAAATTCTTTAAGAATAACCAAAGTTTCTTATGGAATTTGATTTTGATGTTATTAGCTATTAAAGCCTAAAGAGGAGAAAGACATTTGATGTTTTTCCCCATCCCATGTTGGTGACTTAATGTGTTTAGGGAAAGGTGATTAAGTGAATTTTATGAATTGATTAAGCTCAAATCATTAAGTGATGGATTTAATTTCCCTTTTTTAATCCTCTTTAAATTAATTAATCGTCTAATTATGAGCCTCTAATGATATTCCCTTGAGGAATTCAAATTTGTAATGCACTTAACAAGACCTAATGCAATGATGCTCATACTTGAAGGTTAATTAAATTAGAGAAAGAACTAAATTAAGTACTTATATGGTTTTCCCACACCCATGGGTTAACCATAAGTTACTTGAATTATTAAACCAAGAGAAGAGAAATAATATTTACTATTTTTCCCCATCCCATGTGAGTGATTTAGTGTGTTTAAGGAAAGAGTAATTAAATGAATTTTATGGGTTGATTAAGTTCAAATCTTTAAGCAAATGATTTAATTTTCCCTTTCCTATGCTTCTTAATTTGATTAACCATTCAAACATGAGCCTCCAATGATATGCAAATGAGAAATTAAAATTTCAATGCACTTAGGGACCTAATACAATATGGCTCATAATTAAATATTAATCAAAATAAAGAAGGATCTAATTAAGTATTTATTTGATTTGACCACCTTCAAAAACATCCGTTTGAGGCTGTAGCCAAAGTTGCTCCTTAATCTTTGCCTCATAATATAAAGATAACAATTTATCAAGCTATCTCAGTGTTGAAACATCTTCCAACTTTGACTTATTTCTTGGGCTGTTAATCAATTAGATGCGTAGCATATTAACATAGGCGATCTTTTAAGATTAAGAGTTCCCCTAGTTTCTAACAAAAGCTGAAGGATCGAAGTTTGATGAATCATCATTCTTCTTATGTGTTCCTCGAGAGAAAGATTTTCTTCACCATATAGCTGGTGTTGTTCTAAACATAAAGTCAAATTATCAACCATTATGAAGATGTAAAGATAATGTTTTCCATAGAAGCCCCTAATCTTGTTAGCACTAACTATAAGAAAATCATTGATATTCTTTATGATAGACTTAGAAGAATTACTATGAGCTCTACTAGCACAAAATAATAAAGAAGGAAAGGGAAATGCTTTATTATATATAAGTCATTGTCTAAAAGGAGCTAAAATAAACTATTATCCAATTGAAATGCAGTATTTAGCATTAATATTTACTACTCATAAACTATGCCATTATATGTTATCTCATAAGATAACATTAATATTCAAAGTCGACCTAATCAATTTTTTGATGATGAGGCCAACCTTAACAAGTCTCTTGGATAAATGGATTGTCCTATTATTGCAATTTGATATATCATATGTCCCACAAAAGGCTATAAAAAGGCAAGCCTTGGTTGATTTTCTAGCCGCTCATCCCATATTGAATTACTCCCCACTTAATGATGAGTTGCTTGATGAATAGATTTTTTGAAATTGAAAAGGCTCAGCAACCATTAGGATGGGAGCTTTATTTTGATGGAGCTGCATCTATAAAATTAGCTAAACCACCTAGCATACTTATAGTACAAGACAAAATCGGCCTGATATTTATAATGCCTTTAAGGGGAATACTACGATAGTCTTATAATCATATTTAGCCTTGAACTAACAAAGAGGCTGAAAATAAAACATTACTTATGGGCCTAGAGCTAGTAATTAACATAAAAATTATGAATCTTCATATTTATGGAGATTTCCAATTTATAATCTAACAAATAATTGAGACTTTTAAGATAAATATGCCAGAATTAGTATTTTACCATAAACATGTCTTATATATTTTAAAATAAATCCCTAAAGTAATAGTCAAAAGGGTGTCGCATCAAGATAATGGCAAAGCTGACTCATTAGATAAATTAGTTAAAGAAATGACAAACCCTTAGGGAAATCCAATTACAATAATAGTCTAAAATAGGCTAGCACTAGCACCAACCATCCTGCATGCCTTTAAAGTTAAAGAAAGTCAAGAAATCATGACCATAATAGAAGAAAACTACTAGCGAAAACATTTCATCACCTATCTCAAAGGTCGTGGGCTACCAAAAAATAAATCAAGGGCTCATCAAATTTCACAAAGAGCATTATAATACACTCTTATAAATGACACATTATATTGGCATAGGTTTGACCAAATGTGGCTATGATTGCTGGGACTAGACAAAGCCAATACAGTAATGGCTAAAGTTCATGAAGGATTGTATGGAGCACACCAATCTAACCCTAAAATGAAAATTAAAGTTAAACGAATGGGATATTACTGGCCTAGAATGGTTCAAAATTGCATCGAATATGTTAAAAGATGTCATCAATGTCAAATACATGCAGGCACATTACATTGGAAACCCAATACTCTACACCCAACAATAGCATCATGGTCACTTGAATGCTGGGGAACTGATATAATAGGTCTAATATATCCTCCATCATCTAGAGGACATTGCTTTATTCTAGCTTCTACTAATTTTTTAAAAAATGTGCAAAAGCAATCCCATTTAGAGAAGTTAAACAAGAAGATATAGCAAAGTTCTTATAGGATTATATTATTTATAAATTTAGAATTACTTGAAAGATTATATTTGATAATGGCACTTCCTTCAAGAATATCAAAATCTATCATTTCATTAAAAAGTATATGATAGATTGGCAAAATTTCTCAATATACAATCCAAAAGCCAAATGGTTTGGTAGAGACATTTAATAAAATGCTAATTAAACTGCTTAAGAAATTTCACTCAAAAATTAAAAAGGAGTGGGACAATAAATTAATAGAAGCATTATGGGCATATTATAACACTTATAAATCTGCCACACAAGCAACACCATACTCTTTAGTCTTCGGAGTGGAAGCAATACTTCCCATCGAAGCAGAATTACCTTCACTCCTCATAGAAGTTCAAAATTAACTTTCAATGGAAGAAAATATTTAAATATTATACAAAGAGCATGAAGCCTTAAATGAAATGTGACTACAAGCCCAATAAATTCTAAAAACATGTATAGCAAGAATGACTCGAGCTCATGACTATATGGTTTGCCCAAGAAGCTTTAAAATAGGTGAACTAGTATTGGTATGAAGAAAGCCCATCATTCCACATCAACGAGTTGGTGGAAAATTCATTCCAAATTGGGAGGGACCTTATCTTACTGAAAAAGTTTATGAAGGGTGAGTTTATCAATTCATCCATGCAAAAGGCATCAAATCCATGCCCCATATAAATGGACAAAATCTCAAAAGATAATATGTGTAACTATGAAGAAAATATTTTCATTTCAATGAGAAAGTCTCCTCTTAATAGGGGACAATGTTATATATCTTGTAAAGCAAGATCCACTATCAAAAGAAAACATTATCCAATCAAGCAAATTTAAATCTAGATCCATCATCCCCAAAGGGGTCAGATCAGATCCACCATGTCTAAAGGGGCTGGATCCAAAACCTAAATTTAGATTTCATCATACCCAAAGGGGTTGGATCTAAATCAAACTAAGATCCATCATGCCCAAATGGGCCAGATCAAATCCACCATGCCTAAAGGGGCAAGATCCAAAACTTAAACTTAGATTCCATCATACCTAAAGGGGTTAGATCTAAATTAAACTAAGATCCATCATGCCTAAAAGAGATGAATCCAAAACCTAAATTTAGATTCCATCATACCCAAAGGTGTTATATCTAAATTAAACTAAGATCTATCATGCCCAAAGGACTTGATCAGATCCACAATATCCAAAGGGGCTAGATCAAAAACTTCCATCATACCCAAAGGGGTCAGATCTAAATTAGACTAAGATCCATCATCTTCAAAGGGGCTAGATCAAATCCACCATACCTAAAGGGGCCAAATCTAAACCTAAATTTAGATTCCAATATAATCAAGAAGAGCAAGTTTAAATAAAAACTTGCATTAAAAATTAAATTGAAAAAGCCCACAGGAATAGCTCATGTATAATTTCAAGTACTGCCGATTTATAAAAATCTTAAAAGTTGCATGCTTCTATGTTCCAAATATAGTATAGGTTGTCTACAATATTTAACTAGAAAATACTAGAAGATATGCCTTCCACTAAGCCTACTGAAGAGCAGATATGGGCTATTATTGAAGTCCACAAGCCATATAGTAAAGTCAGGATATAGGATAGGCTATCATGGAACCAAGATATGTTAAGAGGTAGAGATATTTTTGAAGACTCATTTATTTGATCATCACATCTCCCACTATCTGACTCATATTCTCTAGCAAGCTATGACCTAATTGACTGGGTAACTAGTTTAAATTTGAGACATAGACATAGTCATGATGCCCCATTAGAGTGAGTTATAGATCACCTCAACTTTGGTGATCAGAATGCGCTCCAACTAGCTGAAGACACTACTTTTTCTATAGGCATAGTCAAGCTACTAGGTTACTGTATATTAAATCATGAAGCAGAAGACTGGGTATGCATACTGGGCTTGACACCACCTATAGATGCATGGTGATGTTCTTAGAAGGGTTGGAGTTTATCAGGTAGTATACACATTGCTCTTTGATAATAGTCACCTTTCTTTAACATGGATCAGAAGTATAACAAAACACTTGGATATGGCTAACAGTACTCCTTGGATCGGTCCACATGAGATGATAGAAACTATGGAAGACATGGAAGATATAGCAGTACTTTCAATTATAGGGACTCCCTATGAAGAATGCATCCCACCAGATCACAAGCTTTTTCAGTGCTAGTAAATGGCCAGCATGGGAGAGATAGTTATATATATTTTTTATGGCTACCTCATGCCTTGGTTCATTATCAAAGACTACCCAAAGAATGGAGGACAAGGCATAGATGTCAGAATATGATCACACTAGATACATGGTCAGAAAGCTTCCTCCACTTAGAGGTATATGTACCACATTTTGGACGGTTAGATGACCCATTTGACAATAAATTTCATACATCCAGTAGTACCAAATTTGAACCAAAAGGAAGAGCCAATTCTCGTCAAATATTAGCTTGGGGTATTGACAATGAGCTATCTTTAGTAGCTTTCATTGCCACTTGGCTATGTTTCTTTATATTTCTTAAGCTAAATAGACTATTTTATCCTTCTACCATATTGATGGCTAGCCTACTCACTCGTGGTGAAAGGATATTACTGACACCTGTAGCACAAGCCTACTTATATCATGGATTAGGTAGAGAAAGTGTCATAATTGATTCACAATGTTATGATGTGCATACCCCTTGGTACTAT
Source organism: Cymbidium sinense (assembly GCA_021442155.1). NCBI lineage: Eukaryota > Viridiplantae > Streptophyta > Magnoliopsida > Asparagales > Orchidaceae > Cymbidium > Cymbidium sinense. The sequence goes on from CM038222.1 coordinate 30,662,060, forward strand.
CCACATGGATGGATTCATCCTCATATTTCAGGAGCCTTTAGTTATCCTGAGACACCATTATTTTTCAGAGAGCAAAATTTCTCCATGATTATGCAACTGAATAGAGCTACAATCTCTATAGATAAAAATTAAATATGAATCTTCATGTTTTCCCTAGTATGCATGATAGATTTAGGCCATCCACAGATTATCATTCTATAGTTTATCTATTCAAAGCATTGCAAAAATTTATAGATTCCCTCATTGATAGAAGAACCCTAGTGCTATCATCAAAACTTGGATATAAATCCATTATAAAATATCTTATTGGGCAGAGACCTACTTAGCTATGCTATCACCTCCATGAATTTGTAATCTTGGAAGGTTATAGCCCCAATAGGGTGGCTAGATAGTTCAAATTTACTCAGGTTGCACTATATATGGGCTAACACCAATAATGGATATAATAGATACTCATTCATTAGAAGAACTTCCAATAATAGTATGTTTAACAATAGCCTCTACAGCATGGACCTTCATACATCATCTAGGGACCCATTTTAGTTTCTATATAGCTCCACAAGAGACTCATATAGGAGTCAATCATTTATGGCTGATGTGGATCTACCACACCTTCTCTTCCTTCTTGGAGCTAGGCTTTCACATATATAATCGTAAAATGCAAAAGACCATACTAGTCCAACCTATACCACATATGACTAATGCTTCTAAAATAGTATTAGATGACCAAAAAATAGTAGAAAATTATGGCATCAAAATTCCATTACTCAAGAAAAAGAGATGGTTCCTCTCTCCATCTCTATTAGACATTATTGTCTCCAAGCATCAATAGTGGACTTATATCTTAAATAATCCCAAGACTATTTTTCTTTCCATTAGCTCTAAGCTTATTTAATCCTTAAGCAAAGCTAGCCAACTTCCTTTAAGTTTTAAGACCTCACTCCATGTAGGTCATAAAACCTCTATTTAGTCCCCTAATAGGTAAAAAAATGAATTAATTAATCAAAGGAGATGACTAAATTTAGAACCTCTTCACCACTAGCTTGGTGAGGCAAGGTTCATCCCATACTTAAGAAAATATAAATAAAATTGAAATTAAAAGTAAGACAAGTCTTTGCAAAATTTTTAAAAGCACTTTTTTGACATCAAAATCATTTGAAATTCACATCACAAAATTTTGCAAAAATACAAAAAGAGAAAATTTTCAAAGCTCTTTTTCAATAACGAAAACAATCAAGCCTCATTTAACATACTTAAATTTGTAAAATGAGGATCATTTTTAAAAGTCAAAATCAAATATGCATCATCAAAACCTTTTTAATAAATTTTTAAAAGCAAATTTTTCAAAATAAAATCAATCAATCAACCAACTCCATTTAACATACCCAAGTTTGTTAAATGAGAGTTTCTTCAAAATTTTCCAAACACACTTTTCAAAAAATTAACCAACTCCATTTAACATACATAAATTTGTTAAATTTCATTCCTTTTTCAAAATCAAAACACAAATCAAAATTAGCATATAATTAAACTCCAGGTGACATACCCAAATTTATCAAGTAAGGGTTCCCTCTTTTCAAAAGCAATGTCACACACAAAATCAAAACATATTTAATCTCATTTGGCATGCCCAAATTTTCCAAATAAGAATTCTATTTCCAAAATTAAGATCAAACACCCACATATAATTGAGCTCTATTTAACATACATAGATTTGTTAAATGGAGTTCCCTTTTTCAAAATCATAAAAATTAAAACACATTTAAATTCCATTTGACACACCCAAATTTATCAAATGAGAATTCCATTTTTAACATCAAACAACAATACATAAAACAAATTAAACTATATTTAACATACCTACATTTGTTAAATAAGAGTTCACTTTTCCAAAAATCAAATTAAAATAATTGACACAACAAATACATTTGGAACTTACTTAACATACCTAAATTTGTTAAGAAAGGGTCTCATTTTTAAATCAAAATATAATATCAAACACATATGGGCTTTACTTAGCATACCTAAATTTGTTAAGTAAGGATCATATTTTCAAAATCAAGAGAAATAAATCAAACATATGACAAACATCATGGCAAACAAAATGCTTTCAAAATTATTCAAACATACATTTGAATCTCATTTAGCATACCCAAATTTGCTAAGTGAAGATTCCAAAATCAAATATTCAAACAAAGGATAAATAACAAACACATCTCCAAAGTTTCTCCAAATTAATGGACCCCACTCAACATACTCAAATTTGTTGGTTGTGGCTTCCAAATCAAAATCAAATTCTTTGGCAAAGTCTCTCCTCATATTCTAAAATCTCTCTAATTCAATGAACCCCACCTAGCATACGTAAATTTGTCAAGTGTGGGTTCAGATTCCAAGTCAAATCAAAAGTTAATGATAGAAGGAAGTTGTTAAAGTAAGGGTCTGATTCAGTCTTATTTTTAATAAATATAGTGATAACAGTTCAGTCCTTTGTTCGCTTCTCAAGTTAGTCTTCCATCATGTCTTCTGTAAAGATGATCTTCTCATTCTCGTCTGATGTGGATTTGGCCTTGGACCAGGCTATACTCACCATGACCACCATGCATTTGATTCAGTTTGGGTGTGGTTTTGAGGCCATTAGAGTCACCTGTGAGGGGCCAACCCAACTGTCAATAGATAGGAGGTGGTAGGGTATAAGCCACTTCTCCATTTTAACCTTCAGTCTGACTCAGAGTTTCCCTCACTAAAGAGGAAGGTCGTTGAGATTCCCATGGCAGTGCCTGTATAAATTCCATCTATTTTAGTGCCAATTTCAATTTCAGTGTCAATGCCATCAATGCTAGTTATTACAATGCTCATCATTCAATCCATTGTTGACCCTGCTGCAGTCCTAGTAAGGGCTAGCACCTCCTCACTAATTTCCCCATTCTAAAGGGGAAGGCTATCTTGGCCTCTGAGATAGTCTTCTCTACCTTTGAGGTAGGTTCTAGTTCTCACTTTGCCCTTACCAGGACACAATGTCGTAATAAGAATATGAAGATCAAGCAGTAGTACAAGCAAGCAGCTAAGGAGGTACGATGTTGCCTCTCATGCTGCTAAGGAGGGTTCCCCTCATGAGACCTCTCCACTCTTGAGTGCTAGTAAGTTTCACCCCCTCTCAACTTCAAATGGAGAGGAAGACTATAGAAGGATTACTGCATTACCTCCACCATCAATACAGTTTGAGGTACCAGCTAGGAAAAAGAGTAAGTCCTATGCTGGTCTACAATCAGTTCTTCATCGGGTCGGTAGAGCCCACCGATGCTTGGAGTCCAGTACATTACTTGATTTGATGGTGTTGATCTCTAGAAGTGTTAGGGGTTAGATCTATATAGAGAGAGCTTCATAGGCCAGAGTTGTGGCCCAAGCAGGCAAGACGGAGACAAGGAGGTAAGCAAAATAGTTGTAGACCTCCGCTTTAATAGATTTTCGAGATCGGTGAACTATAAGGGTCGATCATACCGACAGCATAGTTCTCAAGGGCACCACCAGTCATAAGAGTAGATCCCCAGTGGAGAGGCAGTTGGTGTACCTACCATCACACTGCTCCACTCACCGCCCACCATCACATGTCCACGTTCTTCCTTCCACAGTACACACCAAAGTACAAAAGTCTGCATCTAGAGAGAGGACCTCTCCACTGGTAATCCGGCTATGGCCTTAGGATCCTACTCCATCTACTCCACCTATTGAGGTGAGGTCGAGCTCCCCCATTCGACCTTCCACTTCAATAGTGATGAAGAATGAGTGGCGACCCAAAAGCATCTTGTTCGCACTACCTCCACAGTAACTAGAGGAGGAGAAGGGAGAGGACACATACATAATCCCCATGTAGGTAAACCAGTTAGGGAGTGGACCCACCCCTCCCCTCCCCCCCCCCCACTAGGCATTGGTGCAGAAGGTCGTGAGCATAGATGGTTAGTCGTCACGCCGGTGATAGCGTGAGTCACCGTTCCTTAGATGATATCATAAAGGACTACCACACCACAGCTTGGCAGATGCGCACTGATCATTTTGATCAAGAGGAGGGTGTAATTAGCTTTGACCCCGATGATGATCTATTATAGGACTCTACAGAAATCCATATGGTCGATACTCAAGGATCCCTCCACAGAGACCAGCAGAATCAGGAAGGTGTTGTGGTTGAGAAAGCCAACACCTCTCACTCAACCCAACACCTCTTTCCATAGCTCAAGCAGAAGGATGAGCTGATCAACAAGATATAGAAGAGGGTTGAGGATTTGTTTACAATAGTTCTAGCACCCCATAACCAAACTCTAGTTTCATAGCCTAGTCCCATGGAGGTCAATTAGTCTGAGCTCTTGTATGTCTTAAATTTCCCCAAGAGTACCTCTCTTGTGGATCAGGATAGTGGTAGTCTACATAGGAAGGTCATAGATAGTACCTCTATGCATGAGAGGGACATCAAGCAGATAGTGAAACAACATGTAAAGGAAGCGTTGGTGCAAGCCTGGGGGAGCTCATCCATTCAAAAGGGTAGACATTACCCGGAGGAATTTGATGTGTTCCAATACCCCAAAGGGTTTATGCCACCATCCTTCAAAAGTTTTGATGGTAGTGGGAATCCTCGGCAGCATATGGCACACTTTAGAGCTGAATGTTGCAACGATGGTGGCAGCAACGCACTTCTCTTCCATCTTTTTGTTAGCAGTCTGTCAGGAGTAGCATTTGATTGGTACGCCCCAATGATTCGGTGAAGACTTTTACTGAGTTCGAGTAACTCTTTATCAAAAGATTTGGTGGATCCCAACAGAGAGTGATTGTGGGTGACCTCATTGTAGAAAAATAAAAGTCCAATGAGTCTCATATTGATTATATTCTCAGATGGCATAACCTGAGTATGAAATGTGAACCATAGCTGTCTGAATAGCACGCCATCAAAGTTCTCCTTAAGAATATCCATGGCCCAGTCACTTTCATGCTTAAGGGCTTTACAATTAAACATTTGAGAAATTAATCAACAAGGTGTCTAGTCTATAAGAGGAAACCAAATAGTTACATTTTTAAGACCAATCAGCCAAATTCAAGGTGCATAAAGCATTTGAGAAGAAGCCAGGGATAATGGTGTCAGTAGATAAGGAAAAGTAGCCAGTTAGAGTTTAATTTGAGAGATCACGTGCTCAACAGCCTCCACTACCACCTCCTCTGCCGCCACCTCGATTGTCATACTAGCCACCACAGCCAATGGCCACCACCACCGCCTCCCTAATAGTACACTCAATAGTGGTACTCATATCCACCACCAAGTAGCTACTATTCATGTACTCTTACAGATAAACTCAATAAGCCTTATTCATTCAAGAGAGAGGTAGTCAGGAAAATCTTTAAAAATCTCCTAAAGAAATCTAATTTCCAGCTACTATAGCCTAAGAGGCTGGAGGAAGTGGGCAGGAGCGATGATCCTAACTTTTGGCTCTACCACCATATGTTAGGCCATATCTTAGAAGATTGTATCACCTTCAAGGACTAGCTTGAGCATAGCTACAAGTCAGGTGCCATAGTTATCCCTAAGTAATACTTATTAGAACAACCATCTAGTTCTGTTAGAGTAATCCTTGGGGATACTTGTGATCCTCTTTAGACAAAATAATATTGGGATATTTGTTTATCCCGAACTTCTAAGAAATTTTCTCTAAGATCAAGAAACTTTCCTTGCAGGTGCTTGAGCCAGCTCAAACCTCTGACACCAAAGAAGGTTTGTAAGTTGCCAAAGATAACTCAAGGAGGGTGGGAGCTCAATAATTGTAGTAGTCCACACTTGCCCAAGATAGCCCAGCAGCGTAACCACTGTCTGAGTCCAGTACTCTTTCCACAGTTGCAGCTACCACTACATCTTTCAGCTCTTCTTCTACCAGCAAAAATATTGAATCACCAGATGAGGGCACCAAATCCCTCACCCCGCTTACTTTACTTGATTTCTATTATGTAGCTCCACTCAAATTAAATAAAATAATGAAGAAAGCTAATTCGACTTACATCTTCTCTACTTTTGATAGTCTTAAAGATTTTATTCCTATAGAAAGCTCTCTAAGTCTAAACAATAATAATAGCTCTAATAATTCTGATCATTTTCTTTTTGATTCAGAAATGGACTATCCTTTTCTGAATTGCACGAGTTCACCCACTAAGATTGACATGGAGGCATCTAACTTTGAGGATCTCATAGGAGAAGCTATAGGTATACATGGTGAGCAGGTAGAACTTTCCACCAGCCTGCCAGATGAAGTCACCAAAGTCAACCTCCGTGATGGGAAAGTTTTACCTCCTAGTGTAGCACCTCAGGACAAGGGTAAACAAGTCATTAGTTCTAGTGAGCAAATAGCCCCTCCACAAGATGCTCCACTTATGGATATGCTTGTGGAGGACCAGCACAAAGTTGATTATAATGTTCTTGCTCATCTTAGAAAGTTTCCAGCTATGCTAAGCATATACAACGCCCTCATCTTATCAAATGGGATGAGGGAATCTCTAATCAAGGCCCTACTTGATCCTGAGATTTGCTTAGCTCAGTTGACCGCTACCGAAGATGATGCCTACTACTTGAAGGACATCCTAAGAGTGACATTCAGTGATAAACACCTACTTCCAGGGATGATCGAGCATAATTGTCCCCTCTACATCATAGTGAATGTTGGCAGATTCAGGCTTTCAAGAGTATTAGTTGACCCAGGTGCATTAGTCAATATTATGAGTCTAAGAACCCTTATTTACTTGAGGATCGATATCTTCAAACTCCAAAAGAAATAATAATGTTGAGAGGATTCAATGAATAAGGAGAGAGAGCCTTAGGCTCCATAGTGTTGCCCTTGGAGATAGATAATTGGAAGATTGAAACCAAGTTTCACATTATAGACTCAGATACATCTTTCAATTCTTTGCTTGAGAGATCGTGGATACATGAGAACATGGTTCGATCCTCTCTACATCAGTGCATCAAGTTCATGAGGGGTGGAATCAAGTATTATGTCAAGGGAGATCTCAAGCCATTTACAGTCAACGAGATAGGGATATATGAGGATGCAGCCTACTACATCCCTCAAAATCAACAAGTTTATTCTCATGAACTTGGCCAAAGTTCAAATTCAAAAACAAAATAAAAATAAAATAAAAATAAAATGAAAAATAAAATGAAAGAGACAAAGAGAAGAAAAGGAAGCGAGAAGGAGGAAGTAGAGCCTGACATTAGATTTCATTAATAATTCGTTACTCCATTCAAACATATGGGTTGCATGACCCGACCTCCACCAGGATGAGGGAGAGCCAAATCCAGAGGTAGCCCCAGGGGTGGAAGGCCTCCCTATTGGCCACCTAATAGGAGATATGTTCTAACTACTAGGAGTACACCTGCTATTCATATAGACTTAGAATCTAATTTAGAGGATGAGTCTTATATGGTTGCCACATCAGCCAGCTCTTCTCAATAGCAGACCCTATGGAGGTGACACTCGAGCCAAATAATGATGAAAATAGGACTCCAAAGCAAAACATAAGTGTATCTTAGTCTCTATGTGAAACTGTTAGGCATCAGTTGGGATCCTTTGCTCTAACCTCACTTTCCTGACAAAAAGTTGATGGTTTGGTAGTTAAGGAAGCCCTTAGATCTTCCACAGATGTGAAGATTCAAAGGTTTTTTCCTGGAGCATCATCCTCAGGTCAAGAAGCCTATGTAGAACTTGAAGATGATTCATATAAAGAATTAATAGAATTACCTTTTGATCAGTACTCGCCTTGTGTTCTTAATTTATCTAAAAAAAGATTGACACTACATATTAGGTCTAAACATAGGTCAGAATAGTTTGAAAGGTTATGGGACAATAGATGCTTTCATTCTCAATCAAGACTGGGACTAGGATTCGGCACAGTGGGTCTAGTTAATGCTAATGACTATTTCCTAGTCATCACCAACCATCTAGAGTCTGATAGGTTCTTTTCAAATCACATTAACTCTTATGAGGAGATCTGCTTAGAAACTTTAGATAACCCATATGGGTTTCAAGTCAAAGATGCACCGCCAGAGTTTAAAGAGGAGATCAGGTCAACCATTGACGAGCTCAAAGAAATCAACTTAGAAACTGAAGAAGATCCATGCCTGACATGCATCAGTTCTTTGTCAAACTAAACTGAAACCAATGACCTAGTTAAGCTATTGACGTAGTTTAAGAACTGCTTCGCATGGAGTTATGAAGAGATGTTCAGTTTATCTCCTAACATAGTAGTCGATAAACTAGTAGTAAATCCTAATGTTAACCCTGTCAAGAAAGTTCCTAGATGCATGTGATGAGATATTGAACAGCAGGTCATTTCTGAAGTCAAGAAACTAATCAATGCTGGTTTCATCCGGGAAGAAAAATACCCTACTTGATTGGCCAGTGTCATCCCGGTCAAGAAGAATAATGGCCAAATTTGCATACACATCGATTTTAAAGATCGTAATAAGGCATGTCCAAAAGATAAATTTTTACTACCAATCCCAAAGCTGATGGTGAACATTACCTCATCTCATATAGTCTCCTCATTCATAGATGGCTCATCTGGATATAATGAAATAAAGTTGGCCCCTAAAGATGAGAAAAATACTACCTTTTGAACCCCTATCAAAATTTAATGCTTCAAGGTCATGCCTTTCAGCCTTAAAAATGTCGATACCACATAGTAGCGGGCCATGACACAAATCTTGGATGAACTCATTCATCATCGAGTCAAATGTTATGTTGATGATCTCGTGGTTAAGAACAAAAAAAAATAAAGACCATCTCTTTGACTTGAAGTAATTTTTGAACTGTTATAATAATATAACCTCAAGATTAATCCCTTGAAGTGTGCATTTGGAGTATCTTCAAAGAAATTCCTTGGGTTTGTTGTTTGACACTTGGAATAGAGATAGATATTGAGAAAATCAAAGTGATATTAGAAATGTCACCCCTAAAAAGTTTAACTCAACTCAGATCACTCCAAGGGTGGTTGGCATATCTAAGATGCTTTATATCCAACCTATCGGGTAGATGTCAGGCATTCTCAACACTTGTTAAAAAGGTTGCCAAGTTCAAGTAGGATGACAAGTGGCAGCATGCATTTAAATTCAACAAGCAGTACCTTATGATGTCGTCAGTTCTAGCAGCATCTATCCCAAGCAAGCTATTGATCCTCTACATTAATACATTAGAAAACTCCCTTGGTGCTTTGTTGGCCCAAGCCAATGATGAATGGAAAGAGAATGCACTCTACTACCTCAACCATCATCTAATTTCTATCGAAGCCAATTACCCACCCATTGAGAAGCATTACCTAGCTTTAATCTTTGCATCTCAAAAGTTATGGCATTACATGCTTTCTCATAAAGTGAACTTGATCTCCAGAGTCAATCACTGTGGTATCTCATGACACTATCGATGCTATCTAGATGGTTGGCACAATGGTCCATGATTCTCTTGTAATTTGACATCATATTCATACCCCTTTATATGGTGAAAGAGCAAGTACTTGCAGATTTCTTAGCAGCACACCCACTTCCTACTAACTCTCTTCTTAGTGATGATCTCCCTGACAAAAAAATCTTGAACTTAGGGGATATTAGCATTCATTATTGGGAGATCTATTTTGATGGTGCAGCTTCCTCTTAAAGGGGAGAAGAACCACAATCTACTCTTTCAGCCAGGCATAGGAATAGTTCTCTTAACTCTGGACTGCAATGTGATGAGATTCTCATATCATCTATCCAATCCTTACACCAACAACGAAGCTAAATATGAGGCTCTGCTTGCCTGTCTAAAGTTAGCCATTATTCTAAGCATCCAGAACATCAACATCTAGGGAGATTCTCAGCTAGTCATCAATCAAATCATTGGGTCCTACAATGTTCTAAAGCCTAAGCTCTATCGCTACCACAAGTACACTATGGAGTTGCTCGCCTAAATCACAGAGATTACAATTTACAAGATTCCTTATGGAGAAAATTCCTTAGCAGATGCTTTAACCAAACTTGCCAAGGAGTTGGCATGTTTGGAAGATGAGTCCATATCAATTAAAATCTAGGATAGATAAGTCTTGCCTCTTATTAATATTGAACTCATTGAAAAATACTCTCTTGAAGGGGAGGTTATTGTTGCCAAAAAGGACGAGGAGCTAGATTAGAGGCAACCATTCATTGATTACCTAACTAACAGAAAACTACCTCAAGAGAAGTCACAAGCCCATCAGATGAAGAAGAGAGCACCTTCTTACACTCTCATGGATGGCACCTTGTACTGACAGTCATTTGATTCATATGTGGTTACACTATTTAGACAAATACAAAACTTATAAGATCGTGACTAAGGTACACTCAAGATTATACGGAGCTCATCAATCTAGTCCCAAGATGAAAGCCAAGATCAAGAGTACTAGCCTATTATGATAATAGACTGCATGGATGTAGCTATGCCATGCCACTAATATCAAGTACACGGTGTGGTCCTACACCAACCACCCAATATTCTACATCCAGCATTGACTTCATGGCCATTCGAGTGTTGGGGTACTGACATAGTGTGTCCGATTGATTCTCCTTCTTTCAATGGTCATCGGTTCATCTTATCTGCTACCGATTACTTTTCCAAGTCGGCAGAGCCAATTCTGCTCAAAGAGGTCAAAGCTCAGCATGTGCTCCAGTTTTTTAGGAACCATATCATATATAGATCCGGGGTGCCTCAATGAATTATATCTGACAATGGTACTGCATTCAAAAGAACCAAGATCAACAACTTTGCTCAGAGACACGGCATAGATTGGAGGTAATCTACCATTTATTACCCAAGGGAAAATAGTTTGGCAGAAGCCTTCAACAAAACTCTCATCCAAATACTAAAGAAGACACTCGATGATAGCAAGGGACTATGGCATGAGCAATTAGTTGAAGCCTTGTGGACCTACCGCACCACATATAGAACTCCTACTCAGTCTACTCCTTTCTCCTTAGAGTATGGGTCCAAAGCTATCATACCATTAGAAGTCCAACTCCCATCTCTAACGATAACTATGGGTAGCAAAATCACAATAGAACAAAATGCCAAGTTACAGTTAGAAGAGATTGAAGGTTTGAGGAGAGAAGCTTATGAGCATGCCAGAACTTCAAGTTATATAAAGCCAAAATGATTCAAGCTCACAATAAGTTGGTCTGTCCTAGATCTTTTTAAGTAGGAGAGCTTGTTTTAGTTCTAAGGAGACCGATTATTGCCCCTCGCAAGATGGGAGGAAAGTTTAAACCCACTTAGGAAGGCCTTCTTATCATAGAGAAGGCCTACTACGGAGGATCTTATCAGGTCATTAATCATAAAGGAGAGCATCTGATGTTTCCAATCAATGGGATTTTCTTAAAGAAATATTATCCTTAAATCATGTTTCAAAAATTTTCATCATCAATATAATTTATTTGCAAATCAAATTCAATATCTTTAATTGATAGCATCTCATTTGTGAACCGTCATGACATGTTTAGGATATGTGTAAGAGAACCCAAGCGGCATCCTATCCTTCATCAACACAAACACAAATAAACACATATATTTTATTTTGGGCTATTTTGATGTGAGATAATGCCCCCTGTGCCCCTCACTCATTAGCTGCTCTAGGTCAGGCTAACTTGCTACCCTACTAGTGTGTCACCCTAGTGGATCCTTGTTTAAGAGGATGTAAGTCTGCTACTCTTTCTTTCTTCTTTTGACCATTGCACACTGTCGATCATCTTGTTAGTTCAGTAGGCCTTACTGTACGGCCGGTAAGCTACCTCATGTTGGCTTTGTTTAAGAGGATGTAAGTCTGTTATACTTTATTCTTGAACTAACCATCGTACACTGACTAGGTCAACTATATCTGAGGATTAGGGTAAGTCCCCCAGTGACACTTTTTCTTCTGACTACTTCAAGTCTAGGTCCAGTCCCTCCTTATGACTCCCTACTTAGTAGTCACCCTTAGGATGAGTTGGCTTGTTGTGCCAAAAATGGGTCGCCCTAGTGGTTGTTCTTTGCATTGGAGGATGTAAGTGTGCTACGCTTTCTTACCAACATGGCCATTGCACACTGATGGGCATCCCTAGGTCGGATAGCACCTGTCGAGCCAATGATAGACTATCTTGATGATTAGTTTCACTTTAGGAAGATATAAGTCTACACACCTTCTTCCTAGACTAATCATCGTATATCAACAAGCACCTTAGGTTGGCTAGTGTTCGTTATGTTAATAGCAACCCACCCGGTGGATGCACCACTCATAGTTTATGTAAGTCTACTTCACTTTCTCCTTGAGTTGGCCATCATACACCTACAGGATTTCTTCTTTACAAGGTCCAGGATAATGCCCCTAGTGGCACCTCCTCTATGGGCACTCTACTTAGATCACGTCATTTGCAACCCCATTTAGACACTACCCAAGTTACTTTTAGATTGGACAGTTTTCCTAACCTACTAACCACCCCTATGGTTGGAAATTGTGTTCTACGAATGCATAGATTCTCCCTTGTTCCAATGAATCTAAGATAAGTCAAGGCCGACATAGCTCCTTCTTACTGTGGTCCCTCACACACCAATAGGGTCCATGTAAACATAAAATAAACAAAATATATATACTCTCTTGTGGATTAGGAGAACGCCCCTAGTGGCATCTTTCCCGAGAAAGCATCCTATCTTTAAGGCAATGTCAGCAAAACTCCCTATAGGAATCACCTAACTACTCTTCAGTTGAGATAACTCCCCAGTGACACTCTCTCAGTAGTCTCTCTTAGGTTGGGTTCAACTTGTTGTGCCACTAACAGGTCACTCCAATGGTTGTCCCTCACTTTGGAAGATATAAGTCTACTACGCATTCTTTTCAGCATGATCGTTGCACACCGACGGGCAGCCCTAAGTCGGGTTGACTTATTATGCGGATAACAGGTCACCTCAGTGGTTGTTCTCTGCTTTGGAAGATATAAGTTTGGTACGCTTTCTTTCTAGCACAACTGTTGCACACCGAAAAGCACCCTCTAGGTTGGATAGTCATACCCTTCGGCCGGTAGACTACCCTTTTAGACTAGTAAATCTGAGGTAGGCCAAGGCCCCTGTGACACTACCTTAGTGGGTCCATTGCACACCAATGGGATTCATAAATCAAATCAAATCAAATTAAAATAAATCAAATGAAATTAATCTTGATTGTTCTTGAGTTGAGGTAAGATCCCCAGCGGCACTCTCTTAGCAGTCACCCTAGGTCGGGTTTGATTTGTTGCGCATCCAACAGATCACCTCAATGATTATTCTTTGCTTTGGAAGATGTAAGTCTGTTACGCATTCTTTCCAGCACAACCGTTGTACATTGATGGGTAGCCCTATGTCAGGTTTGATTTGTTGTGCATCCAACAGATCACCCCAGTGATTGTCCCCTACTTTGGAAGATGTAAATCTTCTATGTTTTCTTCCTAGCACAGCCATTGCACACTGAAAGGCTACCCCTTAGATTGGATAGTCCTTCCTCATGGCTGGCAAACTACCCCTTTGGACTTGTAAATCTAAGGTAGGCCAAGGTCCCCTTGGCTCCTCTTTAGTGGGTCCATCACACATCGACAAGGTTAATCTCAAAATTTGAACAAATTAAACCAACTCCCCCTGTAGAGTCTAGATTGAAAATAATCCAAACACATCTCTCCCTAGCAGAGCTAAACAAACAAATCAAAGAAATTCAATCAAACTCTTATCCCCAATGGATACCCTTTCAAAATAAATTAAATCCATTCTGATTTTATTCTCCCTAGTGGAGTCAAATCACCTTCCTCCCTTAGTGGAGCATAAATTAAAATAAAAAATAAAATCAAATTTAAACATAGTCAAATTCAAACCTATGTCCCCAGTAGATACACCCCTATTGACCTCATTTTTAGAATGAGCTCTCAACCCCCTCCATCTTATACATAGGACTTCTCTTAGAATTTAAGAATTCCTTAGTCTTAAGACACATCTAGTGATTAGGTGGACACTCAAACCTAGCCCTAGAAGACTTAGAAGAGTTAGCCATAGGAATAGGTCATGCCTTAAGGGTGTTAGGAAAATCTCCCACCCTTAGCTTAAGCCATTCCTCACTTTCCTTCTTTCAATTCAAACACCAAATCAATTCCATGATTTAATTCCATAATTGAAATCCATGATTGAAAGCTATGATTGAAACCCATGATCAAAATTTATCAAAAATTCCTAAGTTCAAATTTCCTAAGTTCTTAACCTTTTCTTAAGGACTTAGCCAAAATTATGATTAAACCTATTCAAATCTTTGCGATTTTCTCATGATCCATTTATGTTCTCATTTATATTTACATTTATAAATGAAATATAAATTCAAACCCATCAAATCAAATTCAAAATTCAAAATCAACCTATGAAAATTTTCTTAATCATCAAATCAATTCAAAGTCATGAGATTTTCTCAAAACTTATTTATATTATCATTTATATTCTTATATATAAATCAATTAAATCAAACTCAAAAATGAAATTCCAATTTAAAATTCCGTTAAAATTATGATTAAACCTTACATAGCCAAATTCCACCATAGGCCAAATTGATTGAAACTATTGATCTCAGTTCACTCATGACCTATGTTTGAACTTGTCCAAGCCAACATTTGAGCCCAACCTAGCCCAATTGGCCATTTTACCCAAGTTGACCCATTTTGACCTAAAGGGCCAAAATGTGTCAAAACTTGATCTAAGCCAAACTGTTTGAAACCAATGGGTCAAGTTCATCCCAAATCACTTGTGGAACTTGACCAAAGCCTCAATTGGTCAACTGGACCCAACCTAGCCCAATTGACCTTAGACCCAACAAGACCTAAAGGGGTCATGTTCAGCCAAAATTGAACTTAACCCAAATTTATTGGAAATAAAAATACCAATCCACTCCATATGACTAACCTAACATAAACCTACCCTTGACCTACCTCAAATAGGTCAAATGGGTCAAATAGGTCAACTTGACCCGTTTAACCTAAATAAAGTCATATAAGCCAAAACCAAATATATACTAAATTGAATCAAACCAAAGTCACAAAAAAATTTCAAATGGTCATATGAACTTGATCCAAACCTTCGTTTAACCCAATTTGACCTATTGGTCAACTTGACCCATTTTGACCTAAATAAGTCAACATGAGCCAAACCCTATCAAATGGATTCCAAATCCAATGAAACTTGGCCAAACCTAGTTTCTCCACATACCCAACATATCCAAAGTGAAAAAATAGCAAAATATCCATTCTGCCCCTAGGCCATAGAACAAATTTTGGCCTAGCCCATGGGTATTTTGGTCATTCCCTCTTGAAAATCACTTGAGCCTTTCCTAAAAGCTCAAGGGGACTTAGTGATGAGTGGTGCACCCAACCTAATGGGTTTGGGTCAGCCCATTTGGCCCCAAGACCAAACCCAACCACCTAGAGCAAAATTGAATTTTCAAATTCCCTCTTAAGCTCAAATTCAGCACATGGGAAGTTGGAAATCCATTCCAAGGATCAAACCGACCATGTGCAAAGATCTAACAACCTAAACAACCCTCCCAATATCATCAATTGGATCAAAATGACAAAGGAGGTGTTGGCCGTCTGATTGCCATAGGGGGAGATATACTCCTTCTAATTCATTGAAATTTTAATTCACTCTCTGTGGATTGAAGCCTAAGAACCCTTGGAAATCATCAGAGAGCATTCCCAAGGTCTTTAGATAGGATTAGAATTCTTCTTTCTCGATTTTACATAGTGCAAAAATAGGGGAGGTGGAGTGAATTGCTAACTTCCTCTACGCTTGATTTCCTCCAAATTCCTCCTACACACTTCTTCTAAGGACCAATTTGAGCTCACTCAAGCTCACATTTGAGTTCCCATAGCAAGGAGAGGATTAATTCAATCAAAGTCGAAGCCCAAGAGAAGTGGTGTTGGTCCATCGATTGATCCACTCAATCCCAAGGCCTAGGAATTTCAACAAGGCTTCGTCTCCACCAGACGAAGCTACCTCATCGATCTCGAGCACCGGTGATCACCTCCGGTGAGGTATAAAATTTTATCACTAAACTCAATGTGGTGTGGAGCTTTGTGAAAGAAATTTTCACCTCATCAAATTTTGGCCCTTGGATTTGTCATTCTATTTCTCTAGATCATGTGGGTTGATTTTGGTGTGATTCCATGCTAGATCGAGCTTGGATCTTCCCCTTGATCATGGATGATCTCTATTGATCAAGGGGAAGAACTTGGCTCATCTCATCCGTCCATCCGCGCATTTTAGATGGACAGTTGAGATTATTTAAGATATTTTAGATCTCATTTATCTATTTTAAACTGTGGGGGAATTCTTAGTTGTCCAATCTTTAATCTGACATCAAAAAATTTAATTGCGTGCGTCGCCACCGCCATTTGGGTGGTGTCATTTAAGTTACCCCCTCACAGCACGACGCATGTAAAGCGTGTTGACCACTGCCGCCATGCGTCGTGCCATGAGCTGAAGAATAGTTGGGGTTAATTAAAATGCCTGATTAATTCCTCATTAACCAGAGAACTTCAAAAATTCATAATTCCCTCTAGAAAAATTAGAAAAATAAAAGGAAAAATGCTATGGAAAGATAATTTCATCTAAAATATTTTTAAAATGATTTCAATGAATTTTGAATTACTCTTTTTTCTAAATTTGGGGATTCTTAATTAGCTAATTATCTTTTAATTTGGTCATCAATTAATCTCAAATTTCTAGGGTTCATTTTAAGGGATGACCTCTACCTCCCCTAATTTTCTTGAGAGTTATTGAGGGCTCAATTGGAGAAATTGCTATTGCATTCCCTATTTTCCCTTTTCATGCAATTAAGGCTAATTAAGGTGTGATTAGTGGCATTACCCTATGATTAGGATTGATTAAGATCAGATCTAGTAAGTAGAAGGTTTATGGAATAATTTTGGAGAATTTTCCCTAAGCTATTCCTAAACCCCCTCTTCTCTCCTTAATCTCCTCTTAATTAAGGGTTAATTCATTAATTATCCCCTTAATCAATTTTCAAAAATTCTAAAAAGTTCTAGAACTTAATTAATTTACCTTGGGTAGACACTTAGGTGTTTAATATCCTGAGTTCAATTAAGGAAATTAAAATTCAATTCACACGTGTGGAAGGATATTTTGAAATTACTTAAGTTAAACCCCTTTGCTTAATTAACTTTTAATTGTGAGCCAATTGCATTATGCCTTTTCATTATTAGGTGCATTGCAAATTTAAATTCCTTATGAGTTTTATGTCATCTCATTGGCTCATAATTATTTAGTTAATTCTTGTAAGGTGGTGTAGGTAAGGGTCAATTAAGTTACTTAATTCATACATTAACCTAATCAACACATAAAAATGGATCTAATTGTCTAAAAATTCAACAAAAATATAAAACACATGTGGGAATGGGTTAGGAACAAGAAACTTATAGTCACCTTTTCAAAATTAAATTAAACTTCAAACTAAATAAAAATCATTTTGAAATTCACTTTGATATATTCTAAATTTTCTTATTCTATAAGAATTTCTTTAGGATTTAAGTGAAGTGAGTTTGTTTACATGCTTTCATTGCTTTGGGTCTTTTCCAACATGTTAAGTTGAATGCCATGTGATTTCATGCATTCATAATTTCATGTTTACATGTGTTCATACGTAAAATATGAGTGGCTATTATCAAAATACAAAATTTTCCCAAATCTGAAAGTGTGCTATTCATTTCTTTAATTATAAGCTTGCATGTGATGAATTATAAAGTCATGCTTAGTGTAGCTTCCCTTTCTTTCTTATGTTAGCATAGTTTTGAATAGGAGTTGGTAAGATGTAGGGTTCATTTGAAAATAACCCAACACTTACTTAATTCCATACCCTATTCATCCCTATGCTCTCAAGTAAGAAGGGTTGCCTATACTTGCATGCATAAATTGCATAAACAAAACAAATCTATTGAATAACTTTTGCATTTTTCTTTTCTATTTCATTTCTTTTATATGCATGTTTGTATTTAAGGAAAGTGGTATATTAGTCTGGAAAACTCAAAGGTTGTGAGACTTTAAGTAGCCCTAAGTAGGTCTTGTACCTTACACCTCTGGTTAACAATGGCGTTGTACTCACTTATGTCTTTCTTACTTTCATGTATGTATGTGAAAAATTAGATAAGGAAAACTTTTTCTACTTAAGAAAAAAATCATGGATATTCAACTTCTAAATTTTCTTAAATGGATTACTTAGCATGCATCATAAAGTGTGTTAACTACTCTCATTTGCTTGTATAGATATGCTTAGGTTCCATCCATATGCATGTTATACATGTTGGGAAAGAAATGAAGTAATGTGTGTTAGGTGAATTTTGATTCATTTTATTTAATCTTAAAATGCCTTTCTTTTTGAATAGGTTTGTTTAGAGTTTATCTAAACTTAGAAATGATTAAAAGATGTAATCAAAATATTCACTTAAATGAAACTAAAATATAAACCTACTTTAGAAAATTACTTTAGGTTAGGGAAAGAAAGAGAAGTTCTCTTCTCTTTCCCTCTCTTCATAACTTAGTAATTAATTGTAGGTTTCACTTAAACCAAATTAAAACATGAAATAAAACACTTAAACAACTTAAATGAAACCCTCCTCTAAGTTGAACATGTTCTTCACACTTATAAAATTTGAATTTAAAGTCCTAAGCTAAGCATACCACACAAACCTTCAAAGCACACACATTAGCCTAAGTCACCACTTCTAACCTTAGGTTAGGTCGGTGCATGGTTTGATGTTTATTTTTTTGTGATATATATTTTAGACTAATGTTATGGTGTATGCTCATAGAATGAATGGTAGGACGTGCTTAATCTAACTATTCTTTTCTATAGGGGATTGTGCTTAAGGGGCACTATCATAAATAAAAATATAAATGCTTTTGCTTGCAGGTGCTTCATACCCCTAAGCATAATCCATAGGTCAGGTGGACTTAGTCACCCATGTGTAAGGTGATAAGTCCAATATACATGCTTGAGATCTGTGTGGTGTGATTTAACTAACCTTTATTTTACAGGTGTTAGTTAGACTTTTACTTTTCTTTTTCATGTAAAAATTTGTATAAGTAGGATTTTAGAATTATTTTTTATGGGGATTAAGATGAACATTAGTCAAAAGATCCTATCTTATGCACCATGTGAAGCCTTGGAGCATCTACCATCCAACCATCCAAAGGAGGAACTAAAGAAGAAAAGAAGAAGGAAGAAAGAAGAAAAAAGAACAAAGCTTGAAGACCCCCATAACAATGAATTCCTTTCCTAAATTATAATTTAATTCATTTGTAATCTGAGTTGTATAAGGGTAGAGCTCGGCTACTCACATTTGATATTTTTGGGTTTGTGCAGTAGTGCCCAACTGCAATGGCCACTTATTCTTTTTACGGTTAGCTTTATAAATTGATTGATGATTTGTTTAGCTTTTGCATTAAGTGGCATGCTTTTCTTAGTTTCTTCCTTTCTTTATGTATGGCCTGGATGTAGATTAGGCTCTTTAGGGAAAAATAAATCTTTTACCCAACTTAACAACTCAAAATAAAATCAAACAACTCATAACCTCACCTAAAGCTTAGGTTTAAAATCAAGATAAAAGAATTAGCAACCCTTTACTGGATGAGCATTTCTTTATAATATCATGCACAAATGTATCTTATTTCACTCTTGATTGGAGGGCTTCCACCTTTGCTAGAGAACTCGGCTTGACCTTTGAGAGCTATGGTGGAAACTCATCTCCTACTTTCTCATAGATTTTGGCCAATAATCTGATTTCTCATGCATTAGTCATAAAAATCCTATTAGCTTGAATCAAAATAATTGTCCAAAATAAAATAAAATGAAATTTTAATTGCATTAGATTTAAGTCATTTGAAGCATGCGCTTTACATGATATAGTCTCTTTAGGGAGTGAGTTTAAATACTTAGCTTTTTTCTAAATAAAAATAGCCTAGCTATCTTGCATAAGCATAAAGACTTATCTACATGTATTTAAAATCATAGGAGGAGTCAGTTGGCGGCCACCCCCAGGCAATTGTAAGTCCAAGCTATTGGGTGGTTTGTCCTCTCTTATGGAGGCAAACCAATTACTCATTTTTGCCTTAGATTTAGGTTATCCTTCTAGCCCTCGCCAAAGCTCCCTAGATTTAGATTCTAAGGTTACTTTTCCCCTTTATGAGCCATATATTTTCTCACCTCTTAGGCATTTTCTTAATCTTGTGTTAAGAAATCTTAAGTCATAAAATTTTAATAAAAATTACTACTCAAACAAACTAAATCAAGTTCTAAAACTATAAGATAGTTTGAGATGCTCGTTAGGTTTCCTAACATCGTGAGTGCCTCCTACTTATTCCTCATTTTGGCTTCGATAATAACTCCCTCTTTTGATCAATCCTGTTTTGATCTTTAAAAATATAAATTAATCGATTGATAGTCCTTCCCTATTGAAATATTCAGAGATAACGATCATTTATCTTAATCGAGAGTTTTCCTAAGGGATCCCATCCCTTAGGATGTAATTAACTATGGGGGCTTACCCCTGTAGGGAACTTAATGAACCTAGTTTAAAATAAACCCTACTTTACTTTTCCATGTAAAGTAGGGGAAGAATCTCTGGTACATATGCAGACCCATCATCCTTAGGCGTCTTTATTGAGGTGATTGGTTCCATTAAAGAATAGTGACTTTTGTCTTTCGAGATAGTACACTATACCTTGATGATGTATCCGATCACTTGAATAAGTACATCTGCAGATTTGCATGCGTCTTACAAAGATGAATTTTTCTAAGGGCTCCTCTTTCATTTTTCACCAGCAAATTTGGAAGGCGGCTCCTCTTATAAGAATTTTTCTCCACAACCCCCAAATTAAAACTATTCAAATCAAACTCAAATCCACTTCCCCAGTGAATAGCTCAAACTTGCTTCCCTAATGGAAAGTTCACATACCCAATCCTCAATGGATTTATCTTTTTTTATGCCCATGGAATAAACTCCCATATGTCGTATCCAAAGCATATTTGATCCCTTAGCGGATCTCCCTCCATGTCCTTGACATGGATTTCTCATCAAATCCTTCTAGTTCTCTTATGCCTTTGGCATGAGTTGAGTTGCATTGCACTAAAATCGTGATTCTATCTACCCCTCGAGTTCAGGTATAGATCTTTTTTATTAGTGTTTGCAATCTCTTGGATGATGTTGATAATTTGGTCAACACCAATACATGTGGTGTTCCTTGTCAGTTACACCACACCTATTGGGGGTCCTTTTATTGACCTCACTTTTGGAGTGAGTTCTCAATCTCCTTTTCCTAGACCTAGGAGTCTTCTATACATTAAGACTTCTTTAATCATAAGATACTTATAGCGATTAGGTGAACACTTAACCTAAGCTTAAAGACTTAGAAGAGTTAATCATAGGATTAAGCTATGCCTTGGGGATTATGGAGACTCACCTACCCTATAGTCTAAACTCAACCTATGTGTACCTTCTCAAACAAAACCTCAAATTCAATTTAAACATAAAATTCCAAATACAAATTCAAATTTTGAATTTAAATCAAATCATTGAAGCCCATAATCAAATTCATATTCAAATCCTTTCTAAGTCCCATGATTTTATCTTATGGACTTATTCTTAACCAAATCGAAATCAATTCAAATTCAATTAATTTTTCTCAAAAATCAATTCAACCCTTCAATCAATCTATCAAATTCAAACCTAAACTCAACTTCAAATAATGATCCAAAACCAAATCAAATCAAATCCAAGCTTAAGCCACATGATCAATTCCATGAACTTAGCTAAAATCCTATTTAAATTAATCCAAACTCAATTGATTTTCTCATGAATCAATCATTCCTTCAATCATCTTCCCAAATATAAATCAAATCTATAATCAAATAATCAAAATGAAATCCAAATCAAATCAAATCCAAATCTAAACCCTTTAAACTAATTTCATAGACCTAGCCCAAATCACCTAATCCAAACATCAAATTCAATTAATTTTCTCATGAATCAATCATTCCTTCAATCATCATTCCAAATATTAATGAAATCTACAATCATCAAGTCAAACCAAGATCAACCCAAGTCAAACCCAACTTAACCCTTTTGACTTGAAATACCCAAATGAACCAAAACTAATTCAAACCCAAATCAATTACAATTGAATTTATATATCAATCCTAAACCCATATATAAACTCAACTAAATCCAAATCAAATTAAAATCAAACCAATCAACCCATTTAAGTCCACCTGACCCAAAGAGACCTAAAGAACCTATTTGAGCCAAATTTTAATTCAACCCAAATTGGATTGAACCAAGCCAACCTAAACCTCATATCGTGATTGTTGGTCACCCTAGGTTGATCAATTATCAAAAACTTGGTCCATTGACCAAGTCAACCCTCTTAACCCATATGAACCTAAACAATCTAACTTACAACCAAAGCTAAATTAATTGAAACCAATAATCCATAATAACCCAAAATCAACATTTGAACATAAATTCACCTTCAATTGAGCCAAACTAAACCCAATTGGACCTCTTCACCCAATTTGACCCAAATTGACCTAAAAGGCCAAATTGGGTCAAATTAAAATCTAAACCAAACTGATTGCAACCAATGGCTCAAGTTCATTCCAAATTGATTGTTGAACATGACCAAAGCCATAATTGAACCTAAATTGACCAATTGAACCACCCACCCACTTAGCCCAAATTGACCTAAAGGGTTAAATTGGTCTAAACCAAAACCAAATCCAAATCAATTTAAATCAAAGCCTACAATCATCTTCAATTGGTCAACCAACACCTAGCCCAAGCCAATTTAGCAAT
Source organism: Cymbidium sinense (assembly GCA_021442155.1). Taxonomy (NCBI): domain Eukaryota; kingdom Viridiplantae; phylum Streptophyta; class Magnoliopsida; order Asparagales; family Orchidaceae; genus Cymbidium; species Cymbidium sinense. Next base: position 30,684,990 of record CM038222.1, read on the forward strand.
TTGGTCAAATTGGTCAACTTGACCCATTTGACCCAAATGAACTCAAATGAGCCAAAATCTAACCTAAGCCAAACTAAACCAAACCAAAGACATCAATACACTTCAAATGATCATATGAACTTGACCCAACCCTTGGTTTGACCAAATTTGATCAATTGGTCAACTTGATCCAACCTAACCCAATTTGACCCATTTGAGATAAATTGAGCCAAACCTAACGAAATAAACTCCAAGGTTGACACACTTTTTACTCATTCCAAATCTTCCCAAATCAAATTTAATGCCAAATTACCATGATACCCTTGGGTTAGGGGTATCACATGAGATAAACCACCCGTATAAATGGTCACTTACACTCCTTGGCCACTTGGCACCCTCCCATTGGTCCAATAGGCATGTAGGACACTGCCCAACCTGACTCAAGGGTGGTTGGGTCAGCCATGACCCAAGGGGAGGTGAAATTACCTCACCTCCCCCATTGGTGCACATGGAAGCTCAAGGACACACATTATTCCCTCTTAGCAGCCACCTCCCAAGCTTTGGCCAACAAAACTGAGCCACTTAAAGAGATTCCATACCATTCTCAAGCACCACCAGTGGTCGAACATCCACAAAATGCCAAACATATCACCACCATCCGATCTTAGGAATGAGGGGGTATACCCCCTTTCAATCCAAATCAACAAGTAAGCCTCAACGTGAGCTATAGAACCCTAAGCAGAGTATTTCAGAGCTTTCTATAAAGTTTCCTGAGCTCCCCAATCTCCCATTGTTGGTTTCCTTCAAGCAAAAATAAGGCAATACCTCTCTTAATCCCATTTGATAAAATCTCCACCAAAGTCAAATTAACTTTGCACACACCATCCCCAGAGTCCGTCAAGCAAGAATGAATCTTCTCCCAAGCTTCCTGACCACTAGAGGGTAGACTTCACTCAATGTTGGCCTCCCAAGCTTCGGGTGTTTGTCTTTCTAGCAAACTACACCAAATCAAGGCTCATATTGATCAGTAGGGCTTCTTCTCTACTAGAAGAAGCTTCCTCAATCGGATTCGCCACCAATCTTGAGCTTTGGTGAGGTAATTTTCCAAAACTATTCCTTAAGCAAAAATTGGTTAGAGCTTTATGGAGGAAACTTATATCTCATGTGGTTTTGACTGTTGGATCCCCTCCAATTGACATCATGAAGGTGTGGGATCCATTTAGAGTTGATCTAAGCTCAAGTGAGCTCAAATAGAGTGAGCAATAGCAAATGGGCTTCATCTCTTATCGCTCATGGGTCGATAGATCATGCACCATCAATTCTACATGATCAGATTAGAGGGTCATCATTAGATCTATTAGATTAATCTAATTTAATCCTATTAAGCCATGGATTTAATCTTAGCCATCCGATCTTAGATCGGACGGTGGAATGAGAAAGTGCATCCATCGCCAGCCACGTCAGCGCTGAGCCAGATGCGCTTAAGTAGCTCATCTCACGATGCCACATGGAAAGTGCACCGTGTCAGCGTGCCATGTGGTGCTGCCGGGATTAGGCTTTAATTGTGCTTAATTAATTAATTTTCATGACTGAAACTTCTAAAAAAATAAATACTCATTTTAAAGGTATTTTAGAGTAGAATTAATTAAAAATGATCATAATTAATTTTCAATTGTAATTAAGGTATAAGGTTTAATTATAAAATTAATTTGCTTAATTACTCGAGCAATTAATCCCAAATTTTGTGGGTTAATTTAATGGGATAACAACTGCCTCTAAAAATTTTCTTAGGACTTATTGCTCACTTAATTAGGGAAATTAACTAATTAAACTCTAATTACCCTCTTAAGTTAATTAATGATTAATTAATCCTATAAATAGTAAAAAATTGATCAATTAAGTTTATTAATCACTATTTAACAGTGAATGATCTAAGTAATAGGGTTAGGATCTCTTTCCTAGCCTATTTCCTTAAGTTCATTTCACTTTTTCAAAAAGAAATTAATTAATTAAATTAATGGTTTATTAAATCAAATTAAAATCCAAATCATCTCAGATCTTAATTGTTTAAATCTTGGGTAGATCTTTTGGTGTTTAACAACCTAAAGTCATTTAATGAAAATATGGTTAACCCACATGTGTGGGAAAACCATAAAAGTACTTAATTAAATTCCTTAATCTAATTAACCATTAATCATGAGCCAGTTACATTAGGCCCCTTTATTTCTTAGGGTCATTGCGAATTTATTTTTCTTGCATATCATGTTGGCTCATAATTATTTGGATAATTATATTAAGGTAAAATAGGAAAGGGTTAACTAATGGATTTAATGCATATTACAACCTAACAAACTCATAAAATCAACTTAATCATATTTCATTAAACCAAATTAATTAACAAACATGAGAATGGATTAGGATTAGCAAACTTTTTTCACATCCTTAAACCAAATCAAATCATCAAATCAAAAATGACACTAAGGATGCTTTGATTTACTGTAAATAGCTTTATTTGATATGATTATCCTTAGGAATTAATTTAATTGAATGAAATCATGTGTTTATGTTTACTTATTCCTTTCCGATCATGTTAAATGTTGTATGTCATTTAAAATCATCCATTCATCTTTTCAAAATTAATTAAGTCAAATGGTTTTCCTTTATGTAAGTTTGCATGTGTTGGATTAATTTATAATATGTGTGGCTATTATCACTAATAAATTCAAATTATTTTTCAAAGTTTACAAATCAATTACATTGATTATAGTGAAAGTAGTTATGAATACATATAGGTTTACATGTGCTTATAGCTTAGGTATGTCAAGTAAAGCTTTATTTTTCTTAATTCATGTGTAGTTTTATATGTATTTGAATGTTAATGAGCATATAGTCTGGACATCCCAGGAATATGAGGCTTTAGCTAGCCCCAAGGACATCATTGGATTAACTCACTTTTCTGGTTAACAATGACATGTATTTGATTTCATTTACATGTGTTTCAACATTAGAATTTGGATGGAATTTTGCTTCATATATAAATGTTTTAATCAAATAGAAAATGTAATTTTCGCATGATTTTCTTCCATTTATTTATATATACACCCATTTGTAGTAAGAAAAGCAAGTATATAGTATGGACATCCCGGGAATACGAGGCTTTAGTTATCCCCAAGGAGGTCACTTGATTACCTCACTTTCCTATTTTAACAATGGCACGTACTTATTTATATCTTTATACATATGTGAGTATGCATAATTAAAGAATGAAAATTGCCTTTTATATTAAAATTGCATGCATTCATATTTGGTTAAGTGTTTGGATTAATTAGCCATATAATTTTGAGTTTGCTTCCTATGTTCATGTGTATAGATTTACATATGTTTGATCCAAATGAGTATATAGTCCAGACATCCTGGGAATACAAAGCTTTAGCTAGCCCCAAGGAGGTCATTTGATTACCTCACTTTTTTGGTTTAACAATGGCATGAACCTATTTAATTTCATTCTTATGTCTTTTATTATAAGAATTTGGATAAAACTTTAAATTAATATGTATAAATAATTCAATCAAATAAAATACAAACTCTAAACATACACATCCGTAGTCATCACTTAAGTGTGCTAAAATATGTTGCATGTATAGATATACTTAAGATTAAATCATATGCATGTCATATGCGATAGAAAGGAATGATTTGATATATGTCATGTGATAGTAATTCAATTGGATTAAACTTAATATGCCTTTCACATTGAATAGAGTTATTTAAAGTGAACCTAAATTTAGGATTAATTAAATCATTTAATAAGACATTCACTAAAAAAACTAAATTAAATTAAGATGCTTTAGAAAGTGGCTTAAGGTAGGGATGAAAGGGGGTAATCCTCTTCCTTCTCTTTATAACACTTAGTTTCTAAGTGTAATCAAATGGAAAAAAAGAAGACATAAATTTTAAAAAAAATTCTCAAATCAATTAAACAACTTCAAGTGAAACCAACCCTTATGTTAAGTTGAATCCTTCTACACTTAGAAAATACAACACTAATGCTTAGTGAGACATACCACACAAGCCTTAACACACACATTAGAATTAAATAACCACTTCTAGACCTAACTTAGGATGGTGCATGGTGTGATGTATATTTTGTTTTGTGATATATTATTTTAGACTGAATGTTAGGGTGTATGCTTCGTAGATTGGATGTTAGGCCATGATTAGCCTAATCATGTTTTATGTATGGAATTATGCTTAAGGGGCCACTGTAAAAAATAAATATAAAAGCCTTTCTTGCAAATTGCTTAAGCCTCTAAGCATAATCCAAGTTAGGGCAGGTGGGCTTAGTTACCCATGTGCAAGGTGCTAAGTCCAAATTATAAATCTAACTGCTTGGGTTATATGTGTGTTATGCTAACCTCTGTCTTGCAGCTGTAGTTAAATTTACTTTTCCTATTTTTAATATAAATTTACAAGAGGAATTAGGATTAGTTATATGGGGGATTAGGATGAGCATTGGCCAGAAGGCTTTGTCCTAGGATGCCATGTGATGCCTTGAAGCCCACCAAACCAAAGGAATGAAGAGATGAAGAAGACATGAAGAATGAAAAAATGAAGACCCCCCATAGCATTTATTAATTATAGTTGTTATTATTCTTTCATGTTCTGAGTTGTATAAGGGTAGAGCTTGGTTACCCATCTTTTCTTTTTCGGGTTGTACGGCGGTACCCAACCACACCGGCCTCTTATTCTTTTGCCCTGGTTTTATAAAATTATTTGATGTTGTGTTTAGTTTCTACATTAGAATAGCATGTTTTTTATAGTTTCTTTATGTTTGATGTTTGAATGTATGGCTTGGATGCGGATAGGCTCTTAGGACAAAATAAATTTTCTATCCCACTAATAACTCATAATTAAAATTTTAACAATTCATAACCTCATCATAAATCCTAGGATATAATCAAGATAATTAAAAGATTTGAAACCCTTTAACTAGATGTTGTATGTCTCACATCATGCATACATCTTGAGACACTCTTGTAAAAATGAGGGCCTCCATCCTTACACACATAGGGACTGATTGACCTATGAGAGCAACCCCTGATGATAGAGTTTCACCTACTCTCTTTCAATTTGGCCCATGATCAACTTTCATCGTGCATTTAGGCATAAAGAAATCCCAAGCCTTTTTCCAAATTTAACTGTCAAAAATAAAATAAAATTTGAAAAGATTTGCATTTATAGACTAAACCATTATTTATACTACTCATGCTCTAGTCTTTTAGGGAGTGAGTTTATACTACTCATGCTCATGTTAAAGGACTACTTTATTTTCATGATTCATGTGTGTGTTTACATGTGTTTGAATGTTAGTAAGTATATAGTTTGGAGGTCTTTAAGTAGCCCCATGGAGGTCTTAGATTACCTCACTTCCCTGGTTTAACAATGGCACTTAGTTTCTTGAATTCATTCATATGTGTGCATGTGTTAGAATTTGGATAGAGCTTTACTTTACATTAGTAAATAATTTGCTAATATGCAATCTTTTTTATGATTTTCATTCTTATATTTATTTATATATTTATGTGTATTGAAGTTAGCAAGTATATAGTCTAGAAATCTTAGGAATACAAGACTTTAAGTAGCCCCAAAAGGATTTTAGATCACCTCACTTCCCTAATTTAACAATGGCACATATTTGCTTAATCTTTGATACATACATGTATATGCTTAACAAAGGATTGAAATCCCTCTTTTTACTAAAATTCATCTATGAACAATCATTCAAGTGTGCCAAAATATACATATGTACATTTCATGTGCAGGTATGTTAAGTTCAACATCATATGCATGATATTAATGATGAAAAGGAATGATGTAACATTATCTATGTGATAGTAATTTAATCTCCTTAATCTTAAGATGCCTTTCATGTTGAATAAGATTCTTTAGGACTATCCCAAATTTAGGATTAATAAAATTCTTAATAAATCATTCACTAAAGAAAATCAAAATCATAACAACATGCCTTTAGAAAATAACTTAGGGTAAGGATGAAGGGGGTCAAACATTTTTTTCTCTCTTTATAACAATTAGATATTAAGTAAATATTAAGTGAAACAAAAGAGAAATATAAGTTAAAATCCATTAATCTTTTTAATAACTTAAAGTGAAACCTCCCCTCATGTGTAACTTGAACATTCCAAAAAATAATCATAAATCTAAAAACCTAGCTAAGACATGCCACACCAAAACGTAACACACACATTAGAATACAAAGCCACCACTTTTAGCTCTAAGTTAGGATGACGTATGTTATGATTTTGTATTTGATTTTGTGATGTAATATTTCAGACTGGATGTTAGGATCATTTATGCGTAGATTGGATGTTAGGCTATTATTAGCCTAATGATATTTTCTACACCGGATTATGCTAAAGGGGCCACTGAAATGATAAATAAATATAAATACTTTTACTTGTAGGTTGTTTATGCCCCCTATGTATAATCCATATTAGGACAGGTGGGCTTAGTTACCTATGTGCAGGGTTCTAAGTCCAAATTTATGGAATATAACTACTTGGTATGTATGGTTGTTTAGCCAATATCTATTTTATAGGTGTAGTAAGATTTTATTTTCCACAAACATGTAATTTTGGCAATAGGAATTAGGATTAGTGCAATGGGGTTAAGGATGAGCAGTGGCTAGATGGAAAAGTCCTGGGAGGCCCTGTGAAGCTTGGAGCAAAACTAAATCATCATATTTATAATATTCAGTTATATTTTGGGTTGTATATAGGTAGAGCTCAGCTACCTAATTTCTTTTTTTTTTGGGGTGTACAGTGGTACCCGGCTGCACCAGCCTTTTAATCTTTTATGAAATTTATTAATATTTGATTGCCATGTTTAGCTTGTGTAATAGAAATGGTATGCTTTTCATAGATTTCTTAAATCTTGATGATTGAATGTGCAGCCTAATTGCAGTATGCTCTTTGGGATAAAATTAATTTTTCTACTCTCACTAATTAGTCATAGCTAAATTTTAAAAAAAACTCATAACCTCACTTTAAAGCTTAGGTTATAATCAAGATAATTAAAATATTTAGCAAACTTTTAGCTGAATGATTGAATGTAATAACATCATGCATAACATCATATCTTGCTCTTGAATAGGGAGGGTCTCCATTATTGCATGATAGGGGAATGCTTGACCTTTGAGAGCATCCTTTGTAGTGGAGAACACCTCCTCCCATTGATTTAGCCCATAATCTAATTTCATCATGCATTTAGGCATAATTTTCCTAAGCCTTTGTCCAAATGAATGTGTCAAGATGATATAAAAAATTATAAATTTTGCAGTAGTCTAAGTCATGTCCTCATGCTAATCATGATCTAGTCTCTTAAGGAGTGAGTTTAGGACTCTAATCTTCAATCATAATTAAATAATAGATTAGTTATCTTGCACTTAAAAAAGATTGACCTACATGGTTTTAAAGCATAGGAGGTGTTAGCTGGCGGCCACTCCAGGAGGTTGTAAGTCCAGAAGAGTCAGGATGGGTTTATCCTCTCTTATGGAGATAAACCATTATGTCCTATTTTTTATTAGACTTAGGTCATGCTCTTAGCTTGTGCTAAAGCATCTTAGATTTAGGTTTCAAGGTTATTTTTTTCCTTTGGGCTATGAATTTAAGTCCTCACCTCTAAGACATTTTCACAATCTTGTCTTAGTAGACTATAAGCCCTAGTATTTTAATAAAATTTTATATCAAATAAAAGTAAACTCTCTCATTTAAATGTATAAAGCCTCATTATAGAGTAGATTGGAGTGCTCACTAGGCTTTCTAGTATCATGAGCACTCCCTAATTATCTTCCTTTGGAATCTATAAATAAGTCTTTCCATGTGACTTTCCCACTTAACTTTTATGAATCATTTCATAGTCTAGCTTTGAAACCTTTGGAGATATTTATTGACTACTTTAATCGAGAGTTTTCTTAAAAAAATTTATCTTTTCTATTATGTAATTAAGTATGCAAGCTTTCTTCTATAGGAAACTAAAGAACCCGGCATAAAATAAACCCTCCTTTACTTTTCCATGTAAAATAAGGGAAAGATCTTTGGTATATACCAAGACCCATCTACCTTAGTAGTCATTATTAGGTGATTAGGTCAATTGTAGGGTGATGCTTTTATCTTTCAAGATAGTACATCATAACTTAATGTCATTTCTAATCACTTCAATAAGTATCCTCTAAGATCTACGTAGTATCCCAACAACTCTAAATTAAAACACCACAGTGTCTATATTATCATCATTTCCAACTACTTTTCCCAAATAAGAATAAGTCTTTTTAAGGAATCTTCTTTGAGCACAGTGATTGCATTAGGACTAGACCATTCTTTGGGTCCACTCTTAATGACATCACTATTAATCTTGGGATTTAATGAATTTAAGTTCCTAAGAGTGAATCAAATTGAAACAAGTATAGGCATACATATGCCTATCTATCATAATAAATTGAAATCAAAATCAAGAATCAAGAATCAAAATTATGCATTTGAGCCCTTCTAAGCTTATGCTTGTAGTGTTGACTAATTGAGTCAACACTAATATGTGTAGTGTACTCTGGCCGATCCACTACACATATTGGGGGTCCATTCGTTAACCTCATTTTTGGATGAGATTAACATCACTTATAAAATTAGTAATTATGATGCCTAATCTCAAATAGGAATCTCCTAATTCAATGCTTAGGACACTATGCCTAGTGGCCAAGGGAATCTTCCTTGGGTTTGATCTAACTTAATTGGCTTAGGTGGACTCAACCCAAAATTTTCAAATTTAGATTTAAATAAATCAAATCCAAATAAATCAAATTAAAATAAAGAAACTAAATCTAAAGTCAAATTTAGTCAACCCATTTGGCATATGTTTGACTTAATTGGGTCCCACCAAGTCAACGGTCAACCCACCAAGAATTTGACCAATTAAATCATTCTAAATGTCTCAAATGATCAAATAAATATGTTTGATCAAAAATCTAAAGAAATTCAAATTCATTTAGGCCTTCATTAGATTTATTAGACTATTTAGTCTAAATGGGTCCTACTAGGTTCAAACCCAAATCAAATTGAAATCAATTCAATTTTATTGCTCAAAATTATTTGGAAATGATAATTAAACACAAACTAACTCGTCATTGAGTCTAATTTGGTCTAATTGGTCATTTTATCCAAATGAAACCCAAACTTAGCCCATTAAGCCCACTTTGGGTCGAATGGGTTCATATTGGAATCCAATTAAAATTAAATGAATCAATCACTCCAAATCATCTCACACATGTGATCAAGCATAATTGGAGTCCTAACCCAATCCAATTGAGTCAAATTGGTCATTTGAACCCAATTGTTCATTTAGGTTTAAATGGGTTGAAATGAAATGAAATTCAAAATTCATTCAAATTTAAATAAATTAATCAAATAAAAACCCAATCAATCATCTATTGAAGATGATTGAATCCAAAATAACAATGATTAAATTAAAACCAAGTACTTTGAGTCCAAATACTTGGTTTGGATTTAAAGTTCCAACCCAAGTCAAATGGGTTCAAACATGACCTCAAATTTATTTAAGATTGAGTTGGGTAGCCATACATTAGTCCAAAGACTTTAATGGTGATGCCATAAACCATAAAAAATAAAGAAAAATAAAATGGAATGGATTTCAAAATAGAAAAGGAAAACTTAATAATTTAACTCATGAAAGAGAAGGGGAATTCCAATTCCCCTCTTCCTACCTTATTCCACCTCTTGAATTCAAGAGATGTGATTGACTCCAATCAATTGAAGGACACCAAACCAAGCCCTCAAGAAAAAAAAAAGTTGGCTTTCTCCATCTCCAAGGAGAGAAGCCAAGAGAAAAAGGAAGAAGAGAAAAAGAAGACATGGCTCGACCAAGCAAGGAAAGCAAGGTAGTTGCCATCCTCTCTTCCATGTGACCATCCAAGCATGCTAATAAGGCCAAGGAGTTTTGAATCCACACCATGGCTGGCCTTACCACTATCGGTGGCTCCAGCCACCCCACCCCCCCCTTTAATTTCAAAATGTCCACCAAGGCAAGAGATGAAGTAGGGGACCCTTTCCCCAACCTCTCACCACCAGCATGCCAGCGAATGGATAGAAACCATGCTCCTTTCATGGTGAAATCAAAAGGAGAGGTATTTTCATCAAATTAAAGGAGCCAACACATTCTAGAGGTCAAGGCAACCTCAAACAAATCACCACCTCGACCCCTCACCATTAGCATGTAGAAAAATGATCGAGATCACCAGAAAATTGAATTGGTGATGGTCTAGGGAGCAATCCACAGGGAGGCAAGCCGTCAAACTTCACCCACACCTTTGTCGAGTTGAAATAAAGCTAATGGAGTCAATCCTAATGCCAATGATTGCTAGAAATGAGGTATGCTCCACCACCATGCCTTTAGATGTTCGACTGTGGTCCTTTTTGACCCGAACATCGAAATGAAGCTAATGGAGTTGATCTCATTTCCTTTTTATTATGGGGTGTACATTGGTACATAGTTGCATTGGCCTTTTCCTTAAATTAAATTGGCTTGATTTATTTTGGGTGATCAATAGAATCAACTCACTTTTCTAGGTTTCTTTTTGTGTTATGTTTTCCTGTGATTGAATGCCTAGATGATTAATCTCATAGGAAAAATTAAATTTTATACCCAACTTAAACCTAAATAATTAAAATCAAATTAAAATAAAATTGAAACTTGACATAAATTAAAACTTTAGGCAAAACTTAAAATCAATTAGAAAGTAATTAAGTTTTGAAACCATGAAATCATATTATTCTATATCCTTGAATTAGGCAACTTCTCCCATTGCACATAAGGGGCATCTAACCTTTGAGGATGACCCCTTCTTAGGGAAGCCCACCTTCTATTATTGATTTGGCTCATAACTATTTCTAATTGCATAGCATTAAGCACAAAATACATACCCAAGACCTTAAATAAATCTTGAATCAAAATGAATAAAACTTTAAAAAATGTGCATTAGTTAGATGCATTTCATACCCTACATGATCTTAGGGATTATGGAGTGAGTTTACGTTCATAGATTACTTTCCTAAAAATATAATAACCTAGCCATCTTATATTCATAAGACTTGGCATCATGAATTTAAAATGCGCTTAAGTTGTGTTAGCTGGCAACCCTCTCTAGGTGGGGTGTAATTCTAAAAGAGTCAAGGATAAGTTAGTCTCTTCAAGCGAGAGGAATGGTCAATAATTTCCAAAATTAAACTAGGTAGAGCATTTGGCATGTGTTAGAAGCACTTATAGACTCAATTATGAAGCATCCATTTCAGGAATAAGTCTTCAACCCTAGTCATTTCTACAGTCTTGTGCTACTAGAATCTAAGTCTTAGACTTCTAAGAAAATGTCAACTCAAAATCTAGATTAAAATATAAAATTTAAAGCCCAATTATAGGATAGTTGAAATTCCTACTAGGTATCCTAGTATCAATAGGCATATCCTACTTCATCACATTTGGCTTCCAAAATAACTCTCTAATTTGAACCACTCCTAATTGAAAATTCCAAAAATCAATCCTTTGAAAACCAACTTTGAAATCCTTAGAAATAATAACTCATTTCTTTAATCAAGAGTAATCTTAAGAAGAGACCATTCTTAAGATGTAATTAATTATAGGAGCTTATCTCTATAGGAAACCATAATCCCAATTTAAAATAAACCATGTTCTACCTTCCATGTAGTTCATGGGAAAAATTTCTGCTACACGAAAGACCCACTAGACTTAGGAGTCCTTTATTAAATGATCAAATCTTTCGAGATAATATGTTTATTCCTTAATGATGCATTTGATCATTCAAATAAGAAATTCCTAAAACTATATGTGCTGCCACAAATTTTCTCCACAGTCCATTGCTAGTGTTCTCATTCGATTTCTTTTTTCTTTAAAAATTTTCTTGCAAAGCTATTCAATTTCTAAGTTCAGTGGTAATATTTTTATAGTTTTGTCTCTACGCATGTACAATTTATAAATTAAAACTTTTGTTTAAACCTAGAATAACATACACTAAATAAGTACAAATATATATATATATATATATATATATATATATATATATATATATATATATATATATATATATATATATATATATATATATATATATATATATATATCAAATATATTTCATACTTTATACATAACACACATACACATAACAAAAAATGTTGAATTAAAAATAGTTCAATGAGATTAATATAAATTTAATAAAAATTACTATTGGTAATCGTGATAATGGTGCCAAAAACTTAATTGGTAATTTACATTATAAACAAGTGCATGTGTCACATCAAGTAATATAAAATAGGTAGAGTATCATTCCCATGAGGATTAGAGTAAAATTTTATGTTAATTTGTTATTAAGTTAAATATTAATCTTTTAAAGCTTGAATTTAATCCAACAAAATATTGAGTTCTTATGTCAAATAACTATCTACTAATTTGCAAAGAAAATATATTTATTAAAATGACTAATTTTCATATTTGCATTGAAAATATAAGTGTTCTTCTTAATTTTAAAAGTAGTACCTTGAATTTATGAAAATTTTTATTATGTATTATATTAAACAAAGTAGTGGAATTATTTTTAAGCTTGTAATCTCAACCAGAAGCAAAATGCTATGCCCTCTATGCCTAGACAAGTAGAACCAGATCAATCCTTTTATCAAGTTTTCTACCTAGTGCTAAGTAATTTTTGATTAGTTGCATTACCCATATTTTCTTAGAAATGATTGTGAATCTTAAAAATAGGTATATGTTTAATGGTTATCTAGAACATCAAGACTATTTAGCACATTAATGGCTATTTAGTACATCTACTTGCCTTTTTTTTTATTATACTTCTAGGATTTCATCAATATCTATGGATCATACTTGATTTTATCTTTGCGATTGGCAAGATCACAAGTAAATAAAGCATGGAGAAAAGCAAAACACCATTTTCATGAAAAGCATGAATAAGTTTCTTATATTAATCCACCAATATAGTTTAATACAATACAAAACATTAAATGACTCACATGAATTCAAAACACTTTATAGAATTAGTGCTTCATAGTAGAGAAGAGGAAAATCTCACTTAACATCATAAAATAAGATTTAGGATAATCAAAGAAGAAACAAAAGAGCGCACTAAGTAAGTCTTCTAAGTCCACTCTTCATGATCCTTTACTACTTCCTCATGAAAAAAAATCAGCATCCCCCATTGAGAATCCTTGATTTTTCATCTCCTTCTTTACCACTTGCATAAGAAGAACACACTAGCACACTACACGCACAATGCCCTTATAGCATTGGAGTGTCACTGTCCAAGTGCTTTACAAAAACTCACACCCACTTACACTACACTTACCAACTTGCCAAATATTCTAAAAAACTTTTTAACACTTGGTAAGTTCCCTTATTTATAGCCCAAAAGAAACCCTGAATAGTTATTCTTTGTCTCTTGTCAAAACTATTTCAAAAATTGCTCAAAATCATTATTGAATCGATATGAATTTGTTATGTCAGGCCATAATGCTGCAATGCTGTTGATGTGGCACAAGAAGTGTTGTTGCAGTGCTATTGATCCAGCACTATGGCACTGTACTTGTTGCCTCTGCATCATAATTTTTCCTCTATTATAGCACCATGACACTGCTAATGCAGCACTTAAGTGCAAAGTTTGCTATCAAATTATCATAAAATGAGCTTGATCTAGCATCACAGAGCTGTTGTTATAGTGCCTAAGTGCTGACTTTACTACTTTGGCAGCACTAGGCGTTATGCCTAAATTTCTTCTTTTTTATATTCTTAAGAATTTTTCTATTTCACCACAACATATACTTAAAATTAATACATTTTAACATTATTTTCATCAAAAAAATATGAAATAAATAGAGCATCCTGACTTGGGACACTATGACACTGCAATTGAAGCACCTATGCACTGTTGCCACCTTACAAAATCTAGAAATGCAAATCACCCCTGACGGTTGCCTACTTAAATAACATAGTGCCGCAAGACTGTGATCCTTGTGCCTAAATGCTACCATGATGGCTTTTAGTTTTAGAAGTAATATAAAACTTACCCTTACCACCCCAGCTGCGATAACTACCTAGGGGGAGTGGGGGAATGGTTGGAGGGATAGAAAACTACCCTAGAGGCAAGAATGATTATCCAAAATATTTTATAAATGAGGGGGAACTGTCCCTAACCCTTCTTCATTTTTTCCCATCTAATCGCTAGGATTTTAGAGTTCTTACAACTACTTTCAAATACTTTATTCTCTCTACATCACCTTCTTGCCACTATACAAGCGTGTATTCTTCTCGTAAGAGGAAAAAAGCAAAATTTCACCATTGTAAACTCCAAGTAAAATATTATTTTATGTAATTTCCTCTCCCAAAAGAACATTCAAAGAAAATTATGAAGTTTCCCCTATCTATCTTGGATCTAGTGAAAAATGAAAATCCTCCTTCCATCAATCTTGGATACAAACTAAGGGAGAAAAATTCAATTTTGCTAAAAAGCATTTTAGGTGCATGAATCTCAAGAATTTTAAGTCTAGAAGACCTCTGCCATTGAACTTGGTTCTATTACAGATAAAAATCCACTCTTCATCAATCTTGGATCCAAAATAGGTAGAAGAATGCATTTTGCACTAAAACATTATAAAATCTAGCATAGCTAAAGTGTTGTGCTGCTAAATTTTCATAAAAATTGTTAAATTCTCCAAGAATTTGGTTCAAAAATAGAGTTCCCGCTCTGCGGCATCGAAGAGGCAATTCCTAGCATTGAGGTGCTAAGCTCTAGGGGAATGATGACTTTGATGCTACACTTAATAGTGTCGAGAAGCTAAAAATCCAGTGCTACAATGCTAAGTTCTTGAGTTAATGTCATAATTGTAGCACCACAGCACTATTTTCCTAGCACCAAAGCACTATATCTTAAAATTCATTCCACCAACGAACTTAATTCTAGTGTGAAATAAAATCCTCCCTCCATTAATCTTAAATCAAGATCATGGGAGAATAGTGCTTTGCACTAAAAAATCATAAACCCTAGCATTGTTAAGGTGTTATGCTACTAAAAATTTAAAATTTTACAATAATATTGAATCTTATAAATAGACAAAATAATGCTAAGGTGTTGAGGGTCCAGCACTGAGGCGCTATTCTCTCAAGAATCTTGAATGCTAGGAACACATCCAACAATGCCCTAATGATGATGTTCCATCTCTGAGCTGCTAAATTCTAGAAAGAATTAAACTTTGACACTCATCTAACACCACCATGGTGTTGATATCTCAACACCGAGGCACGGTGCTCTCGAGAAATTAAGCCTTAAGCACCTAACTGATAATACCAAGGTTCTCATATTATAGCACTAAGGCATCCTCATCATATTCACTATTGTTTACTTCATGAGGCCTATCTCATATGAGATTTATTTTGATGATAAATGACTTAAATTCAAGTGTGCAAGAAAAATTCTTCAGCTCCTCGTTCTTCAATTACATCAAATTGATAAAGCTACTGCACATGTATTTGGGTGAGAATTTTTTCAGGAACAACAACATTAAGGCAAATGAAAATCTCACTAAATTAAAATAAATTATTCATTCATTTTTAGATTCATCATTATAAAATGATTTATATTTTTTTATATTTTAATATTGCAATTATTCATTAAGTTATCCATTTTTGATAGTATAAACTAAATGCATGATATAAGTTCCATTATAGGTGTGGTCAAGTAAGATAAATTATGATTAAACTTTATTAAATCATTTTGACACCATTCATAATTTTTATTCATATTTTTAGTGCGTGAAAATTGAATTATTCTAAAATTATCCTTTTTCCTCCTATTCTCTCTCCTATTATCATTTTCATCTTAACATTATTTTGGACGAATTTTTTAATAAATTTTGTGTAATAAAATGGGTGAAATACATTTAAAATATTTCCATATTATTTTCTCTCATTTTACATATTCAAAAATTTATTTATTTGAATTTTTGAATTTAAATTATTCATTAATTCAAACTTCTTCATGCATGACATGTACTTACTAAATCAAATCAAAATTTTTATGGAATATTTTGTAATTAATTATGATTGTTTAGAACCTAATTCATCTATTTCAAACTATTTTAAATTTAAATTCAAACTATTTTAAGTTTAAATTCAAACCAGCCCTCTTTTTCAAAATAATTCCTTTCTTTTTTTTTCCAATTTGACCTATCTTAGGAAAGTTTAAGCATGGTTGGCCACTATGATTTAAATTTAATAAATTTATATAATATTTAAACATTCAATAAGTATATAATACAATTAGCTTTGATTTAAACTAAGTATTATTCTAAGAATTTCCTATTTTAGGAAACTTCTTTTGGCTGAAATCCTTGAATGGCTTTTTCATGGATTAATTTTATTCAAAAATTTCTCTTTGATATCTAAACATCCTTGGCTGAATTACTTATGGTAATTCCTCTATCCTTAGCTATGAATCACATAGCATACATTCCAAATTTGGTTAAAACAAATTTATAAAGGAGTCTATGGAGGATCTCTTTGGTCGATCCTTTCTCCATTGAATTTGAAATTCAAATTGATGGCAAATCAATTTCCCTCTCATTGGATCAGTTTTTGGCTGACTCTACTCCTCTTTCATCTATTTAAGAGCCTTGTTTCAATTTCAAAAGGTTTTGAAAAATTAAAAACTCTTTTTTACTCTCTTGCTGACCCTTGGCTAAATTCTTGCTAAAGTAATTCCTAGAGAATTTTGGTGATTCAACTGCAAGCATTCCTCTTCGTTATTTTTTCCCTTAGACATTTATTTGGCTTAAAGATTGATTAGGAAAATTAAAGGTTTGGTGTGTTTCGTCCCTTGCTTGAAAAGTTGATTACCTTGGTGTTGAATTTCTAAGGTGCTAAGTTCTTAAACTTTTTTTATCTCTTCTTGGCTTTGAAGTTTACAAGGTTATGTAAATTTTCATATGTTCATTTATGAAATAATCTTTGGATTTTGTTTGTCCAAGAACAAACATAAGAAGATCAATTTGTGTGGACTTAACTACTTGATAATCTTTTGATTTCTTATTTAGCTTAAAGCTAATATAAGGAAATCAATTTATTTTGTACTTAGTTTTTGGATATTCCTTTTGTTTCTTATTTGGCTGGAGTCTCTTTTAAAGGTTATTAATTTCCTAAGTTCTTAATCATTTAAATATCCATTGTTTATAGCATTTGGCTTAAAGTTTCATATAGGTTGGTTAAATTTGATTGTGCTTAACATCTTATTTCATCTCTTTCTCCATTTGGCCGGCCACACCACATCTTGCATAAATTATTTTGTGCTTGTTGATTACTTGTATTGAATTGGTTTATGCATATGTTATGTGATAGCTTTCATGTGATATAATTCAAATCTTTATTCAAGTGATTGTTTAGTTATTCAAATTACAAATACTTTTACAATTTGGATAAAAGTTAGCCTGTGTGAAAAAGAATTCAAAGTAAGGTTTTTGGTGATTGCATTTTAGTTTGCATTGCAAAGTCATTCAAGAAAGTCATTTCAAACTTTTAAAGATCATTTAAGCAATATTAAGTTACTTAATTGCATTATATATTTGATTGAAGATCTTATTTTAATTTCATTTAAAGTTAAAGTGAGCTCCCTTTTTCATTAATATTTAATTTCCTTAATATCAGTATAGATCGAGTTTTGAGTGCAAAAATATTTTAAAATTGAGAGTTAATATTATATCTCTCTATTTTCCTCATCATGAATTCTTGTTGGGTTGTACTTGCCTGCTAAGGAAAGTACATATTGGGTTGCACTTACCCATTAAGGATAGTTCATGTTGGTTTGTACTTACCCATGAAGGGGAGTAAGTAATAACTATCATCAGCCTCCTCTTCCTCTTCTTCCTACTCTGGTAGGGTGCTCAAATAAGGGTGATAACGAGGTGCTATGCAAAAAGATGTTTGACCCAAGACTGCATGAAAGTCATATTTTGAAACATATGAATAGGTGCTAAGTTAAACTCAGCTATATATGAAAATTGTTGCTAGTACTAAGCCATATGGTGGTCAAATTTTCTCCCTAGTTCTTGCTGCTCCCGACTAGTTTCACCAACCCATTTTCTTAAATCTGAGACTTATCCTCCAATTTTTTATAGTTGCTCATTTAAAGTCTTAAAAGATTTGATTCTATACTAAGAAGCATGTGAGCTCTCTCCCACCATAATCCTCAAGTCAAATTCTTGAATTGTTATTTTAATCAGGGGAGCCCATTGAATTAGGACTTCTTCATCAGACTCCTCTTATGCCCATGCCATAATACACAAATAATAAATAAAATAAGAATGACCGTTTCCTTATAATAGTACTACCTTTATTTATATTATAAATAGAAATATAAATGATCCTCCCTACATCCAAAGTTAAGTTCTTTTGAATTGTAAAATTCAAAATGGCTCTATCCCTAATCACCTCACTAATACTGCTAGTGAACATTAACTTGGTTGAAATTAAATAATGACAAGCTTTGGTCTCAACAGTCATGTTGATGATAGAAAAATTAATAATCTTATCCTCCCGCCTTTTCCACTGAACATTAGAATTTCTAATAGTGAGATAATTAAGGATTTCACCAAATCATGATGATCATTATAATATAAGAGATACTAATCATACACTACATCTTGTAAATTATAATATACATTAATAGTACTACTATTAGAAGTTATTAGTTTTCCTAGATGAAAACTATATTATTTTGGTGTACCTTCTCATTGGATAAGAATTTTTGCACCATGAGAATGATAGAATAGTTGTTATCATAGGCCAACTTTATCTAGCCTTATTCATTAATAATCCTCTGTATGTTCCCACTTGGACTATAAAAGCTCTTCTTCGAGATGAGATATTTGTGTAGGATAGCATGGTGGTATCATTCTTTTACCTCTACACCAACAAACATGTTAGTGTCGCTAACAGCTATCCTCTTCTTGCCCTTGCTAACATATTTCATTGGCATGTTGGCTTTCTTAAAGTGGAATAAAATATAACAGAGAAAATGATATGGGAATTCTAGTACAAGCCAAATATACATGATGAAAAATGTGTAGCCTATGGGTCCTATTTATAGACTAGCCCTAGCACTGTAGTGTTGCCTTATCTACGCTAAAGCGCTAGCCTCTTAGTTTCTAAGATATAGGACCAACGTTACAACGCTGAGCATATAGCACCATGGCACTAGTCAGCATACTAGAGTGGTCACTGTAGTGGTCAAAAAGACATATTTATGGCATTTCAATAAATTAATTTAGTAATTTGCACAATGCAGAAAGTGAGGTCAGACATTGATGTAGTGTCATGGTGCTCTAACATAGTGCAACAACGCTGGTCAAAATTCTACCCTTTTTATTTAAAATCTCTTGATCATCTATTAGCTTGTATGAATTGATCTTTGACTAGCGTCATGATGCCAAATTATCAAAGCCAAAATGCGAGTAAATTAGTCAACTTGATCAAATTATTCCAATATCATGCCATCTTAAGTGTTGCAGCACTATACTTATAACATTTATTATTCATAATTTTTAAAAGCATTATGCTTTATAAATGGAAGAGTTGAAATAAACTCTAAAATGATCAACCTAAGAGATACTTCTTACTGAAAGTATGATAAGAAAATACTCATCTCAAAAAAAAAAAAATTTTACCAATAGGGGGAGATTGTATAAGTCTTGCAATGTAGAAAAAATACTCCATCAAAAAAGAAACTTGCTCCAATAAAATAGGGTTAAATTAGATCCATCATGCCTAAAGGGGCTAGGTCTAAATTTAAACTAAGATCCATCATGCCCAAAGAGGGGCAGATCAAATCCATCACACCCAAAGGGGTCGGTCAGATTCATCATGCCTAAAGAGGTTGGACTAAATCCAACTAAAAGATCCATTATGCTCAAATGGGTCAAATCAGATCCATCATGCCCAATGAGGTGAGATCTAAATCTAAATAAAAGATCCTTCATACCCAAATGGGCCGGACCAGATCCATCATTCCCAAAGAGTCAGGATCTAAATTTAAATGAAAGATCCATTATGTCCAAAAGAGCTGGATTAGATCCATCATGCCTAACGAGGCTGAATCTAAATTTAAATAAAAGATCTATTATGCTAAAAGGGATTGGATCAAATCCATCATGCCCATAAAGGCCGGATCTAAATTTAAACTAAAGATCCATTATGCCCAAAAGGGCTGGATCAAATCCATAATGCCCAAAGGAGTTGAATCCAAATTCAAATAAAAAGATCCATTATGCCCAAAGGGGCTAAATTAGATCCATAATGTCCAAAAGTGCTAGATCTTAACCCAAATTTAGATTCCATCGTGCCAAAAAGTGGTTGTATCTAAAATACAAACTTTAGATTCCATCATGTCCAAACAGGGTTGGATCTTAATCTAAACGTTAAATCCAACATAATATTTAAGTCTAAATACCCAAAGGGATGGGTTCAAAAATAAATCTGGATTCAATAAATTCAATTTAAACTCTATGAAACTAGAGAATATTGAATCAAGAGCATACAAGCACAACATATTTACAAATTCAAATATTAATGATTTTCATAATGCCTATGAAATCTATATGCTTATCTTATCCAGATCTGCTACAAACCGGCTATGATGTTTACTTGGATTTATTAATTTTTTCTCTCCATTTATTATGCTACATAAAATCATAAATAAATAAATAAAGAGGTAGCAAATGCATCACGTCCAATTGACATGACACATTTATTGGGTAAATCACTTGACATTAGCATGGGTTTCTGTCGCTTTTAAAAAATAAATTAAAATCTTGAAGCTTAAACCCCCCACCCCTCATGATTGTTGGACTAAATGGCATAGCATCACAGCGCTGTGATACCATCACCAAGGCACTGTCAAGAATCCTTAATTTTTAAAATCTAGAAAGCCATCATCCCTGCCCTAGCAAAAATAACTGCCTAAGGGGATCCAGAGAAGGAAAGGTGGGGGGGGAATAGTTATAGTAACAAAAAATCACTTGTTGGAGATAGTTGCTTATAAAAAGGGGAGATTAGCTCCTCTAGGCTCTCTCTCTCTCTCTCTCTCTCTCTCTCTAAATGATGTTTAACCAAATTTCCTCCATAAATCTTGGATCCAATGAGAAATAAAAGAGTGCATCTCCATCAATCATAGATCTAGAGTGAAACAAATGCTCCCTAAGACTTATAAATTCTAGAATCTGAATACTAAAGACATTCGCCATTGAACTTGATTTTGGCATGAGAAGAACACCCTCCCTCTGTTGAGCTTGACTTTGTAACAAGGGAAAAGAGTGCACTTGCACTAAAATATGTATAAACCTAGCACTGCTAAGGTGTTATGCCACTAAATTTTTATAAAACTAGTTAAAATCTTTAAGAATTAGGTTAAATACATGCTTTTCTATCCCACAATGCCAAGGCCCAACGTCAAGGCACCAAACTCTTAGGAATGAAAACTGGAATGCTCTATATAGAGCATTGAGGTGCTAGAAATTGAGCATTGTGG
The DNA here is from genome assembly GCA_021442155.1 of Cymbidium sinense. NCBI lineage: Eukaryota > Viridiplantae > Streptophyta > Magnoliopsida > Asparagales > Orchidaceae > Cymbidium > Cymbidium sinense. Next base: position 30,706,648 of record CM038222.1, read on the forward strand.
TGCTAAGAACTAGGATTTAGATGTAATCTTTTGGCACTAAGGCATTGTCATACTGTACCACAGTGCTAAGCTTTAAAGTCCCCTATCTTTTATATGGCACTGTAGTGATATATATTCAGCATCGAGGACATATCCTCCACAGTTGACCTTGGTTTCAGTGTAAAATAATAGTCTCCCTTCATAGATCTTTGATCTAGAATAAGGGAGAAGAATGATAATGCATTAATAAAATTATGAAAATTATCATTGCTAAAGCGTTATAATGGGAAAAATTTGTGACATCGCATAGAATTTTAGGAATTTCATATTTGGATGATCAAATGTGTCATTAAGTAATAAATCGATTATCTCAGAAGATAAATATATTATCATATAATGTATTTGATCACTTAATAGAAGACTCCTAAGGCTAATGGGTTTTTAGTGTAATAGAGAGTTTTCTAGTGAACTACATGAGAAGTAGAATAAGGTTTATTTTAAACTGAGTTCATGGTTCCCTATAAAGGCAAGCCCTTATAGTTAATTACATCTTGGAACAAAGGATCTCTTCATAAGAATACTCTCGATTAAAAAAATAAGCTATTATTTCAATGGATTTCTAAGTTGATTTCCAAAGAAAATAGTAATTGGAAAATTCAATGAGGAACACTCCAAAGTGGTAAGAGTTTTTTTAGAAGTAAATAGGGATTGAGTAGGAAATGCCAATTGATACTGGGATGCCTAGTAGGAATTTAAACTATCCTATAATTAGGCTTTAATATTTGGATTTTAAATTAAATTTGAAGCTAAAATTTTATTAGAAATCTATGACTTATATTCTAGTAGCATAATACTATAGAAATGCCTAGGGTTGAAGACTTACTCTTGTAGGATGCTTCGAATTCTAAGTCTATAAATACTTCTGATATAAGTTAGATAGTTGACCTAGTTTCACTTTTGGGAATTATTGGCTCTTTCTTTTACAAGAGAAAGGAAACCTACCCTTGACTTGTTTAGACTTATAACCCACCTAGAAGAGCTGATAGCTAACACCACCTGAGTGGATTTTAAATCCATGATGTCAAGTTTTATGTACGCAAGTATGCTAGGCTATTGTATTTTAAGTAAGAATCTAAGAGCTCATACTCACTCCGTAATCCCTAAGATCATGTAAGGTATGAAATAAACATAACTAATGCAACACTTTCCAGCATTTAGATGTTTTGACTCGTAATTAATTTAATGTTTTAGGATATGCATTTTATGCTTAAATTGCATGCAATTATATGTGGTCATGGGCCAAATCAAGAAGAGAATGTAGACTTCCCCAGGAAGGTGGTGATCCTTAAAAGCCAAATGCCCCTTATGTGTAATGGGTGAAGTGTCTAATTCACTTAGTTAGAACAATATGCTGACATGGTTCGCAAAAGCTATTTATTTCTAGTTGATTTTATGTTATTTCCTAGGGATTTCATTTATGTGATGTTTTGAGTTTCTCTATTTTTTTTAAATTGATTAAGCTTAAGTTGGGTATAAAATTTAATTCTCCTAAGAGCCTAATCGTCCAAGCAATAATCACATAAACTACAATATAGAAAAAATCTAGAAAAGTAAGTTGATTCTATTATGCAGCTAAAATAAATTAACATAATTTAAATTAATGAATAGGCCAATGTGGTGAGGCACCACTGTACACCTTGAAAGTAAGAGAAAATGGGCAGCTGAGCTCTGCCCTTATATAGCTCAGCCTAGAACTACAAGTTTAAATCTATGGGGATCTACTTTCTTCGATCATCTCCTTCTTTAGAGATCTCCATTAGGTTTCATAGGGGCCTCTACACCCATCTGTTGGGAGGGTCAGCTCCCACTAATCATAGACCCTATTGATCATAACCTGATTCTAAGCTCAAATTACATTTTCAATTTCAAAAATAAATCATAAGCCCTACAAAACAAATCTCAGGAAAATGCAAATAATACACCAACAGTTATATTTACAAACATACGAGCTTAGCTTTAGTTGATTGCTAAGCCCACCTATCTTATTGGGCTATGCCAAGGGACTTAAACATACCTGCAATAGAATAATATTTATATATAATTTATGATGGTGGTACCTTTTAGCACAACCCCCAATAGAAGACAACATTAGTTCTAAGAAAAATGTCTTATCATCTAGACTAATGGAAAATAATTATAACCATCTAGTCTAAAATAGCACACCATAAAACAAGAAAAATCACAGAACATCACAGAATTACCTAACCTAAGTCTAGGGTCCGTGACCTAATAATCTAGTGTGTGAAGGAATTGGTCTGTGTGGCAAGACTTTGCTAGGCCTTTTTAAATTCAAGTTTCAATTTGGGTTTCTAATTTTCAATTTAATTTAATTTTAAGACTTCTTAATTTTCATAATTTCACTTCAAAGGTACGTGTCATTATTATACCATACATTCGAGGTATTAAGCCTCCTTCGTACTAGTAGTCATACAATCTCAGGTGTTAAGATTATATACCACCATATGTTGCTAATTATGACAATTTTTATTTTTTTTTTCTTTTAAGTTCTTTTAGTTTTAAAAAATTTTTAATTTATCACAGGTGATTTCAATTTAAATTATTTAATGATTTGCAATTTCATTTTCAGTTTGGGTACATTTTATGTTAAGATGAAATTATATTTTCAAGAATGAAAAATATAGTAAGTTCCATTTTAGGTGGAACTCATTCTATTCAACATCCTAAATCCTAATAGAATGAAGCCATCACCCTAAGATGAAGGTTCATTCCAAAGGTCTAACTAAGATCCTAAGTATCTTAATTAAGCCTTTTGAGATTATTTAGATGAATTAATTTTATTTAAGCTTAATTCAATGAATGTCTTAATTTTTGTTTTGAATCCTTCTCTTCATTCATTTCTTCTTTTTGTCTAATGTTTGATTAAACAAATCCTAATTTAGTTTAATTCTTTAATTAATTTTAATTAAAGTTTATTTAAGTTGTTATAATTTAATTTTATTTGGTTTTCACTTTAAATTTAATTCATTTGTTATTATAGTTTAAGTTTTACAATTTGATTTTATTCATTTTTATTTATATGATTTGTATTATTCATTTAACTTAGATTACTCAAGTTCAATTATTATATTAATGTTTATGTTATTGTAATTTACATTAATTTTGTTTTCATTTTTGTTTTCTTATCCATTTAAATTTGGTTTTAGATTAACTTGATTTTTTTTGTTAATGTTTCTTTTATGTTTATGTTTATGTTCATTAATGTTCATTAACTTAAATGAACTAAATATTTAATTTTAATTTTGATGTCATCGTTTCATTATATTTTAGTTTTATAATTTATTTATTTTATTTTTGATTGGTATACTTAAGTTTTATCTTGATTTCTTTTATTTCCGTTTATTTGTTTAACTAACATTCTTATATTTGTTAATGAGTTTAAATTAAAATGGTTCATTTCAAGTTATGATTTTATTAACATTTATGTATTATGAGTTTAAGTGGAAAGATTCAATTATCTCCAATTAACTTTTAAAGAAGTAATATCTTCATTAATTTAGAAACGTTCTTCTTTTAAAGAAGTTATGATTTTATTAACACTACCATTGCCGGTCCCAAGTCCGGATGTGAAAAGTTGAGGGTTTTGTTAGGTAGTCGATAGCCAGTGTAAAACTTGTCAAAATAATCATGACATGAATCCCTTAAATCATTGTGTTAATGCTACGGTGTCCCCTGGAAGCGACACGCTGTATGGCTTCAATATAGTAAAAAATGTGCTAGAACCGAGGCATCGGCACCCGAGTGTAGTGTTAAATAAGCAAGGGTTCCCACATTATGGATGGATGCGGGCAAAGAAGTTAGTCCATGAAATTAGAATTAGGTTAGGATCTTGGAATATAGGTACTCTTACAGGTAAACTAATGGAATTATTAGATATTATGGCTCATAGATAGATAAATATTTTTTGTGTTCAAGAAACTAAATGGGTTGGAGAGAAGGCCAAGGAGATTGATAGTTTAGGTTTTAAACTTTAGTATTCAAGTAAAAGTAGAACTAGAAATGGTGTAAGTGTGATTATAGATAAAAGTTTGAAGGATAATGTTATAAATATTAATAGATGTGGAGATATAATTATAGCTTTAAAGATTATTGTTGATACTAAGATTATCAATGTTATAAGTGTCTATGCTCCTCAAGTAGGTTTGGAGGTAAGCGCAAAAGAAAAATTTTGGAATGAATTAGAGGGATTAATACAAAAGATACCTCTTGAAGAAAAGGTATTTATTGGAGGATATTTAAATGGACATGTTGGTAGAGTGGTAGAAGATTTTAAAAATATTCATGGTGGACTGTCCGATGACCTGATTAGGAGAGTAGATGCATTAGATTTACCTTATGTTAAGAAAGGTAGAGGTAGACCTAAAAAGACTTGGTTAAGATGTATAAAAAATGATCTTAGTATACTTGATTTAAATGAGAATTTGACACATAATAGGACACAATGGAGACAAAGGATTCATGTAGCCGACCCCACCTAATGGGATTAAGGGTTGTTGTTGTTGTTGTTGTTGTTGTACCATTTTGATCTATAAATTCTAAGAAGAGATGCTCTTGTATATTAACATATCCTAATTTATTTTAATGCTTATTCTATTTATATTTAATCAATTCATCCTTATTAAATTTATTTACATTCATATTACTTTGTTCTGTTGATTTAAATTACCTTAATAGGTTACTAAGTTTAGAGATTAATAAATTTTACATTTCAATTTATTACAGAGTTTATGAACAATTATTAAATTATTAACTTTGAACTTTAATTGAGATTCATATTTTTTTAAACTATCTTTAAAATTAAGTCTCTTTGCTTTTATATTATTAGGAAGTTTTCTTTGTGTGTTCTAATTTATATTATAATGTTTTAAACTTGTCCTATAGATTTTATAAAATTCTTTGATTTATTATTTCACTTATATTGACATAGAAAATTAGAAATTCATTAACTCTCAATCCAAAGGTCAATTAGCCTTGAAATTTTTATGGCAAATAGGGTTCTTTGCCAATATGATTTTCCTAAAATTTCATCTTGATCACTTGGATAATTTGCTCTTAATTAATATTTTAATCATTTTATTAAAACCTAAATTAAGCTTAATTTAGAGAAAATCACTTAAAGGTTATTTTTCTAGATTCCTCTCTAGAAGATGCTGCCATAGAGGGTTTATTCATAATTTGTAAAATTTTGGTTAATTTACTTTGATTTTTCTAAATTTAGGTTGATTATTTGAATTAATTAATTCAATTAAAAATTAAATTAGGTGATTTTGTGTTTTATTAAGTTTCAAGGAGTTTCAATGATGTATTTAAATTTATTAGGGTGTGCTATGATGATTTAAGTTATTTTATGATTTTTATAATTTCCACTAATTACTATTTATTTATTTCATTAAAAATAGGTTTTGGGACAGAAAATTCATTATCTCTAAATTTATTTTAAAATAGATCACCCAAAATTTTTCTTAAGTGTATTTTAACCTTAATTTTATTTCCCCAAAGTTTCAAATCATTAGGATTAATCGATTAAGATTATTTTAGGTTTGATTATTTTCATTTAAAGTCAAATTAATTCAAAATTATCTAAAATTAATAGGGACTTATAATTTTAATGGATTCCACTCACTGAGATGAATCTATTGAGCTTTTATTTAGATTTTATGGCTTAATATTTGATTTATTATGATTTATTTAATTTTTTACCATTTTTTATAATTTCAAAATCAAAATTCCTGATTTTCATCTTTAACTAAGTTGGAGCCTCGTGGCACCAACATAGCACCGCTTTACAAGCGCAGTCGTGCCATTCATCCACATGTGATCCACGTGGATCTTATGTTCAAAAGGTGGTGCAAGCAGTTTCAATTTGGGCTGCTCGGATGCTTTCACAGGTTTCCTATAGGAGTTTAAACCATTCGTACGACTAAATCTCGATCATCCATTTCTAATAGAAGGAACAGATGGTGGGGATTTTCTCCCCCTCATTCAGCTGGATAATTGAGAGTCGTTGACTCTTTGAGGTTCATCATCAGTAATCAGAGCGACGAAACCATGCAATTTTGATTGCAAAATAATCATGGAGTGATTTACAATCGATCCATGTGGTTTGATCTAAATGGAAATCGACTTTCCTTCACAAAAGACCAAAATTGAAAGCTTAAGAGGGTCAATTAATGTTATAACTTATCTGCAGTAATCTCCAATGGCGAGGTCAACTTGATTAGCTTTGGAATGATGCAACAAAGCTATGGGAAGAAGGAATTAAATTATCTCCTTCTGAATTGGCCTATGGACTAAAGCACGGATGAAATTTGACAGCTTTGGCCGTTCTACGGCCTCCTAACTACCAAGGATCGTGGTACGAGTGCGCTTGACTTCTTTTGGGTTAGGGAAGGTAGTGTAATTCTTAATTGGGCACCAAAGAATTTTTTCTTGTTTTTGCCTTTAATAGATGAGAACTTTATTTAAGCTTTCTCCTTCCTCTTAGCTAGCCCTGGTGATCGCTACCCTTGGAAGCCTGCTCTAAGGGTACTTGTTTGTCTCACGCCTGTCTAGAGGTGCTAAGATGGATAAGTAAAGAGGAGCATGGATTGGTTGGATTTGGCTTCATGCTCTCTTAGCTTGCCATGGCATATTCCATTATTTTAGATTTTAATTAAGATTGGCTTAGTTGTTTAAACTTACTGTCAATTACTCTTAGCCCATCTTAGCATCAGTTTGAATGAATTTAAATGGGTTTGAATTAGTTTGATTCAAGCTTAGGTTCATTTCTTATTTAATTATGCCATTTGCATTGATTTAAATTCAAGTTTTTTAATCATGTTTCTCTTGATTGATTTGTTTTATGTTTGGGTTTAAATTATTATTAATTATCCAATGGATAATTAGGAATTCAATTAGCCCATTCCACATGAGAATTTAATTCAATTTTGAGTCAATTTATCTCGTTTTGACTTAAATGGGTTGAATTGAATTTAATTGAGTCAAATGACCAATTTTAGTTTATTTAAATTATGGACTCCAAATTTAATCACATGTGTGAGATGATTTGGAGTGATCAATTTTATTTGATTTCAAGTTGATTTAAATTTTTACCTATTTGACCTAAATTTGGCTTAATGGGTTAAGTTTGGGTTCATTTGGGTCAAATGACCAATTTGCTTAAATTAGACCAAATGATAGATTGAATTATGTTTGATTAGCATTTCCAAGTGATTTTTGGGCAATCAATTTAGTTGGTTTTCGTTTGATTTTAGCTTGTACCCAATAAGCCTCATTTAGGTCAAATAATCTATTTAGCCTAATTAAAGCTTTATTAGATTTTTTTTTTTTATTCTTTAAATTCATGTTGAATCATGTTTATGTTATCATTTAAACCATTTGGAATAATTTTATTTGGTCAAATTTTATTGGGTTGACCTTTGACTTGGTGGGACCCACATAAATCAAATTCATGGCAAAAGGGTTGACAATTTTTTACCTTAATTTAGATTTGACTTTCTTTAATTTGATCTGATTTGAATGTGTTTTTATTTTTTTGGATTTGTTTTGATTTTTTTTGAATTTATTTTTGATTTAATTAATTTTGAGCGTAGAAAGCAAAATTAGGTTAACTACCTTGATCACCTTGCTTTAAGCTCAAATGAATTCAAGTTTCAAGTGAAATGCATTTGATTTCATTTATGTTTGAGATTTGGGTTGAGTCTATCTAAACTCATTTGGTTAGATCTAACCTAAAGTGGATGCACTAGGTCACTAGGTGTAGTGTTCTAAGTGCCTAATTAATAGGCTCCTAATCTAGGATTAGGTGTCATAATTATTAATTTCAAAAATGATGTTAACCTCATCCAAAAATGTGGTCAATAGTTATACTGCCAAAATTTTAAATTTAGACTATAGTGGAATAGCATCGTGGCAATTTAGGTCTAGTGCCAAGGTGTTGTGTCCTCGGGAAAACTAACTTTAGGTAACTTACAGCATCATGGTGCTAGTATTCTAGCACTGAAGCATTGTATTCTTAGAATTGAAACCCAAGTGATAATGTTATGGTGTTTATATCATGATTCAAATTAGACCCACAACACTGTGGTACTGCAAGTATAGCATCGAGGCACTAAGTCCTTAGAAAAATTAAACTTTGGGGGTCAACATAGAGCTTCATGATGTTGATATCCCAGCGCTGAGGTGTTGTGTGTCCACATACAAAACAATGATATTAAAACATTCAAAGAGTAATCCAAAGTATACCCCACAGTGTCGTGTCTCTACAAATATATCATCAAGGCACTGAGTTCTCAGGTTTCTGAACCAATCATTTTAGCTTAACAACACCAAAGCACTGAGCCATATTGTTAACTAATATTCTAGAAAATTTTAAATCCTTGAGTATTACATAGTGACAAACACGAGAAGATAGAAATAAAGAAGACACATTTTATTAAATGAGAAATCTACTATAAAAAAATATCATTGCAATAAAAATTAAAAATAAGACAAAATACAAAATAAAATTAAAAAAGAGGGAAATTTAGTAATCATAATCATCATTCTCCTTTATTTTTTCTATCTCTCGTGAGGTAGCCACATAAGGGGGGTATTGAGGCACCGTAAAAAAAGAAGCATGACCTAGATCCATAAGATCATAATTTTCAAACTTATAAGAAAATTATTTTAAATGTTGATCCAAATGATAATCAAATTTCTTTTCTAAAGTCTGCTGGCCTAAGATCTGATCTTTTAAAATATGGGAGACAAAAAAATTGATTTTTGAAATTATCACTAGTTTGGGGATGAATCACTTTTCAATTGGAAATCTAAAGGAAGGACTAAATACTTACAACGAGTTTCTAATTTGGACTGACTCACATTGGAATGAATCCAAACTGAAGGAGAAGATCCCATAACACTTATGTAAAATAATCTGGAAGATGCCAATGGAAAAAAAGTACAAACTCATTATCAAAGATAGCACTAATGCTACATCAATTTTCAACATTATTTGTAGGAGATAGTGGGATACAATTGAAAAACTAGCATGGGGTAAATCATTTGGAATTTAGCAATTAAGCCATCAATATCATTCTTTTGTTGGAGACTATTCACAACCTTATATCAATGGATGACATCCTTAAGCTTAAAGGTTTAGAAATTACTTCAATATGCTTATTATGCAAAGAGGAAGAGGAAAGCATTCTACATTTCTTTATAAGATGTAAATTAAGCAAAAAGATATGGGAAGTACTTACTAACATCTACCAGATTGACATGAACTATAAAGCCAATTCTATATGTGAATTAATAAATAGTTGGCAGCCCAAGGCTCAATGAAATATCAATATCATGTTGATTACTCCTCTGGTTACTCTATGGTTCATCTAGATGGCTAGAAATGACATTAAACACAATGATACTAGAGTAAAAACATATTTTGTAACAAAAAATACCAAAAATTATCTTTACAAAGCCTCTCTACATGGGACTATTTGGAGGACATAATCTGCTAGAAGGATGGATTATGTCAACAACTTGGATGTTTATGTTAACAATACCAACCATAGATGGGAGTTGATTTGGTGAAATAAACCATCCCATGACACAATCAAGATTAACATTAATGGAAGCTTTAATCCTAATATTGGTCATGCTGGCATTGGAGGAATCACTAAAGGAAGCAAAGGTATACATTTTTTTCCATTTTTCATTGCCTTATGTCGCACTATCATCCTTACATGATAAGATTGCAGCATGCCTATTTGCGCTCAAGATTGCTTCTATTCATCCAAGGAGGAAGTATTGGATTGAAACTGACTCTCTGACACTTATCCACATTCTAAAGGAGAATAAAGAAAGCAGCATCCCTTGGTTCATCATCAATGAAATCAAAGCCTTGAAGAACCTCATGAGAAAACTAAATGTCTTCTTATCTTATTTGCATCGAGAGGGTAATAGACCTACTGATCTTCTTGCCAATCGTGGTGCTCTTTCTCTATCTTTTTGCATATCCTCTTCTATGGACCCACAATTGGCGATTCTCGTACATGGTGATAACTTAAAACTTCTTTATATAAGAGCTAAACACTTGTAGAATGTTCCTCTTTATTTTTATTTTTGGATTACTTGTATTTAAAGTGATGAATAAGATTTTTACTTTCCCCAAAAAAAAATATAAGTTGACATCTAATGGGAGCCAAAATAAGATATTCTTCTTTTGAGAAGCAATATCTAGCATTAATATTTACTACTTAGAAATTATGGCACTATGCTATCACATAAAATAACTTTGATATATAAAGTCAACCCTCATAAATTTTTAATGACTAGACCTACCTTAACTGGTCACTTAGCTAAATGGGCAGTTCTATAACTTCAATTTGATATAAAATATGTCTCACAAAAGTCTATAAAAGAGCAAGCTTTTGTGGACTTTCTAGTCACTCATCTCACACCAACAAACTCTCCACTCAACAATGAATTATTTGATAAACAAATCTTCAAAGTGGCTAAGACTCATTAATCATCAGAATGGGAGCTCTACTTTGATGGGGTTTGATTAATAAAGCCAACTAAACTACCTAGTTTACCTACAATACATGTTAAAATTTGTGATGCTGCAAGATGGTATTCTTTGATATTTGTATAGTCTGACATTGGTAAAGCTAATGCATTGGCTAAATTAGCAAAAGAAATGATAGAACCTAAGAGATAGCCAATTATAATAATACTCCAAAGTAGACTAGCCTTGGCACCAACCCTCTTAGAAGACTTTAAAGCTAAAGAAAATTGAGAGATTTTAAAGATAATAGAAAAAGATGACTGGTGAGAAACATTCATTGCCTATTTTAAAGGCAGTATATTGCTAAAGAATAAATCAAAAGCTCATCCAATTTCACAAAGAATGCTACAATATGCTCTTGTGACTGATATGTTATATCAGTGCTCATTTGACCAAATGTGGTTACAATGCCTAGGACCATATGAAGCAAAGATAGTGATGGTTGAAGTCCATGATGAATCATGTGTTGTACACTAATCTAATCCTAAAATGAAAATTAAAATCAAACATATAGGATTCTATTAGCCCAGCATGGTTCAACACTGCATTGAGCATGCTAAAAGATGTCATCAGTGTCAAATATACACAGACACTTTGCATCAACCTCTTAATGCCCTACATCTAATAGTGACATCATGTCCATTCGAGAGTTATGGAACTGATATAATTTGTCCAATAGATCTTCCATTATCTAGAGGACATCATTTTATTTTAGCTGCCACTGATTACTTCTCTAAACAGGCAAAAGCAATTCCATTATAAGAAGTTAAAGTAGAAAATATAACGAAATTCTTTATGAGACCATATCGTCTACTGATTTGGAGTACCTCAAAGAATTATATCTAATAATGGTACTGCCTTCAGGAATGCCAAAATCTGTCACTTCATTCAAAAATACAAGATAGATTGGCAATGTTATTTAATATAAAATCCAGAAGCTAATGGTGTCACAAAAACATTCAACAAAATATTGGTTAAACTTCTCAAGAAAACTCTATTTAAAAATAAAAGAGAATGGCATGATAAATTAATAAAAGCCTTGTGGGAATATTTCACCATATATAAAATGGCCATGAAGGCAACACCATACTCATTCGTCTTTGGGCTAGAAGCTATACTCCCTTTTGAAGAAGAGTTACCTTTACTCTATATTGCAGCCCAAAATGGACTTACCATGGAAGAGATTGTTCAAGTATTACTCAAAGAGCTTGAATCTCTAGATAAATCTCAATAGGCCCAATAAAATCTAAAAATATATAGAGGAAGGATGACCCGAGCTCAGGTCTGCATGGTTCACCCAAGAAACTTCAAAGCAGGTAAACTAGTACTGGTATGTAGAAGGCCTATCATTCCACATCAATGAGCCAATATAAAATTTGACCCAAATTGAGAAGGACTGTATATAATTGAAAAAGTATATGAAAGGGAAGCTTATCAACTCATTGATGTAAAAGAGATAATACCTATGACCACTATAAATGAATAATATCTCAAAAGATATTATGCATGACTTTCTAAAGACGTTATGCCTTATAAACATAAGAGTCAAAATTGACTCTAAATTTATTGTCTGGAATGATAAAATATTATCAACATTTAAGATCGAGAAAGAATACTTTCATCCCAAAAGGAAATTCCCTTATCAACCAAGGCAATTTTATATTTCTTATAAAGCAAAGAAAATTCTCCATCAAATATAAATTATCTCTAATCAAAGCTATCCTAAACCATGATCCATCTTGCCTAAAGGGGCTGGATCTAAATTTAAACTGAGATCCATCATTCCCAAAGAGGACAGATCAGATTCATCATTGCCAAAGATACAATATTAGATCCATTATGCCCAAAAGGTCGGATATAAATTTAAATCGAGATCCACCATGCCTAAAGGGACTAGATTAGATCCAACATGACTAAAGTGGTCGGATCTAAATTTAAACTAAGATCTTTCATGCTTGAAGGGGTCAGTTCAAATCCATCAAACCTAAAGGGGCCAAATCTAAATTTAATCTGAGATCCATCATGCCAAAAAGGGGTCAAATCTTAAATCCAAATTTAGATTCCATCATACCCAAAGGGTCCAGATCTAAAACCCAAATTTATATTCCATCATGCCCAAAGGGGCTACATCTAAAGCCCAAATTTAGATTTCATCATCCCCAAAGGGGCTCGATCAAATCCATCATGCCCAAAAGGGGCTGGATCTAAACCAAAACATAGATTCCATCATACCCAAAAGGACTAGATCTAAAGCCCAAATTTAGATTTCCTCATGCCCAAAGGGGCTGGATTAAATCCATCATGCCCAAAGGGGGCTAGATCTAAACCAAAAAAAGATTCCATCATACCCACAGGGGGCTAAATTTAACTCCAAATCTTAGATATATCATGTCCAAAGAGGATAGTGCTAAACCTAAACTCATATCCAATATGTCCATATTAATAGAATTTAAAATTAAATATAACCAACATACTCAAAATGGGTGGGCCTAAATATAAATCTAGATTTAATACTTTTAAAGGAGATTTAATTCATTTAAAAAGTCTTTTCATGTTAGAAATGAGCCTGAAGAAAGAATCAGTTCATGAAGTATCCTAGCATGGGACATTGATGAGGAGTTATCATTAATGGTCTTTTTGGATAAAATTGGTGACACCATGTAGATTTTAGAAATATATTATTTAGATAATAAAATTCATCATTAATGAATAAACATATTACATAAGAAGATAAATATGTTATCCTATAATAGATTTGATCACTTAAATAAGGACTCCTACAAGGTTTATTATATACTTAGATCATAGTTTCCTATAAGGGCAAGCCTTTATAGTTAATTACATCATGAGAATTAGGATCTCTTCTTAAGAATACTCTCGATTAAAAAAATAGGCTCTTATTGTTATGGATTTCAAAGTTGGTTCTTAAGGATGATTAAACTGGAATTTTATAAGGCAACACTTCAAAGGGGAAAGAGTTCTTTTTTAAGCCAATTGGGATAAAGTAGGAAATGCTTATAAATATTGGGATATTCAGTAGGCATTTCAACTATCCTATCATTGGGCTTTATATTTTTGAGATAAAATTTATTGAGATTTAAATTGATATTTTATTAGAAATCTAGGTCATAGATTCTAATAGCAAAAGACTGTAGAAATGCCTAGGGTTGAAGACTTATTCCTAAAAGAATGCTTCATAACCTAAGTTTACAAATGATTTTAACATAAGTTTGAGGCTTAATTTAATATGACTTTTGAGAATTAGGGTCTCTTTCTCTCACTTAAGAAAAGGAACATATCCCTGACTCTTCTAGACTTATAACCCGCTTAAAAGGGTTGCCAACAAACTCCACCAAAATAAATTTTAAACCCATGAATCTGGTCTAATGTATGTAAGATGTCTAGGCTATTGTATTTTAGGGAAAAATTCTAAGAATCTAAACTCACTCCCTAGTCTCTAGGATTATGCCAAGTATGATATGCACCTAACTAATGCAACATATTTTATTTTTTATATCTTGACTCATAATTCATTTTTGGTATTTGGGGTATACAATTGATGCCTACAATGAGATGTAGTTAGAAGCAATTGTGGGACAAATCAAAATAAGAAGGCACACTTCCCCAAGAAGGTGGTCATCCTCAAAGATTAGATGGCCCTTATGTGCAATGGGTGAAGTGCCCAATTCAAAAAGTTAGAATATTATGCTAGCATGGTTCGTAAAAGATAATTGTTCCTAGTTGCTTTTAAGTTGTTCCTAAGGCATTAATTTATGTTTGAAGTTATGAATTTCATTATTTTTGTTTATGTTTTTTGAATTTAAGTTTGGTAGAAAATTTAGCTTTTCTAAGAGCCAAAAGTTCAAGCATTTCCATAGAAAACACAACACAGAAAAAACCTAGAAAAGGAGATTGATTATATTACACACCCAAAATAAATTATGCTAAATTTAATTTAAAATAATGGGCTAATATGGTTGGGTTTCACTGTACACCCCATAAAAAGAAATGGTAGCCGAGCTCTACCCGTATACAACCCAGCTAAGAACTAAAAGTCTAGATCTATGGGTCTTTCTCCAGGATCATCTCCTTCTCTAGGGACCTCCATGGGCTTCATAGACCACCACAAGCTAGTAGGGTCAGTTCCTGCTATTCTTAAACCCCATAGATCCTAACTAATTCTAAGCTCAAATTATATTTAAAATTCTAAAATTAAGCTTTCTAAACATACAAAATAGATATTATAAAATACACACAACATTCCAATAGTTATATTTACAAACATATGGGCTTAGCATTTATTGCTTAGTAAGCCCACCTATCCTAATGGGCTATGCATCTTAGTCATCCAGTCTAAAATTGTACACCACAAAATAAGAAAAACATTTCACATCACATCCCAAAATATCATAGAACATCGACCTAACATAAGTCTAAATTTGGTGACCTAATAATCTATTATGAGAGGAAAAATGGGCTTAAGTGCTATGACTTTACCAGGCATTTTAGATTTGAGTTTACATGCTTTAAAGTTTGTTTAATTTACTATTGGTTAGTTTCAACTTAAATGATTTAATTGATTAGTGATTTTTTTTCATCTCTTTTTTAAATTAATTTTATGTTGAAGTGAAATTTAAGTTTTCAAGAATGAAGAATAAAATAAGTTCCACTTTGGGTGGAACCCATTTTATTTAACATCTTAAATCCTAATATAATGAAGTCTTCATCCTAAGGTGAAGATTCATTCTAAGGTTCAAGCTAAGATCATAAGTATCTTTAAATTTATTTTAGTTTGGTTTGATTTATTTTCAAATGATATCATTCATTCAATGTTTTAGTTTTGTTTTTATTAAATGTTATTTTAATTCCAAGTGTTTGAATTATTTAATTTATTTGATTTTAGTTGAATTAATTTTATTCATTATTTTAATGTTTACTTCTTTTAAATGATTTGATTCATTCTTAGTTTAAGTTTTGATTTTATTATGTGTTTAGATTTCATCAATTAATTCAATCCCTTCAGACGAAATTTTGTTTATCAATTCATAACCTAGGAGACTTAGGTTATTTTGGACACTGAACCCAACCTAGGCCATATCAAATTTCTAAGTTATTTTAGATTTACTTAATTTGATTAATCATTTTCATTTACATTTAGAACTATATTTCGCATTAACTTAAATGGACTTAAAAAAATTTCTTATGCTAACTTATTCCATATTTGAATATGAAATTCAAAGTTTAATTAGTTTTGATTTTCAATTGATTAATTGATGTAACATGAACTTAATAAGTTATTAACTTAATGTTTAGTTTTTATTTTCTTTATTTCATTTAACCCTAAGTTTATGATTAGCTAAATATTTTAACTTCAAAGGGTTGGGAAATCTTTCTTAAGTGTTCCGATGTAAATAAAAATGTTTTTGATTGATTTTATGGTACATAATAAAATTTTTACATTCTTCCACCAACCCCTGTAAGGTAGGGGCTACTTTTACTTCTAATTGTGAGATTTTATTTTGAGATAAAGGAGTTAGAGTTAAAGTATCCACATAGTTCTTTAATCTTTCAAAAGTTGATAAATCAGGATCTTCCTTTAATGCTTGTATTTATTCATCATCCCTGTCCGATTCTAATGAAATTTAAAATTTTATTGAGGCATCATTTTGATAAGAATCTTCATCAAAACTAGATTCAAAATTAATTTGTATTATTGAAGGTTCTTTTTCTTTTTTTTTCTTTTTCCTCCTTTTTCTTTTTTTTTTTTTACTTCTTTTTCATTTGATATGAAATTTTCATTTTTTTTCTTTTCTTTGATGCCTCAATAATCTTAAATTTCATAAGATCGAATACTTGGCTTTTAGGCCTATAATAGATAACATCTTCATAAAGTTCAATCTCATGAATAGAGAATGGTTGTATGTCACCTTTTATGGTGTACTCTACTCCATCCTTAGTGTACTTAATGCACTGGTGGAGTGAGGAATGAACCATCCTATATTCATGTATCCAAGGTCTACCTAAGTGGGCATTAAAGGATGTCTCTGAATCAATAATATGAATTTTTTCTTTAATTTTCAATCCTTCTATTTCCAATAATAGACTAATTGAACCTAAAGCCTTTTCTCAAGTTTATTGAATCTTCTTAATAACATTTTATCTAAACTAATTTTCTGGTATCAATTTTCAAGAATGATAATGTTTTGGATCATAAAATTTACTAAAGTGCTAGGGTATACCAGAACTCTTGACAACCTGATGTTTTCTACTTTGACAAAAATATAGAGTGGTCGATTGTGATTTATAGTCCCTAAAAGTAAATCCTCATCAGAGAAGGTAACACTAGGGATCTCCTTGAAATAACAAGCCTCATCTAAGAAAGTTGATGTTAACTGAGTCAGACATATATCTAGGTCAAATAATGTTTGTACTAATGACTCACTCATGTCTTTTGATAGTATAAAAGCATCATAGATACTCAGCCTAACTGGAAGTTTCCTAAGGTGGGCTCGAATGTTGTAATCAACCTTGGGAGTAACTACTCGACTATTAGACCTTTTGGCAAAGGTTCTAAACTTGAATTTTGATTAACAATTTTTTTCCCTTTATCTTTGGAAGGAAGAGGTAGGTGAGGTGGCAAAACACTCCTGCTATGAAGATTCACTTCAGTGACATCTCTAGGGGTAGTGGGAATCTTCTTACGGGGTAGCCCCACTATAGTCCCAATGAGGGCTAGCACCTCCTCATTGGTTTCCCCCATTCTAAAGGGGAAAGCTATCTTGGCCTCCAAAATAGTCTCCCATACCTTTGAGGTAGGTTCTATTTCTCGTTCTACTCTGCTAAATAGGACGTAGTGCCACAATAAGAATAGGAAGATCAAGTGGCATTATGAGCATGAGACCAGGCAGGTCGATGAGGGCTCTCACATTGCTGATGAGGGTTCCCCTCATGAGACCTCTCCACTCTTGAGTGGTAGCAGGTTTCACCCCCTCTCAGCTTCAGATGGAGAGGAAGACTATAGAAGGATCGTTGCATTGCCTCCATCGCAAACACAGTTTAAGGTGCCAGCTAGAGAGAAGAGGAAGCCTTACGCTAGGTTATGATCAGTTCTTCACCAGGTCAGCCAAGCCCATAGATGCTCAGAGTCTGGTACATTATTTGATTTGAGGACTATAATCCCTAGGAGTGTTAGGGATCATATACACAGAGAGAAATCCTCAGAGTCTAGAGCTATAGTGTTTGTGGCTAGACAGTCGGTGGCCTCAACATTGAAGGATTTCCCTAATCGAAGGGCTACCCGAGCCGATCATGTCGATAGCATAGTCCTTATAGGCACTACCAGCCATAGGAGGAGAACTCTGGTGAAGAGTCAATCAGTCTCTCCACCCTCACACTGCTCCACTCATTGACTACCATCACCTGTTCAAGTCCCTCCTTCCATAGTCCCCACCAAAGTATAGAAACCTGGATCTCGAGAGAAGACATCTCCATTGGTGATTCAACTTTAGCCTAAGGATCCTACTCCATCTGCTCCACCCATTGGGGTGAGATCAAGCTCTCCCATTTGACCTTCTACTTCAACAATGGCGAAGGAGTGGCAACCCAAAAGTTCCATAGTCGCCCCACCACCACAGTCAGCAGTAGAGAAAGTAAGGGATACTAGTGTAGTCCCCATGGCAGTTGATCCCCTTAGGGAGAGCACTCCATTAGTAGGCAATTTTTTATATATAGATTCAGCTGAACATAGTCTTATAGTCAATCATCAGCAGGTGTTTGTACTGGTTCAGCCAGGTAGAGTAGGAGATCGTTTACAGTATGATATCCTAGAATACTACATTTCCAAGAAGAAACAACTTCTTGGGAGTGATCATTCAGATCGAGAAGAGGGTAGAGTAGATTTCAACTCTGATGAGGATGACTTATTTGAGGATTCAGCAGAAATCCACATGGTCGATACTCAAGGATCCCTCCACAGAGACCATCAGAGTCAAGAATGTGTTGTGATCGAGGAAGGTGACACCTCTCACTCAACCTAACACCTCCTTCAGTAGCTCAGGAAGAAGGATGAGCAGATCAACAAGATGGAAAGGAGGGTGGGTAGAGGATTTGTTAGCAACATTCTAGTACTCCATAATTAAGTTTCAATTTTGCAGCCCAGTCCCGTGGAGGCTGATCGGCCCAAGCTCTTACATGTCTTATATCCTCCCAAGAGTGCCTCTCTAGTGGATCAGGATAGTGGTAGTTTGCATATGAACATCATAGATAGTACCTTTGTGCATGAGAGAGACATCAACTAGATGGTGGAGCAATAAGTGAGGGATGCATTGGCATAAGCTCAGGGAAGCTCATCCATTCCAAAGGGTAGACCTTACCTGAAGGAGCTCAATGTAGTCCAATACCCCAAGGGATTCAGGCCACCATCCTTCAAAAATTTTGATGGCAGTGGGAACCCATGGCAGCACATGGCACATTTTAGAGCCAGCTATTGTAATGTCAGTGGTAGTGATGCACTGCTCTTCTGCCTTTTCGTTAGTAGTCTATCAGGTGTTGCATTTGATTGGTATGCCGATGATTCGGTGAAGACTTTTGCTGAGTTAGAGCAACTCTTTATCAAGAGATTTATTGGAGCCTAGCATAGGGTAATTGTGGGTGACCTCAATGTAGTAAAATAAAATCACAATGAGTCCCTATAAGGTGGCATAACCTGAGTAT
The DNA here is from genome assembly GCA_021442155.1 of Cymbidium sinense. NCBI lineage: Eukaryota > Viridiplantae > Streptophyta > Magnoliopsida > Asparagales > Orchidaceae > Cymbidium > Cymbidium sinense. Next base: position 30,725,966 of record CM038222.1, read on the forward strand.
AAAATGTTGCCTATAAGGAGTAGCAAAATAAAATCCCAATGAGTAGCAAAATAAAATCCCAATGAATCCCAATGATTACATTCTCAGGTGACGTAACCTGAGTATAAAATGTGAATCAAAGCTGTCTAAACAACATGCCATTGAAATTCTTCTCAAGAATATCCATGGTCTGGTTGCTTTCATGCTCAAGGGCTTTACAATCAAAACTTTTAAGAAATTAATCAACAAGGTAACCAATATACAAGAGGAACCCAAATAGTTTCCTTTCTAAGACTAATCATTTAAGTCTAATCCACAAAAAGCATTTGAGAAGAATCCAGGGACAGTGCTGTTAGTAGATAAGGGAAAGCAGCCAGCCAAAATTCAGTTTAAAGACCACAAGCTCAGCAGTCTCCTTTGCCACCTCCTCCGCCACCACATCGGCCACCATACCAGCCATTGCAGCAACCACAGTGGTCGCCACCATCGCATCCACTGTAGTACACTCAGCAGTGATACTCATATCCACCGCCAAGTAGCTACTATTCACCTACTCTTTTGGACAAATTAAATAATCCCTATTCATTCAAGAGGGAGGAAGTCAGGAAGACCTTTAAGAATCTCTTAAAGAAACTTAATTACCAGCTACCAAAGCCTAAGAGATCGAAAGAAGTAGGTAAGAGTAATTATCCTAACTTTTACCCCTACCATCGCATATTAGGCCATGTCTTAGAGGATTGCATCACTTTCAAAGACTAGCTTGAGCATAGCTTTAAGCTAAGTTCCATTGTTATACCTAAGGAATACTTATTAGAACAACCATTTAGTTCTATTAGAGTAATCTTTGGGGATACTTGTGATCCTCTCAAGATAAAAGAAGGTTGGAATATCTTCTTTTCCCGAACCTCTAAAAATATCATCTCAAAGATCAAGAAACTTTCCTTGCAGGTGCTTGAGGAAGCTCAAACCTCCAACATTAAGGAAGGTTTGCAAATTATCAAATACAACTCGGGGAGGGTGGGAGCTCAGCAGAAGCAATAGCAATAGTCCACACTTACCCAGGATAGCCAAATAGTTCAACCATTATCCAAGTCCAGCATTCCTTCCACTATTTTAGCTACTACCACTTCATCCAGCTCTTCTTCTACCAGCAGGAGCATTGTATTTGCAGATGAGGGCACTAAACCCCTTGCTCCACTTACTTTACTTGATTTTTATCTTGTAACTCCACTTAAAAAGAAATCAATGAAGAAAGTTGATTCCACTTATATCTACTCTACTTTTGATGGTCTTGATGATCTCATTCTAATTGAAAGCTCTCCAAGTCTAAATAACAATAATAGCATAAATAATTTTGATCCTTTCTCTTATGATTCAAAATTAGATTTTCCTTTTCTGAATCAATAAGATTCACCCATTGAGATTGACTTCGAGTCAACTAACTCTGAGGGTCTCATAAGAGAAGCTGAAGGTATGCTCGATTAGTAAGTAGAACTTTCCACTAACCCACCACATGAAGTCACTGAAGTCAACCTACATAGTGGCAAAGTTCTACCTCCTAGGGTAGCACCTCAGGATAAGGGTAAGCAAGTCATTGGTTTCAGTGAGTAGATAGCCCCTCCACATGATGCTCCACCAATGGATATATTTATGGAGGACCAAGTCAATGTTGATTACAACATCCTAGCACATCTTACAAAGTTTTCAGCTAAATTAAGCATATATGACACCCTCATCTTATCCAAAGAGATGACGAAATCTCTAATCAAGGCTCTTCTTGATCTAGAGATATGCTTAGCTCAGCTGACTACTACTAAAGAGAAGGCACATAGCTCAAAGGACATCTTAGGAGTTACATTCAATGATGAAGAATTGCTTATACGGATGACTAAGCACAATTTCCCTCTTTACATTACACTCGACGTTGGTAGATACAGCTTATCAAGAGTTCTGGTTGACCAAAGTGCATCAGTCAACATTATGATTCTAAAAACCCTTTCCTACTTGAGGATCGACATCTCCAAACTCCAAAAAGAAAGGATAATGTTGAGAGGATTCAATGAACAAGGTGAGAGGGCCTTAAGCTCTATAGTATTACTTTGGTGTTTATTTTTGGATGTATATGGGGGGACACCATGCAGATCATAGGAGGTACTTTTTGAAATGATTGGGTATGACATTGAGGTACGATATATTATCTCAAAAGATAGAGATGTCACCCTTCAATGGACCTAATCACCTAATAAAGACTCTTAAGGCATGATGGGTCTTTGAATATACCATAGATTTTTCTCTACTTTACATGGATGAATAAAGCAGGGTTTATATTAAACTGGGGTTCTAAAGATCCCTATGGAGACAAGCCTCCATAGTTAATTACATCTTAGAAAATGAAATTCCTTAAGAATACTCTCAATTAAAGTAGGCAATTATTATCTCCAAAGATTTCAAAGTTAGACTATTAAAGGATTAACTATTTTGGAAAATCAATTAGGAAAGTTTATGGAGAAGACTTATTTTTGGAAGCCAAAGGGAATAGGTAGGAAATGCTCATGATACTAGGAAGCCTAGTGAGCATTTCAATCTATCTTATGGTTGGGCTTTATAATTTTGAAATTGAATAGAATTATATGTTTTGAGTTGAAATTTTATTAGATTGATCGGGCTTATAATCCACCAACACAAGGTTGTCAAAATGCCTAAGAGGTGAGAATTTATGCTTATAGCCCAAGGGAAATGTCTACCTCAGATCTTAAATCTAGAGGGCTTTGGCACAATACAAAAGCACTAATTAAATTTAAGCGAAGATGGACATAAGGTTTACCTCCACAAGAGAGGATAAATCTTCCAACTGTTGGACTTATAACTGCTTGGAGTGGCCACTAGCTAACTCCACCTATGCTTTAAATCCATGTATGCAAGTCTTATGAATTTGCAAGATAGTTGGGCTGTTATTAATTTAGAAAGAGACTAAAGTTCTTAAACTCACTCCCTAAGAGACTAGAGCATGAGTGGTATGTGTAATGACATAATCTAATGCAAAAACTCTTTTCAAGTTTTATTTTAATTTTTAACACTTCATTTTGACAAAGGATTTGGGATTTTGATGCCTATATGCATGATGAAATAAAGTTGTTGGCTAAATCAGTGAGAAAGGGGTATTTTTCACCACAAGGGATGCCATCATAGGTCAAGCATTCCCCTATCATGCAAGGATGAAAATCCCATATTTTCAAGAGTGAAACATTATGATATGCAAGTTATGAAATATTCAACCATTCAGCTAAGGGTTGTTAAATCTTTTAATTATCCTGATTTAATTTTTATGCTTTATGGTAAAGTTATGAGTTGTTTGAAATTTAGTTATGAGTGATTAATTGGGGTAGAAAGTTTATTTTACCCTAAAATCCTAATTGTATTTAGGCCACACATTAAGGCATCAATCATATAAGAAACTAAGAAAAGAATGTTATTTCTAGTATGCAATTTAAACATAGCATCAATCAATTCTATAAAATTAGCGCAAAAGAATAAGAGTCTGATGTGGTCGGGTACTATCATACAATCTGAAAAGAAAAGATGGGTTCAAGCTCTACCCTTATACAACCTAGAATTATAAAATAATAATTACAATTATAATGAATGAATACTATTGTGGACCTTCATTCTTCATATCTCCATTTGGTTTGACTTACTCTACTTCAAAGGCATCATGGCCTCTCAGGACAAAGCCTTCCAGCCAATGTTCATCTTGTCCCCTATACACTAATCCTAATTCCTAATGCAAAGTTACATTAAAAATAGGAAAAGTAAATCTAACTACACCTGCAAAGCTAAACACACATATAAACCAAGCAATTATATTTATAATTTGGACTTGGAACCCTGCACATGGGTAACTAAACTCACATGTCCTAACTTGGATTATGCTGAGGGGGTTTAAGCAACCTGCAAAAGAGAGCATTTATATTTATTTTTAAGCACCCATTTAGCATAATTCTCTATAGAAAATATGATTAGACTAATATCAACCTAACATCCAATCTAAAATAATACATCACAAAATAAAAAATAGATCACACCATGCACAGTCCTAACATAAAGCTAGAATTGGCGATTTAGTTCTAATGTGTGTGTTAAGGCTTGGGTGGTATGTCTTAACTAAGCATTAGTATTATGATTTTCTAAGTGTAGAAGACTTTCATTTAATAAAAGGGGTTGATTTCACTTGAAGTTATTTAATTGATTTAAGAATTTTAATTTATGTTTTCTTTTGTTTCATATGATCACACTTAGCAACTAAGTGTTATAAAGAGAGGGAAGAGGATCACCCTCTTCCACCCCTACCTTAAGTCATTTTTAAAGCATGTTAATTTGGTTTAGTTCTCTTTTAGTGAATGACATATTAAATGATTTAATTAATCCTAAGTTTAGGTTCACTTTAAATGGTTCTATTTAATATGAAAGGCATCTTAGGATTAATCCAATTGAATTACTTACATATGACACATATCAAATCATTCAATTCCATCACAAATATCATGCAAATGATTTAATCCTAAGTCTATCTATACATGCAATACATTTTTGGCACACATATATGATGAATGTACGTATGTGTATATAGAATTTATATACTTTTTATGTGATTGGATTATCTAATCATATTAATTTAAAGCTCTATCTAAATTCTTATACAAAAATACATAGGGATGAAATTAAATAGGTATGTGTCATTGTTAACTAGGAAAGTGAGGTAATTAAATGACCTTCTTGGGGCTACTTAAAGTCTCATATTCCCTGGATCTCCAAACTATATACACATCATCATCCAAACATATGTAATTTTATATATGTGAATATAAGAAAGCAAGCTCCAAGTTACATGATTAATTAATCCAATGACCAAACAATTATGGATACATATATTTTTGAATAGAAAATGGGATTATCATCCTTTAATCAAATACACACATATATGTATAAAAGAGAAAAACAAGTCTGTGCCTTTGTTCACCAGGGAAGTGAGATAATCAAATGACCTCCTTGGGGCTACTTAAAGCTTCGTATTCCCGGGATGTCCATACTATATAACCATTTTTTCTTAAATACATACACATGTATTTATAATTAAGATAATGAAAATAATGCAAATATTTTATTTCTTTCGATGGCATTATTTAGGTATATGATTTAAAGCTTTATCTAAATTCATATGTTAAAGATACATAAGAATGAAATTAAATGAGTATGTGTCATTGTTTAAACCAGGGAAGTGAGGTAATTAAATGACCTCCTTGGGGCTACTTAAAGCCTCATATTCTCGAGATGTCTGGGCTATATACCCATTACGTTCATACTTATGTAAATAAACATGTGAATAAAGGAAGGAGACTTTAATTCATACACTTAAGGTATAATCACATACATTTCTTATGTACTTATAACTAGCAACACAACATATGTTATTACTCATTTATAAGCTTTTGAAAAATACATTTGGATTTAGTAGTGATAATAGCCACACATATATAAAATTAAATCAACACGTGGATGCTTACATTAAAAAAACTATTTGATTTAATTAATTTTTGAAATGGGATGGATGTATGGAATCAAATAACATACAATATGTAGCATGATTGGAAAGGAATAATCAAATACAAGCATGTGATTCATTCAATCCAATTAATTCCTAAGGACAAACATACCAAATAAAATTACTTAAAATAAACCAAAGTTTCTTTAATGTCATTTTTAATTTCATGTTCAATTTGGATTAAGGAATGTGAGAAGAAGTTTGCTAATCCTAACCCATCTCCATCTTTTTGAGTTAGTTTGGTTTAATGAAATATGATTAAGTTGATTTTATGGATTAATTATGTTATAATATACATCAAGTTCATTAATTAAACATTTCCTATGTTACCTTAACAAAATTATCCAAATAATTATGAGCTAACATGATATGTAAATGAATTGAAAAGTAAATTAGCAATGGTCCAAGAAAATGAAAGGGCCTAATGCAATTAGCTCACCATTATTAGTTAATTGGATTAAGGAACTTAATTAAGTACTCTTATGATTTTCCCACACATGTGGATTAACCATAATTTCCCTAAATGTCTTTAGGTTATTAAACACCTAAAGATCTACCCTTCAATTAATTAATTAAAATCAGTTATGATTGTAATTTTACATTTGATTAATGAAATCATTAATTAATTAATCAATCAAACTCTTACTTAATTACCAAATTGATTAATTATCCTTCAAGTGGAATGGACTTAAGGAAAAGGGTAGCAAAGAGGTCCCGATCCTTTTCCATAAGTCCCTCACTATTAAACAGTGACTAGAAAGCTCAATTAATTAATTAGTTATTATTCACATGCTTAATTAACCCTTAATTAAGTTTAATAGGTAATTAGGGCTTAATCAACTAATTTCTCTAATTAATTAACCAATAAATCCTAAGAAAATTAAAGGAGATAGAGGGTCATCCCCTTAAATAATCTCAAAAAGTTTCAGGTTATTAGTTAATTAATTAGAGAGTAATTAAGATAATTAATTTTTTAATTGAACCTTAATTAAGCTCTAATTACTATTCAAATTTAATTAACTATATTTTTAATAAATTCCTCTCTCAAATACCTTTAACTTTAGTATTTATTTTTATTTTTTAGATTTTTCTATGAAGTTTTATGATTTTATGAAGTTTCGGCCTTTAATTCTAATTAATTTAATTACCCATCATTAATTCTAATCCCATCGGTGCCACATGACATGCTAACACGGAGTGCTTCCACATGGCGCCACGGGATTGGATATTTAAGTTGTCACCATCAAGTTGAGTCAGCTAGCAGCGGGACGTATTTTCTCATGCGCCATCCAATCTAAGATTAGACAGCCACAATTAATCTCATGGTTAATAATGTATCAAATAGACCAATCTAACAGGATTTAATCATGATCGCCCGGTCTGATCACACAGAACGGACGGCGTGTGATCCATCACCACACGGGCCATGAAGGACGGAAGCCATCATCCATTACCTGCATGATCCGAGCTCACCCGAGCTCAGATCCACTCTAAATGGATCACACACCTTCATGCGAAGATCCAAGAGGATCCAATGGCTAGAATCAGTGCACATGCACATTCTCTTCGAAAAGCTCCAAAAAAATTTGAAGGAAGCTCAGTTTTAATGGCATTACAGTGGCTCGCATGCTTAAGGAAGCTTCGTTAGATTGAGATGAAGCCCTATTGAGCAACAATTGAGTTGATTTTGAGTGGTTCACTCGAAAGGCCAAGATCCATCGCATGGAGTCTCGGTCTTGACCGAATTCCTAACTCTAGTGGGCTTAGAGCTTAGGGGAAGAGTCGTTTGGCTTCAACAAGGTGTGGGGATGGTGCATGCAAGAAAATTTTGGTTTTGGTTGAGAAATGAGTAAGTTGGGATCAGAGAAGGCTTGCCATATTTTGGATACACTCGGGAAGGAGGAATCCGACAAGGGGATGCTTTGGGAATGCTCGATAGCTCACTAGGGGAGGAAGCTCTTACAAACTGAATCGATTTATTTCCCATGCAAATTGAGGGGGTATATCCCTCAATTTGCTATGATGGATGGACGAGATCATCTCCCATTTTTTGGCCAGTCAATCACCACTAGAGCACCGAAGTTGTCTCCATCACCTCCACGTGGCATGACTTTAGTGGAGGAAGGATTGGGAGGTGGCTTAAGGTAGAAGTGTGGTGGTTTGTATCCAATGGGTTCTCAACTTGTGAGGGAGGTGATGGCAAGCCTAGCCCACATAGGGTGGGCTAGCTGGCTAGGTCATACCCTAAATTGGGTGTTTGATGGCTACTAAAGAAAAAGAAGGAGTGGACTTTGCTAATTTTGGGAAAATTCTTTGTGGGGAGGCATATCCAAGGGATATTTGCCTTGGATTTGAGTCCAATTAGGTTTGGGTTCATATTGGGCAAATCCTAAGTGGGTTTGGGTCGAGTTAGGTCAGCTCACAAGATGACATGGGTTGGTTTTAAGGGATTTGGCTTAATTTGGGTCATATGGGTCATTTTACTTTATGTTGGGTTAGGTTGACCAATTGGTAAAATTGGGTCAAACTAAGATATGGGTTAAGTTCAAATGATAATTTGAAGAGTTTTGGTTCAAGTGGTTTTAATCAATTTGGCCTAGATTTGATTTTGGCTCATTTGGAATCAAATGGGTCAAATGGGTCAAATGGGTCAAGTTGACCAATTTGACCAAATTGGACAAATTAGCTTGGGTTAGGTATTAGTTCAAGTTCAATTGATCAATTGGAGAGGATTGTAGGTTTGGTTTGGATTAATTTGAATTTAATTTGGGTTTAGGCCAATTTGACCCTTTAAGTCAACTTGGGCTAAGTTGGTCAATTAAGTTCAATTGGTCAAATTGGGCTCAATCATGGCTTTCATCAGGTTCAATAATCAATTTTGAATGAACTTAAGCCATTGGTTGCAATCAATTTAGGTTGGATCATGATTTGACCTATTTTGGCCTTTTAAGTCAATTGGATCAACTTGGGTCAGATGGCCAATTGGGTTTGGTTTGGCTTAATTGATGGTCAAGTCATGCTCAATCATTGATCATTGGCTAGTGTGAATTAATGGTTTCAATTAATTTAGTGTAGGATAGATTTTGGCTAGTTTGGGTTCATATGGGTTAAGAGTTGATTTGGTCAAATGACCAAGTTGACTTGGTTTGACCCAATTTAAGGCAATTGATCATCCTAGGGTGATCAATGGTCATGATATGAGGTTTGAATGGGCTTGGTTCAATCCAATCTGGGTTGGATTAGAATTTGGTTTAAATGGGTTCTTTAGGCCACTTTGGGTCAAGTGAGCCTAAATGGGTCCATTGGCTTGGTTTTAGTTTCATTAAGGTTTAGTTGAATATGTATATATATATATATATATATATATATATATATATATATATATATATATATATATATATATATATATATATATATATATATATATATATATATATATGAGCTTAAGATTGAAATATAAATTCAACTATAATCAATTTGGGTTTCAATAGGTTTTGGTTCATTTGGAATTTTCAAGTCAAAAGGGCTAAGTTGGGTTTGACTTGGGTTGATTTTAATTTGATTTGATGATTATAGATTTCATTTATATTTGGATAGGTGATTGAAGGAATGATTGATTCAAGATAAAATCTATTGATTTTGGCTTGATCTAGATGGGTTTTGGTTATGCCCAAGGAATTGGGTTAAAGGGTTTAGATTGGGTTTTGATTTGATTTTAGATTTGGTTATGGCTATCTAAATGTATATTTCATTTATATTTGGGAAGATAATGGATGGAATAATTAATTTATAAGAAAATCAATTGAGTTTGAGGTGATTTGAAGGCAAATTTGGCTAAGCTCATTGAGGTAGGTTCAAAGCGCTTAGAAGGGAATTTGATTTAGTCTAATTTAATTTTATCATTGGAATGTGGATTTCAACTATATTTGTGAAGATGATTGAACATATACTTGATTTATGAGAAAATAAATTAATTTTGGGTTGATTTGGATTAAGATTTGGCTAAGCTCATCGAGGTAGGTCCATATGGCTTAGGAAGGGTCATGACTTAACTTAATTTAGTTTGATTTAGTTTGATTTAGCTTTGATTATTTGAATGTAGATTTAAATTATATTTAGAAATAAAATTGATAGAATAATTGATTTATAAGAAAATCAATTGAGTTTGACTTAATTTGAATGGGATTTTGGCTAAGCTTATGCAAGTGGATCACATGAGCTTGGATTTGATCTTGGGATTGATTCATTTGGAGTTGAATTTCGATTTGGATTTAATAAATGATTGGGGGATCGAATTGATCTTGGAGAAAATCATTTGAATTTGACTTGAATTGGATTTGTCTAAGGCTCAATCCATGGGATTCAATCATAAGGCTTAGGAAGGATTTTGAGCTTGGATTTGATCTTGGGATTGATTGTAGATTTTTGAAATTTGATTTTGAATTCAGATTTGAATTTGGGGTTTGGTTTGAGAAGGAGAACATGGATTAGATTTAGGCCATATGATGGGCAAGTCTCCCTAAATCCCTAAGGCATAACCTACCCCTATGACTAACCCTTCTAATTCTATAAGCTTAGGTAGTGTTCACCTAATCACTAGAAGTGTCTTAAGATTAAGGAACTCTTAGTGTCTATAAGAGTCCTAGATCTATGATGAGTAGATTGAGAACTCACTCTAAAAGTGAGGTCAACAGTTGCCCTTGGATAAAGGTGATTGGAAGATTGAAGCTAAATTTCACATTACATACTGAGATACATTTTTCAATGCTTTGCTTGGGAGATCGTGGATACATGAAAACAATGTGGTTCCATCCTCTCTACATCAGTGTATGAAGTTTATGAAAGGTGGGATTTTCTACTATTTCAGAGGAGATCTTAAGTCATTTTCAGTTCACGAGATTGGCATATATGAGGATGTGGCCTACTACCTCCCTCAAAATCAACAAGTCTATTCTTGTGAACTTGGCTAAAGTTCAAAAATAATAAAAAATAAAAAAATAAAATGAAAAAGAAAATAAAAGAGAGTGAGAAATAGATTAGGAGGAAGAAGTAGAGCCTAGCATTTGATTCCACCCACAGTTTGTTACTTTAATCAAACATATGAGGATGACCCAACCTCCACCAAGTAGAGGAAGAGGCCAGTTTAGAGGCAGTCCTAGGGTTGGAAAACCTTCTTATTGGCCACCCAATAAGAGATATGTCATAGCTAGTAGGAGTACACCTGCTATCCATATAGACTTAGAATCTAGTTCAGAGGATGAGTCTTATATGGTTAGCACACCAGTCAGCTCTTCTCAGCAATAGATTTCCTTCGACGTGACACTTGAGCTAGATAGGGATGAAGATCGGGCTCTAAAGAAAAGCATAAGTGTATCCAAGTCTATATATGAAACAGTTAGGCATCGGTTGGGAACCTTAGCTCTAACCCCACTTTTCTCACAAAAAGTTGAGAGTTTGGTAGTTAAGGAAGGCCCCAAGTCATCCACAAATGTAAAGACTCATAGGTTCTTTCTGGGAGCATCAGCCTCAAGTCAAGAAGTTGATGTAGAACTTGAGGATGATTCATATAAAGATTTAATATAATTACCTGTTGATTGGTACTCACCATGTGTTCTAAACTTAGTGAAGAAAGGATTGATTCCACATGCTTGGTCTAAACATAGGTCAGATTACTTCAAGAGGTTATGGGACAATAAATGCGGACATTCTCAATCAAGACCAGGACTAGGATTCGGTACAGTGGGTCCAGTTGATGATGATGATTGCTGCCTAGTCATCGCCAATCATTTGGAATTTTATGGGTTCTTTTCCAATCAAATTAACTCATATGATGAGGTGTGCTTATAAACTTTAGATGGACTAGATGATTTTGAAGTCAAAGATGCACCGTCAGAGTTTAAAGAGGAGATCAGATCATATTAACCATTGATGAGCTCAAAGAAATCAACTTAGGAACTGAAGAAAATCCACGCCCAACATACATCAATTTTTTGTTGAACCAAACTGAAACCAATGACTTAGTTAGGCTATTATTTGAGTTTATGGACTGCTTCGCATGGAGATATGAAGAGATGCCTAGTTTATCTCTTGATGTAGCAGTTTACAAACTAGCAATACAACCTAATGTTAATCTTATCAAGCAAGCTCCTAGATGCATGCGATTAAACATTGAATAATAGGTCATTTTTGAAGTCAAGAAATAGATCGATGTTGATTTCATCCAGGAAAAAAAATACGCTACCTGGTTGGCCAATGTCATCTCTATTAAGAAGAAGAATGGCCAAATTCGCATATGCGTCAGTTTTAGAGACTTAAATAAGGCATGTCCAAAAGACAAATTTTCATTATTGATACCAGAACTGATGGTGGATATTGTCTCATCTCATGCAGTCTTCTCCTTCATGGATGGCTCATCTGGATACAACAAAATAAAGATGGCCCCTGAAGATGAGAAAACACTACTTTTCAAACCTCGATCAGAATCTATTGTTATAAGGTCATGCCTTTCAACCTTAAAATGTCAGTGCTACATACTAGTGGGCCATGACTAGAATCTTGGACGAACTCATTTATCATCAAGTTGAATGTTATGTTGATGATCTCATGAACAGAAGTAAACAAAATGAAGACCACCTTTTTGACTTGAGAGTGGTTTTTGAATGGTTAAGACAATTTAACCTCACAATGAACCCCATGAAGTGTGCATTTGGAATAGCTTCATAAAAAATTCTTGGGTTTGTTGTCTGACACTATGGAATTGAAATCGATCTAGAGAATATTAAGGCAATATTATAAATTCCACCCCCTAAGAGTCTAACTCAACTCAGATCATTTCAAGTGTGGTTGGAATATCTAAGGCACTTTATATCCAACCTGTTAGGAAGATGCCAGTCATTCTCAGCACTTATCAAAAAGGACACCAAGTTCAAGTGGGATGACAAGTGTCAGCATACCTTTGAAGATATCAAGCACTACCTGATGACGTTGTTAGTTCTCGCAGCCTCTATCCTGGGCAAACCGCTTATACTTTACACTACTATATTAGTTGACTCCCTTGGTGCTTTGTTGGCGCTAATGCTGATGTACTTCGTTCAGTTGCATTGCTATGATCATTTGTCTAATCCCTACTGAAACAAACTATCCACCTATTGAGAAGCATTACTTAGATTTAATCTTTTCTCCCAAAAGCTACAGCACTACATGCTTTCTCATAAGATGAGATTGATCTCTAGGATCAATCCATTGCAATATCTCATGACACGACTGATGCTATCTGGACGGTTGGCACGTTGGTCCATGATTTTATCATAGTTTGACATTATGTTCGTATCCCTCAATGGGGTGAAAGGATAAGCACTAGCAGATTTCTTAGCAGCACACCCACTTCCTATTGACTCTCTGCTTAATAATGACTTCCCCAATGAACAAATCATGACCTTAGGGGATACTAGCATTCATCACTGGGAGATGTACTTTAATAGTGTGGCTTCCTCTCAAAGAGAGAAGAACCACAATCTACTATCCTAGGAAAGGTAGGGGTAGGAGTAGTTCCCCTAACTCGGGACTTCGATGTAATGAGATTCTCATATCACCTGTCCAATCCTTTCACCAATAATGAAGCTAAATATGAGGCTTTGATTGTCGATCTGGAGTTAGTTATTACTCTAAGAATCTAGAACATTAATATCTTCAAGGATTCTCAGTTAGTCGTCAATCAAATTATTGGGTCATAAAAGGTTCTAAAGCTTAAGCTCCATCACCACCACAAGTATACTATGGAGTTGTTGGCCCAAATCCTAGATGTTACCATTTACAAGATTCCTCGAGGAGAAAATATCGTAGCATGTGCTTTAGCCAAACTTTCCAAGGAGTTGGCATGTACGGAAGATGAGTCCATATTAATAAGTGTCCAAAATAGATAAGTTTTATTCCTTATTAATACTGAACTTATTGAAAAGTACTCTCTTGAAAGGGAGGTTGTTGTTACCAAAAAGGATAATGAGTTAAACTAGAGGCAACCATTCATTGACTACCTAAATAAAGGCAAACTACCTCAAGAGAAGTCACAAGCCCATCAGATGAAAAAGAGAGCACTTTCCTATGCTCTCATAGATGGCACCTTGTATCGGTGATTTTTCAATCATATGTGGTTACATTATTTAGATAATCATAAAGCCCGTAAGATTGTGACCAAGGTACACTTAGGATTATGTGGAGCTCACCAATCCGGTCCGAAGATGAAAGCCAAGATCAAAAGACTAGGATACTACTGGTCATCGATGACTACAGATTGCATGGGCATAGCTAGGCGATGCCACCAGTGTCAGGTACATGGTGTGGTCCTACACCAACCACCCAATATTCAACATCCTACATTAGCCTCATGGCCATTCATGTGTTGGGGTACTGACATAGTGGGTCTGATTGACCCTTCTTCTTCCAAAGGTCATCAATTCATCCTAACTGTTACTGACTACTTTTCAAAGTGGGTAGAGACAATTCCACTCAGAGTGGTCACGACTCAGCATGTGCTCCAGTTTTTCAGGAATCATATCGTATATAGGTTTAGGGTGCCTCGATGAATTATATATGATAATGGTACTCCATTCAAGAGCACCACGATCAACAGTTTTGCCCGGAGACACAATATAGATTGGAGATATTCTATCATCTACTATCCAAGGGCAAATGGCTTGGCAAAATCCTTCGATAAAACTCTCATTTAAATACTAAAGAAGAGTCTCAACGATAATAAGCGGAAGTGGCATGAGTAGTTAGTTAAAGCCTTGTGGGCTTACAGCACCACATACAGGACTCCAACTCAGTCTACTCCTTTCTCCTTAGTGTATGAGTCCAAAGCCATTCTACCATTAGAAGTCTAACTCCTATCACTAAAGATAGCTATGGGTAGCAATATCACAATGGAGCAGAACGCCAAGTTGGGGTTAGAAGATCTCAAAGGTTTAGAGGAGAGATGCCTACGGACATGCCAGAACCTCGAATTGTACAAAGCCAAAATGATTCAAGCTCACAACATGTTGGTCTAACCTAGAGCTTTTCAAGTAAGAGAGCTTATTTTAGTTCTAAGGAGGCCAATTATTTCCCATCGCAAAATGGGAGGCAAGTTTGAACCCACTTGGGAAGTGTTGACCTCACTTTTGAGAGTGAGCTCTCAACTTCTTCATCGTAGGTCTAGGACTCTTGTAGACACTAAGAGCTCCTTAGTCTTAAGATACTTCTAGTGATTAGGTGAACAGTTAACCTAAGCCTAGAGACTTAGAAGAGTTAGCCAAAAGAATAGGTTATTCCTTTGGGATTTGGGAACACTTGCCTACCTTATAGCCTTAAACCCAATCATTGCTTCCTTCTTCCAAACAAAATCTCAAATTCAAATCCAAAATCATGAATCCAATCCCAAATCAAATTATTGAAATGCATGATTAAATTCAAATTCCAAATCCTTTCCTAAGCCCTTTGATTTAATCTTATGGACTTAGCCTTAACCAAATTCAAATCAACCCCAATTCAATTGATTTTCTAGAGATCATAAATCCAATCTCAAATCAAATCCCAACCCAAATTCCAAATCAAATCCAACTCTAAATGATTGAAACCCATGATTGAATCCAAACTCCAAAACCCCTTCCTAAGCCATATGAACCATCTTCATATGCTTAGCCAAAACCTCCTTCAAGCCAAACCAAACTCAATTGATTTCCTCATAAATCAATCATTCCTTCATTTATATTCACAAATATAAATGAAATCTAAATTTAAACCATTCAAATCAAATCAAACTAAACCAAACCAAATCAATTCCCTATTTAAGCCCTTTTGACCTACATCCCTCAATTTGGTCAAATTTGCTTCCAAATTACTCCAAACTCAAGTGATTTTTTTATGAATCATTTACATCTTCATTTATATTCATAAATATAAATGAAATATAGATCCAAATGGCCAAAACTAAACCTGAATCAAATCAAATTTCCAATGTTAGCCCTTTTTAGCCAATTTCTTGAACTTTGCTAAATGATATCCAAATCAACTCAAAACCATGGATTTATTCTTGATTCAATCACTCCTTCAATCATTGTTTCAAATATTAAAACAAACTATAATTATCAATCCAAATCTAAGTCAACCCAAGTCAAGCCCATGTTGAACTTGAAATTGTCATATGAACCAAAATCTATAGGGCTTCAAACCACTTGCAATTGGATTTATATTTTCATCCAAAGTCCATATGTGACTTCAATTAAACATGAATCAAGCCATGATCAAGCCAATTAACCCATTTAGGTCCACCAAAGTGACCTAAAAGACCTTTCTGATTTAAGTTCCAATTCAACCCAATTTGGATTGAACTAAGCCCATCTAAACCCATATCATGATCAACAATCATCCTAGGTTAATCAATTATCTTGAATTGGGTCAAACCAAGTCAACCTAGCCCATTGACTAAGTTAACCTTTAGCCCAAATGAAAATCAAACTAGCCAAAACCCACCCTATACTAAATTGATTGAAACCATTGACTCAAACTCACTCATAATCAATGATTGAACATGATCAAATCCTCAATTGAGCCAAACCAAGTCCAATTGGACATTTGACCTAAGTTGACCCAAATTGGCCTAAATAGCCAAAATGGGTCAAATCATGATTTGATCCAAATTGATTGCAACCAATGACTCAAGTTCATTCCAAATCATTTATTGAACTTGACCAAAGCCATGATTGAGCCCAATTTGACCAATTGGTCAACTTGACCTAACCTAGCCCAAATTGACCTAAAGGGTCAAATTAGCCAAAACCTAAATTAAATCCAAATTAAACCAAACCAAAGCCTACAATCATTTTTAATTAATCAATTGAACTTGACTCAACACCTAACCCAATCTAATTTGGTCAAATTGATCAACTTGACCTATTTGACCTATTTGAATCTAAATGAGCTAAAATCAAACCTAAGCTAAATTAATCAAAATCAATTGAACCAAATCATCATATGAACCTAACCCAAGCCTTGGTTTGACCCAATTTGACCAATTGGTAAACCCAACCCAGCTTAACCCAAATGAGCCTATTTTGACCATATGAAGCTAAATCACCCAAAACCACCTTATGGAACCTTGGTGGCTGACCTAACCCAACCCAAATGGACCCAAGGTCAGCTCTAAACCAGTCCAAGTCCATGTGGGACCCAACCTAAGGGGATTAACCAATGGACACCCCTCTTTGCATTGGATTCTTGCCTTAAGAGGCAAAGTCCACTCTCCCATCTCCATGGAGGCCATCAAACTTACTAATGATGAACTCCTAGGCGACCTTAGCCCACTCTAAGCCACTTAACACTTTCCATGGACCAAGAGAAACAAACTAAGCCACTCCCTCTCATGGTCGAACCCCATGGGCAAAGGCAAAGAACCAACCCAACTCAATCCTTCCACATCAAGCCTTGAGACTCCTGCCACCACTTCCTCCACTCTTGGCGTGCCACGTGGAGCTGATGGTGACCCCTCCAATGACTCGATGGTGTCCAATCAACAAATTTTTAGGGATCAATCCCATCCATCCATCAAGTGTAACTGAGGGATATACCCTCTCAATTCGAGCTACAAACGACACCAATTACTTTGTGTGAGTCTGTAAGGCATTTTTGAAATCACTGAGACTTCCCAAGAGCATCCCAAGCCTCCCTCGATCAGCCTTCCTCCTCCCCGAGCAAAGCCAAAATAGGACACCACCTTCCCGATCAGTACTCCTCCTCTACTTGATCAAATACAAATTCCTTCCACCCACACCATCCACTTACTTCGTCGGAGCCAACCGAACCATCCCCGAGCCTTCCTGACCACCAGAGATCAGAGTTTGATCAAAGCCAAAGCCATTACACATGTGGATTAGTTGATCAAACATTCTACACTAAATTAAACCCCAAGCTTCTCAACAGAGCCTCACCTCAACTAGGCGAAGCTACCTCCGTCGATCCCACCTCCGGTCATTAGCTCCGATGAGGTAATTTTGCAAAACTGAGCCTTGTATGGAAAATCATTTAGTATTTTGTGAAGCAAATTCAAATGTCATTGGATCTTAGCCATTGGATGTGTGTGCCTCCCCTCCCCGAAGTTGTGGGTTCAATTTAGGGGCAATCCGAGCTCGAGTGAGCTCAGATCGAACAGGGAAAGATGGACGGCATCCATCTTTTACCACTCACGAATGGGATGGATCACAGACCATCCATTTCACATGACCAAAATAGATGGTCATGATCTAATCCGTTAGATCCCGATTCCTAAATGGCGGATCATCGCCATCCAATCTTAGATGGACGGTCCAAGTTAACAGTACAGATTCGGTGTGATGGATGTGATAACCAATCCCATCATGCCATGTGAAAAGCACATCATGTCAGCCACCATGTAGCTCGATGGGATTAAGGCTTTAATTAGGTTAAATAATCTATTTTTATGGCTGAAACTTCTAAAAATCATAACTAATACTAGAAAAATCCAAAAAATACATATGAGGAATTATTTTGAAGATATTGTAGAGTAGAATCCACTAAAATTATTATTAATTGATTTTGAATAGTGATTTTGGCTTAACTAAGATTTAATTATAAATCTAATTAGCATAATTACTCCTTAATTAGTCACTTAATTAATCTCAAATTTTATGTGGATGTTTAGGGGGATGTCCTATTCCTCCTCTATTTTTTTAGTATTTTATTGGTTGTTTAATTAATAAAATCAATTGATTGAGCCTTAATCACTCTCTTAATTTAATTAATGATAATTAGTGAATGAACAGTAACTAAATCCATAAATTAAGTTCATGGCCCTCTGTTAATAGTGAAGAGTCTTAGAGAAATAGCTTAGGTTTATTCCTTATGAACATTTCATTAAGCCTCTTTATCTATTTTAATTAATTAAAGATTAAGTGATTATTTAACTTAATTAAGATGTGAGCTATTTCATAGCTTTGTTAATTGGATTGACTTAGTGATTGGGATTGAGACCCATCCCTTGATCCCTTTCCTTAAGTTAATTTCATCATCATAATTAAGAGATATAATCAAAAGATTTAATTAATCAATTAATGACTTGATTAAAATGAAACTTAATTTAAAATCCATTCATTCACATCTAGTCACCTTTAATCAATTTTGGGTAGCCCTTTAGATGTTTAATAGTCTAAAGGAATTCAATGAAATTATGGTTAGCTTACATGTGCAAGAGAACTATAAAAGTAATTAATTATATCTCTTAAGCCTAGTTAACTATTAATCATGAGCCAATTGCATTAGGCCCCTTTCATTTCTTAGGAGCATTGCAAATTTACTTTTCATGTGGTTGCATCTCATATTGGCTCTTTATTAATTATTTAATTAACTTAAGGTGATGTAGGTAAGGGTTAATTAATTGAATTGATTCATGCCCTAACCTAATTAGGACATAAAATTATTCTAATTATTATTTATTAAACCAAATTAACTCACATATGGGGGATCGGATTAGGATTAGCAAACCTCTTTCACATTTTCTTAAATCAAATCAAACATTAAATTGAAATGACATTAAAGAACTTTGATTTGTTTTAAATAATCTTATTTAGTTTGATTGTCCTTGGGAGTTAATTGATTTAAATGAAATCACATGCTTGTGTTATTTCATTTCTTTCCAATCATGCTAAATATTGTATGCCACTTGTACTCATGCATTCATGTCTTTCAAATTAATCAAATAAAAATGAATTCATTTATGTCAAATTGCATGTGTTGATTTAAATTAAAAATATGTGTATCTAGTATCATTATTAAATCTCAAATATATTTTCAAAAGTTTACTAATGATTAAATATACATATATATTATTAATTTAGTTATATATATATACATAGGAAATGCAAGTGAATATAAATTTAGTGTGTGAAAATAAAGTCTATTCCTTAGATATATGTGTTGATTTGTAAAAGTAAGAATGTTTAGTGGGTATATTAGTCTGGACATTCCAGGGATGCACGGCTTTAAGTAGCCCCCAAGGAGGTTTCTACGTCATTCCGTTGGTGTAGAACAATGGCGACGTACCTGCTTGATCTCATTCTTATGCATTTGGACATTAGAATTTAGATAAAGCTTTAATTTATTTACACAAAATAAATCAATCAAATCAAAATATAATTTTTGCATGGCTTTCTATTCTTGTAGTTATTTATACATCCACATGTATCTAAGGATAGATATATATTAGTCTAGACATTCTAGGGATGCACAGCTTTAAGTAGCCCCAAAAAGGTTCCTACCTCATTCCCTTAGTGCAGAATAATGGCGACATACTTGCTTAAAACTTTTATACATGTGGATGTGTACTTATCTAATGAATGAACACCCTTTGTCTATTAAAAGACCAATTCATACTTTCTTTATTTGGTTGAGTTGATTAATCATGTGATTTAAGGTTCTTTCCTTATGCTTTTGCATAAGAATTTAGATAGAGCTTTAAATTAATATGAAAAAATCATTCAAGAAAATGGAACATTAATTCCAAATACATTTACTCACACTCATCATTTAAGTGTGCTAAGATACAAATTGCATGTATAGCTATGCTTAGGATTTAATCATATGCATGTTATACATGATGGAAAGAAATGAACAAACATGTGTTATGTGATAGTAATTCATTCCAACTAACCTTAAGATGTATTTCTTATTGAATGAGTTTATTTAAAGTGAACCTAAACTTAGGATTAACTAAAACATGTAATAAGTCATTCACTAAAGGGAATTGATTAATTAATTTGCTTTAGATGTGACTTAAGGTAGGGATAAAAGAGAGTGATCCTCTCTTTCTTTCTCTTCATAACACTTAGTTATTTTGTGTAGGTCAAACGAAACAAAAGAAAATATTAAGTAAAATTTACAAATTAATTAAACCATTTAAAATGAAACCATCCTTTATAACTAAACCACTTTCATACTTAGGAAATCTTAACTCTAAAGCCTAATTAGGATATACCACACAAGCCTTAACACACACATTAGATTAAGTCACTACCTCTAGCTTTATGATAGGGTGGTGTATGGTTTGATGTATGTTTTATTTTGTGATGTCATGTTATAGACTGAATGTTAGGGTGTATGTGCGTAGACTGGATATTAGACTGTGGTTAGCCTAATCATATTTTCTACAGGAGATTATGTTTAAGGGGTAATTAAAATAAATATAAATATTTTATTGTGTAGATTGCTTAACCCTTAAGCATAATCTACATTAGGATAGGTGGACTTGGTTACCCATGTGCAGGGTGCTAAGTCCAAATTATTCATATAACTGCTTGCGTTGTATGGTGTGTTTAGCTAACACTTATTTTGCAGGCGTAGTTAGATTTACTTTTCTTATTTTTAATGTAATTTTGTATTAAAAATTAGGATTAGTGTTATGGGGGATTAGGATAAATGTTGGTTACAATACCAAGTCATATGTACCATGTGATCCTATGGAGCTTGCCCAACCAAATGAAAGAGGGAAATAAAGGAAAGAAGGACCTTTGAAGATTTGAAGATCCCCCATAACTCCCATTCATTTATTGCAATTAAATTATAATTCTTCTTTCATTATACCTAGATGTATAAGGGTAGAACTTGGCTACCCATTTCTTTTTTGGGTTACACGACGATACTCGATAGCACCGGCCTATTATTCTTTTGCGTTAGCTTTATAAAATTGTTCAATATTTTGTTTTTCTTATGCATTATAAAAAGCATGTCTCTTCATAGTTTATTTATGATTGATGATTTAATGTGTGGCCTGGATCCGTTTAGGCACTTAGGATAAAATAAATTTTCTACACAACTACTACTCATAACTAAAGTTCTAAAATAACTCATAACCTCACATAAGACATAGCATTAAATCAAGATAATAAAATATTTAGCAACCCCTTAGCTGGATGTTCTATGCTTAATATCATGCATATTATTTTATTTCACTCTTGCTAAGAGAGGGTTTCCATCTTTGCCAGATAGTAAAAAAGCTTAACCTTTGAGAGCCTATGATGGAAAAACACCTCTTTCTCTTTTGATTTGGCCCATAATCAACTTCACCATGCATTTAGGCATATAAAATCTTATAGCTTGTAGCAAAATAAAGAGTCCAAAATCAAATAAAATTTTATAAGATTTACATTAGACTAAGTCATTATTCATACCACTCATGCTCTAGTCTCTTAGAGAGTGGGTTTAAGGACTTTAGTTTATTTTTAAATAATGGCATCCTAACCATCTTACAAAAATATATGACTTGACCACATGGTTTTAAATCATAGGAGGAGGTAGTTGGCTACCACTCCAGGTAGTTATAAGTCAAGCAATCGGGTGATTTACTCTCTCTTATGGAGGTAAAAAATGTACTCACTTTCACCTTAAATTTAAGTCATGCTTTGGCCCTTGCCAAAGCTCCCTAGATTTAAGATCCGAGGTTGTTATTATCCTTTGGGGATACAAGCATAAATCCTCACCTCTTAGGCATTTTCACAATCTTGTATTGTAAAATTATAAGTCCTAGATTTCTAATAAAATTTCAACTCAAATATATAATTCTTCTCAATTTCAAATATATAAAGCTCAACCATAGGATAGTTTGGGATACTCACTAGGTATCCCAGTATCATGAGCATCCCCTACTCATCTCCCCATGGCTTCGATAATAAGTCTTTCTTTTCAATCTATCCCATTTTATCTTCCAAATATAACCAATTTATTGATAGTTCTATCCTTGAATTCTTTGGAGATAATAATTGCATACTTTAATCAAGAGTATTCCTAAGGAATTCACCTTCCTTAGGATGTAATTAACTATGGGGGCTTGCCCCCACAGAGAACTTTAGAACTCAGTTTAAATAAATCCTGCTTTATTCATCCATATAAAATAGGGAAAAAATCTATGGTACATTCGAAGACCCATCATGTCTTAGGAGTCCTTATTGGGTGATTAGATCCATCGTAGGAAAGTGAATTCTATCTTTCGAGATAGTGCACTATTCTTTGATGTCATACCTGATCACCTCAATAAGTACACCATCAAATCTACATGGTCCCCTCCCCATATACACACACATACACATCAAACCAAAAATAAACACCACAGGAAGGCCCTTTTGTCATAGAGAAGGCCTACTAAGAAAGATATAATCAACTTATTAACCATAAATGAGAGCTCCCGATTCTTTTGATCAACAGGCTTTACTTAAAGAAATATCATCCATAAATTCATGTTTGAAAATCTTTATCATCAATAAAAATCCCTCTTCAAATCAAATATTCTCTTTATTTGAAACATCTTTGTTTATGAATCCACCACGATGTGTTTAGGATAGATGTAAGAGAACCCAAGCGGCATCTTATTTCCTTTAACATAACATAAACACAAACTACACACAAACATATAAAATAAACACATATCTTTTATCTCAGGTTACTTTGAGTTCGGATAATGCCCCCAGTGGCACTCACTCAGTAGATGCTCCAGGTCGAGCTGACGTGCTACCCTACTAGTGCATCACCCAAGTGGTCTTCTTACTTTGGAGGATGTAAGTTTACTATGCTTTCCTTCCTTACTTGGCCACTACACACCGATGAGTGCCTTGTTAGTATGGTATACCTTACTTTGCGGCCAGTAAACTACCTCATGTTGGGTTTGTTTAAGAAGATATAAGTCTGCTACGCCTTCTTCTTGAACTAGCCATCGTGCGCTGACTTGGTTGAGTATATTTGAGAATTAGGGTAAGTCCCCTAGTGGCTTCTTTCCTCCTGACTACTTCAAGTCTGGGTCCAGTCCTTCTTCGTGACTTCCTACTTAGTAGTCATCTTTAGGTCAGGTTGATCTATTGTGCCAATAATAGGTCACCCCAGCTATTGTTCCTCACTTTGGAAAATGTAAGTCTTCTACGCTTTCTTCCTAACATAGCCATTACACACCAACAGGCATCCCTAGGTCAAATAGCACCTGTCGAGCCAATGACAGACTATCCCGGCGGTTAGTTCTGCTTCAGGGAAATATAAGTCTACATGCCTTCTTCCTAAACTTATCGTCTCACATCAACGGGCACCTTAGGTTGGTTGGTGTTCACTATGCTGACAATGACCCACCCGGTGGATACACCACTCATGATAGATGTAAGTCTACTATGCTTTCTCCTTGTGTTGGCCACCATACACCTACAGGCTTTCTTCTTTACAAGGTCCAGGATAACGCCCCTAGTGGCACCTCCCCTGTGGGCACTCTGTTTGGATCACATCCTTTGCGATCCCATTTAGACACTACTTGGGTTACTCTTGGATTGGTCAGTCCCCCTTTCCTAGTAACCACCCCTGTAGTTGGAGATTATATTCCACGGATGCGCAGATTCTCTCTTGGTCCAGTAAATCTGAGATAGGTCAAGGCTGACATAGCTCCTTCTCAGTGTAATCCCTGGCACACCAACAAGGTCCATGATAATAAACAAACAAAATATATATTAACTTGTAGATTAGGAGAATGCCCCCAGCTGCACCTTTCCCAAGCAGGCATCCTATCTTTGGGGCAATGTCAACAGTGTCCCTATAGGAATCGCCTAACTACTCTTGAGTTGAGATAAGTCCCCAGCGGCACTCTCTCAGTAGTCGCCCTTAGGTCGGGTTTGACTTGTTGTGCCACCAACAGGTCACCCTGATGGTCATCCTTACTTTCAAAGATGTAAGTCTGCTATGCATTCTTTCCAAGACCACCGTTGCACACTGATGGACATCCCTAGGTCAAGTTCAATTTTTTGTGCTACCAATAGGTCACCTTAGCGGCTATTCTTTGCGTTGGAAGATATAAGTCTGCTACACTTTCTCCCTAGCACAACCGTTGCACACCGAAAGGCACCCCTTAGGTCAGATAGTCCTACCCTTCGGCTGGTAGACTACCCCTTTGGATCGATAAATCTGAGATAGGCCCAATCTGACATAGTCCCTTCTCAGTGCGGTACATCGCACACTAACGAGATCCAACAAAAGAAAACAAACTAAATCAAATTAAAATAAACCAAATGGAATTAAAATAAAATTGATCTGGCCTACCCTTGAGTTGAGGTAAATCCCTAATGGCACTCACTTAGTAGTCTCCTTAGGTTGAGTCATCAATAGGTCACCCCAGCAGTTGCTCCCCACTTTGGAAAATGTAAGTCAGATATGCCTTCTTCTTAGCATAGTCGTTGCACACTGAAAGGCAACCCTTAGGTTGGATAGCCCTACCTTATGGCAAGTAGACTACCCCTTTGGAATTATAAATATGATATAGGATAAGGCAGACATAGCCCCTTCTTAGTGGGTCCATCGCACATCGATGGGGTCCATGAATCAAATCCATCACATTCAGCAGAGTTCACATCCCCAGCGGATGTTCCCTCAATTCAAAATCATCCTCCTTAGTGGAGCCATAACAAATCCATTCAAACTTTTATCCCTAGTGGATACATCCCCAAATGAATCTATGAAATCAAATTCTTATCCCTAACGGATAACTCGAACCTGCTTCCCTAGTGGAAGGTTCACATTCCCAATCCCTAGCGGATATACCTCCACATCAATTAAGATAACAAATTGAAATTAATTTGATCTTGATCCTCAGTGGATTATAGATTCTTATCCCCAGCAGATATTCTTCCCATAAATCATATTTGAAATCAAACTCTTATCCCCAGCGGATAGCTTGAACCTGCTTCCCTAGTAAAAGGTTCACATACTTAATCCCCAATAGATTCCTCCTTTTATGCCCTTGCTATAAAATCTCTCACATGTCATGTCCAATGCATGTGTGATCTCTTAGCGGATCTCCCTCCATGTTCTTGACATGGAATTCCAATCAAATCTTTCTATCTCTCTTATGCCCTTCGCATAAGTTGAATTGCATTACACTAAGATCGTGATTTTATCTACCTTTCAAGTTAGGATTAGATGGTTTTCGTTACCGCTTGCAATCCTTTGGACATTATTGCTCATCTCGATCAATGTCAATACGTGCAGTGTGCCTTGTCAATTACACCACATCTATTGGAGGTCTTTTTGATGACCTCACTTTTGGAGTGAGTTCTCAATCTCCTCTTCTTAGACATAAGAATCTTTTACACACAGAGACTTCCTTAGTCATAAGACACTGCTAGAACTTAGGTGAACACCTAACCTAAGCCTAGAGACTTTATAAGGGTTAATCATAAGATTAGGTTATGCTTTTGGACTTAGGGAGATCCACCTACCCTATAACCTAAGTCCAATCCAAGCTTACCTTCCTAAGCTAAATTCAAACCAAATTCAAATCCAAGTCTAAATCTATAACCAATTTCAAACCAAATGATTGAACCCATGATCAAATCCAAATCCAAAATCAACTTAAGCCCTATAATTTTATCTTATGGACTTAGACTTAGCCAAATTCAAATCAATCCAAACTCAATTGATTTTCTCAAATATCAATTTAGCCCTTTCAATCAATCAAACTCAATTCCAAATTCAAATCCAAATCCAAATTCAAATTCCAAAAACTAAATGATTGTAGCCCATGATCAAATCCAAACTTGAAATCTTTCCTAAGTCCTTTGAATTAATTTCATGAACTTAGCCAAAATCTCATCTAAATCAAACCAAAATCAATAGATTTTTTTTCATAATCAATTTATTTCTTCAATCACCTTCCTAAATATAAATCAAATCTACATTCAAATGATCAAAACTAAATTGAACTAAATCAAAATCCAAACCTAAGCCACATGACTCAACTCCATGGACTTAGCCAAATTCTCTCATTTCAAAACCCAAATTCAATTGATTTTCTCATAAATCAATTATTCTTCCAATAATCTTTCCAAAGATAAATGAAATCTACAATCATCAAACCAAATCAAAATCAACCCAAGTCAAACCCAACTTAGCCCATTTGACTTGAAATATTCAAATGAACCAAAACCCATTTGAACATAAATCAATTACAATTGAATTTATATATCAATCCCAAATCCATATATAAACTCAACCCAAAATCAAGTTAACTAAACCCAATTGGCTCACTTGACCCAAAGTGATCAATTTGACCTATTTGAACCAAAATCTAATTCAATCCAAACTAAACTGAATTAAGCCATTCCAAACTTCATAACATGATTGTTGATCACCCTAGATTGATCAATTATCATAAATTGAATCAAACCAAGTCAACCTAACCCTTTAACCAAGTCAACCTAACCCTTTGACCAAGTCAACTTTCTTAACCCATATGAACCCAAATAAGCTAAATTATAACTTAAGCCAAATTAATTGAAACTAATAACCCATACCCATCCAAAACTAACCTTTGAACATGACTTGACTTTCAATTGAGCCAAACCTAACCCAATTGGCCCTCTTGACCCAGTTGACCCAATGGTTCAAGTTCATTCCAATGAGAACTAATGGGTCAAATCAAAATCTAAACAAAATTAATTATAATCAATGGCTCAAGTTTATTCCAAATTGATTGTTGAACTTGACCAAAGCCTCAATTGAGCCCAATTGACCCACTTGACCTAAATGACCTATTTACCCAACTTGACCTAAAGGGTTAAACCAACCTAAAACTCAATCAAATCTAAATTAAACTTAACCAAAGCCTACAACATATTCCAAATGATCAACTAAACCCAAACCAGGCCATGACCCAAGCTAATTTGGTCAATTGGGTCAAATTGGTCAACTTGACCCATTTGACCCAAATGAATTCAAATGAACCAAAACCAAATCTAAATCAAATTAGACCAAACCAATGACACCAATACACTCCAATTGATCATATGAACTTGACACAATCCTTTGTTTGGCCCAATTTGACCAATTGGTCAACCTAACCAGATTTGACCTAATTTGACCTAAATGGGTCAAATTGAGCCAAATTGAACCTAATCAACTCCAAATGACATGAAATTTGGTGCAACCCACTTTTGACTCATTTTAAATCTAATCAAATCAAATCTAATTCTAAATGACCATCCTACCCTTGAGCTAGGGGTATCACATGAGGCAAATCACCCATGTAAATGGTCATTTACATTCCTAGCCACTTGGCACTCTCCCATTATTCCACCTAGGCTCCTAAGATGTTTCCCAACCTGACCCAAAGATGGTTGGGTCAGCCATGATCCAAGGGGAGTGATATCACCTCACCTCCCTCATTAGAGCATTTGAAACATCAAGGACAACCACTACCCTCTTTGGCAGCCACCTCCACACCTTCACCCAACCAAATTGAGCTAACTCATCCACTCAAGGATACCAATGACCCTCTAAGGTAGTTGAATGATCACAAGGAGACAAACTAGGCCAAGCCATCCGATCAAGAGGAAGTGGGGTATACACCCCCACATTTCCACTCAAACCCATAAATTCATTCCTTAGAGTCCTAGCTACCCAAGATGAGCCACCAAAGACATTTCCTAGCTCCCAAGCTCATTCCATAATCCCCACTCTTGATTTCTTTCAAGCTGAAATAGGGCACCCTCCCATTTGCTCCAAACTCCACCAAAGTGCAATTAACTTTGCACACTCCATCCTTGGAGCTAGTCGAGCAAGAATGAAACTTTCTCCAAGCTTCCTGATGACCGGAAGGTGGATTTCAATCAACGCCGGCCTCCTATGCTTTGAGTATTAGACTTCCGAGCAAACCACCTCAAATTGGAGCTTGTGCTGATCAATAGGGCCTCGTCTCCACTAGACGAAGCTTCCTCAATCAGATTTGCAATCGGTCTTGAGCTCCGATGAGGTATTCCATTGAAACAGACCTTAAAGTAAAAATGTGTTGGAGCTTCTTGAAGAAAGCCTTCATCCCATGTGATCCTAGCCATTGGATCTTTTTGGATCCTTCAAGCAATGGTGTGGGATCATTTGGAGTCGATCCGAGCTCGAGTGAGCTCAGATCACATGAGCAATGGCGAATGGACTCCATTCCCCCTTGCTCATGTGATGATAGATCAAGCATCATCCATTCCATATGATCAGAATAAACAGCGTGATTAAATCTGTTAGAATTATCAAATTTAATCCTTTAGCCCCACGGGATTAATCGTAGCCATCTGATCTAAGGATGACGCACGAGAAAGCACATTCATCGCTGCCACGCAAGCACTGACTAGGATTATGTTTAAGTAACTAATCCCATGGCTCCATGTGAAAAGCACGCTGCATCAGTGCACCATGTGGTACCGATGGGAATAGGGGTTTCTCTAATTACTTTCTTAATTTAATTAAGGGTTAATTAATCACATGAACATTGACTAATTAATTAATTGGGCTCATTAATCATTATCTAACAGTAAGGGAACTTATGGAATAAGGTTGGGGCCTCCTTTCTAATCTCCTTCTTTAAGTTCACTCCATTAATTGAAATCAAATTGTTTAAGGATTAATTAATTACTTAATTATTCAATCAATCAAATTAAAATCATAATCATATCAAAACTTGATTAATTAAATCTTGGGTAGATTTTTAGGTGTTGAATAACCTAAAGGAGTTTAATGAAATTAAGATTAGTCCACATGTGTGAGAAAACTATAAGAGTAATTAATTAAGCCTATTAGCTTAATTAATCATTAATTTTGAGCCAATTATATTAGGCATATTTCCTTTCTTAGGATCATTACTAATTTTATTTCCAACGCATGTGCATATCATGTTGGTTCATAATTATTTGGGTAATTATGTTAAGGTGACATAGGGAAGGGTTAATTAATGGGTTTAATGCATATCACAACTTAATCAACCCATAAAATCAACTTAATTACATTTCATTAAACCAAATGAATTAACAAATATGGGAATGGGTTAGGATCAGCTAACCTCTTCTCACTTCCTCAAATCAAATCAAAACATGAAATTAAAAAAGGCATTAAAGAAACTTTGGTTTATTTTAAATGGTTTTATTTGATATGATTATACTTAGGACTTAATTTGATTGAATGAAATCATGTGTTCAAGTTTATTTATTCCTTTCCAATCATGTTAAATGTTGTATGGCATTAGAAATCATGCATTCATCTTTTCAAAGTTAATTAAATCAAATAGTTTTCCTTTATGTAAGGTTGCATGTGTTGGATTAATTTATAATATGTGTGACTATTATCACTAATAAATTCAAATTACTTTTCAAAGTTTATAAATTAATTATATTCATTAGAGTGATATTAGTTATGAACATATATAAGTTTGTGTGTGCTTATAGCTTAGATATGTGAAATAAAGTATTCTTTTTCTTAATTCATATGCAGTTTTACATGTATTTGAATGTTAATAAGTATATAGTCTGGACATCCCAAGAACACGAGACTTTAGGTAGCCCCAAGGAGGTCATTTGATTACCTCGCTTCCCTACTTAACACAAAATGTACTTATTTCATTTCATTTGCATGTGTTTCTACATTAGAATTTAGATAGAACTTTAATCCACATGCATAAATATTTTAATCAAAAAAAATACAATCTTTGCATGGTTTTCCTTACTTTATTTATATATACATCCATATGTATTTGATAAAAAAATAAGTGTTTAGTCTAGACATCCCGAGAATATGAGGGTTTAAGTAGCCCCAATGAGGTCCATGGTTAACAATGGCATGTACTTGCTTATTTCTCATATACATATGTGTGTATTTAATTATGAAATTAGAACCCTTTTTTATCAATGATACATGCATTTTATAATCATCTAAATAATTAGCATATATTACATATAAGCTAATGCTCTCTTTCCTATGATTCATGCATACAAATTGACATGTGTTTGAAGGAAAATGGGTATATAGTTTGGGCATCCCGGGAATACGAGACTTTAGTTAGCCCCAAAGAGGTCATTTGATTACCTCACTTCCCTGGTTAACAATGCCATGTACCTATTTAATTTCATCCCACTATATTTTTGTATAAGAATTTAGATAGAGCTTTAAACTAATATGATTAAATAATTCAATCACATAAAAGAGTATAAACTTTAAATACATATCTACATTCATTATATTAGTGTGCTAAAATGTGTTGTATATATAAATACACTTAGGATTAAATCATATGCTTGTTACATGTGATGAAATGAATGATTTAACACGTGTCATATGATAGTAGTCCAATTAGATTAATCTTAAAATGCCTTTCACATTGGATAGAATTATTTAAAGTGAACCTAAACTTAAGATTAATTTAAAATGTGTAATAAGCCATTCACTAAAGAGAACTAAATCAAACTAACATGCTTTAGAAAATGACTTAGGGTAGGGATGATCTATTTATAACACTTAGTTGTTAAGTATAATCAAATGCAACAAAAGAAAACACAAATTAAAATTCTCAAATCAATAAAATAACTTCAAGTGAAATCAACCTCTCATGTTAAATTGAATCTTTCTACACTTAAAAAATACAAAACTAATGCTTAATTGAGACATACTACACAAGACTTAACACACACATTAGAATTACATCACCAATTTTAGTCCTAAGTTAGGATGGCATATGTATGATGTATATTTTGTTTTGTGATGTATTATTTTAAACTGGATGTTAGGGTGTATATTTTATAAACTGGATGATAGGTCGATATTAGCTTAATCATATTTTCTATAGGAGATTGTGCTTAAAGGATTGCTTAAAATTAAATACAAATGCTCTCTTTGTAGGTTTCTTAAAATTCTAAGCATAATCCAAATTAGGACAAGTGGGCTTAGTTACCCTTATACAGGGTGCTAAGCCAAATTATATATATAACTATTTGGGATTGCATGTGTTTAACTAACACTTATTTTACAGGTATAGTTAGATTTACTTTTCTAATTTTTACTATAATTTTACATTAGGAATTAGGATTGATGCCATGGGAGATTATGATGAGCAGTGACTAGAAGGCTTTGTCTTGGGAGGCCTTGTGATTCCTTTGAAGCATGCACATCAAACTCAAGAAAAGGAAGAAATGAGAAAGAAGAAATGAAGGGAAGAAGACCCCCATAGCTTTTTATAAATTGTAATTATTATTTTATAATTTCAGGTTGTATAAGGGTAGAGCTTAGCTACCCATCTTTCTTTTTTGGTTGTACGGCTGTATCCGATCGCACCGGCCTCTTATTCTTTTGCATTAATTTTAAAAAAAAATTGATTGATGTAATGTTTAAATTGTGCATTAGAAATTACATGCTTTACATAGTTTCTTATGATTTATGCTTTAATGTGTAGCCTGGATGCGATCAGGCTCTCAAGAAAAAAAAATAATCTTTCTACTCTAATTAATCACTCATAACTAAATTTTAACAATTCATAACTTCACCATAAAGCTTAGGATGTAAATCAAGATAATTAAAAGATTTAGGAACCCCTTAGTTGAATGTTGTATATTTCACATCATGCATGCATATTATTTTGCTCTTGAAAATAGAGAATTTTCATCCTTGCATGATAGGGGAATGCTTGACCTATGAGGACATCCCTTATGTTGAAAAATACCCCTTTCTCGTTGATTTAGCCAGCAATCTTATTTCATCATGCATGTAGGCATCAAAATCCTAAAGCCTTTGTCAAAATGAAGTGTCAAAAATTACATAAAATTTGGAAAGATTTTATATTAGATTAAGTCATTACTCATATCACTCATTCTCTAGTCTCTTATGGAGTAGATTAAAGACTTTAGTCTCTTTTCTAAATAAATAACAGCCCAACTATCTTGCAATTTCATATGATCAGACTACATGGATTTAAATCTTAGGAGGAGTTAGTGGGCGGCCGCTCCAGGCAGTTGTAAGCCCAGTAGTTGTGCAATTTATCCTCTCTTATGGATGTAAACCTTATGCCCATCTTCGCTTAGATTTAGGTCGTGCTTTAGCTTGTGCTAAAGCTCTATATATTTAGGATCCGAGGTTATTATTTTCTTCGGGCTACAAGCATAAATCCACACCTCTTAAGAATTTTCACAACCTTGTGTTGGTGAATTATGAGCCCTAGCAATATAATAAAATTCAACTCAAACATATAATCCTAAATTCAACTCAATTTTAAATATATAAAGCTCAATTATAGAATAGATTGGAATGCTCACTAGACTTCCTAGTATCAAGAGCATTTCCTACTTCCTTCCTTTGGATTCCAAAAATAAGTTTTCTCCTTAAGCTTTCCCACTTTATTTTCCAAACATAACCAATCCTTTGATGGTCTAACCTTGAAATCTTTGGAGATGATAATTGTTTACTTTAATCAAGAATATTCTTAAGAAATTCATCTTTCTTAGGATGTAATTAACTATGGAGACTTGCCTTCATAGGGAACCTTAGAACCTGAATTAATATAAACTCTACTTTATTCATCCATGTAAATCAGGAGAAAAATTTCTAGTATATTCAAAGACCCATCATGCCTTAAGAGTCTTTATTAGGTGATTAGGTCCATTGAAGGGTGATATCTCTATCTTTTGAGATAGTGCATCATATCTCAATGTCATACCCGATCACTTCAATAAGCACCCCCTACAATCTGTGTGGTGTCCCCCATACATTCCAAAAATAAACACCACATTCTAGAAGGCAAAGAAAATCTAAATGGAAGTCTTTAATAAAACTAAGGAAATCACGGAAGCATCCTCCAGCTTGAATACCCTGAACATTCCAACTTCTTAGAACTGGGAATCACATGAGGATGAGCGAGAGGTTGAAGGCTTCTTACCTTTCTTAACTTTATTTATTTTGGGTACAGAGTTAACTTTTTTGGCAAGGCCTTTCTGTGTAGCAAATGCAGAATCTTAAGAAGCATTGCTTGAGAAGAGATGAGATTTTTCAAGGTCCTTAGGTAGGCTTTGTTGATCCAAGGAAACGACGGTCAAACGGGTAGAATGATAGAGGAGGGAATAAGGTGGCATGTGGTTGTTTAGCAGCTCGATGAGTCTGGGGAATCAAAGATGGATCAATAGAGTCTTCACGTGGAGGAGAAGAATCTACATGAAGTTGGTTGAGATCATTTAAAGTTGGGGTTGCTGTAAGCATGCTACTCTTAGTGTGATCATTATCATTGGAGTTCAGAAAGGAGACTCAACTCCCTTGTAGGGTGGAGGTAAGAGGGAGCTATTGTAAATGGGATGGAGGACGGGATGAGCTAGGCCGTGGAGGGTGGCTTCTACTCCTACCCCTAGACTGAGGCAAGTTGGATGAATTAAAGGGCAAGAGGTGTCTTTATGGAAAAAAGAGGAACATTTGTGGCAAGCCTTGGGTTTCCAATCATACAGAATGTCCTGCTTGAATCTCATCCAAATAAGGTTGATGTGAACAAAATTTGGGAGAGGGGAGGAGGTGGTAACTTGTACACAAATCCTAGCGAAAGTAGTCCTTGATTTTGAAGCAATAAGGTTGTCCACGGCAAGAGGGGTGTCAATCATACTAGCCATCTTAGAGAAGTCTTTCTCATTCCAACAACATAATGGGAATTTTGGTAGCTTAATCTAGAGCAGAATTTCTGAGATATTTTTTTTGTTCGGCCTGAAGTTCCATGACCACTTTTGAAATATGAAAGGTCGGCCGTTCAAGAAGCAAGGGTCATTATCCCAAACCAAATCAAAGTCTTCTTGGCAAGAGAATTTAAATAGAAAGAAATTCCCTTCCAAAGAGAGGAGCTCAAAATACCTTTGAATTTCCACTTTTTTAGGACTGCAGTGAGGAGGGAGTCATAGAAAGGTCTCTTCCCTAAGGCGTGTCCAACCAGAGAGAGGTTCCATTCCTTTTGTCCATCCAAGAGTTCTTCTTCAAAAAAAGCAAACTTCCCGAGAATCACACGAGACATAAGAGAGAGCAAGAGACTTGCTTTTGCCATTGTGAGCAAGGAGAAGATCCTTCCAAATGCTGGATTGGGAACGAGCAGAAAACGGGAGTGCATCGTTCCGAGGGGAGTGGGTCAAGGGAGCAGATCCCATAATAGAAGTAGAATTGAGGGAGGAGGAGATAGGGGGAAAATGCAAGGAGGAAGAGGGATCTAAGCTCGAGGCCATGAGAAAGCTAGGAGTATGATTATTAGACCACAATAGAGGGAGGGACCTCCAGCCCCAGGCCGGAGGTCAAAGAGGTAAGGAGAAGGAGGAAGAGCAGCACCTTTGGTAGAAGAGAGACGCCAGAAGTAGCAAGGCCAGCCGGAGGAGGAAGAAGCCCTAGATCCCAAAGACACGCCAGAGCTGGAGTCGTGAGTCCCACTTCACTGAGTTGATGTCCAAATTGCCTTTAAGTAATTGGAACAGAAAACAAATGGCATCAAGTCATCAAAGTTGAAGAGAAAGGAATCAGAATGCAATTTGTCGTTGTTTCTTTATTACTTCAAAGAGCTGACAGTTCAAATCTCAAAGAATTTTTTTTTTTTTTAGTTGTAAATTAGAATTAATCACTCTTATTAAATTATTATTAAAAGTTAAGGTAATGAGCAACATTCTCCACAAAAAGATGATTAGATAACGGGCAAACACGCCCTTTAAAATACACATGCAACCACGGCATTTCGAAGGACTATATTTTTTATTTATTTTTATATTATTCTTAAAAGTATGTTTACTTGATATATTTTTAAGTATTTTTTTCAAAAATAAATCACATTAATTTTTAAAATATTAAAACAACTTCTAAATATATTTTTAAAAATAATTATTATCATCAAATATATTTTATTTTAAATTAAATTATAAAAAAATAAAATAAAAATAATCCCAAATGACTCCAAGTAAAAAAGATCAAAGCAAGTTTACTCGTCAATGAGCTTGTCAAATTCACAAAGTCTACACATAGATTAACAGATTATAGCGGGTTCTGGATTCGTACCAACAAATTAGTAGATTATTTTAGAAGAATTTATATATATATATATATATATATATATATATATATATATATATATATATATATATATATATATATAACATCCTAATCTTCAATATCATCATCACTCACTTTTTAAAAATAAAATACATATTTTTAAATATAAAAAAATATTAGATAATATTAGATATGTAAAATGTATAAGAATTGTGTGGTATATATGTAAATATTTTTTTTTTATTTATATTTTATTTCAGAATAAAATATATTTGATGATTATTATTATTTTTAAAAATACTCAAAATATTAAGTATTTTTAAAAATAATATTATTTCTTTTTGAAAACAAAAAATATAAACACTTTAAAATACATCAAATAAATATATTTTAAAAATAGCATAAAAATAAAAATAAAATTGATCCTAAATAGCCCATAAGGTTAGCTAATTTAAATAAAATTAAAAAAAAAACATATCATAATTTTTGTACGGATTTTAAAATAAAAAAGTAAACCAAAATAGAAAATTATGAACCAGTTTCTTAAGATAGCCAGCACTAATATTTATGGCAACTGCAAGGGGAGAATAAGAAAAAAAAATTTCAACCTTTAAGTAGACAATTAAGACATTTATTTCTCCTAATGAAATAAAATAAAAATGCTTTTGTTAAATCCCTCTCTTAAAACAAATATTTAATAAAAAAAACTTAAGACAAATCGCATCTAATTCGCATCAGCTAATCAAGGACATGGAACATTGTGGTTAAGAAAACTATTATAAACATTATATTAATTTTGGTCATGTAAAATAATAAAGGGCTATTTGGTATCAATTTTATTTTATATTTTTTATTTTTTTATATTATTTTTAAAAATATATTTTTTAAAATATTTTTTATGTTATTTTATTTTTTTTTATTTTTAAAATAAATAATATTATTTTTAAAAATAAATAATATTATTTTTAAAAATAAATAATATTATTTTTAAAAATACACAAAACATCTAAAAATATTTTGAGTATTTTTTTAAAAAATAATAAGTACAATCAAATAGATTTTATTTTTAAGCAAAATAAAATGAAATAAAATAAAATAAAAAACAAAAATGATCCAAACAACCCCTAAGAGGCCGTTTGAGATCACTTTTATTTTTTATTTTTTATTTAATATTTTTATTTTATTTTGTTTTATTTTATTTGATTGTACTTTTCTATTTTTAAAAACACTCAAAACATTTTTAGATGTTTTGAATATTTTTAAAAATAATGATATTTATTTTTAAAAATAAAAAATAAAATTACATAAAAACACTCTAAATAAATATATTTTCAAAAATAATATAAAAATAAAAAATGAAAAACAGAAAACAAAATTGAGCCCAAACAACTACTAAACAATTTAGAATGAATTTAGTATAACAACGATGTTTAAGGGCATTTTTCAAAAGACCAAATATTCATCACCCTCTAGTTGTATATTATAAATTTAACATAACAATGTCAAGAAAAGAAATATAACCAAGTAATATTGCATTCATAGGCCAACTGTTTAAAGAAATTAAGTTACCACCGTGCAGGCTAGGCTAGACATGACTACAAAAGAGATGAATCCAATAAATTATTACACGGAGATGGAAGAAAACTAAATATGTTGAACTCACTATAGCTCAGTCACTATAGCAGAGATGAGCGATGAAACTTTTTTAATATAGATGCATAATGCGCTCAAACACAGTGCAACGGTTGGGGAAAAAAATGAAAAATCTGAAGGTGCCAGATTCCGAGAGCACAATTCTTATATATTTATATATTTAACAACTAAATTTTCATATTTATATAAATAACACCCTCAAAATTTTAATATTATATCAAAAATAACATCATTATTAATTATTTAAAATGAAATGCACTTTCTCTTGCATTGGAAGAGTGCTATATTTGTAAATATCCAATTTTAGATTTAAATAGGTAAATACATAAGAACTGTGTTGCTATGTATATAAATTTCCCAATGAGGACGAGGGTTGCGTTTGAATATTTATGTAAGAAATATCAAATAATGAAAACATTTTAATATATATACATATATCTATTATATATGAACAGTTTAGAGAGTCAAGTACCTCCTTTGCACATGTATATGTAAGCACAGAAACCTATAGGAACAAATAATAACGTTCAGCATAGCTATGACTACAAATTTTCTTTTCAGTTGTTCTGCACCTTTCAAGAGATTAACGAGTTACTACTATTAGCAATTATTTGCGGACTTGAAGTGATACTCATCCACGGTTGAGTAAATGTGGCCCACGTCGACAAGATAGTTTATAGCCTCCCTAAAAATAAAGACTTTCTCATGCAGATATCCAAAAACTCATGAACAGAGAATGTAGGCACAGATATACGTACATGATTTGATTCTTTGGTAAATCCAGCCTTCTGAAAAGCTCATCAACATGCAAACCATGTTCACTAGCACTGCTGCAGAAAAGATTCCAGTTACAGCTTACAATATATAGATCTTGACACCCAATAAGACTTTGGATTCAATATGTTTCTTGCCATCAGCTCAAATGAGGTGCATTAAGGAGTTAGGGGACCGGTGGGAGCACAGATATAGAACTAACATGGATAAAGATGGTAGAATGATTAAAAGGACCAAATGAAAATAGTTTCCAATAACATGCTTACCAACCAAATTGTGAATTTAAGGAGATGGATATAATGCGGCATTGACTGGAGTGGGACATGATGTGTCAGGCAAACTACCTACTAAATTTATTGAGGCTTTCCATATTTATCAGAATTTAACCAGTTTGGAAAAAAAGAAAAAAAAAAAGGGAAGATTTACATAGGCATACCACGTAATTTTTATGTATTTAAATATCTAAACTTAAAACTTGATATTTATATTTCTAACACTTGGCTTATGATGAACAGTCAAATTCATATTTAAATAGGTAATAATATTGATATTTTTTATGTGATGCGAAAGATTTAGGTGCATGCATGTAAATATCAAATTTTAGGTGTTAGATATATGAAAATATAAGAATTATGTGACATGTATCATGTATGTAAATGCCCGAAAAAAATTCTCCACTAAAGTTTACATTTATTAAAAACAGTGCAACGATATAAAGTCTATCGCGAAGGAAGAAATCTAGTTCATTATATTTGAATCATACATGATATAATAAACACAAAAAACGAAAAGGAAAGTTAACTTAGTAAATAATAAGGGTGAATAATTAACAAAAAATGTTTGTGATGACTATAGGATTAATATGTTATTAATGCACAGATTATGTTAGTAATTCCTATTTACCTTCCCTGAAATTTGAAAAAAAATACTTAATGAAAATAGTTGACTCACACAAATTAATGCACAAATTATCTGCCATACGTTCTTTTTTTTTTCAACTTCTGTTTAATATTAAAATGACTCTTATGCCTTGGAAAATATATTGATAATATTTGATATCTTGCCAAAAATATAAACCTCGTAGGTACTGCATAAAGGAACTTATCTAATATGTAACACCAATTGGTACGAACAAGCCACACGTTTGTTCAAGCACAAAAGAGTCATTCAATAATAAATTAGTTAACCCTCAGAACAACAAATGACAATTACACATATTGTAAATAACAAGAAGCTGAAAAGTAATAAAAGGAACTGAAAGTGAGATATAAACGAGTCGAGTCGAACTTGAGTCACACAACATTCAAGCTGAGCTCCAAGATGTATGGTTGGCTCGAACACGAGCTCAAGCTTGACTCAAGCTTATAGTCCGAGCTCAAAATTGGCTAGTGTATCTTATTCTCGGCTTCAACTCGGCTAGAAAGCTCGAGCTCAATTACAAAGGCCGAGCTCAGCTTGATTTTGGGCCAAATTTCAAAGCAGTGGATGAAAGTAAATTAAAGCAGATCATTGGGGCTGTTTAAAATTTAAAGGTATTTAAAACCTATTAAATTCTGCGGTCCATAAGCAATCATGCAGAAAAAAGATGAAAGTTCCATTGATTTTAACAAGTTACGTTATGTGTATGATAAATTAGTGGCTAAATATAACTCACAGCGTAGCTGGTTCCTGGAACATTCTCAAAACTAAACTGTGGACATCTTTTCCTGATCCATCCATGCTAGAATAAGCCACAAACTAGTAAAAACAAAATAATTTAGATCATTTATACAAATTAGCTGCATGTTCAAGGAATTTTTTGTCTTTAAAGGGGCTAATTATTCAGTCATCAGGAAACATAACTAAATTCTGTAGATACATAACTTGGTTGGGGAAAGGCACTAGGTAGTTCGCTCCATTTGAAAACGGTGTGCTCATGTTAATATTCATATGCATTCGAACAGTGTCTCCCTGTTAAATCAGAATTCTAACTCAAGAAAGTGCTCGAGTATATAGATTCACACGTGCACGTAAGATATAGGCGTGTCTAGTATAGAGAACAAAGGTGACTGAAACCTCAAAAAAATGGCAGTACCTTCAATCTATTGTGCCCCTGATGTATGTGTATGCATTCAACAAAGTGGAGAACAATATCATTGAAATCCGTTAATGGCCTGAAAAAAAGGACATGCACGTTGAAGTCAAATAAGATTACAAAAAGGTAAAGAAATTGCGTGAGATTCCTGGAACATAATTATCGGAAATCTAATTATATACTTCTCCTTTGGTGCCATGGAAGCAGCCATCACTGAGTCGCTGACAACAAAAACACAACAAATAAAGAAGTAACAAGTTCTGTCTTCTAAAGAAAATATTTCTAACCTCCTAATGTCATTGTTACATAAGAAATAAGATGTTTATCTTTCTATTAATTACTAACTCAATACCCAAAAATTTTTTATTTATAATAAGATCTTTCATGTCAAATGTAACGCTCAAAACAACCTTCTATTATATATGTGTGTGTGTGTGTAAGATCTATTTATAAGCTACTCGTAGTACACTCAACTATCAAAGCAGCTTCTCCATTGAACTCATGGTTGATCATGAAGCTACCAAATTTCTGTGCCATTATTATGAAGACTGTTTCAAACCATATAGAAATTTCTTCAATATGCATGCACAGTTTTTCTATATTGCAACTTTGAACCGTAGTGGGTATTACATGTGAATCTCCTCATCCAAACCACCACCAAAGAAGTTGTCTTCACACTCAACTATTCCAATTACAAGTCCTGCTCAACTCTAATAGGTCCCGTTCTAATATATGCCTAAGCCTCATGCATAATGATTTAGTCAAATCATCTAAGGAAGAAACAAATGTTGTTCTTGTCGCTATATTGCTTCAAAGTAAAGGTTGTCAAGCTTCATAGCTTTTATCAAGACCAAAACATGCAATACTCCACCTATATCAATGTATTTACATCCATTAAAGTTCAAATAACTTACAGGATAAGAATCTTCAAACTTGGCATATTTATAGCATCTATTAAAGTCCTCACAACTCCATCATGTGACTTAACAAAAATATTCATATCTCAACAATATTCAAAATCTTGTTACACATAAGGACATTTCCATCACTATAAAACAAATAAATAAAAGAAAATCAATCCTTATGTAGAATTATGTGATAAGAATATCTATAATAAAGAATCCCGTATTTGGGATAAAGAACATAGCAATGTGCAATGATAAGAACTAGATTAGAATTTGCTCCTTTTCTACCATGTTGTCTAAAAGCTAAATCTTATCTGATCACTTTCCTTTAACTCTTTTTCCAATAACCTCCATTCAAATTTCTAGTGCCCATGTTTCTTATAATACTAGTACTACTATTCCTTCTTAAGCTTTGATTTTTATCCACCATTTCTTCTTTGCATTCTTTAAGCTTCTACTTGCCATTACAAATAAGCCTTCAACTCGGCCTTCTTCATGCACCTTCTTTCTCAACCCATTACATAGAAGAGTAAGCTTCACCTTTGTCATAGAAATAATATCTTTCATAAACAACAAGATGATAAAGTACTTTTCTTAGAAAAGAATATTGAACATAAGTGGATCAGATATTTTGATAAATATTTCAATAAAAGATATGAGAATACGATTGATTTTTGCAATCTTTGTACCCTAAATAAAAATAAAAAAATTTATCTTCCTATTAGTAAATTTGAAGTTTAAGAAACTTAAAAAAAATGAAGTGTGAAAAAACAGTAGGACCTGATGATATTCCAATAGAAGTGTGAAAATGCTTAGGAGATCAAAAAATTTGTTGGTTTACTAATCTTTTTAATGTTATTTTAAAGACTAAAATAATGTCAGATGAGTGGAGAATGAGTTTGTTTGTTCTTATATATAAAAATGAGGGTGATGCACAAGAGTGTACAAATTATAGAGGAATTAAGTTAATATGTCATACGGAAGAGTAATTGAGCATAGGTTACGATGAAAAACAAAAGTTTCTCAAAATCAATTTGGTTTCATGTCAGGTAGATCAACCATGGATGTTATATA
Source organism: Cymbidium sinense (assembly GCA_021442155.1). Taxonomy (NCBI): domain Eukaryota; kingdom Viridiplantae; phylum Streptophyta; class Magnoliopsida; order Asparagales; family Orchidaceae; genus Cymbidium; species Cymbidium sinense. Next base: position 30,767,886 of record CM038222.1, read on the forward strand.
TTTATTCAGAGTTTGATGGAGAAGTATATAGAAAGTAAGGAAGATATACATATGATATTTGTTGATTTAGAGAAAGCATGTGATAACGTTTCAACAGAAGTGCTTTGGAGAGTTCTAGAAAAGAAAAAAATTAATATTGGTTATATTCAAGTCATTAAGGATACGCATGCTAGAACTGTTACTTGTGTCCAAATACAAAGAGGATTAACAAAATATTTTCATATTTCAATTGGATTACATCAAGGATCGGCTTTAAGCCCATATCTTTTTGCTTTAATTATGGATGTTCTTACTATGCATTTATAGGAGGATGAACCTTGGTGTATGCTTTATGCTGATGATATTTTTCTTGTTAATAAGACTAGAGAGCGAGTCCAAGAAAAACTTGAATTATGCCGGTCAACCTTAGAGTCTAAAAGTTTTTGTTTGGGTTGATCTAAAACTGAATATATGAAGTGTACTTTTAGTTGTAGAAGTTCTAGCGGTGGTGTTGTGACATTGAATAAGCAAGTCATTAAAAAGAGTGAACATTTCAAATATCTCGGATTTATTGTTAAAAATGATGGTGATATAGATGGGGATGTTATAGTAGAATTCAAGTTGGATGGTTGAAGTGGAGGAATGCATCTGACCAATTATCTGATAGAAGAGTACCGCTTAAGGAAAAATATTATAAAATGGTTGTAGAACTTGCAATGATTATGGTGTGGAATGTTGGCTAGTAAAAGAGAAGCATAAGATTAAGGTTAAGTGTTGCAGAGATGAGGATGCTCAAGTGGAGGAGTGGCTTTATTTTTGGAGATAAAATGTGAAATGAATATATTTGTGAAAAGGTTGGAGTAAATAAGATTAAAGATAATCCTCTTGGTCAAAATATTTAGAAAGTGTTTGTTGGTGAAAAAGCCGACGCTTTGCGAAAAGGTTTGGTCACATAAAGTGTAGGCCTTCCGATAACCCAGTTAGAAAAGTAGATGTATTAGGTTTGCCTTCTGTTAAAAAAGTTAAAGATAGATCAAAAAAGACTTGATTAGGATGTATAAAAAATGATCTTAGTATATTAGAATTAAATGAGAATTTGACACTTAATAGAATACAATGGAGAAGAATGATTCATGTAGCTGATTTTACATAACGGGATAAAGACTTATTGCTGTTGTTGTCATTATTGTTGTTGTTGTTATTGTTGTTGTTGTTGTTGTTGTTGTATGCAATAAGATGATAACGATATACTAATATGAGAGTAATAAATAGTACATCAACATTAAATCATTATCTTATTCAATCTTCACATCAAAATTTGCCAGATCCATAAGAATTAATTAAAAGCATCCAAATGCTCTCATAGTGGTTTACCATCCTTAACATGAAATGTGAATAATTGATGATTTCAATAAAGATAAACAATATCTTTGCCGTATAGAGAAATTCCAATTTCCTATACATCATGTCTAATGTACTATAGTCTAAAAAATCTCATCTCCCAAATTAAGAATAGTCAAATTGAAAGCTTTATCTACTATTTTTCTTTCACTTCATCTGTTTTGATTAGAGAAACATTCCCCTTTAAAGCTTAAGCAAACCCTTTATAATAATGGAAATGAGTACACTCATGGTATTAGAATTATTTAATTACTCAAAATTGTAAGATGCAAAGAGCGAGAAGAAAAAAAACTTGCATCTATGAAAAGTTTTCTCTCACCTTTAGGAGGTAATTAATAATAGGCTCATGAGCCTACAAAAAATTTAGAATTAGATCTAAAATCCTCACAAAATGAGAGTGAAATATCCAGGTAATGTATTATCAACAAAACTAATTTACAATCTAAAAGTTTGAGTTAAAATAACTATTTTTTTTTTTGTGAAAGCTGGAAGCAAATTTTCTTAGCACACAAGTTAGGGAAACGGATGGTCAGTCCAATCAAGATCCCAATTTCAGCCATCCCCGATTAACTTAACGGGGGTAATCTATTGACCTACGATGCGCCGCACTTCCAAAAAAGGAGTATTCAATGTCTGACATGTGTCTGACACAGACATGGGCCCGACACGCCTCCGACTATTATCGAACACAGCAAAGATGTGTCCAATTAAAATAATATTATAAAATTAAAGGGACACGCTTACCCTAATTTATTGAATTAATATCATAAAAAATATTTTTAAATATGATTTATTACATTTTAAGTTATCACGGAGAGTTTTGGGAATTTGGAAAATAAGATTTGAGCAAGAAAAAATAATAATAAGATATATTTATTGTAAATAATTATAATTAAATTTATAAATTTAGAATTGATAATAAATTTTATTCATTAAAATTATGAAAATGTAATAAAATGAATTAGATATATATATAACTTAATTAACTTAATTTTATAATTAAATGACTTATTTTTTTTATTTTTAATATTTTATCTATTTCATTTATATATGTTATTTTTAATTATTACTATAATGTCAGTTGTTCTATTTTTTTTAAATATAAGTGTTCACGTGTATGTATCCCCAGACTGTTCAGATCATAACTGGACAATGGGTTGTGAAGCCACATCGTCCAAGATGTATAATTAGCAATCATGGGTTGTCTCTTTTCAAATATGCCTAGTAGAGCAAGTTATATAGTGCATTTTTAGTTGTTCATCTTTTGTTGGTGAGATCAAAAGTTCTTAAAGTGGAATAATGATGGTTGATAGCAATAACGTCAAAATTCAAAACCAAGAAGATTGTCAAAGCATTTTTCTTGCAATCAAAAGAAAGACAATGCAATCAAGGAATGTAACGATGTCAATAATTAACCTGAACAGACAATGCAACATAAACTCCACTCGAAAAAATAAAGTTGAGGTTGACTCGAATAATTTTTGAGTTGGGTATGGGTCAAAATATTTGACTAGTTTAATTTTTTAGGTCGAATTCGAGTAGATCCGTCAACTCGAATTTAACCTAATTTTGACCTACTAATGATTTTGACCCTTGAACTCAAATTTGATATAATTTTGACCTAAATTTAACCCAAAATATATGTCTAAATAGATGAATCGAGTTAAGTTCAAGTTAGTCGAGTTTGGGTCAAGGTTTTCAACCCATATAATATTCAGGTCAAGTAGTTTAGGGTTAGACTTGAACCTAACCCTAAATCCAAATTTACACCCCTAAAGAAAGGTTAAGAAAAATTTTTAATATGTGAAATTCCAATGAGAATTGATTGCATTTCAAATGATGACAATTAGGGGGGTAAACAAACCAAGGTTGAGTTAGCTAACTGTTTGTTTATGTTTGACTCGTTCAAAATTTTATTTGTTTGAGTTCAACTTGAGTTCAACTTGAGTTCAAAATTATTCAATAATTTATTGTTTGTGTTTGATTCGTATTGATCATAATGAACTTATTCGATTTTTAGGTTAGAATTAGCTAAAATTATTAAAATTGAAAAAAAATTAACTTCTATTTAGCTAAGATTTTTTTATAAATTATAACTTAATAAATTTTGTTTAATTAGAATTTTAGTAAGCAATTAAATTATTTTAATATTAATTTCATATATATTAATGTATAAATAATATATATTTTTATTTATTTTAAGGTAAAATAAGTCAAACACGATCAAATGAGTTGTTTGAGGTGAGCTCATTTATAAATTTAGCTCAAAATATTTATTTATGTTTAGCTCTCTTGCTTAATGAATGATTTAACGGCGAGCTACCTAACAACCTGAACATGAGTTTACAAGCTTTTATGAGAAACCTAATGATCATATCTCCATATTTCTCTAACTCTGAGTCTCTCCACTAAAAAATTTCTTCCTTAAATATGTAAAAATATAGCCTAGTTAGATACCTTACATAAAGAACATCGGACATTTCAAGCAAAACTTATGAATGTCCATCAAATGGCCTGAAATTATATACCTTAAATATCAACTACGATAATCATGGATTTCTCAAATTTGACTCATCAAGACACTCGTTTCAAATAAAAATACAATATGTGGATGACATTGGACCCTCAATTGATCTCAAGACGTTTTCAAAAATATTTTTGAGCTCATTTAACTCATAATTTTAGCTCATTTGGACTCAAAACAAACATTTTTGGTATGGTTAGCTTTATCTCGCCAAACTGCATTGTATTGATTGCAAGTTTGTTAAAAATAGAATTTTAATAATCTCAAAATTAATTGTAAAAGTCAAACGTTGAGATCTAAAATTTGCATTAAAATTCGTGGTAGATCTAATAAATTTTCTGGTGAAATATTGAAGTTCATGAAGCAAGTAATGCCTAAATGATTGATTTATGCTAACAAAAGTTTTGTACTCTCGAAAAGTGCTGATACCTCGCCAAATGATAATGTTGTTGGTAATATTCACAATAAACAATGAAGCATGTGTAATTTTCAGAAGATTAAACATAAAAAGAGCGTGACGGCCAAAAAAGTAATTCATCCATGAAACAAAATTTTCAGAAAACTGAACACGATGTTGCAAAATCCAAGAGAAGGGATCTCCGCACCAAGGAAATATAACCACACTATGAGATAATAGAATGAAACTGTATACTCGACGGAGAAGGCTAACGCATGTCTTTTGCTTTGAAATCCTCTCAAGTGACCGTGGACCTTCACATAAATCCCATTCCTTCATCATCGCTCAAATAAAGTAAAAATAACGGGAAATCATCAGCAATACAAGAAAAGAGAACATGATTTAAGCGGAAAAACAAAAATAAAAATACTTACTGAATAAAACCAGAGTCGCGAGCATCTGAGTTCTCGTTTACCCTTAAAATATACATCATAGACGTTTAAATCATCCAGAAAACCTAAATAATGGATGAACAGCATCTTCTAAAAAGGTTATCTCACCATCTTCTAATATCAATCCGTCCTGTGCCATCGTCTAGGGTGAAGGATACTTCGGTATCTCCCTCCATCCTGTTCATCACTAGCCCCACGAGCCTGAACTGGAATCGCTGAGATAGTTTTAGGGTTCTCAATGTGAAGGAAAATATATGAGTGGAACATCCATTTAAAACAAGAGATCACGTTGGCAAGCTCAACCCCGTCGACGATAATGGCGGATTTGTCCTCACTTGAGTGGTAGGCTTGTATAATCTGCTTCACCGTCATGGGAATCAAGGTTTGTGGGGTTCGAATCTGCTATTGGAAATCCATGGATCAAAATGAAGGGTTCGAAATCTGCGGATAATTGAGGGAGAGAGGAGGGGTTGGAATTGAGATGTGAGACCTTCGTTGGAGAAATGGATGAATCTATGGACTGGGAAGGCAAGAAGGCGCCACCAGCGAATACGGAGGCTCCGGCGAATTGGTCGGCGGATAACATGGCTGATTGATTGGGCTCGGGAGAAAAAGATGAGATTAGCGGTATTGAAGTGGAGAAGACAAGTGAAAACTGAGAGAGTAAAATGTCCATTCCCGGCGACGCAGACTAGTATTTATAGACGCATCGAAGGGTTATATGCGTTTGCATCACTGAAATTTTCCATAATGGTATTTTCATTATGAAAAATTACTAGATATAAATTTCAGACATAACTTTTACGATCCAACTCGAATAACATACTATTATATAATATTATTATATAATATTATATGACACATAACAGATATATAATTATTATATATAATTATAAATATTATATATTAGAGTGAATTAATATTTATATAAATATTATATATTATCATACAATTAATATTATATTAATACATAATAATATATGATAATTTACACTTAATAAATAATTATATATTAAATGAGTATCATATAGCATTATATTATTAGAATTCAAAAATAGTTATATCCAGACTTCACACATAAATCTCTCTTTCTTTAAAACTTCGTGTACACTTTTTCATATAACTACTCTTTCACAGGAGGAAAATATGTGTGGGGCTAACAAATCATATTCAAAAATATAAAAATATGTCTTTATAATTTATGATTATTATGTTGAATAGAAATTCAATTGACATTTGATTCTCTCTCGTATAATTGATTATGGATATAAAGCAAAAAAATTTATCAAATTAAGTATGAATCTCAAATTAAAAACTTTTAAAATTAAATTCAAGATTCATATGCTCCAATTTTAATAAATTTCTAGTCAAAATGAAATTTCAATAAGATAAACTCAACACTAAATGTGCCCAAATCAATTATTTAAAAATGTAATTGATAAATTTATGATATTAATTTAATGATTAAATATTGTCAATTTTTGTATGTTTACGATCAAAGAAAATTTTTCAACAAAAGGAATCTAACAAGTCAAAAATCTCTAAATATTTAAAATCATTAAGATACTTAAATATTTAAAAAAAAGGTTAAAACTATTATAATCAATATGATTTACTTTAAAAAATATTTTAACTTTTTAACTAAAATTAGTAAAATATCTTTCTCAAAAATAATTAATAGATTTTCATTCTTCGCATGAAAAAGACTTTGCCATAACGTTGTAGAGAATTAAAAAACTCCAAAAATTTATCTAGCACACGAAGCTTATAATCCTTGCCACTATTATGTGATCATGATATGATCGTCATCAATAAATCACTATTATAATATAATCATTGTTGAATAATCATTATTATTTACTTGTCATCATTCAACCACCACTACATAACAACTGTAGCTCGTCTGCAACTACAGCACTATAGTAGCTAATCCATCACCACGTGACCACTATTACCCAACTATCATCGCAATGATATTATTGCTTAATTATCACTATTTTACTATGATCACAACTCTTTATTACATCTTCAACATTTCCCACCAAAATTACAAAATGTCAAATTTGTGTTTTATACTTTATAATCTTGTATTCTTTAATTTAGAGAAAGATCATCTATTGTTATCTCAATTATATAGTGGATTATTTTAACTAGATTATGACTTATAATTATTTTCTTTTTCGAGCTTTCATTAAAAAAAAAAAAACTTTGATATCTCCTTTACAAATCATTCATTTATTCATGTGCATGTGAGATCTTAATATGACGATAATACAATTTTATCTAACTAGCCTCTTTTCTTTCACATAGTAATCATAATTAGTGAGTATCAAAAAATTCATTGCAGCAAAGTAAATTCTTACGTTTTAGTTTTTCATGAAAGTCCAACACACACAGAGATAATTAAAAATAAATAAAATATATCGATTTTTATTGTGAAAAAATCCTAAAAAGAGAAAACAAAAATTTTGGGCATAGCTCAGTTCAAATATTTCACTATGTAAACTTTAAATTACAAAATTACAATCTTCCCAAGAATAGAGTTACAAGGTTGTGCATGAATGCCTTGGACTAAAACAATAACTATATGGTGTCAGTCGGGCTGCAATGGCTGTTACCAATGATCAGTTACCAATGATCAGTGATGATAATCGGTTATGGTTGACAATGATCGTGATGGTGATTGGCTTTAAGCTCTTAGCTTCTTCCTTAGCTTTCTCCGAGTTTTTTCTTCAAGTTCCCTCCTATTCCCTTCATGAAAATTAAGTCCTATTTATAGGATTATAAGATAGATATTTTGAAAATTTCAGCCAAAAATTCAAGGCATTCCATGAGACAGTCCATATTAATTTCTTTAATCACATATAATTTATTGATAATTTGAGTGCCTTAACAACCTCTGATTAGAGTAAACTTAGGCTCACTAGATTCCTCTCGTTGATTTGCTCGATTCAACTATACACACACAAATTTGAAGATTATTTGATCATCTAATTTTGAGATTCATACCCGGTTTGATAAATTTTATTATGATATATCAATAATATATATCAATCTTATTATATTGCAAAAGTTGTAATTTTTTTATTCATTCTTTCTTCTACTTGGGTCTCTTTGTATTCTAAAAAATTGTGTAATAAATTTAAAATCCTAATAAATAATGAATTTATATCACATTTTTTAAAAGTATTTCAATAATATTATAATAATATTTTTAAATTTTTTATTTTATTTAGATACTCTTTGCCTATTTTTGTAGAATTTAAATCTCAAAATAAAAATAAAAAAGTCACCATTTCAAAATTAGAATGTTAAATTGCATGTCATTTTTTAAAAATAGAAGATTAGTAGTCATTAGAAAAAAAAAACATAATTTTAAAATAAAAAATGTAAAATTTTGAGAGATGGTTATTTCAAAATAGAGTTATATATATATATATATATATATATATATATATATATATATATATATATATATATATATATATATATATGTAAAGAGAGAGAGAGAGAGAGAGAGAGAGAGATTATATTATTATTTGAAGGTGTTGTCGTGGTCAATAGCTTTAAATGGAAAATGGGTATGAAGCCATTTAACATGGGGACTGATACTAAGTTAGAGATTATATTATTATTTGAAGGTGAAATCCAAGTGGAAATAGAAAGCACAATTTGCTAATAGCTGCCAACAATATTGGTGACGATGTGGGTAAGAAATAAGAACAAATATGATAATTATAGTATCTCACACTGATAATAATTTGTTTGAGTATGGGCAACATCTTTAAGAGTTGCTAGGAGATAATGTGTTGCATTCAAATGGTCTTGATTGCTTAGAAGGTTGTCCAATAGACAAGTATGGATTCTCCATTAATATGAATAGCGAGATTGGATCCAAATCAACACCATGTATTAATATATGCAATAATCTTGCAAAATCTAATGATACCATGTGCTGACAACTCATTTTCATCTTGATTTTCCAAATTTTCAGGTCGATCATGACATATGACTCATGAGAGGGAGAAGATGGCCCAATAAGAGAGCATGATAAGGATTTATCATTTGGCTCCACACACTATTCAACTCAAGTGAAAAAGAAGTGAAAAGCTTTTTGTAGCGTTGAAATGTGAACAGTTTCAAGCAAAAAGTAGGGGAAGAGAAATATGGGCAAAGGCGCGATGACTCTAGGGTTTTCCTCCTCCTGTCGGCTCTGAATGGATTTCTGGTGATTTCTTACTTTACTTTTCGATTTGGTGGTTCGTTCTGGTGGATTTCCCTGCTTGCTCTAGGTTTTCCTTCTCCGGCTTCGGCCGGAGGCCTCGTCCTGCATTTTTTATGCCCTAGGTTTTCTTCGTTGGGAGTTTTTGGTTTTGGTCATGGATCTTGCTTCCACTTCCTCCTTCCCGCATCTCTCCCCTGCCCTGGGCTCTGGCTCCAGGGCTAACCCGCATGCCCAACCCCAATCGACTGTTCCTTTCTTGTGTAACTGGAAAGCACTGTTGAGCTCTCACCAAGAAAACTCAAACAATGTCTCATTAGCTTATATCCCTTCTTTGGATCATGAAGTTTTATTCTCTGAGGCCGAACTTGTGGAGGGTCGGAAGAATGGAGCTCTCACTTGTCGGACATGCGATTGGTAAACGTCCCTATTATGGTTCTCTTTTGGCTGAAAAAAATAGAAGTGGTCTTTCAAAGGGCATCTTGACTTGCTTACACTGGATGGGGATTTCTTTCTTTTCTGTTTCTCATGTAAGGAGGATTTTGATCTTGTATGAAATAATGGCCCTTGTTTCTTTAATGGAAGGTCATTCATTTTCAAGAAATGGTCTTGAGATTTTAGACCGATCAAGGAAAATTTTTCAGAAATTCCATTATGGATTAAGCTTCCAAATCTGTCATTGTGCTGTTGGAATGATGAGGGATTCTCCAAAGTTGCTAACAAAGTGGGGATTCCTCTTGCGGTGGACAACCTCACGGCATCCAAATCCAGCCTTACATTTGCTCATATATGCGTTCAGGTTCGTCCTCCATGCTTCCTGACTTTGTGATCTTGAATCTGAATGGGGCGAAGTATGAGCAACCTGTTGTTTATGATTGGAAACCTAGCACTTGCCCTGAGTGCTCAACCTTTTCCCACGATCCTCCGAGCTGTCCACTAAATCCCTCACCCAGTCCTCTTGCAAGGGGAGGCAATAGAAGCAGAAGGCCTCAAACCTTTCCATCCCGACCACCCATGGGTGCTGCCCCTACCATCCCCATAGTTGCTACCACACCTCCCCAGGCCCAAATCTTTCCAAATGAGAACCCCTCTTCCTTGGTGGCTGAGCAAGCTCTCCCTGAGATCATACCTCCACACATACAAATCTCGTTAAATGACCTTAACCAACTTCCGGCACAATCTCCCCCCACAGTAGATTTAGAAGAGCCCGACCCTGCCCTAAATAAGGAGATGACTGAGTCTCATACCTCATCTATTCTTAACTCCACTTATACTATAACCACCCGCTCCGCAGCTGCCTCTCCTCCCAAATTTTCATCCATTAGACCTCAAGAGTCTATCCCAAAAACTCTAGGGAAGCCTCCCTTAGAGAAAGACATTCCCAAATCCTCTAACAATGCCTCCTTTCTTGTCCAAAAGATAAAGAAGAAAGGCAAAAATCATCAATTGGTTGTCATGTCTCTCCCCAAAATAGGAAGCTGGAACATTAGAGGTTTGTTGGCAGAAGGCCGAATCCGTGATTGCGCTCATATTATCAAGGATTTGCACCTTGATATGTTATGTCTCTTGGAAACCAAGATAAATTCAGATTCCCTTGTCAACCCTGTCTTTAAGAAGAAACTTACCTTGTTCTCTTCAGAAGACAGCTGTGACAACTTTGATCAGTGTTCTGGTGGTCGAATTTGGCTAAAATGGAACCCGGATGTCCTCTCCTTTACTCCCACCATCATCAACTCTCAACTCATTCTTGAAAATGTATGTCTTCCCTCCAGGCAGAATTTCTTTATTACATGGATCTATGCTCATAATGCCGCTAGTGAAAGATTAGAGCTATGGACAACTCTTCACCATATTTCTGTCACAATGAATGAACCTTGGCTGATCCTTGGGGACTTCAACTGTATTCTTTATTCTCATGAGAAGATGGGTGGTAATTCTATTCCCCCTAACCGGTTATCTGATTTCAAAGATTTTGTTAATGATGTTGGGTTAATGGATCTTACTAGCTCTGGGCTTTTCTTCACATGGTCTAACCTTCGGGTGGATAATCCAATAAAGACAAAGATAAATAAAGCTATTTGTAATTCCTTCTAGTTAGATATTTACCCTTCCTCCTCTTACAAGGTATTCCTCCCTTATCCTCGAATCACTCTCCGCTGATCATATCTCTTAGCAATCAGTATCCAAGGAAACACCGTTTTATCTTTCGGAATTATTGGGCCCATCTCCCCAATTTTCAATCTTTGGAAAAGGTGGCTTGGTCAAAATTCATTTATGGGGATCTTATTATAGTTCTATTCAAAAAGTTGCAATCGGTTAAAGAGGCCCTCAAAAATCAAAAGAAGGATTCCTCTCCTCTTGAGCAACAAATTATGAATCTAAAAGCTGATCAGGAGATGTATCTGAAGCTCCTAGAAAGAGAGCCCACTAATGCCTACTATATCCATAACATGAATGAAATCAATTCTAAATACCAAGAGGCTGTTAGAATGGAAAGTATTTGGGTGAAGCAGAGAACTAAAATATCATGGCTTTCCCATGCCGATGATGATCTCAAGTTCCTTTACTGCTCTGTAAAAGAAAGGAGGAATAGCAATCAGATTAACTCCCTCTTTGTGGAAAGGGGTATTATTACCTTGCCTTCTGAAATGGCTACTGAAATTTATCTCTGCTATTCAAACCTCCTCAACAAACATTATCCTGATGATTTGTCTTGCTTGGACATCCCGACTGGCTCTACCATTAACCCCTCTCTTTTGGATGAAATAGGTGGCCCAATCACTAACATAGAGATTATTAAGGCTCTTCACAATATAAATGAAGATAAAATACCTGGCCCTGATGGTTTTACTTCCAAGTTTTTCATTCACTGTTGGAAAATTGTTGGCAAACAATTCTTATTAGCTGCCCACCACTTTTTCAATACTCAGAAACCTCCTGAGGCTTTCAAGCATAGCATTATCACCTTAATCCCAAAAATTAAACATTCAAACACATTGGCAGACTATAAACCAATCTCTCTTTGCAATACATTTCACAAAGTGATTGCCAAAGTCATTGCAAATAGGCTCAAGCCTTTCCTCCCCTATATTATTCATTCTATCAATCTTCTTTCATTAAAGGAAGAGATATTGCTGATAATATTGTGGTGGCCTATGAAATTTGCTCTGATTTCGGTAGCAGACGGTCTCACAACCACTTACGTGCTAAGATTGACCTTCACAAGGCCTTTGACAGTGTTAATAGAATAATTGTCATCCAGAGGCTACTTCAGAAGGGGTTTCCCAAGGTGTTTGTGGAATGAATTGATGGTTGTATTTCTGACATCCCATTTTCTATCATCTTGAATGGCCAATTAGAGGGATTCTTTAAATCTTCCAATGGTTTAAGGCAGGGATGTCCTCTTTCCACTTTTTTTTTTGTTATTATAATGGATATCTTCTCCTGTCTTCTAGAGAGGAAAGTGGTGGATTCTTCCTTTAAACTGATCATTGCAGGTAACTGCTTTATCTCTCATCTTCTCTTTGTTGATGATATTTTAGTTAGTGGTGAAGCTGAGCTTTCCTCTGCTGAGGCACTCAATGAAGTATTGGGGTGTCTTTCTTCCCTAACGGGTCTCAACGTGAACCACGCCAAATCTCAACTATATTTTCCTAATTCATATGGGGTTTCAAGTAAAATATGTAATATCCTGAACATGGAGATAGAAAAATTCCCCCTTAAATATCTTGGTCTCCCCCTTGTAGCGGGTCCTCTCAAATCTATTCACTTTTCTATTCTTCTTGATAAGCTAACAAATTGGCTAGCATGTTGGAAATCAAAATGGCTTTCTTATGGGGGGTAGACTCCAATTCATCCGTTCCTCCACAAATTACTATCTTACCTATTAGCTCCGGGCTCTTGTGATTCCTAAGTGTATTCTCAATAAAAAATCACCTCTCTTACTGTCAAATTTTTTTATCATGGGGATGTGGTTAAAAAGATGCATCCCATCTCGTGATTTAGGACAACCTTACCTAGAGATAAGGGTGGAACCGGGTTGGTTTCTATCAACACTATCAATGTCTTATGCAAAACTAAGGTCTTGTGTAAATTGCTCCATCATTCTTCATCCTTAATTGTATGGAGCAGGAATAAATATGGGTTTATTTGGGAAAAAATATAGTGCTCTCAACACTATGGAGCGAGCTTTATCTTTGTGCCATAAGATTTAAAAGGAATTTACTTTACTCTATTGGTGATGGTAGCCACTTCTCCATCTTCTTTGATCTCTGGTGCAAGGGTAAATCTATATTTGAGTTGTGTGAGGCTGAATGTTTCTCCTTGACCAGCCTTCCTAAGGACTCCACTCTTAGTGGGCTGATCAAAAATGGTGCTTGGGTAATACCTGACTTATTCTACAGGAGTTTTTTGAACTGTGCACAAATCATTAGGCAAATTACCTTACATTCTAGGCTAGACACTATACGTTGGAATGACGAGACTGGATTTGGGAATAAACATGTCCTGAGGAATATTTTTGATTCTCAGCCGTCGGTGGATTGGTCAAATGATATTTGGTTTAAAAACTATACTATAAATTTTGTTATTTTTTGCTGGATGGTCATTCAAAATGATCTCAAAACTTCTGATGTGCTAAATCGAAGAGGCCTTGGCTCTATCTTGGATTGTACTCTATATAATTCTGAAAAGGAACCACATGCTCACCTATTCTTTGGTTGCCCCTACTCTCTAAGCATTATCAGGTCTCTCTTGCCTAATGGTAGTTTCTTTCTTTTCCACCCGACACTTCATACTGTTCTATCAGCTGCTTCCCTAATGGATCATAAAGTCTTGAAGAGACTTTACTTGTTAATTGTGGTGGTATCAGTCTATACTATTTGGTGTGAGAGGAATAAAAGATTGTTTGCTAATCAATGTTGTTTTCTTAATACCATCTCTCTTGTAATTAAAGTTAAAGTGGTAGCAAAAATTCATCGTTGGCCTGTTAAAGACTCTTGGCCTCTTGAGGTTAGAAGAATGCTGAAAACTTGGATAAATTTTGGGAATTCTGTTATCCTTGATCATCCCCCATAGTAGTGGTGTCTTTTTCTGATTTCTGTTTCCTTGCTTTTGGCCTTTCTATCGATGTTATGTGGTATCTTGTTGCTTTGGCGGGTTCTTTACAATGTGCTTGATGTTGTTTTTTTTTCTGTAATTTCTTGTTGTTCTAGGAGTTTGGTATGGAATTCAGGATGCCATTATTTGATTGGGTCTTTGATCTTGTTCATGTGCCTGCTAGGTCACTGCTGCTTCAGGCGTCTTCTGTTAAAGCTTTTGTGATGTCTTGCTATTTTGGCGGGTTTTATCCTATGTGTTTGCAACAGTTTTCTGTGATAAGGTGTTGTGCTGGGAGCTCTTGTATGGCCTTCAAGAAGATAATCATTGGTTAGGTCATTGATCTAGCCCATGCGTCTGCTGGGACACTGCTATTTTCGGGTTGTTTTTGTTGCTATGCTCTATGTTCTGGTAATGTTGAACGGTGTTGGCTGGTGCTTATGGGTTCCTATGAAGCTGGAAGAATTTTTGAATGGACGATGATGAGACAAGTGCTGCTCTGTGTCTATACCTTGGCTTTTAGCAGCTTTTGGTGCTCCCCCTAGATGGACTACATCTGCAACCTAAAACATATTTCTTTACCCTGCGGGGCTCCCCTTTTCTTCAGTAAGGATTCCGGTTCCATTGGCGGGCAGATGCTGTCAACTGTTGGTAGCTCTTTTTGGGGTTAATTGATCTGTGTTTTTCTGTTGCCACTTTTGTTTTTGGTCTTTGAGTCCATTGAGTTATTGCTCTGCTAGTTATTTTTATGTTAACTTGTTACAATTTTTCTTTTGACTCCTGGTTTTAACTTATATTTATAATTTGTTAACTTACACTTGGAATGAAATTAGGCATCATCCTCAAATTTTCCAAAAAAAAAAAAGTTGTGAAAAGACAATTGATTATCAATCCCTGTTGTAGATGAAATCTCCTCTTAGGCGTACGGATCATAAGTTTTGTCCGTTAGAGACTTCGCCCCCGCTCCAAACGCAACGATGTGCATTCGAACATTATTGAGAAGTGATGAGTATTGATTGATATGGTTGGATGACTAGCAAATGTCGACTAACGTGAAGTTGATAGACAAGATGTTGGAAGGAGTTATCTCCTAAGAGACAAATGGCACTATCAGAGACATCGAATGCTGAATTGGAGATATTGAAGGAGTCGATGGAACAGTTGTCAAATGCCGCTCTAAAACGCTCACCAAGACTCGTGCTGGATGATGTGCTCAGATGTCGTGGGGAGGCCAGCGGAGTGCCAGAGAAGCGCTAGCTTGAGATTCTGGCCATCTGAGGGGAGCAATCCCTTGGCAGAACTCAGCTTTATCTAATCGAAGGAAGGTTGTACGGAAGGAGAAAATATTACATCCGGAGTCCGCACGTAGCTTTACGTGCAGACTCCAATCCTTGGCTGACGCGTGTCCAGCATTTTTTTTCCCATTTTAGTGCTTAACGGCGTAAGCTGACGGCTTGTAAATGGGCGGCGCATTCCGCGATGCGTTACGCTTACCACGGCCCGGCCCATCTCGTTCAAACAGCGGGAGAAGAAAAACGAGATGAGCGTCGTTCGACATTCCTCGTCACAAAATAGTTTAGGGCTTTCTTTCGACGAAGAAATTTTTCTTAGCTCAGCTCTCGCTCTCAATCGACGCATGTCCGGCCTTCGCTCAGTGATTTAGCAAATCTTGTGAATCAAAAATTGAGGTATTATAGGCGACTACATGAGGTATTTACACATGTATTCCCAAACTTTAATGAATTTAGGATTTTCTTTATTCTTCTCACCATCTAGTAGGTGAACATTTTGGAACATTTGATTCCTTTAAATGAACGGGACGTGTTGTAGTAGTTTTTGGAGATGTTTTTCACGTGTACTGTCATGATGGTACATGTCATTATTTTCAAATTTTTGAACTGTTTAGCCTTGTGAAATGTTTAGTATATCACATGGTAGGATGTTTGGTGTTGTTTCATGATGAATTCTTGAGAGTGCAGATGATTTTGGCCATTTTTTTTAATTTTTTTTGTCTGGTTGTTGAGATTATGTTCATTACATTCTATTGGAAGCAATTTGGAGGATGTTTGGATGATTTTTAGGAGATTTTTGTTGTTGTACTCTCATGAGAGTGCAGAGCATTTTGCTAATATTTTTCAATTTTTTTGGCATGTTTGGAGGAAATATGTTCATTACAATTCATTAAGAATAATTTGGAGACTATTTGGTTATATTTTTAGTGTTATTTTGCATTTGTACTCTCTGTACTCTCTGTACTCTCTTTAGAGTACAGATGATTTTGGCCATTTTTTCCACTTTCTTTGGTCTGGTTGTTGAGATTATATTAGTTACATTGCATTGGAAGCAATTTGGAGGCTGTTTAGATATTTTTTGGGAGATTTTTACATCTGTACTCTTTATACTCTCATGAGAGTACAGAGCATTTTGCTAATATTTTTTCAATTTTTTTGGCCTATTTGGAGGAAATATGTTCATTACAATCCATTAGAAATAACTTGGAGACTGTTTGGTTGCTTTTTTAATGTTATTTTGTATATGTACTCTCTATACTCTCTATACTCTCTTGAGAGTATAGATGATTTTGGTCATTTTTTCTCACTTTCTTTGTCCTAGTTGTTGAGATTATGTTCATTACATTCCATTGGAAGCAATTTGGAGGCTATTTGAATATTTTTTTGAGTGATTTTTGTATATGTATTCTTTGTACTCTCATGAGAGTACAGAGCATTTTGCTAATATTTCTCTAATTTTTTGGCCTGTTTGGAGGAAATATGTTCATTACAATCCATTAGGAACAACTTAGAAGCTATTTGGTTAATTTTTTAGTGTTATTTTGTATCTGTACTCTCTGTACTCTCTGTACTCTCTTGAGAGTACAGATGATTTTGATCATTTTTTTAACTTTTTTTGGCCTGATTGTTGAGATTATGTTTCCTACATTCCATTGGAAGCAATTTGGAGAATTTTTGCATCTGTAGTCTCTATACTCTCTGTACTCTCATGAGAGTACAAAATATTTTGCTAATATTTTTCCAAATTTTTTTCCTGTTTGGAGAAAATATGTTCATTACAATCCATTAGGAACAACTTGGAGGCTGTTTGGTTGATTTTTTTAGTGTTATTTTGCATATGTACTCTTTATACTCTATGTACTCTCTTGAGAGTACAGATGATTTTGGCCATTTTTTCCCACTTTCTTTGGCCTGGTTGTTGAGATTATGTTCATTACATTCCATTCGAAGCAATTTAGAGGCTGTTTGGATATTTTTTTGGGAGATTTTTGCATATGTACTATCTGTATTCCTTCTACTCTCATGAGAGTACAGAGTATTTTGCTAATATATTTCCAATTTCATTGGCCTTTTTGGAGAAAATATGTTCATTACAATCCATTAGGAATAACTTGGAGGCTGTTTGGTTGATTTTTTTAGTGTTATTTTGCATCTGTACTATCTGTACTCTCTTGAGAGTACAGATGATTTTGGCTATTTTTCCCACTTTCTTTGGTCTGGTTATTGAGATTATCTTCATTACATTCTATTAGAAGCAATTTGGAGACTATTTGGATTTTTTTGGGAGATTTTTGCATCTGTACTCTCTATACTCTCATGAGAGTACAAAATATTTAGCTAATATTTTTCCAATTTCTTTGGCCTGTTTGGAGGAAATATGTTCATTACACTCCATTAAGAATATCTTGAAGATTATTTTATTAGTTTTTTAGTATTATTTTGTATCTGTACTCTCTGTACTCTCAGGAGGAAATATGTTCATTACAATCCATTAAGAGCAATTTGGAGGGTGACTTGATTTTTTATGGTTAATTTGCATCTGTACTCTTTGTACTCTCATGAAAGTACAGATAATTTTGACCATTTTTTTCACTTTCTTTGTCCTGGTTGTTCAGATTATGTTCATTACATTCCAGTGAAAAATAATTTGGTGGTTGTTTGGATAATTTTTGGAGGATTTTTGTATTTGTACTCTCAAGAGAGTGCAGATGATTTTCTCATATTTTTTCAATTTATTATGTCTGTATGGGGAGAATATGGTCATTAAATTCTATTAGAAGCAATTTTCTAGCTGTTTGCTTAATTTGTATGAGAGATTTTCATCTGTACTCTCTGTACTCTCTGTACTCTCATGAGAGTATAGATGATTTTGCCAATATTTTTGCAGTTTATTTGGTCTATTTAGAGGAAATATCTTCATTATAATCCATTAGGAATAATTTGGAGGGTCATTGCTTGGTTTTTAGGGGAGTTTTGCATTTATACTCTCTCTACTCTCTTGAGATTATGTTCATTTGTAGAACTATTTTACATGTCACATTTGTGGAGCTGTTTGGGAAGATGAATGCGGTGAATGTTATGTAGTTAGGGGTGTTGTTGGCTACGATTTATGCTGTTATGTTTGCATTGTCTAGTGTTTAGAATCTTAGAAAGGGGAGTTGTCAACCATTTACCAGCTTCCCCCCAGGGGTGTTGTTGACTAATATCAGAAGATTTCTATCAAATTGACAACCATTTTCCCCCAGGTTAGTAGGCTATGATGGCTGGAATGACTTCACGCATTCCTTGGCTGGTAGTAGTAGGTGTGATGTAACCCTTCCTTTAAAGTTTGGATGCTCATGCTAGCAGCTGCCCTAATTTAATGTGACTGAGCCTGAGCCTCTCTCCACCTATTTCTCCATATCTCTCTCATTACATTATTTTACTTTCAACCTATCTTGTATCACTTTAACTATGTTAATTCTTCTTTCCAAGAAAATTGCAGATTCTGCTTATTTTTTTGCAAGTTCCTTCTCTTCTGGAGGCACACACTTATCTTATCCTCAAGAGTTTCTGCTGATGGCTGGCCAATTGCTTGCTCCTTTGCTCTATTTATACCTTTTGCTTTATTTTCCTCTTTCACATGTTTTGACTGTATTTAGGTAAGAGATTTTCTATATAGGCTGTTTATAGCTCTTTAAGCAGTAGTTATTGAGTTAATCCCCTATTAAGGACCTTGTAATACTTTGACTGTGGCAATAAAATTTCTCATATTTTACTAAATTTCAGTATCTGATTGATGTCTCTCCCTTGCCTAAGCGGATGAACTGATTTTCATTACAAGCATTACATAGTTTGATATATACTCTATAAAATACTCCATATTTTATGAAACGATTTTTATTGCATGCATTACAAAATTTGATAAGCCCGTATGTTCCTATCAACAAGATTAATAGAACTCGAAGAAAAAAGATTGTGTAATGAAGATGATATTATATCAACTACCCATGATTAGAAGAGAATACAAAGTACGTAAAAATCTGAGAGAGGGCGGTCTTTATTGGAACTCAGTAAGGCTTCTTTTGTTTTGTCTTTTCTACCTTGAAGATGCTCTTTAAGGGTTTCCTCACTAGAAGTGCTGACCTCACAGAGGGAACATTCCCTCTATGTCATAAGACATTCTCCCCTCTGCTTGGCATCCATATTATCGAACATCGCTCTAACGGTGGTAGGACTGCATCTCGAAGTTTTCCTTTTCCCAGACATGGTAAACTTCAAAATGAAAAGTCAGTTAATGAGAGTACAGATATAAATCAACCATAAAAACCAATCAAGACACCCTCCAAATTGTTCCTAATATATTGTAATGAATATATTTACTCTAAACAGGCCAAAGAAACTACAAAAATATAGGCAAAATCATCTGTACTCTCATGAGAGTATAGAAAGTAGAGAGTATAGATGCAAAAATCTCCTAAAAATCATCCAAACAACCTCCAAATTGCTTCCAATGGAATGTAATGAACATAATCTCAATAACTAGGCCAAAGAAACTGAAAAAAATGGTCAAAATCATGTGTACTCTCAAGAGAGTACAGATGCAAAATAATATTAAAAAAACAACCAAACCTCTAAATTATACCTAATAAATTGTAATGAACATATTTTCTTCAAACAGGCCAAAAAAATTAGAAAAATATGAGAAAATCATATGTACTCTCATGAGAGTACAGAGAGTACAGATGCAAAATTTCTTTAAAAAAATATTCAAACAGCCTCCAAATTACTTTCAATGGAATGTAATGAACATAATCTCAACAACCAGTTCAAAGAAAGTGAGAAAAATGGCCAAATTTTTTATTTACTCTCATGAGAGTACAAAAGGTACAGAGAATACAGATGTAAAATAACACTAAAAAAATTAACCAAACAGCCTCCAAATTATTCCTAATGGATTGTAATGAACATATTTCCTCCAAACAGACCAAAAAAAAGTGAAAAAATATAAGCAAAATTATTTGTACTCTCATGAGAGTATAGAAAGTACAAAGAGTACAGATGAAAATCTCCCATAAAATTTAACCAAACAGCCAAAAAATTACTTTTAATGGAATGTAATAATCATATTCTCCCCATCTAGGCAAAATAAACTGAAAAAATATGAGAAAATCATATGTACTCTCATGAGAGTACAGAGAGTACAGATACAAAAATCCCCAAAAAAAATATCCAAACAGCCACCAAATTGCTTCCACCGGAATGTAATAAACATAATCTGAACAACCAAGCCAAAGAAAGTGAAAAATATGGCCAAAATAATATGTACTCTCAAGAGAATACAGAGAGTACAGATGCAAATCAACCATAAAAATCAAGTCACCCTCTAAATTGTTCCTAATAGATTGTAATGAACATATTTCCTCATAAAAGTACAGAGAGTACATGTGCAAAATAATATTAAAAAACTAACTAAACAGCCTCCAAGATGTTCCTAATAGAGTGTAATGAATATATTTCCTCCAAACAAGCCAAAGAAATTGGAAAAATATTAGTAAAATGCTCTGTACTCTCATGAGAGTACAAAGAATACAGATGCAAAAATCTCCCAAAAAAATATCCAAACAACCTCCAAATTATTTCCAATGGAATGTAATGAACATAATCTGAACAACCAGGCCAAAAAATGTAAAAAAAATAGTCAAAATCATCTGTACTCTCAAGAGAGTACAGAGAGTATAGATACAAAATAACACTAAAAAATTAACCAAACAGCCTCCAAGTTATTTCTACTTGATTGTAATTAATATATTTCCTCCAAACAGGCCAAAGAAATTGGAAAAACATTAGCAAAATATTCTGTACAAAGAATAAAGATATAAAAATCCCCCAAAAAAATATCCAAACAGCCTCTAAATTATTTCCAATGGAATGTAATGAACATAATCTCAACAATCAGGCCAAAGAAAGTAAGAAAAAAAAATCCAAAATCATCGTACTCAAGAGAGTCTGAGTCTGAATGAAAAATAACACTAAAAAACCAACCAAACAGCCTCCAAGTTGTTCCTAATAGATTGTAATGAACATATTTCCTCCAAACATGCCAAAAAAAATTAGAAAAACATTAGCAAAATGCTATGTACTCTCATGAGAGTACAGAGAGTACAAATACAAAAATCCCCCAAAAAGATATCCAAACACCCTCCAAATTGCTTCGAATGGAATGTAATGAACATAATCTCAACAACCAGGCCAAAGAAAGTGAGAAAAA
Organism: Cymbidium sinense; assembly: GCA_021442155.1. Lineage (NCBI taxonomy): Eukaryota > Viridiplantae > Streptophyta > Magnoliopsida > Asparagales > Orchidaceae > Cymbidium > Cymbidium sinense. The sequence continues at coordinate 30,789,500 of CM038222.1, forward strand.
ATGGTCAAAATCATATGTACTCTCAAGAGAGTACAGAAAGTACAGATACAAAATAATACTAAAAAATCAACCAAACAGCTTCCAAGTTGTTCTTAATAGATTGTAATGAACATATTTCCTCCAAATAGACCAAATAAATTGAAAAAATATTACTCTCATGAGAGTACAGAGAGTACAGATGCAAAAATCCACCAAAAAAATATCCAAACAGCCTCCAAATTACTTCCAATGAAATATAATAAACATAATCTCAACAACTAGGCAAAATAAAGTGGAAAAAAATTGTCAAAATCATCTGTACTCTCAAGTTATTCCTAATGGATTGTAATGAACATATTTCCTCCAAACAGGCCAAAGAAATTGGAAAAACATTAGCAAAATGCTATGTACTCTGAGAAAAGTACAGAGAGTACAGAAGTAAAAATCTCCCAAAAAAATATCCAAACAGCCTCTAAACTACTTCCAATAGAATGTAATGAACATAATCTCAACAACCAAGCTAAAGAAAATAGAAAAAAATGGTCAAAATTATCCAGACTCAAGAGAGAATACAGATCTGATCAAAATAATCTTAAAAATAAACAAATTCTTGTGAATTGTAATGAACATAACGGTAGAAAGCTGAAAAATATTAGCAAATACTATGTATTACGTGAAATCAGAGATAAATCATCCAAACAGCCTTTAAATTACTTCTAATGGAATGTAATGAACATAATCTCAACAATCATGCCAAAAAAAGTAAAAAAAATGGTCAAAATCATCTATACTCTCAAAAATTCATCATGAAATAGCACCAAACATCCTACTATGTGATATACTAAATATTACACAATGCTAAACAGTTCAAAAATTTGAAAATAATGATGTGTACCATCATGACAGTACACATGTAAAATATCTCCAAAAACTACTACAACACGTCTCGTTCATTTAAAAGAATCAAATGTTCTAAAATGTTCACATACTGAACGGTGAGAAAAACAGAGAAAACCCTAAATTCATTAAAGTTCAAGAATGCAAGTGTAAATATCTCATGTAGTCGCCTACAATACCTCAATTTTTGATTCGCAAGATTTGCTAAATCACTGAGCGAAGGTCGGACATGCGCCGATTGAGAGCGAGAGCTGAGCTGAGAAAAATGTATTCGTCGAAAGAATGCCCTAAACTGTTCTATGACGAGGAATGTCGAGCGCCTCGTCGTTTTTCTTCTCCATTGTTTTGACGGGCGGTTGGGTGAGGATAAGCGTACAATGTGAATCGCGCCGTATTTACGCGTCGCCGTCAGCTACGTCGTTAAGCGCTAAACGGAAAAAAATATTGACACGTCTAAGAATTAGAATCCACCGTAGAAAACGCGAGACTCGGACATAACATTTTCTCCTTAGCCAAGAGAGCCGGCAAACTTAGCAAATTTCTACATTCAGGCTTGCCCCACGTTTCAGTGGAGAGTTCTGAGCAGTGAAAATAAATATGTTGGCATAAGATCTGCTGATCAAAAGAAACAACGGGGCCCAAGCGAATCACACTAATTTTGGAGGTGCAGAAATCATAATCAAACATTAGTCCTTGGGAACAAGGAGCCAAAGCTATCAGTAGAACCGTAGAAGAGGTAACGGATGACAACCTTCTAGAAGATTCATATAAAGGCCCACAGATTCAGGCAGATAAAAGAGTTAATCTTGGGCTAAGCCACTAATTGTGACTGGTCTAACGGTGGGTTAATCCAGGTGACTATTTATGAGGGCATGAAGCTTAATGATAATCTGCCATATATGTGTGAGCTGCGCTTAATTGACAGGAAAAAAAAAGGCACTATAGAGCTTGATTTTCATATTTGTGCATTGCAATTTGTGCTTTTGGAAACATGTCGAATAAGTTCATCATTGCTCAGTAAATATATTTTGCGGTATTTTTTTTAAAAGTCCGATAACTATAGTTTTGGCTCTGAGAGCTTGGCGTTAGTATCCATTTTTCACCTTTACTAATTTTTAATATCATACGACTTCGGCTGTTTTTGACAAGACTAAGTGTTAGGCAAAACTATTTTATTAAGATTAATAAATTCTATTTTTTTTCACTTAAAATTAATACTATATCAGCATCTCGTAGAACAATAAAAAGAAAAATTAACAATCCAATGCATAAAATTACTTCAATCAATGCTCAAGTAATAATCTGCTAGTTATGACACAGCACTAGCAAAAGCTTACACTTGCAATCATGCAACAATGTTCAATGTGGCAGTGGGTTTTGTAATTAGTAATTTATGAAAAAAATAAAATGAGAATGAGAAATTCAACCCACAGAACGATATCCATTTCATTCCAATTCCTCAAAATGAAGAACAAGTATGCTCTGTTTAATTTGAAAAAACTGATAGGAAATGAAAAACATCATCAACCATAACAGCAATAAACCTTTATCTCACTACATCGCTGCTCTCCATTTAATACTAGTCATATTTTCAAAATCTAATAAAATGAGATCATTTTTTATACTTTACTAATTTTTTAGATCTACCACTACCTTTCTTAACATAGGCTAAATCTAATACATCCAGTCTTTTAACTGGTCATTAGATGGCTGACATTTTATCCAACCAAACCATCTAAGACAACTCTATCTAATCTTATATGCCTACTCCAATATTTTCACGTATATATTCATTTTGTATTTTATCTCTAAGAGTAAAATCACTTATCCACCTGAGCATCCTCATCTTTGAAATAACTAGTTTAATTTTATCCATCTCTTCTACTGGTCAATGTTTAGGGCCATAAAGCATGTCAAGTCTCACCATCTTATAAGAATTTCTATTAAATCTAACTAAGCAAAACTTTCTATCACACAATAGGCCCGAAGCACTCCTCACTTCAACCATCACTTTGAACAATAGACTCGAGATATCTAAAACATTCACTCTTTTCAATGAAAACATGAAAGATAAAAGAAATTATATAAAAACTATTTTTTACAACTAGTTAGATCGAGGGGAAGTTGAGTGAAGCATATTTCTTCATTTACAACAACAAGGCTTTATCCCACTAAGTGGGGTCGACTACATGAATCATTCATCTCTCTTGTGTCCGATTATATGTCAAATTCTCATTTAATTCAAGTATACTAAAGTCATATTTTATACATCTTAACCATGTCTTTTTAGGTCTACCTCTACCTTTCTTAACACAAGACAAATCTAATGCATCTACTCTCCTAACCGTTGGACATTATGTATTCAAATCTAAGGCGATTCTCTCTAATATTATATATTACTGGAGCTACTCCAACTTTTTCCCGAACATACTCATTTCGTATTTTATCTCTGAGAGTAAGTCCAATAATCCACCTGAGCATCCTCATCTTTGCAATACTTAACTTAGTCTCATGCTTCTCTTTCATTGGCGAACATTTTACACCATAAATCATTGCAGGTCTTACCACCATCTTATAAAATTTTTCCTTAAGTTTAAGCAGTACTTTTCTATCACATAACAGGCTAGATGCATTCCTCCACTTCAACCATCCAACTTGAATTCTACTAATAACATCTCCATCTATTTCACCATCATTTTGAACAATAAAACCTAAATATCTAAATCGCTCACTCTTTTTAATGACTTGTTCATCTAAATTCACAACACTACCACTATAACTTTTACAACTAAAATTACACTCCATATATTCAATTTTAGATCTACTTAAACAAAAACCTTTAGACTCTAAGGTTGACCTCCATAATTCAAGTTTCTCTTAGACTCCCTCTCTAGTTTTATCAACAAGAAGAATGTCATCAGCAAAAAGCATACACCAAGGTACATCTTCCTGTAAATGCCTAGTAAGAACATTCATAACTAAAGCAAAAAGATAGGGCTTAAAGTTGATCCTTGATGCAATCCAAAAATAGGAAAATATTTTTACTCCTTGTGTTTGGACACAAGTGAAGTAACAGCTCTAATATACATATCTTTAATGACTTGAATATAACCAATATTAACTCCTTTCTTTCTAGAACTCTCCAAAGAACATCTCTTGAAACTTTATCATAAACTTTCTCTAAATCAATAAATCTTATATATAGATCCTCCTTTCTTTCTCTATACTTTCCCATCAAACCTCTTAACAAATATATAACATCCATAGTAAATCTACCTAACATGAAACCAAACTAATTGTGAAAAACTTTTATATCACATAACATATTTCTTCATTTGATTGATAAAAATTTGAGTGTTTATTTTTACAAGGACAAATTGTCATGTCATTATTTCTATAAATTTTTATTCTCATTTTCAATAAAATTTAAAAGAAAATCATCGACAAAAGATAAATGCATTCAATTATTTTAATAAATTTAATTGTATACTTAAATATCCAAAATACAAACCTATATATATATAAGCAAATCACTCAAACTAGACGATTTAAATACAAGCACTCATTACCCTCACGCAGCTCTTTAGTGCAGTTTGACTTTGATCCAAGATAACTAAAAACCAAGTGTCACAAAGATTTCAGTATACTATCTATCAAAAAGCTGCGTTTAGTAAACGTTACAAAAGCCCATATCTACATTTCTTCCAATTTAAACAAATTTAAATATAAAAAAACACAATTGAAGTATCATTCATATGTTACTAATTTAAAGACGACAAACCAAACTAAAAGTTGAACATTATAGGCAACAAAAGGTTTCCGGAGGCATTCTTCAGAAAACAAACATAAGCCGCGCACATAATAAAAAAAGAATTAAGACGGGCATCCTGCCAGCATCATTCATTTTAAATTTTCTTTTTCTGTGAGTAACAACAGCAAAGAGAAGCCATTCTAGAGGAAATAGTCATCAACATACAAAGACTCATCAATTTTAAAAAAATTTAAAAAAATCATTTTTGAGCATGGAATAACCATAAGATATTCATGTTACTTATGTACAAATGACTGCCTACTGCCTAGTAAAGGCGTACGGTAAACTATAACAGAAAAAATTAAATGAAAAACTATAAGAAAAGAGATGAGCCCATCAGAAGATGCGCACGTGCTGTCCAGTAGCACGGTGTGGGAAGTCAACCATTTTAGCGAGATACCCGCCCTCTATAGCTACAATAAGAAAAGAAACAAAAGATTACGAATGAAAAACATAACGGAAGCATAGCTTATTCTTTCTTGGCAGATAAAAATGTTATAGCCTTCCATAAAAAGTGATTATATAAAACAATGAGGGGTAAAGAATTATGAAACTTTCAAATCCTAACCACAACCAGAAAGGAATTGCAATTGATTCAGTTCACTCAGCAAAGGTATTCACAACCTCAGTTAAATCAGGCTCCTTCGGAACCATATAAGGTGAAAGTGAGAAATATCCTACATATGAAATACTAGTAGTATTCACGATACTTTAATTGGACAAAAATAATAGCACAAAAAAAATCTGATATTGAATAAATTTATCTAGTTCAATAAACAAATAAAATTTTAACCACTTAAAGGAAGATGCATGCACCAAACAAAACATTGTTTTTACAGTTTAAAATGAAATGTTAAAACAACAAAGGGAAAAACGTTACACTTATAGCTTAGAATTCAGGATATTTAGATTACCAAAAACAGAGTATATTTTACCGAAATATCAAACATGTAATCTGGAAATAAGAGCATATTTCATGACCAAAGAATTTTCAAACTAGGAATATATTAAGCATATCATATGCACCATGGATATCACAACAAACCTGTAACTATTCCGATCAATCGATTCTCTGGATGCCACCGCATGATCACCAGCAGCAGCAATTCCTGGAACTTCCGGTTCCACTTGTCGGAAACTATATGCTGCAGTGTCCACAGATGATGGAGAACCCTCATTTGAGCCATTAGAGCTTGACCCAACACGACTTTGTGTCAGATTATGCCTTCTGGATCTCCGTCTATTTCCTGAACACCTGAACTTACCAAAAACCTGGTAAAGAATGCAAGAAGTCCACCACTTAGTCCCACGACCGCCAAAGTCATCATAATCGTCTCCATCCTCATCATCACCATACTCTATGACATAATCCCCCAACACAACTCCATGTGGAACTTCAGCATGTATGGTGCTTAGAACATCTATAATATCAGAAGATTGCTGGAAATTTTCCCAGTCTAGTTTGTGAGCAGGGTCGACCTCCGAAGGACGAGAATGAGGGTGTTTCAAAAGAGCATGGCATTGGAGCTCCACAAAATTGCCTATAAAATAGCATTGTTTCTCTTGGCAACACCGTTTCTTCTTGTTCAAGTAATCACGGGCTTCCTTGATAATGACCCAACCAGTCACCTCTCCTCTACATAAAGGGCAGGCTGGACGGCTCTCACAAGTTGAAGGAATCATGTGAGTGGACTCGGTAGGTGATTCGGTAGATGCCTCGTTATCAACCAAGCATTCAGTAGCCTGAGGTACTCCAGAGGCACTTTTGTACCGAGTGAGACAGTTGGAGTGTGTGTGGTCAGTATCGCACATAAAAGGCCTGCAACCATTGTCGTAGGAGCTGCACTGAAGAAGGACCCCATTGTGTGGGAAATCTAGGCAGATGGGACAAGTCACGTCTTCCCAATTAATATTAACTTGAATATTGTCGAAGTCCAATGAGCTTGAATGGCTCAGCTTCCTCAAAGAAGTTCCTGATGAAATGACAAATTTTACTAAAATGAGCAATTTATGCTGAGAAAGTGAAAGCTGATTTAACTAGCTTTAAAAATAAATAGGTAGAGAAAAGAAAATTATACAGAAAGATATTTTGCAAGGCTCCTAGGTAACCTCAGGTTGCAAGGAACTAACAGAATAACATTAAATGATAATGGTTCTGTAAATATGAAGGATTTAATTTTAAAAAAAAATACTTGAAAAGACTCCCACAGTATATGGCGTTTAAACGAGCAAACTTTTATCCAATACAACACCAAAAGAGTTATGGAAAAATGCATTAACGTCAAATATGATTGATAAAATTACCATCATCTACACCATCAACAAACTATTAGCTACCATTTGGGATAATCTACACAGCAAACAAGGCATAGCAAGGTTGCTCACAACACCAATAAACTCCTAGAATTTACCAAATACCTTCTCTAAGAAAAACACACATACATTCCACCACTTTCACAATCTAATTAAGTTGAGTAAAGCCAAAGACATTAACATAATAGCACTGAAGTAAACGATCAAGAATGGATGGGACCTCAATTGAATGGAAAAGCTTCCCACCTTCATTGTCAATTTTATGCACTTCAAATGGTTCATACTATAAAGACAATGGTAAGGAAAAGTACTAAAATTTTATGAAGCTTTCACATAACTAATAACCTCCTTGAACTATCGCAAAGAGGATCGAAGCATCATCAGAGTCTCCCCTCCATGAAAAAGAAGTCGTATGTTATACTATATGGCGAGGGACAACAACATCTACTATATTCAGTTCATTTGCATGAGAATGTCATGAAATTATAAAAATAGGAAAAAAAGATTTATAATAAAATTGTCGCATTAATCTCAATGGTCAAAACCTAGAACTTCTATGTAAAGCTCATCAATAGCGGCTAATATCTTAATTCATAAATAACAAGTTCTAGTCCTGAACCTAACGTATTGGGAAGTCAATGCTTTTCAAGATAAAACAATTCAATGAAGGTTAATACTCAGATTGTACCAATAATGTTCCAGGTTCAACAAATCATTCCAACAACATGATTTAATTGGTGGTAGCCTCCTGCTACAGAGGAATGAGGAATGGAAATCCTTTTTTTTAAAAAAAAAAATTATGAAACAAATCTTTAACATAATTAGCCATGTAATAACTGTGAAGCAGTAAAAGCAATTACTCGTTCCCTATTTGATCCAAAAACAAGAAAACCTTTCCATCTATCAATGCTACCATCTATCAATACAACTTATCAGAGATAACAGAATATTATTGTGTGATTATTGATAATTTTATCCATCACATGTAAAATCTAAGGTTTTACGGAAAAATTTGTGTGTTGTTCACTTCAAAGTATCTGTATTTGAGTTCAGATTAGTTAAAACTTTATTTTTGTTCAAAATCTTCACCATGAAGGAAAATAAAATGAAAAAGAATGATAGTTAACCTACACTCAAAGAAAGTAAATAAGACGTGATTTTAAAATATATGCATTTTCATGTTTAACTTCTTTTCTTTTAGTGATAAATTGGGTAAACTCTTCACATTAAGGGTGGATGGATTATAACTATAAAAACAAAATTTTTAAAAAAAATACCAACCTTGGAAAAAAAAATTAATAAATGTAATCACATGGTACAAGAGATAGTTATAATCTTGAGCAGTGGAATCACTATATTTCTGTGCATTCCGAAAGACTTTTTTCCTTCTAACATTGTTGATTTAAAAATAAGCAAGATTGAAAATCTCAATCCAAATAAGCCCTCTTATTTATTTATTTATTTATTTTTGGTTAGAGAAGCATCTACCATTCCATTAATTCCAAATTGATATTAATGGAAGAGAAAAATAATACATCCCCAAGTCCTTAGTATTCTTTCTTGATAGCATTAGACCTCCAATTACTGAAAAAAGAATCCCAATTATTAATAGGATCATTGAAACCAAATATAGTATAAAGCCTTCTCAAAATATTAAAAATAATGTGGAACAGAAAAAGATATGAAAGCCACCTTTCCATTTTTTGCTTATAAATATCACAGATAGTAAATTATATGATGCCATTGTTGAACAGAATGCTTGGAATTTTCCTCATAAATAAGCCAACCGGGCAAAGGAATTTTAAAAGGAACAACAAAACTACTAACCTAAGAGACATGATGAACACTTCTATGAATCCAAGGGATGTCATGACTATATCATTAAAAGTTATATGATCGATGAGAGAGTAAATAAGATCCTCCCTGCCATTTAAAAATAATGGAGTAATTCCCTTTCCTTCCAAAAGAATATGCCAAACCAACCTCACACGTCATAATTATATTGAGAAGCAACAAAATCATTTTTATTCCTATGATAGAGGAAAAAGTCCTTCAACCATTTGTTCTTCCAAAAGATGATGGTTTTTAACAATATGATTTTGAATCAAGGAGTGTTAAAAATAATTAAAATCTTGTTTATCTAAGTTTTAACATCTTGTTTGGCATCACATCCTATTCATGTTTTCTATTTCATTTTCAAAATTTTAGATAAAACATGTTTGGCAAGTTTTTTTTTTAACAAATAAAGTTATTTTTAAAACACTACAAATAGCATCAAGGTTGTTTTTCATTTTTTTTCAAAACATTAACTTCTAGCCACCCAACCATGTAAACCACACTGGAGAGCCCCGCATCCATTACAGATCAACCACACGCTGCAAATTGCCGGCTAACCTATCACACGATGCCATATCATGCCCAATAGCCCCATGTGCATGTCCAGTAGCACCAAACCTCTCCCTTGATGGCACCAAACTAGCCCACATACACCTCTGGCAATGGACAACCTCACCCCAATGAACCTCCAACTAGCCTTGAACCGCATGCCTCCTGCCATCCTTGCAGCATGCACCTCACCCAACCTCATTATCTCAAAAGTAAACCAACATAAAAATAATTTATATTTAAAATACAAAAAAAACCTTATTCATAACAAAATATAAAAAAAATAAAAAGTGATCCTGAATAACTCTTAAGTGTTTTTATTTAATTAAATAGTTATAATCATGTTTTTACATTTTTGATAGTTTATGTACATGTTTTCTCTTATTTTTGCTCACAGCATTTTTCCTATTGTATATGTTTTCTCAGAAAATAGTACATCCATTGCCTCTCTTATGCTCTGTCCTCAATATTTTCTCACTTTCCAAAAAATGTTAAGAAAAAAAGATGCATGGCTTTACTAACTCTAATAAAATTTAATGCTCAAAAGATAATGATTGAGCCAAAACTTCAAAGAGGTCGATTACTAAAATATTTGTCTAGAATAACAGTCTCTAAAAATGACTCCTTGTTGGGCAGAGAGATTTATAAATGCATTTGCTTAGGAGGAAGATATACATCATACATATCCAAGTTTAACTTGAATGACCATCATCAACACCATTTGAATTATCTTGGTTCCTTGGGGTTGGCTTAAAAAACCCTCATTCTCCAACCATTTTGGTTGATTGTCGTATCAAATGTAAAATCTATTTTCCCTGATCCATTTTAAAAACTTCTATCCATATCACCCTTGTTATGAAAAACAACACAGAATTTAGATTTTGCAAATCTGACATGAGATGTGAAAACCATGCAACAAGAATGCAAGATTTGAAAGACACAAACTATTAATCTTAAACAATTATTCACTACCTTAGCGGAAAAACAAAATATGATGGAAATTAATTCAGAAGAAAAGACTAATGGTCTTCTACAAGTAATTAAAAACAAATTCAAGATCAACAAAGTCATGCACGCATTTTAAAATTATTGATGAAAGCCTATATTGTCTCCAAACTATATAAATTTAATCATTCAAACCAGTATCAAATTATAGAAGCAAGCAAAAGAAGGGAAGGAATTCACCCAACAGCAAGCCTCATGCTTGCAAGAGAACCTCCCTACAAAAATATCTCATTGATCAAATATTAATAATATATGTTAATCTCATTGGTGCATTTTTTTCCCTTGTAAACATGTCCAAACCACCTAACACTCAATGACTAAATAGTTTATGATGTGGGTTAAAAAAGGCAATTTAAAAGGAAGTATGTAGTTTCCTTTGATTGGGAGTGTAAACAGAGAAGAAAGAAAGTAAAATAAAGGAAAAGCTTTCTTCACTGACCATGAAATTGTTTCTCTCAAATAGAGCGCAATGTGCAGAGAAAGGAATCTGAATTAATTCGTTTGAAATAAATTCCCTCCCACGTCCTTTCTATTTTCATAAGCCTACAATCATTGATTTCATGTCATCAAGGCATGGGAAGAGAAGAAAACCTACAGATATTACCTGTTGTTCCCAATGAAGTCAAAAGGTAAGGCCATTTAATGGCCGTGGCAGTGGGATCTTGAGAAATCCAGTAAACCACTGTGTCCACAGGAGTAATCATCCTTCATCTTGCAGTGAATAGTCGTCTTGTGACTGCAATAAGCATGTTGAATTAAAATATGCTAGATCCTCCTAAAGTTTGCATATTATTACCTTTTTATGGGGATCGTAGAAAATTGTAACTTTTTAATGTCCGAAAGGTATTAATCTGCTAAACTTTAATTCACAAGTCTCATGCCATGGGACAGCTAGTGATGGTACCATCTAAGTATGAGATTGCTACAAAGGGATGTAGAAACAATACTAGTCAATTTCCCCATTGAATTGTCATGTTACAAGAATTTCTTATTTGACTCTGGTGGTTCACATTAGCAATTATATAATGAAACATTTTCATTTATTTGTAGAGTTATAAGTTGCATATTTGATATTTCTTTATGGTGCATTTGGTTTACCTTGATATGATCAATTTCTTTAGTGTCTCAATCATTCGTAACTACAACCATGTTTGCTAATGCATAGCGTAATGGAGAGAAGGCAAATGGAAAGATTAATTCATCCTTAAGTTCAATTCAGATCTACAAGTACCGAAGACGGTGAGAGAACCGTAGAAATTATAAAGCATGTGATGCTCCATAAAACTGGACTTCTTATTCGCATGAAGGAATTCACACCCCAAATTAATCCAATCAAATTCCAGTGGCATGGCAGTGTACTGAGAGAACAAAAATTAGTTCCTTGAAGGCAATCAACAAGAAGAGGGAGTAATGCTTGCACTCCTTTTTGGTTTAAAAGTCGCATATTACTTTCTTCTCTTTTCTATCAACTCCCAATCAAAAAAAGAAAACTATCATACTCTCTTGAAACTCTCAATGATACATCTATTTTTTCCTTCTCTTTTCTATACTGTAATGTCATTTTTCCCTCTCCTTTTGCAAGTATTAAAGATGAAAATATATATATAGATATATGAGTCTTAATTTTTCAAGTGTTGGGTATAAACCAAATGGATCCAAAGTATTTTTTTTTTTTTTAAATACTTCAGAAACCTTACTTTCATCTCTCAAATCAAACAAATTTCAAATGCATTGATGTGCCCAACCCCAAACTAAGACTATAGTTAGCTGGCAACCCTTACCATGAATACCAGTTGACACCATCCACAACCCTATGTGCCACGCTACCACCGTCCCTGCCTTAGTACCCTATGTGCCCCACCACCACCATCCTTGCCTTAATACCCATTCTTGTACCCAAATCCACATTGCCACCATCCCAACCACATCCATAATCCTAACACCCCGCCATCCACAGCCCCCTCGTTGGCACCGTTAACATCTTCGTGCGTACTAGTGACCCACAATCATAGTTGCCACCACTACCATCCCACCACCTCCCTTCCCCCGCCACTCCCTCCTCCCTCCTAAGCCCATCAGTGACACCATCTAACCTTACAAGCAAGAGCAAAGGAGAACAAGTAAGAGAGGGAGAGTGGAAGGTATGGATTGAGAGAGATAAAGAGAGACTTTTTAGATTTAAAATGTATCCTAACATAAAAATTAAGTTTCATTATATTTGATTTTCATTCAACCATATAACTCTTGAAAATCAAACTATACCATATTTTTATTTACTTTTATATCTAAAATGCATGTTTTAAATACATCTAAAAATACATACCCTTAAATCTTATTTTCGTCTCACAACTCTTAATTAAAGTGCAAGTCTATTATCACCATAATATCTTAAATAGAAGCTAATATAATCATTTTCAAAGCAAACATTCATAGTTTCATCACACATCAATCTAAGAATTCTCGTTGGACCAAGCTCAACTTACTTATCGATGATTTCTTTAAAAATTATTACTCAAAATTTTAATCCATGCAGCATAGTTGGCTTAATTGCAACTTTATAAAATTTACCATTTCTCTATTACTCCTGAGGTACTCAACTTTAACCATTGAATCTTAAATGTAGAAGTTTTAGAAAAAGTTAAATTCTCATCCATATTCCCATTCGATATTTGTATTGGATATTAATTTTTCTAGAAAGGTCACAAAATATATATATATATATATATGCATTCGTATTACTAAATTTGTACTACACATTTCCATGCAAAGCAAAACTTTTCAAATAATACAAACACTAAATTTCAAATTTAGAAATAAAGACACTAATGCATTTGCATATATAGCAAAACTTCTCTAGCCTGTATTTGAATTTAATCACAATACAAATTCTTCACTCCATTGTGATCAATACTAATATATGTGATTCCAAATTAGTTCATTCTCTTATTAAGTTTTCATAAACCTTGAAGTTCAATAAAACTGATTTCTAAATAATAGAAACAGCGAGGTACTTAAACCCTTGAACATCCTGAGCACTTGTTAAAAAACTAATTAAGCTTGCACTGATCATCGAAGAAAATAGTAGATCGATGAGAAAAAAATCAATTAAGGAACTCATGAAAATTAAAAATTGATGTCTAATGAAAATTGAAAATTGAAAATTGGTGCTCAAATATCCTAAATAAAGAACCATATGATGCATACTCATGCAAGTCCTTTAATCTGCTGCGAAAAAAGTCAGAATATTCTATTGAACATGGTCTTCAATCTAAACTAATTCAAACCGGCATTGGGTAACAAAGTATGCAAAACTATACAGCATCTTCAAATGCTGATAAAAAAAAGAAAAAACACCAAAACAATGTTTCTATCATGCCTTCAATACTAAACAAATTGGTAATAAACAATCTGCAATAAGAACAACATGAAACGACAGTAACCTATCTTCAGCAAACTAAGAAATTGATTTGTCCAACAAAACAAATCCAATCAGGAAAAGAAGACAACAGAGATACTCTACACATTTCAAAACTAAAAGGGTTTGCTTAATTCTTAATTAAGTTTCTTATCATATCCATTTCACAAAATGGAGAAGATAAATGCATGAATGAACGCTTCACATGATAAAACTTTATTAATTCAATCTTTATCTCATTCCAGTTATCAAGTATCCTCCTTGAAACAAATAGCTCACATGGCTATATGTTGGTTACATGAACCTTTGTGGTGCTTCCCATTTTCTTCTAAAGCAAACATCAAAAAACAAGAAAAAGAAAAGATAGCGAGCTAAATGATCTAACCAAGCCCATAATATCATAAGTTCATAAACGAGCATCCACTTAGAAAATTAAACTAAATTCATCTACCGATAGAATTGCTACTCCAACCAGAAGTATTTCACATACCAATCTTTATAGAATCACTTCACACATGATAAACAAACTAAACCGAAGTAATATGTGAGTAACAAAACTATTTAAATTCCAGTAACACCAGAAATAACAAAGCTCCAGAAGCATCTCCCAGCAGGCGTCAACAAAATCAGCCCAACCCATCCAAAATAAATAATATCAATCCATGGCTTCACTGAAAATTCAACTTTCCAATCCAACAATCAAATCCTCCAAGTATTCATCCAAGCCCTACTAGAACTCCACCCCAGTATGAAAACAATCCCTCAGAAGTAAACCAGATCCCACATGTCATCAATCGTAGTCATAACTATAAAGGAGCAAGAACCAAAAGAACAATTCAACCAAACTTAATCATAACTACAAACAAACAAACCTTCCTCTCCCTTTCGAATCTTCCCCGTCGCCAAGCAGATTTGTGCAACCATATTGCGAGCGTCAACAAAAAGTGAGACGAAAACCCTAGCCCTAGATCACTCTCAACGTTGCGCGAGGGAAAGAGAAAAAGGAAGAACAGAGAAAAAGAAGGTGAGAGAGACAGAAGAGACTGCTATCGGATTTGGAATACCGAGAGGCGGAGAACGAATTTCGCATATATCCACTAAGTTGTTGACCTCGTAATTGGGCACATGCACTCCACGTCTTCGTGGGGGAGTGAGAAATATAAATCAATTTGAAATAGAAGAAATTTTTAAAATAAATATTAAATAATTAATAATTATAATTTTAAGTATATTTAAAAAAAATCAGTTTAAGTACAATCACCATTAATTGCGATACCCATCAGAGATTTAGAATTTTAATACTTATAGTTATTCGATAATTTCACAACCTAAAGTAAAGCCAGACGATTATCAAGAATCATTTAATCAGAGTCACGCCCAATAAGGGAGCGACTTTCCTACTATTGTTTTTTTTTTTTTTTGAAAAAAGAGATGTATTTTTACAAGAGTTGTATTTGCCAGTAATTTGCATATAAACTCAACCAGATATCTACTAGCATCAAATTTAAACTACTTTACATGAAGTTGTTGTACTACTAAACAAATTATACAAAAAAAAATTCATTCATATCTTAAGTAAAGCTAATTACAAATGCAGAAAGTACAAAACTATAGAAATAGTCAATCACAAATATACAATACAAATACATCTTTGTATGTTATCATCTACTTACGACATCTATATTATCGCAGACTACCGCAGAAGTAGTAGTGGTCGCGAATAATGATCACCGATGGGAGACATCATACGGTCCTTGATCCGCCCCGCAACTGAACTTTTCTACGAAGTCTCCTAAAGGCACCCAATCTTGTGAAGGTGAACGCTCATATGGTGAGAGCTCTCCTAAAAGTAGGCGCCCGAATAGATAAGTAGCGCACCCATACACCGCCTATTTAGTCGATAACAGTCATGTGACATACGTTGCGCTTGTATTGATGTGGATTCTTAATCTCAGATCATGACATATATTCTCATACTTATTTATAGCCAATTAGAAGTCCGAGTCACCTAGACGTCCTAAGAAAGGTGGCAAAAAATCCTCCGTCGCTAAGACATGCTCTGCCTATATAAAACAAGTTTAAAATGTTACTATGAAATCAGACGAAAATAAAAAAATTTGTAGATTATAGTATTATCTTAACATATGCTCGCGTGTGCTCGGGTGATGTCGTCGGATTAATAGGCACCTTAAGTAAGTACAACGAAGCCCATGACCTGAACCATAACATGTACTACTGGAGGGCTTATTGTATGTCAGCATAAGTGTCATCTACCACGGTAATGTGATATCTACGAGCCTCCCAAGTAACAATGTGTTGGTGATGGTACTGAACTCAATTGGTAACAGCTTTTTTTTTGTCATCAACTCTTTTGAAGCTGGGATTCATCGAAGCGACATCAATACATGGTAAGTGACCAAACTGACGAAGAACTCTGTCAGGAAGATGTCACTCCACCCTCTTCCAATTGATCAGGGGAACACGTGCTAGCCATACAGCCTCGCTAGCAAGGCAAATATCAGACAGGCGAGCCCTAATCAGAATATCGTACGGCTCCCAACTCACATGCATGTTTGAGTCGTTGTTACACAGAATATCATATGATAAAATTCAGATAAAATATATTTTAATATTTAAGAGTTATACCTGACTCAATAGTAGTCCATCAAGCTCATTCTGAAAAATTCTTATATTTCCAAATGGCATCTGCCGCACATATCGTTCGTTCCACCTGAGTAAATCAATTTTCATATTCAAATTAGTTACTTGCAACTCAATATATTAAAATAATTGAAAAACAGTTTAGTTTTCTAGCCAAAAACTGATGCTCAGCCCATCAAGATCCTTCGAGTAGGGGACATGTAATGTCAGTCTCCCTACATGAAGTCACTCCTAAGACTAGATATGGAGCAACTAAAGACAACCAGTCATGTTGACCCTCCTTAGTCTGGTGGACCAATGCAGCTCCCTGTATAGGTGTGCCAACACTACATCTCCTACTGAGAATGTGTTGAATGTATCTAGATCTTCTAACAAAGGAAGGTACTGCAAGTGCACCTCTGACCTTGAAGTATCTAGAAGTAAGAAATTTCCTAGAAGGAATAACACATACGCTCATAAATGTCTGCTTAAGTCTATATCTGGGAGATCTGTGTAGGACTCCCTGAAAAATGTTCAACATAGCCACCTAAGAGACATATAGGTCTGAGCGTATGCCTGCCCCATCCGAAATATAGAATGGACTGCTAAGTCGACCGAGTCATGATATATAGTGTCTGCAATGGGGTGCCCACCCAATAGCTCATCGTAGGAGTCATGTCAACTCTGTCATCGCTTCCCCTCTCCAACTACGATAGACTCGACGATCGGTGGTCCATTTATACACAATCCCAAGATCATTGCAACGTCTTGCAATGTCATAGTCATCTCACCTATAGCGAAATAGAAAGTGTTGGTCTGAGGAGACCAACGCTCAACTAATGCTGTCAACAGGTGATGTTCAAGTCTAATGTATCACATCTGGCTAACACAATGAAACCCCAGTGCGCGGAGAGTAGCTATGAACCGTCGGCAGGTAACGGGCAACTCCCTGAGCATAAGAAGATGTGAAGCTGCCTCCAAAATAGTACCCTGCAATAGAAAGAAATCGTTGTCAAGCCATGTGATCAATTAAAATATTTTGACAAAATTAGCTTGAAAGTAAATTCATATTGAATCTGGATGCACAATCCTATGTCTACCATGCAGTAAGGCTATGCTGGGATGGACCTCTGAAGCTGCCTCCAAAATAGTACCCTGCAATAGAAAGAAATCGCTGTCAAGCCATGTGATCAATTAAAATATTTTGACAAAATTAGCTTGAAAGTAAATTCATAATCAATGGATGCAATCCTATGTCTACCAGGTATATTTGGGATGGACCTCAAGGTGATTTGGTGCATCATCACCATCTCAAGATGCTCCCTGCGCCTAATCGCTTGGAAGGCTCATCAGTCATCGTACATGTGACAAGAAAATAAAATGGGATAATATTAGAAGACAGTAATATTAAAATTGTGCAAAAATACGTAAGAAACATGCAAATACCTAGAGTTTATGTACATGGTATTTTGCTACACTATTCATACTAACCTTCTACTAGTAAGGTTGCGTGTGCACGATACGTCCAGTAATGACCAACTGATTTGTAAAAACTGCACATACGAGTGCTCTATACTGCACTCTCGTCCATTGTGTTCTTATGTCTACTAGATCATGGCCTACGTGATCTTACTTTAACAGTTGACGACAGCAAAGGATAAAGTCTCCGCTCCACATTGAAGTCTGACTAGTTATTTTGATCTAGCAAAACATGAAAGTTCGTGGAGTATGTGCGCTCATACATTATCATGGTATAATACGTTGACACATAAGTCAAATGATTCAATCTTCAATTGACTAAAGCTGCTATGAAATGACCACATGACATGTGATAAATTAGTGTTCAAAAATAGTTACATGAACTGAACCGCTCCACTGTGAAGTCAACTCTGAAGGATCGACAACCTATGTCGAACACTTGCACTTCATTAGCATTAATATTGACTAGTGGATGGTTCCGGTCTCACGAATCTCAAAGGTGGTCTCGTGTTTTATGAGAGAATGTAAATTCATCAGTTAGTTCCCCTGAATCCATGATACTAGCTCTCTTATAAAATAAACTCGTAATATAATAGTAAACAATAGTGATCAGTGCTTGAATTGGTAGTCTTCGTGCCCGTTTGAGATCTTCATTAAAACATTCAGATGCATTTGTCATCATAGTATCATATCGCTTATCGCCATCATGAACCAATGATCACTTGTACACATCACGCTCTACTAACAACAGGTATACTTCAGGTTTGATTTTCTTTATGTTTGTCATGTGACGGTTGAATATGTTGATGTCATCCGTGCTGGCAGACATGTATATTTTATTACATAGAAACTCAACATCTGCAATACCCAATCTTCGCACTATTTTTTTGAAGTTTTCTCGTAGATGTCTTAAGCAACGACGATGTGCAGCCCATGGGAATACATCTCGACAATCGCGTACCAAACCTGTATGCTTATCTAAGATAATACATAAATCACTCTTTGCTAAAACAATAGGCAATAGGTGTTGTATGCACACAGTGACCTAAAGTTAGGACTCATTCTTTTCAAATTTAACTATAGCGAAAGCAAGCGAAAATAATCCATTGTTAGCATCAATACCAATAGTTGTGAGTAACGTGCCGTGATACTTTCCTAGTATGAATGTTTCGTCCATGCTCATAACTAGATAACAAAATTCTCAACCTAATATTGATGGTTCAAATGCCCAAAATAATCTCTGAAACATGCATGTATTTGATGATAAAATTCTGTAAACAATTCTTGACAAAATAGAGCATTATGAATCCATGAATAGGCCAAGAGAGCGGTACGAGTCTTCCCAACTGTTAAATATTTATCTGATACTCTTATGTTGCGCATTCCAAGATGTAAGACACTTTAATATTAAATTTCGATTACATCCTTCTAATGATCTCCCTTGGTTTCAAGTCTATATAAGATCGCATAATTGACATTATGAAATAACTAATAAACTTAGAAGTGCATTGACGATGTCCAGAACCACTGATAGTGCTTATGCATGTGTGCGGTGTACCTAACATTGCTACCCTCCAAGCACCTCCTAACCTTTTGCTCCTGCTACAGTGCATGCATCATTCGCAAGATCTATTAGGATTGCTATGTTGTGCACGTATAACAGTAAAATTCTTTTAATTCAAAGATATGATAAGAAACTAAACATTACTGGATATTGACCAACTAATTACTGCAAACTGAAGCTCATTTTTATTTGAGAAATACATAATTTCATATAGTTCAATTGGAACTTCGATATCATCTGAAAAATTTGAACTATCAGATGGATCATCAAACACAATGTCTGTATCCCAATCTTTTGTGGCTTGACATGTGCGGACATAGTCGTTATTGCAGATCATAACATTGTCATTTGAAGAATTTTCGATTGAATGATTTCGAATAAGCTCGTGACCAACATTGGTGTCACATAAATTGGTATTACCAAGGAAAGAATCCTCTTCAGCATCGCTATCATCAGATGTATTACTTGATTCACTATTCATTGTATTGTATCGTCATCAGACAGTACCCTAGATGCACTAGGTTGCTCATGCAATCGTGCTTCAACAAGCAGCTAAGTTCTGTGTCAATAAAATCATAATCCTTAAAAAAGTAAAAGATAGGATGAACCATAAAATGAAGACACTAACACTACTATTGAAGTAATTGCCAACCTTACTTATGAGTCATAGTAGTAATGTTATGGTACAACAACTATTGACAAGTGAAATCATGTGCGTAATTAGATGAAATATTATGCTGCATGAGATCGATCGTTACCGCATAGCATGTGGCTTGACTTCCACATAAAGAACTAATGTCTGACGGAAAGCTTCATGTATGCAGACTTCATCATTAGAAATCGTAGATGCTATGTATCCCACGCCGACAGAAAAATGACATGTTAGCTCCACTATGAAGTTATCAACGTCATAACGTAGAGATCTAAGCACCTTTTGTTTTAAATCTTCTAAGCTTGCATGACGCGAGACTCGCATTTGATAATTTTTGCCACTGACATAACTTGGAATAAATTGATTATCAACGACTAGTTGTCTAAGAGGATCAATGAAATGAGCTCCTAACTCATCTTAATATATGCTTAGCAACCAACTTATAGTGTTGAATGAACAAAATACAAAACTAATATTTCACTAAATCACCTTGAATATTAGTTATAGAATAATATGATTGTTGTGCAAAGAAGGTAACTAATATTCATGAGTTTTTAATACATCTCCCATGATTCAAAGTTCTAAAATTTGCAATGATAATGAATAAATTTAGGTCAGGAAAGAGTTTATTCATAGAAAATAGGTTGGTTACAATCAAAGTTTGGGATTAGAAAGATCAAATTGAGTTATAACAAACTCAATTCCAACAAGGATAATGAACCATCAGCAATTCTAATAATAAGTCTCTTATTGTATGATTTATAATTTTTTAAATTTGAGGCCTTCATGTACTCGGAGGTACTAACATCTACAATCCATGGACTTTGCTTAACCTTTTTATATTTAAGACATGCTAATTAATTTGTGTGACTAATATGGTTATCAGATTTCAATTTCTACAAGGTCATGCTTCATCCCAATAGTAAATGAATTGAACAATGATGACTAAACCTCATAAAAGAAAACAAAAAATAAAGCAAGAACAAGATGACACCTCTAAACAGGATTAGATAGAACCATTTTAAAATAAAATTAAGTAAATTCATCACGAAAGATCTTGAGCAACCGAATACTACGGAAATCGAAAATATACCTTGCGGGACGGGTCGTGCGAACTAGTGTCGAGCTTAAGGAGCTAGAGCCGAGAGTCCTATGTGAACTTTTAGTGCGCGGTGGAGCCGGAATCTGAAGGTGGGGCCAAGATCGAACGATTCGCGTGGGAAGAGCTCCGTCGTCGCAGGGCCGTTGCGGGGTCGGGAAAGAAAAAGTTGCACACTAGGTATACCACAACCACACGCGAATTATTTAGGGCATAGCCAGTCACTCGATAATCGGTCGACTGGCTTTACCTAAAGTGAGTCGCCCGATAATCGGTCGATGGTTTAATTTAAAGCCGACCGACATCGACGATTGTATAATTGGCCTTTTATAAGTGGGCGACCTCACCGCCGATGAGGTTTGTCTACCACTTATGGGGAAATTGTACCCAAACTGAATTTTTTTTTTATATGTATTTAAAATTATAATTACTATTTATTTAATATTTATTTTAAAAATTTCTTGTTTGAAACATCCCGCAAATATAGATCAAGCTAAAAGTTCATTGAGAAAAAATTATAACAATGTGGAGGAACTTACGGCTAAATAAAAATATTATTTTTAAAATTATAAATTTAAAATTCATATTTATTACGTTACTTAAAAATATAATAATAAACTATTAATATCTTTTAAGTAAAGTAAATCAAACAATTTTGTTTGTCTATACACCTAATGCAAACATAGTTCAATTTCATTTATTATGAAGTCATTTAATTGCTAAATTATATTCTTACGAAACAATATGTAACATTGTTTTGCTTATGACTATCAACTAGTTTAATTTATAAATATTAAAAAGAATTCTAATGTCTAATATTTGTAGAACACTCGATTATTATAATAATAATTATTATTATTATTATTAGTTGTTGTGTGCTAAAAACCAAATCAGAGAGTGAAAGTTTAGCTTTCAGTCCAAAGACACACGCGTAATTAAAGAGAGAAAGAGAGACCGCAGAACTTTAACGTGAAAACCTTGAAAAGAGGAAAAATCACTGCCCAAAAAAGGCTTCCACTATGTATCCGTTTTGAGTACAAAGTCTTCCCAAGATTAATTGCATATGAGGGAAAAATCACATGTAACAATGATCAATGGTTGTTGTAGGTGGAGATGTGGGACAATTAGCGATGAAGGTGGCGGTGATGGTGATTGATGACCGGAGGGTGCGACCTTGTTTGAGGATCTTCTGCTCGGAGCTTCTTCTTCCTCGCTGCTTTTCCTCTTCTTCCTTGCTTCTGCTCTTCCTCTTCTTTCTTGCTTGGGTTCCTCCTCCTCTTCCTTGTTTGGACTCTTCCTCTTCTTCCTTGCTCGGGCTCTTCCTCTTCTTTCTTGCTTGGGTTCCTTCTCCTCTTCCTTGTTTGGACTCTTACTCTTCTTCCTGCTTGACTCTTCTTCTTTCTTGCTCGGGCACCTCCTCTTCTTCACTTGTTTCAGCTCCTCTTCTTCTTCACTTCACTTCACTTCACTTCACTTCACTTCACTTCACTTCACTTGGCCTAGCCCTTTGTGTGAGGAATGAAGGCCTATTTATAGATGGGAGGAGGGGCACTCTTGTAAATTTATGTAAATCCTGTACCACTCCCCTTGATCGGACGGCTCAGGATGATTCCTTCGATCATTTGATGTATTTTGAGCATTTGGATGCCCAAATGAAATCGGAATTATGAGATCTTAGGCTCGTTAGATCCGCTCACGAGACGCGATTTGACTATAAACACTCCATATTTGAGAGTTGTTTTAGGATTTAATTGATGTCCCAAAGATTCTAATGATATTTTAAGTGCTTGATCTCGATCGGTTTTGACTCAAAATCATATCGCCGACATCAAGATTTGTGCTTTGACTAGTCATATTTTGAGAGCCATATGTTGCCCCTATTTTTGGATGACATTAGCTTAATCAACCAAAATATCGCTTTCAAATGCTCGAAAATAACGAATTCTTCAACGAAACGTGCGAGCCCATGAATCATACATTTTGAGAGAATAAATCATCATATTTGGATTATAGAAGTAGATGTATAGCCGTAGGCATGAGATTTTGAGGTTACGGATCTATTTGGATACTACGTTTTCATTTTCGGGACCGCAGAGTGGCGCCGTCACGCCGTTATGCGGCGCATGCGCGCCGCGGCGCTGGCTCGCTGCCAGATGCAGGCGCGCCGCTGTCGGGCGCTGTTGGCGCTCATGGTCGATTCGTGTCGCGGTGATGCTTTCGCGTAGTTCGGATCGATTCGATCGCGGTCGATCGCGGTCGCGGGTTGGTTCGGGTCAATCCGTAGCTCGACGGTTCGGTCGCGATTCCTGAGCCCCGCCGCTGACAGTTCGTCGCGATGACGGCCCCGTCGCGACGGCCCGGGTCGCTGACGTTCCGTCAGCGACACACCTCCGGCCGAACGGGCGACCGGAGGCGTGATCGGCACCATGGTACATACGTCAGAGCCCCGGCGCACGTTCCGCGGCCCCGTGGTCCGGTCTGTTAGGCGATCACGGTACATCGCCGTCGGTTACCGCCCCGGCGTCGGTTCGTTCACCGTCCGTTGGGGAGGCGATCAACCACGCACATACGCCGGCCCGTTCGCCTCCCCGGTTCATCGCCCCATCTTCGTTAGACCGCCCACTATTGCACGTCAGGATGCTTACCTACCGTCGGCTCGTCCGTCTGGTGTTAGAGGCAATCAAGGCCCACTCAGTTTGGAGTTTTGCCTTTCCCCGCCATCGGCCTCATCGACCGTCGTTAGAGGCATCGCGCTCCAGACATACGCCAGGACCTCCACCATCCCGCTTGGCCCGTCGTTGAGGCGACCGCGCCACGTGCATACGCCGTGGTTCTTTACTACACCCCGTCGGCCCGTCGTCGCTGGGAGGCGATCAAGGCCCACAGATATATGGGGTTCCGGTTTATCTACCTCGTCCGGCGCATCGGCCTCGCGGACCGTCGGGTTGGGCGATCAAGGCCCATACTGCATACGTGGTTCCAGTTGTCCGGCGCATCGCCCCCGGTCCGTCCTGCTGGAGGCGATCAGGTGGTTCCTACTTTTTCTTGTAGGAAATTGGTATTTTTTTCAACTTTGATGGAATGTTCAGCAGTTGAAAATCACCAAGACGACGGGGAAACATCAGTTAGGAACCATCATCCGCATAACTCAGAAAGTTTGGCTGGTAGCATTATTGGAGGGGGATAACTTCTTTCCCTCCCTCTCTCCCTTTCTTTGTATATATCTCTCCTTCCTCTTTCTTATGTGTATGTGTGTGTGCGTGTTTTTTGTCGATCAGAGAAAAAATTTTACTCCAAACCTGTGAGAGAGGGTCAAAAAAGATGCCCGTCTTGAGGAGTGAGCTGCAAAATTCTTCGATTTTTTTTTAATTTATTTATTTATTTTTTATGTATTTCTGATGGTCGAAGAAAGCTCATGTGGCCACGATATGTCCTCCACGTCACATCGAGATAGTTTAATGGTGTTCGCAGAAATTTTTCTTCCCAATGAGTTGGTGGTCAAAAAAAGTCGATCGAGTCTGCTTTGCCCGCCGTGGTACTTTACTATTTGAGATGACTCTTCGTCGGATGCGATTCCCTTTCCGGATTGAGATCTTCAAAAAAAGTGGCGTGGCTTTGATGCAGTTTTCATTTCAAGCTTTAATGGTCATTATTGGTTTGACTACCTTCTTCAGGGAGCGTGGGGTTACTTTGAACATCGAATACTTGTGCCGAATGTGTAGATTCACATGTGATGCTCAAGGACGTGGTTCTTATCGGAATATAAAGAATTGGATAGAATTTTCACGGATCCTCAAAACTTGGTCATGGATTCTTTTATGTGAAGAATGAATGGGGCCTTCCTGAGAAATGGGGAAGATTGAATGATCTTCCGGATCCATCGCTGATATCAGAGGATGACATTCTAGCAACTCTTAATATTCCTGATGTGGGAAGCTTGCAACATGAGTTACATTACATTAGTAAATATATAGTTGAAGATAGGATGTTTAAAGTTGGTCTTTCCATCCAAGTAGGAAGATCTCACGCTCTTCCGTCGAAGAGAAAGGGTGACGAGAGTTCTCCTCATAGGGTTCTCTCGAGAAGCCCGTCACGGAATCATGACGGTAGTAATGTTCCATCTTCTGAGAAAGACTTCGTCAAATGGCTATGTTAGATATCTGCGGAGATGATGTTCACTTAGCATCTGAGAGTTTATCTGTTTCAACTCATGATGGGGGAGTTCGTTACTCTAAGCCGCAAATTCCTGAAGAGGTATTAAATCACATATGTACTGGACGTCAACGCGTGATGAATGCGTATTTTTTTTTTCGTGTAACTTCGGTCATTAGACCGATGGCTCATTGGGTGTTGCCTTAGATGAATGGAATCCGAATTTGTGAAGATAAAATATCTGCGAAAGTATGAGCGAAGGATGAATGCTAAAGCTAAAGAGACCTTGGAGGGGAGTTGACCGAGTGTAACCGAGTGGCGAATATGTCGACTTTTTTTTCTCCGGTCGAGGAGGCGCCGCGTGATGAGTGAAGGCGAGAGCAGAGTCGCCATAAGGAGAAGAGGATGGGCACTTGGATAAAAAAAAGCATTACAAGATCATCTTTCAAAAGGAGCATAGAATGTCGGAAGCAAGCGATCGCTTCAAGGCAGAGGAAGACTTCAAGAATTCCCTGGCTTATCGTGGCGTTATTGAAGACTTTATCCAGGAGGCTCGTAACCATATCTTTGATGTTGAAGTGAAGGACTTGGAACGACAGTGTTTAGAAGAGGGCTTCATCCGAGGGTTCCTGAAAGGAATTGCGGTACATCGCAAGACCAAAATTGAGGATATATCTCCCAGCCAAGCATCCGAAGATCCTTCACCAGATTCAGAAGACGAAGGAGTTGTGAGTGGGCTCCAAGGAGCGTCTCCTAGTGATGATGAGGATATCGATATTATGTAGCTTTGGTTGTGGATGTCTTTCTTCATCGTTTGTTCTATGCAATGTCGTTATCGTGTATCAGGATCTTAATTCCTTCTTATATCATCGTATTAATGCCGTCAATGATATCTGGATATATACTCTTTTTTTTATACGCCCTCATCTTATTTTCATCCATCTGGGGTAATTGGTCAAAAAATACCTTTAACGTTGCTAATATGGGTGAGTTGGATCCACTAAGGATTTTTGACCTATCCAGGGCTATTTGTCAGAGTGTTACTCGATGACGTTAACCCGTATGGAAGAGGTGGGGAAGTCCAAGGACCTTTAGACCTTCCTAGGTTGTTTGTCAGAATTTTTCGCTCAATGACATTAACCTATACGGAAGAGGTCCGATCAAGTCCCCTTGGGATTGATCATGTCCCAATGAGATGTAACATGAGTTATATATTTCTGGGAGGAAAAGTAAAGAAAAATAAATCTTGTTAGAACAAAGCTGTGAATTCACTAGTTCAATGATATAATCATAAGACACGGGTACGAGCTTCAAGAGAAAATAACAACTGCAACAACAACGACGACGACAACAACAACAATAACAACAACAAGTTTTAATCCCACTAGGTGGGGTCAGTTATACGAGGATGAAATGACAGACGAGATAAAAGTCGCAATAATTATGCAGTAAGAGTTACTGATAATATTTTCGAAGATTCTTAGTATTCCAAGTTCGAGGTAGAGTTTTTCCTTCTGGGTCCTTGAGCTTGAACGTTCCTAGCTTGACCATAGCTATAACCACATACCATCCATCCGAGAGGTGAGAGTTTATTGAGGGCCTTTGCGGCCGAGACTTCAGGACCAAGTCACAAGATATGGGACGAGGTTTCACTCTTCGTTGAAGGCTACCCGGTGATAGGAAGCGGCAGAGCCATATCACGAGTTTGTGGAGTAGATCTAGGCCGGAGTTTTTCTTCATTACTACCATGATCAAAAGGGACTCTTGGACTTGGAACCCCGATATCCAGTATGATAGCTTCACGTACCAAAACACAAGTTATAATGGTGTCTCACCGGTTGGTGCGTGACGGTGCGGTAGGCCCAAAGAACATTGGGAAGTTCATCAACCCATTGCCCCGCCCTTCCCAAGAGCGTGTTTTAGTCATTGAGTACCTATTGGTAACTTTTGCCCATTGGTTTGAGGATGTGCTAGCATGCGAGCGAATGTGAAGATCTTTGCAAGAGGACGTAAAGATTTTTCCAGTAAATTGAGTTCCGTTGTCAGTGATGATCTTTGCAGGAAGACCGAATGGACATATTATATTTTTCTAGACAAATTGTTTAGCATTTGCCTCTGTGATTTTAGCGAGTGGTTCGGCCTCTACCCATTTGGTGAAGTAGTCGACGGCTAGAACGATGAACTTTCGTTGCCCCGATGCTATTGGAAAAGGTCCCATGATATCAATCCCCCGAGCAAAGGGCCACGGGCTTTGAATGGATGAGAGTTCTCGCATGCATGTAAGGAGGTTAATGCAATTGACAACTGCACATTTTTTTTGTGAACTCAAGCCTTGTTTTATTGTAGGTAATAAAACCCTTGCCTCATGATTTTAAGGGCCAATGCTCTTCCTCCAAGATGTTCTCCACATAGTGAACCTCTCTTAACGCTGAATCGAAGGTGGAAGGCATTTGAGATCTGACGAGAAAGCTCGCTTGTGTAGTTCACCTCCAATAATAGCAAAGTTTGAAGCTTGTCTTCGGAGACGAGTTGAGGAAGTTGGATCTTCAGGAAGGGTTCCTTCTTGTAGAAAAGGACGAACGTTCCTTTTCCTCATCAATAGTTTGAATTACCCATGACCCTTGGATACTAAGAAAATGTATTTCTTCAATATGCTTTCTCTTAAATAGATTTCCGGTGGTAGAGGTAGAAGCTTAAGAAGTCCGAAGTATTCTTCTCGTAGTATGTGGATGATTTGATGTGTCTTGAAATGAGTAAGAAGAGATTTTACCAAGTGGAGATATTGCACCATGAGGATTATGAGTATTAAAATCTCCTCCAACTTGGGAGGCGACAAGTCGGGAGTCGGAATTACTAAGTTTTGGTCACATAGTCTCAACCTCAAGGATGAGAGCCTCATATTCGCCATGTTATTAGTGGAATTTTAAGCGAAGTCCATATTCTAGGGTATTTTCGGGGAAACAAGTAGGATTCCGCACCACACGATTTCCCAAGCTCCATCAACATAGAGAGTCCATTGAGGAGATGAAAGGCACGTAGTGATATCTCTTCTAGAGTTGGTGCATTCCACTATAAAGTGCAAGTATTTGAGACTTTATGGCAGGTAAAAAATTTATATCAAATTCTCAGTTCTAACCATTTGATTAACCTCCCGATACGGTTTACGTAAGATGGCCCTTAATGGTAAATTAATGTCGCGTCGATGGTGTGAGCTTGAAAGTATGGACGTAATTTTACGAGAAAACTAATGCCGAGCCACTGTCGCAAATGGATAACGACTTTCAGATCAAAGAGAAACGTAAATTGGTCGTTGTGCCCCATCTTCTTCTCGCACTAAGACTGAGCTTATTGTGTGGGAAGAAACTGCAAGATATAAGTGTAACATTTCTCCTCGAATAGGTTTGGATAGGAGGGGAGGATATGCTAGATATTCTTTTAGTTGCTCAAAAGCACGCTGACATTCATCGGTCCATTGAAAATTATTATTTTTAGCTCCATTCAATATTTTAAAGAACGGTAAGTATTTGTCCCCAGAACGGGCTAGGAAATGGGATAATGCAGCAATTCGACCATTCAAACGTTGAACGTCTTTGATATTCTTTGGAGGAATCATATCTTGGAGAGCTTTGATTTTCTCAGGGTTAGCCTCTATCCCACGGTGAGTTACCATAAATCCCAGAAATTTTCCAGACGTAACTCCAAAAGCACACTTGGTCGGGTTAAGTCGTATGTTATAGCGTCGAAGAAGGTCAAAACATGCTTCTAAGTTTGAAATATGTTGTGACTTTTCCAAGCTTTTCACTAACATGTCATCCACATACACCTCCATCGTGTGGCCTAGTAGGTCTTTAAAAACCTTATTCATAAGACGTGGATAGGTAGCACCAGCATTTTTTAATCCAAATGGCATGATTTGGTAACAGTATAAACCTTGGTATGTTTGAAATGATGTAGCCTCTTCATCTGTTGGGTTCATCTTTATTTGATTGTACCTAGAATAAGCATCCAAAAAACTGAGCATTTGATGTCCGGACGTAGCGTCCACCAATTGATCAATTCGAGGAAGAGGAAAACTATCCTTTGGGCACGCCTTATTAAGGTCAGTGTAATCAACACACATCCTCCATGTTCCATTTGTTTTTTTAACCATGACAATATTTGCTAACCATGTTGGGTAATGCACTTCTCATATGAATCCCGCTTCTATGAGCTTGTTAACTTCTTGTTCAATAGCGAAGACGATCGGTGCAAAACTCGCTTCTTTTGGATGATTGGTTTGAGCGTTGGATTAATTTTGAGGGAGTGTGTGATTACATTGTCAACCCGGCATATCTGGACTCAAGCAAATATGTCTTAATTTCTCAAGAAATTTATATACTTTTCCCTTTGTTCTTCGAGTAAAGATCTCACTTGCAATCGCTCGTAATGGTTGGTCATCCGATAATGCTATTGAGAGTAAATCTTCTGGGAAGCTTTTGAGGTACTCCTTCATCTCGAAAGTTAAGATCTTCGATGCTGAAGGTGATGGAAGGGCGTGCTGCGAGAGATAACATGATTGTCGCTTGTTGATTTCCACAAACCACCCCAACTCCACCGGGGTAGAAAATTTTATCTTCGATGAGAAGTGACAAGATTGATTAGAGGGCCTCAAGAAGATGCAGAATCGACTTGACCACCATGAATTGGATTAAATGAGTCACTTGTCAGGGAATTCTCAGGGTAACAGGGAAGAGTGATTGTCCCTTACGCGTATTGGGTGATTATCAAACCCATATAGGTCCGCCATGGTTGGAGCTTTTGCCGTGCCCATGTTAAGAAAAGTTGAGTAAAATAAGACATCGTAACTCCCATTGTCGATCAAAATTCTTTTAACGTTATAACAAGGATCACCGATCCGGCGACAAGTGGATCTTGATGAGGGATATGGACTCCTTCTAAGTCCAGTCATTGAAAGTGATGGAATGATCAAGACTTCTTCAACTCGGTTCTTTGAGGCGCGAACGAACTTGATTATGTAGTATCGATCCTCCTACGATTGTTTCAATTTCTCCAATTATTTGATGATTATTTGGTTATTTCTGTGATGATTGTCCTGGTTGCCCCCCAAACGGAGGTGTGTTTGTTTGAGGTGGTCGATTATTCACAAAACGACGTAGATATCCTTGTTGAATGAGTCTCTCGATTTCTTCCTTGAGTTGTATGCATGCTTCAGTAGTATGTCCACGACTTCGATGAAAATGATAATATTGCTCGATTTCAATTGCTTTCAATGGATGCG
Source organism: Cymbidium sinense (assembly GCA_021442155.1). Taxonomy (NCBI): domain Eukaryota; kingdom Viridiplantae; phylum Streptophyta; class Magnoliopsida; order Asparagales; family Orchidaceae; genus Cymbidium; species Cymbidium sinense. The sequence continues at coordinate 30,820,169 of CM038222.1, forward strand.
CCACTTGATATTTTCTTCATTGCGAATACCATCGAGGTTAACGAGATGTGTTTAGCGGTGTGTATGTCTTTTCCCGAGGTTCACGTTGTTGATATGGGGTCGTGGAGGAGATCATGACTACCTTGGCTTCTTTTGATGGGCTGGGTCCACATTTCGGGTATTTTTCGCTTTCCATATTGTTCAAATTGTTTGCGATGAGCATTAATAGCTTCATCGGCGGAGATTTATGCTTCTACACGATGAACTAAGTCGGCATATGAGTGGACCGTGTCCCGCATTAATGACCAATAGAAAGGCCCTGGACGGAGTCCTCCAAGGAAAACTCCCCTTAATAGTTCAGGGTCTACTCCAGGTATTTGGCGAGCTTCTAAGGAGAACCTTTGGAAGTATTCTTTGAGTGATTCACCTTCGCTCGTAATCTGGAAAGATGGGAGGAATCTTTAATGATTCTCCGCAATGAACTGCTTCCACAAAGAATCGAAGTTCATTAAAGGTGTGGATGGATCCCCTTGGAAGAGAGAAACCGCGAAGCCGCTTTGAGGGTAACGGAAAGACGGCGACATAGGTGTGTCGAGCTCGTTGGATATGCATGATATTCCTGTAGTGGTCGATGTGTTCGTGTGGGTCAGTTGCCCCATCATAGGAGTCAATGCTCGGAAACTTGAAACCTACGGGAATTGGATGTTGAAGAATGGATTCAGATAAAGGTGAGGATTCCTCATAACCGCGGTGTGGGTGAAGATGATTTCTGTCTTGAAGATGAAATTCATCTTGTATTAAGCATCGTACTTCTGTGCGAATATCATGACGAGCGGGATTAACAAGATGAGCATGTGTGAAACTATCAACAATGATTGGTGGATTAGTAACCGGTTGAGCTGCATGTGATAGATGAGTGGAACTAGTGTCGGAGATCGCATACGGCCTCCATGCGAGGAACTCCGGTCGGGAGGATTAGCGCTTTGACCTCCTCAACGACCGGTCTTGGGGAGATATGTTTGCCGAGTAGTAGCGTTGTAATCCTTGCAAAAGCTGGATCATTTTATTTTGAGACTCCTCCATTCGACGGACACGAGCTTCCAAAAAGATTCTCGTTCCTCCCTCAACTTGGCGTCCTTGGTTCAGGGATGCGTTTTGAGAATGACGGGAGTTGGAGTGGGAGGCTCCGTTGTAATGAGTGTTGTGCCTATTGGCCATAACGTAGATGTTCACGAAAATTGTGGTTGAAGGGTTTTAGTTCCCACAGACGGCAAACCTGCTATGTTGCCAACAGAGTGAAAGTTCTGTCATTAAGTCCAACAGACACACGTAATTAAAGAGAGAACAAGAGACACTCGAGAACTTTAACGTGGAAAACCTAAAAGAGGGGAAAACCACGCCCATGAAAAGCTTCCACTATGTATCTCTTTGAGTACAAAGTCTTCCGATAAAAAATTCTGAATTGCATAAGGGAGGAAACCAGCTATGCAACAATGATCAGTTGTAATTGTTCGGTAGTGGAGATGCAGGGACAATTAGCGATGAAGGTGGTGATGGTGGTTGATGACCGTCGAGGTGCGACCTGCTTGAGAGGATCTGCTGAGCTTCTTCTTCCTCCTTGCTTTTACTCTTCTTCCTCGCTCTTCCTCTTCTCTTCTTGCTCCTCCTCTTCTTCCTTGTTTGGACTCTTCCTCTTCTTCCTGACTCTTCCTCTTCTTGCTCTGCACCTCCTCTTCACTGTTCAGCCTCCTCTTCTTCTTCACTTCTTTCACTTCACTTCACTTCACTTCACTTGGCACTCCTTGGTGTGAGGAATGAAGCTATTTATAGATGGGAGGAGGGCACTTGTAAATTCATGTAAATCGCCACTCCCTGATCTGACTCCGGGATGATTCCTTCATTTGATGTATTTTGAGCATTTGGATGCCTAAATGAAGTTGGAATTATGAGATCTTAGGCTCGTTAGATCCCGTCGAGACGCCGATTTGAGTAAAACACTCCATATTTGAGAGTTGTTTTGGGATTTAATTGATGTCCCAAAGATTCCAAATGATATTTTAAGTCTTGATCTCGATTTTGACTCAAAATCATATCGCACATCAAGATCTTTTGTATATTTTGAGAGCCATATCATTAGTAGTAGTAAATTTTATGCATAGCTATTGAAACAATCCTCGAAAGTTAAATTTGAATATATAACCAAAATAAATTCTATAAATCTTTGATGAATTTTGATATTTGTATTATAACTAGTAAATTAATTCCTGCATTAAATTTATCCCAAAATCAATTTAATAATAAAAAATTTTATAATCGATTTATGGTAAAGATCCCACCATAAATTTCTTCTTCTTTTTATTATTTCATTCCATATGGTAATCATTTTCAAGAGATTTATATATTTATCATATAATTTTTATTTGCCTAATATCTAAATATTATTATTATTATTATTATTATTATATATATATATATATATATATATATGTATGTATATATATATATATAATATTTATAAAGTATAATATTTACTAATATACTGTAATTGAATTACAAAGAAAACTAGAACTACCAAAATCGATAGTGATTGGTTAAAACTTGTGGCCAATAATGTTAATGTAATTAGAAATTGATAAATATCTACATATTCATTAAGCTAAGCTAAGAAATAAAAAAATAGAAAGATTTGCATATCTATCACATAATTTTATTGCATTTATATATCTAATACATAAAATTAAATATTTAATATTTTTTATATTTAAAAATTTTAATTTATTTTTAAAATGTAAATAATTATGATATTTTTATATGATATTGAAGATTGGATTATTATATAAGTAAAAAATTAAAATTTATATCATAGATAATTAGATACGTAAATATATAAAAATTATATGATTTATATATAAATTTTTCTAAAAAATAATAAATAACAATGTTAAACGAAGAATGTGACAATTTATAGCTCACAATTGCTCGCCATTAATGGCCACTGGATTGTTCGCTAATGAATTAATTATTAAAGCCTATGGGTAGGCTTTAAGCCAAAAATATTTGTTATATTGTAAATGTCTCATCCGATATATTTTTATTATAAAGAAAATAAATGCAATGTCGACAGCAGCGAATTTAGTAAGGAACAGTTGCAATTTTATTTTATTTTTAAATAAAAAGGCTACGTAGAAGAAGATGTCACGTTGAAAACTACATTTGTGAACATAAAATTTTAATACTTTAATAGCAAATGGTTTTAAAAATTAATAAATTTCTAAAAAGTGGGTACTGTTTGGAATACATGGGATAATGAAAAGTTTTGAAAGGCAATTCGAAGCTCATGCATGTGTTTATAAATTATAATATAGTTTAGTTCACTATATTGCGACCTGATTAATGCAATAGTAGATTCAGATTTAAAATTAAAAAATATATATATTTGTTTTTGCCTTTTTTATGAATTTATTTATTTATGAAAATTTTAATTCATTAAAATTATTAATATACGGCCCTAACCTTCTAGCTATTATTAATATATAATTATAATTATTTTAAGTTGGTCTCAATGGATTTTCTTCCTAATATCCACTAATATGATCAATAATATTAATAGAAAAACTCACTTTATTGGGGGATATGATGCTGAGATCTTTGCGAGCATGAGATAAAAAAGAAAATAAATTGAGAATAAGGATATTTATTAGAGGTTCGCTTAGGTAAATGATTGAAACTATAATAAATTAACTCATATATATTTACCAGTGAGTGATATATTGAAAAGAATTACAAATATTTACTTAATATAACAATAAATTTAAATATTAGATCGCATGCCAATAATTGCATGATTTTTGGTAATATACCTCAAAAAATTCTAATTTAGTTATTTTGGTGGGGGAAAATAAAAAAAAGAATACAGTAATACACATATACTCCAAAAGTAGGTGCATATCGCCGAGAAGATTACATAATGAATTAGCAATCCGTCATTAATAATTCAAATCAACGTAAGAACAAAAAAAAATATAAATTAAATAAAAAAAATTGCAAGAGGTTTACAATAATTCTCCAGATAAGGGTGATCAGATAATCCGAAGAAACTGGATGGGGCCATCAAGGAAAGATATAAATATATTTATAGAAAATTTATATACAGTACATAATTTTTATATATTTATATATCTGATATTTAAATTTTAATATTTATGACTATAACACTTCCTATGAATAAAAAAGTGCCTTTTATTTCAGAAAAATTAATGATGGTACTATTTTTTAAGTTATATTAAATATTTAAGTGTCATTTATATAAATACATTAAATATATAAGAATTATATGCTATGTATATATATTTATTTAAAGAAAAAAAAATTAAGTAGTATATTATAATTTATTTTTAATTATGATAAATTTTATTATTATTAAATTTGCTTAATGATAAATAAAATGTATGACTTATTAACCGATATACAAAGTATATTTATCTTAGAGCAATCTAAAAGCAACAAAAAAAAAAATCATAAATAAATTTAGATCATAATAGTAATTAGTTCAAGTTTTCATCGTTTTCCAATCATAATGGTTAAAAAAACCTCAATAACTTGGCAGGTAATTGGCTTATAAGCAAAGAGTTTAGCTTTGAAATTGAATTATAATCTAACTTATATATTTCCATAAAGATGAATAAATTATTTCATAAATATACTTTTTATACTTGTTAATTGAAGAAATAGTGAATGAATGAGATGGAGCTTTTTTAGTTCCTTTTCCACAAATTAAAATTATAACACATAATAATTTAAAAAATAAATAAATAAATTTAAGGAAGATTTACATATATACAATATAATTTTTATATATTTATATATTAATACCTAATGTTAGATATTTATTTATTTAATACTTTCTTATACTTAAAAAATATGCATTTTGATTTTAAAAAGTGAATGATGATGATATTTTTGATGTGATATTTAAGATCGGGATGTTATATATGTAAAAATTAAAATCTAAGTATTAGATATATAAATACATAAGAATTATGTGCTCTGTATATAAATCTCTCTAAATTTAAAATTTAAATATCCCTTATTGCATCATTTTTTTTTTCTCAAGACCCGAAGCATCATATAGTTAAATGAACTTTTTGTTTTAAAAAATTAAACTGACGACGCAATGACAATTATTCTTCCCAAGCAAAAAAAAAAAAAAGGCTTATAATTGTTTGCCTACTCTTTATATTCCCATGTGATATATTTATGTTGCCTATATGATATAATAGAATGCATAATAAGTGTTCAAGTTTTATGTAAAATTCTCCCAACTTCTTTGTGCATATAAAATTATGGATTTATTATTACTTATATTTGGTTCAAATAGTATTGGAGGCTACAATTAAGATTGCTCCTTAGTCTTAACTTGTTCTTAACAAATATATCATGACTTAATTTTACGATACTGTTGAGATAATCTATCATTATTGGTTATAAGATGAACGGAGAAAGACTGATTGATAATGAAAAAAATAATGATAGAGCTACTTCAGATGAAGCTATTTTCTAAAAAGCTACATAAATTTTTCAAATCGTAGCTTCTGATAGCAACTGTAATTTGCCAAATTATGTTAGAAAATGTAACTTTCTTATCACAGCTATTTCAAAATGTCGTTAAAATGTAATTTCTCAAATGTCATCTATGATTTAGATCATACCGCACAAAATGTTGTCTTACATCACTACCAAACTTGCAAAAATATTTTACATTACTTTTGGAGTTCGCAATGAGCTAAATAAATTGAGCGCAGTAAAAAACTAAAGTTTGATATTAATACTCAGAAGAAAAAAAAAATCAAATATATAAGATTAATTTCAACTCACAACTTAAGGTTTTAGCATAACAATTTCAGCAAAAAATTCAAACAGTCGGTTTCCAGGTGACGGGTTGGAACGGTGGCTTATCGGTCAAAGAAGCTGTTAACGGGTTTAAACGTGAAAAACGGATCCTCTTACATATTGCTACTTGCTAGCAACTCGTGTTGTTGAAGGAATGAAATAAAAAAAATGGTAATTTGTTAATAAGTCAACATAACATATTAAAAAAATTGAGGTTATATGTCAAATCTAATTGAAAATGCATGTTGGATTTAATGAAACTGAAATCATGATTTAATAAAAAAATTATTAATTTTAAACAAACAAAAGTAATTAAAATTGTAATATAATAGATTAATGGAAATTTACATACATAACACATTATTCTTATGCATTTACATATCTAACACTCAAAATTTGGTATTTACATAAAAAAGATATATTTCATTTAAAAAAATGATTGCGCTATTTTTTATGCAATAATACAAATTTAGGTATCATTTAAGTAAATATTAAAATTTATTTGTTAGATATGTAAATACATAAGAATTATGTTATATGCTTATAAATGTCCCAACAAAGTTAATATGTGCTCCAACTTGATTATAATTTTTTCGAAAAAATTGCACATATAGAAATCAAATGAGGTTTAAGAAATAAAAAGTTACTTTTGGTGAAATTTTGAATTATTAAAATATAATTTCACTTTTATGAGCTAAAGACTTGTATTATAAGCACACAATGTAGCATCTGAGATGATACAATCAATCTTAATGACCATGAAATCATTATTTCTTATATGTTCATCAAGTGACTTATTTGAGGTATTTTTATGGTCTATAGTATGTTTTAGGTGATTCCACACATTCCTTATACTTAACCAAAATGTGCTGAATAATTATATAAAATATTCTTGAGTTTTTGAACTCTGAATACACCAAACTATCTCATTAGAAATTTCACACATATAATTGTTAACATTGAAACCAAGTTAATCTAACTTGAAACTCAATGGGTCAACAAGGATGCCTAGTTCTGATGTAAGGCATTAAATTTGTGTGTGTTAGATAATTCATGATGATATATAAATATTTTGACATTTTTAAGATTATACATACTAAGATCTCACAAAACACATAAATAAGTTGAAAGTGACAAATAGGAGACACTAAATTTCTTAAAAATTTAGAAAGAGAGAAAAAAATACAATGTCTAACGATTTAAAAATGATTCTACTATAAATATTCAATAATTATAAAGGCACCCTTCCTCGTAACTAAGAAAAAAGATATTGCAATATATTATTGATGATATGCATAAGACTTCTCTTGCAGAAGAATTAGGAAAAGTCTCAAGAAATTAGAGTTATCATTGGGTGTTAGTAGATGATTTACTTGATTATTTTATTAATATGGAAGAGGATTGAGTAACTTCGGAGATAAATATTGAACTGTCATTGGTAAGTGTGAGGATAATTATCGTGACTGTCAATGGTTAACTTTGAAATTCTCCTAATATGAGAGAAGACTAACAGATCTAGATGTCAAAAAGATGAGCGATAATATTGTGATTGATGGATCGAGATAATAGGTGGATATCATACAATGATTGATGGGGGACATCATAAGTTAGATAATGATAGGAAATTGATTCAACTACTTTCCTAATTGGTGAATAGATCTAACGATTAGAAAGAAAATCGTCAATCACCGATAGTTGATGGAGATTGGTAGTTAACAAATGACATACGATAATGAATTGATCCTTATAAATTAAAATTCATTCATTATGATAATATCATTGTCATACACGTGTCTTGCCTACTTAAATTAATATTTCATATACGCATGGATGATCTTCATATAACTTTAAGACTTTAATTTATATCTAAAGTCATAATTTTTTTTAGCATGTTGTTGCGATGATCTTATTGATATATAAGCAATGTGTATAATTGAAGGAGGCTTTGATCAAAATAAGGAATTACGTTTCCCTTGAAGTTGGTCTATTTGATTATGCTTGACAAACATAGCTTATTTATTATATGAATAAAATAAATTTTTAATCATAGCCTAATATGAACCTGCCTAATCGAAACCTAACCTATCTAATCCTTGCTTGAGGTTTACATGCTTAACGACTATTTTTTATTTAGAAGGCTAAAAAAAAACTTTAAATCCAAATTGTGAAATTAATTATTGTAATTTTTAACATGATAATTAAAGTTATGAATCTTATCACTATTGCTTGAATGCGATTATCAAAACAAAGGGGGCTTATTATCAAAAATTTGATTATGGATATCATAAATCAGTACCATTTCTATTCAAGAATTGAATAAATAAATAAATTATTTTAATAATAATATTCAAGATAATAATAATCAAATTCATATTTTGGATTATAATTTTATCAATCCACAAAAAATTTAAGATCGACATAGAATTTTAGATAACTTTCAAAAATAAATAATATTAAGTTCTATTATTTACATTTTAAAAGAATATTAAAAAGATATAAAAATAAATAACAAGTTCCCAAATTTCCCTAATCCTAAACTGTGATTGTTTCATCTCCTCGCCATTAACTCCCATTCAAACAGAATAACAATTAATTAAAAAAATTTAGCTGATTTACGTACATACCACACGAATTTTATGTATTTATATATATAATATATAAATTTTAAGTTTTACGTATATAATATTTAAAATTTTAATATCACATCAAAAATATCATTATCATTTAATTTTTAGAAATTTTAAATAAAAATAAAATAAAATAAGTAAATATTTAATTTTAGTTATTAAATATATAAATATATAAGAATTGTGTGGTACGTATTTAAATATATATATAAAAAAAAAAAAATTGCTTCATGTGCTCACCGTTAAAAAAAAAGGGAAATTTAGCATCATAGAAAACTAAAAGCAAATCATTTTCCGTAACCCTTGCGCTTTCTTCGTTCCCGTTATTCCGTTCTTCGCTTCATCGGCCACAACTCTCGCCACCACCGCCGTAGCAACGGACAACAACGACGACAATGGTACTGAAGATTTCTTCCTCTATCTCTTCTGTCAATGCATCCCTTCTTCGTTTCCATTTAGGGCATCTTCTCCACTCTGAACAATTATAATCGAAGAATTTCTTTCCTGCATTCTATAGAGCGAGCAAGTAAATCCCAAGGCCTATCCTTTGGCAGATTCTCAGCTCGCTATCACCATTCTCGACCTCATCCAACAAGCCGCCAACTACAAGCAGCTCAAGAAGGGCGCCAATGAAGGTTTGTTATTTTTAATTTTTTCCCGTCTTGTTATTTATTGCTTTTAAATTTTGAATCTTTGATTCACATTGAAGTCTTTGATTCTTTATGTGAAGCGACAAAAACCCTTAACAGAGGAATCTCGGAGTTTGTTGTCATGGCCGCGGATACCGAGCCAATCGAAATCCTTCTTCACCTTCCCTTACTGGCTGAAGATAAGGTAATTGCTATTTAAAAACTGAACTAAATTCTCTAAAAAATTATGGTTTGCTTCAGATTTTCATTTATGACTAAATAATGCACACTCCTAGATTTAGCTTGTGTAAGCCATACATTCATAGTTATACATAAATCAAATAATTCATTAAGTTTTAACAGAGATATATAAAAAAATTACATGTCATATAAAACTATCGATAAGGACAAAGATATCATCTGTCTAGTTGAGAGAAAATGCAATCATCCATTATAAAGATGAGGGCTAGTTTTGGAGGATTAGATACTGTTGCTCTATTTGCTCTCCTCTATCTATTATAGGAGTCCAAATGAAAATGATTTCTTACTATGATTAAGAGTTTATTTCTTTTTGTTGGAACTAAAATAATAACTTTTCTTCATTCTTAAAGAAGCTAAAGATCTCCTTTCTTTGTTGGCTGTTATGATTTGCTAATTGCTATATAAGTGAGGATTAATTAGGTTTATGTGGTGAAAATTTCATTTTATAATATTAATGATCAACCACATTAATACTTGATAAGCATAAAATCTTAGTAAATTTTATATGTTTTAAATTATATATTTATTCTTGATCAATATTGAAGTTATTGTTATTTTCAGTATTTTTGGTGTTTTTGAGAGGAAATTCTCATATAAAGTAAAAATGATGAAAAATCAAAGTTTGAGGGTGAGCACTTATGCGCTATGCCAAGCAGTGTTGTGTTGTTGTATTTGAAGAAAACATGATGTTGAGGTAGAGAACATAGCACCTAGGCATTGAATTGTGAGCGTCGCGACATTGTATTTGTAGTGATTTGGATCTTAAGACAGAGAGCACAACACCTTGGCGCTGTAAGGTGTAGCGCTGCTGTGCTTAAAGGAGCCTAACAAATTCTCAAAAATACTTGAAGATAGAGGTCAAAGTGCTTATGGAAGAAACACCAAATCGATGGTTCTAGAACCTTTCAATTTTAAGCATAAAGACAATAATTAGAAAATGTAGATGCTAAAGCACCATTGCCACGGTGTCTAAATAGTTCATATTTAAGTAGAAAGACAGTGAGTCCAGTGCTTAGGCACTGCAGCATAGCACCGCAATGCTACGACCCGACGAATTTGTTTTGAGCAGTTTTAGCGGTCAATTCTAGGAGTTTCAAAGGGAGTTATTGTAGAGGATGTGAGGGACAACTAATAAAATGGTCCTACACTTATAAATAAGCCTTTAAATGTGAGGGAAAAGGATTCTGACAAAGCATGTGTGTGATATAGTGTATGTGAATGTAGTGTCACTTGGAAAATAAGATTCCAAGTGAATTTATTGGTGTGCTATGTTTGTATTGCTCATTGTCAAGATTGGAGAAAGGGTAGATCCAAAAGCAAGAGATTTAGATTGGGAGGTAAGGGATAGGATTATAGGATTATGAAGACAAAGTATGTGTGTGACATAGTGTATGTGAATGTAGTGTCACTTGGAAAGTAAGATTCCAAGTGAATTTATTGGTGTGCTATGTTTGTTTTGTTCATTGTCAAGATTGGAGAAAGAGTAGATCCAAAAGCAAGAGATTTATATTGGGAGGTAAGGGATAGGATTATAGGATTATGAAGAACTTCAAAGATTTTACTCGGTTCTATTTTTTCTTACTTATGATTGTTCCATATATTCTTCAACATTTATGATACGATAATGTTCTCACTTTCTTATACGAGTAACTAATTATTAGTATTCTAAATTTGTGGAACTTTATATTAATTTCTGTGATAATATATTATGAATTTTGAAGTAATTATTTTGTGCTATGAATGGCTATGTTATTTTATTTTTCTTTATGCTTTATTTAGTTATGATCTGGCCAATCACAAATTTAATATATAGTATGATTTAAAAATATCAGAAGAGTCCTAGTTGAATATTTAGTAAAAAGTAATCAAATATTTTAAATATACATAGACATATGATATTTAGAGAATTGCAATCATATAAAGAGTTGAAAATAATGCAATCACTTATTTTAATTAGTATATATGCATATAATTAGTTAATTATAGTGCTTAGATTTTGTTGATCTAGACATCGATAGAAAAATAAAATGATAATTATCTTCATTAACTTATAATTACATAATTCATAGAAACATTCAAGAAATCATAAATTAAGAGCATACAACAATAACAACAACTAGCCTTTATCTCAATATGTAGGGTCGGTTATATGAATCCTTCTTCTCCATTATGTCCTATTAACTATCAAATTCTCTTTTAATTCTGATGAACTAAGGTAATTTTTTATACATTCTAACGAAGCCTTTTTAGGTTTATATCTACCTTTCTTAACAAAAGACAAATCTAATACATCTACTCTCTGAACTGGGTCATCGAATGGCTGAAGCTTTATGTGACCAAACCACTATAATCTTATCCGGCAGTGGAGCTACTCCAATCTTTTCACGAACATATTCATTTCGCATTTTATTTAAAACTATATTTAAAAAAGTAAATTTTATAAATTTAGTAGTTTTAACTTTTTTGCATTTTCACTTTGTTGGATAAAAATTAGGCATAAGATTGGTATTTACCTTAATGGAATTTTATAAAGATCCTCGTGGAATGATGCTCATTTTATTATTATATTACTTGAATGGCATGTGCACTTATATTCATAGTTTTAGCTTGGTTAATACTTGTATAGCTTTCATTGTAGATTTTATGATAGTCTTTATATAAATTTATGGCAATCTCTATTTAGGACTTTGTGTAGTCATGTATTTAATAAAATAAGATTAAATCATATCCAAAATATTTAATAAATTGACATATTTGTAAGTACATAAATTATTTAGTTTTAATTATAAAGTTTATAGAAATTCTTTTATAACTTGGAAGTTGAAGCTCCAAAAAATATCAATAAAATTATCAATAAAATACAATCTATCTAAAACACTAGTAAAAATGGTTTGTCAAATGAATACAAGATGGTTCCAGAAAACTTGCTTTTATCAGCACTTGCTAATCTTTTCTGAAAGAAAAGTCAAATAAGAAGCTTTTTATTTTCATACTTATAATGCCTATAAAAATAGAAAAAAATATTCATAAAATAGAGTATACAATACACCATAATGTAGTGTAGGTGATTTAAAATTTAGGCTTATAATGAATCCAAAAATCTATTTGAATATCTTAAGTACAAATTTATCTTTTATAAATTCAAGAGATTGTATCACCATTCCTTAGCAAATAATTTGTATAGTTTTTGAAGATCCAAGGTTACTTAAAAAATACATTTTAATTGATACATCAAAGCATTATTTTGTGTATGCATATACAAAAGTAAATTCTCTTTTAAAGGCATGATGATGGATTTTTAAATAGAACTATACTTGTGTGTTTTATAATATTTAGTAGACGCATCAAAGAAATATATTATTGTATATATAAACTTAAATTAAATAGTCATTCAAGGGCACATTGGTAGCTTCTTGAGCATAGTTGTACTTTTGGGAATTACATGAAAAGTATATAGGATCATGATTGAAAATGATAAATGAGGGTTGTTGGGTTGAGTTTCTAATAATAGCTTTTTATCTTTATCTTCGTATCGAAAACAATGAACAAAAAATCATCTATTAAACTTTCAATGCCATTGAAAAATAGAGAAAAATCGAAGCATTAATAAATATATATTATAAACGACCTAATCGCTCCTAGTTTGAATCTTAGAAACCACTAAGATTGGGAAGTTTTGGCCAACTACATAGGCAACAGAAATTAAGATTAAAAAAAAAAAATCCAAATATAAGTAAGTCAAAATGTGCAATAGAGAAATGTCCACTTAAAAGTAACTAATCATTCATAATAAATGGAGAGATTTTTGTAGAGTTTTAACTTTGAATTTTTATTTTCTACTTTTGTGATGACTGATAAACTTAATTTGCTTCATATTAATCTTGATTAAGTTCTTTTTTCATCGAAGGTGATGTTGTTTTCTTCAAACTAGTTATTGTGGGTTTTGATACGAATCAACAACAAAAAGAAACGCTTTGTAATCTTATTTGATAAGTTAGCATAATGAACTTGGGCTTGTGACAAGGTATTGCCAAAATGATTTTTTTTTTTTATGAAAACTTTATCTATAGTAGAATCATGAGGACATTCAAAGAAGAGATGAGTATAAGATTCATTATGTAAATGGTATAGCACACAATCCTTTATAACCATCAAGCATCTTTTAGCCAATATATATTTAGTTTTCATCCATCGAGTTGGATTTTCAAGCAAAAGAAGCATACTTAATTAAGTACCCTTTGAGGCAAATAAGCTTGCTCCAACCGACATCAAAAAATCATTGTATAATGTAATATAAACATATTTATAAGAAAAAAGACTCTTTCCCTTGATAACAATAGTTCATACCATAGGCATAACATATATGGATTGTATCAAATTAATATTGTTAGATTGATCATTGTGAAGAGAAGAAGAAAGGGAAGGGCTTAGTGATTCATAAGTCTCACTTATAACATATTCTAATAAATTAATTGATTTTCAAGTATAAATGAATAAATTCTATGATAAATTCATGATATTGCATGAATAGGTGAAAATTGCAAAAAATATTAGAACAGGTGAGGACAATGACAAATTTAAGAAGCAAAAAAAAAAAAAGAAATTACAAAGGAAAAATGAGCAAAGTCCAATATAGCGCCAAGGCATTTACCGCCATGGTGCTTAATGCACAGGGATGCCACTCAAATCTCACTATTAGATGCTCAATTCTAGGCTAGCAAACAAAGAATATAACTTTTTGGTGCTAATCTAAAGTACTAAGACGCTACACCTAGTCCATAAATTACTATAGAAACGTCATAGTACTTTGAAATGAAGTTTTTTCGTCCAAAATTAATTATGGACCTGTAATTGAGGGAGTTTTTAGGCGTTCTTGGGAGTTATGCTAGAGAATAAAAAGAAAAAAAAATGAAATTAAAAAGGAGGCTTTTAGAGAGGAAAAATGAGCCATTAAAGGGGATTGGAGGAGGTGAAGAACAAGAAGATGAAGTATTCAAGAAAATTTTGGGAACAAAGTTGTCAAAGATCACATTTCTCTTACTTTCTCTTATCTTTTTAATTATGTAACTTGAATATCATGAATTTCATAGCTTTCATGCTTTAATTATCATGAACTTATTTTTTTTTTCTTCTGAAATTATGGTATAATCATAGCTTCTTTATCAATTATGTAGTTTTAGTTTTGCAGTATTATTTGAGAATTGTTTGGTATATTTTGTTCTTCATTTAATTGATTATGTGGTCAGTTTTCAACTTAAAATCTTCAGCATTTAATAATATTAGAAGAGTTGTTTTATGCTTGAGAAAGATAAATCAACAAGTTACTAGTTAAGGTAGGAATATACTCAATTAAAACTTTCAGTTGTGTATGAACAAAACTTAATACGATCTTTTGAATCAATTCCCATAGGAATATAGTGGATTAATTTAATGAATTAGAGCTTATTATTATTATCAAAAGGGACTAAAAGATATATTCGTTCTTAATTAACAAGTATTATCATTGTGATATATAACATGGATTTGATTAAAGTTGTCATGAAACCATTGAAGTAGATTTTCTCATAAATTTTAATTAAAGTTTTAGTTAGTTGAAGTTAGGTTTAAGAAATCTTTTTTATTACTTAGTTGAATAAAATCATCAAGAATGTAAATTAGTAATTAATTCATTTCACAACCAACAATCAATTCTTGCGGGAATAATACTCTACTCTTATATTACTTGCTCAGCATGTGCACTTTCGTCACACGTTGAAAAGTCGAACACTTAGCAACAACATTTAACGTAATCCATCTCCACATTTTTTGAAGACAGCCTCTTAGGCTTTCCAGAAGGGAATCACGTGAATACTTTTTCTTCCAAATCGACCAATAGCAGCCACAGCAGCAATCAACAAGGCTAGAATCATGATTTTGAACTTGCATATTGTACAAGGGATGGCAGGTCTAAACCCACTTTTTCCTTGGTCAACGTAGAGATACTCCAAGAATAGCCTATAATTTTGTTCCAACATTGTTGTAATTTAAAATGCTTGATGTCACACTAGAAAGTTTTTTTTTACTCCTGTATGGAGAACAGTAGATCCGAACTAGTAGGAAAGATAGTTCCAACTTCTGAGGAGAGGAGTTTTTCTTGTCAACCACTAAGCCAAGAATTAATTTTAGTTGTCTAGTAGAGCAACTATCATAAATAAATTTGGTAGCAGATAAGGGTATACCCAAGTGTTTCCATGGGCAAATCATTTGCAATTTCCCGTTGGCTAATGCTGGCTCCCATCATGGCAGAATGTACCGTATGTGTTTGTCCCTTCAAAACAAGCTCTTGGTAGAGCTTGCGGGGTTACGAGGCCCGTTATCGCTTGTTCAGTAACCAGCAACGAGGGCAGCCAATTGAAATCACAAATCCAGCATCTGAAGGTCATTTGTTCTGCAACATTCCTTCAATTTTGTTCGTTCTATTGCTTCTTCGAACTTATTTTTGAGTTAAAAAGGATCATAATTTATGTAATTCACAGGATGCGATTGAGAAACTCCTCATTTAGATAGCTGAACATTTCAGCATGATGAGCCTGAAGAGTGGAATGGAGATTTGGACTTAGTTTTTTTTTTTGTAAGAACCTATGTAGTCTATAGCGTATGAGATTATTTGAAAGATTTGCATCGATACCGCATAATTTCTATGTATTTATATATCTAATACTTAAAATTTGATATTTATATTTATAATATATTTCCTATGTATGACAAGATGCATGAACTTTTAAGTTGTTATGAAGTCATAATTTGCACTTTAAGCAGGTTGTCAACGAGATTGTGGAGCTCTTCATTTGGCGTGGCTTGGTTAAAATTTATATTATATTAAAGTAAATTTAATGCATTTGAATTAAATCCTGATTAAAAGTTTTATCTGGATATCCTGATTCAGTTTGTTTTTTTAGGGGGTGAGCATATGATGCAACCCAATTTCTTCTGCTTCTGCTAGTACAATTTCTTTAGAAAATTTTAAATATATGACATATAATTCTTATAATATTTAAATATCTGACTATTATTTTCTGATATATTTTAAAGATTTTAATAATGAGAAATATTTTTTTAAAAAATAAATTTATTACAGTAAGCTAACACTAAGAAAAATGTTTGATAATGTTAGTAAAAAATAAAAATATTTATGATACAACAACTCTTCAGAAATTTTTTTTTTTTTTCTACAATAATTTTAAAATAATTTATATAGATAGTTGCAATCGCCTCGGACTCTTTATTTGACATTTCAAAAAAATAATATTAAAACAGGGTAAATGTAAGAGTACCGTTAGTGCTTTTTTAATTTTTGATTTTATTTATATGAGAAGTTGCTTTCAAATACAATAGAGTTTGGATTAATTGTTAATAAATAAATAAATTAATGTAGTTTTTTTTTTTTTTTTTGGATATTTAAGCAAATTTAATCGTAAATTTATATACATAACACATATACAAGTACTTGAATATAAGATCTCATGGTTGACATCTAAAGTTTTTAACCAATAGGTTAAGATATATTGGACAATATAGTATTTTAGAAAATTTTGTCAGGCATTGTTATTTATTCAAGTGGTTGAATATTATTAAGCTATTTACATGCATATTTAGCCCGAATTATTTCATAAATTTTTTATGCTATAGATTTTATTCTATTGTTTAAAATGATATAATTGTAGGATCAAACAATTAATATTTAACACAATTCAATTATTTAATATATTATAGTTTAAAAAACAATGAAAAAAAATATATACCTTTAACTTTTGGAAGGACAAATTAGTTAAATATTACTTTTTAAACAAATAAAAGTTAAATTATTATTTTTCATATAATATAATTTTCAAATATTATACACACAATTTATCGTCATTGTTTTCCTATAACATATTTTCAATCAAATACTTATATAATCATGCCAAAATTATATTTAAAAAATTTTAAACGGTGAGCCATTTAAACGAATATTAATGTTTCATGAAGTCGATCCCCCGAATTATATAATCATTCAAGATTTTGTCATAATCGATTACTAATAGTTTTTATTTAACTTTTATTATTTAAAAATGACATGAATCAAGTGTTTATATATTAAAATATATTAAAATTTTAATTGAGATGCATGCTCCCTTATACTCCCTTCTAAATTCATACATACTGTTAGATATAACATAAAATAATAATTTAGAAAACTAATTAATAAGATCAAATTATATATCTTATCCTAATGTTTCGAAGCCAAAAGATAAAATTGAAAAAAATGATAAATCAAAATAAATAAATATCTAATATATATATATATATATATATATATATATATATATATATATATATATATATATATATATATATATATATATATACTTTCTCAAAATAGCACTCGAAAGTAGTAGGCTGAATTTTTAAAATAAGTATGTTTAAAATCTTAATTAGCGGATTAGGTATTAAAAAATATTTAAAATAAAGTATAATTAATTAAAGCGTATTGGGCTGCATGATGGCGTTAGTCACGGCTCCTGAGAATTTTTTTTAAAAAAATCTTTCAACCAAAACTGGATTTTTGGCGTCAGTCATATGTTGTCGGAATTTAGAGAGCTTGGTATCGTTGGAATTGACACAAAATTCCTCACGACTTTCATGTTGAACGAAAAGTGTGATTGTGGCTCCTTGCGTAGCATATTTCGCCAATGCGCGAAAAAATCTGCGGCACAATTTTGAATATTGCAATCAGCCGCGATATTTTGGCCGTACCGGAGTCGTTTATTATCAGAATTTAGCGAGTTTGATATCGTTGGAATAGGAACGAAATTCCCCACGACTTTCATGTTAACCTAAAATTACGATTATGGCTCCTTGCGTTGCAGATTTCATGAATGTGCATCCATAAATGAGCAGCGCGTTCTTGAATGTTACGACCAGCCGCGGTATTTTGGCTGCACCGGAGTCGTCTGTTGTCGGAATTTAACGAACTTAGTATTGTTGGAATCTACACGAAATTCCACACGACTTTCATGTTGATGCAGAGATGCGAATTTGGACCGTTACGCAGCATTTTTTGTGGCAAAGTATGGATTCATAAATAGCAACAGTGGATGGATCATTACAAAATTTGCAAAAAAAATAGTAGCTGTGGCAATCTCACTACAAAGTTTGCAAGCGTGACAAATTCATAGCTATTATCTACTTCTCCAAAATTTCTAAAGTTTGACAGTTCAATACCAACAAGATATCTATGATATTCCACAAGAAAAAAATACAAATTACTAAAACTGGAAACATATAACATAGATAGACGATGTCTTGATATACAGTGTACATAGAAAATATAAAACATTGACAAAACAATGTACATCAAGCTATTAGATGATCTACAACTACATACAACAACTGAGGATATCTAACGATGGCGGTGTTTGCATGGTGGAAGTGTGTCACTCACGAGTGTCGCGGCGTGTGGTCGATCTCAAGTCCGCGATGTCGACTTTGTCTGGCGTCGGTGTTCGCTGTATCGAGGGTGCAATATCGTATCTCCTGATGGTCCCTGGAAGGGGAGTGACATTGCGTATCGACATGTGGAGTGAGGATACATAGGAGGGTCTGCTGCCTTCCATGACTGAAATTGACTGAACATAGCTTTCTGATAAGAGTACGGAGCTGGTGTGCTAAATGAGTAATCGCTTGACCGACATCTCATAGATAGAGCCAAATCTTCTGATATGTGCGAGAAGATGAAGATGTAAGAACTACCGGCTTCATCCCTCTGCACTATTTGATATGTGTAAGCTCTTGCGTAGTTCCCTGCATAACTCCTCATAAGTATTAATTGAGTGCTGAAAGTCAGTGTCCTGGTCTCTCCCAAAATAAGGTTGG
Organism: Cymbidium sinense; assembly: GCA_021442155.1. NCBI lineage: Eukaryota > Viridiplantae > Streptophyta > Magnoliopsida > Asparagales > Orchidaceae > Cymbidium > Cymbidium sinense. The sequence goes on from CM038222.1 coordinate 30,839,448, forward strand.
AAAATAGCTTGTGTGTCTAAGATATGTTCTCCCTACAAAGACAAGTATATAATTCAGTTATCATAACGTATAAGACTAAAATGAAAAATATTAATTAGATAATCACTTCGAGGTACTTACCTACAAAACCCTGATTGAGGTCAGTCTGATATGGTTCCTGTGGTAGTATACTATTTTGGACAGCGTAATTATGAACTTCGCTATCATCCACTCATTTTAACTCAATTTCGACGTATACAACTACAGGTTGTATACTTGCTGCATTAATGACTGACTCATATACTTCGACATCATTGAATGGTGTAGCAATGAAACTAGCACCAATAAGAAATCTACATATGAGATTAATCCTAAACCGTGTCGAATCAACTTTTAGTGACCTAATGATTCGATTTTGTACGCTGCTAAAATCAGCCCGACGTGAAACTTGATAGGACGATTTTTTCCACCAGTATACGTAGGGAATAAATCATCACTAACACTTAGTTGGCCGCCGTAATATAGTACCAATCATACTGTGTATGAACTCATATTTGAATCAAATATATGTATCAGATGCAGGAATGCTGAATAGCACACTTGGTTAAATCAATTAGATTCATGAGAACTATATGAATTGCTTAGAACACAATAATTAGATATTTACACTATAGAAAAGATAGCTATTTCGGACAAAATAATCCCTTGGAAATTATCAATCAAATATTCAATGAGTTTTTAGTCACAAATTTTTCTAGTGAAAATTTCTGCAAAATAATAACATGCTGACCCCCACTTAGTTTACTAGATTTGAAGGTGATTTTTTCATCCAAAAAGCCATCCTAAACTACTATTATTTAGGGCTGACAAATTGAGTGATGACCATAAACTTCATTTTTCCTTCAGTTCGCTTTATCTCTTTCGAGATAAAGATTCCTAAGGATGCTTAAATCTACATGAAAATATGTTATTTTCAAAATTAAATAAAAGGGAGTTCCAAAAAAAATACCTAAAATTCACTTTATATTTGCCTGAAATCAACCCTAAAACTACCTATTCACAAATTATCAATCAAATATTCGATGACTTTTTAGTCACAAATTTTTCTAGTGAAAATTTCTGCAAAATAATAATACGCTGACCCCCACTTAATTTACTAGATTTGAAGGTAAATTTTTCATCGAAAAAACCATCCTAAACTACTATTATTTAGGTACAAATTTTGATGACCCTAAACTTTATTTTTTCCTTCAGTTCTTTATCTCTTTTCGTGAAGGATTCTTAAGGTACACCAAATCTACATGAAAATGTGTTATTTTCAAAATTAAATAAAAGGGAGTTTCAAAAAATACCTAAAATCCACATTACATTACCCTGAAATCAATCCTAAAACTAGTTAATCATATAATACACTAACTAATAACTTAATAACACACAAAAAATCAATATCATATTTGCATATTTTCCATTTTACAAAAAAGATCAAAAAACCTCAAACAATACATAAAATACATAAAATCCACATTACATTACCCTGAAATCAATCTTAAAACTAGCTAATCATATAATACACTAACTAATAACTTAATAACACACAAAAAATCAACAACATATTTACATATTTTCTATTTTATAGAAAAAGATCAAAAAACCTCAAAAAATATCTAAAATACCTAAAATCCACATTACATTTGCCTAAAATCAACTCTAAAACTAGCTAATCACATAATATAATTACTAATAACATCATACCACACAAAAAAGAAAAATCACATTTGCATATTTCTCATTTTACAAAAAAAAATAAAAAAACTCAAAAAATACCTAAAATTAACATTACATTTGCTTAAAATTAACTCTAAAACTAGTTAATCACATAATATACTTACTAATAACATCATAACACACAAAAAATAAAAATCACATTTACATATTCTTCATTTTACAAAAAAAAAAATCAAATGTGGGTGATTGATTCAGCGGAAGAGTATGCGGGCTATCTCGGTATTTGTTCGGTTTCCGCGGCGTTTGGGCTGAGCGGACAGCTGATTTAGGACGAAATTCAGAGATCAGGACGCTCTGTCCCGATCTCGATTCAACATTTTTTTTAAAAAATTACTTTAGGCTAGTCCTCCATTTTTAATCACGACTGTGCCTATTTAAAATTTTTTTTTACTGTCTATTCCGCTAATTAAATTTTTAATGGTGCTTATTTTAAAAATTTAGCCAAATTAGTAATAAATTGGTAAAAAAAAAGGTAGTAATAAATTCAATTTAATAATTGTTTGAGGGAAATAACTAACCTATATTTACGCAGAAATGCTTATACTGACGCAATTCATGTTGGTTTCTCGAGTTCAGTCAGTTTTTGTTCGGTAAATCGTGGTCTGGTTGGGTTTTCGGAACCTGGTCCGAGGCATTGGAAAGCCATCACTAGCGGCGGCCGCATGGCTCCTCCGCCGCTATCACCGGTGGTCGCGCCTCGCAAGCTTCTCTCCCTCCCGCGCCACCTAATACTCCGGTATGTTCTTCCTCATTCTCAGTCTTCTGCATCTCTAGACTGACTATTCCTTTATCAGACTAACGGAGCAGATACGAGAAACCCTAGCCAGAACCATTTACACGCCACCCGCGGGCTCACCAGTCTCTGTCAAATCGCTTTTAGAATCTCTTCTTCCGCAGGATGCGGTGCCCAAGCCTATCAGCAGAGAAATCAAAGACTTTTGCCTTTGCTGCGCCGCGCTAGCATCGGCGGAGGGAGTCGAATCTCCCTCTGTTTATTGGATTCCGAAGGATTTGTCATCAATGGCGAAATCGGCGTTGCGGGAGATATCTGCCGCTGGATTTTTTACAGCCGAACGCGAGATGGTTGCTGAACTGATGGATGAAGTACTTCCGGAACTCAAGGCGGTTGTGAAGGAGACTTGCGTTGATCCCGATGACGAGGTGTTTGTGGCGGGTTCGGTGAGGCCACCTGTTGCGAAGGCCATCGTGGCGGCGCATCAGTTCAGGTGGCTCGTGACCCAGGTTTTATATATTGAATAACGCTGTTTCGTTTCTGGATCTTAATTGGTTCTTAATTGAGTTTTGATTGGTTTCAGCGATTGCATCTTTATCCAGGTTAATTATCCTTATTTGGGAAATATGTACCCTTTGGTCATGCCATGCGCTCTGACAACAATGGATCACTGGTCACCTGAGGTGAAGGTACTAAATTGTGATCTTTAATACCTCTTATTATGTGTAGTTCATTTTTTAAACCTCCTCCCTGATTAAAATTTATTTTTCTCACGTCTTCCTTTTCGTTATTCTTATTATTTTTTTCCGAAGGGATAAAGGGGTTATTTGATTATTTCAGAGGGATAATGGACAAATATTATATCATTAATTTGCCATGCATGTTTATGGTAGAGTTTTATTAGCTCTTTCCATTTGGTATGAAGATTGATAAACTGTTGCATGTGGCTTGCTATTTATTCAGATTCAATAGATATCATAGGCAGTGTGTTGATGAATACAGGATTCATATGTCATGTTATGATCTTGTAGTTTCAGCGAGAATCTGATTTATAAATTTTTTCATGTTCGTTAATCTAGAAAAGCTGTTGAGAAGTTAAGTCCATGAGTTATAGGATTTATGAAATGAAGTTTATTATGCTGTGATGAAGCAAAGATTTAGGAAGTTGGAGTGGTTCCATTGAATTAGACTATTTTTTGGCAGGAATTTTAGCAGTAAAGGTAATTTTATTGAATGCCATTGATGGAAACAATAGGAAATAGATGAAACATTTTTATAAGGTTGACTTGATGGAGGTTTCCTTTGATTATGAGGGACAAACCCATTAAGGAAAATGTTACAATGTTTTGATGATTTAGATGCAATTTTGTTATATTTTTGCATAGAAATTTCTATCATCATCACCATTGTCATCTCAATTATCTGGGGTTGACTTTATTAATATCATTCTTCATTTATTATTGTTAAGTGTTGTCAGTGTTAACAAATTTTCATGTTTTTTAATTTGTTTTGGACAATTTCTAATCATGTTACCTTTAGTCCACTCATGTTCTTTCATAATCCTTGCACAAGAAGTTTTCCTTGGTCATACAAGTAAATTTGGAAACCAAAAGTATGCTCTTTTTTAAAAAAAGTTTTAGGACTTTCTAGTTCTGCTTGATGTCTGCTATTTTATGTTTTATGTTGTAATTCCACATTGACTTGTCTTCTACATTTATGACACGGTGAAGGCTTCATTTTTTCTGTGTTTCGTGTGTTCTTTAATCTATAATTTTACTTGTAATGTATGGGCTATGCATAATGTTAAGCTTGATAAACCATCCATTTGGTGGTTATGTAACATGGCATTTAATTTGCCGACTTAATTTTATCATCTTATGCGTATGTCGTAGTTTTGTTTTCAATATCTTTCTAAGAACTTGTGGTAGGCCAAATATCATCTTCCTTGCTTAGCACCAAAATTGTATCTTTCTTGGAACATTTAACTTTCATAATTTATTTTTTTATTTCTTTAGCAGGTACATGTGCTTTGTGAAATTATTAAAAATGGATCTTTTTTTTTCTCAGGAGCAGGGGATGCTTGTGTTAATCCATTTGGGGAAGAATGTAAATGCAGCTGAGTTAGGGTGGTACGAGGAAGCATTTTTGGATGTATGCTATCGAAATATTGCTGCTAGCGATGACCTATGGTCTCTTATAATTGAGGTGTCCGCACTTTTATTAATTTGCGCACAACGAAAAAATCCACGTAGCTCTTGGTAGGCCCTGATCCTTAGTACCTTGTTAAATCCAACATTGCTTTATTGTGAATAGGGCTTGCCAAAGATTTAACACTTTGTTATTTTGCTCTCTCTTGCTTTGTTGTGAACTTATTCTTTGATGCTATTGTTAAAATTTTAATTATGAATTTGTGACTTGTAAATTGAACTTAGGGAAATAGATAGTGCTAAATGTTGTATGAGTGGCACAAAGCAAAATTCACAACCCTCTGTGCTTTCATATGGATTTGAGAAAAGAAATTAGCTCTTACTTTATATTTGTTGAATTATTTCCTTAGGTACTGGCGTACTGCTATAACTGAAACGTATGCAAAAGTTCATAGCACCCACTATATATTGAGGGAACAACTCAAGTAGTCTGATCATCTAGAAATTCATGTGATATGTGTAATGTGTTAATCTCTTATTACTAGTAGAAGGCTGGGTAAAATCATGATAATTAAAATTTGTTCAAGTTTGATCCTTGACTTTTAGAATGTATGCATGTACTTCTTTTAAAAAAAAACTTGTTTGGATCTTATTGTATATTATAGATTATTTATTCTTTCAATATTATAGATTGCCTTGGAGGATCTAAGGATGGTAAGAATAAACATTTTATTGGTTTGGTTTCACTTGAGGAATTATGGTTTAGTTTTTTTATTTTTAATTTTATTTTCTTAAAGAGGAATTATGGTTTAGTTAGAAAATGAAGTTAATCAAAGTGGAGTTCTTTGTCTAGGATTTCCTTGCATAAGCTGTTTTATGTATCCCAATTCTATAGCTAAACATTGGATACAAAGTAATTAGGATTTTATGTTGAAGTCATTTGAGTTTCTCAATTTAGTGGAACAAGGATTTAGTCATCGAGAAAAGGATGAGGAAGATAAAAATATTGTAAATTGAAGCATATAAATGAAAGTAAAATCACACCCAAGAATGATGTGGGATAATTGCAAATAGGTGAGACAAATAGAGTGAAAATTCAATGTTATAAAGTAAATCATACAAGTGGTATTGAGATAATAATGACTCAATTTTTCCTTAAGCTACCATCCACTCATTATGCCGTCACCCCCAATGCTAAATTGATAAAGAGATGAAGAGATGAAGAAGGTTGAAGAATTAGACAATTAAACTTCCCATTGGAAGGGATGCTGGGGATAAAGAAGGAAGTAGAATGAGAAACCTGATATATGGGGAAGAATCATCATGGTGGAGGCTAAGAGAAACTTTGATTTTATTTCATATTCTCATTCACTTGAATTCCATTACAAGGCATATCCGTCTTATTTATTTAATGAGGGCTATAAGATAAGATCAAGATAAGATGAAAATTGAAATCAACAATATCTCTATTCAAAGTAATCGAAAATTATTTTGGATTGTTGAACATAAAATTTTCTTTAAACTTGCAACAAAAGATTAAATAACTATTATAAATTCAAAACTTTATTTTTTGTGTGATATTATTATGGACATGATTGACTTTGCTAGGAATGAATTTACACTGATTATAGGTAAAACTTTTGGAAGAACCTTTGCACTACCTTATCCTCCACTTTTTCTCTAGATCTTAAATTTATTTATTACATACACGTACAATTTAGTGTCAATGTCACTTATATAAATAATAATAAGATTTTTTTTAATAATTTAATATGGTTATGGATACTCCTTAGGATTTTATGCCTTAAAACATTGTAAGGCTTTTGACACTACGTATAGGCCTTGGGAGCACACCAAAAGGAGGTAGTAAATGCGGTGATATATATTGGATCATAAATTGAAGCATATAAATAGAACTAAAACAACATGCTAAAGTACTCTGTAATGATTGCAAAATATGTGAGAGAAAGAGTGCTAAAATCAATGTGATTAAGAAATTAATACAAGATTCATCATGATTTATAGTGGTTCAGCTTCTTCTTAAACCTTCATCCACTCCATAAGCCCTCTCTTTGAAATTCCGCTTACCACCTTCACCAACTATGAAGGAAAAAAAAAAAAAAACTATTAAGTGCTCCCTACTGTTTTTTAATGCTCAACATCAACTTTTTCATGCAATTTTTTCATGGGCTTAAGACCAACCCTTAAGTCCTTTTTTCTTAGGATAAATAACAACCTAAGACAAGAAGGGATTTATGCAAGTAAGTTAGAGCTTTTTAGCATATGATGTCTAAAGTTAATTAAAAATAAACAATGACAAAGTGAGCACTACTCCACTTGCATCATGGCAATCCAAGCAACGTAGATGTATTTCAGTGTTTAAATCTTCTGAAAACCTATATATTTAAGTTAATGAAAAGAGGAAGCTCAAATGATCAAATGAAAAAATAAGTTTAAAAACTCAACTAATCTCAATATACAAGTCAAATAAGACCCAACAAATGAAAGATTATAGTGGTGCAAGATGTTATACTTTCCTTGAGAGTGATGGTAATGTTCAGTATTATTAGAGTTAATGTTAGATTGCGAAGTGGAGACAGGTAAAATACTTTGATCTTCCTTTGAATTTTGTTGTTGTTGGAACATATAATACCTTTTTACTTTACTTGTTTTATGGGCTTTTGGGAGCTTTTAGGATGTTTGGAAGAATAGGATTTAGGTGGAATTTGAAGAGATGTAGTAAGAAAATATGATTTTACTACAAAACCAATTGTCATAGTGAGTTGGAGTTTTCTCACTGAATGTGTGTTTTGTGAAAAACATTGATTTTCAAAAAATGTTGTATCAAAGGTGGTTTAATATTTTTTAGTATTGGTTGATATCATTTATACTTTGTTGGTGTGGAGAATAGCTAATAAAATTACTTTTTATGGATTTTGAGTTAAGTTTGTTTTTTTTTTTATTTAGAGGAATCTGCACAAAGGTGAAGCAACCAAGCATTTTGAGGGAATGGTGGAGATTAGTTTATTTATGGGATAGGCCTGAGTGCAAGTTTGATAAGGAGTTTAGATTTTAGAATCCTTGATAACACATGATTAATGGGAAATAAAATATTGAGGACAACCTCCCATAATAATGTTTTGGAACTATATTATTAGTGATCATAATTGATTGAGGAACTTCTAAAAATGTCTATTCTTTCTTTCTTCTATTTCAATTTGTCGAGTAGTTTGAATGCAAGAAATTTGATGAAAATTTTCTTATTGGAATATATATTCTCAAAGAATGGAATGAAAATATGCTCTCTTATTGTTAGGTTTCCAAAACAATTGATTCATAAAAGTTTGTAGATTTATGGTACGATCTCATGTAAAGTTTTAAATTATTTGAATTTTGTTATTTGCACAAATATTTTTGTCATAAAACTGCATGCAAATTTTTCATTTTGGGTTTTTAAAGAAGCACATCCTATCAGCTTAAGTGTATGTATTGGGAATTTAATGATATATTTGTAATGTAGATTCTTGTAGTACACTCAAAATGATCTTTATTTACATTTAATCCAAAATTTGTTTGATTTTGATCAGTCAATGAGGTATTGTGCAAGTTATCAAGTCTCCTACAAGTTCTTGTTTTACTTTGATTATTGTTATGCTATTTTTAGTTCTTTCAATACAATCCAAGTGTATTAAAAAGTTCTATTCATTTTCATAAGTGATCTTTAAAGTTCTATTTGTGATCAGTTCTTGCGACATCTAGCATTTTTAGTATCCATTTGTTTTCATGTTTTATAATTTTTATAGTCTTTAACTTTTGTTCTATGTCACATTTGAAGTTCATAATATTATTTTAATCATTATGTTTAACTACGTTAATGAAATTTCTTGCAACCTTTTGACGTCTATCTTGAGTTAGGGGAATCTACGAGAGTATTATATCTTTGTCACCATGCTTAAAAAATCTTGCATGATTAGTGTTGCGAGACATCATAGTTTTGAGGTTTTTAAAGGGCACATAGGATCTCAATCATTTACAGGAGATAATATGCAGCATTTATAATTTACCCGTTGTGCACGTGTATTTATTAATGAATATTTGGTCTTGTTGAAACAATGCACGCTATGGGTTTATCTAGATTTTTGAATCTTGAGGCATTTTATTAGGATTATCATGCATGCATATTATGTTTCAATCACACAACAAAAAAATAAAATAAAATAAAATACTTAACACCATTTCTTCTAAAGCCATCAACATAGACATCAACATACTAATCATTTATTGATAAACTTGGTCTTATTCAAGAAATTATAGTTAATGAATATTCTTCTTTTAAAAATTTATTAGATGTAGAATATGTTTTACAATTATAATATAAATTTACATATGATGAATTTTAATTTTAATTTTTATTTGCATCATGAATATGAATATATACTTGATTTTGAGTTAGAATTGGTGTTTAAAAACAACCTTGAGCACGAGATCTTATTTGAATTCGGACTTTAAATGTAGATTGAATATATACTTGAATGTAAGATTGAACCAACCAGGTGTATAATAGTTTATGGATCAATTGGTCAGTTTGAAAATGACTATCAATTAAAAAATTTCTTACATTGAATGATCAAATTGATCTTGATTTTATCATTGATCTTATTTTAGTGATAACAAAAATACAAAATTTTTACCAAAAAGATCCTTACATAAAGAGTTAAGTTGTGCCAATTTGTTAGGAAATTTTATCAATGATGGTCTTAAAAGATGTAATGACTTGGATCAAAAATTTGGAATATTAAGGCATAAATAAATAGTCGGACAAAAATTTAAATGTTTTTTACCTACTAAAAACATGTTAAACAATTCATAAGAAATTTTACTAATGCATCTTTCTATATATGTATATATCAAGAGCTTCTTATCTTTAAAGTTTATTTGTTTCAAAATAACAACAATATAGTCTATTATTTTTTAACTTAAGCAAAATGTTTGCACCTATCCATGTAGGCTATATGCAAATTCTCTTTTATCATTCATTCAATCCACATAATTCTTTTATTTAAATGTTTGTTACGTTGTAAGTGTGAGTTCTAAATGTAATGTGGTAAATGTATTATAGGTCTAAAGTACAATAACTTAAATGAACATAAAAGCAATATATATGGCAATTTTCATAAGTGAATCTGTATAAAATCATAGAATATTTACATTTCTTTCAAAAGTGATCATGGAAATTAAATATAATATTTCATTGGATATTAATAGCATGAGTAATTTAAGAAGTATATCTTATTATATTTTAATTTATAATACATCTGTCACATGAGCTTCATCCAATTATACCATTTAAGATACATTAATATTAATATTTTTTTCTAATCCTATCTCAACACTGAAGTGCCAGAATGATTTTAAACCTCTATGCACCTGTAAGAAGCACCCCTAGCTAGTACATAAGAGGGTGAATGATGACTAGTACATAAGAGGTGAATTCCATCATTCAGCAGACATAAGTGAGCATTGCAATGCATTATTTCTTTACTATTTATCTCATTAGATGTCATCCAATTAAAATAAAAGGTGCATAGAATAATGCACATTTATATGAGCAACTGAGACAAATAATGAAATTTAATTAGGGTGAGGTGCGTTTGTGGCAGCGGTGGAGGTGCGATGCGAAAATGCACCATAGTGTGGTTTAAAAATTATGTTTTGGCCACATTTTGAATTTAAATTGTGGTGAGAAAGTTGTGTTTTTTAGTTTGGCCTGGTAGAGTGCAATGGCTGGTTGAAAGCACCCACTGCAATTTTTTAGATAACTTCTGCAATAGCTCCATCACTGCATTTTCGGATTGCTATAGTTTCCCCAAATAGATCTTTGTTCTTCTTGTCCATATGAAGGTCATTTACATTAAGAAATATTCTTTGCAAATCCAATCTCGAAATGAGTCTTACAGCAGTAACTTCTTTTCAGGATATAAAGGTATAGGAATTATAACATATAATCAATGCATTTAGTTTAGAAGGAATAATTGCTATGTTCTAGAAATGAGATCCATCTCAAATTTTAGGAAACCAACTCTTCAACTTCATCAATCAAGTTCTTAGTTTAATCCCTATGCATCATTTATTAAAGGCCAAACATTCAGAATTGTTGCTCACATTCTTCATAAATCTTAAAACTCTTAAAATTTTAATTTCTACTATAATTACCTTAAAATTATTTATTAAATGAAGATTATTTTTTAAATCTTTAATATCAAATAAAATTTTATATTTCCTAGTTTATGCGTACCTTGAATTCTTTTCTCCCTCTTTTCATATGTATATATATATATATATATATATATATATATATATATATATATATATATATCTTAATTTTATTCTCCTTTTCACACTAAAATCTTAACAAATTTCTTTGGAAATTAACGACTGAATTTAGTGTTTATTGATTTGAAAATACAAATCTAGGTTAAACTTTTCCTTTGATGAAGGGAAAGAAGGAAAAAAAATTCCCCAACTTTTGGCTTTGCACCGGCCCCCCACCTTGCTTATGCTCGACCCATGCCTCGCATGGTTCAATTGATGTCGCCTACATGCTCAAATGTCTATATGCATGGTTGCATGTTTGTTTATCACCCATTGGCTTGCTGACACCCAACTGCTTTCTAGGAGGAGAAAAATGGATCCTCACTTTTCTGTTTGAGAAATCCAAATGATGATGTGTGCTAGAGTCGCATGCAAGTCAAAGCAGTGATCTTGGAAATTGATGCCACCATGACGATTGATTTCATTATTGTTCATGGGTGCTGGTGTTCTATCTGTTATTTAAAATCTGACTTTCATTTATGTTATATTTTTTCTGGAGATTTATGCACATAGGCTTTGCATTAAAAAAAGGTGTGCTAGATTTGGGCATTGTTTGAGAGTATGTTTCTGTTACTTTAAAATTTCTTTTTGGAAGGTTTGAGCGGATTCTAAATGAGATGCTTGGGCATTTGGAACGCCACCCATTTAATAGAGAACATCGTATTGCATGGCTTCAACATATCGAACCAGTTTTGAGTGCAATGGGGCTTGTATTGCTAATGCACTTCCACCGAATTTTTCCTCTCTTCTTCCAGTGGCTGCACACTGATGATGATGAAACCATTCTTCTGGTAAGTATTTTAATTTCCTGCAAAACTCCTGTTAATCAGATATTACTGGTTTCTGGATCACTGAATATGGTTGTTTTGTAGGTTCTGGAACGAATTCTTTCAATCATAAAACTGACATGGGTCAGGAAATCACCTTACATGGAGAGGTGAGGTTAAGACCCGACATTGTGAAATTTTTGTTCGCTGTCTTTTTTTATTTTTTTGTTCAGCTTGTCTATGATAATAGAGGAACAACATATCAAATGTAATTCTTGTCTCATAAAATAGCTTGCCTTATTGATGTTTCTACTTCTGCTCCATGTCCCTTCTTTTCTCAGCATTCTATCAACTAATGCTTATAAGCTTTGGGCAACTTAATTATCACAGATAGTGGTAAGCTTTTAGATTATTATACTGACCATATAACTGAATGATTCTCAGGTTGCTAGATGAGCTCATTCTTTTGTACAAGGAAACAGAGACCAGAAAGAACTGTGAATCTATACGGAATTTAATTTTAGATTCTCTAGTTTTACTTTATAAGTGAGCACGATTGCTTCCTAAAAAATTTTGCCTCTCCCTCCTTTTTTTTCCATCATCCAAATTTATAATTTCAAATTTCGTGATCTTGCATCTTTACAATGCAGATGCAAGGGCTTGCAGTTTGAATCGTCATGGAGCAAATATAAAGATGATCCGGGCTTGGAGAAATTGGTTTGTTCTCTTAGTGAAGCTCTTAGAGCCCAAGCTGTCCAACACTCCTACGGAGATCTGAGCTTTGCGCCTAAAATGTGCAGAGGTCCTTGAATTCTGTTAGCTGTGAATATTTAGCCTCATGAAAGGATGCAGTTGGTAATCTTCAAGAAAGGTAATCATTATCGTATATACTTGTATTACACATGTAAAATAAATACTTCTATCTAGTTTAGATAATGTTTGCATACTTCGCTGGGGTAGAAGCAAGTGTAAGGTTTTGCATTGCTTAAATTCGTCATTGGATGGGTTTTGGGATCTGCATTTACTTTTATGTCTTGTGCAACGGGGAACAAGAATGAACTATGTGGTTTGTGAATGAATGAAGCGTTAATGAAATGATTATGTAAACTCTGTTGAGAGCTCTATAGAGGTATGCACAATATTTTCCTTTAAGGGCTCATTTACTTGCTTAGAAGTTGGAAGCATGCATGGTTTTAAAAATCACATCTAACTAGTCGGTTTGGCCGATTGGCCGTGAATTAGTTCTCTCGTTAGTTCTGGTTTGGTCCAAATCAATTTATGCATATAATCGGTTAGAATTGATCATTGAATTAATAATTCGGATTAATTTTTGAAGTCATCTAACTTTAATATTGATCAAATTTTAGCTATTTGATTTTGATCATATAACTATAAACGAAATATTTTAATTAAAATTTAAGAAACTAATTAAAATATTATGACTTGGAATTTTGATTTTGAATCATATTTAAAATATTCAAGAGTGAATTAAATAAAAGATTGTATATTAAATTGGTGAAAACATCATTATTGCATTGTTATTATATCATTTAAATTATATTAAAATAATATTCATAATTTTAATATTTATCACATTATCGGATTTAACTCTAATTGAATTGTTGAATCTTGAATCTTTTTAATTTTTAGTGAAATAAATGGAGATGTTATTAGCAGAATTCAAGTTGGATGGTTGAAGCGAAGGAATTCATCTTGCCTGTTGTGTGATAGAAAAGAACTACGTTGACTTAAAGAAAAATTTATAAGATGGTGGTAAGACCTACAAAGATTTATGATGCAGAATGTTGGCCAGTAAAATAGAAGCATAAGACTAAGTGTTGTTGAGATGATGATGCTCAAGTGGATGAGTGGCTTTACTTTTTGAGATAAAATGCGAAATGTGTGTATGTTCCGGAAAAGGTTGGAGTAGCTCCAGTAGATTAGAGAGAGTCGCCCTAGATTTGGCCGCATAAACCGTCTGACTGTTCGATGAACTAGTTATGAGAGTAGATGTACTAGATTTGTTGTTAAGAAAAAGGTAGATAGATCTAAAGATTTGTAAGATTGTTGATAAAACAATGATGCCAACCAACCCCACAGTGGGATAAAGGGTTGTTGTGTCTAGTTTAGGTTTCCAAACCTTAGTTCAAAGAAGTGTTTGAAAATGACAAATTTACTAGATTCTGTTTTTTTAGTTAATTATAGAAATTAATGTGATTTTTAAACATTATAAACACTTTCAAATTCATTTAAAAAGTTAAAATTTTATTTGCATATAAAACGTATGGAGATACAAAGTTTCATCTGCATGCAATTAAAGTGCCCTAATAAAAAAAACATTTTTAATTGATATGGTTTTATGCATTGGCCTTTGCCTGTCTAAATTTAACTGCTAAGGATTAGGGGTTGTGGATAAGGATTACAAGAGAAGATCTCCATTGGTGGGTAGTGTGGATTGAAGAAGCGCAGATGGCCTGCATTTGGCTGTTCCGTCCATCTTATTTTACAGGGCAATTATTTGATTTTCTCTCGCAACAGAGAAATGCCCTCAGACTTCCACGAAATTGCATGCATGCATGCTGTTATTAAAGTCTGATAATGCGCGTGCAACAGAGAACTTGTAACTCTGAAAGGCTGTTTTCATAGGAAAATGGATTAAATTATTTATCAAGCCTGATAAGTTATTTTTAATTATTACATTTTATGAATGAATTCTTAAAGTAACTTATCATGCTGTAATTTTTTTGGAGCATTTATTGTATGATAGTTTAGTGTTATGAACTAATTCGTTTGGGAAATTATCTTCCATAAATATCATTAGCTTTAATATTATTATATGTGAATCATTTTAAACAAAATTTATCTGATACTTTTAAGTTTATTTATTTTACTTAGTTATTTGATATTATCTACCAATCTATATCTCAGTAGCTCGGGTCTGGTTAAGAAATCTGTTTGGTAGCAACATCTCATCTGCTTCAGCACTGTAGGATCTGCAGGTTGCAACGTGCTATTGCATATTAATTAATGAAGTTTAAAGAGCTATAGATTGGGGGCATAAAATTGATTCCAAAGGGCCTAAACTTAATCATAATCACGTGAAACATTTTCATTTCGTAAACATGACCAGGAAGGATTTGTTGTGACTTATTTGAGGATAAAAGTTAATATAGGAATTTTTTAGAAATTTTTTTATTCCAAGATGCCCTAATGATTGCCTCATCAATAATTTTAGATATATTCGTTTAAAGATAAGCTCTTGTCAAGTGGTCCAGAAAATTTGACGTGACAATTATTGGAACATTTATTACAAATATTTTAAGTACTGGAAATATTCATCAGAAAAAATTTTCCTTACCTCAGATTTATATTCAGCAAGTTGTTTGTTACTACTTTCAAAGCCCTTAGAAAATGCAACTTGCATGTGCTGCTTGAATTTAGTGTTTAATTAACAATTATTATTCTAACCTTCTTTTTGTCCAGTAATGCAAAATTTTCCTCCAGAAATCTTCCCAATAATAAAGCTCGAGATATTCATACTATACATAAAGAGATGCATAACACCAAAGAATGCATGAATCTAGCACTGTGAGTATCCTTATCTTTCTTTTCATGTGAACGTTGCAAAAAAAAAAAATTTTTTTTCGAGTAACTAGCAGTGATTTATAAACTTTGCATGCAATGATTTTAAACCTGATGAATATTGCAAGTTTTTTTTTCTTTTGTTGATTTAGTGCAAAAGAACAAATTTAATATTTTTTTATTTTCTAAAAAAAATATTGACATTTATTTTAAAAATAAAAAGTTTTATCAAGTAAGTAGCAGCAACCACACTATTGTAAACTTTTTTAAGAAAGAGCACGCAAAAGTGATTTATATTTATTGCAGCAGCATGGAAGTGTTCACTTTCTGTATAATCAAAGCTAAAAAGTCCTGAAAGTCGCATTTGAGTTCAGTAATAATAAAGTTTCTGTCAGCACTCAGCAAGAAGCATGTGACAAGCCACTGAGGCTCTGAGGTCTATATTAGCATTGAAACTTAGGTGCCTTGATAAAACCAAAGATCATATCCTATCAGAAGGTGATGAGATTTTCTTTGTCGTACTAGCTATTTGATGGTGGTGTCTTCTATAATCTATGTCTCTACCTTTCCTACTGTCAAGAGGGAGAAATGGAAAATATAAAGCAGAAACTAACAAAACAAGTTTTTTATATTTTTCGAAGTTGAACTTTGTATCCACGATTTTGAAGTACTATTTTAGATTCGGATTTTGATTTTGGTTGACAGTATACTTTTTGGCAGTTTTGCATTTTATTTGGTTTTTTTTTCTAAAAAAAGATTTAAATATTAAAAAAATCTATTTCAAAAGTATTATCTTTCACTAAGTTTGAAGATTATGAGTATATTATTTTTAATTTTCTATCATGTTTTGATTTAGTTTCATCAGTCTTGCTACTTTCAAACGTATTATCTGTTTCAATGCTTTATTTATTGCTTCATAATAATTTATGTAGTCTCAGGAAAAAAATTGGACAAAATTTGAATAGATTCTGCCATAAATTTTTAAATCTGAAAACCTTTGCTTAAACCCTTCTTTTTGACCAAACCAAGTTTTGAAATCTATCCCACGAGAGTTTGTATATAAATTGAATTCAGCACGTCAAAAATAGTGAGCAATATGATCAGATAACATTTTGAATGGTAGGTTTTTTTTTTTTCATTGATAAAAAATTCCTGTGGTTCAAGTTTTGTGAGGCCAGTGGGCTTGTCATTTCATAACACGTATAGGAAATTGAATTCTGATTCTCTTTTGAGTTTGAAAGCTAATTCCACTCTATACTACTGGTTTTTTTTTTTTTTTTTGCAATTACCCAACACCCCACCCATCGTATTGAATGAATCACGCCTGGGCCACATTCATCACCCACACTGTCGGTCCCTTAATTTACCATTCGGCCCAGGAGGATTCAACTTCGGTCAGGGGTTCTGGCCGAGCACGCCCACCAACCGAGCTAAGAGATGGTGGGTTGGTTTTTCTGTTTATTCAATTTAATTTGGTTGATTAGGATATTGCCCGAGTGATTTTCACGAAAATTATTTTAATTTTGTTTAAGGGGTCAAACCGTTGAGACAAGACCTTTTAAAAGTGTTTTCTAGAATATAAAATGTTTAGCCGCAATATTTATGTAGAGAAAGTCATTTTATTAAATTGATTTCAGTGAAATCAGTAATGTCAGAAAATGAGTACATCAGCGATTCAACTTTGCCTTAGATTCCACACACAAAAGAGTCGAGAATTCCCAGACTGACATTTCTGGTGGTAGATCTGAAAATACCATATTTATGCATAAATATGGTATTTTTCAGATCTTTTCCCGAAGATCTGAAAAATGCCATATTTATGCAAATAAACATAACAGCACTTTTATTTCACATGGAGTCAAAGGTCTGAATTGATTGCAGTAATCTGCTTGAAATATTTTCCTGCTGCATGGACTCTTTTATTTATTTTAATTTCCAGTTCTATGTAATCCATCATGGCACCTCACATTCAATCGACATTATCTTCCTCTCAATTTAATTTCATTTGATTGTGAAGTTATAAGATTTGTTGAATTTTCTATATCATTTGATTGAATATAATTAGCATGTACATTGATTATAAATTAAAGAAAATCTTCTTAAAAATTATAAAAATGATGATTTTTTTTTCACATTTAAAGTGCGTGAAAAATTAAATCATCATTTTTTAAATGTATTTTAATTTACAGCCAGCCAAATGTACCATTATATACCATAATTTAAGTAAAAAATATATTAACTTGATGATGAAGAGAACATCGTTTGAAAACAAAATAATAATAATAAATTCAAGTAATTTGAACACATACAATGAAGGATGAAAAATACACTGAGTGAATGGATGGATAAAAATTGTTCTCAAACGATTAATCAAAAAAAAAAAAAAACTAGATAAAAGTTAACATAGATAAACATTGTGCAAAAAAAAAAATCATAAAAAATATAGAATATTTCATACAATGGAGAATGAGGAGTCATAAAGCTGACCGGTTAATGATGATGATGATGCTGCCGCCCAAAATCATAAAAAACCAACTCTCTCAGTACTCCAATATACCTAATTTCCACAATAGAGCCCCTTAGCCTTTTCATATAAAACCAGCTAAAGGTCAAACTATGGAATTGGAGCAAGAGGTGGCAGCAGGAGAAGAAGAATAGGAAGACGATATCTCCACAGAACCATAGTATGTCAGCTCCTCAATCATCTCCTCAATAAACTCATCATCCATACAATTCATCTCCTCCCTCTCCATCTCTACCTTCGCCCTCTTCATCTCCTCCTGAGAAGCAATGCAGCACCTCTCCAGCTTTGCCACGAGGGTAGGCGATAAGGCCGATACCGAGCTCGAATTCAGCGGGAAGTTTGTCCTCGCCCTTGCGCCGCACATGAACCTTGCCGCCTCGTCGTAGGCCCTTGCGGCATCTTCGGCGGTCTCAAAGGTGCCCAGCCAAATCCTAGTTTTTCTGCATTGAAATTATAGATTAAGATATTCTATTATCGCTGCAGTTAAATTTTTTGTGAAGAGGTCAGAGAGGAAAGGAGAAAAAATTGAAGTTATTGGAATATTTACAGTAAAGGATGTCTTATTTCTGAGACCCAGGAACCCCAGTGCCTCTGCCTCACTCCTCTGTATCTCTGCAGCTTTGGCATTCTTTGTTGTTTTGATTTTGAGTTAGAGCTAGTACGAGGGTGGGGATTCTGCTTTTTCTCTTATATACAAGCAAGATGGTTCAATATGCGATGAAATAATACCGCTAACCTGGTCGTCTTTTATCAGCAACTAGGCACATGACCAATGCTCCTGGTGTAATATCACAAAAAGCTTGGGTTAATTTAGATAAGGGAAATAGGGGGATATATATATATATAATGAGGTGACCCATGTGTTGTAGCTTCTTCAAGGTTCAAATACCTCTTTTGTATCCTACTGAGGCTTAATTTTCTCGTGGGGCCTATGGAGCATGGTGACATGATAAGACTTGTATTGCGCTGAGGGGAACATGGCAAGATGAGGCATTTCCTCTTAAATTGATTTGTAGTTGTCATCTTTATAAGAACCTCTTCATCACATCCATATTTTTCTGAGGGTTTGTAACTCAGCTAAGCAAAATTTTGGAAAGATTCAGCTCACGACTTGTTTTGACTGGTTTCTACTTCTTGATATGAATTAGACAACAGCAACAACAATAACAACAACAACAACAAAAGTTGGATAATTATTTTTCTATTTTTTCCAAAATTTGTTTTTCGAGAGAGAGAAAGAGAGCTATTTTTTTTTTCCAAAATTTGTTTTTGCAGAGAGAGAGAGAGAGAGAGAGAGAGAGAGAGAGCATCACATGGTGCTATTATCTTAGCACATGAAGGGTTTAGTCTTGGGAGAGGTTTTGGTTTTGAAGCAATTAGATAATGGGGCCGGGGACAATCGAGGAGTGTCTTGATCTAAGTGATGGGATGGGGGAAAGCCCATGTGGGTGGTGAGTTTTTGATTTAAATTGTATTATTATACGAGCACATTAATTTCCTTCAACGGCTTGCATGTTGTGGCATCAAAATTAATGTTTTACATAGCTCATTTATATGATGATGCCTCTTCTCATTGGGAATCAAGTATAGTTGATGGGGGTAATTCTTCTTCTTGAATTATATATATATATATATATATATATATATATATATATATATATATATATATATATATATATATATATATATATATATATATATATTATATGAGTTAGTCAAATTAATTATTATTTAAAAAAAATATTTTTGCATTTTATTTTTGACTTAATATATGAATTTGTCTCTCATGAGAGTGGCGGTTGGTTCCACCCCTGCAATCATTCGCTTTTGTTATTTTTTTTACTTTGGTTTTAATGTTTTTTAATTCTAATCATGATATATGTTAGAAATCTTAAATGTTATATTTTTGTTAAGATTATTGAATGTAATATGTTAATAAAGGTTGTTTATATATTTTGACAAAATAAATAGCAGAAATAATTGTATTAAATAAAAAAATTTCTAATAATGAGGATATATTATCACTACAAATTTCTATTATAAATATTAGACATTTTAAATATTTTTGTGATCATCAATAATTCCAGTAACTGTAATATGAATTTTTGTTATAATATTAAACATATTTTATAAATTCATAATCCTGTTGTAAGGAGTATCAATACTTTTCTTATGATGAAATGTAAATGTGGAAACTGATGTATCCCCGCCATGGATATCTTCCTCAGGATTGGTTCTTATTCGAATACAATAGATCTTTGTGTTAAAATAACATGAACAAAAATGGGCATATCTTATATCCTATGTGATATGATTCACAAATATATTCTTTCTGATAGCGCTTATTCTTAAGTCTTTTTTATTTTATTCAGATTGAAGGCATTGGAAGAAGCTCTGATTATGCACGAAGAGAAGCCATTGAGGGTTTTGAGTGAGATTGAGCTCAAGGTTCGACATTTAGGACTTCCTTTTCTCTGCTGCTCTTCTTGATCTCCAGCGCTTGAATTATAAAAGAGCTTATATTATTATTATTTCGAATAATTCACTACTTTGACAATAAGGAAAATAAGAGATTTTGTTGCCTCTCCGTGTTTGTGTAAAATTCTTATTATTTCGAATATATTATTAATCGCTTTTCTTAGTCTTTATTTTGTCTCACCTTGTCTTATTAGTCTGTATGTGCCAGAAAATAAATTAATAAAAATCGTAATAATGAGGATATATTATCACTATAAATTTTTATTGTAAATGTTAGGGATTTTAAAATATTTGTTAGATCATCAATAATTATAGTAATTCTAATTTGTATTATGATGTTAAACATGTATTCTAATATTTATATATAAATAAATAATTTGAAGACCCCTTACAAATTTATAATACGGCTGTAAGGAGAATCAATACATTGTCTATCAAGAAGCGAAAATATGGAAGCTGATGTGGCTTCTTTGCTAAGAATTATCATCAGCCATCTTCAACATAATTGAGGCTCTTAATCGCTAATAAAATTAATACATGCTATCGAAAATAACACTAAGGCTTAGTTGCCATTGTCAATACTATTTATTTTCACAAAAATTTATGCTTGACATTAATAATAATATTCTACTATGAAATAAAATGATTTTCAGCTCATTATATATATATATATATATATATTATAATTTATATATAGGACCATTTGACCTAACAAATTGTCTAAATTTATTGGTGTGACAATGGGCCCAGATTGAAGCGAAGAGATGGTTTGCTCAAAGAGAAACTACAAATCATGTGCATAAGATGAGTCAAAAACTTGTCCCAACGCTTTGAAAAGCATTGCTCTGATAACGCAGGGGGAATGAACTTGCGTCATCGCACATGCTTGTGTTGTATCTGCCATGCACAGCCTATTGTTGTTGTTGTCGTTTATTATTGCTATTAATTTATATACGAGAAATTTTTCTTTGTTATTTAATCTTTTTGTTTTGTTAGGAGAGATCAAATATAGAGTATGCGTGAAAGATTAATTTTACACAGAATAATAAAAATTAAAATAAAAGAAATTACACATAAGACATTAGATTTAAAATGAAAAAATTCGAGAATGAAAAAAAAATCACGAAGTCACACTACCAAGAAATTCACTATGAAAAAAAAAAAAAAATCGAAGATAATAGTACATATTACATTTATCTGGAGTTTGTTCATACTTTAGTCATTCTAGGGTACTCTTTTTACTCTCACAAACAAGAGAATTAGACAAAAAGATTCAAAATATTGTAGAAAAATCCCTTAAATATGAATTCCCTCAATTAGTAGCTCCGTGATGCCATGACCCTGGCGCCTAGGCAGTGGCATTGCTTTCCTTTAGGCTTTTCTGTAAATACTAGAGTTCTAGCATCGAGACACCATCCTCTCTATCTTCCTAGGGCAAATCTAGCTTGATGATGCTATCCTTTTGACATTGATGTAATACCTCCTCTATTCCTAAAGCCAAAATCTCCTAATCTAGCGTTGATGTGCTACTTCTTTGATGTCGATGCCCTACACATCATAATTTTTTTTTCTCGAGGATATTGCTCGAGAACCCCCGTAGGAGGCGCATTGCAACCCCCGACAAGCTCACCGTTGAGTTCAACTAGCATAAAGGACAAGGAGTAAGAGATAAAATTAGGCTCCACAAAATAACATTTTTATAGTTTCATGCATTGATCAAGAAATACAATATGTATATTGTAGAGTTTTATAAAGCAAAAATAATAATAAGAGATTAATAATGGTGTCATAATTTCAATTTGCTTAAAATTTTCTTCATTTAGAAAATTAGTTTATTAATTTTTAATTATTTATAATAATTTTATATTATTAATATTTTAAAATGAGCTCTCGTATGCCAATGAATTTAGCCATAATTGACACAAACTTGATATGCAGATTCTTAAAGCATAGCTCACGAGTCATTTATTGAGTGGAACTCGAAACATCACTAGTTTAAAATAGTAATCCTATTTTAGCTTTTTTTCAAGTGTTTAAATTCACCAGCAGTGGATTAAAATTTTTGGTGCCGGGCAGTGTAAAAATACACTGAGATCAATTTAGAAATTATATTATGGCATCATTTTAAAAAATATATAGGGAGAAAGTTGTAATTTTTAACTTGATCTATCAGGGTAAATGATAGAAAGTTATGATTTGATTATTTTAAAATAAAAAAAAATGAGAATGATCATCATAGTTTTTTAGACAATAGTTTTCTCTAGGAACTCTAATATTATATTTTTAAAATTATGGTAGCTACCCCAAACAAATCTTAGTTATAAAATCTAAAATTTCACTCTAGCCCTCAAATATTTTGGGCATTTAGAGACATTATATAATTTTTATATATTTATGTATCTAATTTCTAAATTTTAATATTTACTTAATTAACACTTAAATCTTTAATAATAGGTTAAAAGTATTATTATCATTAATTTTTTAAAATTAATTACATGTTTTCATATATAGAAAAAAAACACTATATATATGTAAATATTAAAATTTAAATATTAATATGTAAATAAAGAAAAAATGTGGCTCCTATATCAAATTATGTTTTGACACTCAAATTAATATTAATATATATATATATATATATATATATATATATATATATATATATATATATATATATATATATATATATATATATATATATATATATATATATATATATATATATATATATATATATATATATATATATATATATATATGGGGTTTTAGCTTTATTTGAAGATTTTTTTGGTCTTGAGTTAAACTACTGAACCACTTTACCAACGACTTCAATTATATTATTCTTACAATTAGGTTGTAGCAGGTTAGGTCTTTAGGAAAAATTCCTTTTGATTTATATGTTTTTTTGACTTATGGATGGAAAGATATTTTCATAGGGAGTAACTTTTGTCTTATGTCTTCATAAGAAAATAAAATATTAAAAAAAACAAACAAAACATTAGGCAGTAGTTTATTCAAAGAAAGAGCATGAGTTAACATAAAATAAACAGTAAAGAAGTCAGCCCAGAATAATAAGTGGGGGAGCTAAGACCCTCAGTCAAATAGAGCAATACAATAATTATTATAAAATTAATTTTTATAATTATCTAATAATATTAAAATCCAATGATTATGATTTACGATATACCACAATGTATTTGATTTGATTAACATGAAATAAATGTTCTCAATATTTTCTTGATAACATTCCAACCAAATAATCCGATAATTATAATTCGGAGTATTACTTATTATAAATACTTTATCACAAAGTGGCTGTTTGGGGTTCACTTTTTTGTGTTTTGTTTATGTTTTAATTCAAAATAAATATGTTTTGTAGTGATAGTTATTTTTAAAAATATTTAAAATTTTAAATCTTTTTTTAAAATAATAAATTTTTTTAATCATAACAAGATAAAAAATATTTTAAAATATATTAAACAAATATATTTTAAAACATAATATAAAAAAAAACTCAAATGAAATTGATCCTAAATAGGCCCTAAATAAATTGGCATCCAGTATATCCAAATAGATAAGTTTGTATTAGGATATACTCAATAAAAAAATGATTATGATGAGCATCAAAGTTATTAAATTTATTAAATTTATTTTGATAGCATATAATAATAATAATAATAATAATAATAATAATAATAAATGCAAGAATAAATTTAATAAATTTAATAAATTCGATCATATCTGACCAAATTTTTGCCCTATCAAATCTAATGAGAGGGATGACAATCTCGCATTTAAAAATACCTATTGTTGTTTCTCAAATCATCGTTATGTTACCGTTTTATATTCATGTAAACTGAATTCAATATTTTCTTTCTTCTTCTTGTTATTATTAGGCTAATTTGTTTATTTGTTGATTAAAAATAGATTTTAAAAATAATTATTTAATAATGAAATAAGTTCTTGAAAAAAAACAAAAAAACAAAAAACAAAGGCTGTCATTTTATTTTGTTGCTGTTGTCATGGGTCTACATTTATAGCAAGTTGATTAGGCCCAGAATAGGCGAAAACTTAACTGGGCCAACAAATTATCAGCCCATTTCGGCCTGGTGGGTTTGCTGTTACAACTCTACCCCAGAATATTTTTTTCTGCTACCCACAGCATATAATGTACGTGCAACACATGACTACAAGCTACTCGTGGCTCAGCTATAATAGAGATTATATATGATCGTTTGATTAACTAATTAAATGAGGTTAAATATTTGTATAAATACTTGATTATTAACTAAATAAATTTAAACACCTTTTTATTTAGTTTATTTATGCTCATGAATAATATCGTTTCAAGCTTTATAAACAAGCTCATTAAAGAACTCGATTAAAATTTATTTATAAATAATATTATTTAAAATATTATTTTTATTAGGCCTAATAAATTTTATTTGATATAACTCATGAATATATCTTAAGCAATTGCTCGCAAAAGCTCACTTAACGCCCGACTAAAGCTCATTATTTCATTAAATGAGTTATTCGTTAGCGCGAGGTCGATAATCTAATTTGAATTGAGCTCGTGAACAAATTTGAATCAAACTCAATCTCGATAATCGTAAACATGTTCAAGCTTGAACGCCATCCTAAAAAGTTTGAATTGAGCTCAAGCTCCATAATGGTAAACAAGCTTGAACTTGAACACGCACGTGCTTGGCTGAGCTCAGTTTGTTTGAAGCCCTACACATGACTAACATTAGAACTCTCTCTCTCGCTCTCTAATTTTGAGCTAATACACTTATTTAATAAAAATAATAAATATCAGCAACATTTTTTAGATCAAAATACCCTCAATGAAAGATAACCTGATAATCATAGATATTCCTTAAATTTTAATATAAATAATCTCCATTTTTTTATCAAAGTAAATGATCTTTTTTACGGTGTTAAATATGCTGAAATAAAACTTAATCTTTTTTAAAGTTGATTTAGGGTTTAGTATTTACAATCAACAAACTATTGAAGAAACTCAAATTGATGTGAAGATAAATTAAGTTGAATTGATCTGTTGAATCTATTTTTAAGTGTATCAGATGACTGTCACTCAAAAAATAAATATTTTTGAAAAAAAATCAATTTTATTAAATTCATTTAAATTGATATTGATTGTGACATTGACAGATTAGTCAAATTTCCAATCAAACTTGAATATGTAATTTCAATAAATTTCCAATCAGAAAATTTCAATAAATTTAGCTCAAGAAAATTTCTTGTATTTATATATTATATTTGTTAGTATTTGACCATAATTAGTATTGTGTTGGTTTCAATAATGTCAAATACTGAGGACCAGCCTTCGATCATTTTCACCTTTTTTTTTAACAGTTAGAAACTATAATCATATTTATATCAGTTTTTGTAATTTATTAAGTATGAGATCTCAAAAATGTAAAACTAATATATGTGTAATAATGTAAAAAATATTATTGTAATGCTTCACTGTTCAGAAGAATTTACACATAATTTTTTCATTGTGTAATGATAAAAATTAATTATACTATTTTTGTCCAATTAAAAAACAATTAAATGGATAAACTAAAGCCCAGATAAAGCCCATTAGGGCCTTCTGCGTCTGCAACTTCTTTCTTATCGAATGCCCCTTAATATTCTTGTAAAAATGAAATAATATAAATTAGAGCCACGTTTCATTGCATATGCCTAACTTTTTTTATTTTATGTAAATTAAATTAATGTGAATATAGATATTCGTCATAATTTTGGACCAAGATAGTCTGCTTATATTTTTATGAGAATTAGTTGAATTTATTTTAAGATAAATATTATATATTAAAGAATAATTTAAAAGTATATGATATTTATCTCAAAATAAGATATATTGCTTGATAAAGAAATTTAATTAGAAAATTTTGACTGAATTAAAAAATAATAATAATTAAATGATTCCCTTTGGTGAACACCAGGACCAGTCCATCAAAAGGTTCTAGCTATCTTCCATGACGAGCGTATCAATAATAATTAAGAATTGCATCTTCTTTAATTACATGATAATTAATTAGTAGATTAACTTCTCTAATTTCACTTAATTTTATTCACTATAAAACATTTAGATTGATTCCACACAATTTTTATAAATTTTAATAATCAAATAAATATTTTTAATGATCTAAAATAAATTAGTTGATTGAAATTCACTAACATTAACCACCCTTTAATCACCATTATTATACTGCCACAATAATTAATTGTAATGATAAGACAGAATAATCATACCTTTCTATTAAGATGTATATATTGATAAATACAAATATACTGACTTTTAAGAAGAGGAATTAAGAATAGATCCATACCTATATACCCTTAAAATTATCGTTTGAATAGGCATAAATTATATAAAGAGGTAATTTATATTTAAATTATTTTCATATTACAGTTTATGAATTTATTCAAGCGTTAATAATTTTATTATGTAAATTTTCATTACATTTTACCTATAAATATAATTAATTGTCAAATGCAGCAACTTATTTTAACTACAAGTACAATACATGTCAGTACTAACTAAAATGGTTCAAACAAATATAAATATATTCCATTAAAGTATTAGCTATTTAACGTATTTTAAACAGTTAATTATATTAATTAATTTATTTATGATATATCTTTTATTTATAACTACTAATTTTTTACTGAAGTACTTACATTTACATTAAAATTAACTGTGTTTTTTTTTTTTTTTTTTTTTGGGGAAAAACTATATAGACTGTAAATATTGAGCTTCACATAAATATATAAGGTGTCATCTGTTACGTACATAATAGAGTGGTAACATATTAAATATAAAAATATAAAAATATATATAATAATATTAATGTATTTTAAAAGGTGAGCTCATACGTGGCTTAGAAACTTCTCCCAGGCAGGTTAAAGACCAAACACCAAAATAATTATAACCAAAGGTCCAAAGCTGCAGCCATACGGGGGTTTAGCTGGCTTCTACAAATAATAATTAAAAAAATATTTCAAACAATAGTTTAATTTTAATTTGTAGGCTGCTTCCCTTATTATTTTTTTATAATTTAAGTTGATAGGATAAGGTTTATTTTATTTTATCTTAGCATCAAGGAAATATTTCAAGAATGTGGTACAATTGGAGAAGATATAAGGAGCCGAGTTAGATAGATTTTGTTGATTTGGTTTTAATTGTTAATGATAATATTGACAAAGGAAAAAACAAAAATCGGGATATGGTTAGTTTAAAATTGTGTAAAAGCTTTTTAATATTGAGCAAAAAAAATTCTGTAATTATGTCATATCAAACCTATGGCCTCCTAACTAAGAGCAAAATTTCCAAATATTTGGCCGGCTATTTTTATTCATGATTTATAAGTCTTTTAAATTTTAATAAATAATTTTCTACGACCCACTCCAATACTAAAGAACAGCAATATATATATATATATATATATATATATATATATATATATATATATATATATGACAAGTATTGCAACCAAAAGTTCAAGTTGGTCATCCATAGTAAATTGATTGGTTTAAAACATAATTAGTAATTTAAGTATCTAACAAATAAAATTTAAATATAGATATATTAAGCCTTTATCGAATTTATATGGATATGTATAGTTTTAAATTATTTTGGATCAAGTTTAATAAAGTTACATTAAGCGTTAAGCGGCTGCTTATAATGAAGTAAATTAAACTCATTAAACGGACGACTATACCTATATTTAAATTTTATTTATTAGATACTTAAATTACTAATTATATTTTAAACCATACTTATTTTAAAAATAAATCCTAAATTGATTGAAAAATTGAAAGAAAATGAACAATTAATAAAAAAATTGATTAAAAACTAAGAGATAATGACTTAGGGTGTGCATAGTATTTGTCAAAAAAAAAAAAAAAAAATCCTCAAATCTAGGAGTATGAAGATATTTATGAATAAATATGATTGAGTCAAGATAAAAATCAACCAAGTCAACAAGGTACAATAAAGATAAATTAGAGTATATGTAAGAGATCAAAATACAATTATGATGATAATACAATATTATTAAGGCATCAAAGTGATTGAAAGTAGGAGTACAAAGAATCACCAGAAACTAAGATAATATAAAAAGATCCATTAAAAAGAAAACAAGATGCCATCAAAATTTTTCTTGGGCATTATGAAAAAATAGCTAGCTTAATAATCAAAAATATAACATAGATAATAACAAAATTAAAAAGGGATAGTGAAACCTACCTTAACTTACCTAAAAAATAGATCACAAAACTGTAATTAATCAAAAGGGATAGAGACCCTAATTAGTTGTCCAAGCTTCATAAAATAATAAAATCTCATGATGAGGCAAATGATAACTAGGGATAAGTCAAATTACAACAACAGAGAAAACTAAAGAACTAATATTAGCACATATAGCATCCAAATAAGGTGAAAATCAAAAGAAAGAAAATGCAAATTATCTCAAACCTTGGCCTTGCATTTCAATTGGAATCTTATTTTAAGCAAAAAATCTATTGAATATTAGAATAGACTTAATGTCAAATTTTTTAATATCATAATATAATCTTTCATATAATATTTATTCAGAGTATCTTTTATACATAATATCTTCCCTCAATAAATTGATAATATTTTGATGCCTTTAATTTCATTTTAGATGTTATTTCAAATGACTTTGCATTCCCAAAAGAATTGAAGAGAAAGTATTCCTAAGAGGTTTACTCATGATTTTATCTAGATTAATTATAATAGAAGTTGAAATGTCTTGAGATTTAATTTTTTAAGAATTTTATACTTTTTTTATTATGTGTAGGATTGGGATTGAGATATTTTCTTTCACTCTAGTGAATTTTGAGGATTTGAGACATATTTTGAAACTCTGTAAATAGGATAGTGATTCAAAATATAATTATATGTTTCATTTATCTTTAAAATTATTTATCTTCTTAGCCTTTATGAGTGAGGCATTCTCTAAGAGACATTCCTTATTAAGATGTTTTTTATTTTAGGTAATTAGGTCAATCTTAAGGATCCATCCAATTACAATGCGAGCGAAGCTATTTGAAACACAATGAGGTCCACTATTGCTCTTACTTTAATGATTGATGTTGTTAATGCTCTAGCAAAAAATGAACAAAAAGATAGTTAAACTTATGGTTGTACCTTAAAAAAATGGATATAAGAAGGAGAAAGAACTCAGTCAAAGTAACTAATTCTCGATCAAAATTAGAGCTCTGAAATTAAGATTGTGAATCTAGCCTAAAGGTATCAAAGAACTTATGGCTTTTAATGTTCTTTTTAAAAGTGATATTTTCAAATTTTTCTTAACGAGGATTCTTCTTACTTACATTAATCACTGATGGAAGATACTAATCCACTGATGAAAGAGGTTAATGATAAAGATATAGAAAAATGAAGATGAAAATGATGATAAAAAAGTCTCTCTTGATCCTATCATAGATACTTAATGTTGAGAGCATGAATGTCCACTCTTTTACTATTCTAGTAAAGAAGTAGAAGAATCTTTTGGACAAACATGCCATTGAGCTGATCAGTCTCCCTCAATTTAAGAAGCTTGTTCAGCGCGTTATTTGAATTAAGTTAAAGTGGTTTCATTTTCTATTATGACTGTAGTAAAGGAGATTGTTCATTTCACAGAGATGGATAGCTTGGAGATTTCATGCATGGAGAAAAAAAAAATATGCCTACCCAAGTCAAAGGAAAAAGATAACCAGTAGAGGCCAACGAAGAACAATTAAAGTGAAAGCTGTCATAGAGCTAGAGGAAGATGCATATGTAGCTGTAACTCTTAAGCTTAAACCTTGTGAAAGGGAGCAATCTTGTCTTTATGTGTATGGCAAGATTATTTAAAATTTTTTTTTTCTTTTAAAATCGAAGGAAGAAGAGAATTGAAATTGATAAAATACTCGTTCTATAGTTGAGATTAAATTATGCTTTTAAGAATTACGAAATAAAATATAAAATAGTTTTTTTTTTAAAATTTTATTAGTATAAATCCAGTCTCCTTTAGATATACATTTAAATCATTCGAATATTATTTGAGTAATATAATTTGGCCTAAAATTCTCATTTTAAAACGACATCTATTCCTTCGCATTAAAAAAAAAAAAACTTTATTATAATTGAAAATTATAAACATTCCAATATCTCATATTTAAACAGTCCAAATTATTGAAAATTTAAATTGTTATTCAATATCATTTCATTCCAATAGTATCGGCCCTCTACATGTCATGTTTAAGTGATAAAGACTAATATTAATTCTCCTAAATTTATAGAATAGGATCTGGCCATTGACTAAGAAGCACTAATAGAATTTTAAAATGTACTTGCACATAAAATTGCAAACGAAAAATGTTTGTTATTTCTTGCAAAAACATATGACGATTGCTTGCTTTACCAAAAAGCTTAATCCTTTTATTTTTAAAAATTTTTATAAAAGCCTTGCTGCATAATTATGTTTTTTTAGGATGTATATGATTATGTTTAGTCATAAATATTTTTAGTAAAGCAAGCATAAATTTGTGGGCTCCGAAAATTCTCTCGCATATGAGGAGAGTACGATTTAAGTGTCAGTGAAATTTTCAGAAGGTAGATGAGATAATAGATAAGATACTACCCAGAGATTTCGTCCTCATTTGATGAGGACTTTAGATCTCGTTCAAGTTTTATATAGCAAGCTTTATATAATTACCCCTCAATGGAGAGAACTTTTGATTAAGGTTAGTCATTAGATCGCTTAATGCATAACGTATAGTAGCAGCATGTAGAGTTTAAAATTTAGATTTATGAAAATCATCGTTTTAACTTAAAGCGGATGGTTGGGAGAATGATGACATGTCCGATCTAGATCCCATGATTACGTCATCTCTGCTATTGGTCTAATCTACTTAGTCGAGAGGAGGTGTCGTTAACAAGTGATCCTTGCTCGATGAGTTGTCAAGAAATCCCTTGGACTGGGGTGGTGTTTGCAGGAGTCGATCTTAAGTCTACTGAGAGGGTTGTTTGCCTATCAAGTATACCCTATAATTCACAACTCAAAGCGAGCCATTAAACATCAGCGGTCATGATCATAATATAATGGAGCCCCGACCACAAATCAGATGACTCTGGTTGTAACTACATCATCTGTGGAGTCTACTGGCCAAGCCACACAATCAGAGAGCACGAGCCACATCCTTATTGACAAGAGATTGATTGAGAGTGAACATGATAGAACACTTGATTTGACTTTGGCTCCTTTGTGAGTTAGAGTTTTTTTTAATTTATCATATTTAACAAACAGTTGCGAAAGGTGGATTGAATTTTAGTTTTAAGCTTTTAACGATTGAATTTTATTTAAACAGTTTTTAGAATGACACTCAATTTGAGTTAATTTGATTTGAAATTAGAATCACATTTTGATGGAAGTATCCCCTCCGGTTGAAATCATCATTCAACACGACCATCATCAGGATAATTACTTGATTGACTCGAATATACTTGAGAATTTTAGATCCTATCAACTCTGTTTAGCTCCTAACAAAGAATCAGATCTACTGTCACATGATAGAATTAACTTCTTAGATAGTTTATTAAGTTAAATTCTTATAATATATTTTTAGGTTTTGTTAACCTGGATCGAGTCCTAAGACTAAACCGGGAAGCAATTCGCATAACATTCTTAAGCACTTGAATTTAAACATTCAGTGTAGTGTCAGGGCCCATGCAGGTATATTTAAGAATGCTGCATAATTTTAAAGCATTTAATTTGAATTTTAACCATACTTCATAATATGCACAAGAGTTCAATTGAAGCATTAATTAACGTATTCTGTTCGCTTGTACGATGTGTTGTGAATCCAGTGGCATAGAAGATATTGTAAATTGATCTAATATTTTATTAGATTTTTCAGATTAATATTTCATTGATTCCAATTTAGCCTACGTAGCCTTTTCAGACATTAAAATTTGTACTTTAAATCTCTATGCTCGAGCACATGCATGTATTTATAGCTTAGATAATTTAATCTAATTAATGAAAATACTGACATTAAAAAAATATAATTAGAATGAAATTTCTTTAATTTTTGGATTGAAAGAAAGTTTCTTCATTCGCGCAACATTTAATTTAGTGCCTCCTTCTGTCTATTTGTATAAAAAAATACAGATTTGGTGGCGAAGAAGGCGGAACCATAAGTGAAGTCAAAAGTTAAGGATGAAGTGAGGTATGAGCGACTCGATCCACCACTATATTCACATCCTAATTTTATAACTAGGTGTTGCGAAGATTGTATTTGGGTTATACTCTTACTTGAAAGTAGGCATTCAGATATATTGTAGATCTCATATGCTATAACCTTAAATTCAATTGAAGTATTCAATTCATTTGAATCGAGATACTACAATATATGCATTCGATAAGACAGCTTATTGGCGAGCATCCCAATTTATTGTGAGTCTTATTTATATTTCTCCAATTTGATTTTAAATTTATTCAATATGAATTAGAGCATAATTCACTAATTAATTGGAAAGCCACTTTATAAGTCATTTTGTGGATTCCATTAATTTTGAAGATAAGCAATATATATATTACAAGTGCTTCAAATTCAACTTTAAATGCAAGCTCCAAATGATCTTTAAAGGCTACATTCATGGTTGCTCATGAGTCGCCTAAATGAACTTATGCTTTGTGGTGAAAAAATTATATATATATATATATATATCTGCCTTCATCTATCCCCTTCCCTTTCGAAAAAGAAGGCCAAATGAAAACATAAATATATATAAAATTATGCTTGGTTGGGATGCCATGCAGATCTGTAGATATTCTTATTAGGGTGATTGGGTACGACATTGAGGAAAGGTGTACTATCTCGATAAATAGAAGTCACCACCCTGCAATGGACCTAATCACCTCAATAAGGACTCCTAAGGACTATGGGTTTTCAGAATGTACCAGTGATTCTTCTCCTACTTCACATAAAAAAGTAAAGTAGAGTTTATTTTAAATTGGGTTCGTTAAGTTCCCTACAGGGGCAAACCCCCATAGTTAATTACATCATAAGGAATGAAATTCCGTAGGAATACTCTCGATTAAGGTAAATGATCGTTGTCTCCAAATATTTCGAAGAGGTGGGACTATTAATCGATTGGTTTATTTTTAGAAAGTCAAGAGGGATTGATCAAGAGGAGGGAGTTCTTATCGAAGCCAAATAAAAATAAGTAGGAGATGCTTAAGATACTAAGAAGCCTAGTAAACATCCCAAACTATCCTATGGTTGGGCTTTACATTTTTGAAATTGAATTAATTTATTTGAGTTAAATTTTTATTAGAATGCTAGGGCTTATAATTCCATGATACAAGGTCACATAAATGTTCTAAGAGGTGAGGATTTATGCTCGTAGCCTGTAAAGGGAAGTAGCAACCACTGAACCTAAATCTAGGGAGCTTTGACGAAGACCAAAAAGCACGACCTAAATCTAAGATGAAAATAAGTAGTTTATTTTCCTCCACAAGAGAGGATAAGCCAACCGACTATTGGACTTACAACCGCCTAGGAGTGATCGCAAATTAACTCCTACGATTTTAAAATATGTAGGCAAGTCAAATACTTTAACAAGATAGCTAAGCTATTATTTATTTAGAAAGAGACTAAATCCTTAAACACACTCTCTAAGAGATTAGATAATATATGACATACTTTAATGACTTAAATCTAATGTAAAATTTTCAAATATTTTATTTTTATTTTGGACAATCAATTCGACATAGGCTTTAGGATTCTTTATGCCTAATGCATAAAAAATTAGATTATGGGACAAAATCAGCAAGATAAGGAAGTGTGTTTTCACCATGGCTCTCACAGGTCAAGCCAAGTTCTTTGGCAAAGGTGGAAGCCCTCCAACTAGGAGTGAAAAAATATGCTTTTTATGCATGATGTTAGAAAAATAAAATAATATCAGCTAAGAGGTTGCTAATTCTTTTATCTTGATTTATAGCCTAAACTTTAGGTAAGGTTATGAGTTATTTATTTTTAATTTTGAGTTGATTAATTTGGTAGAAGATTTATTTTTTTCTAAGAGCCTAATCATCATCCAGGCCATACATCAAAGCAAGGAAGAAACTACGAAAAAATGCCATCTTATTATGCAAGTTAAATAAACATCAATCAATTTATAAAAGTACATAAGAATAAAATGCCATTTGTGGTCGGGCTCCAACGCACAAATCCAAAAATAAATTGGGTAACCGAGCTCTACCCTTATACAACCTGGATTACAAATGAATTAATTACAATTAAGCAAGAAAATTCATGTTATGGGGGGTCTTCATTCTTTATTTCTTTTTTCTTCTTTCTTCTTTTGGATGGTTGGAATGTGGTTGCTTCAAAGGCTTCACATGGTATATAAGATGTAATCTTATAACCAATGCTCATTTTAATCCTCCATAATAATCATTCCAAAATCCTAATTTGCAAAAGTACATGAAAATGGAAAAAATAAAATCTAACTAACACCTGTAAAATATGGATTAGCTAAACAAACCATACAATCTCAAGCATATATATATATATATATAAATTAAAATTAGCACCCCACACATGGGTAATCAAGTCCACTTGACCGATTTTGGATTATGCTTAGGGGTATAAGCACCTGCATAACAAAAGAAGTTATATTTTTATTACAGTGCCCCTTAAGCACAATCCCTTGCAGAAGACAATGATTATACTAAATCGTTCTACCATTTATTCTATGCACATTCACCCTAGCATCCAGACTAAAACATCACATCATAAAATAAAAGCAAACATCAAACCATGCATTGCCTTAATCTAAAGCCATAAATGGTGACTTAGCATAATGTGTGTGCTATTCAAAGTTTGTGTGGTATGCTTAGCTAGGATTTAAAGTTGAAGTTTTCTAAGTATGAAAATGTTCAACTTAGAGGGTGGTTTCATTTAAGTTATTTAGTTGATTTGATTAATTTTATTTTGTGTTTTGATTAGGTTTGAATGAACCTTGTATTAATTACTAAGTGTTGTAAAGAGAGGAAAAGAGAAGAGAATTTATCTTTCCTCCCTATCTTAAGTAGTTTCTAAGGTTGATTCATATTTGATTTTATTTAGTGAACATTTTATTATGTGTTTTAATTAATCCTATGTTTAGACTTTCCCTAAACAAACCTATTAAAAAAAAGATATTTTAAGATTAAGTAGAGTGAAATACTATCACAAAATACACATCACTCCATTTCTTTCCCAACATGTGTAACATGCATATGAATGAATTCTAAGCATATCTATACATGCAAATGAGGATGTTTAGCAAACTTTCATGATGAATGCTAAGTGAAATTACTTAAGAAAATTTTAATACTTTATGATGCATGATTTTCTTAAATAGAAAAGGGTGATTCTTTTATCTATTTTTTACATGCATATTTATATGTATGAAAGGCATAAGTGAGTACGACGCCACTATTAGCACTAGGGGTGTAAGACCTACTTAGGGGTACTAAAAGCCTTGCAACCCCAGGGTTGTTCAGACTAATATACCACTTTCCTTAAATACATATGCATGTACAAAAGAAATGAATGAAAAAAGAAAGATGTAAAAGTTTGTGTTTGTTTGTTTGTATTTATGCAATTTATATGTGTAAGTGTGGATGTCCTTCTTAAGTGATAACATAGGAATAAAATTAAGCAAGTGTTGTGTTCTTTTCAAATGAACTATACATTTTGTCAAATCCTATTCAAAACTATGCTAAAAGAAAAGAGAAGGAAAGCCACACTTTGCACATCTTTATATTTTTACTCACATGCAAGCTCATAAATAATTATAAGTAGCATACCTTTCAGTTTTGATAATTGATTTTATAAGTTTTGAAAATAATTTTGGATTTAATAGTGATAATAGTCATTCATATTCTTACCTTAGCCAAAACATACAATTTGACATAAAAAAATACTTTTAATTTGATTTTCAAAAAGTATGAATGCATGATTTTCATATGGAATACACATTTAGCATGCCAGGAAATAAATAAAGTGATAAAATTATGTAAATTCATTCACCCTAATTAATTCTTAAAGACAATCTTATGAAATGAAATTATTTAAAACAAATCAAATTTGATTTTAAAGAAATTTTATTTTATTTTGAGTTCGATTTCAATTTGAGAAATATGAGAAGGTTTGCTGGTCCTAACCCATCACCATATGTGCATATTATTTTATATAATTTTTATATGATTAGATCAATTTTATGCTTTGGTAAGGTTAATGTGTGAATTAAGTGTATTAATTACCCCTTACCTACACTATTTTAACATATTTAATCAAATAATTATGAGCCAATGATATGACATAAAACCACACAAGGAATTTAAATCAATAATACGCCTAAGAAAGAAAGGTACCTAATGCAATTGGCTCATAATTAATGATTAATTAAGCTAAAGGATTTAATTTAAGTATTTTCATAACTCTCCCCACACATGTGGGTTGGATTTTGATTTTCTTAAGCTACTTAGGTTATTGAACACCTAAGAATCTACCCAAGAAGGATTGATTAAGTTCTGGAATATTTTGATTTAAAAATAAAATTAATTAAGCAAGTGATTAGGGGATTAACCCTTAATTAAGTTTAGATTAAGGAAGGAAATAGGTTTAGGGAATTACTTAGGAAAAATTCCCTAAATCCATTCCATAAACCTCTTCTCTACTTAAGTAAGGCTTAATTAACTTAATAAAGGGATTAAACCACTGTCTCTATGCTTAAAATCCTTAATTACATAAAGAGTGTAATTAAGAATTCATTAATTGATCTCCTTAATTAACCCATCAATAAATCTCAAAAAAAAAAAAAAAAAAAAGGAGACAGAAGTCATCCTCCTAAATGCACATGAGAAGTTTGGAATTAATCAGTGGGATAATTAAGGAGTAATTAGGGTTATTAAATTTTCAATAAACTTTAATTAAAAAAATGCACTATTCAAAATCTATTGAAAAAAATTTTAGAATATTCTTCTCTGAATTATCTTCACAATGCATTTTACCTTATGTTTTATGATTTTTCTAGAATTAGTTATGTTATTTTGAAGTTTTCATGATTATCTATTAATTGAATAGCCTAATTAAGTGACTAATCCCATCGGCACCACGTGGAGGCTAACGTGGCCCCCTCTTTTTATGTGGCGCGACGGGAGAGGCCACTTAAGTTATCACATCATAGCGCCGCATTAGTAGTGGAGCTATGCGCTTTCTCCTCACCAGTCCGATCTAAGATTGGATGGCTGAGATAAAACCCACGGTCTTAAAGGATTAATCAGATATTCCTATGCATCTTGATCATGGCCATCCAACCAAAATGCACTGATGGACGGCCCATGATCCGTCCCTGAGCTCGCCTGCAGGAGATGACCATTGTCCATCTTCCATGGCATGATCTGAGCTCGATTGAGCTCAGATTGAGCCCAAACTCAACCCACACTATCATCAGGCAAAGGAATGAAGATCCAACGGTTAGTTTTACATGAAGTAAAAATTTCTTTCACAAAAGACCACACACTCTAGTTTAAGCTTGGTTTTGATCCATACCTCGTCAGAGGCTATCACCGGCGCTCGAATCCAATGAGGTAGCTTCTTCTAATGGAGACAATGCCCTGTTGAAAGTTTTGAGCCTTGTGGTTGAGTGGATTTCTCTATGGACCAAGCTCACCTTCAATTGTGCTCGGTCTTGGTATAGCTCCCCTCTCCCTTGCCTTCAGAACTTGGATTAAGCTTTAGGACAGCTTGATTGAGTCCTCTGATGAAGCTTGCAAGAGGAGTCTTATGACACCATAACTGATTTTTATCTCGTCACGCCCTAATGAGCGTAACGAGGCATTTAAACCTGAAATAAAATAGATACAATGCAATATCTATTCATTTCTTTTTTTTTCTAAGTCTAAAAATTTAGCGAAATTTCGATAGCATTTCGACAATGGGGAGTGACATCTAACATATGTTGGCTTACTCGGTATGCCCTAATGAGCATAGCGAGCGGTGTCTTGCGACACCGTAGCTGATTTTTTATCTTATCGCGTCCTAATGAGCACGACAAATTTTCAAACCTGCAAAGAAACACAAGCATAATATATTCACATCACACATGTTCTTACTTTTTTTTTTCTGTGCGTTGCAATGATTGACAAAAAGACGG
Organism: Cymbidium sinense; assembly: GCA_021442155.1. Classification (NCBI taxonomy): domain Eukaryota; kingdom Viridiplantae; phylum Streptophyta; class Magnoliopsida; order Asparagales; family Orchidaceae; genus Cymbidium; species Cymbidium sinense. The sequence goes on from CM038222.1 coordinate 30,878,068, forward strand.
GGTTGGAGATGGAGGAATCCAAGAGAAGAACCTGCTTAATAACGATGTTTCTCTCTGGTTGCGGTAAAGGGAAAAGTTAGAGAGGGAGATAGAAAGGGAGACGTCGAAGCCCAGGAGAAGAACCCGCCTAATGAAGATGTTCTTCTCCGGTTGTGGCAAAAAGGAATTGGAAATGTAATGGAAATGCAAAAGCGAGAAGAACCAATGCAGTGTTCTTCTCAGTTCGATGAAGTGAAATTGAAATTTGGATTGGGGAAATGAGGGCATTGGTTAGTTGAAAATGAGGGAAAATCAGGAAAAAGAAAATGAGGAAATTCAAGGAATTTTGGATTGGTTTTGTGAAGGAAAGAGATGAAATTTTTGATTTTAGCTTTTGAGAGGGAAAGGGAGATGAAATTTTTGGTTTTGGCTTTTGAGAGGGAAAGGGGGAAAATGAAGAAGAGAAGAAGAAGGGGGCACTACAATGCTATTTTCAGTTTGAGAGAGGAGAATGGGAGAGGCTCCTTGCAGTTTGGAGAAGAAAGAGGCAAGTGGAAGGCTTCCTTGCGGTTTGGAGAAGGAAAAGGGAAGTGGAAGGATTCCTTGTGGTTTGGAGAAGGAAGATGGAAGTGGCAATAGTTGTGCGTGAATGGGAGGGAGCAGTTGTTTGAACCGTGCGTGGAGAAGATAGGGAGATCCGAGCGGTTCCGTACGTGGAGGGAGCTCGAGCAAGTTTGAACGGGGAGCTTCCTTCAGCCGCGAGGAGAAGGCCGAGGGTGCGTGAAGAGAAAATGGATCGTGCTCGTTCGGACGGGGAGAGCCAGTGGAGCGACAGGTTTATTAGAGTGGAATTTAGGGTAATTTAGGTATTTTGGTTAGGATTATGGTTTATTTAATGTCTTTAAGCACTTAATTGCTCTTAAAATGAATTCTATGCTGATAGAATCATATAGTCGATATATCAAATTGAGTTAATTTCATCTCAAAATATGCATCACCACTTTCAACTGCTCGACATTCATGCAGAATTGTCTGAATTAAGGGTGAGCAATCTTATTTAATAGATTTCAATGTTTCGAGGCTAACGACACAATCAATTTTATGAACGGAGGTCGTTTGGTTTGCGTCAGTGCCTCCTGACCTTGATATGTGTGCAGGCGCATTGACGACTCGATCACTTGATTGGTTGATCATCAAGTTATGCAATATTTATATTCTGACTAGTTTTAATGTTCTGAACGTGATGGCGAAGTCTGTTCATCGATGGGAGGCCATTTTGATCATTTTTAATGACATCCAGTGTATTTTAGTCTCGATTTACGTGTTGTCACTTCCGATCATTCAAAATTTGCACAGACTCATCCGAATTAAGTGTGGACAGTCTCATTTGGTAGTTTTAGATATCTTGAAGCTAACGGTTGATCAATTTTATAAATATAAGTCGTTTGAATATCATCATAGCTTCCTTTTCTCGATATACGTGTTGGCACATTGATAGCACTATCGCTTGATTGGTTGATCGTTATATTGTGAAATATTTATATTATGATCAATTTTGACATTCTGAACGCGATGATGAAGTCTGTTCATCGATCGATGGTCATTTCAACCATTTTCAATGACTTTCAGTGTATTTCAAGCCCCAATTTATGCACTATCACTTTTGAAGTCTGTCAAATTTGACTTGTAGGCTTGACTCAACTTATGACACATACACGGATGTCAACAAATGCTCCCTAACAAATGTGATTCATGCATGGAGCGAGTCACATTTGTTAAAAATTGGTTGACCCTTTGGGCTGGCCACATAAATTGGATCATTTTAGCTTCGATTACAATAGCTTACGGAGCTTTGATAGGATTTGTCATTAGTATGATGCCTTATTTTGGACATGCTAAGTGACGGGATTGACCGATTTGTCAGAATCGATTTGTTGAATATATAAGAGTTCTTACACCATATATTATCTACTTCAATGGCTTTGCTGAAGATCTCTTTCTTTTATGTCATTGTTAATTTGAGTTTCCTCCAACCCGAGCTTCGTGCTTAGTTGGATTTGATGGAGGAATTGATTTATTTATTTTGATGAAGGGCTTAGCTGGGGAACTGTTTTATCCATACTTGATCGGATTTGAAATTCCTTCTATCCTAGCTTTAAGCTTGACGGACTTGATAAAGGATTTACCTGATTTGTCCACATTGACTTGTCAAGAAGTGTATGTATGCCATGAATCCTATGTTAGCTACTTTGACATATTCATTAAAGGGTACGTATAGATGACCCAGCCTTCCGGCTTATACTAGGTCTTTGTTGAGTTATCATTCTAGCAAAGTATGCTTTAACCGACTGAATAACTATAAAATTCTTTTAGTTCGACTATCGGTTTTGTATGAACTATGTAATTGCTTACTCGGTCCTGTGCTTTCTGCTTTGACGGACTTGATAAAGAGATTGACTTTGAGCTTGATTAGATCATTTGAGAATAGATTGAGATATAACCTTGCGGGCAATATATAGATTGATTTGAGGCAGCCCTGAATTGAGAGTTTCCTCAGATCGTCTTGATCTATCAATCAAGTAGAAAGATTTCTTGGATCCTGGTTGCTTGAAATCACTAAGATGGATCTAGTTTGAGATTGAACATTTATCATCATTGGACTGACGAGCAGGACCTCTTTCACCGCGGCCTTTTCTTACGGCTTGTTGAGTGAGGAGAGCATCAACAACTTAGTCATATTTGGGCTTGTTGAGTTCGACCTTTAGAACCTACTCGAGTCTTCGACTTAAGTTGTGATCGGTAGGTGATTTGGTCATCAGACTAATAAACGAGGGCTTTTTCACTGTGGCATTTTTTTGCGGCTTGTTGAGTGAGGAGAGTGTCAGCAACTCCGTCATTTGTGGGCTTGTTGAGTTTGACCTTTAGAACCCATCTGTGTCATAAAATTTAGGATGTGGAGGTTGATGTTTTTTTTAATTCAGTTGATTAAAGCTTCCAAAATTAAAAGTTCTTCTTACTTAATCTTCAAAATTTGACAAATCCGGGAAAGAAATTTTTGACATTTAGGGCTGTATTTTCATGCGTAAAAATGGATTCTTCTTGTTCCTGTCTGCAACTTAACAATTACAATTATATATATATTCAGGGATTTCAGCATAAAGCTCGATGTCAACCTGAATCATAATATATTCGATGATTTCATCTTGTAGCACGATGTCAACTCAAATAAACTCGACATAAACTAAAAATGTCCGCAATCTTGCAAGGGGAACTCTAAAGCACATTTAGAAGAACTTTCAAGATGAAAAATACATAAATACATCAATATTTAAATTGATATGCTTTTAAGAGGGTTTTAACATGCAACATTGATTTCATATATATATATATATATAGAAATCTAAAATACCCCTTTTGTAATAGGGGAATTTTCACGAACAAGTTTTTTTTTTATATTTTGAGTAAGTATATTTATTTAGGGATCTCGATATGAAGCACGATGTTGACCAAAATAGATATACTAAAAAATGCCTCGTGTATTACAAAGGGATTTCTATTATACCTCGAGAATGTAGTCATCATGTATAATACTTTTGAGGCATCGACCATTAATTGGCAGTATTGGTCTTTCACCATTCAGGTCAATGAGTTGTATGCACCTTCTTGATACACTTTTTCAATGTAAAAGGGCATTCCCAATTAGGCTCAAATTTATCACCAAATTTTCTATTAGGAATAATTGATCTTCTCAGCACCAAGACCAATTCTCCTTCTTGAAAGGTTCGAGGATGCACCATATGATCAAATATTTTGGACATCCTCACTCAGTGGACTTTTAAACTTTATTGAGCTTGAAGCCTAACTTTGTCAAGTGCGTCAAGCTTTTCCATCTGTAGACATACATTCTCATCTTAGGTAAGATCATGTTGAATGGCTAGTCAGAGTGAATGTAGTTCAACTTCAAGTGGCAAGACTGCTTTAACTCCAGATACCAGTGCATTAGGAGCAAATTTTGTGAGAGTATAGTTCGGATGTCATGTCACCGTCCTTCTTTAAGGCAGTTTAATTTTGCGGCTTTGGCCTCCAAATTTGCTTACATTTTTGCCAGGTCCTTTCGACGGTGAATTCTTGGACTTGTGGTCCAAGTGTCATGTCTCGATGCTCACCGTACAGGACTTGAATTGGTTGACGTCTTTCCAGGGTTATAGGAGGAGGTCTCCTTAAAGGAGCAACTCTAGCCTCCTTGATGACATGACTTTGATATTTTATTTTCATCAATCCTTTCTCCTTAATAACTTTGAGAACCTGATGCACTCTCGTATATACAATTTTGAGTTTTCCCACTGGACAAGCTTGAACCTAATGTCATCAAGTCCAGAAGGACTGTTTGATTTGACCAGTAGAGCTGTTCCGCTTTACCCATCCTAGGCTGTCAAACCTGTTATGGGTTAGAAAACTCGCTTCTGGTTCCACAACTAGTTGTATAATTTTTTGCTTAAATAATGACTGTTGAGCACATAATTCAACATTTCTCTTTCTCTGCTGTCTTTGGGTTAGCTTGCTTCTAAATGAAGAAACTTTTGTGTCGCTACTTTTTCTCGAAGCTTCGGTATCCATATTTATTTTCCTTTTTGCCGGACCTTTCAGTAGTGGATTCCCGAACATACGGTTCAGGTGTAACACCTCGATGTTCACCGTGTAGGAATTGCTTAGGACGATCTTGAGCATTACATATTGAGAGTAGCCTTTTTATTGAAACTTTATCATTTTCTTTGATAATCAGGCATTGATACTTTTTCTTCATAAGACCCCTTTTCTTGACAACTTTCAGCACCATGTGCACTCTAGAGGACAAAATCTTGGGATGCTTCCTTTGTGGAGTTATAGCTGGGTGTCGTTGCTTCTAGAATGATTGTTTGATATCACCAGTAGAGTTATTCATTTTCACCAACTTGAGATTTTCAAACTTGTTGTGAATGGGAACACTCGCTTCTAGTATCAAGTCTGGTCACTTGGCTAGTGATTCAGGCAATAATTGTTGAGCTCATAGTTCAACATTTCTTCTCCTTCTTTGCATTCTACTCAATTTTCCTCTTGAAGAGAGAGCTTCAGCAGTATGCCTTCCTCGTGCGAAAGGTTTGCTTGGTAGAGTGGTGTTACTCTGGAGAACTAAAGTAACAGTTCTCCAAGTAACTTTAAACTTCAATTTCATTATATTTTGCTTCTATTATAGCTTATATTCGACTATCCAAAGATGAAAAGAGAAACCTATCCCCAGTGAAGTCGCCATAAATCTGTGGGCTTCAAAAATTCATCATCGACCTCTCGCATATGAGGAGAATATGATTTAAGTGTTTGGGAATTTTCAGAAGGCATATGAGTTAGTAGATAAGACACTACCCAGAGATTTCATCCTCATTTGGTGAGAACTTTAGATCTGGTTCTAGGTTTCTTATAAGCACAAGCACTTATAATTAATTACCACTCTCAATGTAGAGAGAAAACTTTCGATTAAGGCTAGTCATTAGATCACTTAATGTGTAGCGTATAGTAGCAACATGTGAAATTTAAAATTTAGATTTATGAAATTCATCATTTTAACTTAAAGTGGATGGTTGGAAGAATGATGATATGCTCAATCTAGATCTTATGGTTCCGTCATTCTGGGCTATCGCGGTCATTAATCTACTTAGTTGGAGGAGGTAGTCGACCCAACCTGACCAAAGAATCTTTATCAGCAACACATGAGTTACGTTGTCCAAGAAATCCTTGTGGACCTGGGGTGGTGTTTGTCTAAGGGGACAGTCTTAAGTCTACCTTAGCAAATAGAGGGCTATTTTTCCTATCAAGTATACCCTATGATTCACAACTCAAAGCACAAAGCCATTGGGGAGCATACGGGCTACGATCGTGATCATAATATAATGGAGTCTGATTGGCCAAACCACCCGATCAGAAGACTCTAGTCATAACTACATCATTTATGGAGCCTACTGGCCAAGCCACACAGTCATAGGACACGGGCCACGTCCTTATTAACAAGAGATTGATTGAGAGTGAACATAATAGAACACTTGATTTGACTTTGGCTCTTTTGTGAGCTAGAGTTTTCTTAATTTGTTACCTTTAACAAACAGTTATGGAAGATGGATTGAATTTTAGCTTTTAATGATTGAGTTTCACTTAAACAGTTTTTAGATTGACACTCAATTTGAGTTAATTTAATTTGAAATTAGAATCATATTTTGATGGAAGTATCCCCTCCGGTTGAAATCACCATTCAACACATCCATCATCGTAGAAATTACTTGATTGACTCAAATATACTTGAGGATTTTAGATCCTGTCGACTTTGTTTAGCTCCTAACAGAGGATCATATCTATTGTCACATGACAGAATTAACTATTCATATATTTTAGTTAGTTGAAATTCTTATAATAGATTTTTAGGTTTGTTAACCCGGACCTAATCCTAAGACTAAACCGGGAAGCAACCCGCGCACCTCAAACACTTGAATTTAAACATTCAACATAGTGTCGAGGCCCATGTGGGTATATTTAAGATTGATTGCATAAATTTAAAGCATTTAATTTGAATTTTAATCATACTTCATAATATGCACAAGAGTTCAATTGAAGTCTTAATTAACGCCTCATGTTCGCTTGTATGATGTGTTGCGAATCCGGTAGCATAGAAGACGTTATAAATTGGTGTAATATCTTATTAGATTTTTCAGATTAATATTTAATTGATTCTAATTTAGCGTGTACAGCTTTTTTAGACATTAAAATTTATATTTTAAATCTTTATGTCTGAGCACATGTAGGTATTTATAACTTAGATAATTTCATCTAATTAATGAAAGCACTGACATTAAAAAATTATAATTAGAATGAAATTTCTTTTATTTTTGGATTGAAGAAAAGTTCCTTCATTCATGCACATTTAATTTAGTGCTGCTTTCTGTCTGCTTGTATAAAGAATTGTAGATCCTGTGGCGAAGAAGGTGGAAGCAGAAGGGAAGTCAAAAGTTAAGGATTAAGTGAGGTATGAGCGGCTCGATCCACCACTATATTCACATCCTAATTTTGTAACTAGGTGTTGCGAAGATTGCATTTGGGTTCTACTCTTACTTGAAAGTAGACATTCATATATATTGTAGATCCCATATGCTACAACCTTAAATTCAATTGAAGTATTCAATTCATTTGAATCGAGATACTACGATATATGCATTCGATAAGACAACTTATTGGCGAGCTTCCCAATTTGTTGTGAGTCTTATTTATATTTCTCCAATTTAATTTTAAATTTATTCAATATGAATTAGAACATAATTTACTTGTTAATTAGAAATCCACTTTATAAGTCATTTTTTGGATTTCATTTGAATTTCATTAATTTTGAAGATAAGCAATAGATATATCACAAGTGCTTTAAATTTAACTTTAAATGCAAGCTCTGAATGATCTTTTAAAAGTTATCAAATTACTTACACACTTTATTCTCAATTTGGAATTTGACATTTAGACTTATCACCAATCATTTGTCATTTAATATTCAATTAAGATCTTTACTTCATTTAATATTAAATATGATTTGTTCACATAAAAAAAGGACTTCAAATCCAATATGAATTTATTCTCAACTTCCGATCAAGTTTCATATTTATTTAGTAACTGAACTTCAAATTTAACTTAATTCTCTTGAGAGTTTTGGTTCATGTATATCAAAGAAATTCAAGTTTATTTATTTTATAGGTTCACTTGAGTTTGATCCCTATTTTTTTATTTGAAATATGATTTTCAATTTTATTTATACTCATGTCACTTTCAAATTCAGTTCAAATTTATTTATATTTAATTTTCAATTCATATCTTTAGGACTTTAGGTTTCACAATTAGTTTGACATTCAATTAATTTCGAGTTTAAGTCTCCAAAAAAATTTGATGAAATTTGAGCCTCCTCGACGCCATCTCAGTGTGTGACGAGTGTTGACTTTCTGACGCCTTAATGAAGCGTGAGTGGTGTTTTGACACATCGATTTTCATCTCGTCACACCCTAATGAGGTGACAAAGCTTTTAAACCTGAATTAAAACAAATGCAATACAATATATATTTATTTCTTTTTTTCTAACTCCAGAAATTTAGCGGACAAAGATTTGGCTGTGAGCTTATCTAAGATGATGGCTTACTCGCGCCATAATGAAATACGAAGTGTCGCGATAATCAGAACCGATTTTTCATCTCGTCGCATCCTAATGAGCACGACGAGGCCTTCGAACCTGCAAGAAAATACAAGCATATATACATCTACATCACACATGTTCTTACTTATTTTTCTCTGTGTATTGCAATGATCGGCAAATATATGAGGTTGGAAATGCCGGAAACCAAGAGAAGAACCGCCTAATGACAATGTTCCTCTCTGGTTGTGGAAAGGGAAAAGTTGGAGAGGAAGATATCGAAAACTAGGAGAAGAACTCGCCTGATGACGATGTTCCTCTCCGGTTGCGGCAAAAAAGGAATTATAAATGTAATGAAGAAGGAAACCGAGAAGAACTAATGAGATTCTTCTCCGATTGCGAAATGAAATTGGATGGGAGAAATGAGGCCATTTGCGGGTTGAGAAAATGAGGGAAAATCAGGAAAATAGAGAGGAAGAAATGAGAGAAATTCCAATGAATTTTCGGATTGGTTTTGTGAGGGAAAGAGATGAAATTTTTGGTTTTAGCATTTGAGAGGGAAAGGGAGATGAAATTTTAGATTTTAGCTTTTGAGAGGGAAAGGGAGAAAATGAAGAAGAGAAGGAGGAAGATGAAGAAGAAGGAGGAAAAGGAAGAAGAAGAAGAAGGGGAACTCCCTTGCTATTTTCGATTTGGGAGAGGAGGATGGGAGAGACTTCTTGCGGCTTCGAGAAGTAAGAGGGAAGTGGAAGGCTTCCTTGCGGTTTGGAGAAGGAAAAGGGAAGTGGGAACGGTTGTGCATGAATGGGAGGGAGCGGTTGTTCGAACCGTGCGTGGAGAAGAGAGGGAGATCTGAGCGATTCTGTGCGTGGAGGGAGGCCGAGCGAGTTCGAACGGGGAGCTTCCTTCGGCTATGAGGAGAAGACCGAGCGAGCGTGAAGAGGAAATGGATCGCGCGCGTTCGGACGAGGAGAGCCGGTTGAGCGACGGGTTAGGGCCGATCGGGTTTATTAGAGTGGAATTTAGGGTAATGGTTTATTTAATTTCTTTAAGCATTTAATCGCTCTTAAAATAAATTTTACGTCGATAGAATCACATAGTTGATATATATATCAATCTTAGCTTATTTCGATGTTTGAACGACGTAGTCGCTAATCGGAGTCATTTAGTGGTCATTGAAATCAGACCAAAATATGCGCCACCGCTTTCGACCACTCGACATTCATACAGACTTATTCGAATTTTGGGCGAGCAGTCTTACTTGATTGATTTCGATGTTTTGAGGCTAACAGCTCAATCAATTTCACGAACGAAGATCGCTTTTCGTTCGCTCAACCTCGATAGCGCGCACGCCGACTCGATCGCTTGATTGGTTGATCATAAAGTTGTGCAATATTTATATTCTGACCAGTTTCAACGTTCTGAACGTGATGGCAAAGTCCGTTCATCGATCGAAGGTCGTTTAAACCATTTTAATGATGTCCAACACATCTTAGCCTCGATTTGTGTGTTATCACTTTCGATCGTTCGAAATTTGCACAGCTCATCCGAATTGAGCGTGAATAGTCTCATTTGGTAGTTTTCAATATTTCGAAGCTAACAGAGTGATCAATTTCATGAATGGAGGTCGTTTGAAAATCGTCACAACTTTCTTTCTCTGATATGAGTGTCGGCACATTGATAGCTCGATCGCTTGATTGGTTGCTCGTTAGATTGTGCAATTGATATGACCTTGAAAATTCCACTAGTCGAAGGACGAATTTTGATGTTGAAAGCAATCTGATTCTGAATCAAGACTAACCGAGATCAAGCGCTTATTATCAATCGACTCTTAAACATAGAGTGTTTATAGTCAAATTGAGCGTCTTGACGAGCCGGATCTAACAAGCCCAAGATCTCATAATTCCGACTTCATTTGAGCATTCAAATACACAAAATACATTATATGATCAAATGAATCATTTTGAGCCGTCCGATAGAGGGGAGTGGTGGATTTTATATGTATTTCTGAGACGCACTCTCCATCATAAATTTCATTCTTTATATGAGGAGGCCAAGCAAGAGAGAGGAGAGAACTCTAAAGCTTGAAAATCCTCTGTATAATCGTTACCACTGACGGCCACCACACCCGTTGGTTAACCACCGCCGCTAGCTTGCCGCCGTCATCCGCCACCGATCCTTGCCGCCATCAATCTCCGCATTGGTCGTCACCGCTAATACCGCCACTTCGCTGACATCATCATCAACCATCGTCGCCGGTCATCATCGCCGACCACCGACGCCGGTCACCACCGCCGACTACCATCGTCGGTCACCGCCGCCGATCCTCAATGACCATCTTCGCCGGTCACCATCTCGACGACCTTCATCGTGTTGACTGCTCATTATTACTATACGATATTGCGATTTTGGGATTCCATTGTTAGCTCTTCACATATACAATTTATAATTAGATTGGAAAACTTGTACAAAACAAATACAGGAAGATTTTATTGCCAGTGGTTTCTCTCTTTTCTAGATTTTTCACGTAAAATTTCTGGAATTTTCTTGTTCACTCTTTAAATACCTATGTGTGTGATGGATTTCACAACAAGGCTAAGGCGTAAACTTTCACTCAACCGCAGCTGGTTTTCTAGCACGCAACAACAATATTTATATTCTGATCAATTTCAATGTTCTGAACGCGACGACAAAGTCTATTTGTCGATCGGATGTCGTTTCAACTATTTTCGCGACGCCCAATGCTTTTGAGCGATGCATTGTCATCAAGTCCGTCAAATTAATTTAGAAGCTTGACTCGACGCATATACATATGAAAGTCAACAAAATGACCACGGTAAAACTAAGAGACTTAAAAAAAAAAGAAAATAATTAGGAAGATATATTTTTCAAGGCTTTAAAAATCGGACAAAAACATTCAACCAAAAGAATGAGAGGCAATCATAATTGAATATGAAGATATAATAAATATTAAAATTAATTTAATTTAATTTAAATTTATTATTCTAATTATATTTTCATTATTATAATATATAATATTCTAATTTAGGACTCTTCACTGTTAAAATTTTAAATATACTTTAAAATTTAAATTTTGAGACATACAATTTTAATTATTTTATCTATTTTTATTTTAAATTTTTTATCTTTGGCTATTAGATTAAAAAAAAAAAAAAAATCAAATGTTGATTAACTTTAAAATTAGATAAATTTTTTTTAAAGTTATCTCATCTATTTGTTAACCGATTCAATCTTAGTTCTCACTGATTCTATGAACATGTTGTTTTTAATCTAAATCGAACGGTCAAATGATCGATTCATGATTGATCGATTTGTTTTTAAAAACCATGATATTTCTAATTACATTTTAGAAAAAGAAAATATAATAAATATTTTATATTTGATCCAAAATCTATATTGCCCATCTTCATATGTGATAGCTTGTAATTAGTATTTTTATGCCTAATAATGTATTAATAATTTGGAAACTATTATTGATTAGAGTTTTACCAGATGAGAGTCAAATATTATTCTCAGCAATGACACTTCGTTTAGTTTGTCTGGTAAAAATGTAAAAAATTATTAGGATTATTTATATACATAGCACAATTTTCATAAATTTATTTATCTAATATCAAAATTTTGATATTTAAAAATATAACACTTTTATTATGTTTGAAGAGGTACATTTCATTTTAAGAAATTAATGATTGTATTATTTTTAATTTTTAATATAATATTAAAAATTTCTGTGCTTTTTTATGTAAATATTAAGATTTAGTGTTAAGTATGTAAAAAACATAACAATTGTATTCTCTGTATGTATATGTCCCAAATTATTATGAAGATCTTCAAATCAATTTGTTCCTGTATCAACTTAATGCTATGCAAAATTTTCAAAATAAATAAATAAATAAATAAACAAAGAATGCTCTCAGCTATGAGATCCATAGACAGATTTATCAATTACTGCATCGCCTAATGAAAACTTTTAAAAAATATTTAATTTTTATTTTAATTTTACATTATCATCAAAAGTTTTTTTTTTTTTTTTTTTTTTTTTTTTTTGCCAACATCATAAAATTTACTTGATCAATAATAAATCTTGAAGCTACATTTAAATTAAAACTTTTTAAAATAACTTAATATTCATTTGAATTACGATTGCATCAAATTATTGGTGAATTGAACATTTTTGTCAGATGAGGGCAACAATTCCAAAAGTGAGCTATTATAAGTTTATATGAGCCCAAATTACGATATAAAATTGATTTGAATATTTTAAGATATTAATTGAATAATCAAATATGATCTCAAAATCTCATATAATAATAATAATAATAATTAATATGACCCTGAAAATTCCTCTAGTTGAAGCACGAATCTTGATGCCGAAAGCAAGCCGAAATCAAACCGGTGAGATCAAGACTTAAAATATCATTGAAAATTTTGAGACATCGCTAAATTTCTAAAAGCTCTCAAAATAAAGTGTTTAAAGTCAAATCGAGTGTCTCGACGAGCCTGCCCAACAAGCTAAAGATCTTACAATCGACTTCATTTGAGCATTCAAATACACAAAATACATCATATGATCAGGGAATCATCAGGCAGTCCGAGATGGAGAGGAGTGGTTTTGCATGTATTTACGAGACGCCATCCTCCAATCTATAAATAACCTCATTCCTCATATGAGGGGAGCTCAAAGAGAGAGGAGAGAGCTCTAAAGATCCTCCAAAGACAATCGCGTCACTGCCACAACCACCATCGTACCGCCGGGCCGCCACCGATTCTCGCCGTTGTCGATCATTGCCGATCATCACCACCACTATCATCTCATCATCGCCAACTTCGTGCCAACATCGTCATTTAAAGAATCGTCCTTTCATATACAATCGTAATCCCAAGATCGAAGATCGTACTCAAACGGATACATAGTAGAAGTTTTTACCGGCTAGTAACGCGTTTTCCCTCTTTTGAGATTTTTCACGTAAAATTCGAGTTTTATTGTTCACACTTTTATACTTATTGTATTTCTAAGTTCTGAAAACTTTTACTCTACCGCAATCGGTTTTCTAGCAGCTTGGCGTCATGGAATAACCCTTCATTCACAATTCTGTGAACACCTCGTTATGGCTAATAGCAATACTGAATAACTGAGCCTCCCGCTCCAACTCCGCCACTCAAAACCAATCCTTGAACCAAGGATGCCAACCTTCTCTCACTTCCCCGATAGCGCTTTGTTGGTGAAGGCTGTAAATCTCTTTAGAAGATCGTGTGCGAATGGAAGAGTCTCAAAATGAGATGATCCGACTTTTACGAGGAACACAACAGCCACTACCGCGGAAAACACATCTCCCCTAAGATCGATCGTTAGCCGGGGGAGGTCAAAATGCTAATTTCCTTGATGCTGAAGTTACTCCGTATAGAGACCGTGATGCTGATCTCCTTGACACCGCTAGTTCTACTCATCCATCATGTGTAGCTCAACCGACTGCTAATCCACCAATTATTGCTGGTAGCTTGACACATTCTTGTTTTGTTGACCTCACTCGTCATGTTATACGTGCAAAATTATGACGCTTAATGCAAGACGAATTTCACATCTAAGATAGAAATCATCTTCCCCCTCACCACGGCTATGAGGAATCTTCACCTTTAGCTGAAGCTATTCTTCAATATCCTATTCCCGTGGGTTTCAAGCTTCCGAACATTGATTCCTATGATGGGGTGATTGACCCACATGAACACATCGACCATTACGACTATCATGCATATCCAATGAGCTTCGACACCGCTTTGTCGTCTTTCCGTTACCCTCGGGACAAGCTCGACTGGTTCTACTCCCTTCCAAGGGAATCCATCCATACCTCTGACGAACTTACCAAGATTTTGTAGAACAGTTCATTGCAAACCGGAGGATCATTAAAAATTTCTCCCATCTCCCAGGCATTCAAAACGAGGGTTAATCACTTAAGGAATACTTCCAGGTTCTCCTTAGAAGCTCGCCAAATACTGAGTAGACCAACTATTAAGAGGAGTTTTCCTTGGAGGACTCCGTCGGCCGCTTACTGCCACTAATGAGCGGTCCGCTTCATCTTGGTACATGTGGAAGCACAAATCTCTCGATGAGGCTAATACGCCCATCACAAATAATTTGAGCAATCACGTAAAAACTTAAAAGCACCCGGAGAATGCGACCACACTATCAAAAGAAGCAAGCGTGCGTGATCTCCCTCCACGACCCCCATTTCAACGACGTGAACCACGGCCTGAAAAGGAATACACGCCGCCGAACACATCTCATGTTAACCTCCTAATGGCTATTTGAGATGAAAAAAATATCAAGTGGCTGCATCCACTGAAACCAAATTCAGGAAATCAGGAGCAATATTGTCACTTCCATCGAAGTCGGGGACATACTACTGAGGCATGCAAACAACTTAAAGAAGAAATTGAGAGGCTCATTCAGCAAGGATTTTACGTTGATTTGTGAAGAATCAATTGACTCAAACAAACATACCTCCAACTGGGGGCAACCAGGACAATCATCACAGAAACAACAAAATAATCATCAAATAATTGGAGAAATCGATAATCGCAGGAGGACCAATACTATCTAATCAAGTTCTCATTACTATCTCTGAAGAGTCAGAGTTAAAGAAGTCTCGTACTGATCATTCCATCACTTTTAATGACTCAGATTTAGAAGGAGTACATGTTCCTCATCAAGATCCACTTGTCATCAGCGCAAGGATCGGTGACCCATGCTATAATATTAAGAGAATTTTGATTGACAATAGGAGTTCTGTTGATGTCTTATTTTACTCCACATTTCTTAACATGGGCCTGGTTAGAGAAAAGCTCCAACCCGTAGGACCATTGTACGGGTTTGATAATCGCCCTGTGTTAGTAGAGGGGACAATCACCCTTCCTGTTGTCCTTGGTGAATTTTCTCGATAAGTGGCTCATTTAATCCAATTCATGATGGTCAAGTCAGATTCAGCATATAACGCTATCTTTGGAAGGCCCCTCCAATAAATTTTCTGCGATACTTGATCTCATCTTAAGATGAAATTTTCAACCCGTTGGAGTTGTAGTGGTGTGAAAATCAACGATAAAGACAATCATATTATCTCGGACAAGCTCAACCACGCCTTCTGACCTTGATCAAGATTTTAATTTTTGAGATGAAGAAGTACCCCAAAAAGCTTTGCCTATAGAAAATTTGCTCTTTGTTGCATTATCAGATGACCAACCATTACGAACAGTGCAAGTTGGATCTTTGCTCTCCGACGAACAAAGGAAAAAATACATAGACTTCTTGAAATGATGACATGCTTGGAGAGTCGACAATGTGATCATGCACTCTCAAGATTGATCCGAACATTCAAACCGATCATCCAAAGAAGCAAAGTTTTGCACTGACGCCTGCTATTGAGCAAGAAGTTAACAAGCTTCTAGAAGGGATTCATACGAGGTACATTACCCATGGCTAGCAAATGTTGTCATGGTTAAGAAAACAAATGGAACATGGAGAATGTGTATTGATTACACTGACCTTAACAAGGCTTGCCCGAAAGATAGTTTTCCTCTTCCTCGAATTGATCAATTGGTTGATGTTACATCTGGACATCAAATGCTCAGTTTTTTGGATGCTTACTCTGGTTACAACCAAATAAAAATGAACCCAACGGATGAAGAAGCTACAACATTTCAAACATATAAAGGTTTATACTATTACCAAGTTATGCCATTTGGATTAAAAAATGCTGGTGCTACCTATCAACGCCTTATGAATAAGGTTTTTAAAGACCTATTAGGCCGCACAATGGAGGTATATGTGGATGACATGTTAGTGAAAAGCTTGGAAGAATCACAACATATTTCTGACTTAGAAATATGCTTTAACCTTCTTCGACGTTATAACATGTGACTCAACCCGACCAAATGTGCTTTTGGGTTACGTCGAAAAAATTTCTTGGATTTATGGTAACCCACCGTGGGATAGAGGCCAACCCCGAGAAAATCAAAGCTCTCAAAAATATGACTCCTCCGAAGAATATTAAGGAAGTTCAACATTTGAATGGATGAATTGTTACGTTATCCCGCTTCCTAGCCCATTCTGGGGATAGATACTTGCCATTATTTAAAATATTAAAGGGAGCTAAAAATAATAATTTTCAATGGACTGGTGAATGTTAGTCTATTTTTGAGCAGCTAAGGGAATATTTAGCATCTCCACCCCTATTATCCAAGCCTATTCAAGGAGAGATGTTATACTTATATCTCACAGTCTCTTCCCACGCGATAAGCTCAGTTTTAGTGCGAGAAGAAAGTGGGATACAACGGCCAATTTATTACGTCAACAAAATTCTCTCTGATATAGAAAGTTGTTATTCATTTACCGATAAGGTGGCTCTGGCTTTAGTTTTCTCAGCGCAAAAATTACGTCCATACTTCCAAGCTCACACTATCGGTGTTTACACTCATTTACCATTAAGGGCCATCCTACGAGCGGGATCGAGGTTAATCAAGTGGTGTGGGATTGGGAGTTTGATATAAATTTTCTACTATAAAGTCTCAAGTACTTGACTTTATAGTGGAATGCAACTCAGGAGCTATCTCTGCTTCGTGCCTTTCATCCCCTCAATGGACCCTCATGTTGATGGAGCTTGAGTGGTCAGTGGGAATCTTACTTATTTCCCCAGAATATCACAGAGTATGGACTTACTAAAATTTCAGTAATAATATGGTGAATATGAGGCTCTTAGTAGGGTTGAGACCATGATTTGTGAAGCTCAAGACTTAGTGATCACCGACTCTCAACTTGTCGCCTCCCAAGTTGAGGGAAACTTTAATGCTCATAATCCCCAGCTAGCACAATACCTCCACTTGGTGAAGTCTCTTCTTGCCCATTTCAAGACACATCAAATCATTCACATACTGCGAGAGAAGAATACTCGAGCTGACGCTCTTGCTAAGCTTGCTTGCTCTTGGGATTTAAGAGAAGTTGAAGAAATACATTTTTGAGTATCCAATGGTCATGGGTAATTCAAGCAATTGATGAGATAAAGGAACATTAGTGGATGGACCCCATCTTTTCTACAAGAAGGAACTCTTCACGAAGACCCAACTTCTATAATTCTCAGAACATGCTTCAAACTTTACTATTATCGGAGGTGAATATACAAACGAGCTTTCTGGACCATCTCAATGTCTCACCTTGAGGAGGTCGATTAAGAGATCACTCGAGGATATGTGGAGAACATTTGGGCATTAAAATTATAAGGGTTCTATTGGCCTACAATGAAACAAGGCATGTAGAGTTCACAAAAATGTGCAAGTTGTGGTTGCACTCTAACATCCCTCACATGCGCATACTGAGCTCTCATCCATTCAAAGCCCGCGGCCTTTTGCTCAATGGGGATTGATATCATGGGACCTTTTCTAGCATAGTTCATCATTTTATTTTACTTCACTTAAATGGGTGGAAGAACCACTCGCTAAAATGGAAATCTAAAAATTTTGTTTGGAAAAATATAGTATGTTGATCTTCTGCGATAATCCATGACAACGAACATAATTTCTTGGAAAAGTCTTTCGTCCTTTTGCAAAGATCTTCATTCATTCTGCATATGCATACATCCTCAAACTAATGGGCAAGCTACCAACGACTATACTCAAAGGACTAAAATACATCTCGAGAAGGCAATGGGTTGATGAGCTTCTAATGTTCTTTGGGCTTACCGCTATACCGGTGAGACACCATATAACTTATGTTTAAACAATAGATATCGAGGTTCCAAGTCCAAGAGTTCAATTATTCAATCATGTTGGAAGAACTCCCGACTTCGTGACATGATCCTACTTGGTTGCTTCCTATCACCAAAGGGTAGCTCGTCACTTCAGAAGAGTAAAACCTCATCCCATATCACGGTGACTTGGTCCTAAGTCTCAAGGCTGAGGCAAAGGCCCAGCAATAAACTCTCACCTCTTTGGGATGACCCATATGTGGTTATAGCTATGGTGAAGCCATGAACTTTCAAGCTCAAGGATTCAGAGGAAAAACTTTACCTCGAACTTGGAACAATCTCAAAAATTATCGGTAATTCTCTACATAATTATCGCAGCTTTTATTTTATCTCGTTTATCATTTCCTCTTCATGTAGCCAACCCCACTTAGTGGGATAAAGACTTGTTGTTGTTGTTGTTGTTATTGTTATTGTTGTTGTTGTTGTTGTTGTCATTTTCTCTTAAAACTCATATCCATGTTAAAATCGTCTTATGATTATATCATTGAACTTATCAGAGTAATGAACTTATAACTTTCTTCTTACAAACTTGTTTCTTCTTCATTTAATTCTCCCACTTGAAATATACAACTCACTTTATATCTCAATCGAGCATGATCAATCCCAGGGACTTTCCGACCTCTTTCCACGGTTAATGTCATCAGAAGACTCGACAACAACCTGAGATAGGTCAAAAGGTCCTTGGTGGACTTCTCGCCCACAGGTTAACGTCATCGGCGAAGGACAAATAACCTGGATAGGTCAAAAGGTCCTTGGTGGACTCACGGCCTCTTCCACAGTTAACATCATCGGCGACTCACAAACAATCTTAGATAGGTCAAAATCCGGATTTAATTCTCATCAGTTGGCTCGTGAATAATATTTTAGACCAATTACCTCGGATAGGTAAAAACAAAATAAGAGCACATCATCTAAAAAAAAATTTGACAGCATTAACATGATGATATAAGAAAGAATCAAGATTCTGATACACACTAATAACAATACATAAAATATAAAAAAAATAAAAAATGTATCCTCAAGTGATGCTACATCATATCAGTTAGTGATATCAACGTCCTCCTCACCACTAGGAGATACTCCCTTGGACTCACTCTCGCTCCTTCATCTCCGAATGGACGAAGAGTCTTCAGATACTTGGCTGGGAGATAGATCCTCAATACTAGCTCCGGTCTTACGATGTACTAAGAAGATTCCTTTAGGAACCCTCGGATGAAGCCCTCCTCTAAACATTGGTGCTCCAAGTCCTTCACTTCAACATCAAGTATATGATTACGAGCTTCCTAAACATGGTCTTGATTATATAAGCAGGGAGTTCTTAAAGTCTTCCGCCTTCAAAGATATTTTATCTCTTCGACATTATATGCTCCTTCTCGAAGACGATCGTAATGCTTTCTTCTCGGTTGAGAGCTCTCTTCTCCATAAGTGCCTTAAATCTTTTCTCTTTCGACGAGTCTCTATTCTCACCTTGTCAGCTCATCACGTGCTCCACCTTCTGGAGAGAAAGAAAAGTCGACATGTTGCTAGCTTCGGTTACGCACTTGGTGATCCTCCAAAGTCGCCACTTCTTTGGCTTTAATACTCATCTTTCGCTCATATTCGCCTTTGAGATATTTTATCTTCACAAATTGATTATTCCACTCATCTAAAGTGACACCCAAATGAGCCATCACCCTAATGTTTGAGTTACTATAAAAAATCACAAATATTACACAAAAGAAGAAGAAGAAAGAAGAAGAAGAAAAAAGGAAGATAGCGTACCAATTCATCGCGTTGGCCTATGTAATTTAACACCTCTTCAGATATGCGGCTTTGAGAACTCCCCATCATGAGTTGAAACAACTAAACTCTCGAGGCCTGGGTGAACATCTTCTTTCTCTCACTTGGTATGTCTTCTTTTTTTTTAGGGAAGAAACATTGCCACCACCCTGATTTTGTGACGGACTTCTTGAAAGAACCCTATGAATATGAGGAGACCTTTCATCACATTTACTTGACCTCTTTAGTGGAAAAGAATGAGATCTCCGCACGGATAGAAAGGCCAACCTTGAACATTCTATCTTCAACTATATATTTGCCAATGTGACGTAACTCATGTTATAAGCTTCCTACATCAGAGATATTAAGAGTTGCCAGGATCTCATTCTCCGACATCAGCAATGGATCTGGAAGGTCATTCAATCTTCCCCATCTCTCAGGATAGTCCCACTCATTTTTCACAAAGAAGAATCCATTAGACCAATTTTTAGACGGATCCCGTGCTAAAAATTCTATCCAATTCTTTATAGCCCGATAAGAAACACGTCCTTGAGCATGTGAATCTACATTCATTGATGTCAAAGTAACACTACTCTCACGAGAAAAGGCAATCGCGATGACCACTAAAGCCGAAATGAAAATTGTGACAAAAGCTACACCACATATTTTGAAGATCTCAATCACGGGGAAAGGGAATCTGATCCACAAAGAATCATCTCGAGAAATAGTGAAGTATCCGGGTGAACAAGCGTCGGACCTCTTGGCAACAATAGCCACCAACTCATTAGGGAAATGAAATTTCTTATGGAACACCATTAAACTATATGATGTGACAAGAGATGGTATATCGTCTGTAGCTGTCGCGCTATGGGTTATCCTCCAGCCATCACCCTGGGAAAATACATAATGAATAAGTAAAGAGGGGGAAAAATGACAAAATTTGAAATATCTGAAAATTTTGTGAAGCTACTCACTCACCCCAATACTTGGGCATACCCTTTTCTGACTCTGGTGCTCATGGACGACAGGCTAGGATTTTTTACTCTGATCGTAAAAGGACATGCATACATATGAGATCAAAAGAAAAGGGGAAGAGGAGAAACTATTCCTCCCAATGATGCTCAAATTACACGCAAACTTTAGAATCGTTCAAATGACTCTAATTACCGCTTCCCCATCTTGGCAATTATCATTGAACCATCCATCGAAGTTTGAAGAAATCCAATTTCTCACTACGGGTCTTGATCGCCTCCGAACCCGGTCGGTCCGACGAGGTCAGTTGACACCTCTTTCGAGGGAAAACTAGAACCTTGCCATATGAACTACGGGTCTTGATCACCTCTAAACTCGGTCGGTCCGACGAGGTCAGTTGACACCTCTTTCGAGGGAAAACTAGAGCCTTGCCGTATGAACTACGGGTCTTGATCGCCTCCAAACCGGTCGGTCCAACGAGGTCAGTTGACACCTCTTTCGAGGGAAAACTAGAGCCTTACTGTATGAACTACGGGCCTTGATTGCCTCCGAACGACCCTCACTCAAGAAGAAGAGAAACATTAGCGTGTTGAAGAAGTGTGCCTTCTCGCCCTGGGGCTTTATAGACTCCTAGGGGCAAATGAAAAAATCATCAAAATTACTAAAGCAAAATCGCCTGAATCAAAAGCTGGGTTCATGAGCGTGCACTGTCTGCCCAGCGTGTCGCGTAATCGCCATATCCCGACCAGCGTGACTGTCTGACCACCGGCCCGTGCGTCCGTTCCGCGACCGCCATGACCGTTGCAGCCGCCGCCCCGCGTATTAGATAAACCGTAGCCAACCAGTAGGCCGTATGGCCATCTTGGCAGCCGGATTTACGCCTGACGCCGCGTGAGCTGCGTTCGACTAGATGGGTCCAGTAACCTCAAAATTTTACTCGCATACCTATGTATTTTTGTACGTGCATCACGCTTCCGTAGTCGTAATATTGTACTTATATGAAGATCGTTCTCTAAAAAGTGGTTAATGGACCAGATTTCATTGAAGAATTGCTATTTTGACGTACTTAACACATATGTTTTTGATGATTGAGATAATATCATCCAAAATAGGCATATGACTCTAAAATTCCTCTAGTTGAAAGCGAATCTTGATCGAAAGCAAGTGATCGTGAAACGGTCGAGATCAAGCACTTAAAATATCATTGGAAAATGTGAGACATCAGTTAAATTCCTAAAAAGCTCTCAAAAATAGAGTGTTTATAGTCAAATTGAGCGTCTCGACGAGCCGGTTCCAACAAGCCAAAGATCTTACAATTTTGACTTCATTTGGGCATTCAAATACACAAAATACATCATATGATCGAGGGAATCATCATGAGCCGTCCGATGGAGAGGAGTGGTTCGGATTTTGCATGTATTTACAGAGACGCCACTCCTCCTATCTATAAATAGCCCCTCATTCCTCATGAGAGCCAAGCAAGAGAGAGGAGAGAGCTCTAAAGATCCTCCAAGCATAATCGTCGCCACTTTCGGATTAACCGTCGTCGACGCCGTCGCCGCACCGGCTCTCATTGTCGACCACTGTTGTCGGTCATCATCACCGACCACTATCGTCGGTCATCATCGTCAACATCGTCATCAACATCATCATCAACATCATCGTCAACATCATCGTCAACATCGCTCGCCATATCGTCATTACTAGCTGTTATTGTCCATCTACTGATTACGTAATCCGATCGGAAGATCTTGTACTCACGAAACGATACATAGTGGAAACTTTTCTTGGGCTAGGATAGTTTTTCCCTCTTTTGAGATTTTCACGTAAAAAATTCGAGTTTTATTTTCACACTTTTATACACTGTATGTCTTTGGATTCCGACAAAACTAAAGTAAACTTTTACTCTGGTTGGTTTTCACGCATAACAACAACAACAATAATAATAATATGATGTTGCGTGCTTGAAAACTAGTTGTGATTGAATAAAACTTTATGCCTTAGCTTTGTTACGGAATCCAACACACACGCAGATATTTGAAGAATTAATAAGAAAACTCTAGAAATTTTTACATGAAAAAATCTTGAAAAGAGGGAAAAAACCAGAACAAAAATCCACTATGTATCTATTTCCGAGTACACATTTTTCTAATATGGGATTAATTATATCTGAACTAAGTCGGTAACAACAACTATATAACATGGTTGGGTTAAGCATTCTTAGTGGTAGTAGATGATGGTGAATAGCGGGGGTCAGCGACCGACGGCGGTGATGACCGGCGGAGATGGCCGGCGATGGTCGGCGGCAGTGATCGGCGATGATGACCAGTGGTGATAGTTGATGACAATGATAATTGATGGTTGGCGATTCGGCGGTGGCAAGCTGCAACCGATGATGGTCAATATTGGCGTCGGTATGCGAGGATGATCAGCGATGATGGTGATGATACCGGTGATAATGATCGGCGGCTTGATGGTTCGGTAGGACCGGTGGTGGTGGCGGCGTGACTACCGGCGGCCGATGGTTGGCGTCGGCAGCGGTGGCGACGGCGGTGGTTAACCAATATGGTGATGGCCGGTGGAATCAGTGGTGACACGATTATGCTTGGAGGATTTTCAAGCTTTAGAGCTCTCTCTTCTCTTTAGCTTTGGCCTCCCCTCATGTGAAGAATGAGGGGTTATTTATAGATTAGAGGAGTGATATTTTTGTAAATACATGCAAAATCCAAACCACTGCACTCCATCAGACGGCTCAAAATGATTCCTTTAATCATTTGATGTATTTTAAGTATTTGAATGCTCAAATGAAGTCAGGATTATGAGATCTTGGGCTTGTTAGATCCGAATCGTCAAGACGCTCGATTTGACTATAAACGCTCCATGTTTAAGAGCTATTTAAAGATTTAACTGATATCCCAAAGTTTCCAATGACATTTTAAGTGTTTGATCTCGGCTAGTTTCAACTTAGGATCAACTTGCTTTTGACATCAAGATTCATGCTTCGATTAGTAATATTTTAAGTGCCATATCGGTTGCCCCCTATTTTTAGATGACATTATCTCAATCATCCAAAAATATATATGCCAAATACTTGAAAATAGGAAATTCTTCAATAAAATTTGTGAGTCTATTAACCATACATTTTGAGAGAACAGATCTTCACGGGAGCATAAGATTATGATCACGGAAGCTAGTGCATGGCCGTGAATATGTACGGTACATGCGAGCCCAATGTTTCGGGGTTATGGACCCATTTGGGTACTACGAGCTTGCGTGCCATGAAAGTGCACACGAGTGTGCGAGCCCATGGCGTGCGGGTGGGCGGGTGTCAGCGGCCTTCAGGCGGCGAAGCGATCGTGCATCGCCAGGCGCACCACCCGATGAGGTTTTTTTGTCAATTTTTTTTTGGTCTTTTCTGCTTTTCCGCATTTTTTTGGTTTTCTTTGAGTTTTACCTTTTTTTATATGTATAAAACCCCAGGATGAGAGGCACACATCTCATATGCTAGTGTTCCTCTTCTTCTTAAGAGAATTCGTTGCGATTAAGGCCGTGGTTCATACAACAAGGCTGATTTTCCCTCGAAGAGGCATATCCTCGTCGGACCAGCGGTTGGTGATCAAGGCCCATAGTTCATACGACACGGCTTTGATTTTTTCTCGAAAGAGGCATCAACTGTCCTCGTCAGACCAATCAGGTTCAGAGGCGATCAAGGTCCGTAGTTCATACGACGAGGCTCCGATTTTCCCTTGAAAGAGGCATCAATTGTCCTCCCGGGCGGCAATAAAAGGCCCATAGTTTTTTAGGCTCCAATTTTCTCTCAAAAGAGTCAAATGTCGGGTTTGAGCGTTCAAGGCGTAGTTCATCTGGCGACTCTTTTCCCTCGAAAGAGGCGTCAACTATCATCGTTAGACCGACCGGATTCAGAGGCGATCAAGGCCCATAGTTCATACGGTGAGGCTCCAGTTTTCCTCGAAGAGGCATGTATCCTCGTCGGATCGGCCAGTTGGATGATCAAGGCTCATACGGTGAGACTTGTTTTCTCTCGAAGAGACATCAATGTCCTCTTGGACCGGCGGTTGAATCAAGGCCCATAGTTCATATGGAGGCTCCGTTTTCCCTCAAAGCGTCGGCCCTCTCATCGGACCGACGGTTCAAAGCGATCAAGGCGTAGTTCATACGAGGCTCCAATTTTCCTCGAAGAGGCATCAAGTCCTGTGGACCCGGTTGAGACGATCAAGGCCCATAGTTTATATGATGAGGCTCCAATTTTTTCTAGAAAGAGGTGTCAACTGTCCTCATCGAACCGACCAGGTTTGGAGGCGATCAAGGCCCATAATTTTTACTTCTTATTGTAGAAAATTGGATTTCGTGAAACTCCAATAGATGGTTTAACAGTTGACAACTGCTAAGATGGCGGGGGAACGCCAATTAGGAACCATCATTCGAGCAACTTAGAAAGTCTGATAGATAAGTTTAGAGTATCATTCTTCATGATGTTACTTAATGCCGTTAACTTGCATGGAAGGGGTAGAATCAAATTCGCTGAGGGTTTTTGACCCATTTGAGGTTGTTTGTCAAAGTGTTACTTGATGACATTAACCTGCATAGAAGGGTCGAATCCGATTTTTTTATCCAGGGTTGTTTGTCAAAGTGTCACTTGATGACGTTAACCTGTATAGAAGAGGTCAAATTGAATCCACTGAGGATTTTTGACCTATCCGAGGTTGTTTGTTAGAGTGTTACTTATTGACGTTAACTATATGGAAGAGGTTGAATTGAATCCGCTGAGAATTTTTGACCTATCCGAGGTTGTTTGTCAAAGTGTTACTTGATGTCGTTAACCTGTATGTAAGAGGTCAAATTGAATCCGCTGAAGATTTTTGACCTGTCCGAGGTTGTTTGTCAAAGTGTTACTTGGTGACGTTAACCTGTATGGAAGAGGTCAAAATGAATCCACTGAGGATTTTTGACCCATCCGAGGTTGTTTGTCAGAGTGTTACTTGATGACATTAATCTGAATGGAGGAGGTCGAGTTGAATCCGCTGAGGATTATTGACCTATCTGAGGTTATTTGTCAGAGTGTTACCCGATGACGTTAACCTGTATGAAAGAGGTCGAATTGAATCCGCTGAGGATTTTTGACCTATCCGAGGTTATTTGTTAGAGTGTTACTCGACGACGTTAACCTGTATCGAATAGGTCGAATTGAATCCAGTGAAGATTTTTGACCCATCCGAGGTTGTTTGTCAGAGTGTTACTAGATGACGTTATCATATATGGAAGAGGTCGAATTGAATCCACTGAGAATTTTTAACATATCCGAGGTTATTTGTGGGAGTGTTACTCGATGACGTTAACCTGTATGGAAGAGGTTGAATTGAATCCGCTGAGAATTTTTGACCTATCAGAGGTTGTTTGTGGAAGCGTTACTCAATGACGTTAACATGTATGGAAGAGGTCAAATTGAATCCGCTGAGGATTTTTGACCTATCCGAGGTTGTTTGTCAGAGTGTTACATGGCTTAACTGTATGGAAGAGGTCAATTGAATCCATTGAGAATTTTGACTATCCAAGGTTGTCGAGTGTTTTCGATGACTCTATGGAAGAGGTTGAATTGAATGAGGATTTTTTGACATATCGAGGTTGTTTGTCGAGTGTTTTCGATGGCGTTAACTTGTATGGAAGAATTGGTGAGTCCGTTGAGAATTTTGACCTATCCAAGGTTGTTTGTCAGAGTGCTACTCGATGACATTAACCTGTATGAAAGAGGTCGAATTGAATCCGCTGAGGATTTTTGACCTGTACGAGGTTGTTTATCAGAGTGTTACTCGATGATGTTAACCTGTATGGAAGAGGTCAAATTGAATATGTTGAGAATTTTTGACCTATCTGAGGTTGTTTGTGGAGTGTTACTCGATGATGTTAACCTGTATGGAAGAGATCAAATTGAATTCGCTGAGGATTTTTGACCTATCCGAGGTTGTTGATCAGAGTATTACTCGATGATGTTAACCTGCATGGAAGAGGTTGAATTGAATCTGTTGAGAATTTTTGACCTGTCCGAGGTTGTTTGTTAGAGTGTTACTCGATGACGTTAACCTGTATGAAAAAGTTTGAATTAATCACGAGATTTTGACGTCCAGATTGTTTGTCGAGTGTACTTCAATGGCGTTAACTTGTATGGAAGAGGTCAATTAATTCGAGATTTTGACCGTCGAGGTTGTTTGTCGTGTTCGATGGCGTTAACCTATGGAAGATGTTGAATCAATCGCCGTGATTTTGACTTATCGAGGTTGTTTGTTAGTGTTACCTATGGCGTTAACGCTATGGAAGATGTCGAATTGAATCGGCGATTTTGACTATCCAGGGTTGTTTGTCGAGTGTTACCGATGGCGTTAACACTATGGAAGAGGTCGAATTGAATCCGAGTATTTTGATCTATCGAGATTGTTTGTCGGTGTGTTACTTGATGGCGTTAACTGTATGGAAGAGGTCGAGTTGAATCGTTGAGACATTATCCAAGGTTTTATCAGATTTTCGATGGCGTTTATATAAGAAGTTAAATTAATTGCCGAGATTTTTTTATCCTTGTTTGTCAAAGTATTGATGTTGATGGAATGAAGAGGTCGAAATCCGAAAGATTTTGACTATCCGGGTTATTTGTCAGTATTGATGATACTGAATGGAAGAGGTAGTCAAATCATAAAGGACCTATCCGAGGTTATTTGTATTACCGATGGCGTTAACCTATGGAAGATGAATTAAATCTGAGGATTTTGACTATCCAGATTATTTGAAGAGTGTTACTGATAATAACTTGTATGAATCTCGAATTGATCCGAGATTTGGGGTTGTTTGTGGTGTGATAACCTATGTAGAATGGGTCAAATCAAAATATTTGTTTGATCATGTAGCCAAAGTTGCTTCTTGACTTTTGCCTTTCTCATTAGTGATACTAAATTGCTTCTCAAACTGATAATCAATTAGATATCCAGAATATTGATTTGGATAATCTTTTGAGATTAAGAGTTGCCCCCTAGTCTTCAATAAAAGCTAAAGGATCGAAGTTTGATGAATCTTTATTCTTCTTATGTGTTCCTCGAGAGTAAGAGTAAGATTTTCTTCACCATATAGGTGGCGCTATTCTGAACATAAAGACAGATTGTCAACCATTGTGAAGATGTAAAGGGAATGTTCCCATAGACGGCGCCAAACTATTACGTGCTAGAAAACCAGTTGGTGTAGAATAAAAGTTTATGCCTTAGCTTTGTTTCGGAATCCAACACACACAAAGATGTTTGAAGAATTAATAAGAAAACTCCAGAATTTTTTACGTGAAAAAACCTCGAAAAGAGGGGAAAAATCGGTGCAACAAAAATTTCCACTATGTACATTTGGTACAAATTTTCCCAATATGGGATTACAAAATTGTATATGAAAGCCCGACAACCGTCGGTAACAATTATATGGCCATGGTTAGGTTGTAGAAGATTCTTAGTGGTAGTAGATTATGGTGACATGAGGTTGACAGCAAACTGATGGCCGAGATTGGTGGCGGTCGGCGGTGATCAACGGCGGTGGCGATGATGACCAGGCATAGTTGATGATGATTGATGGTTGGCGGTGTGGTGGCGGTGATCATCAGTGGTAACGCGATTATGCTTTGAGGATTTTCAAGCTTTGAGCTCTCTTCTCTCTTTCGGCCTCATGTGAAGAATGAGGCTATTTATAGATTAGAGTGGCGTTTACGTAAATACATGCAAAATCCAAACCACTCCACTCCATGGACGTCAAATGATTGCTTTGATCATTTGATGTATTTTAAGATTTGAATGCTGAAGTCGAAATTATGAGATCTTGGGCTTGTTAGATCCTCATCGGCCTTTCGATTTGGTATAAAACTCAATGTTTAAGGTATTTAGATTTTCGATATCCCAAAGTTTCAATGATATTTTAAGTGCTTGATCTCAACTAGTTTCAACTTAGGATCAACTTTGACATCAGATTGTGATTTGGTAGTATTTTGGTGCCATATCAAATAATAATAATAATAATAAATAATAATAATTATTATTATAATAATTGATATGACACTTAAAAATTTTAGCTTCTAATCTTATCATCGATCGATGTTGAATTAAATCAAGCAAATATCCTTAAACTTTGATATCGATTAAATCAAAATCTCAAACATGGAGTGTTTATAGTCAAATTGTCTCAACAGCCCATCTCATCTTCATTTATTATAAATACATCAAATGATCAAAGTCCATCCGATGGAGGAATGTTGATTTTCATGTATTTATAGAGGCGTCACTCCAAACTATAAATAGCCCTCATTCTTCATATGAGGAAGGAGGAGAAGGAGAGAGCTCCTTAGATCCTCCAAGCATAATTGAACCACCACGATCACCACCACCCGTTGGTTGTCAACCAGCAACCATGCACCGCATTGCATCATCCTTGCCGTCGTTGATTCCGCCATTGATCATCTACTGCAGTAATTGTTACCACAACGTGACTACATATGTTGTTCCTCTCATATATTCTATAATCCGTTATCGGAAGATTTTGTACTCAATACATAGTGGAAGATTTTAGCCTGGCTCTTTTCGAGGTTTTCACGTAAAACGGAGTTCTTATTTCTTTAAATACATGTGTGTGTGTCTTTTTCACAATAAAGCTAGATAAACTTTCACTTCTGGGGTTTTCTAGCACCAACAACAATAATAATAATTAAATGAGTATCTTGATGAGATAAATCCAGTGAGTTCATTATCACTGAATTTTTAGATTATTAAAATAATTAAATATTAAATAAATTAATTATAAATAAAAGAATCAACTTGGATAATTTGACCTAGTATTTTAAAATTTTGGCCAAAATTATTAGAATGTCACTATTAAAAATTACAAGTAATTCTTTGTTTCTCACATAAGGGTGATTAGGGCTCCGAACAAGAAAGCTCGAAGATCTAAAGAATTTTAGAATCTTGCTAAAAAACTAATGCTGATGATCAATTGCTAACACTTGCTTCTCATCGTTTGATCATATTTCTCTAATCATCATCATCGATTTGCTATCATCGAATTATTATCATGTAGAAAAGCAAAGCGGCGAGTAGAAGCTTGTTCAAGTTCAAGCTCGTTTGTCATTATTGAGCTCGAGCTCGATTCGAGCTTTTAGGATGGTGTTCAAGCTCAAGCTCGTTTAAAAAAAATCATGTTTGAGCTTGACTCGAGCATGTTTGCGAGCTCGGTTCAGATTAGGCTTATCGAGCCTGCTAACAAGCAGCTCATTTAATGAAATAAACGAGCCTTAATCAAGCCATTATCGAGCCTTAATTGAGCCTTAATTGAGCCTTAATCAAGCTTTAATCGAGCCTTATACAGTATCATTAATAATCATATATAGTATCGTTTATGAACAAGCCTTAATCGAGCCATTATCGAGCTCCTCAACGAGCTTCTTCGCGAGCTTTAAATGATACTATTCATGAACATAAATGAACTGAACAAAAACTTGTTCAAACTTGTTCATTTAGAAATCGAGTATTTACAAAAGTGTTCAAGATCGTTCGTTTAGTTAAATAAATGAACATAAATGAGCTCTAATCGAGCCGAGTCACGAGTAGCCTGTTGAACGCTCGGGTCATTTACAACCCTAGTTATCACTCAACAATCATTCCTCGACTATCATGTTTGATCATCTTTGCTCAACTCAACAGTTGTCATCTAATTGCCATCGATTGTCCACCAGGACTAAATCCTATCATCATATTTTGATACATCTATAATATGCCCAATTGCAATCACAAAAAATTAAAAGCTCGAAGATCTAAAGAATTTTAAAATCTTGCAAAACAATCGATGCTATGGTCAATTGCCAACACTTGCTTCTCATCGTTTGATAATATTTCCCTAATTATCATCATCAATTTGCTACCATCTGATTGTTATCACTCAACAATCATTTATCGACTATCATGTTTGAAAATCTTTGCTCAACTCAATAGTTGTCATCTAACTGCCATCGATTGTCCACCAGGATTAAATTCTATCATCACATTTTAATACATTTATAATATGCCCAATTGTAATAACAAAAAATTAAACTAGATTATATACTTTGTAATAATATCTTATGCAACTGAGGAGAAGAGTATCATTTTAGTCATTATAATGGATCATTTTATCTGTGAATTTTTTCTCTTAGAATTTTAAATATAAAAATTCAGATATCTCCAATAAAACCTTTCTTTTAAATTAAAATATTAATCTCTCATTTTTAAAAATATTTTTGTACACAACACTTTTGAAGCATGCATGAAAAGGGCAATTACTGCACCGTTTAATAAAAAAAAAAGTTGATTAAACCCTTAGAAAAAAAAAAAACTAGTTCATAAAATAAATAAAAATGACTGCAAAAGCCAAAATCCCCATTACATTGAGCATTAATAATAACCATTAAGTTGGAGTGACGGCAAGACAAAGCAGCCCCTCCAATTTGTTTTGTACAAATTTCTTTTTATTGTTTAATTAGTTAACAAAACATTTGTAGATTGCATTAAAAAATGTTACAAACAAATATAATACTTAATTTATGACAATATACTCAGGTAATCAATTTGAAAAAAAATCAAAGAAAACGAATTAATAAAAACTAAGAAAGACTAAATTATTATGCAATGAATCATGAAAAACTAAGGATCATTTTACTAAATTTTATATTGATGTTAATGACTTCATGTTTTTATTTGAACCCGTGACCTCGTAAGATGAGGCTTAAAGATCAACCAACAAATCACAAGCCAAAGGATGTCATATATTCGCCCATATAAAAAATTTAGAAGATTTAGCATACATATCATATAATTTTTATATATTTATATACCAAATGCTTAAAAATTTGTTATTTATTTATGCTTAAATATATATCTATCTATATATATATATATATATATATATATATATATATATATATATATATATATATATATATATATATATATATATATATATATATATATATTATTTTGAAAAAAATATGTGATAATGATATTTTTAATGTGATTTTCAAAAGTGAGGTGTTGTAAATATAATATATTAATATTTGGATGTTTGATATATAAATACATAAGAATTATGTGATATGTATATAAATTCATAAAAAATTTAAGCAAAGAAATACTCTTATGGTGGTTAATTTGGTGTATTTTTAATGATGGGAATTATGAAATTGCTATTAAAATATTTAAATATTTATATATCATGATAAAATTAATCAAATCAATGAGAAGAGTCTACTAGTTTCAAAAATGATTCAATCTTGGTCCAAATAAACTTAAATCAAGCTTCGAATGTATAATTAAAACTTCGAGTTATTAATTAATTGGATAGTCAAATGATTGACAAGTCTGACATGCTTATAATCAAATCAAACGGCTTGACAAGAGAAATCCAACGAGCTAAAGATCATTCAAATCATAAGTCATTAAGATGCTTAAATCCTGAAAAAATCATCTATGATTAAGGATATTAATATGAACCGTTCGATAGAGTGATTGAACTTTTATCTAAAGTTACCAAAATTCTCCTCCCAAAAATTTTGTAAATATGGCTTCATTTTCACCATCAATAGGAGGGAGCCAAAGAATGCTTGTGAGAGAGGTGAACAATTAAGCTTAGAAACTTGAAACTATTTACAACCAACAACTATTATCGACTTGCTGTCATCTTCAATCATCACTTCTCACCAATCTTTAGAGGCTATCAAAGCTTAATTGGTATTATACAATCACTATAACATTATTCAAATGTCGTTATTGTCTAATATTTGTATAGTCATATGTCACAATTTTATGACATCTCTTTCATTCTTAAAAAAGAGTAGAACTTTGCAACTAAAAATGTATAATGAATTATTTGATCTGAGCTATGCCTTATTTTCTCTCTTATTTTGGGATTTTTTCATGTTAATTTTTTATGTTTTTCATAATTTCTCAATTTATTTGTGTATGTTGGATGTATCCCATGTCTGCATTATATGATATTCATATCTGTGCAACATAGACAAATCTCTTATCTGTTTCGTTCAGCCACATCCTTTGTGCAATATTTGCCTAAGTCAGCAAATACCTCAACTTCTTCCTCCCAATAATGCAGGCAACTCTCTCCTCTCTCTGAGTAATATAAGTGATAGCAAGATCAACGCTCATGTAAAATCAATGACAATGGCGACTATTATGATGACAAGATATGCTGGAGTATATATATATTAAATGTGAAATATATAATATTTAAAAATTTAAATGTTATGTAAACAATATCTAAAAAATTAAATATTAGATTTAAAATTTAATTTTTTTTATAATTTCTTGTAAATCCCTTTAAAAATTAATGCCAAGAGGTGCGCCTTTGCTTTAAAAAGCTAATTATTAAATCCCCAATAATTGTGATTCTTCAACTTTTGAGAGAAAAAAAGAAAAAAAGTCAACCATGCGGGACTAATTAAAACCTCAGTTTACCCAATAGAATAAGCTTCATGTGATAGCTCAACCCCTTCAGGACTCCGCAATAAGAAATAATAGTCCAGCGCATTAAAACATCATGACTTCATGTTGCATTACTGCACACTCATAATAGTTTGGAGCAACAAAATTGATTTTTTTTTTATTAATTCTTCTCAAATGTATTAGACTATATGGCTGACTCACGCTGACAGTACGCATGCGCGCATACACACTCCTTTTTCATATAGAGACTCTTTGGTTGCTTATATTTAGAATGTAAAATAAATTGAATTTAGTATAGAAGTAATCCAATGTATTTAGATTACTTTAAATTATTTGATTGAAAACTCTAGAAATATATGAATTTTTTTCTTGTTTGACAAAATAAATATAATATAAAATATTTTTGAGATTATCGAACGATAATGACGGTCACCCGTGGGGCGAGGCGCTGAGTCGGCGGCGGCGGCGATCTAGCGGCCGGTGATTGACGGCCGGCTGCTCAAGCCGGCGGCACGACAATCTGCGGGCGGCGGTCGATAAGGAAAATGACACGGTCGGCGACGGTGATCGCGAAGTGGTCGATGGCGGAAGGCATGGCTGGCGGGCCGACGGTGGTCAACAGGGCGAACATTTTTCTTTGTATTTGGAATTCGCCCAAATTGGCCGAATTCCAAATACACCCAAAATGATCATTCTAATGCATTTCTAATACACTACAATTACATTGAAATTTTACTTTGCACCATACCAAACACTCAAAAAATTAAATTCCCTATATTTGATTTACTTTACACTCTAAATGTAGACAACCAAACAAGGGTTAATTTTTAAACTAGGCCACTTTAAAATGTTAATTACGTGATTAGGCACGAAAAAAAAAAATTTAAAATAGGCCAATGGCCACCGGCCCGCCATGGGCCGTCGGTGACAATGGCGCCATTTAAAATTAGGTCCTAACCGGAGCTTCGACGAGCTCTCTTTCCCCGCTTACTTCTCCGCGATCGTCGCCCCGTTCATCGAAGACGCCATCACGGCGAAGGAGCTGTCACGGAAGGTCGCCACGTCGGTTGTTTCCAACCGTTAACTTTGAGACTCTTTCACGATTTAGGTATTTTTTAAAATGCAAAATAAATTTCAGATCTAGTTTGGATTTGTTGTTTTGATAGGAAATATTTGTTAGATGCTATTTAGTGAGATTTTTGAAGGAAATTTGCTAGATTTGAGGTGGATGGTTTGTTAAATTTCAGATCTAGTTTGTTATTTGGTTATGTTTATGCTTATTTGAGATAAATTTTGCATATGATTGAATAAAGTATATGGAAAATGCTGTAAGATGGTTTGTTTTGTGTTTTTTATGTGCTCTCAAGAAGTCGATAAGCTATTTCATCTTCAAAATGCAAGTTTTTTTTTCATGTTCTAGTTGTTTTGAAGGAAAATTCATAATAACGACATTGTTTATTTTTATACAATTAATGAGAAAGTATATGAGCAAAGAAATGATCTTTATTGATTTTGAGAAATCATATAGTTAAGTATTATGAAAATTGATTTGGTGAGTATTAAGAAAAATATGTGTTAATGATTATTAAAATTATTAAGAAATAGTTGGTTTGGTTATGCTTATGCTTATGCTTATGCTTATTTGAGCATATCGTAAAATTATTTAGTCGATGAAGGAAATGAGGTTGATTGGTTGTGAAGTGTTGGTTTGTCTGTTAATTATCGATATACATTGTCGACTTTACCGATTTGAACTTATTTGCCAAATTCATCGTTAGTTGGGAAGGCGGTTGTTTTGTTATTAATAGTTGAGAATGAATTCGAGTATTCAGTTCTTTACTACGAGGTGAACTTAGAGTTAATTTCATTCCAACATACATTGGTGGGAGAAATCGCCCTGTTCAAATCCCACGACGGACTCAATTTGTTGAATTACAACAAATAATAATGAGGTGTTGTACTCTATGTTATTTTATATTTCTGATCTCTTAGTCATTCATGTACTTTTATTGTATTATTCCACGTATTATATTATTTGAATATTTTGACCAAATTAAATCAAGAAGAGATTCAACTGATAATTGCATAAAGATTCAAACTCAATATCTAAGTTTTTTGTAACTTCTGAATTCGCGCATTTGTAAACACTGCATGTCACCGGACGAGATTCGTCAAAAGTGTTGAACATAAAAGTTGTAGGATTTTTTATTATCTTTCCAACGATACCAAGTACTCCCAAATCCGACTGAGGAAATGCGACCATAAAATGTATACAGCCAACTTAATTTTTTTTAAAAAAATTATTAATGGCCAGTCGGCTAGTCACCGGGCCGCCGGCCGGCCTACCGGGCCAATACCTATTATCAATGCACGTAATTAACATTTTAAAGTGGCATAGTTTAAAAATTAACCCACCAAACAATCCCTTAGCTCTATAATGTTTACTTTTCAGATGAAATTATTAGGGTAACATAATAAAATTAGAATTATTTCTATATATTTTCATAAGTACGCATTCTGTACAATAAGATCGGCGGCTAGTATTTTCCAAAACCAGTCAAAATATAAGTATTTTTTCTGCACCAATTAGATGTTATTAATTACTGTTTTGTGGTTGATGACTTATACCTAATATGGTTATTATAGCTTTTACTAGTACTTACATGAACTAACATGTATCTTTATTAAGCTTATTATCTTATAATTAATATATTATTATAACTGTGATATCAATTTGTAAATCATCATAGAATCTTATTAAATATAATCAATTATTATTATTTTTATAAATAAAGATGAATGATGATTCGTGTCGCCATATTAGAGCACCTAATCAAAATGTAATTACCCACCGTCCAGGTTTGAAGGGCCAACCCCTGACCAGTGAATCCTTCCGAGGAGCCCATACCTCAAGGTGGGGAAAGTAAGCACATTTAATGAATGGCAGTCCCCATGAAATATTAACGACATCCCCACCTACAAGATGGGTGGGGTGTTGGATGGATACCCATTGCAAAAAAAAAAAAAAAAAAAAAAAAGTAATTGGTTAAAGCTTTCCTATGAACACTATTGAAGCCTCACTTTCTCTCTCTGTTGTGAAATTTCTCTTTCAACTTTATTTTATTTTTAATTAAGACTTCCAACCTTTAAGATGATCATTCACATGCTTAATGGCGCAATTCATAAAATAGAGTTGCATTAAATTATATATTTTGATATTGATTTAATTTATTGAATAATTAAATATTTAGATCTTGTCATAATATTTGTGATAAATAGTTTTTTATGAAATAACTCACTCTTTGATAAAGTGTGTGATTAAGGAATTAATATTCTATATAGATAAATTTTTAATTTTGTAAATCTAATTTTTTTTTGAAATTAATAATAAAATGATGCTCCTTAAATCTACACCATTTAACCTATTGGTAGCTGTGCTTGATTAGCGATATATTATTTTAAAATATTTAATTATGAATTTAATTCATCAATATTTATGTATTCTTTTGATTGTAGGGAAAGATTAATTAGATGAGAAGATTACTAAAATTTCAATCTAAAAAGAATATATTTTTATATGACTTATGATTGTGTTTGATCTATGAACTTAGTAAAGGATTTTCTCTCAAATCTATAAACAAATTGAAAGTCTACACTAACTATTAATATTTAACTTAATTTTCACTAAGACTCAAATTCTCATATTAGTGATTATATATAGAAAAATAATTTGATATATTTAAATGATGTAATATATGATTAAAAATAATCATTTAAGTGAATTTATTTTAGTCATTTTATAATCTTTATATTCCTATCACGCATAATAAATGATTACATTATATATTTATCACTTCATTAAAAAAAATTAAAAAATAGGAGTTGACTTGAATTAAAATTTGTGAAAAAAAAAGAAAAAAAAGAGGAGGTGAGGTCAATTAGTATGGCGCGGGGTCCATGCCATCATCATTAGATTTGTGAACAAAATTATACAAAAGGATTGCATTATTGAATTCTGACATTTACTTTAATTTACGACCATTAAATCCCTCCTTAGTCCTTCCTCTCACTGTTGTTTTATTGAACGTACCGTCTGATAATTGAATTGAAAACATGAAAATTTGGACTTCTCTCGACTTGAAAGCGAAAAAAGTGGGCTAATAATTAAAATATGAAATCAGAAAAATCATCAAATGTGGATTTGAATGCAAATACTGTTTTGCACTTTACATGCCGGCACACTAAGATATCTACGGAAGATGCAAAAAAATTTTTATACAATAAAAATAAATTTATGGTGCATGTAAAATATATTTATTAATAAGAAGATCATACAATAACAAAAAATAAATAATAAAAAAATAATGCAACTGGCGTCAGATGTTGAACTAAGATATATATATATATATATATATATTAAAATATTTTAATATTAAAGTGACGATCAAAAAATATAAAGAAAAAGCATATCTTAATTTAAAAAATTATGTAAAATTATACAATAACTCCATGTAAATTATTTTATTATATAATGACGCTCAAATTTAGTTTTTGCGTTAAGATAAAGTCGCTTTATCTTATATATTCTGATAAAATATTCTTTATTTCTATCATTTATCTTGTACTTATAAAATTTTGCATCAGGAATGAGCAGGATAATTTATTACAATACTCAGTTCATCCGCCGTTTATCGTTGTTAAATTATGAAACCTGTAAATCTACTATATCACTTAAATTACTATTTGATAAAAAAAATTGAAGTTTTATAATGTGCAAGTCATTGAATAAGGACTTTTTTTACGACTATAAATGCTCATGCAGTCATAAAAGTTCATCATGAGAATTATATTTATTGGATTAAAATATTTTGCGAATAATACCTCAATCTTAGTAGCAGATATAACGAGATTGAGTTTGAAGGATTAAAAGGAAAAGAGTGAAGTTGGAGAGAGAAGGAAATGGAAGAATTTTTAAGAGAGAAGCTCATAGTATTCTATTTAATTATTATACAATGAAATACAAAATAACGTAGCTATATGTCTCGTGCACTTTGACCTCATATTTATAGATTTTCGTGAGACTATAGAGAAAGTCATATAAAAAGAAAAATATGTAAATAAAATACATTTCTTATAAGATCATGGCATATGAACATTATGATCTAGATTCAAGGCACATGAGAACGATCCTTTAAAGACTCAAATTTTTAGTGTTTCTTTTATATGAGTGTGTGCTTTTGGAGAAAATATTATGCGTGAAGTCCCAGTATGGAGAAATAGTATGTATATAAAATTCAAATTATATCTACATATTGTGTACTTACTACGTTATGCAATATTATTAAAATTTAGATATAGAATTATATCCGGATTTCGCATGTAATAGTTTTGGTGCTTTTGAGAACTGAGGTTGGTTCTTTGAGATCTTAGGTGATGTGGGCGAATGTTACCTAATTATGGACTAGTGCATCTAAATGTTAGTGTCACCTGGTGTTGAGCAAGTATCATTTCCTTTTTGTACAGGGAAAAACACATATATGAAAGACAATATTCACATAATGTTGACCTTCACATATGCTACACAAGCCGAATCGAGCTTATAAGGTGAAATCGAGCAACTTCAGATGCTTCAGAACACAAATGGTGACGCCACCAAATATATGCCATGATGATCAATGAGCGGTTCACCATTCGTTGAACAGTCGAAATTATAATATAAATATTGAATAATCAAGATCAGCGTCAAGCGATTTATCAATGCCGCGCTGAGTCGGAAAACTGCGATGATGTCCAAAACTGTTCATAAAATTGATCACTCTTAGCTTTGAAAGCTAAATGAGTATCGTATTTCTGACGTGCAAATGTCGAATGATGGTAATGCGCAAATGAAAGGCTGAAATCTCTGGTGGGCGTCAAAATCAATCGAAATGATCTCTAATTGACGAACGAACTTTGTCATTGCATTGAGAAGATTGAAACTGGTCAGAATTTAAATATTGCATAACCTAATGATCAACTGAGCAAGCGATAGAGTCGTCCAGCTCAATTCGAGGTCGAAGCAAAGCAACCTCGCTCATTAAATTGATTGTAGTTAGTTTTGAAACATCGAAATATATCAAGTAAGACTATTCACACTCAATTCGGACAAATCTGCGTGAAAGTCAAGCAGTCGGAAATGATAATGCATTTTATAAAATTGAAATTTGACGACTTCATGATAAAGCGAGCTCATTCGTTGAAGATTGAAATAATTTTGAATTATATATATATATATATATATATATATATATATATATATATATATATATATATATATATAATAGTTTATCTAATAAATTATCATAAAATTGACATTAAAGTTAATTAAAGCTTAAAAATCAATTTGAAAAGCCTATTTTACTAATTAATCCTAACCTAAATCCCTAAATCACCCTAATCCACACTCGACCGACCCTAATCCATGCGAGACCCGACCCCTTTCTCATTCCCTCAGCTCTCCCTCACGCGATCGAACCGCTCGGCCTCCTCTTCGATCGCACGAGCCCTTCTCTTCTTCGCGCACGGAAGCTCAACCGAACGCCCCACTCCCTCTCTTCCGTTTGAACGCATGAAATGCATGCCCCTCTACCCTCCTCTTCTCCTCCAACCGCTCCCTCTTTTTCTTCTTCCCTTCAAACTGAAAAAGCTCACTTCGGTTTTCCTCTCCTTCCTCTCGTTTTTCACTTCCATCATCCAACCACAAGCAAAACCCTTCCTCCTCTCCAATCACAAGCAAGGTAAGGTTTCCATTCTTCCGCCAAAACTTCCCAAAATCGAAAATCTCCTCTTCAATTTTCCATTATTCTCCCCAAATCGAAATTTCACTCTTCTTCCTCTTCTTCCTTCTCCATTTCTTCCGTCATCTTCTTCTAAACCGAAAAATTTCTTCTTCCATTTCTCTTATTTTCTCCCAATCTGAAATTTCCAATTCCTTTTTGCCGTAACCATAGAGGAACATCGTCATTAGGCGAGTTCTTCTCTCGGTTGCCAGCATCTCCCTCTCCATCTCCTTCCGACCTTTCTTTTTGCAGCAGCCAAGATGCAACTCCGTCATTAGGCGGGTTCCTCTCAGTCTCCGGTTATTCCCCATTTATTTTCTTTTATTATTCACCTCATTCTAGGCTAAAAGAAAGAAATGATTCAAATGTGGAAATGCAATTGTATCATTGCGGTTGAAAGTGAATGTGTAAACAAATGTGTGAACTTGTATATACGAATTCTTGTCTTTTTGTAAGTTTGAAGGCATTACTCATTATGGTGATGAGATAAAATCGATTCGATGTCAGACTGCTCATTATATTATTAGGCGATGAGTAAAACATATGTTAGATGTGTAACTTGAAATCTTCGAAAGTTAAATCTTTTGACTTAGAAAAAAAATGGGAGAATAGAAAGAACTAGCTTAAGAGCGTTAAACAAAGAAACTTAAAGCTAAATTCAAATTAAAAGACTCAAACAAGAAAAAAAAAGAGGAGAAGGAAAAGAACATATAACGAGTACAAAAGCAAAACATTAAATCAAAGAGAAAAGAGGTAAAAAGCACTTATAAGAGCGGAGTTGAAAGCTCACTAAAAAAATTAACCTTTCTTTTTCAAGCACTCCAACTCCTCAAAACAAGTGAATGAAATAGAAGCTCCCCTAGTCTTATTTATAGGAATTAGAGAAAATAATGTGGAACTCATCCTTATCTAAACTTAATAATCAGGTCTGACGACGGGTATGAGGGGTGACACTAAATTAATAAGCTTTAATTGTATTTCTCGATGACTTAAATTGAAGTGATAAAGTGAGTTCTCTTTTATTCAAATTTTTCAAAATTAGATAAACCTTAATTGAAACTTAGGGAGACAAATTCCAAACTCATAAGAGATTTATAATAAATTTGATGTCTAGTTTTCAGATAAATAAAAAACTTGATCTGGAGTTGAGAATAAATTCATATTGGATTTGAAATCCTTTTTTATGTGAATAAATCATATTTAATTTCAATTGAAGTAAATATCTCAATTGAATATTAAATGACAAATGATTGTTGGTAAATTTGAATGTTCAATTTCAAATGCAGAACAACAATATGCAAGTAATTTGTTGGCTTTCTTACAAGCACAAGTTCGATTAGGTAACTCATGATCACTCATGAATGTATCCTTTAAAAGGATCACTTGAATCCTATATTTGAAGTTATATTTAAAACACATGAGAATCATGATATATTTAAGTGTTTAGTTCTAAGATTATTGGTATTCAAATGAAATTTATAAAAAGATTTACAATGTAATTAACTAGCTTGCCAATGGGATATACAAACTCTTTCAATAATCACTTAAGTTACACTACGTGATACATTGAGTGAATCAATAAAAATCCAATAATTTGAATTAGAGTTGTGATAAACTCAATGCTCATTTATAAGTATAAAATCAGTTCTTTTTGGTTTAGAAAGTTGGAAGTGACTAATTGGTAAAAACTTGAAAGTTCTTTAACAACTGCATGCCAAATGATATTTGAGAATTGAAAAATTCAACAAGCAATTCAAGTGAGTAATATTTTAAAATCAAAACATCTTCAAATGCCACCAGATTCATAACACATCATACAAGTGAATAGAAGATATTAATTAACGCATTCTTAAGTACACATGAGCCCGACACTATCTTTGAATGTTTAGATTTGTGAGGATCTTACAGGTTGCTTCCGGTTTAGTCTTAGGGATCAGGTTAACAAAACC
Source organism: Cymbidium sinense (assembly GCA_021442155.1). NCBI lineage: Eukaryota > Viridiplantae > Streptophyta > Magnoliopsida > Asparagales > Orchidaceae > Cymbidium > Cymbidium sinense. The sequence goes on from CM038222.1 coordinate 30,920,059, forward strand.
TAAAAATTTATTATAAGAATTCCAACTTAAGCAAAATATCTGAGAAGCTAATTCTGTCATGTGACAGTAGATTTGATCCTCTATTAGGAGCTAAAGAGAATTGACAGGGTCTAAAGTTCTCAAATATATTCAATTTAATCGATTGACTACCCCAATGATGGCTGTGTTGAATGATGATTTCAACTGGAGGGGATACTTACATCAAAATATGATACTAATTTCAAATCAAAATTAACTTAAATTAATCATCAATAAAAAAATTACTTAATTGAAATTTAATCATTAAAAGTTTAAAGCAAAACCCAATTTATCCACCTTTCGTAATTATTTATCGAATGTGACAAATTAAGAAATCTCTAGCTCATAAAGGAGCCAATGTCAAATCAAGTGTTCTACTATGTTCACTCTCATGCTAGTAAGGATGTGACCCATGTCCTCTGACTGTGTGGATTGACAAATAGGCTCCACAGATGATGCAGTTATGACTATAGTCCTCTGATTGGGTGGTTTGGCCAGTAAAGCTTCATTATATTATGATCACTACCGTAGCTCGTATGCTTCTCAATGGCTCTACCCTTTGAGTTGTGAATCATAGGGTACACCTGATAGGAAAAAAACTCATCTATCAACTAAGGCAGACTTAAGCCTATATCTTTAGATAAACATAACCCTAGGTCTATAAAGATTTCTTGGATAACGTAACCCATGTGTTGTTGATAAGGATCCTTCAGTTAGGTTGGGTAGACTACCTTCTCTAACTAAGTAGAATAGGGACCGCGATAGCCCGGGATGATGGAACCATGGGATCTAGATCGGGCACGTCATCATTCCCCAACCATCCACTTTAAGCTATACTGATGAATTTCATAAATTCTAAATCTTAAATTCTGAAAATCCATATACTGCTACTATATGCTACGCATTAAGCGATCTAACAATTAGCCTTAATCGAAAGTTCTCTCTTACTTATTGGGAGGGGTAATTAACTATAGGTTCTTGCACCTATAGGAAACCTGAAACTAGATCTAAAGTCCTCACCAAATGAGGATGAAATCTCTCGATAGTGTCTTATTTACTTGTGGTGAAATATATTTTAAATTTCATTTCTAAAGATGTATACTTCCATCTTTAATCTATGCGGAATAAAATGAAGATAGAAATATGCTCTTTTATATTTTTGGACACCACGAAGATCTACAGATGTTCTTATTAGGGTGATCAGGTATGACATTGAGGAGAGGTATACTATCTCGAAAGATAGATGTCACCATCCTACAATGGACCTAAGCACCTCAATAAGGACTCCTAAGGATAATGGGTCTACATATGTACCAGAGATTCTTCCCCTACTTTATATGGAAAAGTAAAGTAGGGTTTATTTTAAATCGGGTTCATTAAGTTTCCTATAGTAATACTCTCGATTAAGGTAAATGATCATAAGGAAGGGGATTCCTTAGGAATACTCTTGATTAAGGTAAATGATCATTGTCTCCAAAGATTTCGAAAAGGTAGGACTATCAATCGATTGATTTATTTTTAGAAAGTCAAATGAGATCGATCAAGAGAAGGGAGTTCTTATCGAAGCCAAATGAAGATGAGTAGGGGATGTTTAAGATACTAGGAAGCCTAGTAAACATCTTAAACTATCCTATAATTGGGCTTTACATTTTTTGAATTTGAATTATTTATTTGAGTTGAATTTTTGTTAGAAGTTTAGGGCTTATAATTCCACAATACAAGGTTATGAAATTGCCTAAGAGGTGAGGATTTATGCTTATGGCCCATCGAAGAGAGATGCAACCTCAGGACTTAAATCTAGGGAGCTTTGGTGAGGGCCAAAAGCACGACCTAAATCTAAGGTGAAGATGGGTATTTGGTTTTCCTCCACAAGAGAGGATAAACCACCCGACTGCTTGGACTTACAACTGCCTGTGGATGATCGCCAACTAACTCCTCCTATGATTTTAAATTCATGTAGGCAAGTCTTATGATTTATGTAAGGTAGCTAGGCTTGTTATTTATTTAGAAAAAGATTAAGCCCTTAAACACACTCCCTAAGAGACTAGATCATGTAAGGGCATGCTTAAAATAACTTAAATCTAATGCAAAATATATTACATCTTATTTTTATGTTTGGACAATCATTTGACTCAGGCTTATAGGATTCATATGCCTAATGCACGAGAAATTATATTATGGGCCAAAATCAGTGAGAATGGGAGGTGTGTTTCCACAATGGCTCTCAAAGGTCAATCTAAGTTCTCTGGTAAGGGTGGAAGCCCTCCAATCAAGAGTGAAACAATATACTTTTATGCATGATATTAGAAAAGAAATACTCATTCAGCTAAGGGGTTGCTAATTCTTTTATCTTGATTTTTAGCCTAAAGCTTTAGGTGAGGTTAGGAGTTATTTATTTTTAAATTTGAGTTGATTAATTTGGTAGAAGATTTATTTTTCCCTAAGAGCCTAATCGTCATCCAGGCCATACATCAAAGTAACGAAGAAACTAAGAAACATGCCATCTTAATGAGTTAAACAAAACATCAATCATTTTATAAAGCTAGCACAAAAGAATAAAATGCCATTTGTGGTCGGGCACCACCGCACAAACCCAAAAACAAATTAGGTAGCCGAGCTCTACCCTTATACAACCCGGATTACAAATGAATTAATTTACAATCAAGTAAGGAAATTCATGTTATGGGGGTCTTCATTTAAATTTTTTTGTTTCTTCTTTCTCCATTTGGTTCCTTCTTTTGGATGGTTGGAAGGTGGTTGCTCCAAAGGCTTCGCATGATACATAAGATGTAATCTTATGACCAATGTTCATCCTAATCTCCCATAACATTCATTTGAAAATCCTAATTGCAAAAATTACATGAAGAGGAAAAATAAATCTAACTAACACTTAAAAATAGAGATTAGCTAAACAAATCATACAAATCCCAAGTATGTATATTAGACTTAGCACCTCACACATAGGTAACCAAGTCCACCTGGCCTATTGGATTATGCTTAGGGGTATAAGCACCTGCATAACAAAAGTATCTATATTTTTTTACAGCCCCCTTCCCAGAAGATAATTATTAGGCAATCATCCTACATTCATTCTCATTCACCCTAATATCTAGACTAGAAATAATACATTACAAAATAAAAGCAAACATCAAAACCACTAACCTAAAATAGAAGTGGTGACTTAACCTAATGTGTGTGCTTTAAAAGGTTTGTGTGGTATGTTTAGCTATGGCTTTAAGGCTTAGATTTTCTAAGTGTAAAGATTTTTAACTTAGATGGGTAATTTCCTTTAAGTGTTTAGTTGATTTGGGTGGTTTTTATTTTGTGGTTTAAGTGAATCTTACAATTAATTACTAAGTTATAAAGAGAGGGAAAAGAGAAGAGAACTTCTATTTCCTTCCCTACCTTAAGTAATTTCTAAAGTAGATTCATATTTGATTTTATTTAGTGCATATTTTATTACGTGTTTTAATTAATTCTAAGTTTAGATTTTTCCTAAACAAACCATTCAAAAAGAAAGATATTTTAAGATTAAGTAAAGTGAACTAATATCACAAAACACACATTACTTTATTTCTTTCTCAACATGTATAACATGCATATGGATGCCTCCTAAACATATCTATACATACAAATGGAAATGTTTAACACACTTTATGATGAATGCTGAGAAATGTTACTTAAGAAAATTGGAATGCTTTATGATGCAAGATTTTCATTAAGTAGAAAAGAGGGGGTTTTTTTATCCATTATTCACATGCACGTGTATATGTATGAAAGGCATAAGTGAGTCTGATGCCATTGTTATCAGGGTGTAAGAAAGACCTACTTTGGGCTACTTAAAAATAACCCGGTTGTCTAGACTACTATACCATTTTTCTTAAATACAAACACATGTATAAAAGAAATGAATAGAAAAAGAAAGATGCAAAAAGTTTGAATTTGTTTGTTTATTTTGTTTATGCAATTTATATGTACAAGTGTGGATGTCCTTCTTAGGTAATAGCATAGGAACATATAGGAATGGGGGTTAGGCAAGTATTGTGTTTTTTTTCAAATGAATTATACACTTTGCCAAATCCTATTCAAAGCTATGCTAAAAGAAAAGAGAAGGAAAGCTACACTATGCACATCTTCATATTTATAACCACATGCAAGCTTATAAATAATTTTAAGTAGCATACTTTCAATTTTAAGTGTTTGATTTATAGATTTTGAAAATAGTTTCGGATTTAATAGTGATAATATTCATTCATATTTTTCACTTTAGCCAAAACATGCAATTTGACATAAAGAAAATATTTCATTTTGATTTTGATTTTTAAAAGATATGAATACATGAATTTCACATGATATACATATTTAGCATTTTAGAAAAGAAATAAAGTGATGAAAGCAATGTAAATTCATTCACCCTAATTAATTCTTAAAGACAATCCTATAAAATAAGAAAGTTTAAAGTGAATCAAAATTTGTTTAATGTGATTCTTTTTTTGAATTTGTTTTATGTTTGATTTAGGAAATGTGAAAGAATATTTTCTGGTCCTAACAATTTCCCCCAAGTGTATGACATTTTAGTTTAATCTTTAGATGATTAGATAATTTTTATATTTTTATTAAGTTAAGGTATGAATTAACTGTGTTAATTACCCCTTGTCTATATCACCTTAGCATATTTAATCAAATAATTATGAGAGAATGATATGACATAAATCCACACAAGGAATTTAAATTAACAATGCACTTAAGAAGAAAAGGGCCTAATGCACTTGCCTCATGATTAATGATTAATTAACCTAAGGGGTTAACTTAAGTACTTTCATAACCCCTCTCACACATGTAAGTTGGATTTTGATTTCCTTAATGTACTTAGGTTATTGAACACCTAAGCATCTACCCAAGATGGATTAATTAAGTTCTGAAAGGTTTTAAAATTTTCTCAAATTAATTAGGTAGGTAATTAGTGAATTAATCCTTAATTAAGTTTAGATTAAGTAAGAAAGAGGGAGTTTAAGGAATAGCTTAAGAAAAATATCCCAAAATTATTTTTTAAACCTCCTATTCATTTAAACAAACCTTAATTAACTCAATCAAGGGATTAAACCACTGATTACACACTTAATTAGGCTTAATTACATTAAGCGGGTAATTAGAAATTAATCTAGCTATTCCTCTAATTAAAACATCAATAAATCCCAAGAAAATTAGGTAAGGTAGAAGTCATCCCACTAATCATACACAAGAAGTTTGGAATTAATCAATGGGGGTAATTAGAGAGTAATTAGCAAAATTAAATTCCCAATAAAAACCAAATCCAAAAAATAAGACTGCTCAAAATCTATTGAAATCAATTTTGTAATATTCTAGATGTAAATACCTTTTATATGCAATTTATTTCATATTTTTTTGATTTTTCTACACTTAGATATAAATTTTTAAAGTTTCTTTGATTAATTAAGTCATTTAAATCATTAATTATATAGTTAATCCCGTCGGTGCCACGTGGAGGCTGACGCGGCACGCACTTTCCCTGTGATGTGATGGGATTCACTATTTAAGTTATCACATTATAGAGCTACATCAGCAGCGGTGCTACGCACTTTCTCCCTATCCTTCTGATCAAGGATCGGATGGCTGAGGTTAAATTCACGGTTCTAAAGAGATAAAATAAGGGATTTACGTGGATTTAATCATGACTATCTATCCAAAACTCGCAGATGGATGGCCCATGATTCTCCTCTGACCGTCCCTGTGGGAGATGGCCACCGTCCATCATCCAAGGGAAGATCTGAGCTTGATTGAGCTCAGATTGAATCCAAACTCAACCCACACCATCTAAGGGTAAAGAGAGATACATCCAACAGTTAGTTTCTCATGGGGTGAGACTTTCTTTCACAAAGATCCACACTATGGCTAGATTGAGCTTGGTTTAATGGCATACCTTGCCAGAGGCTATCACCGGTGCTCGATTCCCTTGGAGAAGCTTCGTCTAGTGTAGACAAAGCTTTGTTGAAGTTTTGAGGCCTTAAAATTGGATGGATCCTTCTATGGGTCAAGTCCACCTTCTCTTGAGCTCAGTCTTGATCAAGAGTGGTCCTCCCTTGCCTTAGGAACTTGGGAAAAAGCTTGGGTGAATTTGATTGAGCTCCTTGATGAAGCTTGCAAAGTGAATTGGATTGCTATTGAGTGTGGAGTGGGATTGAATTTTAATGGAGCTCCCCTATTTTTAGCCTAGGAAAACTGAGAAGATGGAATTTCTAACTCACTCTAGGAAGCTTAGGGACACTGACAATAGCTTTCTCTGAGTTCCTATGCTTTAATTGAGTAGGGCATAATGAGATTCAAGTGAAATTAAAGGGAGTATATCTCCCCCTAGAGCAATCAGACGGTCGAGCCTTCTCTTTCTATTTTGATCCAATTAAGCTCCTTGAATGGGGTTGTTAGGCTATTAGAGGTGTCATTGCATTCGATTTGGCCTAAGGAGTGGAGTAGTGGAGCTCCCATGTGATTAAATCAAGTGGAGGAGGGAATCCATGTGGCCATGTTCAAGCAAGTGGTCAGTTTTGAACTTAGGCTAGGTTGGGTTGACCCAAACCCATTGGGTTAGGTGCACCACACTCACTAGTGCCACTAAGAGGGTGCCAAGTGATCATGAAGAGGATTTGATCAAATTCCAAGTTGATTTGGCCAAAATTTACCCTATGGCCTAGGGGTAAAATGGTCACTTGGCTTAGAAATAAATTTGAATATGTTTGGTATGTTTGAAAAATAGGTTAGGCCAAGTTTCATTGAATTTGGAATTTGTTTGATGTGATTTGGCTCATGTTGACCCATTTAGGTCAAAATGAGTCAACTTGGGTCAAGTTGACCAATTGGTCAAATTGGGTCAAATCAAGGGTTGAGTCAGTTCATATGACCATTTGAAATGTTTTGGTGGCTTTAGTTTGATTCAATTTGGTTTATATTTGATTTTGGTTCAATTGAGTTCATTTAGGTCAAATGGGTCATGTTGACCAAATTGACCCTTTTGACCTATTTGGGTTAGGTCATGGGTTGGTTCATGTTTAGTTGGTCATTTGAAATGGATTGGTATCTTTGTTTCCAATCAATTTGTTTTATATTTGAGTTTGGCTCAATATGACCCTTTAGGTTAAGTTGGGTTCAAGGTCAATTAGGCTAGGTTAGGCTCAAATGTTGACTTGGTCAAGTTCAAACATTGGTTATGAATGAGTTTTGATCAATGGTTTTAATCAATTTGGCCTATGGTGGATTTTTGCTAGTTTAAGTTTTATTTTGGCTAAGTGTTGACTTGGTCAACTCTTAGGTTTGACCCAATTTGGGTGATTGATCATCTTATAGTGATTATTGATCATGATGAGAAGCTTAGATGAGCTTAGTTCAATCCAATCTGGTTAGAATTAGAATTTAGCTCATAAGGATACTTTAGGTCACTTTGGGTCAAGTGAGCCTAAGTAGGTCAAATGGCTTGGTCAAAGCTTGATTTGAGTTTTATTGAACTCACATATGGGCTTATGATTGAAATATAAATCTATTTGCAAGTGGTTTGAAATCAAATGGGTTTTGATTCATTTGACAATTTCAAGTTCAAAGGGTGAACATGAGTTTGACCTAGGTTTGATTTTTGAATTGAGTTTTGGTTTGATAATTGAAGTTTGTGTTTATATTTGGATTCATGATTGAAGAATTGATTGAATCATGAAGAAAAATCAAGAGTTTGGCTTGATTTGAAATTGATTTGGCTAAGTTCAAAATTTTGACTTGAAAGGCTTAGGTTGGATTTTGATTGAATTTGAGTTTGATTTTTGGTGTTGGTTGTTTGAATTTATATATCATTTATATATGTGAATATAAATGAAAATTTAAATGTGTTATGAGAAAATTTCATGAGTTTGAGGTGATTTGAACTTGATTTAAGCTAAGTCCTTAAGTGGGAATCAAAGTGACTTAGGAAAGATTTTTGATTTGGATTTGAATTTGGAATTTGATTTGATTGATTTGAATTTATATTTCTTTCATATGTGTGAATATAAATGAGAATATAGGTTATGAGAAAATTTCATGAATTTGAATTGATTTAGAGTTGATTTAGGCTAAGTCTATCAGAGTGGATCAAAGTGACTTAAGAAAGATTTTTTATTTAGATTTGAATTTTGGATTTCAATCATAAGTTTCAATCATTTGGCATTGATTTGGGTTTGGAAAAAAATCAATTAAGCTGGAACTGATTTAGGTTTGATGCTGATTTGATTTGGAGTTTGACTTGAAGGAAGGAAGTGAGGAATTTGGTTCAACCTATAGGGTAGGCAAATTTTTCTAATACTCCCTAAGGCATGAGCTATTCCTATGGCTAACTCTTCTAAGTCTCTAGAGCTTGGTTGAGTGTCCACCTAATCACTAGGTGCATCTTAAGACTAAGGATTTCTTAAAGTCTAAGAGGAGTCCTATGCCTAAGATGGAGGGGTTGAGAGTTTATCTTAAAAATGAGGACAACAAAGGGCGTCCAATAGATGTGGTGTGACTGACAAGGAACACCACACGTATTGGTGTGGACTAAAATGATGAATAACACTGAACGATCACAAGCACCAACAGAGACGATCTACTCCTAACCTGAGGAGTAGAAGGAATCCAGAGCTTAGTGCAATGTGACTCTACTTATGTCAAAGACATAAGAAAGGGAAGGAGGAATCTACTAGGGATAGAGTATGTGAACCTTCCACTAGGGAAGTAGGTTCAAGTCATTCATAAGGGGATGAGAGGTTTGATTTGATTAATTAGGTTTCGCTGGGGAAGAGGGTTGAATTTGAAATTTGGTTGTTTGTTTAATTGTGTTTATTTTGACTCCACTGGGGATAGAAAAATGAACTCTCCATTGGGGAGGCAAGTTCAAGTCATCCACAAGGGAGGAAAGGTTGTGAAATCTACTAAGGGATTAGAATTCTGAGTCCACTGGGGAACTAGAATAATTTGCATCTCACTGAGGGGAAGCAAAAGATTTGGTTTGGATTATTAATTATTTTTGTTTTCTTTGTCTCACTCCACTAAGGGAGGAGGATTGAATTTTTTATAGATTTATTATTATTATTTTGAAATGGACCCTGGTGATTTGTGATGGATCATACTGAGTAGGAGCCATAGAGGCCTAGACCTAACTCAGATTAACCAATCCAAAGGGGTAGTCTACTAACCACATAGTAGGACTAACCAACCAAAGGGATGCCTTTCAGTGTGTAGTAGCTGTATTAAGAAGAAAGTATAGTAGACTTACATCCTCCAAAGTAGGGACCAGTTATTGGGGTGATCTATTGGCAAAGCAATAGATTGAACCCAACTAGAGTGAGTGAATGTCCTTTGCTGTACTTCGTTCGGTTACGTATTGCTAGATTGATTCTAATAATTTTTTTTAGTTTGTTTTTATTTCAATTTTGTGATGGATCACGAAGAAAGCTTATATCAATGACATGTTTGATTTATTGAACCAAAAGGAGTCTTCAACATGGGAGAACTATCCAAAGTGCCTTTCAGTTTGTAATGATCAATTTATGGGAAAAAAGCTCGGGGACTCATATCTTCCACTATAAAAGACCACTGGGGTGATCTGTTACTTTGGGTAACAAATCGAACCCGACCTAGGGCTGCCCATTGGTTTGTGATAATCATGCTAGAAAGAATGCGTCATAGTCTTATATCTTCCAAAGAGGAATGACTGCAAGGGTAACCTGCTTGTGGAAAAATAAATTGAACCAGACCAAAGGCTGGAGTGAGTGACCAGGGATTTATATCAACTCGGTGGTCAGGGAAATTCCTATAAGTTTTGCGACAACTAAGATAGGATGCTCTTGGAAAAAGAGGCCAGGCCCCTTGACTTCCTAAACCATAAGTGAATTAATTTGTTTGATTGTTTAGTTTATTTTAACATGAACCCTGTTGGTTTGCGAGGGATCAAACTGAGAATGAGCTTATATCAGCCTAGACCTATTTCAGATTTACTGAACTAAGAGAGAATCTGTGCATCCACTGAACAAATTCTCCAACCATAGGTGTGGCTACTAGGAAAGGGGGACTGCCATTCTAAAAGTAACCAGGGAAGTGTCTAAATAGGGTCGCAAAGGATGTGATCCAAATTGAATGCCCACAAGGATAGGGACCGCTAAGGGCTTAATCCAAACCCTAGAGAAGATGACCTGGCTAGTCATATATGAAATAGGTATTCGGTGGCCAACTCAAAGAGAAAGTACATGGACTCACATCTGCCAAGAGTGGTGTATCCACCGAGTGAGTCACTGTCAACATAGCGAACATCAACCAACCTAGGGTGCCTGTCAATTTACAACAATCATCTTAGGAAGAAAGCTCGGGGACTTACATCCTCCTATAACGGAACTGATTGCTGGGATAATCTATCTTCAGCTTGACAAGTGCTATCCGACCTAGGGAGACTACTGAGTGGATGCCATTAGAGGACTTATATCAACTCAAATGTAGTTAAGAGGAAAAGAGCCTATGGGGGACTTATCCTAAACCTCAAATATACTCGACCTAGTTAGATAATGATGATTAGTTCAAGAAGAAAGCTCGGGGACTCACATCTTGTTACACAAAATCAACATGAGGCGTGTTGGTTAGAAAAATTTCTATATATGGTCGTCTTCAATCAATGGAGAAAAAGGAAAGAATATAAAAATTCATCTTTTTGGGATGCCACACAGATCCATAGATGTGCTTATTCAGGTGATCGGGTACATCATCAGGGAATAGTGTACTATCTCAGGAGATAGAAGTCACTACTCTTTAATAGACTTAATCATCTCAATAATAACTCTTAAAGACAATATGTCTACATGTGTATTAGAGATTCTTCCCCTACTTTACATGAAAAACTAAAGCAAGATTTATTTTAAACCGAGTTCGTTAAGTTTCCTACAGGGGCAAGTCCCCATAATTGATTACATCCTAAGGGACAGGATCCCTTATGAATACTCTCGATTAAGGTAAATAATCATTATCTTCAAAGATTTTAATAGGAAAAGACTATTAATCGATTAGTTCATTTTTGAAGATCAAATGGAATAGATCAAAGAGGGGGAGTTATTATTGAAGATAAAAGAAAGATACGTAGGAGATGCCCATGATGCTAGGAAACCTAGCGAGCATCTCAAACTATCTTATGGTTGGGATTTACATTTTAAAAATTAATTTAATTTATTTGAGTTGAATTTTTCATTAGAAATTTAGGGCTTATGATTCCATAATATAAGATTATAGAAACGCCTAAGAGGTGAGGAATTAAGCTCATGTCCCACAAAGGGGAGAAGCAACCTTAGAACCAAAATCTAGGGAGCTTTGGCGATGGGCAAAAGCATAACCTAAATCTAAGATGAAAATGGGTATTTAGTTTGCCCCCATAAGAAAGGACAAATCACCTTACTGTTTGGACTTACAACCTCCTGGGGGTGGCTGCCAACTAACTCCTCCTATGATTTTAAATTCATGTAGGCAAGTCTTATGCTTTATGCAAGATAGCTAGACTGTTATTTATTTAGAAAGAGACTAAGTCCTTAAACTCACTCCCTAAAGATATTAGATCATATAAGGACATGTTTCAAATGACCCAAATATAATGTAATTCAAATTTCATTTTATTTTCATTTTTGAACAATTATCTTGACTCAGACTAATATGATTCATATGACTAATGCATGAGAAATAAAGTTATTGGCCAAAATTAATGAGAAGGGAGGAGGTGTGTTTCCACCATGGCTGTCAAAGGTCAAGCCAAGTTTCTCTGGCAAAGGTGGAAGCCCTCCAATCAAGAGTGAAATAAGATGCTATTATGCACGATATTATAAAAGAAATACTCATCCAGCTAAAGGGTTGCTAATTCTTTTATCTTGATTTTAAACCTAAGCTTTAGGTGAGGTTATGAATTCTTTATTTTTAATTTTGAATTATTAAGTTTGGTAAAAGATTTATTTTTTCCTAAGAGCCTAATCCACATCCAGGCTATACATAAAATAAAGAAGAAACTAGAAAAATATGTCACTTAATGCACAGGCTAATAAATCATCAATCAATTTATAAAGTAAATCACAAAAAGAATAAGAGGCCATTGTGTTCGGGTACCACCTCACAAACCTGAAAAATGAATTGGGTAGCTAAGTTTTACCCTTATACAACCCAGATTACAAATGAATTAAATTACAATTAAGCAAGGAATTCATTGTTATGGGGGTCTTCAAGCTTCATTTCTTCATTCTTCTTTTCTTCTTTCTTCTTCTTTTCTTTTTTCTTCTTTGGTTCCTTCTTTTGGATGGTTGGAAGGTGGATGCTCCAAAGGCTTCACATGGTGTATAAGATAGGATCTTATGATCAATGCTCATCCTAATCCCCATAACAATCATTCCAAAATTCTAATTGCAAAATTTACATGAAAAGGAAAAAGTAAATCTAACTAACACACAAAATAAGGTTAGCTAAAACCACAAATCCCAAGCATGTATATTGGACTTATCACCCCATGGGTGACTAAGTCCACGGCCTATGGATTATGCTTAGGGTATAAGCACCTGCAAGCAAAAGTATTTATATTTTTATTTATAAGCCCTTAATATCCCTTAGAAAATAATGGTTAGACTAAGATGCCTACCATTCATTCTATGAGCATACATCTAACATCCATCTAAAATATATATCAAAAATAAACACAACATCAAACCATGCACCTAACCTAAAGCTAGAAGTGGTGACTTAGCTAATGTGTGTGCTTTGAGGTTTGTGTGGTATGCTTAGCTATGGCTTTAAGTTAGAATTTTCTAAGTGTGTATGTTCAACTTAGAGGAGGGTTTCATTTAAGTGATTTAATTATTTTGGGTTGATTTTATTTTTATGTTTTGATTAGGTTCAAATGAATCTACAATTAATTACTAAGTTATAAGAGAGGAAAGAGAAGAGAATTCCCTTCCCTAACCTAAGTAATTTCTAAAGTAGATTCATATTTTAGTTTTGTTTAGTGAATGTTTTGATTAAATTTTTTTAATTAATCCTAAGTTTAGATGAACTCTAAACAAACCCATTGAAAAAGAAAATCATTTTAAGATTAAATAAAATGAATCAAATTCACAAAATATATGTCACTTCATTTCTTTCCCAATATGTATAATATTCATATGAATGAATCCTAAGCACGTCTATACATAGAAATGAGAATATATAACACACTTTATGATGCATGCTAAGTAATTCATTTAAGAAAATTTGGAAGTTTATGATACATGATTTTTTTTAAGTAGAAAAGGGATTTCTTATCTAATTTTCACATGCACACATGAAAGGCATAAGTGAGAGCACAATCATTGTTAACTAGGTGCAAGGTAGACCTACTTACTACTTAAAGTCTCGCAACCTAGGGGTTGTCCAGACTAATATATCAGTTTCCTTAAATACAAATATGTGTACAAAATAAATGAAAGGGAAAAGAAAGTATGCAAAAATTTGTCTTAGTTGATTCATTTTTGTTTATACAATTTATATGTGCAAGCATAGGTAGCCCTTCTTAGGTGATATTATAGGAATGAATAGGATATGGAATTAGGCAAGTGCTAGGCTCTTTTCAAATGAACCATACATCTTACCAATCCTATTCAAAACTATACTAAAGGTGAAGAGAAGGAAAACCTATACTAAGCATCCTTTATATCTTACTGCTTTATAATTAAAGTATAAGTAACACACTTTCAAATTTGATAATTGATTCATATATTTTGAAAATAATTTAGATTTAATAGTGATAATAGCCACTCATATTTCAACTTTAGCCAACACATGCAAATTTTACAAAAAGTAAATATTTTCATTTTAAATTTGAATTTTGAAAAGTATGAATGCATGAAACCACATGAAATACATATTTAACATGTTAGGGAAAGAACTAAGGAAATGAAAGCATGTAAACATATTCACTTTAATTAAATCCTAAAGATAATCTTATGAAATAAGAAAGCTTAAAGTAAACCAAAGCTCATTTAGTGTGGTTTTTGTTTGATTTTGAATTTGATTTAATTTTAAAAAATATGAGTTGTTCCCTAACCCATTCCCACATGTGTTTGATATTTTTTTTAATTTTTTAGATGATTATATTCATTTTAGATTTTGATTAGGTTAAGGTATGAATTAAGCAAGTTAATTAACCCTTACCTACACCACCTTAGCATAGTTAACCAAGTAATTATGAGCTAATGAGATGACATAAAATCTCACTTGGAATTTAAACTTACAATGCACCTAGTAAGAAAAGGGCCTAATGTAATTTGGCACATAATTAATGGTTAATTAAGCTAAGGGGTTTAACTTAAGTAATTTTAAAATACCCCTTCACACATATGAATTGGGTTTTGATTCCTTAATTGAACTTAGGCTCTTAAACCCCTAAGCATCTAATCAAAGTAGATTAATTAAGTTATGGAGATTTTTATAATTTTTATAAATTAATTAAGAGAGTAATTAATGAAATAACCTTTAATTAAGAGAAGCTTAAGTAAAGAAAAGGGGGTTTAGGGATTAGCTTAGGGAAAATAACCCAAAAAATTATTCACTGGATCTATCCTTAATCAACTCCAATGAGGGATTAAAAACTAATCACACCCTTAATTATCAATTAATTGGGTAATTAGAAATGCATTTGCAATTCCCCAATTAAGCCTTCAATAAATCCCAAGAAATTTAGGGGAGGTAGAAGCCATCCCCCAAAACATACACAATAAGTTTAGGATTATTCAGAGAATTAATTAAGGGATAATTAGCAAAATGAGATTTTCATTATAAACTAAAATAAAAATAATAGAATTCAAAATCCATTGAAATTATTTTTAGAATATTCTAGATTGAATTATCTTTCCATAAAAATTTACCTCATATTTTTCTAATTTTTATTTAGGGAGATATGAATTTAAGCTTAGGGATTAATTAAAATTAAAAATCTAACTAATCCCTTAGCTCGATGACATGCGGTGGTATGCGCGCTTTATTCGCGTGAGCATCCACTTAAACGTTGCATCAAAGCGCGGCGGGTATGTTGATCCCGCATTCGATCAAGGATCTAATGGCCAGGGATCATCCCTTAGTCTTAAAAAGGATAAATCAATTTATAAATGCATGCTTAATCTCGGTCCATCAAACTGGTTGGATGGCAGATTACTATTCTTCTAGAGGATCAATGGAGACCATCCATGATTTAAGGGTAGATCTGAGCTCGATTGAGCTCAGATTAGGATAAAACTTTACCCACACCATCTTATGCTAATGGAAAGCCTATACAACGGTGGAATTCTCATGCCATGATCATTTCTTTCACTAAAGACCAACACCCCTTAAGCCTAGTGGTCGAAAAATTCCATACCTTGCCGAAGGTGATCACTGGCGCTTGAGTTCGATGAGGTAGCTTCATCTAGTAGAGACAAAGTCCTGTTGAAAGTTTCAAGCCTTAAGGTTGAGTAGATCTCTCTATGGACCAACACCTCCTTCTCTTGCTTACGACTTTGATCAAATTCAACTCCTCCTTGCTTTGGGAACTTGTGTGAATTCTTAGGTGCACTCAACTTGATCCCCTGAGGGAGTGTGCAAAGGTAATTGAATTGGATTATAGTGTGGAAGAAGGTAGGGAATGAGAGGAGCTCACCTATTTTCAAAAGATGAAAATCGAGAAAGCTTGATTTCAATTCCCTCCTAAGAAGCTTAAAAATGCTCTCTGATGGTTCTTAACACTCTCGAGTGCTCAATCGACAATGAGGATGTTCAATTCAAATGAAATTAGGGGAAGTATATCTCCCCCTATGGCAATCAGATGACGAAGCTTGGGTTGCCATTTTGATCCAATTGACCATATGGAAAGGGTTATATAGGTTGTTTGAAGTTGGCACATGGTCGGTTTGAGCTCTTGAGTGGATTAGTAACCTCCCATGTTCTTCAAATCAAGTGGAGGGAGGTTTTTGAATTGGCCAATTTGAGCTAGCGGTCAATTTTAGCCTTGGGTCCATTTGGGCTGACCCAAACTCATTGGGTTGGGTGCACCACCCTCCATTAGTTTCACTTGACCTATTAGGAAAGTATCAAGTTGATATGAAGAGGGCTTGGACAAATTCCCCATAAATCACATTTTTGAATTTGGATATGTTGGGTATGTTGAGAAAATAGGTTTTGCCAAGTTTCATTGGATTTGGAGTTCATTTGCTATGGTTTGGCACATATAGTCCCATTTAGGTCAAAATGGGTCAACTTGGGTCAAGTTGACCAATTGGTCAAATTGGGTCAAACCAAGGGTTGGATCAATTCATATGACCATTTGAAATATTTTGGTGGTTTTGGTTTGATTCAATTTGATTTAGTTTTGAAAATGGCTCATATGACTTCATTTAGGTCAAATGGGTCAAGTTGACCAATTTGACCCTTTTGACCTATTTGAGCTAGGTCATGGGTAGGTTTAGGTTTGGTTAGTCATATAGAGTGGATTGGTATCTTTGTTTCCAATCAATTTTGGTTAAGTTTGAATTTGGCTCAACATGACCCCTTTAGGTCAAGTTGGGTTCAAGGTCAATTGGGTTAGGTGGTTAGTCTAGTTGGCCAATTGAGGCTTTGGTCAAGTTCAACAAGTGATTTGGAATGAACTTGACCCATTGGTTTCAAATCAATTTAGATCAAGTTTTGACACATTATGACTTTTTAAGTCAAGTTTGGTCAACTTGGGTCAAGCGTCCAATTGGGCTAGGTCAAATGTTGACTTGGTCAAGTTTGAACATAGGTCATGAATGAACTTAGATCAATGGTTTCAATCTATTTGGCCTATGGTAGATTTTGGCTATGTTAGGTTTCTTTTTTGGTTAAGTGTTGACTTGGTCAACCCTTAAGTTTGACTTAATTTGACCCAATTTGGTTGATTGATCATCCTATGATGATTGTTGATTATGATGAGAGGCATATGTGAGTTTGACTCAATCCAATTTAGTTAGGATTAGAATTTGGCTCATAAGGGTACTTTATGTCACTTTGGGTCAAGTGAGCCTAAGTAGGTCAAATGGCTTGGTCAAAGCTTGATTTGAGT
Organism: Cymbidium sinense; assembly: GCA_021442155.1. Lineage (NCBI taxonomy): Eukaryota > Viridiplantae > Streptophyta > Magnoliopsida > Asparagales > Orchidaceae > Cymbidium > Cymbidium sinense. The sequence continues at coordinate 30,937,190 of CM038222.1, forward strand.
TTGATTGAACTTGTATATGGACTTATGATTGAAATTTAAATCCATTTGCAAGTGGTTTGAAGTCAAATTGGTTTTGATCCATTTGACAATTTCATATTCAAAGGAAGAACATGAAAGGATTTGGGGTTTGATTTTTGGGTTGAGTTTTGATTTAGTGATTGAAGTTTGTATTTATATGTGGGTTCATGATTGTAGGGTTGATTGAATCATCAAGGAAAATCAAGAGTTTGGCTTGATTTGAAATTGATTTGGCTAAGTTCAAGGTTTTGACTTGAAAGGCTTAGGTTGAATTTTGAGTGGATTTGAATTTGATTTTTGGAATTGGCTTTGATTGTTTAAATTTATATTTCATTTATATATGTGAATATAAATGAGAATATAAATTGATCATGAGAAAATTTCAAGGATTTGAAGCGATTTGATTATGATTTATACTAAGACCATTAAAAGGGAATTTTAAAGAACTTAAGAAATTTTTGGAGTTTGAAGTTTAAAATTTTGAATTTGGTTTGATTGATTTATATTTATATTTCATTTATATGTGTGTATATAAATGAGAATATAAATGAGTTATGAGAAAATCCCATGAATTTGAATTGATTTAATCATGATTTAGGCTAAGTCCTTAAGAAAGAAACTAAGGACTTAAGAAAGATTTTAAATTTGGAATTTAATTTTTGGATTTTATTTGATTGATTTATATTTATATTTCATTTATATATGTGAATATAAATGATAATATAAATGAGTTATGAGAAACTCTCATGAATTTGAATTGATTTGTTCATGATTTAGGCTAAGTCCATTAAGGGGAATTTAAACGACTTAGGAATTTTTTGGAGTTTGGAGCTTGAATTTTTGAATTTGGTTTAATTTTTTTGAATTTATATTTCATTTATATATGTGAATATAAATGAATTATGAGAAAATCTCATGAGTTTGAATTGGTTTAGATCATGATTTTGGCTAAGTCCTTAAGAGGAGATACATGGACTTAAGAAAGTTTTAGATTTGGAATTTGATTTGAGGATTTGATTTGATTGATTTGTATTTATATTTCATTTATAAATGTGAATATAAATGAGGATATAAATGAGTTATGAGAAAATTTCAATTGATTGATTTGATCATGATTTTGCTAAGTCCTTAGAGGAGGTGGGACTTAGAAAGGACTTAGGAATTTCATTCATGGGTTTAATCATGTATTTCAATTATGAATTTCAATCACATAGTGTTGATATGAGTTTGGGGAAAATCAAATAATATTGATTTGCAATTTGACTTGAAAGAAGGAAGGTGAGGAATGGTTCAAGCTAAGGGTAGCCAAGTTTTCCTAACACCCCTAAGGCATGAAGGGGTTGACTGACAAGGAACACCGCACGTATTTGTGTTGATCAAAATGATCAACAACACTAAAATATCATAAGCACTAACAGAAATAATCTATCCTTAACCTAAGGTGTAGAAGGAATCCAAAACTTAATGCAAAGTGGCCTACTTATGTCAAGAACATATGAGAGGAAGGAATCCACTAAGGGATAGAGTGTGATCCTTTCACTAGGGAAGCAGGTTCAAGTCATCCACAAGAGGATGAAAGGTTTGATTTGGTTTAGGTCTCACTGAGGAGAAATTTCTATTAGGGAAGAAAATTAAATTTATTTTAATTTTTTTGGGTTTGGATGAGATGATGGTATTGGTTTGTGATGGATGCGAGTTGAGCCATGGAGGCTGACTAACTCAGATTTACCAATCCAAAGGAGTAGTCTACTAAACACATAGTAGGACTAGCCAATCAAAGGGATGCCTTTCACTATGCAGTAGCTATACTAGGAAGAAAATGTATTAGACTTACATCCTCCAAAGTAGAGACCAATTGTTGGGGTAATCTATTAGCAAGATAATAGATTAAATCCAACTTAGGGCTGACTATTGAGTTAATACCATTTTGGGACTTAGATCAGCTCAAAGATAGTCAAGATTAATTTCATTTTTAAATTTAATTATTTTGATGGATTTTGTTGATTTGTGATGGATCTGCGAGAAGGAGCTCATATCGACTAGACTATCTGATTCTTGAAAGGGAGTAGCTTCCCGGTAGATGAGAGAACTATCTAACCAAAGGAGTGCCTTTCGATTTTACAATGATCAATAGAAGGGAAGAAAGCTCAGGGACTCACATCTTCCACTACAAAGACCACTGAGGTGATCGGTTGCTTTGGGCAACAAATCAATCCCAACCTAAGGCTGACCGTCAGTTTGTGATAATCATACTAGAAAGAATGCGTCATAGTCTTACATCTTTCAAAGCAGAATGACTGTCAGGGTAACCTGCTTATGGAAAAATAGATTGAATCCTACCTAAGAGCGACTACAAAGTGAGTGCTGACCCGGGGACTTATCTCAACTCAGGTAGTTAGGCAATTCCTATAGGGAGTTCTCATTGCCAAAGATAGGATGCCTTGGGAAAGGGGCCTTTGGGAGCTTGAATTCCTAATCAAAAAGCAAATTTATTTTAGTTTATTTTATCATGGACCCTATTAATTTGTAAGGGATCAAACTAAAAAGGAGCTTATATCAGCTTAGACCTATCTCAGATTTACTAAACCAAGGGTGAATCTGCTCATCTGCTGAATAAATTCTCCAACCATAGGGTTGGCTACTAGGAATGGGGAATTGTTCAATCCAAAAGTAACCTGGGTAGTGTCTAAATGGGGTTCCAAAGGACTTGATCCAAATAGAGTTCCCACAAGGAATGGGGCTGCTAAGGACTTAATGGAAAACCTTGGAGAAGATGACATGGCTAGTCATATATCCAATAGGTATTCGGTGGCCAACTCAAGGAGAAAGCATGAGGACTCACATCTGTCAAGAGTGGTGAATCCTGGGTGAGTCACTGTCAGCATAGCGAACATCAACCAACCTAAGGTGCTATCAATTTGCAATGTCGACTAGGAAGAAAGCTGGGGACTTACATCCTCCATAGTGGGCCGATTCTTGGATAGTCTGTCTTTGGCTCTACAGGTTCTTTCCGACCTAGGATGACTACTGAGTAAATGCCATTGGGGGACTTATATTTACTCAAAAGTAGTCAAGAGAAAGGAGCCTATGGGGGACTTGCCCTAAACCTCAAATATACTCAACCTAATTAGAGCATGATGGTTGGTTCAAGAAGAAAGTATAGGGACTCACATCTTCTTAAACAAAGTCAACATGAGGTAGCTTACTAGTTGGGTAGTGAATTCTACCATACTAACAAGGCAGTCATTAGTTTGTAATGGTCAAGTTAGGCATAAAGCGCGGGGACTCACATCCTCCAACAAGTGACCACTGGGGTGACATACTAGTGAGGTAGCATGTAGACCCAACTTAGAGCAGCTAATGAATGAGTTGCACAAGGGGCTTGCTCCCACATCAAAAATAGCTCGAGATAAAAAGATTTGTGTTTGTTGTTGTGCATGTGTTAAAAGGAATATGATGCCTCTGGGGGACTCTTACACTTTCCTTAAACATGCTAGGGGATTCTGATGAAATGGTGCCATGGTTGGCAAATAGGATTCCCACTAAGAAAGGATGCTGCTTGGGTTTTCTCACACATATTTTAGTTGTGCTAATCAAAATAGGATGCCTCTTGGGTTATCTTACACCTATTCTAATAGCATCGAGAGATTGTTTTTGTGTTGTGAAAGAGGGATAGGATGCCACTAGGGGACTCTTGCACCTACCCTAAACACGTCATGAAAGATTTGCAAGACAAGCAAATAATGCTTCGAAAGAAGAGAAGATTTGATGAATGGAATCAAATTTTTGTTCTTTTTATTAATGATTGTTTTCAAACATGATTTATTTCATGGGTAATATTTCTTTAGATGGAGCCCATGAATTAGAAGCATCGGGTGTTCCCCTTTACAATCAATAAGCTGATAAGATCCTCCTTGATAAGCCTTCTCTATGACATAAGAGCCTTCCTAAGTGGGTTCAAACTTACCTTCCATATTTTGATGGAAAATAATTGGTCTCCTTAGGGCTAACTCAAGTTTTCATACTCAGAAAGACCTAGGGGGGACCAGCTTATTGTGAGCTTGAATCATTTTGGCCTTGTATGACTCGAGATTGTGGCACGCCCATAGGTAACTCTCCTCAAAACCTTCGAGCTCTTTTAACAACAACTTGACATTCTTCTCTATAGTGATCTTGCTACCCAATTCCATCCTTAGTGACGGGAGTTGGACTTCTAAAGGTAGAATAACTTCAAACCCATACACTAAGAAAAATAGGGTAGATTGAGTTAGAGTTTGGTATGCGGTGCGGTAGGCCCACAAAGCTTCAACCAACTGCTAATTCTACTATCATTTGTTGTCATCAAGAGACTTCTTCAGTATCTAGATGAGTTTTTGTTGAATGCTTCTGCTAAGCCATTGGCTCTAGGATAGTAGATGGTGGAGTATCTCTAGTCTATACTGCATCTTCTCACGAAGATATTGATCTTCGTGCTTTTGAATGTAGTAACATTATCAGATATAATTCATTGAGGAACCCCAAACCTATATATGATATGATTCCTAAAAATTTGAAGCACATGTTGAGCTGTGACCTCTCTAAGTGGGATGAATTCTGCCCACTTGGAAAAGTAGTCGGTGGCAATTAAGGTGAACCGATGCCCCTTGGAAGAAGGAGGATCAATCAGACCCATAATGTTGGTACCCCAACACTCAAATGGCCATGAGGCCAATGTAGGGTGTAGAATGTTGGGTGGTTGGTGGAGGACCACACCGTGCATCTGACATTGATGGCGTCTCCTAGCTACATCCATGCGATCTTGTCATTGAAGGCGGTAGTATCCAAGTTGCTTGATCTTCATCTTCATCTTGAGAAGGATTGATGATGTGCATAGACACGAATGTACCGATTTACAATTCCACAGGCTTCATGTTTGTCTAAATAATGTAACCACATTTGGTCAAAGAACCGTCGGTACAAGATCCCATCAACAAGAGCATATGAGAGAGTTATCTATTTCACCTGATGGGCTTATGAATTTTCTTGAGGTAGTTTGGCGGTGTTCAAGTAATCTATGAATGGTTGCCTCCAATCCAGCTCCTTGTCCATTTTGGCAACAACAACCTCCCCTTCAAGAGAAAGTCTCTCGATGAGTTCAACATAAATAAGGGATATGACTTGTCTATTTTGGACCCTTATTGAAATGGACTCATCTTGACATGCCAATTCTTTGGCAAGTTTGGCCAAAACATCTGCTACTATGTTCTTTGCTCGGGGAACCTTGTAGATGGTGACTTTGGGAATTTGCCAACAGCTTCATGGTATACTCATAGTAATGATGAAGCTTGGGTTTGAGGACCTGGTAGGACCCGACAATCTAGTTGATGACCAACTAATAATCCCCAAAGATGTTGATGCTCTTGAACTGATAGTGATGGATAAATCCAGACCAGCAATCAAAGCCTCATACTCATCTTCATTGTTGGTGCAGGGGTTGGAAAGATAGTATGAGAATCTCATCACATCACAGTTTGGAGTTAGGAGAACTATTCCTACCCCTGGCTTTCGTGGGAGAATAGATCGTGGTGCTTCCCCTTTGTGAAAAGAAGCTGCACCATCAAAATACATCTTCCATTGGCGGTTGCTAGCCTCCCTTAAGTTCATGATTTATTCATCATGGAGAACATCACTAAGCAGAGAATCAATAGGAAGTGGGTGTGCTCCTAAGAAACTCGCTAGTGCCTATCCTTTTACCGCACGGAGGGGTGCAAATATGATATCAAACTGCGAAAGTATCATGAACCAGTGAGCCAAATGTTCGGATAGTGTTGGTGGTGTCATGAGATACTGTAGTGGATTTGTTTTGGAGATCAAGTTCACCTTATGAGAAAGCATATAGTGTCATAGCTTTTGGGAAGCAAAGATCAAAGCTAGGAAATGTTTCTCAATAGGTGGATAGTTCACTTGAGAATCGGACAATGGCAGGTAGAAGAGCATTTTCTTCCCTTCATTATTGGCTTGGGCCAGAGAGAGTCATCCAATGTAAGTGTAGAGGATGAGGCCCCAGGATAGGCTACTAGAGCGAGCTTCACCAAATCTTGCTTGATGTCTTGAAGGCATGCGACACTTATCATCCCACTTGAACTTGGCATCCTTTTGACAAGTGCTGAAAATGGCTTGCATCTCCCGATAGGTTGGAGATAAATCTTAGATATGCTAACCATCCTTGAAAGGATCGAGTTGAGTTAAACTCTTAGAGGTGGCATTTCTAAGATAGCTTTAATCTTTTAGATCTATTTTTATTCCCGATGTGAACAACAAACCAAGGAATTTCCTGAAGCTACTCAGAATGCACACTTGGAGATTCATTTTGAGGTTATATTATCTTAACCATTCAAAACTACTCTCAAGTCAAAGTGGTCTTCCTTTTCTGCTCTTTCCTACTAGATCATCAGCATGTCTCAACCGATGATGGATGAGTTCATTGAAGATCGAGTCATGGCGTTGGTATGTAGCACCATCATTTTAAGGCCAAAAGGCATGACCCTATAGAAGATTTTTGATCGAGGTTCAAAAGCGTGTTTCTTTCATCTTGAGACATCTTGATTTGGTTATAGCGATGACCCATCCATGAAAGAAAGGCATGAGATGAGAAAATGTCCACCAATAATTCTAGTATAGGAAGAGGAAACTCATCCTTAAGACATTCCTTGTTTAAGTCCCTAAAATTGATGTAAATATGAATTTGTCCATTCTTCTTCTTAGCGGATGACAGCTAACGGGTAGAATATATTTTCTTCACGAAACCGATCGATCAATTTTTTGACTTTGAAATGACACATTGTTCAATTTCTAATCGCATGCGTCTAGGAGCTTGCTTAATAGGGGTAGTGTTAGGATCTATTACTAGCTTGTGGACTGCTATGTTAGGAGATAATCCAGACATCATAACTCCACACAAAATAGTCTTTAAAGTCAGTCAATAGCCTAACTAATTCATTGATTTCTTCTTCATTCAGCAATGAACTGATGTATGTCGGGCGTGGATTTTCTTCTATCTTGAGGTTGATTTCTTTAAGCTTATCTATTGTTAAATGAATCTCCTGTTCAAATTCTAGCGATGCCTCTTTGATTTGGAGGTCATCTAGATCATCTGAGGTTTCTAAACACACATTCTCATAAGAGTTGGGGGTGTGTGAGAAGAACCTATTAGACTCTAAATGATTGGTAACAACTAAGCAGTAATTGTCATCATCGACTGGACCCACTGTATCGAATCCTAGTCCCGCTATTGATTGTACTTCCCCGCCTATATTGTTCCATAGCTTCTTGAAGTACTCTGACCTGTTCTTAGACCATGTATGAGGAACTAAACCTTTCTGTATAAGATTATGAACACAAGGTGATTAAAAGTCAAATGGTAATTCCATTAATTATTTAAATGAATCCTCCTCAAGTTCTACAATAACTTCAGGACTTAAGGATGATGATCCCAAAAAGAACCTCTTCTGCTTCATGTCATTGGAAGAATTAGAGACTTTCTTAACTTCTAAACCTTCAACTTTTTGAGATGTAAGTGAGGTTAGAGCTAAGGTTCCCAACTGCTGCCTAATAATTTTACATAAACCAGATTCGAATACTTTGCTTTGTCCAGAGGCCTGGTCTTTATCTCTATTTGGATCAAAAGTCACCTCCAATGGAACCCGCTGAGAGCTGGTATACTAATCACATTAGACTTGTCCTCAGAGTTGGATTCAAAGTCTATGTGAATAGTAAGGGTACTCCTATGAACTGGAACACGACCGCTGTTAGCTGATGGCCAACTAGGTGGTCTCCCACCTCTGGAATTGACTCTGTTTCTTCCTCTGCCTCTGCTTGGCGGAGGTTGAGCCATCCTACTTACATGTCCATATGATAGAATGAACTATGGGTGGAATCTGATATGCGGATCTATTTCTTCTTCAATTCCCTTTTCTTGTTCACTTAGAATGATCTTGTTCTGATGTATCTAATATCTACCAAGCAAAGCAGTGAACGAATTATTCGAATCAATGATGTAGAACTTTGCTTCAGTCTTCCATTCACCTATCTCCAAAGGTAACACTATAGAACCTAAAGCCCACAAACCTTGGTCATTGAATCCTCTCAACATCATCCGATCTCCTTGAAGTGTGTAGTGGTCGATCCTCAAATAGGCAAGGGTGTTTAGACTCATTATGTTTACCGATGCACCTGAATTCACGAGAACTCTGGCAAGTCTGAACCTATCCATGTCAACTATGATGTAGAGGGGACAGTTGTGCTCGAAGTCTCCCAGAAGAAGTTTTTCATCTATGAAGGTGATCCCATGAGCTTCTTTTGTATAATGTACTTCTTCACCTATAATGGTCAGCTGAGCTAGGCATATCTCAGGATCAAGGAGAGCCTTGATTAGTGATTCTCTTATCTCTTTGGATAAGACAAGGGCATCATATATGCTTAGCTTAGATGACAATTTTCTTAGATGAGAAAGGACATTATAGTCCACCTTAGGCTAGTCCTCCACAAGCATATCCAAGGGTGGAGCATCCTATGGAAGGGCTTCTCAATCTTTCACACCAATGACTTGTTTCCCTATATCTTGAGGTGTTGCCCTAGGAGGTGGAACCTTTCCACTACGAAGGTTGACTTTGGTGATCTCTTGTGGTAGGATAATGGAAGGTTCTACCTGCACATCAGGCTCACCTACAACTTCTCCTATGGGACCCTCAGAATCAGATGATTCCAAGTCTATCTCAAGAGGTGAACCCATAGTATTTAGAGTAGAAAACTCAACTCTGAATCATAAAGAGGAAGATCAGAATTAGTATAGTTATTTTGACTTGAAGAGTTATCATTAGGAATAGAAGAAGACAACCCATCAGAAGTGACACAGATGTAATTCAAACTAGCTTTATTCTTCAATTTCTTGGAATTATTTGGAGATACAAAGTTGAAATCAAGTAAAGTGAGTGGGGTAAGAGATTTGATGCCCTTATCCACCGATACAAGAGTTCTAATAGCAGAAGAAGTAGAACTAGCAAAAGTGGAAGAAGTCACCAGTGTGGAAGCTGCAACTGTAGGCTGGAGGCTAGACACGATCGGTGGCTCCACTAATGGGCTATCGGGACCGATGCTTCTCTCTGCACTCATTCTTCTTGAGCTCCCCATTTCTTAGAGTTGGCACTGGAAACTTGCAAACCTTTTTTGATGTTGGAGGTTTGAGCTGACTCAGGCACCTATAAGAAAAATTTCTTGATCTTCTAGATGATCTTCTTAGAGGTTTTTGATAAAGAAATATCTCAACTTTCTTTGGTTTTGGTAGGATCACATTTATCCTCAAGGATTACCCTAATGGAACGGGATGGTTGTTCCACAAGATATTCCTTTGGGATAACTATAACACGAGTATTGAAGCTAGGTTCAAGCTAGTCTTTGAATGTGAAGCAATCCTCCAAAATGTGACATAGCATACGGTAGTAGGGGCAAAAGTTTGGATCATGAATTTTGCCTACTTCTTTCGGTCTCCTAGACTCGGATAGCTAAAAATCAGGCTTCTTTAAGAGATTCTTAAAGATCTTCCTGGTTACCTCCCTCTTAAAAGAATAAAGTTTGTTAAGCTTATCTAAAAGAGTAGGTGGACCATAGCTACCTGGCGGAGGGTATGCATATCGCTGCTGGTGGTGGTATGGCTGAGGCAGTGGCTATGTTAGCCATGGAGGCTACTGTGGAGGCCGATAATGCTGCCTCGGTAGTGGAAAAGGATGGAGGCTGCGGTCATGGTCTCTCAGTGATCTCTATCTTTACTATCACTCTTTGGCTTCTTTTCATAGACTTTTTGTGGCTTTGCTTTACGCAACTGATCTTAAAAAAGCAACTATTTGGCCTCTCCTTGTAGACTAGCTTCCTTGTTGATTAGCTTCTCAAATGTCCTGATAGTGAAGTCCTTAAGCATGAAGGCAACCGAGCCATGGATATTCTTCAAAAGAATCTCAATGACATGCTGTTCAGATAGTTGCGATTTGCACTTCATACTAGGTAAGCCATTAGAGAATATAATCAATAAGGGATTCACTGGGGTGTGGTTGTGCTACAATGAGATCACCTACATTAACCCTTTGCTGAGCTCCAACAAACCTCTTGATAATGAGTTTCTCTAACTCAACAAATATCTTTATTGAACCGTTGGGTAGTTTAGCATACCAATAGAAAGCAATCCCTACTAGGCTACTAACGAAAAGCCAGAAAAGCAAAGCATCGCTGCCACCGGCGTTGCAACAACTTGCCCTGAAGTGTGCTATGTGCTGCCTTGTGTTTCTAGTGCCATCAAAGCTTTTGAGAGAAGGTGGCATGGAACCTTTAGAATATTGGATAACATCAAATTCCTCTATGTAGGGTCTACCCTTTGGAACTGATGATCCTCCTTGGGCATGAGCTAATGCTTCCTTCACTTGTCACTCAACCATGAATTTTATGTCTTTTTCTTATGTGGAGGTACTTTCCACTACCTTCTTATACATGCTAGTGCCACCTTGCTCAATGGAAGGTAAGGTCTTGGCAGGGTCCAAGACATGCACTGACTCAGGCTAACTGATGTCCACTGTAGTAGGATGAACTAATGGTGCTTGTTTCTGAAGCACTAAAAGCACTACTAACAAGTCCTCTAACTGCTGTGCCATCCTATCTATTTGCTCATCTTTCTGCCTTAATTGATGTTGGAGGTGCTGGGCTAATTGGGTGGTGTCTTACTGTTTGACCTCATCACCTTCCATGGCTTGTTGCTCTCTAAGAAGAGATCCTCTAGTGTCAACCATGCAGACTCCAGCTGAGTCTCCTAATAAGTCATCTTAGTTGGGATCGAAGCTGACTTTCTCTTCATCTGACCAATTGTACCCCAAAATATCCTTCTTTTTCAAGAAATAATGTGCCACTATCTCATCTCAAGAATGATCAATCTAAGCATATACAAATAATCTAGGCTAACCGGTGTGATCACTCTCACGCACTGAGAGGCACCAGATCTCGCCTGTCGCTGAAGAGTCAATCCTATGTGGACTGTACTCACTAAATGAGTGACACTCCTGATTGCAACTAGCTATGAGAGGGGTGACATCCCTAAGAGTTACCACTATCCTTGGTGTAGTTGGACTATCATCTGCCACCTCTGAAATAACTGTCACCAACTCCACATCCTACTACACTAACAGAGTTGATGAAGGCACGACCACGATGCTTAGGGGTCGCCACTCCTTTCGTACCACTACTGGGGAATAAGGTCGATTGAAAGAGCTCAGTCTTGCCATAATTGGTGGTGTGGATGGGGTAGGATCCCTCAGCCATAGCTAGATCACCAACGGGGTGCACTTCTCCTCGGATATGGCCTTCATGGCCTTTGATGGAACTGGAGATGCTGTGACCTGGACTGATGATGGCGGACAAGGGGTAGTGCGGTGGGGTGGAGAGACCACTGACTCTCTATGAATAGGAGCTACCCTCTTATGATGACTAGTCCAGTAAGTAGGATACTGTCGGTATGGTTGGCGTTAGTAGCATGCCGAGTTGAAAAATCAATAAGTGCGGAAACTGCCGACTGACGATTGAACCTCTGCCTCTCCCTACTGGTAATGTGAGCTGTATGGGCCTCTCTGGCCCTCTCATGATGGAGATGCTTTCCCACACTATGGGGGATGATGGATCTAAGATAAAATTGAGGTCCAGACTCTGAACATACGTAAGCTTAACCTACCTGGTGATAGATCGGAGGCCGATAAATGACCTCCGGCTCCTAGTAATTGCTGGCTAATGCTGCACCACTAGTGGAGGTGATGTACGGATCCTTCCTCTCTCTGAGAGAGAGGATGGGCAGTTTCTTATGTAGGTGGTGAAGTAAGAAGGGTACTCCTCAAATGGCGAGCAGGCGTGCCTCATCTCCTTGGAAATCCTAGTGTGGTGCCACTTGATCATGCGCTTCTTATTCCTGTGTTGTTTCCTAGTAGGATGGGAGGAGTGAGACTAGACCCGTACTCAAAAGTAGGAGAGATAATCCCTGAGATCAGGGGAGCTTTAACCTTAGAGGGTACAGATGAGAGGGTGCTAGCCCTCACTGGGCAGCACGAGAAACCATGGGGCACACTAAAATTGGGACTAGCACTGTTGGTACTGCTACTACTGAAGCCTGTGGGATTGCCACTGCTTTCCTCTCCAACGAGGAGATGTCAAAATCAGAGGGTAGATCAATTTGGATGACTGGCCTCTGCCTGATCACCATGATCCTACTGATTGTCGTGAGGGGAGTGCCCTCACATGTAATCCTCACTCCCTCGAATCCCCTATCGAAGTGGATAAGATGTGTATGATCCAATCGGGGGAAGTTGGCTTGGTCTAAAGCCAAATCCATGCCATGATGGAAGACAAAAATGGATTTCTGTGAACCGGCCATTTTAGATCAACTATAAAGGACTGAAAAATTGATGTGTCGCTTCACTGTAACTGACTGTGAGAATCTGCAATTGGAAATGAGCTTGGATCAGATTTCTATTTTCGTAGATTTTTTTTGAATTTGAATTGAAAATTTGAACCCACATCCAACAACTTGGAAGTGTTTAGTGGGGTTTAAATAGATTTGAGAAGATTTTGAAATTTGATTGAAAGAGGAATTTTTGAATATGAATCCAACTTGAATAAATTTGGGTATGTTGAAAGTTGGATTGAAATATTTTTAGAAGGATGCTTCCATAGGTTCATGTTTGTTTGAATTTAGATATTTGATTTGAGGGCCCTTTCCTTTAATAAATTTGGGTATGTTAAAGTAAGGGTCAATTGATTTTATTTTTGATTGATGATTTTAGAATTTTACTTATTTAGCAATTTTGGTTATGCTAAGTGAAGTGTTTGAAAATGATTGTTTTTTTTTTTGTGAATTGTTGTTTGATTTTGGAAAATTGGAATTCCCACTTAGCAAATTTAGGTATGCTAAGTGAAGAACCCAAGTGTGTTTTATTTGATTTTTGAAAATAGGATTCTTAGCAAATTTAAGTATGCTAAGAAGATCCTAAGTGTTTCATTTTTGTTTTGATTTGATTGAAGATGGAGACTTAACTTTAGCAAATATTGTATGCTAATGATGAAGTCCCAGTTGGTTTTGTGAAATGAAAATTTCACTTAGGAAATTTGAGTATGCTAAATGAAATTCTAGAAGATGTGTTTTAAAATTTTTTTATTTTGGGTTTGGAGACTTCACTTAGCAAATTTGATTATGCTAAATGAAATTCATAAATGTGTTTGAAAAATTTTTGATTTTGGATTTTGGAAACTTCACTTAACAAATTTGCTTATGCTACATGAGGTTCCAAATGTGTTTTAAAGTTTTGATTTTGGGTTTGGAGACTTCACTTAGCAAGTTTGGGTATGCTAAATGAAGTTCCAAAATGTGTTTGGAAAATTTTTGATTTTAGATTTTGGAAACTTCACTTAGCAAATTTGTTTATGCTAAATGAGGATCCAAATGTGTTTTAAAATTTTGATTTTGGGTTTGGAGACATCACTTAACAAATTTGAGTATGCTAAATGAAGTTCCAAAATGTGTTTGAAAAATTTTGATTTTGGATTTGGAGACTTCACTTAGAAAATTTGAGTATGCTAAATGAAGTTGAAAATGTTTTTGAAAATTTTTGATTTTAGATTTGGAGACTTCACTTAGCAAATTTGAGTATGCGGAATGAAGTTCTAAAATGTGTTTGAAAAATTTTGATTTTGGGTTTGGAGACTTCACTTAACAAATTTGAGAGTGCTAAATGAAGTTCCAAAATGTGTTTGAAAAATTTTTATTTTGGATTTGGAGACTTCACTTATCAAATTTGAGTATGCTAAATGAAGTTCCAAATATTTTTGAAAATTTTTTATTTCATATTTGAAGACTTCACTTAGCAAATATGAGTATGCTAAGTGAAGTTCCAAAATGTGTTTGAAAAATTTTGATTTTGGATTTGGAGACTTCACTTAGCAAATTTGAGTATGCTAAATGAAGTTCCAAATGTTTTTGAAAATATATGATTTTGGATTTGAAGACTTCACTTAGCAAATTTGAGTATGCTAATTGAAGTTCCAAAATGTGTTTGAAAAATTTTGATTTTGGATTTGGAGACTTCACTTAGAAAATTTAAGTATGCTAAATGAAGTTCCAAATGTGTCTGAAATTTTTTTGACTTTAGATTTGGAGACTTCACTTAGCAAATTTGAGTATGTTAAATAAAGTTCCAAATGTGTTTTCAAAATTTTTGATTTTGAATTTGGAGACTTCACTTAGCAAATTTGAGTATGCTAGGTGAAGTAACAAAATGTGTTTGAAAACTTTTTAATTTTAGATTTGGAGACTTCACTTAGCAAATTTGAGCATGCTAAATGAAGTTCCAAATGTGTTTGAAAATTTTGAAAGTAGGATCGATAAGTTCCAATTTTTGAAAAGAGGACTTCCATTCAACAAATTTGGGTATGTTGGACCGGAAATCAATCTTATTTTTGAAATGTGAAAATTTTTGTTTTGTGTGTGATTATTGCTTTTTGAAAGAGGGGAATTCCAACTTAGTCATATGTGAGATATGTTTAAGTGGGATTTTCGAATGATGTCATTTTTATTTAGGAATGAAATCTTCATTTAATAATTTTGAGTATATTAAATGAAGAAAATGACATCTTCATTTAATAATTTTGAGTATATTAAATGAAGATGTTCATATGTGCTTTTGAAAAATTTAACTTCATTTGAAAATGAAACTTCCATTCAATAGGTGTGAGTGTATTGAACGGAAAGGCTCATGTGTGCCTTTTGAAAGTTTTGTTTTGATTTTGATTTTTAGGAAGATGATTGTTCATTTTATTTTGAAAATGAAATCTTTATCAAAATGAATTGAAGGAAGATGTTCTTTTATACTTTTTGAAAAAAAATTAATTTTATTTGAAGATGAAATTTCCATTCAAGAGGTGTGAGTGTATTGAATGGAATGATTCATGTGTGCTTTTTGAAAACTTTATTTTTAATTTTGATTTTAATTTTTTTGGAAAGATAATTGTTCATTTTATTTGAAAATGAAATCTTCATCAAAATGAATTGAAGGAAGATGTTCATTTGTGCTTTTGGAAAATTTTGTTTGTTTTATTTTTGAAAATTTCTATATGTAACAATTATGAGAATTGTTAAATGAGGGTGATGAAAGTTTTGTGGAAAATATTTTATTAAGTGTATTTTTGAAAGAGTGCTTTTTGGAAAGCAAGATTTTTATGAAAAATTTATTTTATCTTTATTATTTTAGAATGAACCTTTCCTTGTCATAAAAATGATAAGGAGGAAGTCTTTAGATTCTTTCTTTTTTTATTTAGATCTTTTTGTTACCCATTGGAGAACCCAATGGGAGCTTTAAGACCAACACGGGGTGAGGTCCTAAAACCTAAAGATGTTGGCTAACTTAACTTAAGAATGAAATAAGCTAAGTGCCAACAGAAAGAAAGATAGTCTCAGATTCATTCCAAAGTACAAACCCACTATTAATACTTGAATACAACGATCATTTACCAAAGATGGAGAGAGGAACCATCCCCAGTGGAGTCATCAGAAAAATCTATTGGTTAAAAAAATTTCTATATATGGTCACCTTCAATATGTGGAGAAAAAGGCAAGAATAAAAAATTCATCTTTTGGGACACCACACGATCCACAAATGTGTTTATTCAAGTGATCGAGTATGCCATCAAGGAATAATGTACTATCTCAGGAGATAGAAGTCAGTGCCCTTTAATGGACTTAATCACCTCAATAAGGACGCCTAAAGATAATGGGTCTACATGTGTACTAGAGATTCTTCCCCTAATTTATATGGAAAATAAAGCAAGGTTTATTTTAAATTGAGTTCGTTAAGTTCCCTACAGGGGCAAGCCCCCATAGCTAATTACATCTTAAGGTACGAGATCCCTTAAGAATACTCTCGATTAAGGTAAATGATTGTTGTCTTCAAATATTTCAATAGGAAAGGACTATCAATCGATTAGTTTATTTTTGAAGATCAAATGGGATTGATCAAAAAGGGGGAGTTATTATCGAAGCCAAAAGAAAGATAAGTAAAAGATGCCCACGATGCTAGGAAACCTAACGAGCATCTCAAACTATCCTATGGTTGGGCTTTACATTTTTGAAATTGATTTAATTTATTTGAGTTAAATTTTTCATTAGAAATTTAGGGCTTATGATTCCATAACATAAGATTACGAAAATGCCTAAGAGGCGAGGAATTAGGCTTATGACTCATAAAGGGGAGAAGCAACCTCAAAACCTAATTTTAGGGAGCTTTAGCGAGGGCCGAAAGCATAACCTAAATCTAAGGCAAAAATGGGTATTTGGTTTGCCCCACAAGAGAGGGAAAACCACCCGACTATCTTGGCTTACAACCGCCTGGGGGTTGCTGCCAACTAACTCTTCCTACAATTTTAAATTCATGTAGGCAAGTCTTATGCTTTATGTAAGATAGCTATGTTGTTATTTATTTAGAAAGAGACTAAGTCCTTAAACTCAATCCCTAAAGAGACTAGATCATGTAAGGGCATGCTTCAAATGACCTAAATCTAATGCAATTCAAATTTCATTTTATTTTTATTTTTGGATAATTATCTTGACTCAGGCTAATAGGTTTCATATGCCTAATGCATGAGAAATAAAGTTATTGGACAAAATTAGGGAGGAGGTAGGAGGTGTGTTTCCACCATAGATCTCAAAGGTCAAGTTGAGTTTCTCTATCAAAGGTGAAAGCCCTCCAATCAAGTGTGAAATAAGATGCTGTTGTGCATGATATTATAAAATAAATAATCATCCAGCTAAGGGGTTGTTAATTCTTTTATCTTGATTTTAAATCTAAGCTTTAAGTGAGGTTATGAATTCTTTATTTTTAATTTTGAATTGTTAAGTTTGGTAAAAGCTTTATTTTTTCCTAAGAGCCTAATCCACATCCAGGTTATACATAAAGCAAGGAAGAAACTAGGAAAATATTCTACTTAATGCACATGCTAAAGAAATCATCTATCAATTTATAAAGCTAATCGTAAAAAGAATAAGAGGTCGTTGTGGTCGGTACCACTGCACAAACCTAAAAAATGAATTAGGTAGCTGAGCTCTACCCTTATGCAACCTGGATTATAAATGAATTAAATTACAATTAAGCAAGGAATTCATTATTATGGGGGTTTTCAAGCTTCATTTCTTCATTCTTCTTTTCTTCTTTCTTCTTCTTTTCTTCTTTCTTCTTTGGTTCCTTCTTTTTGATGGTTGGAAAGTGGATGCTCCAAAGGCCTCACATGGTGCATAAGATAGGATCTTATGACCAATGCTCATCTTAATCCCCATAACAATCATTCAAAAATCCCAATTGCAAAATTTACATGAAAAGGAAAAAGTAAATCTAGCTAACTCCTGCAAAATAAATGTTAGCTAAACAAACCACCAAATCCCAAGCATGTATATTGGACTTATCACCCCACACATGGGTGACTAAGTCCACCTAGCTTATTGGATTATGCTTAGGGGCATAAGAACCTGCAAGCAAAAGCATTTATATTTTTATTACATCACCCCTTAAGCACGATCCCCTGCAGGATACAATGGTTAGACTAAGATCACCCTACCATTCAGTCTACGAGCATACATCCTAACATCCAGTCTAAAACATATATCACAAAATAAAAGTAAGCATCAAACCATGCACCGCCCTAACTTAAAGCTAGAAGTGTTGACTTAGCCTAATGTGTGTGCTTTTGAGGTTTGTGTGGTATGCTTAACTATGATTTTAATTTAGAATTTTCTAAGTTTGAAGCATGATCAACTTAGAGGAGGGTTTCATTTAAGTGATTTATTTATTTTGGGTTGATTTTATTTCATGTTTTAATTTGGTTCAAATGAATCCTACAATTAATTACTAAGTTATAAAGAGAGGGAAAGAGAAGAGAACTTCTCTTTCCTTCCCTAACCTAAGTAATTTCTAAAGTAGATTCATGTTTTAGTTTTATTTAGTGAATGTTTTGATTAAATTTTTTTAATTAATCCTAAGTTTAGATGAACTCTAAACAAACTCATTCAAAAAGAAAGACATTTTAAGATCAAATAAAATGAACCAAATTCACAAACATACATCATTTCATTTCTTTCCCAACATGTTTAACTTGCATATGAATGAATCATAAGAACATATATACATAGAAATGAGAATATTGAACACACTTTATGATGCATGCTAAGTAATTCATTTAAGGAAATTTGGATGTTTAAGATGCATGATTTTCAGTAAGTAGAAAAGGGATTTCTTATCCAATTTTCACATGCATGCATGAAGGTAAGAAAGGCATAAGTGAGTACAGTGCCATTGTTAACCAGAGGTGTAAGGTGCAAGACCTACTTAGGGCTACTTAAAGCCTCGAAATCTCAGGGTTATCTAGACTAATATACCACTTTCCTTAAATACAAACATGTGTACAAAAGAAATGAAAGGGAAAAAAAAGAATGCAAAAATTTGTATTAGTTGATTCATTTTTGTTATGCAATTTATATGTGTAAGCTTAGGTAACCCTTCTTAAGTGATAGTATAGGAATGAATAGGATATAGAATTAGGCAAGTGTTAGGTTGTATTCAAATGAACCATACATTTTACCAAATCCTATTCAAAACTATACTAAAAGAGAAGAGATGGAAAACCTATACTAAGCACATCTTTATATCTTACTCATATGCAAGCTTATAATTAAAGTATAAGTAACACACTTTCAGATTTGATAATTAATTCATATATTTTGAAAATAATTTGGATTTAATAGTGATAATAGCCACTAATATTTCTACTTTAGCCAACACATGCAAATTTGACATAAAGTAAACATTTTCATTTTAAATTTGAATTTTGAAAAGTATGAATGCATGAAACCACATGATGATAGCCACTCATATTTATACTTTAGCCAACACATTCAATTGAACCATACATTTTACATCATTTCATTTTAATTAGGAAATGCATTTGCAATTCCCCAAATTAATCCTTCAATAAATCCCAATAAAATTAGGGGAAGCAGAAGTCATGTTCCAAAGAATACCCAAGAAGTTTGAGATTAATCAGAGAATTAATGAAGAGATAATTAGCAAAATGAGATTTTCATTAAAACTCAAAATAAGAAAGAAGTATAATTCAAAATTACTTGAAATTATTTTTATGATATTCTAGATTGAATTATCTTTCCATAGAAATTTACCTCATATTTTTTTATTTTTATTTAGGGAGATATGAATTTTTGAAGCTTAGGGGATTAATTAAAATTAATTAAAACCTTAACTTATCACCTTAGCTCACAACACGACACGTGGCAACGGCGGTCAGCGCGCTTTGCATGCATTACACTATGAGCCATCCACTTAAACATTGCATCAAGGTGGCAGAGGGACGCGGTTTGATCCTTGCCATTTGAACAAGGATCGAACGGCCAAGGATCATCTCATGGTTTTAAAAGGGATAAATAGATTTTTAAATGTGTGCTTAATCTCGGCCATTCATCCAAAATGTGTGGATGGATGACCGGGATTCCCCCAATTCTTCCTTGAGGATCAATGGAGACCGTCCATGATCTAAGAAAAGATCCAAGCTTGATTGAGCTCATATTAGGATAAAACTTTACCCACACCATCTTATGCTATTTCCAAGCCTATCCAACGGTAAAATTCTCATGCCATGATAATTTATTTCACAAAAGGACAACACCTCTTAAGCATAGTGGTCAAAATATTCCATACATCATCGAAGGTGATCACTAGTGCTCGAGTTCGATGAGGTAGCTTTGTCTAGTGGAGACGAAGTCCTGTTGAAATTTTCAAGCCTTGGGGTTGAGTAGATCTCTCTATGGACCAACACCTCCTCCTCTTGCTAGTGGCTTTGATCAAATTAAACTCCTCCTTGCTTTGGAAACTTGTGTGAATGCTTGGGTGCACTTGAATTGATCCCCTGAGGGAGTGTGCAAAGGGAATTGAAGTGGATTGTAGTGTGGAAGAAGTTAGGAAAAGAAAGGAGCTCCCTTATTTTCTAAGGATGAAAATTGAGAAAGCTTGATTTTAATTCCCTCTTATGAAGCTTAGGAATGTTCTCTGATGGCTCCTAACACTCTCTAGTGCTCAATCAACAATGAGGATGTTCAATTGAAATGGAATTATGGGGAGTATATCTCCCTTATGGAAATAAGATGGTCGAAGCTTGGGTTGTCATTTTGATCCAATTGATCATATGGAAAGGGTTGTTTAGCCTATTTGAAGTTGGCACATAGTTGGTTTGAGCTCTTAAGTGGATTAGTAACCTCCCATGTGCTTCAAATCAAGTGGAGGGAGGTTTTTGAATTGGCCAATTTGAGCTAGGGGTCAATTTTGGCCTTAGGTCCATTTGGGCTGACCCAAACCCATTGGGTTGGGTGCACCACCCTCCATTGGGTTCACTGGACCTATTAGGAAGGTATCAAGTTGATATGAAGAGGGCTTGACCAAATTCCCCATAGATTACACCAAAATTTATTCTAAGGCCTAAGAGTAGAATGGTTATTTGGCTGATTTTTGAATTTGGATATGTTGGGTATGTTGAAAAAATAGATGTGGGAAAGTTTCATTTGATATGGTTTGGCTCATGTCGACCCATTTAGGTCAAAATGGGTCAATTTCACTAATTGGTCAAATTGGGTCAAACTAAGGGTTGGATCAAGTTCATATGACCATTTGAAATATTTTGGTGGTTTTGGTTTGATTCAATTTGGTTTAGTTTTGAATTTGGCTCATATGACTTCATTTAAGTCAAATGGGTCAAGTTGACCAATTTGACCAATTTGACTTATTTGAGCTAGGTCATGGGAATGTTTAGGTTTGGTTAGTCATTTGGAGTGGATTGATATCTTTTTTTTCAATCAATTTTGGTTAAGTTTGAATTTGGCTCAACATGACCCTTTTAGGTCAAGTTGGGTTCAAGGTCAATTGGGATAAGTTAGGTCTAGTTGGCCAATTGAGGCTTTGGTCAAGTTCAACAAGTGATTTGGAATGGACTTGACCCATTAGTTTGAATCAATTTGTCTTAGATCAAGTTTTGACACATTTTGACTTTTAGGTCAATGAACTGTGATTTCAATGGTTTGGCCCATTGGATTTTGGCTATGTTAGGTTTCATTTTGGTTTGTTGACTCTTGGTCAACCCTTATGTTTGACTTGGTTTGACCCAATTTGGTTGATTGATCATCCCATGATGATTTTTTATCATGATGAGAGGCATAGGTGAGTTTGATTCAATTCAATTTGGTTAGGATTAGAATTTGGCTCATAAGTGTACTTTAGGTCACTTTGGGTAAGTGAGCCTAAGTAAGTCAATTGGCTTGGTCAAAGCTTGATTTGAGTTTGTTTGAACTTGTATATCGACTTATGATTGAAATATAAATCCATTTGCAAGTGGTTTGAAGTCAAATGGGTTTTGATCCATTTGACAATTTCATATTCAGAGGAAGAACATGAAAGGATTTGGGGTTTGATTTTTGGTTTGATTTTTGGATTGAAGTTTGTATTTATATATGGGTTTATGATTGTAGGGATGATTGAATCATCAAGGAAAATCAAGAGTTTGGCTTGATTTGAAATTGATTTGGCTAAGTTCAAGGTTTTGAATTGAAAGGCTTAGGTTGGATTTTGAGTGGATTTGAATTTGACTTTTGGAATTGGTTTTGATTGTTTGAATTTATATTTCATTTATATATGTGAATATAAATGAGAATATAAATTGATCATGAGAAAATTTTAAGGATTTGAAGTGATTTGATCATGATTTAGGCTAAGTCCATTAAAAGGAATTTTAAAGGACTTAGGAAATTTTTGGAGTTTGAAGCTTGAATTTTTGAATTTGGTTTGATTGATTTATATTTGTATTTCATTTATATGTGCCGATATAAACAAGAATATAAATGATTTTTGAGAAAATCCCATGAATTTGAATTGATTTAATCATGATTTAGGCTAAGCCCATAAGAAGGAAAGTAAGAACTTAAGAAAGATTTTAAATTTGGAATTTAATTTTTAGGTTTGATTTGATTGATTTATAGTTATATTTCATTTATATATGTGAATATAAATGAGAATATAAATGAGTTATGAGAAACTCCCATGCATTTGAATTGATTTGATCATGATTTAGGCTAAGTCCATTAAGGGGAATTTAAATGACTTAGAAAAATTTTAGAGTTTGGAGCTTGAATTTTCGAATTTGGTTTGATTGGTTTTAATTTATATTTCATTTATATATGTGAATATAAATGAGAATATAAATTAATTATGAGAAAATCTCATGAGTTTGAATTGGTTTAGATCATGATTTTGGCTAAGTCCTTAAGAGAAGATTAAGGGACTTAGGAGAATTTTAGATTTAGAATTTGATTTGAGGATTTGATTGATTTGTATTTATATTTCATTTATATATGCAAATATAAATGAGGATATAAATGAGTTATGAGAAAATTTCAAGGATTTGAATTGATTTGATCATGATTTTGGCTAAGTCCTTAAGAGGAGATTGGGGACTTAAGAAAGATTTGGAATTAGGAATTTCAATCATAGGTTTTAATCATGGATTTCAATTATGAATTTCAATCACATGGAGTTGATTTTAGTTTGGAGAAAATCAAATGAGATTGATTTAGAGTTTTACTTAAAAGAAGGAAGGTGAGGAATGGTTCAAGCTAAGGGTAGGAAAGTTTTCCTAACACCCCTAAGGCATGACCTATTCCTATGGCTAACTCTTCTAAGTCTCTATGGCTTGGTTGAGTGTCCATCTAATCACTAGATGTGTCTTAAGACTAAAGAACTCTTAAAGTCTAAGAGGAATACTATGTCTAAGATGGAGGGGTTGAGAGCTCATTCTAAAAATGAGGTCAATAAGGTGGCTTACTGGCTGGGCAGTAAAGTGTACCATACTAACAAGGTGCTCATTAGTTTGCAATGGTCAAGTTAGGATGAAAGCACAGGGACTCACATCCTCTAATAAATGACCACTGGGGTGACATACTAGCGAGTTAGCTTGTAGAACCGGCCTAGATTTGCTAATGAGTGAGTTCCACAGGGGGCTTGCTCCCACATCAAAATAGCTTGAGACAAAAGATTTGTGTTTATTTTTGTGATTGTGTTAAAGGGAATATGATGTCTTTTAGGTTCTCTTACACTACCTTAAGCACACTGGGGAATTTGATCAAGTGGCATCGCGGGTGGCAAACGGGAATTCCCACTAAGAAAGGATGCCGCTTGGGTTCTATCACACCTAACTTAATTGTGCTAATCATAATATGATGTCTCTTGGGTTCTCTCACAGCTATTCTAATAGCATCGAAAAAATGTGTTTGATTATGTTTGTGTTTGTGTTGTGAAAGAGGGATAGGTTACCATTGGGGGACTCTTAAACCTACTCTAAACACATCATGGAGGATTCACAAGATAAGCAAACAATGTTTCGAAAGAAGGAAAGATTTTGTTGAAATGTAATCAGATTTTTGTTGATTGATAGAATTGTTTTTAAACATATTTTTTGGGGCAATATTTCTTCAAATAGAGCCCATTAATTGGAAGCATCAGGTGTTAACCTTTATAATCAATAAGTTGATAAGATCCTCCTTGGTAGACCTTCTCTATGACATAGAGGCCTTCCCAAGTGGGTTCAAACTTGCCTCCCATCTTTTGATGGGCAATAATTGGTCTCCTTAGGACTAACACAAGTTCTCCTACTTGGAAAGACCTAGGACAGACTAGTTTGTTGTGAGCTTGAATCATTTTGGCCTTGTACAACTCAAGATTCTACCATGCTCGTAGGCAACTCTCCTCCAAACCTTCGAGCTCTTCTGACCACAACTACTCTCAAGTTAAAGTGATGGACTTCCTTTTCTCTACTCTTGACTACTAGATCATCAACATATCACTCAACTTGATGATGGAAGAGTTCGTTGAAGATCTGAGTCATGTCCTGTTGGTATGTAGCACCACCATTTTTAAGGTCGAAAGGCATGACCCTATAATAATATATTCTGATCGAGGTTCAAAAAGAAATTTTTCTTTCATCTTTAGAAGATATCTTGATTTGGTTATAGATAGATGACCCATCCATGAAAGAGAAAACTACATGAGATCCGGCGATGTCCACCATTAATTCTAATATAGGAAGTGGAAACTCATCCTTAGGACATGCCTTATTTAAGTCCCTGAAATTGATGCATATGGAAATTTGGCCATTCTTCTTCTTAACTAGGATGACATTGGCTAACCAGGTAGGGTATTTTTTTCCCTGGTGAAACTAGCATCGATCAGTTTCTTGACTTCAAAAATGACCTATTGTTCGATTTCTAATCTCATGCATCTAGGAGCTTGCTTGATAGGGTTAGCGTTAGGATCTATTGCTAGCTTATAGACTGCTATGTCAGGAGATAATCTAGCCATTTCTTCATAACTCCATGCAAAGAAGTCCTTAAACTCAGTTAATAGCCTAACTAAGTCATCGATTTCTTCTTCGTTCAACAACGAACTGATGTACAACGGGCGTGGATTTTCTTCTGTCCTGAGGTTGATTTCTTTAAGTTTATCAATTATTGAATGGATCTCCTCTTCAAATTATGGAGGCACATCCTTGATTTGAAGATCATCTTAATCATCTGAGGTTTCTAAACACACATTCTCATAAGAGTTGGTGTTGTGTGAGAAGAACCTATCAGACTCCAAATGATTAGTTACAACTAAGCAGTACTCATCGTCATCGACTGTACCCACTATATTGAATCCTAGTCCTGGTCTTGATTGTGCTTCTTTGCTAGTATTGTTCCACAGCTTCTCAAATTACTCTGACTTGTGCTTGGACTATGTATGAAGGACCAAACCTTTCTATACAAGATTATGACCACAAAGCGAGTAAAAGTCAAATGGTAATTCCATTAATTCAGTATATGAATTCTCCTCAAGTTCTACATCAACTTCAGGACTTTAGGAGGATGATCCTAAAATGAATCTCTTCAGATTCATATCATTGAAAGACTTAGGGGCTTCCTGAACTACTAAACCTTCAACTTTTTGCGGGTGAAAGTGAGCTTAGAGTTAAGGTTCCCAGCTGCTACCTGATAGTTTTACATACATCTGATTCAAATACTTTGCTTTGTATTGACCTCATTTTTAGGATGAGCTCTCAACCCCTCTATCTTAGGCTTAGGATTTCTCTTAGAATTTAAGAGTTTCTTAGTCTTAAGACACATCTAATGATTGGGTGGACACTCCAACCTAGCCATAGAAGACTTAGAAGAGTTAGCCATAGGAATAGGTCATGCCTTAGGGGTGTTAGGAAAACTTCCAACCCTTAGCTTAAACCATTCCTCACTTTCCTTCTTTTAAGTCAAACTCTAAATCAATTCTATTTGATTTTCTCCAAATTCAAATCAATTTCATGATTGAGTTCCTGATTGAAATCCATGATTGAAACCCATGATCAAAATTTATCAAAATTCCTAAGTTCAAATTTCCTAAGTCCTTAACCCTTGCTTAAGGGCTTAGCCAAAATTATGATCAAAACTTATTCAAATATTTGAGATTTTCTCATGATCTATTTATATTATCATTTATATTCTCATATATAAATGAAATATAAATTCAAACCCACCAAATCAAATTCAAAATTCCAAATCATTTCATAAAAAATTTCTTAAGTCCCTTTAATTTTCTATTAAAGGACTTAGCCAAAATCAACCCTAAACCTTGATCAAACCTATTCAAATTCATGGGATTTTCTAAAAACTTATTTATAATATCATTTATATTCTTATATATAAATGAAATATAAATACAAATCAATCAAATCCAAGCAAAAAATCAAATTCCAATTTAAATTTCTTTAAATCCTTTAAATTGCCTTTAATGGATTTAACCTAAATCATGATCAAACTCATTCAAATTCATAGGATTTTCTCAAAAATTATTTATATTCACATTTATATTCTCATATATAAATGAAATATAAATATACATCAGTCAAATCCAATTCAAAAATTAAATTTCAAATTAAAAATTCTCTTAAATCCTTTAAATTCCCCTTAATGGATTTAACCTAAATCATGATTAAACCACTTCAAATCCAAAAAATTTTCTCATGATCCATTTATATTCTCATTTATATTCACATATATAAATGAAATATAAATCCAAACAATCAAAACCAATTCCAAAAATCAAACTCAAATACACTCAAAATCAAATCTATGCCTTTCAAGTCAAAATCTTGAACTTAGTCAAATCACTTTCAAATTAAGCCAAATCCTTGATTTTCTCTCATGGTTCAATCAAGCTTACAATGATGAGCTCATACATAAATCCAAACTTCAATCACTCAATCAAAACTTAATTCAAAAATCAAACCCAAGTCCCCTTCATATTCTTCCTTTGAATGTGGAATTTTCAAATGGATAAAAATCCATTTGACCCACTTGTAAATGGATTTATATTTCAATCACGAGTCCATATGCAAGATCAACCAACTTCAAATCAAGATTTAACCAAGCCATTTGATCCACTTAGGATCACTTGACCCAAAGTGACCTAAAGCACCCTTATGAGCCAAATTTAGATCCTAACCAAATTGGATTGAACCAAACTCATATATCCCTCTCATCATGATCAACAATCATCATTGGATGATCAATCAATCAAATTGGGTCAAACCAGTCAAACCTAAAGGTTGACCAAGTCAACACTTAACTTAAAATGAAACCTTATATAGCCAAAGTCCATCATAGGCCAAAGTGATTGAAATCATTGATCTAAGTTCACTCATGACCTATGTTTGAACTTGACCAAGCCAATATTTGAGCCTAACCTAGCCCAATTGGCCCAATTGACCCAAGTTGACCCATTCTTATCTAAAGGGCCAAAATTTGTCAAAACTTGATCTAAGCCAAATTGATTGGAACCAATGGGTCAAGTCCATCCCAAATTACTTATGGAACTTGACTAAATCCTCAATTGGCCAACTAGACCCACCTGACCCAATTGACCTTAGACCCAACATGCCATAAAGGGGTCATGTTGAGCCAAAATTGAACTTAACCCCAATTGATTGAAAAAAAGGTACCAATCCACTCTATATGACTAACTTAACCTAAACCTACCCTTTACCTACCTCAAATAGGTCAAAGGTGTGAAATAGGTCAACTTGACCCATTTGACCTAAGTGAAGTCATATGAGCCAAAACCAAATATATACCAAATTGCATCAAAGAAAAGCCACCAAAATATTTCAAGTGGTCATATGAACCTGACCTAGCCCTTGGTTTGACCCAATTTGACATATTGGTTAACTTGACCCGAGTTGACCCATTTTGACCTAAATGGGTTAACATGAGCCAAACCCTATCAAATGGATTCCAAATCCAATGAAACTTGGCCAAACCTAGTTTCTTCTCATACCCAATATATCTAAAGTAAAAAAAAAAAGAATCAAAATGACCATTCTACCCCTAGGCCATAGAATAAATTTTGGCCTAACCCATGGGTATTTTGGTCATACTCTCTTCACAATCACTTGTGGCTTTCCTAAAAGCTTAAGGGGACTTAGAGATGAGTGGTGCACCCAACCCAATGGGTTTGGGTCAGCCTATTTGGTCCCTAGACCAAACCCGGCCACTTAGCTTAAAATTAAAATTTCAAATTCCCTCTTAAGCTTAATTCAAGCACATGGGAAGTTGGCAATCCATTATTTGGATCAAACTGACCATGTGCACACTCAAAATAACCTAAAAAAGCTCTCTAATTTGAGCAATTGGATCAAAATGGAAACTCATAGTTTGGCCGTTCGATTGCCATAGGGGGAGATATACTCCCCCTAATTCAATAAAATTTTAACATGCCCTCTGTCGATTGAAGTCTAGGAACCTAGAACAATCATCAGAGAGCACTCCTAAGCTTCTTAGAGAGGATTATAATTCTTCTTTCTCAATTTTGCACAGTAAAAAAATAGGGGAGGTAGAGTGAATTGCTAACTTCGTCGACACTTGATCTCCTTCCAATCGCTCTTGCACACTTCATTTAGGAGCTAAGCCAAGCCTGCCCAAGCTTTTATTAGAGTTCCCACATCAAGGAATGATCAAATTCAATCAAACCTGAAGCCCAATCAAGGAGGAGTTGGTCCATCCATTGATCCACTCAATCCCAAGGCCTAGGAATTTTAACAAGGTTTCGTCTCCACCACACGAAGCTACCTCATCGATCTCGAGCATCGACGAGGTATGAAATTTTTCGATCACTAAACTGAATGTGGTGTGGAGCTTTGTGAAAGAAATTTTCACCTCATCAAATTTTGGTCGTTGGATTTGCTGTTCTATATCTCTAGATGGTGTGGGTTAAATTTGGCGTGATTGCATGCTGGATCGAGCTTAGATCTCCCCCTTGATCATGGACGGTCTCTATTGATCAAGGGGAAGAACTTGGCTCATCTCAACCATCCATCCACACATTTTAGATGGACAGATGAGATTACTTAGCACGTTTAGTAATTAGTTTATCCTTTATAAACAGCAGGAGAATCTTTAGCCATCTAATCTTTGATCAGACGGCCGAGAATATAAGCATGTGCGCCACCGCCACCTTTGTGAGGTGACAACTTAAGTTGTCCCCTCACAGCACGATGCGTGTAAAGCGCGTTGACCGCCTCCGCCATGCGTCACGCTGTGAGCCAAGGATTAATCATATATTAGTTAAGTGTATTAATTAATTCCTAATTAATTTAAAGACCTTCTAAAATTCATAATTCCCTCTAAAAATTAGAAAAATAAAAGAAAAAATGTTATGAAAAGATAATTTCATCTAGAATATTTTAAAAATGATTTCAATGGATTTTGAATTACTCTTTTATCTAATTTTGGGTTTCTTTGGGAATCTTAATTAGCTAATTATCCTTTAATTAGATCATCAATTAATCCTAACTTTTTGGGGTTCATTTTAGGAGATGACCTCTGCCTCCCGTAATTTTCTTGAGATGTATTGAGGGCTCAATTGGGGAAATTGCTATTTCATTCCTGAATTATCCCTTTTATGTAATTAAGGGTTACTAAGGTGTGATTAGTGGCTTTACCCTATGATCAGGGTTGATTAAGATCAGATCCAATAAGTAGGAGATTTATAGAATAATTTTGGGGCATTTCCCCTAAGCTATTCCCTAAACCCCTTCTTCTCTCATTAATTTCCTCTTAATTGAGGGTTAATTCATTAATTATTACCTTAATCAATTTCTAAAAAGTCTAAAAATGTTCCAGAACTTAATTAATTCATTTTGGGTAGATGCTTAGGTGTTTAATAGCCTAAGTTCAATTGAGGAAATTAAAACCCCTTTCATAAGTATGAAAGGGTGTGTTTGAATGTACTTAAGCTAATCCTCTTAGCTTAATTAACTTTTAATTGTGAGCCAAATTTCATTAGGCCTTTTTATTATTAGGTGCATTGCAAATTTAAATTTCTTATGGGTTTTATGTCATCTCATTGGCTCATAATTATTTAGTTAATTCTTCTAAGGTGGTGTAGGTAAGGGTTAATTAAGCCACTTAATTCATACTTTAACCTAATCAATGCGTAAAAAATGGATCTTATTATCTAAAAATTAAACAAAAATACAGACATATGTGGGAATGAGTTAGGAACATCAAACTCATCTCACCTATTTAAAATTAAATCAAAATTCAAACTAAATAAAAATTACTTTGAAATTCACTTTGATTTATTCTAAATTTTCTTATTCCATAAGAATGTCTTTAAGATTTAAGTGAAGTGAGTTTGTTTACATGCTTTCATTATTTTGGATCTTTCCCAACATGTTAAGTTGCATGCCATGTGATTTCATGCATTCATAACTTCATGTTTCAAATTCTAAAATGAAATTATTTACTTTATGTCAAATGTGCATGTGTTGGCTAAAGTAAAATATAAGTGGCTATTATCACTACTAAATTCAAATTATTTTTTAAAACTTACAAATGAAATATCAAATCTGAAAGTATGCTACCTATGCTTTAATTATAAACTTGCATGTGATGAATTGTAAAGTCATGCTTATTATAGTTTTCCTTTCTTTCTTATATTCGCATAGTTTTGAATAGGAATTAGTAAGATATAGGGTTCATTTGAAAAGAACCCAACACTTAATTCCATACCCTATTCATCCCTATGCTCTCACCTAAGAAGGGTTGCCTATACTTGCATGCATAAATTGCATAAACAAAACAAAATCTATTAAATAACTTTTGCATCTTCCTTTTCTATTTCATTTCTTTTATATGCATATTTGTATTTAAGGAAAGTGGTATATTAGTCTAGACAACCCTGAGGTTGTGAGGCTTTAAGTAGCTCTAAGTAGGTCTTGTATCTTACACCTCTGGTTAACAATGCAATTGTACTCACTTATGCCTTTCTTACTTTCATGTATGTATGTGAAAATTTAGACAAGGAAAATCTTTTCTACTTAAGATAAATCATGCATATTCAACTTCTAAATTTTTTTAAACGGATTACTTAACATGCATCATAAAGTGTGTTAACTACTCTCATTTGCATATATAGATATGCTTAGGATCCATCCATATGCATGTTATATATGTTGAGAAATAAGTTAAGTAATGTGTTTTATGTGAATTTTGATTCATTTTATTTAATCTTAAAATGCCTTTGTTTTTGAATAAGTTTGTTTAGAGTTTATCTAAACTTAGGATTGATTAAAAGTTGTAATCAAAACATTCACTTAAATGAAACTAAAATATGAACTTACTTTAGAGAATTATTTAAGGCTAGGGAAGGAAAGAGAAGTTCTCTTGTCTTTCCCTCTCTTCATAACTTTGTAATTAATTATAGGTTTCATTTAAACCAAATTAAAATGTGAAATAAAAGTCAACCCAAAACACTTAGACAACTTGAATGAATTCCTCCTCTAAGTTGAACATGTTCTTCACCCATAGAAAATTTGAACCTAAAATCATAAGCTAAGCATACCACACAAACCTTCAAAGCACACACATTAGCCTAAGTCACCACTTCTAGCCTTAGGTTAGGTCGGTGCATGGTTTGATGTTTATTTTTTTGTGATATATGTTTTAGATTGGATGTTAGGGTGCATGCTCATAGAATGAATGGTAGGACATGCTTAGTCTAACTATTCTTTTCTGTAGATGATTATGTTTAAGGGGTGCTATCATAAATAAAAATATAAATACTTTTGCTTGCAGGTGTTTTATACCCCTAAGCATAATCCATAGGCCAGGTGGAATTAGTCACCCATGTGTGGGGTGATAAGTCCAATATACATACTTGGGATTTATGTGGTGTGATTTTAGCTAACCTTTATTTTGTAGGTGTTAATTAGATTTTCACTTTTCCTTTTCATGTAAAAATTTGTATAATTAAAATTTTGGAATGATTTGTTATGGGGAATAGGATGAGCATTAGTCATAAGATCCTATCTTATTCATCATGTGAAGCCTTGGAGCATCCACCTTCCAACCATCCAAAAGAATGAACCAACAGAAGAAAGAAGAAAAGAAAAGAAGAAAGAAGAATAAAGCTTGAAGACCCGCAAAATAATGAATTCCTTTACTTATTTGTAATATTTATTTGTAATCCGGGTTGTATAAGGGTAGAGCTCGGCTACCCACATTTGATATTTTCGGGTTTGTGTGGTGGTGCCCAACAATAATGGCACTTATTCTTTTTATGATTAGCTTTAAAAATTGATTGATGATTTATTTAGCTTTTGCATTAAGTGGCATGATTTATTTATCCTGGATGTGGATTAGGCCTTTTAGGAAAAAAATAAATCTTTTACCCAACTTAACAACTTAAAATAAAATTAAACAACTCATAACCTAACCTAAAGCTTAGGATTAAAATCAAGATAAAAGAATTAGCAACCCTTTAGCTAGATGAGCATTTCTTTATAATATCATACACAATAACATCTTATTTTACTCTTGATTGGAGGGCTTCCGCCTTTGCTAGAAAACTCGACTTAACCTTTGAGGGCTATGGTGGAAACTCACCTCCTCCCTTCTTGTTGATTTTGGCCAATAATCTGATTTCTCATGCATTAGTCATAAAAATCCTATTAGCCTAAGTAAAAATAATAGCCAAAAAAAATATAAAATAAAAAATAAAAAATAAAATAAAATTGAATTGTATTAGATTTAGGTCCAGTAAGTGGGTGCCAAGTGGTCATGTAGAGGATTTGACCAAATTCCAAGTGGATTTGGCTAAAATTTATCCTATGGACTAGGGGTAAAATGGTCATTTAGCTTAGGTTTCAATTTGAATATGTTTGGTATGTTTGAAAAATATTTAAGCCAGGTTTCATTGAATTTGGAATTAGTTTGATGTGATTTGACTCATGTTGACCAATTTAGGTCAAAATGAGTTAACTTAGGTCAAGTTGACCAATTGGTCAAATTGGGTCAAACCAAGGATTGGGTCAAGTTCATATGACCATTTGAAATATTTTTGTGGCTTTCATTTGATTCAATTTAGTTTATATTTAGTTTTGGTTCAATTGAGTTCACTTAAGTTAAATGGGTCAAGTTGACCAAATTGACCCATTTGATCTACTTGGGTATGGTCATGGATTGGTTCATGTTTGGTTGGTCATTTGAAATGGAATGGTATCTTCGTTTCCAATTAATTTGGTTTATATTTGAGTTTGGCTCGATATGACCCGTTAGGTCAAGTTGGGTTCAAGGTCAATTGGGCTAGGTTAGGCTCAAATGTTGACTTGGTCAAGTTCAAATAATGATTCCGAATGAGTTTTGATCAATGATTTTAATCAATTTGGCCTATGGTGGATTTTGGCTATTTTAGGTTTCATTTTGTCTAAGTGTTGACTTGGTCAACCCTTTGGTTTGACTTAATTTGACCCAATTTGGGTGATTGATGATCTTATGGTGATTGTTGATCTGATGAGAGGCTTAGATGGGCTTAGTTCAATCCAATCTGGTTAGGATTTAAATTTGGCTCATAAGGATACTTTTGGTCACTTTGGGTCAAGTGACCCTAAGTAAGTCAAATGGCTTTGTCAAAGCTTGATTTGAGTTTGATTGATCTCACATATGAACTTATGATTGAAATATAAATCCATTTGCAAGTGGTTTGAAGTTAAATGGGTTTTGATTCATTTGACAATTTCAAGTTCAAAGGGTGAACATGAATTTGACTTAGGTTTGATTTTTGAATTGAGTTTTGATTTGATGATTGAAGTTTGTGTTTATATTTGGATTCATGATTGAAGGATTGATTGAATCATGAAGAAAAATTAAAAGTTTGGCTTGATTTGAAATTGAATTGGCTAAGTTCAAGATTTTGACTTGAAAGGCTTAGGTTGGATGTTGATTGAATTTGAGTTTAATTTTTGGTGTTGGTTTTAGTTGCTTGAATTTATATATCATTTATATATGTGAATATAAATGAAAATATAAATGGGTTATGAGAAAATTTCATGAATTTGAAGTGATTTGAACATGATTTAGGCTAAGTCCTTAAGAGGGAATCAAAGTGACCTAGGAAATATTTTTTATTTGGATTTGAATTTGGAATTTGATATGATTGATTTGAATTTATATTTCATCATATATGTGAATATAAATGTGAATATAAATGGGTTATGAAAAAATTTTATGAATTTGAATTGATTTAGATTTGATTTAGGCTAAGCCTGTGAGAGAGGATGAAAGTGACTTAGAAAAGATTTTTTATTTGGATTTGAATTTTGGATTTCAATCATAAGTTTCAATCATGAGTTACAATAATTTGGCATTGATTTGGGTTTGGAGAAAATCAATTAAGCTGGAATTGATTTAGGTTTAAAGTTGGTTTGATTTGGAGTTTGACTTGGAGGATGGAAGTGATGAATTTGGTTCAAGCTATAGGGTAGGCAACTTTTTCTAACACCCCCTAAGGCATGACCTATTCCTATGTCTAACTCTTCTAAGTCTCTAGGGTTAGGTTGAGTGTCCATCTAATCACCAGGTGTGTCTTAAGCCTAAGGATTTCTTAAAGTCTAAGAGGAGTCCTATGCCTAAGATGGAGGGGTTGGGAGCTCATCCTAAAAATGAGGTTAACACTACTATTCTATCCACCTTCTGAAAATTATACCGACACTTTAAAATCATACTCTCTTCATTTGTTGAGAGGTCAGTGGCGAATATTTAGAGTCCATAGATTTCTGGCGACTCCACTGGGGATAAGTTTCTCTTTCCATCTTTGGCTAGTGTTGACCTCATTTTTAGAATGAGCTCTCAACCCCTCCATCTTAGACATAGGATTTCTCTTAGGCTTTAAGAGTTCCTTAGTCTTAAGACACATCTAGTGATTAGGTGAACACTCAACCTAGCCCTATAGACTTAGAAGAGTTAGCCATAGGAATAGGTCATGCCTTAGGGGTGTTAGGAAAATTTTTCTGCCCTTAGCTTGAACCATTCCTCACTTTCCTTCTGTCAAGTAAAACACCAAATCAATCTTATTTGATTTTCTCCAAACTCCAATCAACTTCATGTGATTGAAATCCATGATTGAAACCCATGAATGAAATTCCTAAGGACTTGGCCTAAAATCATATCCAAATCAATTCAAACTCATGAGATTTTCTCATAATTCACTTATATTCATCTATATAAATGAAATATAAATTCAAACCAATCAAACTAAACTCAAAATTCAAAATCAATTCATAAATTTTCCTAAGGCTTTTAAATTTTCCTTTAAGAACTTAGCCTAAGTCATGTTCAAATCAATTCAAACTCATGGGATTTTCTCAAAAACTCATTTATATTCACATATATAAATGAAATATAAATATAAATCAATCAAATCAAATCCAAAAATTAATTTCCAAATTTAAAATCCTTCTCAAGTCCTTAATTTTCTTCTTAAGGACTTAGCCAAAATCATGATCAAATCAACTCAAATTCATGAGATTTACTCATAACTCATTTATATTCTCATTTATAATCACATATATAAATGAAATATAAATATAAATCAATCAAACCAAATTCAAAGATTCAAATCCCTACTCCAAAATTTCCTAAGTCCTTTAAATTCTGTTTTAATAGACTTAGCTTAAATCATGATCAAATCACTTCAAATCCTTGAAATTTTCTCATGATCCATTTATATGCTCATTTATATTCACATATATAAATGAAATTTAAATTCTAACAATCAAAACCAATTCCAAAAATCAAACTCAAATCCACTCAAAATCTAACCTATGCCTTTCAAGTCAAAATCCTGAACTTAGCTAAATCAACTTCAAATCAAGCCAAACTCTTGATTTTCCTTCATGATTCAATCAACCCTACAATCATGAATCCATATATAAATACAAACTTCAATCACTAAATCAAAACTCAAGTCAAAAATCAACGCCAAATCCTTTCATATTCTTCCTTTGAATATGAAATTATCAAATGGATCAAAACCCATTTGACTTCAAACCACTTGTAAATGGATTTATATTTCAATCATAAGTCCATATACAAGTTCAATCAAACTCAAATCAAGTTTTGACCAAGCCATTTGACCCACTTAGGCTCACTTGACCCAAAGTGACCTAAAGTATCCTTATGAGCCAAATTCTAATCCTAACCAAATTGGATTGAACTAAACTCACATGCCTCTCATCACAATCAACAATCATCATGGGATGATCAATCAATCAAATTGGGTCAAACCAAGTCAAACCTAAGGGTTGACCAAGTCAACACTTAGCCCAAAATGAAACCCAACATAGCCAAAATTCACCATAGGCCAAATTGATTGAAACCATTGATCTAAGTTCATTTATGACCTATGTTTGAACTTGACCAAGTCAACATTTGAGCCTAACCTAGCCCAATTGGCCACTTGACCCAAGTTGACTCAACTTGACCTAAAAAGTCAAAATGTGTCAAAACTTGATCTAAGACAAATTGATTGAAACTAATGGGCCAAGTTCATTCCAAATCACTTGTTGAACTTGACCAAAGCCTTTATTGGCCAACTAGACCTAACCTAGCCCAATTGACCTTGAACCCAACTTGACCTAATTGTGTCATGTTGAGCCAAATTGAAACATAACTAAAATTGATTAGAAACAAAGACACCAATCCACTCCATATGACTAACCAAACCTAAACCTACCCTTGACCCTCAAATAGGTCAAATGAGTCAAATTGACCCATTTGACCTAAATGAAGTCATATTAGCCAAATTCAAACCTAAACCAAATTGAAACAAACCAAAGCCCCCAAAATATTTCAAATGGTCATATGAACTTGACCCAACCCTTGGTTTGATCCAATCTGACCAATTGGTCAACTTGACCCAAGTTGACCCATTTTGACCTAAATGGGTCAACATGAGCCAAACCTTATCAAATGAACTTCAAATCCAATTAAACTTGGCCAAACCTATTATCTCCATATACCAAACAAATCCAAATTAAAAATTAGATAAATGGCCATTCTATCCCTAGGCCATAGAACAAATTATGGACTAATCCATGGGTAATTTGGTCATGCCCTCTTTATATCAACTTGATACCTTCCTAATAGGTCAAGTGAACCCAATGGAGAGTGGTGCACCCAACCCAATGGGTTTAGGTCAGCCCAAATGGACCCAAGGCCAAAATTGACCCCCTTGCTCAATTTGGCTAATTCAAAATTATCCTTCCTCTCAATTTGAAGCACATGAGAGGTTACCAATCCACTCAAGACCTCAAACCGATCATGTGCAAAGACCTAACAGCCTAAACAACCCCTCCCATATGGTCAATTGGATCAAAATGTCAAGTTATGGTTCAACCATCTGATTACCGTAGGGGGAGATATACTCCCAAAATTCAATTTGAATTCATCATTCTCATATTTGATTGAGCACTAGAGAGAGTTTGGAGCCATCAGAGAGAATTCCTAAGGTTTCTAAGAGGGATTTGAATCTTAGCTTTCTCGATTTTCTTCCTTAGAAAATAGGACAAATCATCTCAATTCCCAAGTTCTTCCATACTCAAATCCACTCTAATTCCCTTTGCACACTCCCTCAGGGTATCAAGTCGAGTGCACCCAAGCTCTTATTCAAGTTCCCAAAGCAAGGAGATGTTCAATTGGATCAAAGCCACAAAGGGGAGTAAGTGGTGTTGGTCCAGAGAGATATCTACTCAACCCCAAGGCTTGAAACTTTCAATAGGGTTTCGTCTCTACTAGATAAAGCTACCTCATTGAGCTTGAGCGCCATTGATCACCTCCAGCAAGGCATGGAATTTTCTGACCACTTAGCTTAGGAGGTGTTGGTCTTTTGTGAAAGCAATTATCATGGCATGAGAAATCCACTATTGGATAGGCTTGTCATTAGTTTAAGATGGTTTGGATAAAGTTTTACTCCAATCAAGCTCAATCAAGCTCGGATATTCCCTTAGATCATGGACAGCCTCCATTGATCCTCAGGGAAGAATTAGGGCGATCTTGGCTGACCAGTCGCACATTTTGGATGGACGACCAAGATTAACCGCACACTTTATAATTGATTTATCCATTTTAAAACCATGGGATGATCCCTGGCCATCTAATCCTTGATCGAACGATAAGGATCAAATCGCATCCCGCCGCCACCCTGCCACCCTGACGCAACGTTTAAGTAATCCCCTCATGGTGCGATGTGTGTAAAGTGCACTGACCACTGCCGCCGTGTGTTGCGCTATGAGCTAAAGGGATTAGTTAGAAATTTAATAAATTTTAATTAATATCCTAGCCTTCAAAAATTCATATCTCCCTCAATAAAATTCTAAAAAATATGAGGTAAATTTCTATGGAAAGAAAATTCAACCTAAAATATGTTTAAAATGATTTGAATAGATTTTGGATTTTAATTTTCTCTAATTTTGAGTTTTAATGCAAATATTATTTTCTAATTATCCCTTAATTAATCCCCTGATCAATCTCAAACTTCTTGGGTATATTTTGGGGAATGACTTCTGCTTACCCTAATTTTCTTGGGATTTATTGAATGCTTAATTGGAGGAATTGAAAATGTGTTTCCTAATTACTTCCTTAAATCTAATTAAGGATAATTAAAGTTGGATTAGTGTTTTAATCCCTCATTGGAGTTGATTAGGGTTAGATCCAGTGAATAGGAGGCTTAGGAAATAATTTTGGGGTATTTTCCCTAAGCCATTCCGTAAACCCCCATTTCTTTCTTTAATCTTCTCTTAATTAAGGGTTAATTCATTATTTATTCTCTTAATTAATTTCTAAAAATTCTAAAACCTTCCATAACTTAATTAATCTACTTTGGGTAGATGCTTAAGTGTTGAATAGCCTAATTTCAATTAAGGAAATCAAAACTCACCTCATATGTGTGAGGGGTGTTTTTGAAATTACTTAGGTTAAACCCCTTAGCTTAATTAACCATTAATCATGAGCCAAATTGCATTAGGCCCTTTTCTTCCTAGGTGCATTACAAGTTTAAATTCATTGTGATTTTTTATGTCATCTCATTGGCTCATAATTACTTGGTTAACTATGCTAAGGTGGTGTAGGTAAGGGTTAATTAACTTGCTTAATTCATACCTTAACCTAATCAATATCTTAAAATAAATCTAATCATCTAAAAATTAAACAAAAATATCAAACACATGTGGGAATAGGTTAGGAATAGCAAACTAAACTCACATTTTTAAAATTAAATCAAACTTGAGATCAAACAAAAATCACATTGAATAAACTTTGATTTATTTTAAGCCTTCTTATTCCAAAAGAATGTCTTTAGGATTTTCATTGCTTTGATTCTTTCCCAAGCATATTAAATTTCTATGTCATATGGTTTCATGCATTCATATTTTTCAAAATTCAAAGTAAAAATAAAAATATTTACTTTATGTCAAAATTGCATGTGTTGGCTAAAGTAATAATATGAGTGGCTATTATCACTATTAAATTCAAATTATTTTTAAAACATATAAAATAAATGCCTAAAACTAAAAGTGTGTTACTTATATTTTAATTATAAGCTTACATGTGAGTAAGATATAAGGATGTGCTTAGCGTAGGTTTCCCTTCTCTTTTAGTTTAGTATAGTTTTGAATAGGATTTGGTAAGATGTATGGTTCAATTGAAAAGAACCTAACAGTTGCCTAATTTCATATCCTATTCATTCCTATGCCACTTAAGAAGGGTTACCTATACTTGCACACATAAATTACATAAACAAATTGAATCAACTAATACAACTTTTGCATTCTTTCTTTCCAATTTATTTCTTTTATACACATATTTGTATTTAAGGAAAGTGGTATATTAGTCTAGACAACCCCGAGATTGCGAGGCTTTTAGTAGCCTTAAGTAGGTCATGTTCCTTACATCTTTGGTTAACAATGGCGTTGTACTCACTTATGCCTTTCTTACTTTCATGTGCGTATGTGAAAATTGGATAGGAAATCCCTTTTCTACTTAATGAAAATCATGCATCTTAAACTTCCAAATTTCCTTAAATTAATTACTTAGAATGCATCATAAAGTGTGTTAAATATTCTCATTTATGTTTATAGATATGCTTAGGATTCATTCATACGCATGTTAAACATGTTTGGAAAGAAATGAAGTGATGTATATTTTGTGAATTTGGTTCATTTTATTTAATCTTAAAGTGCCTTTCTTTTTTGAATAGGTTTGTTTAGAGTTCATCTAAACTTAGAATTAATTGGAAGACTTAATCAAAACTTTCACTAAATAAAACTAAAATGTGCATCTACTTTAAAAATTACTTAGGTTTGGGAAGGAAAGAGAAGTTCTCTTCTCTTTCCCTCTTTTTATAACTTAGTAATTAATTATAGTATTCACTTGAACTTAATCAAAATATGAAATAAAATCAATCTAAAATAATTAAACAACTTAAATGAAACCCTCGTCTAAGTTGAACGTGCTTCACACTCAGAAAATTCTAACTTAAAAGCCATAGTTAAACATTCCACACAAACCTTCAAATCACACACATTAGCCTAAGTCACCACTTCTAGCTTTAGCTTAGGGCGGTGCATAGTTTTATGTTTGTTTTATTTTATGATATATGTTTTAGACTGGATGTTATGATGTATGCTCATAGAATGAATGGTAGGGCGATCTTAGTCTAACAATTATTTTTTGTAGGGGATTGTGCTTAAGGGGCTCTATAAATAAAAATATAAATGCTTTTGCTTGCAGGTGCTTATACCCCTAAGCATAATCCAATAGGCCAGGTGAACTTAGTCACCCATGTGTGGGGTGATAAGTCTAATATACATGCTTGAGATTTGTGTGGTTTGTTTAAGTTAATCTCTATTTTGTAGGTGTTAGTTAGATTTCCATTCTTTTCCTTTTAATGTAAATTTGTGCAATTATGATTTTGGAATGATTATTATGGGGATTAGGATGAGCATTGATCATAAGATCCTATCTTATGCACCATGTGAAGCCTTGGAGCACCCACCTTCCAACCATCTAAAAGAAGGAACCAAAGAACAAGGAAGAAAATAAGAAGAAAGAAGAAAAGAAGAATGAATAAATGAAGCTTGAAGACCCCCATAACCTTGAATTTCTTGCTTAATTGTACTTAATTTATTTGTAATCTGAGTTGTATAAGGGTAGAGCTCGACTACCCAATTTATTATTTTTGAGTTTGTGCAGTGGTTCCTGACCACAACAACCTCTTATTCTTTTTGTGATTAGCTTTATAAATTGATTGATGATTTGTTTAGCTTTTTCATTAAGCGACATCTTTCCTAGTTTCTTTTTTTACTTTATGTATGGCCTGGATGTGGATTAGGCTATTAGAAAAAAATAAATCTTTTACCAAATCTAACAACTAAAAACTAAAATTAAAGAATTCATAACCTCGCCTAAATCTGACAGCTCAAAACTAAAAATAAAGAATTCATAACCTCACCTAAATCTTTTACCAAATCTAACAACTCAAAACTAAAAATAAAGAATTCATAACCTCACCTAAAGCTTAGGTTTAAAATCAAGGTAAAAGCATTAGCAACCCCTTAGCTGGATGAGTATTTCTTTTACAATATCATGCACAAATACATCTTAATTCACTTTTGATTGGAGGGCTTTCACCTTTGCCAGAGAAACTTGGCTTGACCTTTGAGAGCCATGGTGGAAACACACCTCCTCCCTTCTTGCTAATTTTGGCCAATAACTTTATTTCTCTTGCATTAGGCATATGAACCCTATTAGCCTAAGTCAAAATAATGGTCCAAAAATGAAAATAAAATGAAATTTGAATTGTATTAGATTTAGGTCATTTGAAGCATGTCCTTACATGATCTAGTCTCTTTAGGGAGTGAGTTTACGGACTTAGTATCTTTATAAAAAAATAGCCTAACTATCTTGTATAAGCATAAGACTTGGCTACATGTATTTAAAATCATAGGAGGAGTTAGTTGGCTGTCATCGCTAGATGGTTGTAAGTCCAAGCAGTCGGGTGGTTTGTTCTCTCTTGTGGAGGCAAACTAAATACCCATTTTTCATCTTAAATGTAGGTTGTGCTTTCGGCACTCACCAAAGCTTCCTAGATTTAGGTTCTAAGGTTGCTTCTCTGCTTTGTTGGCCATCAGCATAACTCCTCACCTCTTAGGCATTTCCTTAATCTTATGTTAAGGAATCATAAGTCCTAAATTTCTAATGAAAAATACAACTCAAACAAACTAGATCAATTTTAAAAATGTAAAGTCTAACTATATGATCGTTTGAGATGCTCGCTAAGTTTCCTAGCATCGTGGGCATATCCTATTTATCGTTCTTTTGGCTTCAATAATAACTCCCTCTCTTTGATCAATCCCATTTAATCCTTAAAAATGAACCAATCGATTGATAGTCCTTTCCGATTAAATTCTTTGAACACAATGATCATTTACCTTAATCGAGAGTATTCCTAAGGGACCCCGCCCCGTAGGATGTAATTAACTATGGGGGCTTGCCCCTGTAGGAAACTTAACGAACCCGATCTAAAATAAGCATTGCTTTACCTTTTCATGTAAAGTAGGGGAAGAATCTCTGGTACATATGTTGACCCATCATCCTTAGGAGTCCTTATTGAGGTGATTAGGTCCATTAAAGGGTAATGACTTATATTTTTCGAGATAGTATACTATTCCTTGATGACGTACCTTATCACTTGAATAAGAACATCTGAGGATCTGCGTGGCATCCCAAAAGATGAATTTTTATATTCTTCCTGCTTTCACCATAGATTGAAGGCGACCACATAGAAACTTTTCTCCATAACTAGTCATATATGTGTTATAGTAGTAATAAAATATTTAAAATTTAAATATAAAAAAAGGTGATTTAAATATGTAATAAATTCAAATTACTAATATATGAGGCTCTATGCAGAATGAATTATTCTATAGAGTAAATTTTTATTACACTATTATTTTGTTTTGTAGTACCTCTACATTTTGAAAGTATGGGGTAAAATAATAATTACTAATTACTAATCCCCATATTTGACTTTTGTAGAATGGATCTACAAAGCACTCCTTTCATTGTCCAGCTAGGGCGTGGTACGAACATCTGCCTAGGCAAGGCCATCATCAACACAAGAGATGTTAGAGCTACCATTCAATTTGATAGCTTGAATTTCCCAACTATCATAGCTACAACTCCTGAAGTACCCACCCATGGTACACTCGTCCGAGG
Source organism: Cymbidium sinense (assembly GCA_021442155.1). Classification (NCBI taxonomy): domain Eukaryota; kingdom Viridiplantae; phylum Streptophyta; class Magnoliopsida; order Asparagales; family Orchidaceae; genus Cymbidium; species Cymbidium sinense. The sequence goes on from CM038222.1 coordinate 30,979,995, forward strand.
CAATGCTGGAAGGCCTCAAGTTACTAAAGCTCATACTAGTCATGTTCGCCAATCAGTTCAGCAGCCAACCACTGTTAAGGAGTTTTCATGATAGAGAACTTCAATTTTTAAAAGGCTAGGTCAATTTGCAGCCCCCATGATGAAAGAACCGCCAGTGAGCAAACTATGTCTTTAATGCTTCATGGTACAATTGCTTCTCCGATTGAACCTTTCGTACCTATAAAGTATGATCATGAAGCTTCCTCATCAGAAAGCAAATTAATGAGAAGGTAGAGAAGAAGAAGAAATGTTAAGCTGAGGGCTCAGCAGATCCCATTCAAATGACCTAGTAAACAAACAACACCATCGCCAAAAGCGAGTATTCCTACCAATAACAACTTTGATAATCTAAAATGGGTAAAAAGGAATAGCTCTACTGGTGAAGTAAAGCAGTCTTTCTGGACCCAACAACGTCAAGCTTCACCACCATAGAGCAGATATCCTGAAACATTGTCCTTTATAATACATAAAGTTCTTAAAGTAGCCAAGGATAGAGGCTTGATGAAAAAAAATTTTAGAGGCCTGTGGTGATTGGAAATATTGAAGCTCCACCAAGGAGGTTGCTATCTCTTCAGGTAACCAATCATCGAGCAAAGTATGCTTCACATTGTGAGCATTAGAGCGTGACACTTGGACCGCATGTCCAAGAATTTACTGTCAAAAGGTCCCAGTGAAAAGATAAGTAGATATGGAGGCCAAGCCCCCATGATGAAATCTTGAATAATGGAAGATGTGTGACATCTAATACACATATTCAGAAATCCACCTCAAAAATAACTTCTCAGAAGTGCATACCCAAAAGAAGGGATATTACTGATAAAAGACATGATGGTCGACACCTTGGAGAACCCTCTAGGGGATCCCATCACCGATCAGATTCACCCCCACATGAGAAGGTTGACTTTGATCACAATCATTTAATAGAAGAAGTGTTTTTTTTTCACATTGAACCTGAGATCCACTAGAAACGTTGATCATAAATTCATGTGCAAAAAGAAGGTAATGAAGAGGACACTATGGAAGTGGAAGTCGTCGATATGGTTAGGGATATAACCATTAGCTGCAACATGGATCCAGGGAACCTGAACCTGAATTGGATGTTTATGAAGAGGAGTCTTCACAAAAGTAAGTAGAAGATGGATCTTCAATCTCTACTAAAGAGGAAGAAGAAGAAGATCAAAATGAGAAAGTGATCATAAGTGTTGAAGCTATTTATATGGTTGAACCAGGAAATGATTAGCATGGTTCAAGCTTTTATAATGAATGTCATCGTTCAGCCCTAGCAACAACTATCCCTGCAAATACACAGGGAGAAGGACAATCGAGTTCTTCCCCTAAAAATGAGTAAGGAGCAGAACAACAATGAGAAATAGAGGAAGAAGAAGAGCCTATACTTGTTGATGCTGTGGTGCTAGTTAGAGAGTAAAGACAAATGCATCATCAAATGGAAGTCAAAGTTAAGAAAATTACGCAGCTTAATACCATGATGAATGATATGATGGTACAAATGGATATCATGATTGATATATTGTAGAAGAATATCACATCAACTGTAACACCTATTTTGTCTGCTAATCAATATGTTGCTAATAATACAACCCCTATACCACCAGTTGCTCAAGTACCTCAAGCTCCTACAGTATATGCTACACCTAAAGAGAGGAATGAAGTTAACCAACTACCTCTTTAGTCGATAATTAAAAGTATGGCTAACACACCTGGAATGGTAACAGCTGCGTAACTAAAAATAATAATCAATAAAAAGGTAAAGGTAGTTATAGCTTCAGAGCAAGCTGAAAAGTTAGTGAGTAAATGTCACCCTTACCCAACCAAATATGATCAAGTGTTATATCCAAAAGGTTACTCAGTGTTGAAATTTATTACTTTAAGTGAGCTTGGTAACCCAAAGCAATATGTAGCCCAATTTAAGGCTACTTGTGGTAACACATGTGGGACTGATGCGCTGCTTTTCTGTCAGTTTGTTAGTTGTTTGACCTCAGCTACTTTCGAGTGATATGTAAAATTATCGAATGATTCAATTAAAATCATTGTTGATGTTGACCTCATTTTTAGAATGAGCTCTCAACCCCTCCATCATAGACATAAGGCTTCTCTTAGATAGTAAGAGTTTCCTTAGTATTAAGACACTCCTAGTGAGTAGGTGAACACTTAACCTAACCGTTGAGACTTAGAAGAGTTAACCATAGGAATAATTTATGCTTTAAGGGTGTTAGAAAAACTTGCCTATCCCACAGCTTGAAGCAAATCCTCAATTCTTTTTTTCAAGTCAAACTCCAAATCAAATCAACTCCAACTCCAAATCAAACCTTGAATTAGTTCAATGGATTTTCTCAAATTATGAATCAATTCCAAATGATTGAAACCCATGACTAAATTCGAAGTTCAAAAAAATCATTCCCAAGTCCCTTTGATTCCATCTTATGGACTTTGTTCAAATGAAATTTAAATCAACTCAAATTCAAGAAATTTTCTCATAACCCACTGGTATTCTCATTTATATTCAAAAATATAAATGAAATATAAATTCAAATACCCAACACTAAATTCAAAACTCAAATCCAAATTCAACCAAAATTCAACCTAAGCCTTCCAAGTCAAATTCTCGAACTTAGCCAAATCAAATTCAAATCAAGCCAAACCCTTGATTTTTCTTCATGATTCAATCAATCCTTCAATCATGAATCCAAATATAATCATCAAACCAAAACTAAATTCAAAATTCAAACCCAAATTCAACCAAAATTCAACTTAAGCCTTTCAAGTCAAATTCTTGAACTTAGCTAAATCATACTCAAATCAAGCCAAACTCTTGATTTTTCTTCCTGATTCAATTAATCATTCAATCATGAATCCAAATATAAACATAAACTTCAATCATCAAACCAAAACTAAATTCAAAATTCAAACCCAAATCTAGTCAAAAGTTAACCTAAGCCTTTCAAGTCAAATTCTTGAACTTAGCTAAATCAAACTCAAATCAAGCCAAACTCTTAATTTTTCTTCATTATTCAATCAATCCTTCAGTCATGAGTCCAAATAAAAACACAAACTTCAATCCTCATACCAAAACTAAATTCAAACATCAAACCCAAGTTAAACTCATGTTCATCCTTTGAACTTGAAATTATCAAGTGAATCAAAACCCATTTGACTCCAAATCACTTGCAAATGGATTTATATTTCAATCATAAGTTCATATGTGAGCTCAACTAAACTTGAATCAAGCTTTGTTCAAGCTAATTGACTTACTTAGGCTCACTTGACCCAAAGTGAAATAAAATAGCTCTTATGAGCAAAATTCTAATCCTAACCAAATTGGATTGACCTAAGCCCATCTAAGTCTCACATTGTGAGCAACAATCATCATAAGGTGACCAATCACTCAAATTGGGTCAAACTAAGTCAAAACTAAGGGTTGACCAAGTTAACCTTAGCCAAAATGAAACCTAAACTAGCCAAAATCTATCATAGGCCAAATTGATTGAAACTATTGATCAAAACTAATTCATGATCAATGTTTGAACTTGACCAAGTAATCATTTGGGCCTAACCTAGCCCAATTGGCCACTTGACCCAAGTTGACCCAACTTGACCTAAAAAGTTAAAATGTGTCAAATCTTAATCTAAGCCAAATCAATTGCAACCAATGAGTCAAATTCATTCTAAAGTGATTGTTGAACTTGACCAAAGCCTCAATTGGCCAACTAGACCCAACCTAGCCCAATTGACCATGAACCTAACTTGACTTAAAGTTCAAATTAAGCCAAATCAAATTAAACCAAAATTGATTGAAACCACAACTTGCAAAATATTTCAAGTGAGCAATCAAACCTAAACCAACCCATGACCTAACCCAGTTAGGTCAAATGGGTCAAATTGGGCAACTTGACCCATTTGACTTAAATAAAATCAAATGAACCAAATCCAAATATTAACCAAATTGAACCAAATCCAAATATTAACCAAATTGAACCAAACCAATGATGCCAACACATTTTTAAATGGTTATATGAACTTGACCCAACCCTTGGTTTGACCTAATTTGACCAATTGTTCAACTTGACCCATTTTGACTTAAATGGATCAACATGAGCCAAAGCATATCAAATCAATTCAAAATTCATTGAAACTTGGCCGAACCCATTTTTCAATCATACCAAACACAACCAAAGTAAAATAAAGCCAAATGACTATTTTATCCTTAGGTCAGGGGGTAACCTATGGCCAATTCCACTTGGAATTTGGCCATATCCTTTTCATGGATACCTTGCACCCTCTTAGTGGACCAAGTGGACACTAGTGAGCATGGTGCACATGACCTAATGGGGTTGGGTTAGCCAAACCCAACACAATGGCCAAACTAATCACCCACTTAGAAATTGAGCACATGGGATCCCTCCTCCACTCAATCAAGCAAATGTCAAGTTGTCCACTACCTTCCTCTGCCAAAACCAAACCATGTGCAAGCTAAAACAACCTAACAAACCCATTGCATCTGATCAATTGATCCAAAATGGAAGGATAGCTTGTGGCCACCCGATCCATCTAGGGGGAGATATACTTCCCTTAATTTCATTTCATTTTAACTCGCTCACATTCTATTGAAACTATGGAAGCCAGAGGAAGCAATTGCAAGTCTCCCCAAGCTCCCCAAGCCAATTTGATTTCCCCATTCTTGGTTTTACCTAAGACAAAAATAGGGGAGGTAGCAAGGATTCCCATCTCACTCAATGCCCAATATTAAGCCAATTTCTCTTGCAAGCACCCTCAGGGGAGTCAATCGAGTCAATCTAAAGCTTTTTCCAAGCTTCCAAGGCAAGGGAGGTGGAAGCTATACTAAGTTCACAAGCCTAGAAAGGTGACATTGGCCAATTGAAGGATCTACCCAACCTCCACCCCTCAAACCTTCAACAAAGCTTCATCTCCACTAGACGAAGCTACCTCAATGGTTGGGAGCGCCGGTGATAGCCTTCGATGAGGTACTATTCAAAGTCGAGCATAATGTAAATTTTTTTGGTCCTTTTTGAAGGAAAGTTTCACTCCAAGTGAAATGGACTGTTAGATCTTCATCCCCTTGCATGATGATGGTGTGGGTTGAGTTTGAGCTCAATTTGAGCTCAATCGAGCTCAGATCTTGCCCTAAAGAGTGGACAGATGCACTCTCCCGTAGACAAGCTCAATGACAGATCATGGACCGTCCATTTGCGCATTTTGGATAGACGGTCCTGATCAAGCCTTGTAGGATCCTCTGCTTTATCCCTTAAGAGCCACATGTTTGATCCTGACAGTCTGATCTTTGATCGGACGATCGAGGAGAAAGCGAGTAGCACCGCCATTGATGCAACATTAGATGTTACTACTTAAATAGCAAATCATGCCACACCATGTGAAAAGCGCGTGTCGCGTCAGCGATCCACATGGCACCGACGGGATTAAATATTTAATTAGCCTATTTAATTAGGTTTTAATTAGTGAATCTTTGAATATTCATAGCTAAATGTACAAAAATAAAAAAATACAAAATAAAATGCATTGTGAAGATAATTCAAAATATAATAATCTAAAATTAAATTTAATTGATTTTGAACGGTGATATTTTCTGAATTTGAGTTTTATTGGGAATACAATTATGTTAATTACTTTCCAATTATCCCAGCAATTAATACCAAACGTCTCATGTGTATTTAGCGGGATGACTTCTGCCTCCCCTAATTTTCTTGGAATTTATTAATGATTTAATTAGGAAAATTGCTTGATTCATTTCTAATTACCCTCTTAATCAATTGAATGATTAATTAACCTCTTAAATAGTGATAAATCTATTAATTAAGTTTGATAATCACCTTACAATTGTGAATGTACTTAGGGAATGAGATTAGGAGCTCTTTCACATATCTTTTTTCCTAAGTTTATTTCATTTGGATAAGAATCTAATTAAGGTGCAAATTAGTTAAATGATTTAATTACTTTATTAAATGGCTTAATCAATCAAAATTTAGACAAAAATCAAATCAATCTAAACTTAATCATTTCCTTCTTGGGTAGATTGCTTAGGTGTTCAATAACCTAAGTAGCTTAAGGAAATCATACCAAACCCATGTGTGTGAGAAGGGTTATGAAAGTACTTAAATTAATCCATTTAACTTAATTAACCATTAATTGTGAGCCAAATGCAATAGGCCCCTTTCTTTCTTAGATGCATTTCTGATTTAAATTCCTTGTGGTTTTATGTCATACATTGGTTCATAATTAGTTGGTTAAATATGCGAAATTGGTATAGATAAGGGGTAATTAATGAATTTAATCTACACCTTAACCTAACCAAAAGATAAAATCAATCTAATCACCCTAAAAATTAAACTAAAGTAATACACACATGTGGGAATGGGTTAGGACCAACAAATCTTTCACATCTCCTAAATTCAAATCAAACTCAAAATAAAATTAAAATTCCCTTAAACCAAATTTGATTTACTTTAAATAATTATATTCCATAGAATTATCTTTTGGAATTAATTAGAGTGAATGAAATTACATGCTTGCATCACTTTATTTCTTTCCTAGCATGCTAAATGTGTATGTCATATGAAAATCATTCATCCATCTCTTTTAAAAGTAAAATTTAAATGAAATGATTTCTTTATGTCAAATTTCATCCTTTGGTTAAAGTAAGAATATAAATGGCTATTATCACTACTAAATACAGAACTATTTTCAAAACTTAAAAATCAAATATTATAAGTAAAGGGTATGCTATTTACAATTAGTTATGAGCTTGCATGTGAATAGTATAAAATGTGTTATGTGATTTTCCCTTTCTTTCTTAACATAAGATTGTATTGGATTTGCAAAGTGTATAGTCCATTTGAAAAGGACATAATACTTGCTTAAATCCATTCCTATACACTTCTATTTCATGACTTAAAAAGGAATTCCACATCGCACATATAAACTAAATAATAAAAACAATCAAAACAAACATAAAGTTTTTGCATAATTCTCTTTCCAATGATTTCTTTTTGTACATGCACATATATTTAAGAAAAGTGATATATTAGTCTGGACAACCCCGAGGTTGTGAGGTTTTAAGTAGCCCTAAGTGGGCCTTGTACCTTACACCCCTGGTGCTAACAATGGCACCATACTCACTTATGTCTTTTATACTTATAAATGTGCATATGAAAAAAGGATAAAAGAACCACTCTTTTCTGCTTAACAAAATCATGCATACATGAAACATTCCAAATTTTCTTAAGTAACTTCTCTTAGAATTCATCATTATGGTGTGCTAAATACTTGCAATGCATGTATAGATATGCTTAGGATTCATTCATGTGCATGATACACATGTGGGAAAGAAATAAAATGTTGTGTACTTTGTGATAGTAATTCACTTTACTTAATCTTAAAATGCCTTTCTTTATGAATAGGTATGTTTAGAAAAAAATCTAAGCTTAGGACTAATTAAAACACATAATAAAATATTCACTAAATAAAAATTAATAATGAATCTACTTTAGAAATTACTTCAAGTTGGGAAGGAAAGAGAAGTCCTCTTATCTTTTCCCTCTCTTTATAACTTAGTAATTAAGCATAAGTTCATTCAAACCAAACATAATCATCAAATAAAATTAACCCAAATCAACTAAACTACTTAAATGAAACCACCCTCTAAGTTAAACATTTTGATACTTATAAAATATAAACCTGAAAGCCTAACTAGACATACCACACAAACCTGAAATGACACACACATTAGGCTAAGTCACCACTTCTAGTCCTATATTAGGGTGATACATAATTTGATGTTTGCTTTAGTTTTGTGATGTGATGTTTTAGTCTGCATATTAGGGTGTATGTGCGTAGACTGAATGGTAGGGTGATCTTAGTTTAACCATTGTCTTCTGCAAGGGATTATGCTTAAGGGGAGCTATAATAAAAATATAAATGCTTTTGCTGAGCAGGTTGCTTATACCCCTAAGCATAATACAATAGGCCATGTGGACTTGGTTACCCATGTGTGGGGTGCTAAGTCCAATATATGCATATACATGCTTGGGAATGTGTGGTTTATTTTGCTAATCTTTATTTTGCAGGTTTTAGTTAGATTTACTTTTCCCTTTTCATGTAATTTTGCAATTAGGATTTTGGAATGATTGTTAGGGGGGATTAGGATGAATATTGGTCAGAAAATTATATCTTATGTACCATGTGAAGCCTTTGGAGCATCCACATTCCAACCATCCAAAGAAAGAACCAAAAGAAGAAAGGAGAAAGAAGAAAAGAAGAATGAAGACCCCTATAACATGAATTTCCTTACTCAATTATAATTAATTTATTTATAATCCGAGTTGCATAAGGGTAGAGCTCGGCTACCCACATTTTTTTTCGGGTTTGTACGATGGTGCCCGACCATGAAAGGCCTCTTATTCTTTTGCATTAGCTTTGTAAAATGTTTGATGTTTGTTTAGCTTGTGCATTATAGATGACATGTTTTCCTAGTTTCTTCCTTGCTTTGATGTATGGTCTGGATGATGATTAGGCTCTTAGAAAAAAATAAAATTTCTATCCAACTATTCAATTCAAACTAAAAATAAAATAACTTATAACCTCACCTAAAGCTTAGGCTATAAAATCAAGATAAAAGAATTAGCAACCCCTTAGCTGGATGTTGTATTTTCTTTCTCATATCATGCATAAAAAGCATATTATTTCACTCTTGATTGGAGGACTTCCACATTTACCAGAGAACTTTGCTTGACCTTTGAGAGCCATGGTGGAAACACACCTCCTTATCTTGCTGATTTTGGCCCATAATCTAATTTCTCATGTATTATGCATATAAATACTATAGCCTGAGTCAAACAAAATTGTCCAAAATGAAAATAAAATATATGAAAATTTTGCATTAGATTTAAGTCATTAATTATTCCCTATATTATCTAGTCTCTTAGGAAGTGTGTTTAAGGACTTAGTCTCTTTATAAATAAATAACAAACTTGTGATCTGGCATAAACATATGACTTGCCTACATGTATTTAAAATCATAGGAGTTAGTTGGCATCCACCCCCAGGCGGTTGTAAGTCCAAATAGCCAGGTGGTTTATCCTCTCTTATGGAGGTAAACTAAAAACCCATTCTTGCCTTAGATATAAGCCATTCTTTAGCCCTCGCCAAAGCTCCCTAGATTTAGGATCTGAGGTTGCTTCTCACCTTTGAGGGCCACAAGCATAAATCCTCACCTCTTAGAAATTTTCTAAGATCTTATTTTGTGGAATTGTTAGCCCTAGATTTATAATAAAAATTCAACTAAAATAAATAAATCAATTCAACTTCAAAAATAAAAAACCCAACCATATGATAGTTTGGGATACTTACTGGACTTCTTAGTTCCAGAAGCATCCCCTACTTATCTTCCATTGGCTCTGAAAAGAACTCCCTCCTCCTAATCAATCTCACTTGATTTTTTTAAAAATAAACTAATTGATTGATAGTCCTATCTTTGGAATCTTTGGAGACAATGATCATTTACCTTAATCGAGGGTATTCCTAAGGAATCTTGTTCCTTAGAATATAATTAACTATGGGGGATTACTTCCATAGGGAACTTAACGAACCAGGTTTAAAATAAACCCTGCTTTACTTTTCCATTTAAAGTTGGGGAAGATTCTCTGGTACATATGAAGACCCATAGTCATTAGTAGTCCTTATTCACGTGATTAGGTACATTATAGGGTTGTGACTTCTATCTTTCGAGATAGAACATATTTTCTCAATGTCATACCCGATCACACTAATAAGAATATCTATAGATCTACGAGGTATCCCAACAAGGTGTTATATTTTTTACTTTTCATTTGTCCTCTTTCCAAAAAGGATAGATGAAGGTGAATATATTAAATTTTTCACCACAGCTGAGTTAGAGACAATATTCATGAAGAGGTTCGTCAGTACAATAGAGAAAATAATAATAGATGACCTTGCCTTGCTGAAAAGAAGAAAAGATGAGTCAGTGATAAAATTCATAAGTCATTGACATAACCTAAGCATGAAATATGAGCAACAATTGGACGAAGAACATGCGATCCAATTGCTATTGGGCAATATGGATGATAAAATGACACTATTTTTATGTATGGCATCAATTACCACATTTCAGGACTTGCTCGATAGGGTGCTAAATTTGAAAAGCTAAATCGTCCTAAGTATAAAATCTATACAGATAAAGCAAAGAGAAACAAACCTTTAGACTTGAGAAGAAATGAAACTTATGCCGCTTCCTATAGCTCAAATGGTGAAAAGCGGGTGATATATAATGTGGATAAAGAAAAATAGCCAACGTACAATGATGATAAGGGAAAGAAGCCTGTCTATTCTAATCCATAATCAAATTTAGTATTGAAAGGCAATGATAAACTTCGAACTTTTCCAAGTGATGGAGAGCATCTAGAACAAGCTATAAGAGATGATGAACGAATGCGGCCATCTCTTAACAAAAAGATGAATAAAGAATATTTCTTTAGAAAGGACAGTGTGGCCAAATTATTTCAGCAAGCAATCAAAGTTGGTCTACAATTATAAAAAATTTAAAGTCCTGAAGAAGCTGATCAAGTAAATAATCTAAATTATTGCCCCTATCATAAGATGATTAGTCACCCTATCGAAGATTATTATGTCTTCAAAGTTTGGCTAGAAAGGAAGTATCGACGGGGTAAATTTACATTATTTGATAGTGTTCTAGTCAACCCAAAAAGAGAGTCTATAAGGATGATTATGACCTCTTCCGTATCATCCATCAAAGAAAAAAAGAAGGAGAAATTAGTTCAGACTGAAGAATGAGAAATAGTAGTTTCCAAAAAGATCGTGAAAATGTTGAAACAGCTAATGGGTGTCCCTAGTGTTAAGTGGAAATTATCACTTGAACCTATATTGGGCTTAAAAGAGATGCTTAAACCAAGTATTTGGACTTCTCAGTGGCATTCTAATAGGGCTATTTCATTTCAGCACAAGGAGCAGTCTACAAAATGCAGGCCTCATAAATCAGAGAAGTCGATTAAGAGAAAGAAGATCATGAAGAGAACTAAAAGTCAAAAGATTATTAACAAGTTAGAGGAGTATCACCAGCTGGTAAGACAATCATTTAGGCTTGCAAACTTTATGCTTAAACTTCATATTGTTGAATCGAATGAAGAAGATAATGGTGAATCTTGTCCAGTAGAGACATGCCGAATTATCTATGTGATATTAGGTGTTCTTCAGCATCAGTTACTCCAAAATGATAGAAGTAGTCAGACAGACTCGACCAACCCATTAAAATTCTCATCAGGAAAGCAAGAAGAGGTTGAAGAATTAATATCTGAATTTTATTCAATGACTCAACAAAAAGGTAATAGTTCAGATGAAAATTTATGTTTTCCCAATGGAGGAGAGTCGGACTCATCAATCTCATCACGTATGAAATGTATGAAGTTGAAAAATAATCTAACCCTTTTGGTCAATCCTTCAGAATAAAGAGTGAATTTCAAGAAACTAACTCTTCTAAGGAATCTGAGTAAGATAAGGTGATTCAAGTTCAGTTGAGAAGTTATAAAGTCTTACCACCTTCATCAAAGAAGGGAAATGCAAATAAAGGCAAGGGCAACAAATTAAAGACAACGAAGATATCATTCCCAAAAATCTTTGTATAAATTCTAAATTAAGCAAAAAGATAGACTATAATATTCTATCATATCTGAGAAAGATCCCTTCATAATTGAGTGTGTACGAGGCTCTCTTGATGTCAAAAGACCTCTGAGAAACTTTGATACAGGCCCTCAAAGATCCAGAGAGTTATGACGCTTACTTTGCCAAAAAAATGTATGACTGAATCATTGCAAACTGAAGATCTCCCAGTAATCACATTTTTTGAAGAACATCTTATATTGGGAACAACGGATCACAACTGTCCTCTATATATTATCACAGAGGGTGATGGCATCTCGATCAGAAGAATATTGATTGATCCAGGTTATTCTATCAATCTTATTAGTCTAAAAGTGTTAAGAGGATTATCACTTGATATCCAACATCTTAGAAGAGATAAGTTGATGGTTCATGATTTCAATGAGAAAGGACAAAAAACTCTGTGTTCTTTTATTCTCTCGATCAAGTTTTGAGATTTATATACAAATGCCAAGTTTCATGTAATTGATGCTGATACATCATTTAGTGCTTTTTTGGGTTGGCCATGGCTGCATGAGTAAGGCATGGTCCCATCAACTATGCATCAGTGTATGAAGTACCTAAAAGATGGGGAAGAGTTCAGAATTCCTGGTAATCAACAACCATTCTTTATCCATGAGGCAAAGATCTATGAAGATGCAAAATATTTCATCCCTAAAGAGCCTAAGCCAATAGAGCCTCTTGAAGCGATAGCGTCCACTTCAGGAACTAAATGTAACTTCACAAGCTAAAAGAGCAAAATTAAAGAGGAAGAAAGAAGGTCATGCCAACTCTCCTTAAACCACTTGATTCTACATCTAAATCAAGAAGATCAGTTCCTCATTTAGGAAGTGACACACAAGAAGAAGAAACTATTCTTGTCAAACTTAAAGGAATGTATAAACTTTTAAGAAAGGCAATGTATGAAATAAGTGATTCTGATTCAGACTATGACTTTGAATCTACTTATGAAAATATAGTTTAAATGGTTGCATCAAGAAGGATAGCTCAGTTGGCAGTGTTAGATGACTCCTTCAAAATTATACCCATCCCTCAGTAGTACTTCAAAGAAATTACTCCACTAGAGGTTCATAATATTGAAGATTTGATAACATTTTATGTGTCACTGTTGAGTGAGAGGGGTAAAATAGTAACTCTATTTTACATATTTGAAGAGTCTCAGCCTCACAATTTTGATCAGCCTGCTCAACATAAAATTTTTGGTGAGATAGTGCCAACAAGAATACCAATATACTATCCACTTAAATTATGAAGAATGATGCATAAGCTTGAAATTTTTATTGGAACTACTAAACATATAACTCAAATCTTAAATTATTTGTGGAGCTAAAGAAGTCCTCAGGCATCACGGAGAAGTGATAAGTTTATCACTAAAGGTCTTGTGTTCATTCACAAATCTCATCAAAATAAAGCTTGTTTTTTTTGTTTTTTTTTTTGTTTTTTTTAGGGAAGCCCCATGTAGGGGTATTTTATTGCCACAAAAAGAGGGTTACAAGGTCCTTAAAAGGGGATAAACTCCAGAACAACTGCTCAAAGAGCTACAATCAGCCTAAGGAGTAAATCCCCTATCTAAGTACATCCAAGAGTAAAAGAAAGCATAAAAACAATCAAAAGATACAAGACATCAAAATAAAGCTTGTTATAATATAATAGAAGTTGAGATCGAAACTAATAGTGATGAAGAAGATAATCTCCATGAAATTCTTCTTACAATTGGTAAAGAAGTAGAAGCCATGCCTACAGCTAAAGAACTAAAAGAAATCAACCTAGGAGTTGAGGATGATCCCCGTCCAACTTTCGTCAATGCCCTCCTACCTAATGAGAAAGTTGAAGAGCTAAAAATGCTACTTTGTGAATTTAGGGATGGCTTTGCCTAGATGTATTCTAAAATATCAAGCTTATCCCCTGATGTAGCACTTCATAAACTTGCCATTAAACCAGATATGATGCCTGTTAAGCAAGCTCCTAGGCAAATGATATTGGAGATTAAAGAACAGGTAATTGTAGAAACTAAGAAGCTGATCAAAGTACTCATCATCCAGGAGGAGAAGTAGATAGGTTGGATAGCCAACATTATCCCAGTTAGGAAGAAGAACAGCCAAATCCATATCTACATTGACTTTCGGGGCTAAATAAGGCGTGTCCAAAAGGTGACTTTTTGCTTCCAATATCAGAACTACTAGTGGACAATACTTCCAACTACACATGTTATCATTCATGGATGGATCATCAGAATAAAATCAAATCAAGATAGCCCCCAAGGATGAGAAACACACATCATTTAAGATGCCAATTGATATATACTGCTACACAGTCATGCCTTTTGGATTGAAAAATGCTGGAGCTACATACCAAAGAGCCATGACATGTATTTTTAATGAGTTGATTCACCATAAGGTGGATTATTATGTTGATGATTTGGTGGTGAAGAGCTTAAATCGTTACAATCACTTTGAAGACTTGAGAATTGTATTGGAGAGAATAAAAAAATATGATCTTAAAATGAATCCTCTAAAATATGCATATGAGGTATCCTCCAAAAAATTCCTTGGGTATATTGTATGTCACAGAGGAATTAAAATTGATCTTGCTAAAATTAAGGCAATTATGGAGATGCCTCCACCAAAGAGTTTGCATCAGCTTCGTTCTTTACAAGGATAGCTCACATTCATCCGTTAATTTATATCAAACCTATTAGAATGCTATCAACCATTTCAAAAGTTGATGAAGAAGGATGCTCCATTCAAATGGGACAAAGAGTGTCAAGAAGCCTTCAATAACATTAAAAAATACATGTTAAATCTACCAATATTTATAGCACCTACTCCTGGGAAGCCCCCATTTTATACAAAACTATAATAGAAGAGTCCCTTGGAGCATTATTGGCACAACACAATAAAGAAAGCAAAGAGAATGCTCTTTATTATATCAGTTGAAGATTAATATGAGCAGAAATGAGATACTCTCTTATAGAGAAGCATTATTTGGCATTGATCTTTGCAGTCCAAAATCTCTATCACTCTATGTTATCTCACAAGATTACTCTAATCTCAAGGATCGATCCATTGAAGTACTTGATTATACGACCAGGGTTGACAGATCGCTTGGCAACATGGGCAGTATTGCTTTTATAATTTGATATTATGTACGTTCCACATAAAGCAGTGAAGGAGAAGTCTTAGCATATTTTCTTATTGGATATCCCATCTCTATGAACTCTTCTTTTAATGACGATTTGCCTGATGAGCAAATTATGCTCATTTATGAAAGAAAAAAATCACAAATTTGGGAAATGTACTTTGATGGAGCCTCATCGATCAAACAAGTCAAACCTCTAAATTTTCCAAGGGCAAGAGCAGGAATCGACATCGTCTTCATAACACCAAAAGGAGGGATAATGAGATGATCATATGGGTTGACTGTGCTAAGAACTAATAATGTAGCTGAGTATGAAGCATTAGTTGCAGGCCTTGAAGAAGCTATTTTTATAGGCATTCAAAACTTGCATATTTTCGGTGATTCTTAGCTTATTATAAATCAAGTACCTGGCATCTATAAAATCAACAAGCTTGAGTTAGTTTTCTATCAAAAGGGAGTTCTTGAGCTTATGAAGCAAATACCAAATATCATATTAACTCGAGTCTCCCGATCCGAGAATAGCAAAGTTGATTGCTTAGCAAAATTAGCAAAGTAAATGATAAGTATGAATGGTGATTTTGTTATGATCAACATATTTACTCAACGAGTTCTAGATACAACAAAGTATCAATTCTCGCAGGTAGAGTGGTTATCAAATTTGACACAATAGGATGTGACTCAGGTTGCCCCTCATCCTCCCAAAATCAACAACAAGTTATACTTAGAAGAGCTAAGAATGACATTGCCTCATAAAAGTAGTGTGAAGCTTTATTGTAGAAGAGCCACATGATTGGAGGCAACCTTTCATCGACTACTTTAAAGAAGACAAATTACTAAATAATAAATCACTGGCAGCTCAAATCGAAAAGAGAATATTGCACTACACTTTCATCAACAATACTTTATATTGTAGATCCTTTGAACAAATATGGCTACAATACCTAAATGCAGATGATGCTAGCAAAGTGATGGTTGAAGTTCATGAAGGACTTTGTGGTGCACATCAGTCAGGTCCAAAGATGGCAGCAAAGATCAACAGGATGGGTTATTAATGGCCATCTATGGTGAGAGATTGTATCAATCATGCTAAGAAGTGTCATCAATGTCAAGTACATGTGAATATAATCCACCAACCTCCAAATCGATTACACCCAACAATAGCATCTTGGCCATTCGAATGTTGGGGTATAGATGTAATTTGACCAATTGATCTACCATCATCAGCTGGACACTGCTTCATCCTAGCAGCGACTGATTATTTCTCTAACTGGGCTGAAGCTACCTCATTTAGAGAAGTCACTGTTGATCGAGTGATCAATTTCTTCATGCATAATGTGTTCTATAGATTTGGAGTGTCGCATTAAATAATTTTTGATAATGGCACAATTTTTAAAAGTACAAAGATTTATAGATTTGTTGATCAACACAAAATTGATTGGTGATATTCTCCAATATATAATCCAAGAGAAAATGATTTGGTGAAAGCCTTCAATAATATATTTGTCAAGCTGATCAAGAAGATTCTCACTAAAAATAAAAGAGAATGACATACCAAACTGATAGAGGCATTATGGGCATATCTAACCACCTACAAGACGTCGACTAAAGCCACTCCCTATGCATTAGTATTTGGAACTGAAGCAATTCTTCCGCTTGAAGTTGAGCTACCATCACTTCGAGTAGCCATCCAATACAATCTAACTGAAGATCAAAATGCTCATTTGAGGATGGGCGAACTCGATGCACTTAATGAAATTAGATTGCAAGCTCATCAAAATCTGGAGGTTTATTGAGCAAAGATTTCCAGAGCTTTTGACCATACGGTGCGAACTTAAACATTCCAAAAAGGGGAATTGGTCTTGGTGTTGAGAAGACCAATTTTTCCTAATCAAAAATTCGGTGGAAAATTTGAGCCTATTTGGGAAGGCCCTTTTGTCATTGAGAAAGTGTATCAAAGAGGGGCATACCAACTCATTGATCTAAATAGTGAAAGACCAATGCCACTAATTAATGGTCATTACCTAAAAAAGTACTATACATGATAAACACATTCTCGAGATAGGGGGCATTTTTTAGTATATCTATTTAGGTCAACATCATTCTTCATGCCGAGATCCCTAAATAAATATACTTACTTAAGATTAAAAAAAACTTTTTCATAAAAATTCTTCTATTACACAAGGGGTATTTTAGATTTCTATATATAGATGAAATCAATGTTACATGTCAAAACCCTCTTAGGAGCATATCAACTCAAATATTGATGTATTTATATAATTTAATCTTGAAAGTTCTTCTAAGTGTGCTTTAAAATCTCCCTTGCTAGGCAGGAGGAATTTTTTTTAGTTTATGTCAAGTTTATTTGAGTTGACATCATGTTATAAGATGAGATCTTTTGATATATTCTGACTTAGGTTGAAATCAAGCTTTACGCCAAAATCTCTAAATATATCCATAATAATTATTATTAAGTTGTAGGTTCTTATAAGAATGAAAAGAATCTATTTTTATGCATGAAAATACAACCCTAAATATCAAAAGTTTATCTCCCAAATTTGCCAAATTTTGAAGATCAAGTCAAAAGAACTCCTAATTTTGGGAGCTTCAATCAACTGAGTTGGAAAAAGATCAACCTCTACATCCTAAAGTCTAGGACACTGATGGGTTCTAAAGGTCAAACTCAACATGTCCATAAATGATCGAGTTACTGACGCTCTCCTCACTCAACAAGTTATAAGAAAAAGCCGCAGTGAAAGAACCCCTGTTCATCAGTCTGATGATAAAACCACCAACCCATCGTAGTCTAAGTCAAAGACTCGAGTAGGTTCTAAAGGTTGAACTCAATAAGCCTATAAATGGTCAAGTTGTTGATGCTCTCCTCACTCAATAAGCCATAAGAAAATTCTATAGTGAAAGAGCCCCTGCTCATCAGTCTAATGATGACAGATGTTCAATCTCAAATCGGATCTAGCTTAGCGATTACAAGCAACCAGAATCCAAGAGATCTTTCTACTTGATCGATATACCAAGACAATCTGAGAAAATTTTCAATTTTGAGGTGTCTCAAATCAATCTATATATTTCCTGCATGATGGTATTTCAATATATTTTCAAATGATCTAATCAAGCAAAAAACATAAAAGTAATAGAGGAATGTTGATGTCCACTAATGCAATAAGATAATACATAATTGATGGAAAGAGAAATAAAAAAGTAAGAAGTACATCATGGGAGCCTAGACTGTAGCTCCTGAAGCTATGCTGAATAAACTGCTAAAGACAGATGCTCACTCTCAGCCAACTATAAAGCATTAATAGCTCAAAGCGACCTCGCATACCATAACGGAGATGCATCCGTAACGATGCTTCTCACATATAGCTCTCACGTCTGCCGAGCCTCTTTGATCCTGATAGTAAGTCTTTCTAACATAGAAGAAGCATCTATCAAACTCTAATGGTCATGTCATAGTACGAAAGCACTGTCCTCAAACTCATCATATGCTAGGTCACCCACTTCTGTACGAAGCCTGACCCGCTCTTAAAGCTCTACCAGTAAAGTGCCAGATCGGACAATACTGAGCGACCTCATCTAGTAGATCAAAACCTTTACGTCTCTACAGAGTGTCTCCAGATACCTGAGAACCTACTCCTCCAAGCCAGTACTAGCTAGATAATCTAGAATGGTGTTTGCATATGATATGAAGTTGTCTAGTAACTATGGTGAGTCTAGAGTAAGCTTAGAAACCACATCCCTCAAAAACACCAAGCCGCAATCCTGCATACCCCTGTCACGTGGATCTGGTGTACAGGGATATCGATGGTAGATCTCAGACTCATAACCTACATCAGACACTACAAGAAATAAATGAAAACAAGCAGCATAAAGCAGAGTAGTGAATGTAAAGGAGTGCAACTAAAGAACAAAGAGAAGAAGAAAGTACCTAAACATGATGAATCTGACTGAACTGGTGTGACATAGGTGGCATAGTCCTTGTTGACCTTCACTATATGATAAGCTCCATAACTATATGTTGGCTCAGCCGAAGCCCCACTAGGTACGAGATCTCTCACCTTCGAAGTCTCCCAAGGATAATGGACAGAGTAAGGCTCAGCAGAGAAGAGTGGCTCCACAAAAGGAGTAGCAAAATCTGAGACAATAATATCAAAGGCAGGCACACTAGACGGCTCAACCCCAAGGTCCTCAGTGGCATATCTAGTACTAGCTGACACCTATGGTACCTCATCAAGTGTCAAAAGTCATCGTGGAAGTGGACTCATGGCACCATCAGCTAAAGCTCGAACAGGCTCCGTAGGTCAACTACACCTACGTCTACGAGCTGGTGAAGAAATCTCAGTGTAGCTAGGAGTAGAATCCCTAGCTCTAACTCTACTATGAGGAGTGGTATCCTCAACCCTAACCTACTTGTCAACTGGTGCATCTGTCATGAATTAAATTAGAGTATCAAATACATTGAATATATTTTTATTATAAGAAAAAAAGATGATAGAAGTATTGGAAGAGAGAAAGATAGTGATTATACCTCTAACACTGCTATCTCCTGCCAATGGTGATCGATGATGGGTCCTCTAATCTTAAAGAACTCCCAAAGACCTTACCCTACCTCACCCTACACTCATATCTTGTGGCACCATGCTCCAGAAAAGGACTAAAATACAATCGTATCTAAGTGAGATGAGAATAGTTGACCCTTATGTGGCTCTACGAAAGAGTTTTCTGAAAATGAGAGTCGGTACCAAGCCTCAATAAATGTAGCCAAAAAACTGAAGTAGTAAAGTAACGTGTCTCAAGAGGAGCCATCCAGATCTTTCTAATATCCACTAAACCAGGGATGAATGACTTACCATCATGAGCAGTCGACTGGAAGAAACCAAACTGTCGTGCAACATGATTTGGCTGATAGCCTTCTATAACAACTAACCGCCCAAATCAATAACATAACCATCCTAGACGTATACTGAAAAGGTACTCAGCTACTCTCAATGTTCGATGACCAGGAAGTAATGAATATCTGTCATTCTCACCAAGATTGTCAATAAGTTCAACCCTTATCAAGTTAGATGGTAAACCAAATATATCTAGCCGGTGAACTAATAAAAATTAATCTCTGGCCAATTAAGGAGAAAAAAAAAAGAACATGTGAATCAGCTCCATCTCCAAAGTAGACGATGCTTGGTATAACTGCAAGACCATATGATATCCTCACTCTAAAAGAATGGTGGATACTCAAAATAAGCAAATGCACTATGTATGTGGAGGTGAACCAAATCATATAAGTACTGCCAAGGTAGAGTCACACCTCGCAACTCTAGAGATTCTGCCACAAAAATCACCCTCAATATCCTATAAATCTTGGATAACACTGCTGGGGCCAGAGAAATTCACTCACCTCGAGAGATCCTGCTCGCTGCTAATAAAGCACCTGGGTGAACTGATCCCTCTGTAATGGGGAGTACAAAAATGCAGAGTCATGTCACTATAAATCTAGCTAAGAACAAATCCTCACCCAATCCCTGTAAAGCTGGAGAAGTCCTCCCTACTGGTAAAGTAGACTCCACAGTCTCCTCAGATAAGTAACTGCCATCAGACACACTCAATTGAAAAGGGCCATGTAATGCTATAGTTTCCTAAGATAGAGCATAATCCTATAAGAAGCTCTGAGTCAATGTACTCACATGCAGTACAACTTGTGATCATCTAGAACATCCTGATATCTTGAATGTCAGGTGATAATGGTTCAGAAGATCAATATAAACAGAAGGCATAGCTAGCCTACCTCGTTGATCATAATCATCTAAAGGCTGCCTACGAAATAACTCCTCATCAGGTGGAACACACTTCTCATAGTGGTAACCAAATACCGGGAGATAAAACACTGCCTGTAAGTCTCAAAGGGTAACTGTCAACTCTTCTGGGCCAATCCAACAAGTGTTACTACTAGTATCCCATAACTATGCTAGTCCACGAGCCCAAGAAGAAGGCATGCCTCCAAAATCAAATAAAGACACATATACTGCCTCATAAATGTCGGTTGTCTGTAAAGTATCTATGTGAGCCTGCAAGACACACCTAGCCCATGTGATGTATCCATGTGGAAGACTAGGAATCCTGCCAACGGAGGAATCTCGAAGCAGGTCTAATGAGCACAGCTATAACTGATCGTGACCTAGAAGTCTAGACTATCTCGTTTGCTCAGTGCTATCAGAAGTAGGCTGTAAAATTGTTGACCTCATTTTTGGAATGAGCTCTCAACCCCTCCATCTTAGACATAGGACTTCTCTTAGAATTTAAGAGTTTCTTAATCTTAAGACACATCTAATGATTAGGTGGACACTAAACCTAACCCTAGAGATTTAGAAGAGTTAGCCATAAGAATAGGTCATGCCTTAGGGGTGTTAGAAAAATTTGCATACCCCATATCTTGGACCAAATTCCTCATTTCCTCCCTTCAAGTCAAACTCAAATCAATTCCAACTTGATGGATTTTCTCAAACTCAAAGAAAACTGCAAATGATTGAAGCTCGTGATTGAAATCCAAATCAAAAATATTTCCTAAGTCTTTTGATTCCCTCTCATGGACTTAGCTCAAATCAAATCTAAATCAATTCAAATTCAAGGAATTTCTCATAACCCATTTATATTCTCATTTATATTCACATATATAAATGAATTATAAATTTAAATCAATAAAACTAAATCCAAAATTCAAATCCAAATCAAAAATATTTTCTAAGTCCTTTGATTCCCTCTCATGGACTTAGCTTAAAATAAATCTAAATCAATTAAAATTCAAGGAATTTTCTCACAACCCATTTATATTCACATATATAAATAAAATATAAATTCAAATCAATCAAACTAAATCCAAAATTTAAATCGAAATCAAAATTATTTCTTAAGTCCTTTGATTCCCTCTCATGGACTTAGTTTAAATCAATTCTAAATCAATTCAAATTCAAGAAATTTTCTCACAACCCATTTATATTCTCATTTATATCCACATATATAAATGAAATATAAATTCAAATCAATCAAACTAAATCCAAAATTCAAATCCAAATCAAAAATATTTCTCAAGTCCTTTGATTCCCTCTTATAGACTTAACCTAAATCAAATCTAAATCAATTCAAATTCAAGGAATTCTATCACAATTTATTTATATTCTAATTTATATTCACATATATAAATGAAATATAAATTCAAATCAATCAAACTAAATCCAAAATTGAAATCCAAATCAAAATATTTCTTAAGTCCTTTGATTCCCTTTCATGGACTTAACTCAAATCAAATCTAAATCAATTCAAATTCAAGGAATTTTCTCATAAGCTGCTTATATTCCCATTTATATTCACAAATATAAAATAAATATAAATTCAAATATCCAAAAATAAATTCAATAACCAAATCCAAATTCAATTAAAAATCCAACCTAAGCCTTCAAGTCAAAATCTTGAACTTAGGCAAATCAAATTTAAATCAAGTCAAACCCTTGATTTTTCTTCATGACTCAATCAATCATAAAATCATGAATCCAAATATAAATACAAACTTCAAATATCAAACCAAAAATAAATTCAAAAATCAAATCCAAATTCAATCAAAAATCCAACCTAAGCCTTCAAGTCAAAATCTTGAACTTAGGCAAATCAATTTGAAATCATGCCAAACCTTTGATTCTTCTTCATGATTCAATCAATCCTTCAATAATGAATCCAAATATAAACATAAAATTCGATCATCAATCCAAAACTAAATTCAAAAGTTAAACCCAAGTCAAACTCATGTTCACCCTTTGAATTTGAAATTGTCAAATGAATCAAAACCCATTTGACTCCAAATCACTTGCAAATGAATTTATATTTCAATCATAAGTCTATATGTGAGTACAATCAAAGTCAAATCAAACTTTGACCAAACCATTTGACCTACTTAAGCTCAGTTAACCCAAAGTGACCTAAACTATCCCTTTTGAGCCAAATTTAAATCTTGCCCAAATTAGATTGAACTAAGCCCAACTGAGCCTCACATTGTGAGCAACAATCATAATAAGATGATCAATCACTCAAATTGGATCAAAGCAAGCCAAACCTAAGGGGTGACCAAGTCAACACTTACCAAAATGAAACCTAAACTAGGAAAAATCCAACATAAGAGAAATTGATTGAAACGATTGATCAAAATAAATTCATGAGCAATGTTTGAACTTGACCAAGGCTTCGTTTGAGCCTAACCTAGCCCAATTGGCCACTTGACCCAAGTTGACCCAACTTGACCAAAAAAGTCAAAATGTGTCAAAACTTGATCTAAGCCAAATTGACTGAAACCAATGGGTCAAATTCATTCTAAAATGATTATTGAACTTGACCAAAGCCCCAATTGACCTTGAACCCAACTTGACCTAAAAGGTCAAATAGAGCCAAATCCAAATATAAACCAAATTGATTGGAAATAAGGATACCATTCTATTTCAAATGATCAACGAAACATAAATCAACCCATGACCTAACCCAAATAAGTCAAATGAGTCAAATTGGTCAACTTGACCCATTTGACCTAAATGAACTCAATTGAACCAAAACCAAATATAAATGAAATTGAATCAAACCAAAGCCACCAAAACATTTGAAATGGTCCTATGAACTTGACCCAACCCTTGATTTGACCCAGTTTGACCAATTGGTCAACTTGACCCAAGTTGACCCATTTTGACCTATTTGGGTTAATATGAGTCAAATCATATCAAACCAACTCCAAATTTAATGAAACTTGGCCTAATCCATTTTTCAATGATACCAAACATATTCAAATTGAAATCCAAGTCGAATGACCATTTTACCCCTTATCCATAGGGTAACCTAAAATCAAAACCAGTTGGAATTTATTCAATTCTTTCTCATGGATACTTGGCATCCTCATAGTAGACCAAATGGTCAATAATAGTCATGATGCACACGACCCAATGGGTTTGGGTCAGTCCAACCCAACCTAAGGCTAAAACTGACCACTGCCCATGTACATGAGCACATGGGATCCCTCCTCCACTCAATTAGAGCACATGGGAGCTTCACTACTCCACTCCACACTCAAAACTGAACCATATGCAAGTCCTAATAGCCTAACTAACACATTGAATAGGGTGTATTGGATCAAAATGGCATGTAAGCTCACGTCTGTCTGATTCACCTAGGGGGAGATATACTCCCCTATTTCCACTTGAATCACACAGAGACACACTCAATTGACTGAGAGAGAGCTCCTTAAAGCTTCCCAAGCTCCCTCAAGCAATCCTCAGGCATTTAGAATACTCCATTTTTGGTTTCTCTTAAATCAAAATAAGGGGAGCTCAAGTGAAATTCCATCTCCTCCAATACACAAAATCAAGCCAATTCCTCTTGCAAGATTCTTCAGAGGGCTCAATTGAACTCACTCCAAGCTTCATCCATGTTCTCAAGGCAAGGGGGAGGGGACTTTGATCAAGGCCGAGCCCAATTGAAGGAGAGCTTGGTCCATAGAAAGATCCACTAAACTAAATCACCTCAAATATTCAACGTGGCTTCGTCTCCACTAGATGAAGCTACCTCAATGAATTCGGGTGTCGGTGATAATCTCTGGCAAGATATGCCCTCAAACCAAGATTAAACTAGCCAAGGTGTGGTCCTTTGTGAAAGAAATTCTCACCTCATGAGAATTTGAGTATTAAATCTTCTCCCCTTTACTCCTAGATGGTGTAGGTTGAATTTGAGTTCAATCCGAGCTCAATCAAGCTTGGATCATGCCATGGAAGGTGGATGGCTCCCTTTTCCCATAAAAGAACTTAGGAATGGATCATGGGCCATCCATTCGTGCATTTTAGATGGACGATCATGACCAAGATGCACAAGATCGTTTGATTTCCCCCCTTAAGAACTGCGGGATTGATCTTAGCCATCCTATCTTAGATCTGATGGATGTGGAGAAAGCCCGTAGCGCCATCGCTGATGCAGTGCTATGTTGTGACAAGTTAAGTGGTCCCTCCCATCATGCCACGTGGAAAGCGCGCACCGCATCAGCCTCCACGTGATGCCAACAGGATTAGCCATATAATTAAGGGATTAATTACTTAATAATCATGGAAACTTCAAAAAATCAAAACTAAATGTAGAGAATAAAAAAATACAAAATAATTAGCATTGGAAAGATAATTCAAAGAGGAATAATCTAAAATTAATTTGAATTGGTTTTGAATAGACACATTTTTTGAATTAAGGTTTTAATAAAAACCTCATATCCCTAATTACTCCTTAATTATCTCACTGATTAATCTCAAACTTCTCATGTGCATTTAAGGAGATGACTTCTACCTCCCCTAATTTTCTTGGGATTTATTGATGGGTTAATTAGGGAGATCAATTAATGAATCCTTAATTACTCTCTTTACATAATTAAGAGTAATTAAGCATATGAACAGTGATTTGATCCCTTTATTAAGTTAATTAAGCTTGCTTAAGTAGAGAAGAGGTTTATGGAAAGGATTTGGGAAATTTTCCCTATGACATTCCCTGAACTCCTTTCCTTTTTTAATGTAAGCTTAATTAAGGGAAAATCCCATAATCACTTGCTTAATTACTTTAATAAAAATTTCAAAATATTCCAGAACTTAATCAATTCATCTTGGGTAGGTGCTTAGGTGTTCAATAACCTAAGTAGCTTAAGGAATCCAACCCACATGCGTGGGAAGGGTTATGAAAGAACTTAAATTAAACTCTTCAACTTAATTAATCATTAATTGTGGCCAATTGTATTAGGTACATTTCTTTCCTAGGTGCATTATTGATTTAAATTGCTTGTGTGGTTTTATATCATATCATTGGCTCATAATTATTTGATTAAATATATTAAAGTGGTATAGGCAAGGGGTAATTAATACACTTAATGTATACCTTAACCTAACCAAAGCATAAAATTAATCTAACTACCTAAAAATTGAACTTAAATAACTCACACATGGGGAAATGTGTTAGGACCAGAAAACTCATCTCCCATTTCTCCAATTGAAGTTAAACTCAAACAAAATTCAAACTCTCCTTAAAGCAAATTTGATTTACTTTAAATAATTCTATTTCATAGGATTATCTTCAGGAATTAATTAGGGTGAATGAATTTATATGATTTCATCACTTTATTTCTTTCCTAGTATGCTAAATGTGTATGCCATATAAAAATCATGCATTCATGCTTTTTGAAAATATAATTAAAAATGAAATGTTTCTTTTACGTCAAATTGCATGTTTTGGCTAAAGTAATAATATGAATGACTTTACCACTATTAAATCCAAGATTATTTTCAATATTTAAAAATTCAATATCAAAATTTAAAGGTGTGCTACTTATAATTATTTATAAGCTTGCATGTGAGTATAAATATAAATATGTGCATAGTGTGGTCTTCCTTCTCTCTTCTTTTAGCATAGTTTTAAATAGAATTTGGTAAAGTGTATAGTTCATTTGAAAAGAACACAACACTTGCTTAAATCCATTCCTATTTATTCCTATGTTATTAATTTAGAAGGACATCCACACTTACACATATAAATTGCATAAATAAATCAACCAAACAAACACAAACTTTTGTATATTTCTTTTTCCATTCATTTCTTTTGTACATGCATATGTATTTAAGGAAAGTGGTATATTAGTCTAGATAACTCTAGGGTTGCAAGGATAGAAGTAGCCTTAAATAGGTCTTGTACTTACACCCATGGTGCTAACAATGGTGTCATACTCACTTATGCCTTTCATACATATAAATATGCATGTGAAAAATGGATAAAAGAATCACCCTTTTCTACTCAATAAAACCATGCATACATGAAACATTCTAAATTTCCTTAATTAACACCACTTGGCATCCATCATGAAAGTGTGCTAAACATTTCTATTTGCATGTATAGATATGCTTAGGATTCATTCATATGCATGTTACACATGTTGGGAAAGAAATAAAGTGATGTGTGTTTTGTGATAGTCTTTCACTTTACTTAATCTTAAAATGCCTTTCTTTTTGAATAGGTTTGATTAGATAAAGTATAAACTTAGGATTAATTAAAACACATATTAAAACATTCACTAAACAAAAATCAAACATGAATCTACTTTAGAAATTACTTAAGGTAAGGAAGAAAAAAGAAGTTCTTTTCTCTTTTCCCTCTCTTAACAATTTAGTAATTAATTATAAGTTCATTTAAACCTAAGCAAATCATAAAATAAAAATCAAATAAATCAATTAAACAACTTAAAGGAAACCACCCTCTAAGTCAAACTTTTCACACATAAGAAATCTAAACTTTAATGCCTAGCTAAGCATACCACACAAACCTTTTAAAGCACACACATTAGACTAAGTCACCAATTCTAGCTCTAGGTTAGGGTGGTGCTTGCTTTGATGCTTTGCTTTTATTTTGTGATGTAATGTTTTAGTCTAGATGTTAAGGTGTATGTGCATAGACTGAATGGTAGGATGATTTAGTCTAATCATTATCTTCTACAAGGAATTGTGCTTAAGGGGCGTTATAATAATAATATAAAATTGTTTTTGCTGTGCAGGTGCTTATACCCCTAAGCATAATCCAAAATAGGCCTGGTTGACTTGATTACCCATGTGTGGGGTGCTAAGTACAACAAACCAGTTCCATCCTCTCTCTAAGTCTAATAGAGAGGATGTCATAAGGATTTCTATTCACCTCCACCAGCAGTTCAGTTTTAGCCACCAATCAGTGAGAGGAGAAGGTCACATACCGGCCTCCGATCTATTTTATGTTGAGTAGGAGGAGCCTATTGATGATCTGAGTCTAGGGCTCAGTTTGATTTGAGATGAGTTATCCCCCGCAGTGTGGGGAGGCATATTAGACAGAAGAGGGTCAGGGAGGCCCATACTTCAATTCACATTACCAGTCGGGAGAGGTGGAGGTTCATTCTGATCAGTAGACTCTGTAATTGATTTTCCGATCGGTGCTATGCATCATATGACAACATTCTACTCATGGGGACTACCCATCATAGGAGGAGAGCTCCTGTTCAAAGAGAGTCGGTGGTGTCTCCACCACACCGCTTTACCCCCCATCCACCATCTTCGATCCATCTTCCAGTATCTCCAATTCCACCAAAGTCCATGAAGGCCGCATTGGCCGAGAAGAGGACCCCGTTGATGATCCGGGTACGGTTGAGAGATCCCATCCTACCTACATAGCCTACTGTGGTGAGGTCGAGCTCTCCTGCTCGACCTTCTGCCTCAATAGTGGTGAAGAAGGAGTGGCGACCTCGAAGCATAGTAGTCATCCCTTCACCACCACCACCGTAGTAGAATACAGAGATGGTTGCAGCAATTACTGAATGAGAGGGTGACAGTTTAGCCACACATATGATGATAGATCCTCCTATGAGTGCCACTATATATAGATTCAGTGATAGCCAGGTGCATATTTCTTCCAGTGAGTATAACCCTCACAGGCTTAACTCACAGTACATGATTGTGATCCCACCACCGGTCAGCCAAAGTCATTTATGCTAGTTTAGATGAGTCATTCTCTAGAGGATATAGTATTCTACATTATCTCATGGAGAAGAAAGAGATCTTAGGATATGACTGGTCTCATGAGGAGAAGATCATCTTTGATCCCAATGAAGATGATTTATTGGGAGACTCAGTAGGAATTTGCATGATAGACACTAAGGGATCCCTCCTTATAGAGAACTAGACTCTAGAAGGTGTTGAGGCCGAGCAGGAAGACACATCCTACTCGATCCAACACCTCATGTAGTAGATAAAGCAGAAGGATGAAAAATAGATAAGATGGAGAAGAGACTCAAAGATTTGCTAGCAGCTGCTTTAGAGCTTTAATACCAAGCCCCAATAGTTCATCCTACTATAGTTGTGACTAGTTAGCCAAAGTTGGTGCATGTCTTGGATCCAGCCAAGATTTTATCTCTAGTAGAGCAAGGTAGCACCAGCATGTATAGGAAGATAGTGTATAGTACCTCCATATAAGAAAATGATATCAAGAGCATGGTTGAGCAGCAGGTGAGAGAAGCGTTGGCTCAAGCCTGAGGAAGATCATTAGTTCCAAAAGGTAGATCCTACCTAGAGGAATTTGATGCAATCCAATATCCTAAGGATTCTGTGCCACCTTCTTTTAAAAGTTTTTATGGTTATGGGAACCTGAGGCAACACATTATCCATTTCAGAGCTAGTGGTTACAACGCTGGTGGCAGTGATGCTTTACTCTTCCATCACTTCATCAATAGCTTGCCGAGTATAGCATTTGACTAGTACATTGAACTTTCCAAAAATTCAGTGAAGAATTTTGCTGAGTTAGAGCATCTCTTTATCAAGAGGTATGCTGGAGCTCAGCAAAGGGTCACTGTTGGTGATCTCATTGTGGCTCAACAAAACTCCGGTGAGTCCCTCATTGATTGCATTCTTAGATAGTATAATTTAAGTATAAAATGCGAACCTCAACTGCCTGAACAACATGCCATCGAGATTCTACTTAAGAATATCCATGGCTCGGTTGCCTTCATGCTCAATAGTTTTACCATCATAACTTTTGAAAAATTAATCAACAAGGCGGCCAGCTTTCAAGGAGAAGCCAAATTGTTGCCTTCTCAAGATCTACCAACAAAACCAAAGCCATAGAAGGTATATGAGAAGAAACCAGGGGCAGTGATAGCAGTAGAAAAGGGGAAACATCCAACCAGAGAGTAGTTTGAGAGACCTCGTGCTCCACAGCCATCACTTCAACCTCCTCTACCACCACTGAGATAGCCCTACTGGCCACCACAGCAGCCTCCATGAACTACACCGACTCCTCCTCAGCCACATCATCAGCAGTAACATTACACATATCCGTTGCTAGGTAGTTATGATCCACCTACTCTTTTGGATAAACTTAACAAGCCTTATTCATTTAACAGAGAGGTAATCAGGAAAATTTTTAAGAATCTCTTAAAAAAGCCTAATTTTTAGCTACCCAAACCTAGGACACCATAGGAACTGGGTAAAAGCAATGATCCTACCTTTTGCCACTACCACCGTATGCTAGGTCATGTTTTAGAATATTGCTTCACATTTAAGGACTGGCTTGAACATAGCTTTAAGACCGGTGCTATAGTAATCCCAAATGAATACCGTGTGGAACAACCATCCAGTTCCATTAGGGTAATCCTTGGGGTTACTTGCGATCCTCCAAAACCAAAGAAGGTTGGGATATCTCCTTATCCAATACCTCTAAGATAATTGTATCAAAAATCAAGAAACTTTCCTTGTAGGTGCCGGAGCCAGCTCAAACCTCCAACATCAAGGAAGGTTTGCAAGTTGAGCCAACTCGGAAAGGGGAGCTCGGCCATGTCTGGCAGGATAGCCTAGTGCAACCCGGTCGAGCCTAGCCTCCAGTCTACCATTGTAGCTACTCCATCATTAACTACCTCTACTTCAGCTAGCTCTTCTTTTTCTAATAGACATCTTGTATCGGCGAATGAGGGCATCAAATCCATCACACCTCTTACTTTACTTGATTTCTACTATGTACCTCCTATCAAATCCAAAAAATTGAATAATAAAGTGAATTTAAATTATATCTGTGTCACTTCTGATGGGTTGTCTGAATCTATTCCTAATGATAACTCTTCAAGTATAAAGAACAACTATAACAATTTTAATCTTTCTCTTTTTGATTTAGATTTGGATCTTCCTTCTTTGAATACTACGGGTTCGCCTCTTGAGATAGACTTAGAATCATCTAATTTTGAGGGTCCCATAGGAGAAGTTATAGGTGAGCCTAACGTGTAGGTATAATCTTCCATTACCCTATCACAAGAGATCACCGAAGTCAACCTCCGTAGTGGCAAGGTTATACCTCTTAGGGCAGCACCTCTAGATAGAGGGAAACAAGTCATTGGTTCAGAGAATCGAGAAGCCACTCCACAGGATGCTCCACCATTGGATATGCTTGTGGAGGATCAGCCCAAGGTGGACTGCAATATCCTCTCTCACCTAAAAAAGTTATCATCGAAGCTAAGCATATACGATGCCCTTGTCTTATCCAAAGAGATGAGGGAATCATTAATCAAGGCTCTCCTTGATCCTGAGATATGCTTAGCTCAGTTGACCGCTGTTGGAGAGGAGGCACATTATTCTAGAGATTTCCAGGGGATCACTTTCACAGATGAAGACCTTTTTCTAGGAGACATGGAGCACAATTGTCCCCTCTATATTATAGTAAACATTGGCAGATTCAGACTTGCCAGAGTTCTCATCGCTCCAGGTGCATTGGTGAACATTATGAGTCTAAAGACCCTTGCTTATTTGAGGATCAACATCTCTACACTCCAAAGAGATCAGATGATGTTGAGAGGATCCAATGAACAAGGCGAGCGGGATTTAGGTTCCAAAGTGTTAGCTTTGCAGATAGGTGACTGGAAGACTGAAGCTAAGTTTTATATCATTGATTTAAATACTTCGTTCACTGCTTTGCTCGATAGGCCTTGGATACATAATAATAAGATGATTCCATCCTCCCTCCATGAATGCATCAAGTTCATGAAGGATGGGATTGAGTACTATATCAAAAGAGATGAAAAGTCATTTTCAATCAGAGAGGTTGAGATATATAAGGATGCGACCTACTATCTTCCTCAAAACACTCATTCTCATGAACTTGGTCAAAATTTAAATGAAAATTCAAAAGAAAAAAAGAAAAATAAAAAGTGAAGAAAAAGAAAAAAAAATTGAAAATTTAAGTGAACAAGAAAGGGAAATTGAAGAAGAAATAGAGTCGCATATCACATTCCACCCACAGTTCATTCCATCATATGGACATGTGAGTAAGATGACTCGGCCTCCACCAGGCAGAGGCAGAGGCAGAAATAGAAGTAGTTCTAGAGGTGGAAGACCCCCTGGTTGGCCATCAACCAATAGGGGTTATGTTCCAATTCATAAGACTACACAAAATATTCACATAGGCTTGGAATCCAGCTCGGAGGATGAGTCTAATGTAATTAGCATACCAGCCAACCCATCTCAGCGAGTTTCATTAGAGGTGACACTCGAGGCGGACAGTGATGAAGACTGGGACTCCAGACAAATCAAAGTATTTGAATCATATGCATGTAAAACTATCAGTCATCATTTGAGAACCTTAGCTCTAACCTCACTTTCATCTCAAAAAGTTGAAGGTTTAGCAGTTAAGGAAGCCCCTCAGTCTTCCAAGCATATGAAGCTGAAGAGATTCTTTTTAGGATCATCCTCCTCAAGTCCTGAAGTTGATGTAGAATTTGAGGAGAATTCATATAAAGAATTAATGGAATTACCTTTTGATTGGTACTCGCCTTGTGTTATTAATCTTGCAAATAAGGGATGCATCAAAACATAATCTAAAAATGAAATTAATTTTGACTATCTTTGAGTTGATCTAAGTCCCCCAGCAGCATTCACTTAATAGTCAGCCCTTGGTTGGGTTTAATCCTTTACCATGCCAATAGATCACCCCAACAGCTGGTCCTTACTTTGGAAGATGTAAGTCCACTATGCTTTCTTTGTAGTATAGCTGCTGCATACTAAAAGGCATCCCTTTGGTCGATTAGTCCTACTATGTGCTTAGTAGACTACCCCTTTGGATTGGTAAACTTGAGTCAGGTCTAGGCATCCATGGCTTCTTCTCAGTACAATCTCGCAAACTAACAGGGTCCATTTCATAATATAAAATTAAAAATCACTAACAAAACAAAAATAGTCAATCAATCTAAATCAAATATTTGAGTAGACTACCCCTTTGAGTAGCCCCTTGGATGACTTCAACTTGTCTCCCTGGTGGAGAGTTCACTTGTCTATCCCCGGTGGTGTCAAAACAAACACAATTAAACAAACAATAAATTCAAATGAATTTAACCCTCTTCCCTAGTGGGACTTAATTAAACAAATCAAATTTCTCTCTAGCAAGACTTAAATCAAATCAAACCTCTCATCCCTTTATGGATGACTTGAACCTGCTTCCTCAGTGGAAGGTTCACATACTCTATCCCTAGTGGATTCCTCCTTCCCTCTCTTATGTCCTTGACATAAGTAGAGTCACATTACCTTAAGCTCTAGATTCCTTCTACCTTGGGTTAGAAGTAGATCATCTAGTGCTTGTGATTGTTTGGTGTTGTTAATCATTTGCCAACCGATAATGCGTCGTTCTTGTCGGCCACACACACCTATTGGGTGCTTTTTGTTGACCTCATATTTAGGATGAGCTCTCAACCCCTCCATCTTAGACATAAGATTCCTCTTAAACTTTAAGAGATCCTTAGTCTTAAGACACATCTAGTGATTAGGTGGACACTCAATCTAGCCTTAGAGATTTAGAAGAGTTAGCCATAGGAGTAGATCATGCCTTAGGGTTATTAGGAAAATTTGCCTACCCTATAGCTTGAATCACATTCCTTACTTCCTTCCTTCAAGTCAAACTCCAAATAAAATCAACATCAAACCTAAATTAATTCCAGCTTAATTGTTTCTCCCAAACTCAAATCAATGCCACATGATTGAAATCCATGATTGAAACCCATAATTGAAATTCCAAGTCTTGCCTAAGTCCTTTAATCCCCTCTTAAGGACTTAGCCTAAATCATGTTCAAATCAATTCAAACTCATGAAATTTTCTTACAACTCATTTATATTCTCATTTATATTCACTTATATAAATGAAATATAAATTCAACTCAATCAAACTAAATCCAAAATTCAATTCCATGTTAAAAATATTTCTTAAGTCCTTAATTCCCTCTTAAGCACCTAGCCTAAATCAAATTCAAACCACCTTAAATTCAGGAAAATTTCTCACAACCTATTTATATTCTCATTTATATTCTCATATATAAATAAAATATAAATTCAAATCAATCAAACTAAACCCAAAATAGAAATCCAAATTCAAAATCTTTCCTAAGTCACTTTAATTTAACTTAAGGACTTAGCCTGGATCATGTTCAGATCACATCAAATCTTTGAAATTTTCCCATAACCCTTTTATATTCACTTTTATATTCACATATATAAATGAAATATAAATCCAAACAACCAAAACTAACTCAAAAAATTAAACTCAAATTCAATCAAAATCCAACCTAAGTCTTTCAAGTCAAAATCTTGAACTTAGCCAAATCAATTTTAAATCAAGCTAAACCCTTGATTTTTCTTCATGATTCAATCAATCCTTCAATCATGAATCCAAATATAAACACAAACTTTAATTACCAAATCAAAAGTCAATTCAAAAATAAAACCTAAGTCAAACTGATATTCACCTCTTAAACTTGAAATTGTCAAATGAATCAAAGCCCATTTGACTTCAAATCACTTGCAAATAGATTTATATTTCAATCATAAGTCTATATTTGAGTTCAATCAAACTCAAATCAAGCTTTGACCAAACCATTTGACCGACTTGAGCTCATTAGACCCAAAATGACCTAATGTATCCTTATGAGCCAAATTCTAATCCTAACCAAATTGGATTGAACTAAGCCCACCTAAGCCTCTCATCATGATCAACAATCATCATGAGAGGATCAATCACTCAAATTGGTCAAACCAAGTCAAATCTAAACCAAGTCAACACTTAGCCAAAATGAAACCATAGCCAAAATCTACCATAGGCCAAATTGAAACCAATGATCTAAGTTCATTCAATCAATGTTTGAACTTGACCAAGTCATCAACCTAACCAATTGTCCACTTGACCTAACTTGACCCAACTTGACCTAAAAAGTCAAAATATATCAAAACTTGATCTAAGACAAATTGATTGAAACCAATGGGTCAAGTTCATTCCAAAATGATTGTAGAACTTGATCAAAGCCAATCGCCAACCCCAACTAGCCCAATTGACCTTGAACTTGATCTAAAGGTCAGGAAATTCAAACTTAACCAAAACTGATTGAAAACAAAGATACCAATCCATTTCATATGACCAACCAAATATGAACCAACCCATGACCTATCCCAAATGGGTCAAATGGGTTAAATTGGTCAGCTTGACCCATTTAACCTAAATGAACTAAATTAAGCCAAATTTAAACCTAAACCAAATTGAATCAAACCAAAGCCACCAAAACATTTCAAATGGTCATATGAACTTGAACCAATCCTTGGTTTGACCCAATTTGACCAATTGGTCAACTTGACCCATTTTGACCTAAATGGGTCAACATGAGCCAAATTGCATCAAACCAACTCCAAATTCAATAAAACTTGGCCTAACCCATTTTTCAAACATACCAAATATTCCCTAACATAAATCAAGATCAAATGTCCATTTTACCCCTAGGCCATAGGATAACCCAAAATCAAAACCACTTGGAATTTGGTCAATTCCTTTTCATGAACACTTGGCATCCTCTTAGTAGACCAAATGATGACTAATGGACCTAGTGCACATGACCCAATGATTTTGGGTTAGCCAAACCCAACCCAAACCCAAAACTGACCTCCTCCTTTGAAATTGGCCACATGAAATCCTCCCTCCACTTGATTTGAGCACATGGCCACCTCATCCACTCCTCCTCTAGCCAAAACTGAATTCAAGGACACCTCTAGCAGCCTAACAAACCCATTGAATAAGCTCAATTGGATCAAAATGGCAAGCACCTTCATGGCCATCCGATCCTTCAATGGGGAGATATCTCCCACTAATTCAATCTCTCACTCAATTGATTAAGAAGCGGAGGAGCCATTGCCAAGTGATCCTAAGCTTTCTCAAGTGAAATCAAATTTCCCATTCTCGATTTGCATAGCTTGAAAACAGGGAAGCTCCACTGAAAATCCAACTTAGCGTACACTCCATGTCAACCCAATTCCTCCTTCAAGCTCCATCAGAGGATCAAGTCAAGTTGACCCAAGCTCTTTCCCAAGCTCCAAAGGCAAGGGAAGATCTAATTCAAAATAAGACTGAGCTCAAGTGCAAGAGGAGTTGGCCCAGAGGAGGATATACCCAATTGATAAACTTCAAAGAAAAGCTTCATCTCTATTAGACGAAGCTTCTCCAAGGGAATCAAGCACCGGTGAGGTTAGCCATTAAATTGAGCTTAAATTCAATTTAGTTTGGTCCTTTTTGAAGTGAATCTTAATCTCATGGCCTTGTGCTTAGACGGTGTGGATAAATTTTGGGATCAATCAGAGCTCAATTGAGCTCAGATCATCCCCTTGAAGATGGATGGTGTCCACCTTCACGGTGATTAACAGGGACAAATCATGGGTCGTCCATCCACACATTTTGGATGGATGATCGTGATTAAAACATGTAGCAAACACATTTTAAATCATTTGATCTGTGGTTTTAACCTCAGTCATCTGATCATTGATCAGACGAGTGAGGAGAAAGCGCGTAGCATCGTCGCTAACATGGTGCTACAATGTGACAACTTTATTATCCATACCCATCACGCCACATGAAAAGCACATGCTGTATCAGCGGCCCACGTGGTGCTGATGAGATTAAATATTTAATTAGGCTATCAAATATTCTAATTAATCATGGAAACTTACTAAATTCATATCTAAGCCTAGAAAAATCAAAAAAATATGAAATAAATTGCATTGGATAGATAATTAAATATATAATATTCTAAAAATGATTTCATTGGGAATGTTATTTTGCTAATTACCTCTTAATTACTTCATTTAATAATCCCAAAATTCTCGTGCATAATTAGTGGGATGACTCCTACCTCCCCTATTTTTTTTGGGATTTATTGGTGGCTTAATTAGAGGAATCGCTAGCTCATTCCTTAATCACTCTCTTAATATAATTAAGCTTAATTAAGGGCATAATTAGTGGTTTAACCCTCTGATTGAGTCAATTAATTTTTGATGAAGTGAATATGAAGTTTAGGGAATAATTTTGGGATGCTTTCCTTAAGATATTTCTTAAACCCCCTTTTCTTTCTTAATCTAACCTTAATTAAGGATTAATTCACTAATTACCCCCTTAATTTATTTCATTAAATTCTAAAACTTTTTAGAACTCAATTAATCTATCTTGGGTATATGCTTAGGTGTTCGATATCCTAAGTACATTAAGAAAATGAAAACCCAACTCACATGTGTGAGAGGGGTTATGAAAGTACTTAAGTTAAACCCCTTAGTTAATTAATCATTAATCATGAGCCAATTGCATTAGGCCCTCTTCTTTCCTAGGTGCATTGCTGATGTAAATTTCTTTTGTGGTTTTATGTCATCTTATTGGCTCATAATTATTTGATTAAGTATGTTAAGGTGGTATAGGTAAGGTATAATTAACACACTTAATTCATACCTTAACCTAACCAAAGCATAAAATTGATCTACTCACCTAAAAATTAAACTAAAATAGCAAACATATATGGGAATAGGAACATCAAACTCACCTCACATCTCTTAAATTGAATCA
Organism: Cymbidium sinense; assembly: GCA_021442155.1. Lineage (NCBI taxonomy): Eukaryota > Viridiplantae > Streptophyta > Magnoliopsida > Asparagales > Orchidaceae > Cymbidium > Cymbidium sinense. The sequence goes on from CM038222.1 coordinate 31,017,378, forward strand.
AACTCAAAACAAAATCAAACTTTTTCTAAAAAATAATTTGATTTACATTAAGCTTTCTTATTTCATAAGTTTGTCTTTAAGAATTAAATAAGGTGAATGTGTTTACATGATTTCATCACTTTAGTTATTTTCTAACATACTAAATATGTATGTCATATGAGTTTCATACATTCATGCTTTTCAAAAATCAAATTCAAAATGAAATGCTTTCTTTATGTCAAATTGCATGTTTTGGCTAAAGTAAAATATGAATGGCTATTATCACTATTAAATTCAAAACAATTTTGGAAATCTATAAATAAAATATCCAAAACTAAAAGTGTGCTACTTATAATTATTTATGAGCTTGCATGTGGATATAAATATGAAGATATGCATAGTGTAGCTTTCCTTCTCCTTCCTTTTAGCATAATTTTGAATAGGATTTGGAAAAGTGTATATTTCATTTGAAAAGAACCTAACACTTGCCTAATCTCAATCCTATTCATTCCTATGATATTACTTAAGAAGAACATCTGCACTTGTACATATAAATTGCATGAACAAAATAAATCAAAAAATACAAACTTTTTGCATCCTTCTTTTTCCATTTTTTCTTTTGTACATGTATTTGTATTTAAGAAAAGTGATATATTAATCTGGACAATCCCATTGTGAAGCTTTAAGTAGCCCTAAGTAGGTCTTGTACCTTACACCCCTGGTTAACAATGGCGTTGTATTCACTTATACCTTTCATACATACATATGTGCATATGAAAAATGGAAAAGAAAATCTCTTTTCCACTTAATGAAAATCATGCATCATAAAGCATTTAAATTTTCTGAAGTAACTCACTTAACATTCATCATAAAGTATGCTAAAAATTCTCATTTGTATGTATAGATATGTGTAAGATCCATTCATATGCATGTTATACATGTTGAGAAAGAAATGAAGTGATGTGTATTTTGTGATATTAATTCACTTTACTTAATCTTAAAATACCTTTCTCTTTGAATAGGTTTGTTTCGAGTTGATCTAAACTTAGGATTAATTAAGACACATAATAAAACATCCACTAAACAAAACTAAATATGAATCTACCTTAGAAATTACTTAAGGTAGGGAAGGAAAGAGAAGTTCTCTTCTCTTTTTCCTCACTTTACAACACTTAGTAATTAATTGTAGGTTCATTCAAACCTAAGAAAAAGATCAAATAAAATCAACCAAAATCAAAAAAACACTTAAATGAAACCACTCATCTAAGTTGAACATCCTGATACTTAGAAAATCCAAACCTTAAAATAATAGCTAAGCATACCACACAAACTTTTTAAAAGCACACACATTAGACTAAGTCACCACTTCTAGTTTTAGGTTAGGGCGGTGCATGGTTTGATGTTTGCTTTTATTTTGTGATGTTTGGTTTTAATTTGGATATTAGGATGAATGTGAGTAGAATGAATGGTGGGATGATTTAGTCTAATCATTATTTTTTGCAGGGGTGTTGTAATAAAAATATAACTGCTTTTGTTGTATAGGAGCATATACCCCTAAGCATAATCCAATAGGTCAAGTGGACTTGGTTACCCATGTGTGGGGTGATAAGTCCAATATACATGCTCGAGATTTGAATGGTTTGTTTAGTTAATCTCTTGTGGTGAAAAATTTTATACATTCGTGCCTTCATCTATCCCCCTTTGAAAAAAAGGATAAATAAAAATAAAAATATATAAAATATGCCTTATTGGGATGCCACGTAGATCTGCAGATATTCTTATTAAGGTGATCGGGTATGATATTGAGGAGAGGTGTACTATCTTGAGAGATAGAAGTCACCACCCTACAATGGGTCACCACCCTACAATATACCAAAGATTCTTCCCCTACTTTACATAGAAAAGTAAAGTAAGGTTTATTTTAAATCGGGTTCATTAAGTTCCCTACAGGGGCAAGCCCCCATAGTTAATTACATCCTAAGGGATGGGATCCCATAGGAATACTCTCAATTAAAGTAAATGATTGTTGTTTCCAAAGATTTTAATAGGTAGGACTATCAATCGATTAGTTTGTTTTGAAAGATCAAATGGAATTGATCAAAGAGAGGGAGTTATTATCGAAGCCAAAAGAAAGATAACTAGGGGATTCCCACAATACTTGGAAACCTAATGAGCATCTCAAACTATCCTATGGTTGAGCTTTACATTTTAGAAATTGATTTAATTTATTTGAGTTGAATTTTTCATTAGAAATTTAGGACTTATGATCCCATAACACAAGATTAAAGAAATGCCTAAGAGGTGAGAATTTATGCTTATGAAGGGGAGAAGCAACCTCAGAACCTAAATCTAAGGAGCTTTAGCGATCATCGAAAGCATAACCTAAATCTAAGATGGGTATTTGGTTTGCCTCCATAAGAGAGGACAAACCATCTAAGCTTGGACTTACAACGGTGGTAAACTAACTCCCACGATTTTAAATTCATGTAGAAGTCTTATGCTTATGCAAGATAGTTAGGTTATTATTTATTTAGAAAGCGACTAAGTCCTAAAACTCACTCCCTAAAGAGACTAGATCATGTAAGGGTTTGCTTCGAATGACCTAAATCTAATACAATTCAGATTTCATTTTTTATTTTTGGACAATCATTTTGACCCAGGCTAATAGGATTCATATGCCTAATGCATGACAAATGAGATTATTAGCCAAAATCAGTGATAAGGGAGGAGGTGTGTTTCCACCATGGCTCTCCAAGGCCAAGCCGAGTTTCTTTGGCAAAGGTGGAAGCCCTCCAATAAAGAGTGAAAATAATATGAATTTGTGCATGATGTTATAAAAGAAGTACTCATCTAGCTAAAGGGTTACTAATTCTTTTACCTTGATTTTAGCTTAAGATTTAGGTGAGGTTATGAGTTCTTTATTTTTAATTCTGATTTATTATATTTGGTAGAAGATTTATTTTTTTTCTAAGAGCCTAATCCATATCCAAGCCATATATAAAGCAAGGAATAAACTATGAAAAGGATGCCACTTAATGCACAAACTAAACAAATCATCAATCAACTTATAAAGTTAATCGTAAAAGAATAAGAGGCCATTGTGGTCAGGTACCACTGCACAAACTCGAAAATAAATTAGGTAACCGACCTCTACCCTTATACAACCCGTATTACAAATAAATTAAATACAATTAAGCAAGGAATTCATTCTTATGGGGGTCTTCAAACTTCATTTCTTCATTCTTCTTTTCTTCTTTCTTCTTCATTTCTTCTTTGGTTCCTTCTTCTGGTTGGTTGGAAGGTGGATGCTCCAAAGGCTTCATAAGGTGCATAAGATGAGATCTTATGATCAATATTCATCCTAATCCCTATAACAATCATTCCAAAATCATAATTGCAAAATTTACATGAAAAGGAAAAGTAAATCTAGCCAACACCGCAAAAAATAAAGCTAAACAAACCACCAAATATCAAGATGTATATTGGACTTATCACCCCACACATGGGTAACTAAGTCCACAGCCTCTTAGATTATGCTTAGGGTAAGCACCGCTCAAAGAAAAGTATTTATATTTTATTTATTACTTCTTAAACATAATCCCCTGTAGAAGATAATGGTTAGACTAAGATCATCTTACCATTCATTCTATGCACAAACATCCTAACATCCTGACTAAAATATATATCACAAAATAAAAGCAAGCATCAAATCATGCACCACCCTAATCTAAAACTAGAAGTGATGACTTAGCTTAATGTGTGTGCTTTGGAGGTTTGTGTAATATGCTTAGGTTTGGCTTTAAGTTAGAATTTTCTAAGTATGAAAGATATTCAACTTAGAGGAGGGTTTCATTGAAGTGATTTAATTATTTTGGACTGATTTTATTTCATATTTTTATTAGGTTCAAATGAATCATACAATTATTTACTGAGTTATAAAAAGAGGGAAAGAGAAGAGAACTTCTCTTTCCTTCCCTAACCTAAGTAATTTCTAAAGTGGATTCATATTTTTAATTTTATTTAGTGAATATTTTGATTAAGTATTTGAATTAATCCTAAGTTTAGATGAACTCTAAACAAACCATAGTCAAAAAAGAAAGGCATTTTAAGATTAAATAAAATGAACCAAATTCATAAAATATACATCACTTCATTTCTTTTCCCAACATCTATAACATGCATATAAATGAGTACTAATCATATCTATACACACAAATGAAAATATTTAACTCACTTTATGATGCATGCTAAGCAATTCATTTAAGAAAATTTAAAAGTTTATGATGCATGATTTTGATTAAGTAGCAAAGAGGTTTCTTATCTAATTTTCACATGCACATATGAATGTATGAAAGGCATAAGTGAGTATCATGCCATTGTTAACCAGAGGTGTAAGGTGCAAGACCTACTTAGGGCTACTTAAAGCCTCACAACCTTGGGGTTTTCCAGACTGATATACCACTTTCCTTAAATAGAAGCATGTGTACAAAAGAAATGAATGGGAAAGAAAGAATTCAAAAATTTGTGTTGATTGATTCATTTTTTATTTATGCAAATTATATGTGCAAGCATAGGTATCCTTCTTAAGTGATAATATAGGAATGAATGGGATATGCAATTAGGCAAGTGTTAGGTTCTTTTCAAATGAACCACACACCTTGCCAAACTCTATTCTAAAAACTATACTAAAAGAGGAGAGAAGGAAAAACCTACACTAAGCACATCCTTATATTTTACTCACATACAAACTTATAATTAAGATATAAGTAACACACTTTTAGTTTTGATAATTGATTCATATGTTTTGAAAATAATTTGAATTTAATAGTGATAATAGACACTCATATTCTTACTTTAGCCAACACATGCAATTTGACATAAAGGAAACATTTTCATTTAAAATTTAATTTTTGAAAAGTATGGATGCATGAAACCATATGACTCACATATCTAGCATGATGGGGAAGAAATAAAGCAATGAAAGCATTTAAAAGCATTCATTTTAATTAAGTCCTAAACACAATCTTATGAAATAAGAAAGCTTAAAGTAAATCAAAGTTTATTTAATAAAATTTTTGTTTGATTTAGAATTTGATTGAATTTTGTAAATGTGAATTAAGTTTGTTGTTCCTAACCCATTCCCACATGTGTTTGACATGTTTATTTAATTTTTAGATGATTAGATTCATTTTATACTTTGATTAGGTTAAGGTATGAATTAAACATGTTAATTAACCCTTACTTACACCACCTTAGCATAGTTAACCAAATAATTATGAGCCAATGAGATGACATAAAGCCTCACAAGGAATTTAAATTTGTAATGCACCTAGGAAGAAAGGGCCCTAATGCAATTTAGCTCATGATTAATGATTAATTAAGCTAAGGGGTTTAACTTACCTAATTTCAAAACACCTCTCACACATATGAGTTGAGTTTTGATTTCCTTAACTGAACTTAGGCTCTTGAACACCTAAGAATCTACCCAAAGTAGACTAATTAAGTTTTAGAAGATTTTGTAAATTATAAAAAAAATTAATTAAGAGGATAATTAATGAATTAGCACTTAATTAAAAGAGGGTTAAGAAAGAAAAGGGGGTTTAGGCAATAGCTTAGGGGAAATGCCCTAAAATTATTTCTTAAAACTCCTATTCAATGGATCAAATCTTAATCAACTTCAAAAAGGTATTAAAACACTAATCAAACCACTAATTATCTTTAAATACATAAAGGGAGTAATTAGAAAATGAATTAGTAATTCTCCCAATTAAGCTACCAATAAATCCCAAAAAAAATAGGGGAGGTAGATGTCATCCCTTAAAATATACCCAAGAAATTTGAGACTAATTAGTGGATTAATTAGCTAGTAATTAGCAAATTAATATTTCCGATAAAACTCAAAAGCAGAGAAAGATACAATTAAAAATACATTAAAATTAATTTTATAATATTCTAGATCGAATTATCTTTTAGTAGCAATTTACGTCATATTTTTTAAATTTTTCTTTAGAGAGATATAATTTTTTTAAGTTTAAGTAATTAATTATAATTAAATAAACCCTAATTAATTCCCTTAATCCAACGGCGTGACATGCGGGCGGTGACTCAGATACGCTTTACACGCGTCAAGCAATGAGCGGCCACTTAAATATCTTATCAAACTGCCATGTGGCAGTGGTGATACGCGGTTTGGTATCCATCATTCGATCAAGGATCGAACGGCTGGGATTTAACCCATGGTTTTAAAAGAATGAAATAGGATTTAAAACGTGCATTTAATCTTGGCCGTCCATCCAAAATGTGTGGATGGATGGCCAAAGATCACCCCTATTCTTCCCTGAGGAATAATGCAGATCATCCACTTTCAAAGGGAAGATCTAAGCTCGATCGATCTTAGATTGAGATGAAACTTTGCACACACCATCTAACCCTAATGACAATCACATCTAATGGTTGAAATTTCATGCCATTAACATTTATTTCACAAAGGATCAACACACATGGAGTTTAGTGGTCAAAAAATATCTAACCTCATCAGAGGTGATCACTGGCACTCGATTCCCTTGGAGGAGCTTCGTCTGGTTGAGACGATGTTGTGGTGAAAGTATTAGCTCTTAAGGTTAAGTGGATTGCTTTATGGACCAACCCCTCCTTAGCTCCCTTGCGTCTTTGATAGAATTAGATCTCCCCTTAGCTTTGAAACTTGAGAGAGAGCTTGGGCAAGCTCGACTTGACCTCTGGTGGAGTGTGCAAAGAGAATTGACTTGGATTGGAGTGTAGAGAAAATTTGCAAATCAACGGAGCTCCCCTATTTTCACTTGAGGAAAATTGGTAATGGAAAATTTGAATTCCTTCTATAGAGCTTAGGATCACTCAAGAATGGTTCCTATGACTCTCTCTTACTCAATCAAATTTGCCTCTATTGAATTCAAGTGGAATTAGGGGGAGTATATCTCCCCCTATGGCAATCGGATGGTCAAAACTATACTTGCCATTTTGATACAATTGCCAAAATTGAAAGGGTTGTTTGAGCTGTTAGAAGTTTGCACATGGTCAGTTTGGGCTAGGGAGTGGAGTGGTAACCTCCCATATGCTTCAAAATAAGTGGAGGGAAGTTTTCCTTATGGCCAATTTGAGCCATGTGCTCGATTTTATCCTTAGGTCAATTTGGGCTAACCCACACCCATTGGTTTGGGTGCACCACCCTCCATATGGTTTACTTGACCTATTAGGAAGGTATCAAGTAGGTATGAAGAGGACTTGACCAAATTCCCCTATGGATTTGACCAAAATTTATTCTATGGCCTAAGGGTGGAATAGTCATTTGGTTGATTTTTGAATTTGGATATGTTGGGCATGTTGAGAAAATAGGTTTGGCCAAGTTCATTGGATTTGGATTTTATTTGATATGGCTTGGCTTATGTTGACCCATTTAGGTCAAAATGAGTCAACTTGGGTGAAGTTGACCAATTGGTCAAATTGGATCAAACCAAGGGTTGGGTAAAGTTCATATGACCATTTGAAATATTTTGGTGGCTTTGGTTTGATTCAACTTGGTTTAGGTTTGAATTTGGCTCAAATGACTTGATTAATGTCAAATGGGTTAAGTTGACTAATTTGACCCATTTGACCTTTTTGAGCTAGGTGATGAGTAGGTTTAGGTTTGGTTAGTCATATAAAGTGGATTGGTATCTTTAATTCCAATCAATTTTGGTTAAGTTTGAATTTGGCTCAACATGACTGCTTTAAGTCAAGTTGGGTTCAAGGTAAATTGGGCTAGGTTAGGTCTAGTTGCCCAATTGAGATTTTGGTCAAGTTCAACAAGTGATTTGGAATGAACTTGACCCATTGGTTTCAATCAATTTGGCTTAGATCAAGTTTTGATGCATTTTGACTTTCTAGGTCAAGTTGAGTCAACTTGGGTCAAGTGGCCAATTAGGCTAGGTTAGGCTCAAATGTTGACTTGGTCAAGTTCAAACAAAAGTTCATGAATGAACTTAGATCAATAGTTTCAATCAATTTAGTCTATGGTGGATTTTGGCTATGATAGGTTACATTTTGGCTAAGTGTTGACTTGGTCAACCCTCAGGTTTGACTTGGTTTGACCCAATTTGGGTGATTGATCATCCCATGATGATTGTTGATCATGATGAGAGGCATCACCGATTCAATCCCATTTGGTTAAGATTAGAATTTGGCTCATAAGGGTACTTTAGGTCACTTTGGGTTAAGTGAGCCTAAGTGGGTCAAATGGCTTAGTCAAAGCTTGATTCGAGCTTGATTAAACTTGTATATAGACTTATGATTGAAATATAAATCGATTTACAAGTGATTCAAAGTCAAATGAGTTTTGATTCATTTGACAATTTCATATTCAAAGGAAGAACATGAATGGATTTTTGTTTGATTTTTGAATTGAGTTTTGATTTAGTGATTGAAGTTTGTATTTATATTTGGATTCATGATTGTAAGATTGATTGAATCATGAAGAAAAATCAAGAGTTTGGCTTGAAAGGCTTAGTGTGGATTTTAAGTGGATTTAAGTTTTATTTTTGGAAGTGGTTTTGATTGTTTCAATTTATATTTCATTTATATATGTGAATATGAATGAGAATATAAATGAGTCATGAGAAAATTTCAAGGATTTGAAGTGATTTGATTATGACCTAGGCTAAGTCTTTTAAGAGAGAATTTAAAGGACTTAGGAAATTTTTGGAGTTTGGAGCTTGAATTTTGGATTTAGTTTGACTGTTTTATATTTATATTTTATTTATATATGTGAATATAAATGAGAATATAAATGAGTTATGAGAAATCCCATGAATTTGAATTAATTTGAACATGATTTAGGTTAAGTCCTTGAGAGAGAAATTAAGGACTCAAGAAATATTTTAAATTTGGAATTTAATTTTTGGATTTGATTTGATTGATTTGCATTTATATTTCATTTATATATGTGAATATAAATGAGAATATAAATAAGTTATGAGAAAATATCATGAGTTTGAATTGGTTTGATCATGATTTAGACTAAGTCCTTAAAAGAGATTAGGGACTTAAGAAAGATTCGGACTTAGAAATTTCATTCATGGGTTTCAATCATGGATTTTAATTATGGGTTTCAATGACATGGAGTTGATTTGAGTTTGGAAAAAATCAAATAAGATTGATTTGGAGTTTGACTTGAAGGAAGGAAGGTGAGGAATGGTTCAAGCTAAGGGTAGGCAAATTTTCCTAACACACCTAAGGCATGACCTATTCCTATGGCTAACTCTTCTAAGTCTCTAGGGCTAGGTTGAGTGTCCATCTAATCACTAGATGTGTCTTAAGTCTAAGGAACTCTTAAAGTTTAAGAGAAGCCCTATGTTTAAGATGAAAGGGTTGAGAGCTCATTCTAAAAATGAGGTCAACATCTTTGTTTTACAAGTGTTAGTTAGATTTACTTTTCATTTTCATGTAAATTTTACAATTAAGATTTTGGAATGATTGTTATGGGGGATCAGGATGAGCATTTGTCATAAGATTACATCTTATGTACCATGTGAAGCCTTTGGAAAAACCACCTTCCAATCATCTAAAAGAAGGAACCAAAAGAAGAAATAAGAAAAAAGAAAGAAGAAAGAGGAAAGAAGAAATGAAGACCCCCCATAACATGAATTTCCTTACTTGATTGTAAATTAATTCATTTGTAATCCAGGTTGTATAAGGGTAGAACTTGCCTACCTAATTTATTTTTGAGTTTGTGCGGTGATGCCTGACCACAAATGATATTTTATTCTTTTTGTTAGCTTTATAAAATTATTGATGTTTGTTAAGCTTATGCATTAAGATGACATATTTTTCTAGTTTATTCCTTGCTTGATGTATGGCCTGAATGACAATTAGGCTCTTAGAAAAAAAATAAATATTTTACCAAATTAATCAACTCAAAATTAAAAATAAATAACTCATAACCTCATTTAAAGCCTAAGTTAAAATCAAGATAAAAGAATTAGCAATCCCTTAGTTGGATGAGTATTTCTTTTATAACAATATGCATAAAAGCATATTGTTACACTCTTGATTGGAGGGCTTCCAATTTTGCCAGAGAAACTTGGCTTGACCTTTGAGAGCCATGGTGGTAACACACCTCATCCCTTCTCATTGATTTCGGCTAATAATATTACTTCTCATGCATTAGGCATATGAATCCTATAAGCCTGAGTCAAATGATTTTTCAAAAATAAAAATAGCATGTAATATATTTTGCATTAGATCTAGGTCATTTTTCATGCCCTTACATGATCTAGTCTCTTAGGGAGTGAGTTTAAGGACTTAGTCTCTTTCTAAAAATAAATAATAGCCTTACTATCTTGCATAAAATATATGACTTGCCTACATGAATTTAAAATTGTAGGAGGAGTTAGTTGGCAGCCACCTCCAAGCGATTGTAAGCCCAAGTAGTCGGGTGGTTTGTCCTCTCTTGTGGAGGCAAACCAAAACCAACATCCATTTTCAGAGATTCTCATGCTTTTGCCCTGCCAAAGCTCCCTAGATTTAGGTTTTGAGATTGCTTCTCCCTTCTATGGGCCATAAGCATAAATCCTCACCTCTTAGGCATTTTCATAACCTTGTATTGTGGAATTATAAATCCTAAACTTCTAATAAAAATTCAACTTAAATAAACAATTCAATTTCAAAAATGTAAAGCCCAACTATAGGATAGTTTGAGATATTCGCTAGGTTTCCTAACATCGTGAGCATCTTCTACTTATCTTCCTTTAGCTTCGATAACAAATCCCTCACTTTGATCAATCCTATTTGATCTTCCAAAATAAGCTAATCGATTGATAGTCCTACCTATTGAAATCATTGGAGACAATGATCATTTACCTTAATCGAGAATATTCCTAAGGAATTCCCTTTCTTAGAATGTAATTAAATATGGGGGCTTGCCCTTGTAGAGAACTTAATTAACCTAGTTTAAAATAAACCCTACTTTACTTTTTCATGTAAAGTAGGGGAAGAATCTCTGGTACATATGCAGACCCATTGTCTTTAAGAGTACTTATTGAGGTGATTAGGTACATTGTAGGATAGTGACTTCTATATTTTGAGATAGCACACCTCTCCTTAATGTCATACCTGATCATCCTCAATAAGAATATCTACGGATCTACGTGGTGTCTAAAAATGCATAAAAAGAGAAGTATATTTCTATCTTCATTTTATCTCACATAGAGTGAAGATGGAAGTATACATTCTCTTTAAAAATCCTTATAAATTTCACCATAATGAGTTTCCTCTTCCTATACCAGAATTAATGGTGGGCATCGCCTCATCTCATGCAATTTTCTCCTTTATGGATGGGTCATCTGGATACAACCAAATCAAGATGGCCTTCGAGGATGAAAGAAACACTACTTTTTGAACCCCAATCAGAATCTATTGTTATAAGGTCATGTCTTTTAGTCTTAAAAATGCTGGTGCTACATACCAATGGGCCATGACTCAAATCTTCAACGAACTCATCCATCATCAGGTTGAGTGTTATGTTGATGATCTACTAGTCAAGAGCAAAGAAAAAGAAGACCATCTATTTGACTTGAGAGTAGTTTTCAATTATTAAGACAATATAACCTCAAAATGAATCCCTTGAAGTGTGCATTCAGAGCAGCTTCAGGGAAATTCCTTGGATTTGTTGTCTGACACCAGGGAATAGAAATAGATCCAAAAAAGATCAAAGCTATCTTAGAAATGCCAACTCCTAAGAGTTTAACTCAACTCAAATCTTTCTAAGGACGGTTGGCGTATCTAAGATGCTTTATTTCCAACTTATCGGGGAGATGCAAGCCATTCTCAGCACTTTTCAAAAAGGACACCAAGTTCAAGTGGGATGACAAGTGTCAACATGCCTTTAAAGATATCAAATAGTATTTGGTGAAGCCGCCGATTCTAGCATCCCCTATCCTGAGCAGGCCACTCATCCTCTTCACTGCTTCATTGGATAACTCTCTTAGTGCTTTGTTAGCCTAAGTTAATGATGAAGGGAAGGAGAGTGCTCTCTACTTCCTCAGCCACCGTCTGATTCCTGTAGAAGCGAACTACCCATTGAGAAACATTGCCTAGCTTTTATCTTTGCATCCAAAAAGTTATGGCACTATATGCTTTCTCATAAGCTGAACTTGATTTCCAGAACCAACCCACTACAGTATCTCATGTCACGGCCAAAGCTATCTGAATGTTTAGCACGATGGTCCATGATTCTCTCATAGTTTGATATTACATTTGTACCCCTCCATGCAGTAAAAAGACAAGCACTAGCGGATTTCTTAGCGGCACACCCACTTCCTGCCAATTCTCTGCTTAATGACGATCATTTTGATGAACAAATCATAAACTTATAGGAGGTTGACAATCACCAATGGGAGATGTATTTTGATGGTGTAGCTTCTTTCCATAAAGGGGAAGTACCACGATCTACTCTTCCAGGAAAGGCAGGGGTTGGAATAGTTCTCTTAACTCCAAACCACAAAGTGATTAGATTCTCCTACTATATTTTCAATCCCTGCACCAACAATGAAGCCAAGTATAAGGCTTTGATTGCTAGTCTGGAGTTAGCTTCCGCAGAGTGTGTCAAGAGCATCAACATCTTTGAGGATTCTCAATTGGTCATCAATCAGATTGTCGGGTCCTACACGGTTCTCAAACCCAAGCTTCATCATTATCATGAGTATACCATGAAGTTGTTGGCTCAAATCCTTAAAGTCACCATCTATAAGGTTCCCCGAGTAGAGAACGCAGTAGCAGATGCTTTGGCCAAACTTGTCAAATAATTGGTATGTCTGAAAGATGAGTCCATTCCAATAATGGTCCAAAATAGACAAATCCTATCCTTTATTGATGTTGAACTCATCAAAAGACTTTCTCTTGAAGGGGAGGTTGTCGTTGCCTATAAGGACAAAGAGTTGTATTGGAGGCAACTGTTCATAAACTATTTGAACACTGACAAACTACCTCAAGAAAAGTCACAAGCTCATTATGTGAAACTGAGAGCTCTCTCCTATGCTCTCATTGATGGCACCCTGTACCGACAGTCCATTGATCAAATGTGGTTATGTTATTTAGATAAATACGAAGCCCATGGAATTATAACTGAGGTACATTCAGGTCTATGCAGAGCACATTACTCTGGCCCAAAGATGAAGACGAAGATCAAGAAACTAAGATACTACTAGCCTTTTATGATTACAGACTACATGGATGTAGATAGGAGATGCCATCAGTGTCAGGTACATGATGTGATCGTACATCAACCACCTAACATTCTACACCCTACATTGGCCTTATGGCCACTTGAGTGTTGGGGTACTAACATTGTGGGTTCTATCAATCCTCCATCTTCCAAGGGTCATCGGTTCATTCTAGCTGCCACTGATTTCCAAGTGGGCAGAGGCAATCCCACTGAGAGAGGTCACAACTCAGCATGTGCTTCAATTTTTTAGGAACCATATCATATATAGGTTTAGGGTGCCTTGATGAATTATATCCAATAATGGTACTACATTAAAAAGCACCAAGATCAACAGCTTCGCCAGAAGATATAGTATAGATTGGAGATACTCCACCATCTACTACCCAAGAGCAAATGTCTTAGCAGAAATATTCAACAAAACTCTCATCCAAATACTAAAGAAGACTCTCGATGATAATAAGTGGTAGTGGAATGAGCAGTTGCTTGAAGCCTTGTGGGCCTACCGCACCATATACCAAACTCCAACTCAGTCTACCCAATTTTCCTTAGTGTATGGGTCTGAAGCCGTTCTAACTTTAGAAGTTTAACTCCATCACTAAGGATAGCATTGGTTAGCAAGACCACTATAGAGCAGAATGCAAAGTTGCATTTATAAGAGCTCAAAGGTTTGGAGGAGATTCTCCTATGGGCGTGCCAGAACCTCGAGTTGTACAAGGATAAAATGATTCAAGCTCACAATAAGCTGGTCCACCCGAGGTCTTTTCAAGTTGGAGAACTTGTGTTAGTCCTAAGGAGACCAATTGTTGCTCGTCAAAAGATGGGAGGCAAGTTTGAACCCGCTTGGGAAGGCCCCTATGTCATACAGAAAGCCTACTAGGGAGGATCTTATCAGCTTATTGATTGTAAAGGGGAACACCCGATGCTTGCAATTAATGGGTTCTATTTGAAAAAAATATTACCCATAAAACATGTTTGAAAATATTTATCAACAAAGAATAAAAATTTGATTCAATTTCATCAAAATCTTCTTTCTTTCGAAGCGTTGTTTGCTTGTCTTGTGAATCTGTCATGATGTATTTAGGATAGGTGTAAGAGTTCCCCAGTGACATCCTATCCCTCTTTCACAACACAAATACAATCAAATGCAAATCTCCCTACGCTATTAGAATATGTGCGAGAGAACTCAAGAGATATCCTATTTCGATTAGCACAACTAAGTTAGGTGTGAAAGAACCCGAGCAACATCCTTTCTTAGTTGGGATTCCCGGTTTCCATCCGTGGCACCATGTCATCAAATTTCCCACTATGTTTAAGGTAGGTGCAAGAGAACCTGAGAGGCATCCTATTTCTTTTAACACAAGCACACAAAAAAAACACATATCATTTGTCTTGGGCTATTCTGATGTGAGACCAGGCCCCTGTGGCACTCACTCATTAGCTGCTCTAGGTCTGGTGTACTTACTACCTCGCTAGTATGTCACCCCCAATGGTCACTTATTTGGAAGATGTGAGTCCCCACGCTTTCTTCCTAACTTGACCATTATAATCCAACGAGCACCTTATTAGTATAGTAGCCTTTATGGCCTGGCTACCTCATGTTGATTTTGTTTAAGAAGATGTGAGTCCTCAAGCTTTCTTCTTGAACTAGTCATCATGATCTAACTAGGTCACGTATAGTCAAGGTTTAGGATAAGTCCCCCAGAGGATCATTTCCTCTTGACTACATTTGAGTTGATTTAAATCCCCCAATGGCATTCACTTAATAATCGCCCTAGTTTGGATGACACCTGTCGAGCCAAAGATAGACTATCCTAGCAATCAGTTCCGTTATAGGAGGATGCGAGTCCCCGAGCTTTATTCCTAGGCTAATTATTGCAAACCAATGGGAACTTTAGGTTGGTTGATGATCTCTATGCTAATAGCGACTCACCTGGTGGATACACCACTCTTGGTAGATGTGAGTCCCCACGCTTTCTCCTTGAGTTGGCCACCGAATACTTATTTAATATATGACTAAACGTGTCATCTTCTCCAGAGTTTTGGATCAAGCCCTTAGCGGCCCCTCTCCCTGTGGGCATTATATTTAGATCACATCCTTTGCGACCCCATTTAGACAATGCCCAAGTTACTCTTGGACTGGACAGTTCCCTTTTCTTAGTAGCCACCCCTATGGTTGGAGAATTTGTTCAGTGGATGCACAGATTTTCCCTTGGTTCAGTAAATCTGAGATAGGTCCAAGCTGATATAAGCTCCTTCTTAGTTTGATCCCTCACAAACCAATAGAGTCCACAATAAACAGACTAAATAAACAAACAAAATATTCACTTGTGGATTAGGAATTCAAGCCCCCAAAGGGCCCCTTTTCCCAAGTAGGCATCAAATCTTTAGGGCAGTGTCCGCAGAACTCCCTATAGGAATTACACCAACACGAGTTGAGATAAATCCCGTGTTGATACTCACCAGAAGCCCTTAGGTTGGGTTCAATCTATCTTGCCAAGCGGTTACCCACCCTCGCTTTGGAAGATGTAAGACTATGATGCTTTCTTTCTAGCATGGCTGTCGCAAACTGACTGGCAACCCTAGGTTAGGTTCGATTTGTTTCCCAAAGCAACTGATCACCCCAGTAATCTTTTGTAGTAGAAGATGTGACTCCCCGAGCTATCTTCCCTTGAATTGATCATTGTAAATCGAAAGGCACTCCTTTGGTCGGATAGTTCTCTCATCGGCTAGGAAGCTACTCCCTTTGGTACAGAAAATCTGAGATAGGTCTAGGCTAATATAAGCTCCTTCTCAGTATGATCCATCGCAAACCAACGGAATCCATCAAAACAAACAAACTAAAAAAATGAAATTAATTTCTCACTTCCTCCCTTAAAGTTAAACTCAAATAAATTCCAACTTGATGGATTTTCTAAAACTCAAAGCAAACTCCAAATGATCAATTACGTATTGCTATGAAATATAAATTCAAATCAATCAAACTAAATCCAAAATTCAAATCCAAATCAAAAATATTTTCTAAGCCCTTTGATTCCCTCTCATGGACTTAGCCTAAATCAAATCTAAATAAATTCAAATTCAGGGAATTTTCTCACAACCCATTTATATTCTCATTTATATTCACATATATAAATGAATTATAAATTCAAATCAATCAAACTAAATCCAAATCAAAAATATTTCCTAAGTCATTTTATTCCCTCTCATGGGCTTAGCCTAAATCAAATCTAAATCAATTCAAATTCAAGAAATTTTCTCACAACCCATTTTTATTCTCATTTATATCCACATATATAAATGAAATATAAATTTAAATCAATAAAACTAAATCCAAAATTCAATTCCAAATCAAAAATATTTCTTAAGTCCTTTAATTCCCTCTCATGGACTTAGCCTAAATCAAATCTAAATCAAGTCAAATTCAAGGAGTTTTCTCACAACCCATTTATATTATCATTTATATTTACATATATAAATGAAATATAAATTCAAATCAATCAAACGATATCCAAAATTGAAATTCAAATCAAAAATATTTCTTAACTCCTTTGATTCCCTCTCATGGACTTAGCTCAAATCAAATCGAAATCAATTCAGATTCAAGGAATTTTTTCATAACTCATTTATATTATCATTTATATTCACAAATATAAATGAAATATAAATTCAAATATCCAAAAATAAATTCAAAAATCTAATCCAAATTCAATCAAAAACCCAACCTAAGCCTTCAAGTCAAAATCTTGAACTCAGCCAAATCAAATTCAAATCTAGCCAAACCCTTGATTTTTATTCATGATTCAATCAATCCTACAATCATGAATCAAAATATAAATACAAACTTCAAATATGAAACCAAAAATAAATTCAAAAATCAAATCCAAATTCAATCAAAAATCCAACCTAAGCCTTCAAGTCAAAATCTTGAACTTAGCCAAATCAATTTCAAATCAAGCCAAACCCTTAATTTTCCTCATGATTCAATCAATCCTTCAATCATGAATCCAAATATAAACATAAACCTCAATCATCAAACCAAAACTAAATTCAAAAATCAAGCCCAAGTCAAACTCATGTTCACCCTTTGAATTTGAAATTGTCAAATGAATCAAACCCCATATGACTTCAAATCACTTACAAATGGATTTATATTTCAATTATAAGTCCATATGTGAGTTCAATCAAACTCAAATCAAACTTTGACCAAGCCATTTCACCTACTTAGGCACACTTGACCCAAAGTGACCTAAAGTACCCCTTTTGAGCTAAATTCTAATCCTACCCAAATTGGATAGAACTAAGCTCAACTAAGCCTCACATTGTGAGCAACAATCATCATAAGATGATCAATCACTCAAATTGGATCAAACCAAGTCAAACCTATGGGTTGACTAAGTCAACATTTAGCCAAAATGAAACCTAAACTAGCCAAAATCCAACATATGCCAAATTGATTAAAACCATTGATCAAAACTCATTCATGATCAATGTTTGAACTTGACCAAGGCAACATTTGAGTCTAACCTAATCCAATTAGCCACTTGACCCAAGTTGACCCAACTTGACCAAAAAAGTCAAAATGTGTCAAAACTTGGTCTAAGCCAAATTGACTGAAACCAATGGGTCAAATTCATTCTAAAATGATTATTGAACTTGACCAAAGCCCCAATTGGCCAACTATACCCAACCTAGCCCAATTGACCTTGAATCTAACTTGACCTAAAAGGTCAAATTGATCCAAATCTAAATATAAACCAAATTTATTAGAAACAAAGATGCCAATCCATTTCAAATAATCAACCAAACATAAACCAACCCATGACCTAACCCAAATAAGTCAAATGGGTCAAATTGTTCAACTTGACCCATTTGACCTAAATGAACTCAATTGAACCAAAACCAAATATAAACCAAATTGAATCAAACCAAAGTCACCAAAACATTTCAAATGGTCATATGAACTTGAGCCAACCCTTGGTTTGACCCAATTTGACCAATTGGTCAACTTGACCCACTTTGACCTAAATGGGTCAACATGAGTCAAATCATATCAAACCAACTACAAATTCAATGAAACTTGGCCTAATCCATTTTTCAATTATACCAAACATATTCAAATTGAAATCCAAGCCAAATGACCATTTCACTTCTAGGCAATAGGGTAACCTAAAATCAAAATCACTTCGAATTTGGTTAATTCCTTTTCATGGACACTTAGTATCCTCTTAGTGGACCAAATGGTCACTAATGGATATGGTTCACTTAACCCAATGGGTTTGGTTCAGCCCAACCCAACCTAAGGCTAAAACCAACCACCCCATGGAAATGAGCACATGGGATACCTCCCCCACTCAATTAGAGCACATGGGAGCTTTACTAATCCACTCCACACTCAAAGCCGAACCATGTGCAAGCCCTAATAGCCTAACCAACCCATTGAATAGGGTGTATTGGATCAAAATGGCATGTAATCTTTGCCGTCGATTCCTAGAGATATACTCCCCAATTCCACTTGAATAGAGACACACTCGATTGATTGAAAGAGAGCTCCCATGCAATTAGAGCATTTTCCATTTTTGATTTCTCTTAAATCAAAAATAGGGGAGCTTAAGTGAAATTCCATCTCCTCCAAAATAAAAAATCAAGCCAATTCCTGTTGCAAGATTCTTCAGAGGACTCAATTGAACTCACTCCAAGCTTCAACCAAGTTCTCAAGTCAATGTAGGGGGGAGACTTTGATCAAGGGCAGAATTGAGCAGTCCATGGAAGATCCACTCAATAAAATCACCTCGAATCTTCAATGGCTTCATCTCCACTAAAGCTACCTCAATGAATTCAAGCACGGTGATAGCCTCAGGCAGGTATGCCCTCAGAGCTTAAACTAGCCATGGTGTAGTCCTTTGTAAAAGAAATTCTCACCTCATGAGAATTTCACCATTAGATCTTCTCCCCTTTACCCTTAGATGGTGTGGGTTGAATTTGAGTTAAATTTGAGTTCAACTGAGCTTGGATCATACCATGGAAGGTGGACAGCTCCCCTTTCCCACAGAAGAACTCAAGGATGGATTATGGGCCTCCATCCGTGCATTTTGGAAGGACAGCCATGATGAAGACGCATAAGATCCTTTGATTTCCCCTTAAAAATTATGGGCTTGATCTCAACCGTCCGATCGTAGATCGTACAGATGTGGAGAAAGCGCGTAGCGCCACCGCTGATGTAATGCTACGATGTGATAACTTAAGTGGCCTCTCCCATCACACCACATGGAAACAGCACATCGTGTTAGCCTCCATGTGGCGCCGATGTGATTAGCCATATAATTAAAGGATTAATTATTTAATAATCATGGAAACTTCAAAATATCATAACTAAATTTAGAAAAATCAAAAAATATAAAATGAAATGTATTGGATAGATAATTCAAAGAGTAAAAATCTAAAATTAATTTCAATTGATTTTGAATAGTCACATTTTCTGAGTTAGAGTTTTAATGAAAACCTAATAACTCTAATTACTCCGTAATTATCCCACTAATTAATCTCAAACTTCTCATGTGCATTTAGGGGGATGACTTCTATCTCCCCTAATTTTCTTGGGATATATTGATGGGTGTTGATTAAAAAAATTTCCATAGGAGTCACCTTCAAATCTGTGGAGAGAAAAAAAGAAGACAAGACCTATAAAAATTCATCTTTTAGGATGCCACACAGATTCATAGATGTACTTATTCAGTTAATCGAGTACATCATCAAGAAAATAGTGTATTATCCCAAAAGATAGAAGTCACTACCCTTTAATGAACCTAATCACCTCAATAAGGACTCCAAAAGATGATGGGTCTGCATATGTACCCGAGATTCTTCCCCTACTTTACCTAGAAAAGTAAAGCAGGGTTTATTTTAAATCAGTTTCATTAACTTTCCTATAGGGGCAAGCCCCCATAGTTAATTACGTCCTAAGGAATGGGGATACCTTAGGAAAACTCTCAATTAAGGTAAATGATCGTTGTCTTTGAAGATTTCAATAGGAAAGGACTATCAATTGATTGGTTTATTTTTTTTAGGAGATCAAATGGGATTGATCATAAGAGCAAGTTACTATTGAAGACAAAATGAAAGATAAGTAGGAGATGCCCATGATGCTAGAAAACCTAGTGAGCATCTCAAACTATCTTATAGTCAGGCTTTACATTTTTGAAATTGATTTAGTTTATTTGAGTTATATTTTTATTAGAAATTTAGGACTTAAGATTCCTTAACACAAAATTAAGAAAATGCCTAAGAGATGATAAATTATGCTTATGGCCTGCAAAGGATAGAAGCAACCTCATAAACTAAATCTAGGGAGCTTCGACGAAGGCCGAAAGCATAACCTAAATCTAAGGTGAAAAATGAGTAATTGGTTTGCCTCCATAAGAGAGGACAAACCACCCAACATTGACTCAAACCAAAGTCACCAAAACATTTCAAATGGTCATATGAACTTGACCCAACTCTTGGTTTGACCCAATTTGACCAATTGGTCAACTTGACCCATTTTGACCTAAATGGGTCAACATGAGTCAAATCATATCAAACCAACTACAAATTCATCAAAACTTGGCCTAATCCATTTTTCAATCATACCAAACATATTCAAATTGAAATCCAAGCCAAATGACCATTTCACCCCTAGGCAATAGGGTAACCTAAAATCAAAACCACTTTAAATTTGATTAATTCCTTTTCATGGACACTTAGTATCCTTTCAGTGGACCAAATGGTCACTAATGGATATGGTGCACTTGACCCAATGGGTTTGGTTCAGCCCAACCCAACCTAAGGCTAAAACCAACCACCCCCCTCCCCCCCATGGAAATGAGCACATGGGATCCCTCCCCCACTCAATTAGAGCACATGGGAGCTTTACTACTCCACCCCACACTCAAAGCCGAACCATGTGCAAGCCCTAATAGCCTAACCAACCCATCGAATAGGGTGTATTGAATCAAAATGGCATGTAATCTTGCAGCCATCTGATTCACCTAGGGGGAGATATACTCCCCCTAATTTCACTTGAATCAGATAGAGACACACTCGATTGATTGAGAAAGAGAGCTCCCTTGACAATCCCAGCATTTGGAATTTTCCATTTTTGATTTCTCTTAAATCAAAAATAGGGGAGCTTAAGTGAAATTCCATCTCCTCCAAAACAAAAAATCAAGCCAATTCCTATTGCAAGATTCTTCAGAGGACTCAATCGAACTCACTCCAAGCTTCAACCAAGTTCTCAAGTCAATGGGGAGGGGACTTTGATCAAGCTAGATTGAAGAACTTGGTCCATAGGAAGATCCACTCAACAAAATCACCTCGAATATTCAATAGGGCTTCATCTCCACTAGAAAAGCTACCTCAATGAATTCAAGCACCGGTGATAGCCTCCTAAGGTATGCCCTCAACCCGAGCTTAAACTAGCCATGGTGTAGTCCTTTGTAAAAGAAATTCTCACCTCATGAGAATTTCAACATTAGATCTTCTCCCCTTTACCCTTAGATGGTGTGGGTTGAATTTGAGTTAAATTCGAGTTCAACTAAGCTCGAATCATACCATGGAAGGTGGACGGCTCCCCTTTCCCGCAGAAGAACTCAAGGACGGATAATGGGCCTCCATCCGTGCATTTTGGATGGACAGCCATGATGAAGACGCATAAGATCCTTTGATTTTCCCTTAAAAATTGCGGGCTTGATCTCAACCATCCGATCATAGATTGTACGGATATGGAGAAAGCGCGTAGCACTGCCGCTGATGCGGTGCTACGATGTGATAACTTAAGTGGCCTCTCCCATCATGCCATGTAGAAAGAGCACATCGTGTTAGCTTCCATGTGGCACCGATGTGATTAGCCATATAATTAAGGGATTAATTACTTAATAATCATGGAAACCTCAAAATATCATAACTGAATTTAGAAAAATCAAAAAATATAAAATGAAATGTATTGGATAGATAATTCAAAGAGGAAAAATCTAAAATTAATTTCAATTTATTTTGAATAGTCACATTTTCTGAGTTAGAGTTTTAATGAAAACCTAATAACTCTAATTACTCCCTAATTATCCCACTGATTAATCTCAAACTTTTTATGTGCATTTAGGGGGATGACTTCTGTCTCCCCTAATTTTCTTGGGATATATTGATGGGTGTTGATTAAAACAGTTTCCATAGGAGCCGCCTTCAAATCTGTGGAGAGAAAAAAAGAAGACAAGATCTATAAAAATTCATCTTTTTAGGATGCCACACAGATTCACAGATGTATTTATTTAGTTGATCGAGTACATCATCAAGAAAATAGTGTACTATCCCAAAATATAGAAGCCACTACCCTTTAATGGACCTAATCACCTCAATAAGGACTCCAAAAGATGATGGGTCTGCATATGTACCAGAGATTCTTCCCCTACTTTACCTGAAAAAGTAAAGCAAGGTTTATTTTAAATCAGTTTCATTAACTTTCCTATAGGGGCAAGCCCCCATAGTTAATTACATCCTAAGGAATGGGGATTCCTTAGGAAAACTCTCAATTAAGGTAAATGATCGTTGTCTTTGAAGATTTTAATAGGAAAGGACTATCAATTGATTGGTTTATTTTTTTAGGAGATCAAATGGGATTGATCATAAGAACAAGTTACTATTGAAGACAAAATGAAAGATAAGTAGGAGATGTCCACGATGCTAGAAAACTTAGTGAGCATCTCAAACTATCCTATAGTTGAGCTTTACATTTTTGAAATTATTTTAGTTTATTTGAGTTATATTTTATTAGAAATTTAGGACTTAAGATTCCTTAACACAAGATTAAGAAAATGCCTAAGAGGTGAGAAATTATGCTTATGGCCTACAAAGGATAGAAGCAACCTCATAAACTAAATCTAGGGAGCTTCAACGAAGGCCGGAAGCATAACTTAAATCTAAGGTGAAAAATGAGTAATTAGTTTGCCTCCATAAGAGAGGACAAACCACCCAACAACTTGGACTTTCAACTGCCTTGGCGTGGCCTATGCTTATGCATGATAGCTAAGTTGTTATTTATTTAAAAAGAGACTAAGTCCTTAAACTCACTCCCTAAAGAGACTAGATCATGTAAATGGACATGCTTTAAATGACCAACATCTATTACAATTCAAATTTCATTTTATTTTTATTTTGGACAATTATTTTGACTTAGGCTAATAGGATTCATATGACTAATGTATGAGAAAGAAGGTTATTGGCCAAAATCAGCACGAAGGAGGACGTGAGTTTTCACCATGGCCCTCAAAGGTCAAGCCAAGTTTCTCTAGAAAATATGAAAACCCTCCAATCAAGAGTGAAATAAGATGCATTTGTGCATGATATTACAAAAGAAATGCTCATCCAGCTAAGGGGTTGCTAATTCTTTTATTTTTATTTTGAACTTAAGCTTTTGGTGAGGTTATGAGTTGTTTAATTTCTATTTTGAGTTATTAAGTTGGATAAAAGATTTATTTTTTTCCTAAAGAGCCTAATCCACATCCAGGCCATACATAAAGTAAGAAAGAAACTAGGAAAAGCATGCCACTTAATGCAAAAGCTAAACAAATCATCAACCAATTTATAAAGCTAATCATAAAAAGAATAAAAGGAGTTATGGTCGAGCATCACTACACAAACCCGAAAATATCAAATGTGGGTAGCCGAGCTCTACCCTTATACAACTCGAGTAATAAATAAATTAAATTATAATTAGGCAAGGAATTCATTGTTATGGGGTTCTTCAAGCTTCATTTCTTCTTTCTTCTTTTCTTCTTTCTTCTTTTATTTTCTTCTTTCCTCTTTTGGTTCCTTCTTTTGGATAGTTGGAAGGTGGATGATCCAAGGCTTCACATGGTGCATAAGAACCAAATCTCATCCTAATCCACCCAAAATCCAGCACTACATGACACCATCCCAAGCAATATGACTGCCTATGGATTATGCTTAGGGGTATAAAGCACCTGCAAGCAAAAAACATTTATATTTTTATTTATGATAGTGCCCCTTTAGCACAATCCCCTGCAGAAAAGAATGGTTAGACTAAGATTGTCCTACCATTCATTCTATAAGCATACACCCTAACATCTAGTCTAAAATATATATCATAAAATAAAACAAATATCAAACCATGCATTTACCTAACCTAAGGCTAGAAGTGGTGACTTAGGCTAATGTGTGTGCTTTGAAGGCTTGTGTGGTATGCTTAGCTATGGCTTTAGGTTTAAATTTTCTAAGTGTGAAGAACATGTTCAACTTATAGGAGGGTTTATTTAAATTGTTTAATTATTTTGAGTTAATTTTATTTCATGTTTTGATTTGGTTTAAGTGGATCCTATAATTAATTACTAGGTTATGAAGAGAGGGAAAGAGAAGAGAACTTCTCTTTCCTTCCCTAACCTAAGTAATTTCTAAAGTAGATTCACATTTTAGTTTTGTTTAGGTGAATTTTTTGATTAAATCTTTTAATTAATCCTAAGTTTAGATAAACTCTAAACAAACCTATTCAAAAAGAAAGTCATTTTAAGATTAAATAAAATGAATCAAAATTCACATAACACACATTACTTCATTTCTTTCCCAACATATATAACATATATATGGATGGACCCTAAGCATATCTACACACTTTATGATGCATGCTAAGTAATCCATTTAAGAAAATTTAGAAGTTGAATATGCATGATTTTTCTTAAGTAAAAAGGGTTTTCCTTATCCAAATTTTCACATACACACTTGAAAGTAAGAAAGGCATAAGTGAGTACAACATCATTATTAACCAAAGGTGTAAGGTACAAGACCCACTTAGGGCTACTTAAAGCCTCATAATCTCAGCATTTTCCAGACTAATATATCACTTTCCTTAGATACAAACATGTGTATAAAAGAAATAAAATTGAAAAGGATAATGCAAAAGTTGTTTAATGGATTCATGTTTATTTTATGGAATTTATGTATGCAAAAATAGGTAACCCTTCTCAGATGATAGCATAGGGATGAATAGGATATGGAATTAAGTAAGTGTTGGGTTCCTTTCAAATGAACCCTACATCTTACCAACTCCTATTCAAAACTATACCAACATAAGAAAGAAAGGAAACTTATGCTAAGCATACCTTTATATTCTATCACATGCAAACTCGTAATTAAAATATAAGTAGTATACTTTCAGATTTGGTATTTAATTTATAGATTTTGAAAATAATTTAGATTTACTACTGATAATAGCCACTCATATTTCTACTTTAGCCAACACATGCAAATTTGACATAAAGTAAACAATTTCATTTTAAAATTTGAATTTCAAAATTATGAATGGATGATAACTCATGACATACAACTTAATACATTGGGGAAAGATCCAAAGCAATGAAAGCATGCAAAAAAACTCACTTCACTTAAATCTTAAAGACATTCTTATGGAATAAGAAAGTTCAAAATAAATCAAAGTGAATTCAAAGTGATTTTTGTTTAGTTTGAAGTTTGGTTTACTTTTGAAAAGGTGAGATGAGTTTGTTGTTCCCAACCCATTCCCACATGTATTTGATGTTTTTGTTTAATATTTAAATAATTAGATCCATTTTTATGCATTGATTAGATTAAGGTATGAATTAAGTAACTTAATTAACCCTTACCTACACAACCTTAGAAGAATTAACTAAAAATTATGAGCCAATGAGATGACATAAAACTCACAAGAAATTTAAATTTGCAATGCACCTAATAAGAAAGAGGCCTAATGCAATTTGGCTCACAATTAAAAGTTAATTAAGCTAAGGGGTTTAGCTTAAGTAATTTCAAAACACCCTTTCATACTTATGAATTGGGTTTTGATTTCCATAATTGAACTTAGACTATTAAACACTTAAGCTTCTACCCAAGGTAGATTAATTAAGTTCTAGACCTTTTTAGAATTTGTAGAAATTAATTAAAGGGATAATTAATGAATTAACCCTTAATTAAGAGGAGATTAAGGAGAGAATAGGGGGGTTTAGGGAATAGCTTAAGGGAAATACCCCAAAATTATTTCATAAACCTCCTACTTATTGGATCTGACCTTAATCGACCCTAATCATAAGTTAAAATCACTAATCATAACCTAATTATGCTTAATTACCTAAGGAGGTAATTAAAGAAACCATATGAAATTCTTCAAATCAAGCCTTCAACAAATCCCACGAAAATTAGGGGAGGTAGCAGTCATCCCCAAAATCAAATTCAAGAAATTTGGGATTAATTAGAGGCTTAATTAAAAAGTAATTAGCAAAATAAGCTTTCCAATAAAACCCAAATTCAGAGAAAAGCATAATTTAAAACTCAAAAAAATTAATTTTAATAGTTTCTAGATTTAATTATCTTTCCATAGAATTTTATTTCACATTTTTTCTGAAATTTCTAGAAATATTTATGAATTTTAGAAGATCTCCAGGTTAATTAGAATTTAATTAAGGCATTTAACTAACTCTAACTAATCCCTGGCTCACGGCACGCTTTACACACATTACGATGTGAGGGATTACTTAAACATCACATCCCAAATGGTGACTAGCAATGCACGTAGTTTAATCCTTTGCCATCTGATCAAAGATCTGACGGCCAAGATCTCCCCGTGTTTTAAAATGGATAAAAGGAAATCTAAACGTGTGGAAATATCTCAATCGTCCATCTAAAATGCACGGATGGATGGCTGAGATCTCTGAAGTTATTCCCCTTGATCAACAGAGACCATCCATGATCAAGGGGAAGATCCAAGCTCAATCTAGCATAGATTCAAACCAAACTCAACCCACACCTTCTAAAGCAAGAGAGCGGCCAATCCAACGGTCAAAAATCGATGAGGTGAAATTTTCTTCACAAAGCTCCACACCACATTGAGTTTAATGGTCAAAAAATCCCATACCTCATCGGAGGTGATCACCGGTGCTCGATTCCCATGGAGAAGCTTTGTCTAGTTGAGACAAAGCCTTGCTGAAGTTTTGAGCACTTGAGATTGGGTGGATCTTCCTATGGGTCAACTCCTCCTATGCTTGTGCTCGGCTTTGATCCAATTCAATCCTCCCATGCCTTTAGAGCTTGGGAATGAACTTAGGTGAGCTCAACTTGGTCACCTAAGTGTGCTTGCAAAAGGAATTGCAAGGGATTGTAGTGTGGAAGAAGTTGGAGAATAGATTGAGCTCCCATGTTTTCACTGTTTGAAAACCGAAAAATGGGGAAATGTCAAGAGCTCTAGGATGCTTGCTATCACTCTCTGATGGCTCTTAAGTCTCACTAGTACTCAATTAAAATCAGGAATGATGCATTTGAGTTTATTTAGGGAGAGTATATCTCCCCCTTGAAGAATCGGACGGCCGGCAATGCACTTACTATTTTGATCTAATTGAGCTTAGGTTGTGGGTTGTTTGATTAGTTAAGAGTGTGCACATGGTCGATTTCAGCCAAGGAGTGGATTGCCAATCTCCCATGTGCCTTAATTTGAGTTTGAGAGTGAGTTTGAAATTTGCATTTTGACCCATTGGGTTGAATTTGGTCTAGCGACCAAATGAGCTGACCCAAACCCATTGGGTTGGGTGCACCACTCTCCCCTAGGTCCCTTTGAGCTTTTAAGAAAGCCTCAAGTGAATGTGAAGAGGGTATGCCCAAATTACCCATGGGTTAAGCCAAAATTTGTTCTATGGACTAGGGGTAGAATGGTCATTTTTCTCTTTTTCCACTTTGGAAATGTTGGGTATGTGGAGAAACTTGGTTTGGCCAAGTTTCATGAGATTTGGAACTCATTTGATAGGGTTTGGCTCATGTTGACCCATTTAGGTCAAAATGGGTCAACTTGGGTCAAGTTGACCAATATGTCAAATTGGGTCAAATCAAGGGTTGGGTCAAGTTCATATGACCATTTGAAATATTTTGGTGGCATTGGTTTGATTCAATTTGGTATGGTTTTGAATTTGTCTCATATGACTTCATTTAGGTCAAATGGGTCAAGTTGACCTATTTGACCCATTTGACCTATTTAGGCTAGGTCATGGGTAGGTTTAGGTTAGGTTAGTCATATGGAGTAGATTTGTATCTTTGTTTCCAATCAATTTTGGTTAAGTTTAATTTTGGCTCAACATGACCCCTTTAGGTCATGTTGGGTCTAAGGTCAATTGGACTAGGTTAGGTCCAGTTGGCCAATTGAGGCTTTGGTCAAGTTCCATAAGTGATTTGGAATGGACTTGACCCATTGGTTTCAATCAATTTGGCTTAGATCAAGTTTTGACACATTTTGACCCTTTAGGTCAAAATGGGTCAACTTGGGTCATGTTGACTAATTGGGCTAGGTTAGGCTCAAATGTTGGCTTGGTCAAGTTCAAACATAAGTCATGAGTGAACTTAGATCAATGGTTTCAATCAATTTGGCCTATGCTAGAATTTGGATATGTAAGGTTTCATTTTGGGTTAAGTGTTGACTTGGTCAACCATTAGGTTTGACTTGGTTTGACCCAATTTGGTTGATTGATCATCCCATGATGATTGTTGATCATGATAAGAGAGATATATGATTTTTGTTCAATCCAATTTGGTTAGGATCAAAATTTGGCTCATAAGGGTACTTTAAGTCACTTTGGGTCAGGTGAGCCTAAGTGGGTCAAATGGCTTGATCAAGAGTCAAAGCTTGATTTGAAGTTGATTGATCTTGTGTATGGACTTATGATTGAAATATAAATCCATTTACAAGTAGTTTGAAGTCAAATGGGTTTTGATCCATTTGAAAATTTCATATTCAAAGGAAGAATATGATGGGATTTTGGCTTTGATTTTGGAACTAGGTTTTGATTGTTTGGTTGAAGTTTGGATTTATATATGAGGTCATGATTATATGGTGATTGAACCATGAGAGAAAATCAAGAGTTTGGCTTGATTTGAAAATGATTTGGCTAAGTTCAAGGTTTTGACTTGAAAGGCTTAGATTGGATTTTGAGTTGACTTTGAGTTTGATTTTTGGAATAGGTTTTGATTGTTTGAATTTATATTTCATTCATATATGTGAATATAAATGGATCATGAGAAAATTTCAAGGATTTGAAGTGGTTTACTCATGATTTAAGCTAAGTCCATTAAGAAGGATTTAAAGGGCTTAGGAAAATTTTGGAGTTTAGAGTTTAAATTTTTGAATTTGGTTTGATTGATTCATATTTATATTTCATTTATATATGTGAATATAAATGATAATATAAATGAATTATGAGAAATCCCATGACTTTGAATTGGTTTGATCAAGATTTAGGTTAAGTCAATTAATAGAAAATAAATGACTTAAGGAGATTTAAATTGGGAATTTAATTCTTGGATTTGATTGTATTGATTTATATTTATATTTCCTTTATATATGTGAATATAAATGAGAATATAAATGAGTTTTGAGAAATTTCCATGAATTTGAAATGGTTTAGAGTTGATTTTGGCTAAGTCCATTAATAGAAAATTAAGGGAAACTTTCATGAATTTTAAATTTGGAATTTAATTTGTGGGCTTGACTTGATTGATTTATATTTATATTTCATTTACATATGTGAATATAAATGAGTTTTTGAGAAAATCCCATGGGTTTGGAATGGTTTGATCTAAGTTTAGGCTAAGTCCATTAATGGAAAATTAAGGACTTAAGAAAAATTTCAAGGATTTGATTTGGAATTTTGAGTTTAGTTTGATTGATTTGAATTTATATTTCATTTATATATGTGAATAGAAATGAGAATATAAATGGATTATGAGGAAATCTCAAAGATTTAATTTTATTTAGATCATGATTTTGGTTAAGTCCTTAAGGGAAGATTAAGGACTTAGGCAAAATTTGGACTTAGAAATTTTTGATGAATTTTGATCATGGGTTTCAATCATAGATTTCAAGCATGGATTTCAATCATATGGCATTGATTTTAATTTGGATAAAATCAAATAGAATTTATTTGGAGTTTGACTTGAAAGAAGGAAAGTCAGGAGTGGTTCAAGCTAAGGGTAGGAAATTTTCCTAACACCCCTAAGGCATGGCCTATTTCTATAGCTAACTCTCCTAAGTTTCTAGGGCTAGGTTTGAGTGTCCACCTAATTATTAGATGTGTCTTAGGACTAAGGAACTCTTAAAGTCTAAGAAGAGTCCTATGTCTAAGATGGAGGGGTTGAGAACTCATCCTAAAAATGAGGTAAACAATGGGTTAATTAGGGAGATCAATTAATGAATCCTTGATTACTCTCTTTACATAATTAAGAGTAATTAAGCATATGAACAGTGATTTAATCCCTTTATTAAGTTAATTAAGCCTTGCTTAAGTAGAGAAGAGGTTTATGGAAAGGATTTGGGGAATTTTCCCTAAGCCATTCCCTGAACTCCTTTCCTTTTTTAATCTAAACTTAATTAAGGACAAATCCCCTAATCACTTACTTAATTACTTGGATAAAAATTTCAAAACATTCCAGAACTTAATCAATTCATCTGGGGTAGGTGATTAGGTGTTCAATAACCTAAGTAGCTTAAGGAATCCAACTCACATGTGTGGGAAGGGTTATGAACGTACTTAAATTAAACTCTTTAACATAATTAATCATTAATTATGAGCCAATTGCATTAGGTACATTTCTTTCCTAAGTGCATTGTTGATTTAAATTCCTTGTATGGTTTTATGTCATATAATTGGCTCATAATTATTTGATTAAATATGTTAAAGTGGTATAGGTAAGGGATAATTAATACACTTAATGTACACCTTAACCTAACCAAAGCATAAAATTAATCTAGCTACCTAAAAATTAAATTTAAATAACTCACCCATGGGGAAATAGGTTAAGACCAGCAAACTCATCTCACATTCCTCTAATTGAAATCAAACTCAAACAAAATCAAAACTCTCCTTAAAGCAAATTTGATTTACTTTAATTAATTTTATTTCATAGGATTGTCTTCAGGAATTAATTAGGGTGAATGAATTCACATGCTTTCACCAATTTATTTCTTTCCTATTATGCTTAATGTGTATGCCATATGAAAATCATGCATTCATACTTATTGAAAATCAAATTAAAAATAAAATATTTCCTTTATATCAAATTGCATGTCTTGGCTAAAGTAATAATATGAATTTCTATTATCACTATTAAATCTAAGATTATTTTCAATATTTATAAATTCAATATCAAACCTGAAAGGTGTGCTACTTATAATTATTTATAAGCTTGCATGTGAGTATAAATATAAAGATGTGCATAGTGTGGCCTTCCTTCTCTCTTCTTTTAGCATAGTTTTGAATAGGATTTGATAAAGTGTATAGTTCATTTGAAAAGAACACAACACTTGCTTAAATCCATTCCTATTCATTCTTATGTTATTACTTAAGAAGGACATCCACATTTACACATGTAAATTGAATAAATAAATTAACCAAATGAACACAAACTTTTGTATCCTTCTTTTTCCATTCATTTGTTTTGTACATGCATATATATTTAAGAAAATTGGTATATTAGTCTGGACAACCTCAGGGTTACGAGACTTTAAGTAGCCCTAAGTAGGTCTTGTACCTTATACCCCTAGTGCTAACAATGGCGTTGTACTCACTTATGCCTTTCATACATATAAATGTGCATGTGAAAAATGGAAAAAAGAATCACCCTTTTCTACTTAACAAAATCATGCAAACATGAAACATTCTAAATTTCTTTAATTAACACCACTTAGCATCCATCATGAAAGTGTGCTAAACATTTATATTTGCACGTATAGATATGCTTAGAATTCATTCATATGCATGTTACACATGTTGGGAAATAAATGAAGTGATGTGTGTTTTGTGATAGTCTTTCACTTTACTTAATCTTAAAATGCCTTTCTTTTTTAATAGGTTTGTTTAAAAAAAGTCTAAACTTAGGATTAATTAAAATGCATAATAAAATATTCACTAAATAAAAATCAAACATGAATCTACTTTAGAAATTACTTAAGGTAGGAAAGGAAAAAGAAGTTCTTTTCTCTTTTCCCTCTCTTTACAACTTAGTAATTAATTGTAGGTCCATTCAAATCTAAACAAATCATCAAATAAAAATCAACTAAATCAATTAAACAACTTAAAGGAAATCACCCTCTAAGTTAAACTTTTCACACTTAGGAAATCTAAATCTTAAAGCATAGCTAAGCATACCACACAAACATTTTAAAGCACACACATTAGACTAAGTCACCATTTCAAGCTTTAGGTTAGGGTGGTGCATGGTTTGATGCTTTGCTTTTATTTTATGATGTAATGTTTTAGTCTGTATGTTTGGATGTATGTGCGTAGACTGAATGGTAGGATGATTTAGTCTAATCATTGTCTTCTGCAGGGGATTGTGCTTAAGGGGCGCGATAATAAAAATATAAAATTACTTTTGTTGTGCAGGTGCTTATACCCCTAAGCATAATCCAAAATAGGCCAGGTGGACTTGGTTACCCATGTGTGGGGTGCTAAGTCTAATTTATATATATACATGCTTGGGATTGTATTGTTTGTTTGGCTAATCTCTATTTTACAGGTGTTAGTTAGATTTTATTTTCCCCATTTTCATGTACTTTTACGATTAGGATTTTGGAATGATTGTTATGGGGGATTAGAATGAGCATTAGTTATAATATTACATATTATGTACCATGTGAAGCCTTTAGAGCAACCACATTCCAACCAACCAAAGGAGGAAAGAAAATAGAAGAAAGAAGAAAGAAAGAAGAAATGAAAAATGAAGACCCTCATAACATGAATTCCTTGCTTAATTGTAATTAATTCATTTGCAATTCGGGTTGTATAAGAGTAGAGCTCAGCTACCCAATTTGTTTTTGAGTTTATGCAGTGGAGCTGAACCACAAATGACCTTTTATTCTTTTGCACTAGTTTTATAAATTGATTGATGTTTGTTTAACTTGTGCATTAAGATGGCATCTTTTTATAGTTTCTTCTTTACTTTGATGTATGGCCTGGATGACGATTAGGCTCTTAGAAAAATAATTTTTTTATTCAATCAAATAACTCAAACTAAAAATTAAATAACTCATAACCTTACCTAAAGATTAGGCTATAAATCAAGATAAAAGAATTAGCAACTCCTTAGTTGGATGTTGTCTTACTTTTATAACATCATGCATAAAAAGTATATTGTTTCACTCTTGATTGGAGGGCCTCCACCTTTGCCAGAGAACTTGGCTTGACCTGTGAGTGCTATGGTGGAAACACACCTCCTTATCTTTCTAATTTTGACCCATAATATAATTTCTCATGCATTAGGCATATGAATTCTAAAGCCTATGTCAAATTGATTGTCAAAAATAAAAATAAAATATAATAAAATTTGCATTAGATTTAAGCCATCAACTCATGCCCTACATGATCTAGTCTCTTATGGAGTGTGTTTAAGAATTTAGTCTCTTTCTAAATAAATAATAGCTTAACTATCTTGCAAAAGCATATGACTTGACTACATGTATTTAAAATAGTAGGAGTTAGTTAGCAGCCATCCCCAGGTGGTTGCAAGTTCAACAGTCGGATGTTTTATCCTCTCTTATGGAGGTAAACTAAATACCCATTTTTACCTTAGATTTAGGTCGTGCTTTTTGGCCCTCACCAAAGCTCCCTAAATTTAAGTTCAAAGGTTGCTACTTGACTTTGCAAGCTACGAGCATAAATCCTCACCTCTTAGGCCTTTCCATGACCTTGCATCATGGAATTATAAGTCCTAGCATTCTAATAAAAATTCAACTCAAACAAATTAATTCAATTTCAAAAATGTAAATCTCAACCATAGGGTAGTTTGGGATGCTTACTAGGCTTCCTAGTATCTTATGCATCTCTTACTTATTTTCAATTGGCTTCGATAAGAACTCCCTCCTCTTGATCAATACCATTTGACTTTCTAAAAATAAACTAATTAATTGATAGTCCTACCTTTCAAAATCTTTGCAGATAATGATCATTTACCTTAATCGAGAGTATTCCTAAGGAATCATGTTCCTTAGGATGTAATTAACTTGGAGGCTTGCCCTTATAGGGAACTTAACGAACCCAATTTAAAATAAACCCTACTTTACTTTTTTATGTAAACTAGGGGAAGAATTTCTGGTATATTTCAAAGACCCATAGTTCTCAGGAGTCCTTATTGAGGTGATTAGGTCCATTGTAGGGTGGTGACTTCTATCTTTTGAGATAATACATCTCTCCTCAATGTCATACCCGATCACCCTAATAATAACATCTGTGGATCTGGGTGGCATCCCAACAAGGTCAATTATGTATATTTCTATTTTCATTTATCTTCTTTTCCTAAAGGGGGATAGATGAAGGTAGGAATATATATAAATTTTCACCATAAAAACATCACAATATCCAAAACTGACCTGAGCTACTGTGTTATCAGGAGGATTGTAGTCCCTGCACTTCAGCTTAATGGTAGACACCCAATCTACAAGATCCTCTAAGGCAAAAGAATCTAAAGTATAGTTAGGAAGTATGGAAGAGCGTGCAAAGAAACCCTGGCATAGATCACGTCCTCGTAACATATCGGTGTGCTGGTCAATCCTATCATTGATATCAACATCTCCATGGGGATCATGCTTGTCAATCTCCAACCAAATAGCCTCCTCATTAGGCTTAGCGGATGATAGATCATCAGTCTTCTCTGACTGAGCATTCTTCTATCAAGTGATTAGAGAAATGGCACATAAGAATCCAAGTGATAGCATAATAAAGCGTAAAGAAAAAAAAGTTATACTAAGAAGCAATAAGAAGAAGGGGAATAAAAAAGAAAGCGAAGAAAGTCAAAAGGGTAAACCAATTTTTAACAAATGTGACTCGCTTCATGTATGAATCACATTTATTGAGATGCATTTGTTGACCTTCACATATGCTACACATGCTGAATCGAGCTTATAAGGTGAATTCGAATAATTTCGGATGCTTTAGAGCACAAATCAGAGCTGAGATGTGCCAAACATCATCAAAATCAGTCTAAATGACCTTCGATCAATGAACAGACTTCTCCATTACATTCAAAATATCAAAATTGGTCAAAATATAAATATTGCATAATCTAAAGATCAACCGATCAATCGATCGAGCTATCAAAGTGCCGACGCACATATTAGAGTCGGGAAGCTACGATGATGTCCAAATGATCTTTGTTCATGAAATTGATCATGTCGTTAGCTTTGAAATGTCAAAAACTACTAAATGAGACTGTCCACACTCAATTTGGATGAGTCTGTGTAAATGTCAAATGATCGAAAGTGACAGCAAGCAAATCAAAGCTGAAATACACTAGACGTCATCAAAATCAGTTGAAATGATCTCTAATTGACAAACAGACTTTGCCATTGTGCTCAGAACATCAAAATAATCTTTGATGTAGTTATGACCTAAGTCCTCTGATCAAGTGGTTTGGCCAATAAGGCTCCATTATATTACGATCCTGACTGTAGCGCGTATGCTTTCCAATGGCTCTTCCCTTTGAGTTATGAATCATAGGGTACACCTAATAGGGAAAAAAGCCCTCTGTCAGCTAAGGTAGACTTAAGCATATCTCCTTAGACAAACACCACCCCAAGTATATAAGGATTTCTTGGATGACATAACCCATGTGTTGCTGATAAGGATCATTTGGTTAGGTTGGGTCGACTACCTCCTCTTACTAAGTAGACTAGGGACCGTGACAGCCCAGGATGACGGAACCATGGGATCTAGATTGGGCACATCATCATTCCCCCAAGGTGAATGGCCTAGTAGAAGAAATCAACAAAACTCTCATCCAGATACTAAAAAAGATGCTCGAAGACAATAAGCGATAATGGCATGAGCTGTTGGTTGAATCCTTGTGGGCCTACCACACCACATACAAAACTCTGACTCAATCTACCCCGTTCCCCTTATTGTATGGGTCCAAAGCTGTTCTACCTTTAGAAGTTTAACTCCTATCACTAAGGATAACATTGGGTAGCAAGATCACTACATAGAAGAATGCAAAGTTGTGGTTAGAAGAGCTTGGAGGTTTGGAGGAGAGACGCCTACGGGCGTGCCGGAATCTCAAGTTATACAAATCTAAAATGATTCAAGCTCATAACAAGCTGGTTCGCCCTAAAGCTTTTCAAGTAGGAGAGCTTATTTTAGTTCTAAGGATACCAATTGTTGCCCATCAAAAGATGGGAAGCAAGTTTGAACCCCACTTGGGAAGGCTCTTTTGTTAAAGAAAAGGTCTACCAAAGAGGACTTATTAGCTTATGGATTGTAAAGGGGAACAGTTGATGCTTCCAATTAATGGGCTCTACTTGAAGAAATATTTCCCATAAAACATGTTTAAAAATAATGATCATCAAAAGAATAAAATTTTATTCTAATTCATCAAAATCTTCTTTCCATTCGAAGTGTTGTTTTCTTGTCCTGCAAATCCACCACGATGTGTTTAGAATAGGTGTAAGAGAACCCAAGATGCATCCTATCCCTATTTCATAACATGAACATAATCAAAAATAATTCCTAAGCACTACTATAATAGGTGTGAGAGAACAAAGAGGCATCCTATTTTGACTAACACAATTAAGTTAGGTGTAAGAGAACCCAAGCGGCATCCTTTCTTGGTGGGAATCCCAGCTGCAATACATGGCACCATTTCAACAAATTCCCCAGCGTGTTTTAGGATCGGTGTGAGATAACCCAGGCAGCATCCTATTCCCTTTAACACAAGTATAAAAATAAACACAAATCTTTTATCTCGGGTTATTTTGATGTGAAAGCAAGCCCCATGTGGCACTCACTCATTAGCTACTCTAGGTCAGGCTTACATTCTACCTTGCTAGTATGTCACCCTAGTGGTTCCTTATTTTGAAAGATATGAGTCCCTGCGCTTTCTTCCTAACTTGACCATTGCAATCCAATGAGCTCCTTGTTAGTTTGGTAAACTTCACTACCCAGCCAGTAAGTCAACTCATGTTTACTTTGTTTAAGAAAATGTGAGTCCCCGCACTTTCTTCTTGAACTAACCATCATGCACTTACTGGGTTGAGTATATTTGAGATTTAGGCTAAGTCCCCCAGAGGATCCTTTCCTCCTGACTACCTTTGAGCTAATCTAAGTCCCCAGTGGCATTCACTCAGTAGTCGCCCAAGATCGAATAGCACCTATTGAGCCAAAGACAGACTATCCCAATAATCAATTTCTCTATAGAAGGATGTCAGTCCTCGTGCTTTCTTCCTAGGCCAATTGTTGCAAACCGACGGGCACCCTAGGTTGGTTTATGTTTGTTATGCTGATAGCAACTCACCCAGTGGATACACCACTCTTGGTAGATGTGAGTCCCCATGCTTTCTCCTTGAGTTGGCCATCGAATACCTATTGATATTATCCTCTACAGGGTTTTGGATCAAGCCCTTAGTGCCCCCTCTCCCTTCGAGCACTTTACTTGGATCACATCATTTATAACCCCATTTAGACACTACCTAGGTTACTCTTAGATTGGACAACCCCCCTTTCCTAATAGCCACCCTTGTGGTTGGATAATTTGTTCAACGGATGCACAGATTCTCTCTTGGTTCAATAAAATTGAGATAGGTCTAGGCTGATATAAGGTCATTCTCAGGGTGATCTCTCGTAAACCAACAAGGTCCACGATAAATAAATAAAATAAACAAACAAAATATTCTCATGTGGAATAGGAATTCAAGCCTCCAAAGTGCCCCTTTTCCCAAGTAGGCATCCTTTCTTTAGGGCAGTGTCAGCAAAACTCCCTATAGAAATTGCTGATTACCTGAGTTGAGATAAGTCCCCGGGTAGGCTCTCTCTCCATAGCCGCCCTAAGGTCGGGTTCAATCTATTTTCCACATACAGGTTACCCCTGCATTCATTCCACTTTGAAAGATATAAATCTACTACTCATTCTTTCTGGCATGACTGTCGCAAACTGATGTGCAGGCCTATGTCAGGTTTTATTTGTTGCATAGTCAACTAATCACCCCAGTGGTCTTTTGTAGTGGAAGACGTGAGTCCACGTGCTTTCTTCCCCTGAATTGACCATTGCAAACTAAAAGGCACTCCTTTGGTTGGATAGTTCACCCCTCGGCTGGAAAGCTACTCCCTTTATTTTAATAAATTTGATATAGATCTTGGCTAATATAAGCTCCTTCTCAGTGTGGTCCATCACAAACCAATGAAATCCATCTCAAAATAACCAAAAAATGAAATTAACTTTGCCTATCTTTGAGCAGATTTAAGTCCCCCAATGGCATTCACTCAATAGTCAGCCTTCGATCGGGTTCGATTTGTTGCATAAGCAACCAATCACCCCAGTGGTTCCTTGTTTTGGAAGATGTGAGGCCCCGCACTTTCTTCTTAAACTTGACCATTGAAAACCGAAAGGCAACCCCTTTTGGTTGGATAATCCTACTTTATGGTTGGTAGACTACCCCTTTAGATTGGTAAATCTGTGTTAAACTAAGGCCAATGGCCCCTACTCAGCGCAGTCCCACGCAAACCAACAGAATCCATCAAAAATAACTAAAAAATGAAATTAATCTTGACTATCTTTAACCTGATTTAAGTCCCCTAGTGGCATTCACTCAATAGTCAGCCTAAGGTTGGGGTCAATCTGTTGCCTCGCCAATGGATCACCCCATCAACTAATCCCTACTTTGGAGGATGTAAATCTACTATGCTTTTTTCCTAGTATAGCTGCTGCACACCAAAAGGCGTTCCTTTGGTTGGATAGTCCTACCATGTGGTTGGTAGACTACCCCTTTGGATTGGTAAATCTGAGTTAAGCCAAGGCCTACATGGCTCCTACTCAGTGCGATCCATCGCAAACCAACAGAGTTCATCTCAAAATTCAAAATTTAAAAATCTAAAACAAATTCAACCCTCCTCCCTCAGTGGGGTCCAACTAAAAAAACAAAACAAATCCAATCAATCTCTCCCAGTGGAGTCAAACAATCAAACCAATCAGATTCTCCTCGGTGAGATGCAAATCTTTTCGGTTCCTCCTGTGGATCCCGAATTCTAATCCCCTAGTGGATTTCACTTCCTCTTCTCCTTAGTGGATGACTTGAACTTGCTCCCTAAGTGGAGAGTTCACTTTTTCATCTATAATGGAGCACCAAATCATAAATCAACAAATCAAATCAATTTCTCCCGGACAAGATTCAAATCAAATCAAACCTTTCATTCCTCAGTGGATGACTTGAACCTTTTCCCTTAGTGGAAGGTTCACATACTCAATCCCTAGTGAATTCCTCTTTCACTCTCTTATGTCCTTGACATGAGTAGAGTCACATTGCACTACACTCTTGGTTCCTTCTTCACCTTGAGTAAAAAGTAGATCATTTTTGTTAGTGCTTATGATTGTTCGGTGTTGTTGATCGTCTCGGTCAACACCAATACGTGTGGTATGCCTTGTTAGTCACACCACACCTATTGGGCGCTCTTTGTTGACCTCATTTTTAGAACGAGCTCTCAACCTCTCCATCTTAGACATAGGATTCCTCTTAGACACTAAGAGCTCCTTAGTCTTAAAACACTTCTAGTGATTAGGTGAACACTTAAACTAACCCAAGGGACTTAGAAGAGTTAGCCATGGGAATAGGTCATGCCTAAGGAGTGTTTGCAAAACTTGCCTACCCTATAGCTTGAACCAAATCCTTACTTCCTTCCTTCAAGTAAAATTTTAAAACTCAAATCAAATTCCAAATCCAAACCAACTTTAACTTAAATCAATTACAACTTAATTGATTTTCTCAAATTCAAATCAATTCTAAATCAAATATTAAATCAATTCCAACTTAATTGATTTTTTCAAACCTTAAATCAATTTCAACTTAATTGATTTTCTCAAATCTTAAATTAATTCCAATGAATTTTCTCAAATCATGAATCAATTCCAAATGATTGAAACTCATGATTGAATTCCAAATCTAAAATCTTTCCTAAGTTACTTTGATTTCATCTTATGAACTTAGCTCAAATCAAATCCAAATCAATTCAAATTCAAAAGATTTTCTCATAACTCATTTATATTCACAAATATAAATAAAATATAAATTCAAATAATCAAAACTAAATTCAAAACTTAAACCTAAATCCAACCTAAACTACTTCGAGTCAAATTCTTGAACTTAGCCAAATCAAACCCAAATCAATTCAAACCTTTAGATTTTCTTCATGATTCAACCAATCCTTCAATCATGAATCCAAAATATAAATACAAAATTCAAATAACCAAAACCAAATTTGAAACTCAAACCTAAATCAAACACATGTTCATCCTTTGAACTTGAAATTGTCAAATGAATCAAAATCATTTGACTCCAAATCACTTGCAAATGGATTTATATTTCAATTATAAGTCCATATGTGAGTTTAACCAAACT
Source organism: Cymbidium sinense (assembly GCA_021442155.1). Lineage (NCBI taxonomy): Eukaryota > Viridiplantae > Streptophyta > Magnoliopsida > Asparagales > Orchidaceae > Cymbidium > Cymbidium sinense. The sequence goes on from CM038222.1 coordinate 31,058,015, forward strand.
TGAATCAAGCCTTGATCAAGTCAATTCACACATTCAAGCTCACTTGATCCAAAGTGATCTAAAGTACCTTTTTGAGCCAAATTCTAATCCTACCAAAATTGGTTTAAACTAAGCTCGTCTAAGCCTCACATTGTGAGTAACAATCATCATAAGATAATCAATCACTCAAATTGATTTAAACCAAGTCAAACCTATCATTTGACCAAGTCAACATTTGACCCAAATAAAACCTAAACTAGTCAAAATCCATCATAGGCCAAACTGATTGAAACCATTGATCAAAAAAAATTCCATGGTCAATGTTTGGACTTGACCAAGTCATCATTTGAGCCTAACTTAGCCCAATTGGCCACTTGACCTAAGTTGATCCAATTTGACCTAAAAAGTCAAAATATGTCAAATCTTGATCTAAGCCAAATTAATTGCAAGCAATGGGTCAAATTCATTCTAAATCATTTGTTGAACATAACCAAAGCCTTAATTGGCCAACTAGACCCAACCTAGCCCAATTGACCATGAACCCAACTTGACCTAGAAGGTCAAATCAAGCTAAAATCAAATCAAACTAATATTGATTGAAACCAAAGCTTGTAAAATATTTCAAATGACCAACCAAACCTAAAACAACCCATGACCTAACCCAATTGGGTCTAATGGGTCAAATTAGTCAACTTGGCCCATTTGCCCTAAATGAAATCAAATGAACCAAATCTAAATATAAACCAAATTAAACCAAACTAATGATACCAAAATATTTTAAATGATCATATAAACTTGACCCAACCCTTAGTTTGACCCAATTTGACCAATTGGTCAACTTGACCCAAGTTGACCCATTTTGACCCAAATGGGTCAACATGAGCCAAATGACATCAAATCAACTCCAAATTCAATAAAAATTAGCACAACTCAATTTCAAACTATTCCAAATATGCCCAAATTAAAATCAAAGCCAAATGACTATTTTACCCCTAAGTCAAAGGGTAACCTATGGCCAATTCCACTTGAAATTTGGTCAAATCCTTTTCATAACCACTTGGCACCCTCTTAGTGGATCAAATGGACACTAATAGGTATGGTGCACATGACCCAATGACTTTGGGTCAACCAAACCCAACCCAAAGCCAAAACTGACCACCAAATGGAAAATTCTCCACATGGGATCCCTCATATCCTCATTTAACACATGGGCAACTCCACCACTACTCTTCTCTGCCAAAATCGAATCACATGGCATCCATAAAACCTAACAAACCCACTCAATCAAGTCAATTGATCAAAATTAAAGGGAGGCTCACGGCCATCCAATCCAAGTAGAGGGAGATATACTCCCCCTCATTTCCATTCAATCCTTGACACTTGCACTCGATTGAACCACAAAGACCTAAGGCAAGCTCCCCAAGCTCTCTCAAGCAATCCCTAAGCTCTCCCTAATTCCCATTCTTGGTTTTCCTTAAGCCAAAAATAGGGGAGGTGGGAAGAAATCCAAACTCACTCATCACTCTATAAAATCCAAATTCCTCTTGCAAGCACCATTAGAAGACCCAATTGAGCTCACCCAAATCAAATACCAAGCAATCAAGCCATGGGAAGGAGGAGCTAGACCAAAGCTGCAAGCCATTAAGGGAGCTTTGGCCAATAAGAAGATCCACTTCACCTCAAGCCTTCAAACCTTCAATAGAGCTTTATCTCCACTAGACGAAGCTACCTCGATGGTTGGGAGCACCGATGATAGCCTTTAGTGAGGTATGCTTCAAAATCAAACTTAGGTATAGAATTCTTTAGTCCTTTGTGAAGGGAACTTTAATCCCAAGTAAATTACATGGTTGGATGTCTTTCTCTTTGCTCTTAGATGGTGTGTGTTCAATCCCTACTCAATCTGAGCTCAAGTGAGCTCAGATCAAGCCTTAGAGGACAAACGGTCGTCGTCTCCCCAGGCGAGGGTAGGGATGAATCATGGACTGTCCATCCTGCGTGTTTTGGATTGACGATCCTGATTAATTCAATCTATATCCACTAATTAACCCTTTAGAAACTACGAGTTTAATCCTGACCGTCCGATGTTTGATCAGACAGTCCAAGGAGAAAATGTGTAGCACCGCCGACTAACTGTGCAACCAATTTGATAATTTAAATAACCAATCTCATCGCACCACATGGAAAGCGTGTGCCGCGTCAATGGTCCACGTGGCATCGACAGGATTAGTTATATAATTATGATTATTTAATTATCTTTAATCACTAAAACTTCAAAAATACATAACTAAATGTAGAAAAATCAAAAAATTATAAATGAGGGATCACTTTAAAGATAATTTAGTGAGGAATAATATAAAATTATTTCTAATTGATTTTGACTTGTGAATTTTCCTTAATTAGGATTTTTTTGAAATCTTAATAACCTTAATTACTTCCTAATTATTTCATTAATTAATTCTAAACTTTGCAGGCATATTTAGTGGGATGACCTCTGCCTCTCCTAATTTTCTTAAAATTTATTAATGTGTTAATTAGGAAAATAAATTAATGAATCCCTAATCATTCTCTTAATGTAATTAAGGATAATTAAGAATGTGAACAGTAGTTTAATCATTTAAGTAAGATAATTGAACATTGCTTAAGTGATTAGGAGGTTTATGGAATAAATTTTGGATATTTTCCCTAAGCTATTCTCTACACCCCCTTCCTTCCTTAATCCAAACTTAATTAAGGGTTAATCCACTAATAATCTTCTTAATTAGCTTAATCAAATTTTCAAAATCAATCTGAACTCAATCAATTCTTTGCTGGGTAGATCCTTAGGTGTTCAAAAGCCTAAGGTAAATTTAAGGAAATCATTTCCAACCCACATGTGTGGGATGGTTATGAAAGTACTTAATTAAACCCCTCAGTTTAATTAATCATTAATTGTGAGCCCATTTCTTTATTAGGAGCATTACTGATTTAAATTCAATGTGGTTGCATATCATATGTTCGCTCATAATTATTTGAATAATTATGTTAAGGAGGTGTAGGTAAGGGATAATTAATGAACTTAATATACACCTTAACCTAAATAAAACATAAAATCAATCTAATAATTCTAAAAATTAAACTAAAGCAACACATACATGTGGGGGATGGGTTATAACCATCGAACCTTTTCACATTTCCTAAAATAAAATAAAATTCAAACAAAAATAACAAGATTCCTTTAAGCAACTTTGATTCACTTTAAATGATTCTATTCCAAAGGATTGTCTTTAGGAATTAATTAGGGTGAATGAAGTTATATACTTATATCACTTTATTTCTTTCCTAGCATGCTAAATGTTATTTGTCATTTGAAATCAAGCATTCATGTCTTTTGAAAAATAAAATAAAATGAAATATTTTCTTTATGTCAAATTGCATATTTTGGCTAAAGTAAGAATATGAGTGAGTATTATCACTATTAAATTCAAAATTAATTTCAAAACCTATAAATCAAACATTATAAATGAAAGTATGCTACTTATAATTACTTATAAGTTTGCATGTGAGTATAACATAATATGTGCATTATGTGACTTTTCCTTCTCTTCTCTTCAAACATAGTTTTGAATAAGATTTACAAAGTGTATAGTTCATTTGAAAAAAAATACAACACTTGCTTAAATCTATTCCTAATCATTCCTATGTTATCATTCAAGAAGGATCTTCACATTTACACATGTAAATTATATAATCAAATCAAACATAAATATCTTTTGCATGACTCTTTTTTCATTCATTTATTTTTGTACATACACATGTATTTAAGAAAAGTGGTATATTAGTCCGGACATCCCGGAGTTGCGAGGCTTTAAATATCCCCAAGTAGGTCTTGTACCTTACATTCCTAGTGTAGAAAATAATGGTGTTGTACTCACTTATGTCTTTCACACATGTAAATGTGTATTTAATTAATGGATAAAAAAATCCCTCTCTTTTCTACTTAACAAAATCATGCATCATAAAACATCCAATTTTTTTTAAGCAACATCCCTTTGCATTCATCATTAAGGTGTGCTAAGACTTTGCATTTGTATGTATAGCTATGCTTAGGATAGATTCATATGCATGATACATGTGCTTCAAAGAAATAAAGTGTTGTGTATTTTGTGATAGTAATTCACTTTAATTAATCCTAAAATATCTTTCTTATTTGAATAAGTTTATTTAGAGCAAATCTAAACTTAGAATTAATTAAAACACATAATAAAACATTCACTAAATAAAAAGTATTCATGAATCTACCTTAGAAATTACTTAAGGTAAGGAGAAAAGAGAAGTTCTCTTTTCTTTTCCTCTCTTTACAACACTTAGTAATTAAAGTGTAAATTTATTCAAACCAAATTAAATCATAAAATAAAATCAACCAAATTAATTAAATCACTTAAATGAAACTGCCCTCTAAGTTAACCCTTCATACTTAGAAAATTCTAACCTTAAAGCCCATCTAAGATGTACCACATAAGCCTTAAATGGTATACAAATTAGGCTAAGTCAATATTTCTAGTCCTATGTTAGGGTGGTGCATGGTTTGATGCTTGATTTTATTTTGTGATGTGATATTTTAGTTTGGATGTTAGGGTGTATATGCGTAGACTAAATGGTAGGGCAATCTTAGTTTAATCATTATCTTCTGTATGGGATTATGCTTAAGGGGCATTATAATAAAAATATAAATATTTTTTTGTTGTGCAGGTTGCTTATACCCCAAAGCATAATCCAAAATAGGCCAGGTGGACTTGGTTACCCATGTGTGGGGTGCTAAGTTTAATTTATTCATATACATGCTTGAGATTATGTGGTTTATTTAGCTAATCTCTATTTTACAGGTTTTAGTTAGATTTACTTTTCCTATTTTTATGTAATTTTGTAATTAGGATTTGAAATGAATGTTATAGGAGATTAGGATGAACATTGGTCATAAGACTATTTCTTATGCACCATGTGAAGCCTTTGGAGCAACTACATTCCAACTAACCACAAGAAGAAAGAAGAATGAAGAATGAAGAATGAAGAAATGAAGAAATGAAGAATGAAGACTCCCATAACATGAATTTCTTTTTGATTGTAATTAATTCATTTGTAATTCGGGTTGTATACAGATAGAACTCGGCTACCCAATTTTTTTTTCGAGTTTGTGCGGTGGAGCCTGACCACAAATGCATTTTATTCTTTTGCGCTAACTTTATAAATTATTTGATATTTGTTTAACTTGTGCATTAAGATGACATATTTTTCTATTTTATTTCTTGCTTTGATGAATGGCCTGGATGCGATTAGGCTCTTAGAAAAAAAAATTTCTATTCAATTAATTACCTAAAAACTAAACATTGATAACTCATAACCTCACTTAAAGCTCAGGTTATAAATTAAGATAAAGATTTAGCAACTCTTTAGCTGGATGTTGTATGTTTTCACATCATACATAAAAAGCATCTTGCTTCACTCTTGCTTATGGAGGGCTTCCACCTTTACAAAGGAACTTGGCTTGACCTTCGAGAGCCATGGCAGAAATACACATCCTTCTTGCTAATTTTGGCCCATTATCCAATTTCTCATGCATTAGGCATATGAATCTCATAGCTTGTGTCAAATCAATTGTCCAAAAAATAAAAATAAAATATAATATAATTTGCATTAGATTTAAGTCATCAATCATGACCTATATGATATAGTCTCTTAGGGAGTGTGTTTAAAGACTTAGTCTCTTTCTAAATAAAAAATAGCCAAGCTATCTTGCAAATGCATATGACTTACCTACATGAATTTAAAATCATAGGTGTTAATTGGTGGCCACCCATAGGTAGTTATAAGTCCAAACAATCGGGTGGTTTATCCTCTCTTGTGGAGGTAAACCAAATACCCAATTTCGCCTTAGATTTAGGTCGTGCCTTAGCTCTCGTCAAAGCTCTCTAGATTTAGATTCATAGATACTTTCCTTTGCTGACTATAAGCATAAATCCTCACCTCTTATGCATTTTTATAATCTTATGTTGTGAAACTGTAAGTCTTAGATTTCTAAATAAAAATTTAACTCGAACAAATAAATCACTTTAATTTTAAAATATAAAGCCTAACCATAGGATAGTTCATGATGGTTACTAGGCTTCCTAATATCATAAGAATCCCCTACTTATCTTCCTTTAGTTTCGATAATAACTCCCTCCTCTTGATCAATCCCACTTGATCTTCAAAAAAAAAAAAAAAAAACCAATCGATTGATAGTCCTATCTTTGAAATCTTTAGAGACAATGATCATTTATCTTAATCGAGAGTATTCTTAAGAGATCTCAATCCTTAGGATGTAATTAACTATGGGGGTTTGCCTCTAAAGAGAACTTAATGAACCCGATTTAAAATAATTCATGTTTTACTTTTTTATGTAAAGTAGGGGAAGAATCTGTGGTACATTCGAAGACCCATAGTCCTTAGGAGTCCTTATTAAGGTGATTAGGTCCATTATATGATGATGGATTATGTCTCTCGAGATAGTACATTATTCCTCAATGTCGTGTCTGATCACCCTAATAAGAACATCTGTGGATCTACGTGGTGTCCAACACAAAGAAAGTTATTATTTTTATTCTTCATTTATTTTTCTCAAAAAGATAGATAAAGGATGAAAAATTTCACCACATATACTCTACGCATTAAGCGATCTAACGACTAGCCTTAATCGAAAGTTCTCTCTCACTTATTGGGAGGGGTAATTAACTATATGTGTTTGCGACTATAGGAAACCTGAAACCAGATCTATAGTCCTCACCAAATGAGGATGAAATCTCTGGGTAGTGTCTTATCTACTATTCCATCTGCTTCCTGAAAATCACACTAACACTTTAAAATCATATTCTCTTCATTTGTCAAGAGGTCGGTGGCAAATTTTTGAAGTCACACACAATCAAATAATCAAAGTTTGTTTGGACAAATAATCATACTATGTGGATCCACATTTAGAAATTAAATTATAATAAAATAAAGTGTTATACCAATCGTATAAATTTATAAAATTAACCAATCATAAAGTTGATATGAACTTACTTGCTTGAACTTAACGAAATGCCATAAACTATGATTTACTAATTTTTACAATGTAAAAATATATAATTAATCGAACACATTGTTAATGTGTAGGACTAATGATTTATCTTTATAATTTTTTATGATAGTCATATATATACTTAGGTTAGGGACTTGTTTTAATATTTATTTGATTTTATTTATGTTTTGGGACAAAATATCTTTGTTGTGTGCACGAAGATTCGGGTCGGTAAAGTAAAAGAATTTGATGCCTTAGCATTACACGAAGATTTCACACACACAACAAAAGAGTTTCAGAGGCATCAAGATTTTTACGTGGAAAACTCACGAAAGGAAAAACCACAGTGCCTAGCCTACTTAGAAATAATTTCACTATATCAATATTTATTTTAATTATTATCATATCTCGAAAGTTGAAGATAGATAGCTTACAAGAGTAGGTTTTATGAGAAGCTTCACTAGAACAATGACGAAAGCTTCACTTGAGGTGGTAGTCTGAAGATCCGACGACAAAGATTGAGTGATGGTCGGGTGATGATTGGTAGCGACAATCCGATGATGGCGGTCGTGACTGCTGGCTATGGTGATTGGTGGTGACGACCATGTATTTCTTTATAAGATAACATGTGATTAAAAATCCATTAAAAATTTTAAAGAAAGAAATTTAATAACAGTGTAAGCTTTGATAATATTGAATCAATAGATGATTAAAAAATATTATATAATAATCACCAATAATATGTTTATAAACTACCAATGATTCAGATCCCCGTTAAATAAGAGATGCCCTTCTTAAATTTGAAAAATAAATTAGATTAAATGTCAATAACATGCTTTAACTATTCAAAGAATTAAAGGATTATTTTTTCTGGAATTACGAAAAAAAAAAACCAGGCTTATACCCTTATGTTTATCTATGTGCAAGAAATTATATCCATCATATGATTCGCATGTACCTGATGGATAATGATCCACCGTACGTTCCAATTGATAGAGAATGTCTTCTCATCTTTTGTTTTGACTTATTGTTCTCTTTCGAAGCTCAATTATCTTATTATCTATTTCGTAGTTGATGCTAAGTGTATCCGGCTGGAAAAGTTCACCTTCACCTCTGAACTTTTCCCATCTCTTGAGCTAATCCATACAGCTTATGAGACAACAAAACCAACAAGCCACATACTTCAAATAGTAATAAATATATATATCGTAGACAAATTCAATCGTTCTGCAATAAAATAAATTAGAACATAAAGTTCCCAACAAAAAATGTAAAAAATTCAAAATATAAAATTGTATGAATAGAACAACGTAACAAATAGCATCATCGACAGATCAAACAAAATATGAATGTTTTGATAACCACAATGCGTATTTAGATTCTTTCAAACCCATAGCAAACAAATCTAAAAGAAAGTATGATCGTTTAAAGCATATAAGCAAGTAACACATAATAATGAAATGTTCACAATGTACAATTAAAAATTACTTAGAATCTATGCAAGCAAAATAAACTGTAATGCTTGAGATATACATGAGTGAAAGAAGTCTCAGATTTAAAGTGAAAATAAGTGTTGAATGTCCAATATAGTAGAAATAGCATTGGCCCATTAGCTTAAGCTTTAAATTGATGAGCTTCAATCAATTATTCTAAGTTAATTATTTAGTTGGGTGCAAGTGTTTTATGAATTTTGTAACTCTAAGAGTTCAATTCCTAATAAATTATTGACAGTTCTTGCTTGTTAATTTAAAAAAATTTAGATAACAGTCCCAATAAAAAGTTACATTCACTTCTTTTGAGGATATCAATAACTATGTGTTGAGATGAGGATCACCTAAGATCAGATATTAATAGTGGGCAATAAAATAAAGAGTTTAAACATAATTATGCAATATGTACAATACACATGGAGAGGAATAATTCAAGAAAAATTAAGGCATGATAGGAGTATTGAATATGAGTCTCTAAATGCAGGAGAACATACATGATGGATTTATCTAGTGATAATAGGAGGTCCATAATTACTTTATGCTATAAGCTACTTGCAAAAATGTAGATGCATGTAAACAAAAGTAAATCTTTTTTCTTCTTTTTTATTTTGGATAAGAAGAAGCATGATTGATAAATAATAATAATAATAATAATAATAATAATAATATAGAAGAAGAAGAAGAAGAAGAAGAAGAGAGTGGAGCAAAAATGAGATGCATCTAAATAAATTTTCTTGGCTTCACTAAATATTTACCCTAGTTAAAGAAATTATAAATTTATTTTTTGACATAATCATTGTATATATAATAAATTGATTTAAATATCTAAAATTTGATTAACAATTATCATTTATTATTTATCAATTAACTCAAGATGTATTGTTGACTTAGCCTCCTGTTCTTCGTGTCGATCAAGCTCAACTGTGAGCTCACTAGGGAGTAGTAGGGGGGCGATGTTCTTCCTGTTTGAGGGTTAGGGGGCAACGTCCCCAAGTAATTTTTTTCTAATGTGTAGCACATCAGCACTGCAAATGCAACAATTCAGTGCTAGAACAAGAGGATTTGACTTCAAAGACAGATGAAGCAGTGTCTTGGTGCCAGAAGGTTAGTGCCACGGTCCTGGGATTCGTGGATTTGCACTAGGAAGACAAAGAAGTCAGCGCCTCACCGCAGGCAGCACTACGAAACTAAAACAAGGGCACCGGAGACTCAAGATAGATATGCTAGCACCTATGCAGCACTGCAATGGTTGAACTCGTGCAGAAAAGCCTAGAGAAAAATGATGCCAGGAACGCGGTGCTACAAGACAGGAAACTTCGTATTATTTTATGAAATTTTTGCTGGCTTTTCTATATTTCTCTTGTTAGTGAGAGTGAAGTGTACTAGAGCGACTGAAGTGTGAAGAGGCTTCAGATAAGTATAATCTGTATTATTATCCTTACTTTTTCCTTTATAGTATCTTTCTTGGTTGTGTGACTTTGCGGTTTTTCTTTTCCGTGCTTTTGTTTTTTCACATTAAATCTATTGTTCTTATGTATGATTATTTTTATTTTGATTTCATTACCATGTAGATTTTGGTAAGTTCTCTGCTAGAAGATTTTGGGGAAATTTCTACCGATGTTTCTTCTAGAAAACAAAATCACCTTCTCTTGGGTTGATGACTATCTTAATTAAAAACGACATTAGATATTTAATCTATAAATAGAAGATTGCTAGGATAATATATATTAAAACAAGGAGTTCATAGAATTTTACATAGCTAGTGGAAAAAATTATCAAGAGGTATCGTCTAGGAGCAATAAAATTGAAGAAGACTGAAAGAAAGGACAAAGTATGTGAGACCCTAAATTAAAAAAATAAGAAGCATGAGGTTGTATGTCAGATTGGCTAGAATTTTTTAGAACAGATCATGTTGTGATTACCATAATTATTTGATTAATAAAACTCGCAATAATATATAAAACATCATGACAATGATAGAAAAGATACACAATTTTACGAATATCAAAAATAAATATCACAAGTTATATATATATATATATATATATATATATATATATATATATATATATATATATATATATATATATATATATATATATATATATATATATATATATATATATATATATATATCGAGAAAAAAAAAACTTTGTGTACAATTATTCTATCATAAGATTACAAATACATGTATAATATCGCTGCTTGAAGTGATTTAGAGAGAAGAGAGAGAGAGAGAGAGAGAGAGAGAGATTGAGTTGATATATAATTTAGGGAAGTAATGGAGAGACCAGAAGAAAAGAAAAGAGATGTTTTTAAATGATTGTATTGAAGTAGTATCTTGATACATTAAAGAATATAATTATGCTTAAAAAATTATAATGATACAATTAGCATGTGGAAAGGTTTCTTCTCAAGAATTTTTTTAGCAGCTAATTTTAAATATCTGTTAAACTTTTGTATTATTTATTATCTATTTGTTATTCGATTTTTTTTTATTTGTTTAAATAATATGATTTAAGATTATTTTAGCAAGTAATTATTTTCTAATATATAAAGATTTATTTCAATCAATTCACATAAATAATTATATTTTTTTAGCATTATTGTTCCAGCAAAAAACTTCAATGAAAAAGCTCACAGAACTGTTCCCTCTCTTATTTTATTGAACTCCAGCACTTACCACCCTATTTATCTAATTAAATTTTCCCAAGGGCCATTTAATCAGTTCCATTGAACATCGACCTAAAAATAGTTACAAAACAAATCATAAAAATCAAAGTAGGATATTATTCTATTAAATATAGTGTGCAATCAAGATAGTATCATGCTCGTGAAATGTGATGTAAGGTGACACCTGCTTTAATGGGTTAGGTGTGGGGAAATAAAATTTTTATTTATGCAGCCAACCTTAATGAATTTATTATTTGAAAATTTAGACTCTCACCTAAAATATTATAGATTTATATCGAACTACATATGTGAGTTTGAGAACAAAATATCTCAAAAGGTAAACTTTTTTTTATTTAATGATTAAAGTTGTATATATCTAAATGTCACATATTAATAGTATTTTATTATTCAAATAAAAGTTTTGAGAGAGATTATTCTTGCAAACGATTGAGAGAGATTATTAATCAAATAAAAATTTTGAGCAAAAAAAATAAAATAATGAAATAATAAAAATAATAAAAATTAAAAATATATATATTTTTTTGAGCGAGACAACAATAACAATTTTTCCGGAAATAGTTGTGTTGTTAGTCTCATAGGTGAAGAGTTAAATCATGTACATGTGATGCAAATAATTATCGAAATATAGATCATAATTTGGAGATGATTGTGGCCCAAGTATTCTAGAAAATCTTTGTAGTACGTTGTATAATTGATTATTATATTGCAAGTCTTAGTGTGGAGATAGCCATGCACAAACGAATGATGTGGTAGAAGTCTAATTGTCATGATGATCATAACACAGGAATTCATGTAGTAATTATTGTCACAAATCTTAGGTAGAATGATAGATGAGACAATAGTTACATTACAAATCATGTTACGATGCAAGTCCTAATATGAAAATAACTATGGTGTGTTAAAAAGTTGGGATGCAAATCTTTTTGCAATGCTTTGTATGTTGTAATAGAAGATAATGACATAAATTTGATATACTTAACTACATAAGGACTCTAATAAGATGTGAGTGGCCTTCATAACTTAAGAAAGATGAAACCCGCAAAGTGATATTAAAGGCAGGATATCACTTTAAAGCATCTATTATCATATAGTGGAATCAGTCTGTCACTTTTAGTATCACTGACAAATTTCTTGTTTACTTTTCATGATGAGAAATTCATAAATTTCATCTTTATATAAACCTTTTGACATAATTATAAATAACAAATACTTACATCCTCCAATAATCATGCAAATTGTAATCTATGATATTGTCTTTGGGTTCATGAATAGCCTACCATATTAGGACTAATATTAGTGATGGATTGTAGACATTGTTAAGATCATTTGATTTTATTTTATTTTTTTGTGATATTTTAATTTTATTTTATTTTTGATCTAATATCTATAAGCCAACTCAAGTATTGATTTAATTTATCAAAGTTAGCTGAAGATTCATTATGTCAAAAAGAGTGCACAATTAGATAAAAAGCTGCGAATAATTTTAATAGATATACGAAGGAAAATTAATCAACCTGAAAAGATTGATGAATAGATGATATTCTCAATCCAAAAAAAAAGAGGGAATTGGCAGTAACATTAGCCAAATGCAAGAGTTTTTATTATTATTATTATTGTCTTGTAACTTCAAGTATGTAATGCATTAGCTTGATATCTTTAACTTAGAAAGTATCCAACATTCCTCTAGCTTTCATGTAACCCAATTTGAGAGAACATCAATAAGTGATCATTTTTATTTATAACAATTATTGGCGTGCTTAATTTTCCTTCAAATAAATCTCTGCAAAGAAATTGTTTTCCTTAGAAATAAAAATAATTTCAAAAATATCCCTCATAGAAGCTATTGCTGTTACTGTTACTATCGTAGTAATATTCCTTTAAGTTTTAAAATCTAATTTAATAGGAAAACAATTGTATCAATTATTATAAATAATTTTTTTAATTAGGATGTGTTTCAACTTCACCACATTTATTTTTGAGATGAAGTTAATAAATTTTAATTAATTGTGTGTATATTATACTAACATAAAATTAGGAGTGCCAAAAAGTTATCCAATACGATAACTCGACTTAAAAAATTTGAGCTCAAGTTGGCTTGATTAAATTTTAGGCCGAATTCTGGCCTAAGAAATTGACCGTTTAATTTTTTTTTAGCCAAATTTATGTTAACATGTCAACCAAAACTTAAATTTGACTCACAAACTTGAAACTGAATTTTTACTCATGAAGTCGAATTTGACCCTATTTTGATCTAAAATGTATGTATATGTAGATTATTCGAGTCATATTCATGTTGATATTTTTGGCTCGTTTAATAAACGAGTCGGATTCAAGTCAAGCCTATTCGGGTCAAGTCAATTTAGGTCAGACCTAAACCCTACTCGCAGACTCAAATTAGCATCCCTATATAAAATAAAATTAACTTTCATTAATCAACACACACGCAAATATATATAAATTTTAATTGAAAAGTTTCCATTTGAAGCTCATGACACCATCCAACAACGGTATTCTCTTAAAATGTCATAAAACAAAGCAATTTCATTCTCATATTTTTTAAAAAAAAAAAATGCTAGATTAGAAAAAGGGTTACATTTGATGAAAACTTCATGTTTTTTTCAAAAATGAAAGCAAGACATTGTCCCTATTTAAATTTCTCCTCTCACCATTATTTTTATCCAATTATTTAGAATAAACAACTGAAATTTGCCATTTATGTATAAAGCAGGACATGGATGCTTCACATTCAAAATCCAAGCACTTGAGTTGTCAACTTAAACTATTTTAAATTAGGGAGAGGAAATGCACACAAAGGAAAAGGAATCAACATGGAAGACATTTAATCTTAAATGATTTGGTCAGGTCAATATACTTATATCAATTGAAGGGAAAGAATACATTTTTTTTTTACTTTTAAGCAATGCATAACTCTAATTTACATATAACAATCACCATAGTTTAAACCTTCTAAAAGTGCCAAGTGACCTATAAAATATCGAAAGTTCTAAGGGGTTGTTTGGGTGCAATTTTGTTTTGTGTTTTTAATTTTTATTTTTATGATATGTTTTTAAACATGTTTGTTTGATGCATTTTTATTTTTTTTTGTTTTCAAAAACAAACAACATTATTTTTCAAAATAGTGAAAATAACTTTTATATATTTTAAATATTTTTAAAAACAACAATAACCACCGAATACGTTTTACTTTGAAACAAAACATAAAACAAAAAATAGAAAATAAAAGTGATCCCAACCGACCCCTAAGATTATGATGTGGCAATATTATGCCAAAGTTTTAATTTTCACTTGATTGGTTGAAGATTTTTAGGAGTTGCTATAATAAACGTGTATTAGTTATTGGATGATAAGTAATGCATTCTATACAAATGAGTGTTAATTAATGTTTTGAAATTTTCTGTCAAATTTGTTTCCCGATATATTTCTTGGTAAATATATTTGTTGCCAAATATATTCCTTATCAAATATATTAGTTGCCAAATTCACTCTATAAATACTAATTCTATGCCATGGGCTATGCAAGAAAATAAGGACTTTGAGAGAGAGAGAGAGAGAGAGAGAGAGAGATGATAGATTTGTGAAAGTTTTTATTAGGATCATTCTCATGATATGAGATACATAAGTTAAGTAGAAAGATTGGTGTCACTTGCTTGGACAAATTAGGGTCAAATCTTGCTCTTCATCTATAATAAACATTCCTTACTAGCTCGACATTTTCATTCTTTATTCCTTCGAGGGTTAAGCCCTTATCCCCTCCCATACAGCTTCTTCTTCCTCCCCCACGTTCTATTAAACAAGTGTCCCCCAAACTCAATTGAGAGAGAGAGAGAGAGAGAGAGAGAGAGAGAGAGAGAGAGAGAGAGAGAAATTGAAATACTAGGATCAAGATTACTGGGTGCAATGAACCTTTTTCCTCCTAGAGTTGGAGGAAAAGTAGGCAAACACGAAAACGAAGACAGAGGGAGAGCATACAAAGAAAAGAAATCTTTGCCCATCAGCCTTTTATAGTAAGCATGTTATCATCATTGGCATACCCAACAATTTATTGTCTGGCACAATCTGAACCCTGGCTTGAACCCGGCTTAGTTAATCTATTAGCCCCTACTATATTATGATTGATCTAAGATGGACTGATACTTAATGAAAAAGAAGTGTGTAATATCTGACACATATCAAACATGATATATAAGAAACTTCTAGCACGTGTCAGATACACATGAGCTGTATCCAATTTGAAAAAATAAAAAAAAATTATTAACACACATCCGACACATATCTTGAATAATTAAGTATATAAAATTTAATTAAATATTATATTTTTGATAATTTATATTAAATAATTTATACTTATTTTTATATAATATTTTAGAAATTATTCATGATTAACCCTTTTTTTAATTATTATTAAAATTTGATTGTTTATTATTTTTAACTATATTTATTATTTTATATATTTTTTTACTCTTTATTTATCCACTATTATGATTTATAAATAATATGCTAAGTTTTTATTAGAATTGAATATACTAAATTAGGCATGCCAAGATCACTGACAAGGGTTCTATCGTGAAGTGATTACATACTTCATAAAATTATTTAAATTTATTAAAAATAATTCAATAATAATACAAATTTATGACAAAACAAAATAAATATTATATTAAATAACCTCATAATTTTAAATTTTAAAAATATTTACACTTTAAATATGATAAAATTGATGATGACTTATATAACTAAATTTTCTTGCAGACATAATTTATAGTATTAATGGTCTTAAAATTAATTTAGAAAGCAATAGAAATAGTTAAAACGATAAAATAGACTTTAGCGATAGAAACAAATATGAAGATAAAATATGAGAGGGAAAACTAAGTTGCATGGCTGATTTTAATTTTAAGAGAAGGAAAACTAAGTTTTTTTTTCTAAATTTATGAGGAAAATTTTCTATATTTAATATTAATTTCAGAATTATGAGCTAAGTTTTAATATATATATATATATATAATAAATTTATGCATATGGTCTCAAAACATTCATAAAATTCTAATTCAAAAGCACAAAGCTTTTTTATGAATATATTATTAATAGATCATATATGTTTGAATCATATAGAATGTCTTCAGAATGCAAAGTGTTAATCCAAATTTTAAATAGGGACTGTTTAATAAACTCTTTAGTTAAGAGTGATATTGTATTTTGAATTCTTTATGGAGCTTATAAATCCCCATTTAATCATTCTAAAATGATAAATAAAGCTATTAATTGAGCATAATTTTTTTTTTCAAATACTAATTAAATTATATTTTTTTATTTTTTATTTATTTTATTTTTCCTCTAATTTCTTTCATGCATTATATTGATTTATTGTTCATATATTTTACAACGAAAAACTCTAAGCTCGTTTATTATATACATCATCATCTTCTTAATTAGCATGACCTAGTTAACACATAACCCATTTAATCCAATTAAAATAACTCGACCTAATTATAACCTATATAGTAATTGAGTCAATTCAATTCCCAACCCAAATAAGAGGATTAGACTTGAATCTAAATGTCCATACAGATAAAACTTCAAATCATCAGTTCAGAAGTCCTGAAATGAAAATTTATAGTTAGGTTGGGATTGAGATGGAAAAGTTTTTTTTTTTTAAATTTAGCAGCACCATATTTTTATTTAATTATATATTAAACCTTGTTATATGTGCCTCAACAAAGAAGATAACATTTTTAAACATTCTTCCACTGTATAATTCTATTTAATTAAATATCACAAAGTCTGTAGCTTTAAGCTAACTAAACAAGATATGTGGCATGCAGCAATAAGTTAAAAGAAAACGAGATGCCTTAATCTGTGCTTAATCTGTGTTTGTTTGGCAACTATGATGCACAAATACGGACACGAGAATACGGACATGGAATACTTCTATTTTTAAAAATACAGGACACGCATTGGACACGGTATTATAATAATAGTTAAAAATAATATATATAAATTTAATAGATAAAATATTAAAAATAATAAAAACTAGGTCATTTAATTAAAAATTTTAAATTAATTACTTAAGTTATATATATATATATATAAGTAATTTATTTTAATATACTTTAATAATTTTAATGAATAAAATTTATTCTATTCTAAATATATAAATTTAATTATAATTTTTAATAATTTTAATTATTTGTAATAAAAATATCTAATTATTCTCTCTTTTTAGCTCAAATATCACTCTCTAAATTTCTAAAACTCTCTACAATAATTTAAAATATAATAAACTATATTTTAAATAATTTTTATATAATTTAAATTCAATTATTTAGGACACACGTGTCCCCTTAATTTTTTAATGTTATTTTAATCGGACACTTTTACACCTTGTCACACGTGTTGGAGATTATGATTATGCGTATGACATTTAGTAATTTTTAAGAATGTCGATGCATCATAGCATAGCAATCATGATTATCTTTAATGGTTTGGTTATTATGAATTAATATATTGTCTATATTATTGACTTTTAAGTTCAGCTTCTGAAAAATGTTAAACATAATTTCTAAGTGATCATTTTAACTAGTTCTTTAGCAAGTTGAATTTAATGCATTAAGTTGAACAAGCTAATTGTTTAGTAATATATCGCCCCAATAATTGCATTAATTTATAAGAAAATCGTGTCATACATTGCTTCTAATGGAAGGACATCACTGTTCAAATACTGTGAACTAATTAAAATTGACAAATGGATTTTTTTGTTAAATGAAATATCTTAAAGATAGTTTTACTTTTTTTATTATTTTAACACAAGTTAGGATGATTAAGGTTAAAACTATAATTGACAAATTACAAATAGTGATTTTAAGATTCGAGAGAACAATTGTAGCTCGCTTAAGGTCTCTAAATAATATTTCTTTATTATTTTATTTCTAACAATTTTATATCATAATTCAAATTTAATTGTGTCTATCAATTTTTATAACTTTACAAAGACTTTCAAATAGTTAGTGGATGATTTCACAAAAAAAATTTTAATAAATATTGGAATTGTATTATTAATATAAATATAATGCAATTATATCAACAACTCCACAAAAAGCTATAAGAGTAGCTGACCAAAGTTTATGTTCCCTATGGAAATAATAAAATAAATAGTTGATGGCACCCTTAGTTATTTGTTCTCCTAGTTAATATTGAACATATTGTAAATTACTAAAATTATTAAGAAAATTTACATACATAGCACACAATTCTTATGCATTTACATATCTAACACCTAAAGTTTGATATTTACAAATATAGCATCTTTCCTATGCTTCAAAGGTGAATTTTACTTCAAAAAAAGTAAGAAAAGTGCTATTTTTGTTGTAATAATAAAAATTTAGGTGATATATATGTAAATATTTATATTTAGGTGTTAGATATGTAAATATATAAGAATTGTGTGCTATGTATGTAAATGCCCCAAATTATTAATGAAATGCTAATTATTATAGCACTTCACACGTGATATTGTTGAATAATTGCACTAATCTAATCATGTGAGATCATCACATTTTATAGCACATCAATTACAACAAGGTGTGATTATTAGGTTATACCAATGGTGGGATGCCTGGGAGGCTTTTATTAGATAAGATTTTGACTTCTTTTCTACACAAAGATAAAATATTTTTATGGGATTTTGACTTTTTTTCGACTGGTTGAGCAATTTATTCTAGCCTGTAGCTAAGAAATTTAAGCTAGCCTATGATAATTTAAGATCGATGTTTCGAGATCTAAAAACTTTCATTTTTTTTTTTATTTTGCTCAGTCTTCTATTGTTATATTTTTAGATGTTGAGATTAATTCCCTAGATGTCAAACACATATGCAAGAGAAATTGAGCATAAATAAAATCAGGCATCAAAAGGAATCTTAATTAATTACACTATATGATCAATAAATGCAAAGCACAATCAACTCGAACTAAAAAATTCTCAAAATTTTAATCAAATTGTATGATCTTCGATAAGATTATGTGAAGTTTGGTTTTAAATTTTATCTTAATTTTTTAAGATAAGAAGAATCATTAATTAATAGGAGAGTAGCTCCAGTGGCAAATAAGATTAGAGAGTTGATCTAAAAAGATTTAGTTAAGATGTATAACAATTGAGCTTAGTATACTTGAATTAAATGAGGTTTTGACACATAATAGGACACAATGGAAACGAAAAATTCATGTAGCCGACCCCACTTAGTGGGATAAAGGCTTGTTGACGTTGTTGTTGTTGTTGTAGAAGAAGAATCATTAATTAATAAAAATTGATTTTGATATTATAGTATATTATAAAAAATCTTGTTTTGGTATAATTTCAGCATAATATAATTTACATTAATTAAAATAAATCAAATTTTGAACTAATTGCATTGTAAGATTATATGATCAACAAGATTACCTCGATCAAATTGATAGAATCAATTATCTTAAAGATAATTATTCAAAATTTAAACTGATCATATTATAAGACTTGTATCATATTCTAAGATAGTTAAATAAATTTAAGGAAATCATATGGTATTTCAAATGGTTAATGAAATTTAATTTGAATTGATTTTAGTATATGATCTTGATCATATGGTACAATGAATAGAATAAAATTATATCTTATTTAAAGTAACCAAAGTTTGGTCTACTATATAATATACTTACATTAAAGAAAAACTAATCGATTGCGGTAGTTATTTGAAGCTATTGTAGTAGATTAAAATTGCTACAAAATATTTACAATAGTATCAAAGCTGCCATTTAAGACTGTTGTGATTGTAATTCCTTGCAAAAGCCTTTTTCAATGATACTTTAACCAATGGGGAAGCTAATTAGCAACAATTTAAACAAAAATTTATGAGAAATAGAAATTAAAATTTTCATGAACTACAACTGATAACCCTAAAAAGTGTATTTTGAAAATGAAGTGTGGCATTGCACTAAAGATCATCTTCTTTCTTAACATTATTGGATCCTCATATTTATTATAAATCAACTTGATTAAGAGCCTATATTTGTTTCCTATGAGAGATCTCATATCTAAAAATAATTATGACAGTTTATATATGTCTAATCTTTGGAGTGTGAGTAATTGATTTTTTATTTGGAGTAAAACTGGATGTAGGTGCTCACTATTACCTATAAAAGAGAGAGGCCTTTTTTACTTATGATTGTAGAAGGAGAGAGTAGTCGAAGTTTAAAAGGACTCACGAAGTAGATATAAGTTTTTAACATAGAATCACTATAAATCAGTTTGGCCATTCACCACTTTTTACAAATTTATTTTAACAACACATTTGTTTAGTTCAGTGCTTTATAATTTTATGAGAAACTATATTGTGCTAAACTTACCTTTGACGTGGAATCTTTTATAAAGTATTTGAATGATTTGAAAACTATTTTTGATACAAAATCTTGTGTTATGAGAAAGATTTTGAAGGATCTAAGAATCTTGCTTTCAAATTTTGGTGATTCTAGAAAAAGGGAAAATTTAAAATTATTCTTAAAGTTACACTAATTCACTCTCTCTCTCTCTCTCTCTCTTGCATTATATTTTTCATCACATAAAAATTTACAAAACATTATTGTTATTTCATTAGAATATTTTGTAATAGAATTTTTTGACTAGTTGCTCATTGTGAATTTGTCACAAAATTATCTCATCTTAAAAGATGATTATTATCATTAATTTTGTGATCTCCATTTTTGAAAAGCTAGTAATCATAGTTTTTTTTTTTTTTTTGATAAAAATATATTCATGATAACATCATCAAACACAAATAATATTATAGTGCTTTAAGTTATTTTAACACATGGAAAATAAGATATGATGTATAAGGTATTAAATCTATTTTTAAGAGATTTTCATGTTTTTTTATTTTAGATTTTCTAAATTAGAAGATGTTATCCCTTATGTTTTTAATATTTTAATTCCAAAAAAATGGAATCACTTCTACATCCATGAGTCGATCATACAACCCTAGCTATTGAAATAAGATATTAGTGAGTTATGTAAGCTATTTCGGAGTGAACCAAGACCTGAAATATGTGGACTGCATTAAGCCATAGAGCTTAATTTTTACCCTAAAAAATGGGCTACCCACGTTTAATTGTAGGTACCATCACACATTGTGCGATATAAGTTATGTATGTATTCCCTACACAATAAATTCATAGTGAAATATGTAGAGACAACGCTATCACATAGCCATCAATTTAGTGACCTATATAAAATCTCTATGCGCTTTTGTATATTGATCTTTTTTTTTCTGTTATTCTTTGCTCATTATGTTTGAATATGCTTCACCTATGTCCCAACCCAGCGGGAAATTTACATGTTGTAGCAACTTATTAAGACCAGTGCAGTCGATTTAACGCTTTGAAAAAAAAAGAGTTTTGATTTAAGGAAGCGTAATTAAGGAATGTGTGATGGTTTAAAGCATGATAGAATCAATGCAAAATGTCGAGCTTATACCTTGTGTTCAAGCTTCGTTCCTCTTCCTGCTTCGACCTTAGGTTGGGAAGCTATAGAGAAGTATGTGGAGTGGAAAGAAATGTGTAAGGCAGCTACTTTGGCATGGAGTTTAGTTTTTAGGAAGCTAGGAAAGGTTTGATATATGGTATGTGGGCGATGGCTTTTGTTTCTTGGAAACAGTTCAATGGCATGTAGAGACTCCTAACAGCTGCTACGGGTAGTCTAGAACCGAGAGAAAGGAAGTAAGAAGGCTTGGCTTTTAGTATATAGGGTTGGAAAGCTGCTGTAGGAAAACCGAGAGAGAGGGGATGAAGGAGCAGCGTGTGGATGGCTGGTGATATCAGATCTCTTACATGTCTTGGGAAGGTGGGAAGAGCGTAATTAGTGCAGAATTTATTCTGTTTTCTTATGCGAGGGAACTGGCAAGCAGCAAGCTGATGGTTTGTTGTGAAGGGCGGCTGCCCGTTAGCTTACGAAAATGAAATAATAATGCCTTCTATTTTTTTTTAAAGGAAACGAATGACCAGCTTTTAAGGGGATGTCCCAGACGACATGTGTTTAAATATTACTGAACGGATTCCAAAAAGAAGTTTTATGACACGTGTTTTTAATGGAAAAGTTATTTTTGGAATGATTTTATGAGAAATATTTAGGGATGTTTAATGAGATATTTTAGTTAATGTATGTATCTTTTTGTACTAATTTCAAATGATGTTCATTTTTTATGTGGTGATATATATCTAAATTGTTTGAATATATTGGATATGATGGTGCAATTTGTTTGCTAAAATCAGACCAATTTGATGATGATCCTTTTTTAATAGTGTTTCATGCTAATGATTATCCCTTCACACCATCAATAAGGATATCAAGCTACATTCTTTGAATAATGGCTTAAGAAAAGGCACCTAGATGATTAAGAGTCAGAAGATAAGACTAATCACATTGTATTTTAAGCATTGATACGTCGCCGAGAAAATTAATCGATCACGAATCTCGAGGCATTTTAAACGCTTCGATCTAAGCACCGATTTCAGCAAACTTACAGTCAAACAATCGATGAGGCGAACATAACAACATCAACATACGTCGAGCTCGAATCGACTCGGATCAAGCTATCGGCATAAAATGGATCTGATCCGCCAAATGGTCACAAAAGCGGACATATTTATAGTCGGTCGGCGGCTCGTCAAGGCGAATCCAACGAATCCAAGATCACCCAATTCCGACATCATTAAGGCACGGATCATCAAAATACACCGTCACATCGGGGATCGCCAGGCGTCCGATGGGAGTGGTTGGAGTTTTCCACGCAATTTACAAGCCACGCCACTCCCAAAATCTATAAATAGAGCTTCATTCTTACCTTAAAAGGGACCGAATCGATTTGGAGCTCGAGAACCAGTCGGCGGCACCGACTCATCATCACTGCCGAATCGGGGAGATCGCCTCAGGGGACTAGAAAAGACCGACCGCGCTCCTTTCTCCTGAAGATCAAGAGGTTGCTCCCGGAAGATCAGTTCCTGCCGATATTTGGGAAACTTCTCCCTTGGGTTGGAGTTGACCGATATTGCTCGGAATATTGTTTTTTAGCTTTCAGCAAACACCTTCTTCTCAGAACTAACGAAGCGGACACGTATCTTTTGAACACAGAAAGTTCTGGTGGGCAAGGCCCGTGGTTTTCCCCGCGGGTTTTCCATTATAACCCCGTGTTCATATCCCCTGCTTGTGTGTTGGATAATTTTTTGAGCTCGGCGAAGATCTCGCATCTGGAATAAAATTCTCTAGCACGCTTAGCGCCGTCTGGGAACCAAGTTCCCCATTGCTATATCTCCAATATGATTGGTAGCGGTGAGGTCCACCCTCTTTGGAAGATCGATTTCAAAGGATGGAGGATTCCCAGCGAAATTCTTTGACTCTGAGAAGGGCCGGCAAAAGCGTTCCAAGCTGGAAGAGCCCAGTTCCACGGCCCTCGGCATACTCCAGATTTTCTTCCTGAGAATGATTACCCGGGAATGCCGGATCAACAAGTAGAGAACCCCTTGGCGCCACATCCAGATGTTGAGCTTCTGGATACCGCCAGTTCTACTCACCCCGCACGAATGGCTCAGCCTCGTATTGGTGAAACTCCACGTCATCTTATACGCGATGAACTACGGCAGTGCGGGAAGAGTTCCCTGCAAGAATGATCCATTCTCCGCCGCCTCTTCCAAAGCTTCGTCCCCGCTCCGAGCATCATCTTACAAATTCCGGCGATTCAAGCTTCCCGGACCCTACACGATGCCGCCGTCCAAATCATATATCGCTCACTTTGAGCGATCATGCACATTCGCGTACAAATGACTCTGTCTTGTCGTATTCCAGAACTCAAAGGGACTCGTGGTTCTATTTCGCTAAGGGTCCGTCAGATCATTTGGAGAGCTTCGCCGGTGTTTGTAGAACAATTCTGGCGAACAAGAGAATCATCGAGATTCATCACATCTCTCAGAATCCGAGCGATGGAGAGTCCCTCAAAGAATACTTCCGAGGTTCTCCTCACGAAGCCGTATACAGTAGATCCGGAACTTTTGAGGCGTGCTTCTGGAGGACTCGGCGATACTTATTCATCATTAATGCGGAGACAATCCATTCTATCTTTGACTGGTCCACCGAATAGAGACACAAATCTCCGCTGACGAAGCTATCAGTGCTCATCGGTAACAGTTTGAACCACCAAGCGACAAGCGGAAGAAGGTTCCCAAAGGTGATGTTCAAACATCTCGAGAAAAGAAAGAGCGCCTCCCCAAGACCTCCTCGGCGACCTCGGATGACTCAATCGAGAGAAAATATCTGACTCTCAACGTCATGCGAAACATCTATGCGGGGAAGAGGATAGCGTCAGTGGCGCGACCTTTAAAGTCAGGAATTGGAAATCAAGAAATTCGCCACTTTCACGCAGAGGGCACACCGAAGAGTGCCACCAAGGAAGGAGGAGATCGAAAGACTAATCGTCGGGTATCGCGTTTTATACAAAACCAACCGCTCGTCAGCAAATGGGGGGCAACCGATTCGAGGAACCGTAAGCGGTTGGAGAGAGATAAACAATTGCGGGGAGGGCGGTGTTATCGAGCCAAATATTCATTGCCGCCCTTCAAGAGCCAGAGCCAAAGAAGTCTCGGGTTGACCATTCTATCACCTTTGATGATTTAGATCTAGAGGGGCTTCGCATCCCACATCAAGATCCCCTTGTCATCGGTCAGGTGGTGATCCATGCTTCAATGTTAAAGGATATTGATCGACAATGGGAGTTCGGTTGATGTTCTTTTTATTCCACTTTCCTTAGCATGGGTATAGAAAGAGAAGCTTCAACCGCGGCGGTCCGTATGGATTTGATAATCGGCCGGTATTAGTGGAAGGGACAATCGGTCTTCCGTAACTCTTGGAGAATTTCCCGAACCGTAACCCACTTGATTATTGTGTCAAGTCGAGTCACCTGATACAATATTTGGGAGACCTCTCCGGTATATTCGCGATCACATCGTCACCTCACCTCAGATGAAATTCCGACACCGGTGGCATCGGCGTGGTAAGTGGGAATCAAGGCATGGCGTCTTATATCAAACAACCGACCATTTACGCCGGTAACCCTCAACATCGAGAACTTGACTTACGAGATGAGGATACCTGGAAGGGCTTCTCCGGTTGAAGATGTAATTTGTCTTCCTATCTCGAAGTTGATCCATCGCGAAGGTGAAGGTGGGATCGTTCTTCTGTCGGTCGATCGTAGATTTTCTGCGTAAAAATCAAGATATCTTTGCCTGGAGCGCATCTGACATTCTGGGCATTGATCCGGAAGTCATTACGCATTCCCTCAAAGTTGACTCCTATAAGCGGTGTCTGAGGAAGAAAAGAACCGCTTACGAGCGATTGCGGGTCATAGAACAAGAAATCACCAAAAAGTCAAGTTCATTCGAGAAGTCTACTACCCCACGGTTGGCTACGTAGTGTTAGTCAAGAAGGCCAATGGTTCTGGAGAATGTGCATCGCATCTACTTGACAATCGTGCATGCCCAAAGATAGCTTCCCCCTTCCTGTATCGACCAACTAGTTGATGCGACATCGAGGACCGATGTTGAGCTTCACGGATGCTGCTTCAATCAAATCGGGATGAACAAAGCAGATGAGGAAGCA
Organism: Cymbidium sinense; assembly: GCA_021442155.1. Taxonomy (NCBI): domain Eukaryota; kingdom Viridiplantae; phylum Streptophyta; class Magnoliopsida; order Asparagales; family Orchidaceae; genus Cymbidium; species Cymbidium sinense. The sequence goes on from CM038222.1 coordinate 31,083,939, forward strand.
ACATCCTTCCAAGCAGATAAGGGATTATCTCTATCGTCATGCCATTCGGACTAAAAAATGGAGCAACATATCAACGCGCCTTATGAATAAGATCTTCAAGGATCTTATAGGCACAATATGGAGGTGTATGTTGATGATATCTTTGGTGAAGAGCTTGGAAATATCACGACATATTTACGATCTGCGATGCTTTGATATTCTTCGCTACAAGATCGGCTCAACCCAAGCAAGTGCATTTTTGGAGTTTCCTGGAAATTCCTAGGCTTCATGGTCACTCGGCGGGATAGAGGCCAACCAGAAGATAAAAGCACTCAAGGACATGTCACCTCAAGACGATCAAGGAAGTCCAACGTTTATTTGGAAGGATTGCGGCTTTATCACGATTCTTGGCCGCTCGGAGATAAGTATCTACCATTCTTCAAAATCTTAAGAGTGCGCGAGGAAATGGATTCCAGTGGACCGAATGTCGGTACTTTTGAGCAACAGTCTAGCTTCCCCTCTATTATCAAAGCCTATCCAAGGAGAGAAGGCGTACATCTATCTTCTTTCTTCTCGTAAATTAAGCTCGTCGTCTGGAGGAGAATTCATTACGCGACCCATTTACTATGTCGCAAAATCCTTTCGATCTGAAGGGCGCTATCCAGCGAGATAAGGCGGCGTTGGCCTAGTGCATTCTACACGAAAATTGCGGCCGTACTTTGCCCACACCATCAAGCGTCTACACTCATCTTCCATTAAGAACTATTCGCAAAGCGATGTATCGGAAGGTTGATGAAGTGGGTCGAGCTTGGAGAGTTTGACATCCATTTTCTTCCATACGATATAAAGTCACAAAGTGCGACTTAGTTGTAGAATGTACCATCCCATCACCACACGCAGATCATTCATCACTCCATGACAAATCAATGGACATTATATGTTGATGGAGCTTGTACCGTGCGGGAGGGAATTTTGCTTATCTCCCAAGTAAAATAACTTTAGAGTCGGGCTTGACTAAAGTTCCGGCCACCAATAATGTCTGATGAGGCCCTCGCAGACTAAGGCTCATATTTGTGAGGTCGAACTTAGTCATCTACCGCTCAGACTTGTGGTTTCACGGGTTGAAGGAGACTTGATACAGTCATCCAGCGGCTTGCTTCGATCGTCTTTTGGCAAAGTCACTTCTTGCGAATCGAGACCATCGTAACTCATATTCTAAGAGCGCAGCGGATGCCCTCTCCAAGTTAGCCATAACAACGGCGATCTTTTCAAGAGAAAATACATAGAGGACATCCACTTTCCCGGTATTGAGGCCCCTTGGGTATCAATCTGGAGGACCAAAAAGAATCTTCATGGATTGACCCGATCATGTCCTTTCTACAAAGCGGGGCCTTGCCAGGACCATCATCTGTCATCTCAGGCGTAGAGCATTGAACTTCACCATAATCGGTGGCGAACTCTACAAGCGGTCCTTCTTGGGGCCCTACTTAAAGTGTCTACCACCGGGCTTATGCAATGCGAGAGGTTCATTCGAGAATTTGTGGTGAACATTTGGGAGGAAAATCCCTCAAAATCATGAGGCAAGGTTTTCTTGGCCTACAATGAAGAAGAATGATGCATTGGAGTTTGTAAAGAAGTGTAACAAGTGTCGATTCCAATCTCACTCATACACCATCATCGTAGAACTCACCACTATCGAGCCCTTTGCTCAATGGGGATCGATATAATGGGACCCTTTCCCATTGCCAGCAGCGAAAATTCATAATCTTGGCGTTGATTACTTCGAAGTGGGTAGAAGCTGAACCGCTGGCCAAAATCACCGAAGCAAATGCCAAGCAATTTGTTTGGAAAAATATTATTTGTGCCGGCATTCCGGAAAGATCATCAGATAATGGGGGCGTTCAGAAAGACATTCACATCTTTCGCGGGGTGCATATCAGTTAATCACCACAGACAATACTAAAAGGGCTAAAGACACGATCAATCCACGCCGGGGCAATGGGTCAAGAACTATCCAATGTTCTTTGGGCTTACCGCGACTACATCGAGAACTCTACCGAGAAACGCCATACACTGTGAACCGAGGTCGTTATTCCGCCGACATCGGGTCCCAGCCCTAGAACCCATAACTTTGATACCGACAGCAACAACGATAAGCTTCGATTCCATCTCGATCTCCTACAAGAGACCCGACATGTCAAGACTAATGGCTTCCTATCAAAGATTGCTCGAGGTTTCAACCGAAGGTAAACCACAATATCTGCTGGGACCTCGCCTCAAAGTCTCGACTGCCAGAAAAGGCCCACAACAGAACAAACTCTCACCAGTTTGGGAAGGCCCGTATGTAGTGGTGTCGAAAATCAAGCCTGGCACGTTCAAGCTTAAGGATAGTATGGGGAAGACTCTCCCACGTACCTGGAATGCTACAAACCTCCGGAAATACTACCAGTGATATATCAGCTTCTTCATTCTAGTGAATGCGGAAAACATTATCATCGTGTATATTTGTATTACAATTGTTGTTATCGAATTACACATTTATCGATACTCGTATTTATTATCCAACCTTGGCATCAAGGTGATTTCTATGTTAAAGTTCTCATACATATTGTGACTTTTTCACTTACGCTTGCATTTTAAAACACCACTCAAGAGATACGCAACTATTATTGTATCTCATTCGTGGTAAGATCGATCCCTGGGGAATTGACCGATCTTCCTATACTGTTAACATCGCCAAGTAACGCCTCGATAAACAACCTGATAAGTTGGCAATCCTCTATAGACCTTTACAACTTTCTCCATAACAAAGTTAACATCGAGTAAACGCCCATACACAACCCAGATAGATAGGTTCGAGAGAACCTCTATAAATATATTCCGTAAGTTTGTCATCAAGCCTGTAATGATCTTAATAGATCTAATCTGAATCTTTATCATCGAAAGTACACTTTGACACAACTCGGAAATATTCACAAACAATTTTGTGGATCGTTAACATTTCTCGTAACATACAAGTATAATCAACCGTAAATAAATACAACATCAGCTTGCAACATAAAGAAACTACAACTATGGTCTCATCAAGATGATGAAGAACTATCCGAGTCATCCTCCATCGCTAGAAGGGTCTGGGAAGCTAAGAGAAAGGACCTCAACACCGCCTCCTAGCTTGCATACGCCAAGCGTGTCCCCTTCAAGAAACCCTGATGAAGCCTTCATCAACACACCGCCGCTCCAAAGCCTTCACCTCTACATCATACACGCGTGGTCTCGCCTCCTCAACGTGATCCTCAGATGATGCTCTTGAAGGTCGCCGAAGTTCGTCCTCCACGTGATCCGCTCCCGCTTCTACCCGAGATAAGTGCCTCTTTCTCTCAAAAGGCGATCGCAGAACTCGATTCTTTGCCTCAAGACCAAACCTTCTAAAGAGATCTTCGATCCCGCGCAACCAACCCGTTTCTAGCCTCCACTAATTCATCCCATTCATTTCGACTTCGATGCTGAAAGAAGAAGTTGCTTGGGTAACTATCGCTCATCAAGTTGATTCTCCAACACGGACATCTCTTTTACTTTCTCCACATACCTTCTTATATTCACCCTTGACCTTCACGAACTCGAATTCGGTCATTCAACACAATGTTCATTTTGAAGTCAAGTTCTTGCTTCTTCGATATCGAAATAAGAAAAATTACGTTAAGAAGGAAATGGGAAATAAAAGATAAGCATAAGAAGGATTGTTACCAGTTCTTGACATCTTGACCTGCAGAATGATTCAACACGTCCTGAATAAAGATCCTTGGGGACTACTCGAAGGGCGACTCTTTTGGTGTCGATATCACCATCACCTCTTGCTCCTTTTCCTCTTCTCTAGTGGAGGGTCCCTTGGGAAGAAGCGGAACGGAGATCGGTGGAAACCTCTTTGTTGGGCTTTCTCAAGCAGCGCATAAGACCGCCGGGATGAATAGAAAGCCCGTCTCGAACAAAGATTCCTCCTTCAAATCTGTATATCGAATCTCAAATCGAAGATCTTCAATATTACGGAATTTCTCCATGATATCTTCATCACCAACTTGCGGGGAATGGGTAAATCTCGACTTTCTCCATTTCTCGAAGACCAGTCATTCTTCACAAAAGAATCCTTGCCCAACCCTTGGGAGGATCCTTCGTCAGAAGGTCAGACTCCTGCAGTAATCGACCATGTGCATAAGTAAACTTGCACATCCGCAGGTAATCAATAGTCAAGTCGCCCTCTGAAGAAGACTATAAGTCCCATCACGATCGTCATTGCCACGCTTTCGGCAAATGCAAAATGCATCTGACAAAATGGCGATCATCTCGGGGATGGGGAAACCGCAATCCAGCCCAAACTCATCTCATAAGTGGTAAAATACCCCGGAGATCTATCGACTTCTTGGACACTTAAGAACCAAATCATTGAAAATAATATTTTTCCGGCATCAATGTGTCTCCGTGTGTGACTCCCACGTCCCATTTTAGAAGCTTCCCTGGTGCCTCAGTTACAAGGGTGGACGTGTCCACTTTCAAGATTATCACCCATCTACAAACAGGCAACTCCTACGATCGAGAGGAAAAATATTCCAAGGAGAGTGCCCAAACTCCCACCGGGAGGCTATGCACTCGGCTTGGTAGGGATGAGGTGGAGGTTGATCCAAGAAGAGTGCCCAAAACTCTCTCACCGGGGGGAGGCATGCACTCAGCTTGGTAGAGATGAGGTAGAGGTTGATCCAAGAAGAGTGCCCAAACTCCCAGGAGGCATGCACTCTAAGGAGAAGAGGAGAGGTTAAAGATGCATTTTCTTCTTACCCTGGGGTTTTTTCCGGGTTAAAAGGGTAAAAACCCTAAAAAAAAGCATTCAAAACCCATGAGCCATGTCGGTCCAGATGGTAACCTTGCCCCATGGTAGCCTGAACCAAGCTGTATAGCCTCTGCCCAGCGTCTGGCCCTTCTCCGGCCAGCAGCCATAAGCCATGCGTGGCCCATGTTACGTATGGCGATCATATTATGGCGTGTTCATGACGTGTCACGTGCGCCGCCACATTAGTGCTGGCCATAGCGTGTTATCGTGTATTGTTACGCGACCAGCCGCGAGACCGCTGACCAACACCCGCTGACCTGACCCGTTCACCCCATTTGGGAGACCTCGCGTAGCCAGGTGGGCCTTCGCCCGTAATACCGCCAGCCAGGCGCCTGCGCCCTCCTTGACGCCCATGGGTCCCCGAGCTGAAAACTTAGTAAGTGTCGCAGTCCATAACCTCAAAATATCACACTCACACATACTTATGCGCATTTACAGCCCTGCATCAGCTTTCAAAGTTATAATATTGTGCTGTTATGAAGATTTGTTCTCTCAAAATGCGCAGTTGATGGACTCTTAATTTTCATTTGCTATTTTCAAGTATTTGGCATATATTTTTTGGATGGCGAGATAATGTCACCCAAAATAGGGAACAACGCGTCCTCGAAAATTCGATCAAACGAATCTCAAGGCATTTTTGAAGCTCGATCTAAGCGATTTCAGCAAACTTACAGTCAAACTAACCGTCTCGATGAGACGAACATAGCAACATCAAACATAGTCGTCGAGCTCGAATCACTCATCAAGCTATCGAACATAAAATGGATCGATCCGATGGTCACAAAAAACGGACATATTTATAGTCGGTCGGCGGCTCGTCGAGCATCCAAAGAATCCAAGATCACCCAATTCGACATCATTAAGGCACCCGGATCATCAAAATACACCGTCGATCGGGATCACGTCCAGATGGGAGTGGTTGGAGTTTTCCACAATTTACAAACGCCACTCCCAAAATCTATAAATGAGCTTCATTCTTACCTTAAAGGGACGAATCGATTTGCGACCGAGCTCAGAACCACCAGTCGACCTTGACGCCGACGATCTATCATCACCAGTGCCACCACCAGTAGTGCCTGAAGATCAGGAGATCGCCTCCAGGGGACTAGAAAAGACCAGTCACCGCTCCTTTCTCCTGAAGATCAAGAGGTTGCTCCCGGAAGATCAGTTCCTGCCGATATTTGGGAAACTTCTCCCTTGGGTTGGAGTTGACCGATATTACTATTGTTTCTGTAGCGTTTAAGTAAACACCTTCTTCTCCGAACTAACGAGAAGCAAGGACACGTATCTTTGAACACATAGTGAAAGTTCTGGTGAAGGCCGTGGTTTCCATACGGGTTTTCCACGTAACCCACGTGTTCATATCCCCTGCTTGTGTGTTGGATAATTTTTGAGCTACGACGAAGATCTCGCATCTACCAGAATAAAATTCTCTAGCACGCAACAGACATGATGTTATTTGTAATCATATAAAGCCCACACTTCTTGTAATTTCTAGTTTTTCCTCCTCGACCCTTAAGCTCTTGCGCCTCTCTGAAAATAATCATCATTTTTATCTTACATTGAGCATCAAAATCTTTATGAATAAACCTTCAATCAAAATGCAGAATCTTTTAGGAATCTAAGGATGATAAGAAGAGATTACTTATCCCAACCTTTGCATAATCGCTTCATTATCATAAAAATAAGAATGGACGTATTATTATAAGGATTATACTTGATTCAAATCCTCAGTCCTAATCTCTTTTTCTCACTCCTCAATCATTTGTTATAATTGCTTAAAGCTTGTCATACTCTCCACCATTCATCATGTCTAAGTTGATTGGAACTACTTCAAATTTGCCTACTCACCTTATACATATCTTTTTAATGATTTTCTTTGCTATTGACATAAGTGGAGTAGTAATAATAAATACTTCTTAGCATTGATGAAAGTGTTATCAGATCATAGATGTCTTAAAGAATCTTTCGTGGCCAAATAGCTATACACTCAACTTAATAGAGGGTGTTTACAACTTCAACCTATATCTTTCCATGCACTAATTATTTATCTTAATTTCAACTAGTTCTTTAAACATGACTTATCTCTCTTGTAGTGCCAAGGTAGCCAACCAAGTTAACTTCACTATAGACTCTTCTTTAAGGGATGAATGATTTCTAAACTCAAAGTTCCTTAGCCTCTTTATTATCATCTACATATACAACAACCCTATTAGGGAATCCACATTTTTAATGGTGGTCTCATACCAACCAATGCCATTATCGACTATTAAGTACCATAATAGCTCCCAAGCTAAAGGAGTTCATGACTAGTAGTGGTTAAGTAATGGCCATCATGGGCTCGCAACAAACATCATTTAAGTATTTTCAAGATGATGCAAGAAGAAATCATGATCACCTTGATTACTTTCATTGCCAACATTAATATTGCAAATGATGCAATTATTAGTGTTATCTTTAATATTATCAATGTCGAATGTTGTGTCTTTGCTAATAAAACTATCATTGTAGTTTCCAATGCCTCCTTATCTTATGTTTATTTGTTTATCTCAAGCATTACCCTAGAAAAAAAAAACTACTAACATAAAAGTCATTCATGAATATTCTTTGTAGAATTAGAAGGAAAGATTTAAAATAATACAAGAGTATGAAAAAGTGTTGGTAGTATCCCAAAATGCTTATTTATAGTATTACTGGAAGGATAAAGGAGTAACTCCGTATTCTATGTACCACATCATAGTCTCCCACATGCAATACAAATATTGAAAATGTTGTCAACATGATTATATAAAATGGTCAATCATATATTAGAAATGGAATGTGAATATATGTCATTTAAATTTTCACCCATGATCTTCATGGATTCTATTAGAGGAATCACATAAGAGAAGTCCAATAAATATAGTGAGATGTGTCTATCCACTTAGCCTGAATGATTACATTCCTATATATTAACTATGGCTCATCGATTTCTTAGGCCAAGTTCTCCTTTGGTTATCAAAAGATTTCACTTCTTAACATGGCATTGCATCAACCATATTTGCCTACCTCAATCATTAGAAGAAAGCCACACATTTTCTTATGTGGACAATGAAGCATAACTTAGTTAAAATTTTAGAAACATATTATATATAATGGGGCATTCAAATTGTCAAATAACTGAATTTTATGTAAATTAGCAAATATGAATGAATGGAATGCTTGAGAATATATATATATATATATATATATATATATATATATATATATATATATATATATATATATATATATATATATATATATATATATATATAAAGAGATTAGGATGATACTGACATTTATTATATTTTCATTAGACCTAACCCTACTATTTTTATAAATTATTCAAGCAAATATTCTGAACCAATTATTGCGCAGTTGTAAACTTGTGGAGGACATTGTGGTGGAGGTTGAGCATGGAAACATGTTGTTGCCTTTGAGAATTGTCCTCTCGTACTCCTTAAATACTTTTAATCAGATTTTTATAATGGCATGGTCTAAACTTTTACTATTTAATTATTCGATTTTAATGTTTCCTTAACTTTCTTTGCCTTAAAAAAACGGGTGACCCCTTACAACTACTATCTATTAATAATATAAATTGTCTCAACTAAAAAAAAAAATTCATAGTTTTTTTTTTTTATAATTTTTTACAAAACAAATATATGTCATCAATTTACTCTATCTATATTATTTTTTCTTGTATGCAAAATATTGTTATAATTAAGATAATAAAATACTTCTTCTACAGACTAAATATTATGCACTGAACAATTCTAAATGGCAAAAGATATTAAATCCTAAATATAGGATCATAATGATTTGTTGAAGGAAGATATACATATATACCATATAATTCTTAAACATTTAAACATTTATATATTTAGCACCTAAAAACTAAAACTTTATATTTATATATATATATATATATATATATATATATATATATATATATATATATATATATATATATATATATATTCGTCGAAATTTAGTGATGATAGAATAGAACTTTACGTCTTAGCTTTGTACAAAGTCTAGTACACACATAGATAATAAAGAGCAGGACAGAAGACACTAGAATTTTTAAGTGTAAAAATTCCAGAAAAGAGGTGAAAATTTTCATGGGGGCTAACCAAGCCATAATGTTTCACTAAATTTTTTGAAGTACAATGTTCCAATCTCCTTGATTATGGGATTACAAGACTTTCTCTGAAAAATCAAGACAATTGAAATTCTAGAATTAGGTTACAACGACTATGTAATGGAAGTTAGACTACAACGGTTGTTCACGGTGATAAGTGGTGCTTAGAGCGATAATGGACTTCAGGCTTCTTGCTTCTCTGTAATTCTCTCACAAATTTCTCCCAAGTTCACTTCTAGCTTTCTCCTCCCCCTCTACGATAAGAATGGGATCCTATTTATAGAATTTAGAGATGGGCATTTTAATAATATAGCCAAAATTTTAAAATACTCTATCGGACGATTCATATTAATTCTCTTGATCGTAGATATTTTTTTTATGATTTGAGTGATATTGGGCTCGATGGATTGGTCTCGTCATACTGCTCGATTTGATTATAAGCAAACTAAATTCAGAGGTCATTTGACCATCCAATTAACATATTGTAGTTTATGCAATATGAAATAGAATTCTGCAAAATTTGTCAACGCCTTTCTCACCTATTGCAGGCTTCAATTAGTCAGATCTCCCAAATGGCAACCATCTACATATACGAAACCTAGAATCAGATAAGGACAGCCGACAATAGATTGGATGAATCTGATGAAATACAAAACACTGTTTAATTTCAACAATTAGGGCTCGTTTGCCCTTTAAGTCGGAACAAGCCTCCGAGAAAGAGCAAATAAGCCCTAATTGTTGAAATTCGGCAATATCTTGTATTTCATCAGATTCATCCAATCTAATCCCTGTTGTTCTTATCTGATTCTAGGTTTCGTATATGTAGATCTCCACCTTTTGCGAGATCTGATTAATTGAAGCCTGCAACAGGTGAGAAAGGCATCGACAAAGTTTACATAATTCTGTTTCATGCTGCTGTTGTAGCTTTTGTGGTTATGGAATATTGATTGTTTTTTCTTTTATCCTAAAATTTTATCCAAATAATCCCCAAAATGCAACAAACATTTCGCAATATTTTAAATTTTAAATATCATGAATGTCTATTTTCACTTGCGTACGAACAACCAAATAATCCCGAAAATCGAACAAACATTTCGCAATATCTTTGCACCAAGATTCTCAAAAATCAAAGTTTCTCTTCATAGCATATACAAAACATTTTTCGCACGTTTCTCTAAAACTAGTAATAAAGCAATTCAGTTTTTCGTGTAGGCATATATTAGACAAAAATAATGCAAAAATATTCTGATGAAAATTTCATTTCTATTTTTTTGTTAGATGAGTATAATATAAAAGTTAGTTAATTATTTAAGCATTATATTCATCTTAAAATAACTAAGAAAACTATAAATTGGTGATGTGGTTTAGGTAATAAAATTGAATAAATTTTGAAATAAGTATTAAATAATTATTAATTATAATTTTAAGTATACTTAAAAAAAATTAGTTTAGGATCATCAGCGCCGTAATGGTAGACCCATCATCGGTGTCTTGAGCCGTCATCATATGGCGACGCCTCTATATAAGTCGCCTGATAATCGGTCAGTAGCTAAGTAAAACAATTATGGGTGCTCATCGATCTATAATGAGTGTCGCGATAAGGCGACTTTCTATTTTTTTTTTTGAAAAAGGAGATGTGTTTTTTACAAGAGTTGTATTTGCTTGCAATTTACATATAAACTCAATCAGATATCTGCTATAATCAAATTTAAACTACTTTACATGAAGTTATTGTACTATTAAACAAATTATACAAAAAAAAATTCATTCATATCTTAAGTAAACCCAGTTACAAATGCAGAAAATACAAAACTATAGAAATCGTCACACCAAATATATATTTGTATACTTGTCGTCTAAGGCGACGTCATATCTATCAACACTACTGAGAATGCGTAAGTAAATGCAATGGGCGATCGCGGTGATGGGAGACATCATGTGATCCCTGATCCTAGCCTACAACTTCTGAACCCATCTCTGGCTACGAGTCTCCTAAAGGCACTCAATCTTGTGAAGGTACAACGTCCATATGGTACTAAGACTAAGAGCTCTCCTGAAAAGTGGAAGGCCTTGGATCAGCATAAGTAGATGAGCCTGCACCCATGTCTGCCCCTGTATAGTCAGAGCTGAATCGTAGCCATGTGACATATGCTCTGTTGTGCCGTGCTGAAGCCTGTAATCGCTGATGTGGGTTCTCAATCTTAGATCATGGTATATCTTCTCATACTTATTTATAGCCAACTAGAAGTCCGAGTCACCTGGACGTCCAAAGAAAGGCTGAAAAATGTCCTATGTCGCTAAGATATTCTCTGCTTATATGAAATAAGTTTAAAATGTTACTATGAAAATCTGTAGACATAGTATCTAAGAAAATGTGTAGATTGCAGTATTATCTTGACATATGCTTGCTCGGCAGGTGCTCTGGGGTAGTATATCGATGGTAGATCAATAGGCGCCTTAAGCAAGTACAACGAAGCTCATGACCTGAACCATAACATATACTGTTGGAGGGCTTCCTCTACATCAGCATAAGTGTCATCCACCACGACAATGTGATCTCTGCGAGCCTCCCAGGTAGCGATGTGCTGGTGATGGTACTGAACTCAATCGATATCAGCTTTCCCTCTACCATCAACTCTTTTGAAGCTGGGATCCATCAAAGCGACATCAATGCGTGGTAAGTGACCAAACTGACGAAGAACTCTATCAGGAAGGTGTCACTCCACTCTCTTCCAGCTAATCAGGGGAACACGTGCTTGCCATATAGCCTCGCCAGCTAGGCAAATATCAGACAGACGAGCCCTAATCAGAATATTGTATGTCTCCCAAGTCACATGCATGTTTGAGTGGTTGTTGCACAGAATATCGTATGGTAAAATTCAGATAAAATATATTTTAACATTTAAGAGTTGTACCTGACTCAATAGTAGTCCATCAAGCTCATCCCGAAAAATTCTGATATTTCTAAATGGCATTTATCGCACATACCGTTCGTTCCACTTGAGTAAACCAATTTTCATATGCAAATCAGTTACTTGCAACTCAATATATTAAAATAATTGAAAACAGTTTAATTTTCTGACCTAAAATCAATGCTCAGCCCATCAAGATCCTTAGGATAGGGGATATGTAATGTTGGTCTCCCTACATAAAGTCGCTCCCAAGACCAGATCTAGAGCAACTGAAGACAACCAGCCATGTTGGTCCTTCTTGATCTGGTAAACTCATACAGCTCCCTGTATAGGTGTACCAACACTGCGCTGCCTATCGAGAATGTGTTGAATGTATCTAAATCTTCTAACAAAGGTAGGTACTACAAGTGCACCTCTGACCCTGAAATATCTGGAAGTAAGAAACTCCCCAAAAAGAATAACACATACACTCGTAAATGTCAGCTGAAGTCCATATCTGCGAGGTCTGTGTAGGACTCCTTGAAAAATGTCTAGCATAGCCACCTAAGCGGCATATAGGTCTGCGCGTGTGTCTGCCCCATCTGGAATGTAGAATAGACTGTTGGGTCGACTGAGTCATGATATACAGTGCCTACAATGGAGTGCCCACCCAGTATATCTTCGCAGCAGTCATGCTAACTCTGTCACCGCTTCTCCTCTTCAACTACAATCGGCCCGACGATCGGTGGTCCATCTATACGCAATTTCAAGATCATTGCAACATCTTGCAATGTCACAGTCATCTTGCCTACAGCGAAATGAAAAGTATTGGTCTAGGGAGACCAACGTTGAACTAATACTGCCAGTAGGTGATGGTCAAGTCTAATGTATCACATCTGGCTAACACAATGAAGCCTTAGTGTGCTGAGGCTATGAACTACGGGTAGGTAACGGGCCACTCCCTAAGCACAAGAAGATGTGAAGCTGCCTCCAAAATAGTTCCCTGCAATAGAAAGAAGTGGCTGTCAAGCTAGGTGATCAATTAAAATATTTTAACAAAATGAGCTTGAAAGTAAATTCATACCGAATTTGGATGTGCGGCCCTATGTTTGCCACGCAGTAAGGCTATGATGGGATGGACCTCTGAAGGTACAAAATCTGGTGCGTCATCGGCCATCTTAGCACGCCTCCTCTACCGACATCTAGTCGGCCTAGAAGGATCCTCGGCCATCGTACCTGTGATAAAAAAATAAAATGGGACAATGTTAGAAAACAGTAATATTAAAATTATGCAAAAATACGAAAGAAACATGCAAATCACTAAAGTTTATGTACATGATATTTTGTTATACTATCAATACTAACCTTCTACTAGTAGGGTTGTGTGGGCACGATGTCCGATAATGAACAACTGATTTGCAAAAACTACACATATGAGTGCTCTGTACTGTGCTCTCGTCCATTGTGTTCCTATATATACTTGATCGTGGCCTACCTGATCTTAGTTTAACAGTTGGTGGCAGCAATGGATAAAGCCCCCCAGTCTGACCAGTTATTTCGATCTAGTAGAACATGAAAGTTCGTGGAGTATGTACGCCCATACATTGCCATGGTGTAATACATTGACACATAAGCCAAATGATTCAATCTCTGATAGACTAAAACTATTATGGAATGATCACATGGCATGTGATAAATTAGTGTTCGAGAAGAGCTACATGAGCTGAACTGCTCCACTGTGAAGTCAACTCTGAAGGATCGACAACCCATGTCGAACACCTGCACTTCATTGGCATTAAATAGCGATTGTGGATAGTGCTTGGCCTCATCGAATCTGCGCCTGCGTTTTCTAGGAGAGAATGTGCATTCATCAATTGGTTCCCCCGAATCCATGATACTGGCTCTCTTATAAAATAAACTCATAATGTTATAGTAAACAGCAGTGATCAGTGCTTGAATTGGTAGTCCCCATGCCCGTTTAAGAACTTCATTGAAACATTCAGATACATTTGTCGTCATAGTACCATAACGCATACCGCCATCATGAATCAATAACCACTTGCACACATCACGCTCTACTAACTACTGGTATGCTTCAGGTATAATTTTCTTTATGTCTGTCATGTGACAGTTGAATATATTGATGTCATCCGTGCTGCCAGACATGTATATTTTCTTATATAGAAACTCAACATCCGTAATACCCATTCTCCACACTATTTTTTTGAAGTTTTCCCGTAAATGTCTTAAGCAATGACGATGTGCAGCTCATGGGAATACATCTCGAAAACCGCGTACCAAACCCGCATGTTTATCTAAGATAATACATAAATCGCTCCTAGCTGAAATAATAGACAACAGCTGTTGTATGCATATAATGAACCAGAGCTATGACTTATTATTTTCAGATTTAACTATAGCGAAAGCAAGCAGAAATAAAATTCCTAGTAGGAATGTGATACTTTCCTAGTAGGAATGTTCTATCCATGCATCAATATCAATAGCTGTGAGTAACGTACTGCGATAATTTTCTAGTAGGAATGTTTCGTCCATGCTTAGAGCAGGACGATAAAATTCCCAACTTGATAATGATGGTCCAAATGCCCAAAATAATCTCTGAAACCTTCATGTATTTGATGATAAAATTCTATAAACAGTTCCTGGCAAAACAGAGCATAATAAATTCATAAATAGGCCAAGAGGACGGTACGAGTCCTCCCGACTATCAAATATTACTCTGATACTCTTACGTCGCGCATCCTAAGCCTTCATGTAAGGTACTTTAAAATTAAATTTTGATTTCATCCTTCCAATGATCTCCCTTGATTTCAAGTCTACCTGAGATCTCATAACTGACATTATGAAATAACTAATGAACTTAGAAGCGTATTGACGATGTCCAGAACCACTGATAGTGCTAACACATATGTGCAGTGCACCTAACATTGACATCCTCCGAGCACCTCCGAACTTTTTGCTCCTGCTATAGTGAATGTGTCATTAGCAAGATCTACTATGATTGTTATGTTGTGCACATATAACAGTAAAATTCTTTTGATTTGAAGTGATGGTAAGAAACTGAACATTATTGAGTATTGATCAACTAGTTATTGCAAACTGAAGCTCCTTCTTATTTGAGAAACACATACCTTTATATAGCTCAACTGGAACTTTGATGTCATCTTAAAAATGTGAACTATCAGATGGACCATCAAACACAATGTGCATCTCAATCTTTTGTGATTTGACATGTGCGGACATAGTCGTTATTGCAGATAATAGCATCGTCATTTGAAGAATTTCAAATTAAATGATTCCGAATAAGCTTGTGATCAACATTAGTGTCACATAAGTTGGTATTACCAAGGAAAGAATCCTCTTCAATATTATTATCATCAGATGCATTACTTGATTCCCTATTCATTGTGTCATACTCGTCATCAGACAGTACTCTAGATGCACTAGGTTGCTCATGTAATCATGCTTCAACATACGGTGAGTTACATGTCCATGTCTCCTAAAATACCATCTAGAGTTTGTGGTAATGTAATGAGTAATGTATTTCTTCCACAAAACAAATTTACACAGAAAAGCTTCATCAAATATAATCTTACAAACTTCATGTCATCACCATCTTATATGCTTCCCACCGGAAAACTACACATAAGCTCCACCATGAAGTAATCAACGTCATAACATAGAGATCTAAGCACTTTCTGTTTTAAATCTTCTAAGTTTGCATGACGCGAGACTCGCATTGGACGATTTTTGCCACCAACATTACTTGGAATTAACTGATCATCAACGATCGCTTGTAAGAGGATCATAGAGGATCGCAGGTCGACTCATCTTAATATATGCTCAGCAACCAACCTATAGCTAAAGTACAAATCACGTGATAAAAAATATGTTTCTTTGTAAAAGACATGATGAAGATTCTAACTTATAATAATCGCAATTGAATTCACAAAACATACATACAAATGAACCAAATGCAATCTTTCAAACTCAAAATGATAAATATGTGCACATTTTAAAGAGAAAATATTCACACAATTAATCAAATTTGAATAATTTTTTAAACCATGCACATGCATCATGAGACAACTCACATACTCAATTATAATATCTTGAAAATCATGTTAAGTGCATCTATTATGAAACTTGTTATCATTTCAAACTCAATATGATAAATACTCACATGGTAATTTTGAAACAATCATATGATCAAAGCATATTCTTAAAGTGCTCTCTCACAACGTTATCAAACAAGCTTACATCATTGGGTACTAAGAAATAAGTTCTCATTGCGAAGTGCACATAATTATTTTGACTTTTGTTTACATATGACATTCAAAGACTTAAATAAAAATACATTTTTTTCCAAAATAAAAACTCTCAATTTTAAACATATAATCAACAATCACGTGTTCTTTTTCACAAACATGATCCTCTATATATGATGGTAAACTTGAGAAGTTATGTGATACAAAAAAATCTTACGGGAAGGGTCGTGCGAGCTGGTGTCAAGCTTAAGGAGCTGGAGTCGAGAGTCTAAGTGAACTTTTAGTGCGCGGTGGAGCCGGAATCTGAAGGTGGAGCCGACACCGACCGATTAGCATGGGAGGAGCTCACGGTCAGGGGGGCATTGGTGGAAAAAAAAAAGCCGAATATCCACATCGGATTATTTAGGGCATAGCCAGTCGCCGAGTCAATTCTCAGGCGGCGAGCATAATCATCACCTATTGGCGGTTAAGTCACTCAACGATGAGATGGGAGGACTGTACATAAATTGAAAAAAAAAATTAAGTATATTTAAAATTATAATTAATGATTATTTAATATTTATTTCAAAAATTTATTCAACAAAACTCTGGTGGCCGCCGGGAATCGCACTCAATTTCCATTGAAGAAAATCGAAAAGGAAGTTTACTCATCGAGCGACGTCGCACTCAAGACGCCACCCACACCTTTATACGTCGTTCCAGCGTCCTGGTGCCTCCGTTTCTGCCGTGGCGTCGGAATTGTGGGTGAAAAGCCGAGTGCCGATAGGGCCGAATCGTGCCCGCCGGGCTGCGCTCGACCGCGCAAGGCGTTGCCGAATCTAGCAAACGACCCCACCAAAACAGTTCCCGCATGCGAAAAAATCCGTCGAAGTCTCCACAACCATCAAGTCGAAAGTAAACGCTATCTCGACCATCGAAATGACCGCTCGCGTGGATGTATTCCGCATATAGTTAAAGTTAATGCCCCCACGCATACGCGGAGACTCTGCCCTGCCCGTGCTGCCCGCATTATTGAAGAGAATGAAAAGCTCCGGCGCTGGGCCCGCCAGTAATAATGCCAAAATCTAGGCAGCGTGATGGCTTAACATTTACTGAGAGGTTAAGAGGCAGTCTAATTAAAATTTTAGAATTTCAGCCTAACTTCAAAGTGGATTTTTTTTAATTAAAAAAATATTGATAAAATCAGTCCAACCGTCTAAAATTGATTAAGCAGTGATAGAGTTAATTGTACGGTAAATGCACAGTTATAATTAATATATAAGTTTAATTGGAGATACATCAAATATATGATTAATATATATAAGAAAATTCTAAATTTAACAATAATAAAATTAAATAGAAAAAAGTAAGATAATAAAATAATTAAAATTAAACATTACTAAGATAATTGATGATATCTCTAAAAATGCAAATATTAAAAAATTGAAATTATCAAATATTACTAAAATAACATATGAAAATGAAATCTAATTTGCTTTAATATATTTATTTATTATTAAGTAATAAAATAATATAGATTAATGATACTGATATACTACGTTATTTTATTTTCATACATACATATGATAAATATTCATAAAATAGCTTTATACTTTGAATTAAATTTTTTCGAATTTTACACTTTCATATGCTTAAATTTATTATGATCAAAATTATTATTTTTAAAATTAAAATATTAAAATATTTTTTAAAAGTTAAACTTTTTAACCATTATACGAAATTTCCCAAGCAAGCAAAATACATTGCAAATACAATTTCATAATTTAATTATCATTCGATTATAAATCAAATAGAATAAATCATATTTCTCATAATTAGAGTGATGAAATTTATATGTAATACATTCCTAATGCAATTCACAATGACGAATGGTGAAATGGGATGTTGACTTTTTAGGCATATAGTTAAGATAATTAATCTTATTTATAGTTATTTAGAAAATATATTATTATTATAATTATTTGAAAAAATATATGATAAATCTTATATTTGTGTCAATATTCTCAATTTAAGCAAATAAGTCATGGGTCCTTTCACGTATGTATTAAACTTAGATCATAATTTTTATATTAATATAAAACATAGAAAATTTTCGCCCTCAATTTAGAAAAAATATATTTGTTTCTCTTCTCTTAATTTCAACATTTTGTTTCCTCGTTGTCAATGCATGTGTTAAAGAAATATCCAATCGTTGTACGGTGATAAGAACCAGGCGGCTGAATCATGAACCGGTGAACGAATAGGTTCGGTCCAAATTATAATCAGCCACGCAACAACATAATCTGATAGAATCTAAAAAATTCTATTTTGTCTTTTTACATTAATTCAATTTGCTTAAATGTCCATATATATATATATATATATATATATATATATATATATATATATATATATACTGTTATGTTATAATTTTTTAAAAAAATTAAATAATATTTTCTTGATAGTCTTTATATTCTAATAATTCTTATTTTTAAAAATAAATTGTTATCATAAAAGATAATTAAATACAATTTTGATTGTTTTTTAAAAAAAAATAAATTTTCGGAAAACTAAAATGTATCTTAAAATTATAAATTAGTACTATAGCAAAATTTAGACACATAATTAATCATGAGTTTAAAAAAAACTTTTATTTTTTTTCTATTATTTAAATGGTGAATATTTTAAATTTAGAATTATGAAGTTATTTTATTTGATCATAAATTTGTATTATTATTGAATTATTTTTAATAATTTGAAATAAATTTATGAATTATTATGTATTCACGATTCAATGACATTTAATTTCCTGTAGAACTTTTACAATTTGAATATTTCTGTTTATCGGAACTCTGCATTGTTCTTGACGTGCCTAAATATTAGCAGATCGACCAGAAATCAAATAGCCGCTAACGGGTCAACTGCGGCGGGTTCGAGCCGGCGGGCGGGGGCGGAGGGTTAATTGCTTGGTACGCCAGTGGGGCCCGCGTCACGGCTATAAAAGGCCGGCGGGCGGAGAACGACTTCGTGTGCCTATTTTCCCTCCTTTGTATGCTCGGCTCCTGTCTTCGTTTTTCGTCTTCGCCTCCTTCTTCTCCAGCTCTAGGGGGGCGAGGGTGCCTTGCTCCCTGTGATCCTGATTCTAGTGTTTCAAATTCTCTATCTCATTAGAGTTTGGAGGGCACTTGTTCAATAGAACTTGAGGGAGGAAGAGGAACCGGCATGGGAGGGGATAACGGATTAAGCCTGGAAGGGATTAAGAATGAAACTGTCGATCTGGTAAGGAATGTTGATTTTTATTTGTTCTATGATTGTAATTTCTATCGGATATCTATCTATTTCTGGGCTAAATAATTGTTCAAATGTCTGCTTGCGATCATTCGAGTTTTTTTTTCCTGTTTTTTTGGCCGATGGAAGATAAAGTAATATTCAATGATGGATATGGGTTTGCTCTTCCTGGCTCTAATCGTGAATTAAGCTCTGTTTTCATGTTTTTGTATTTTCAATTCTGCAAGTGATTTGAATTATTTTTTGGAGGTGATTTTGGACTTCCGATCGAAAATCGGAAGTAAATGGAAATAAGGCATTACTATCCTTTCATAGAAATAGAGAATGGTTCTCAATTTTTTCCATTTGAACAGAAATATCGAGGAGATAAAAATATCACTGGAGATGAATAGTTTTACCGCAAGAGAAAATATTCATCTCGTCTCCTGCGATATTTTTGTTCTATTATTTTTTTCGGCTAGAAAAAGATGAAGAGGAACAATACAGAAGCATTCTGTACTACTACTAGTTTCAAGAACCGTGTTGTTTGAAATAGTAATGCGTTATTTCCATTTACTTTCGATTTTCGTTCTAAGCTCCGAAAAATTAGGGATTAGAAAACTGACTATTTTGCTTCCAGTGATTTAAGCATTTTCCTTCTAATTTTGGGATGGATTTTTTTCTTTTAGCTGTAGTTCCATTTCATTTTGCTAGCGAGAGAGAGAGAGAGAGACTATCGCGATAATCAGCCAGTTTTGCGTTCCACATGTGTGCATTCTGCCTATTCAACCAGTGCTGGAATAGGGAATTATAGTCTGTTTTATTGCTTCGTCGATATGTCCGAAATATTGGTCTTTTCTTGAAATATTATTTTTGTTGGACGAAAAAAAGCTGATGATCACAACCTATTTGTTCTCAGGAGAAAATTCCCGTTGAAGAGGTTTTCGAGCAGCTGAAATGTACCAAAGAAGGTCTTTCCTCCGAAGAAGGAGCCAGCAGGCTCCAGATCTTTGGTCCCAACAAGCTCGAGGAGAAAAAGGTCAAAGTTCAATCCTTATTCTGAAACTTGTTTGCTCGTCTTCTTCTTCTTCTTCTTCTTCTTCTCTTACGCTAAGAGGATGAGAATCAAGTTTTGCTTTTAATTTTTTTCAGGAGAGCAAATTTCTCAAGTTCCTTGGTTTCATGTGGAATCCCCTCTCCTGGGTGATGGAGACTGCCGCCATCATAGCCATTGCAGCCAGGGGGAAGGACCCAGATTGGCAGGACTTCATTGGAATCGTCGTCCTTCTTGTGATTAACTCCACCATTTCCTTCATCGAAGAGAACAACGCCGGTAACGCCGCTGCAGCTCTCATGGCCCGGCTTGCTCCCAAAACTAAGGTAATTTTGAATTTTAAAATTTTTAACTCTTTCCTTCGAAATTAAATCTTGAAATATTATTTTCTTTTTGCCAATCCGTATATGTAATCGTCGGATTCCTTGGAAAGAAGATGATATGGGCTTTTAAAAATTTTAGTTGCTGATAATTATCATGGTTTTCAAACAACATGTGTTATGAATCTCTGTGCTATATCTAACTTCGTTTCTATCTATGGTTAAACATTTGGGGCTTTTACATACACTATCATCTTATTCTTATATATTTACAAATTAATCATCCTTTAATATCAAAATTTCAAATTGATATTCAAATATTGAAATTCATAACAAAAGCCTAACCCATATTTTTCATTTTCATAAAATTCATAATAATTTGATTGTGGCATGTGCAAATACATGAATCTCATAGTTCAAAAAAATGATGAAAATAATTAAATTGTATATGTATATATTTTAAGTGATTGATTTATAAATATCCCTAATTTAGGCAAAGAGACTGAATTAAAGCTTATGAAGTTTTATGTTTCTTATTTCACCGTTGCCAGTCTTTCCCAAGGTTTTTTTTTTTTTTTCTGCTAATAATTTTTGCATGCCTCTCAATCTCCTTAGGTGCTCAGGGATGGCCGATGGACCGAGGAAGATGCTTCCATCCTTGTACCAGGGGACATCATTAGCATCAAGCTGGGAGACATTATCCCTGCTGATGCCCGCCTCCTTGAGGGTGATCCTCTTAAGATCGATCAGTCTGCTCTCACCGGTGAATCTCTTCCTGTTACAAAGAACCCTGGTGATGAGGTCTTTTCTGGCTCAACCTGCAAGCAGGGAGAGATTGAAGCAGTTGTCATTGCCACCGGTGTCCACACATTCTTCGGCAAAGCTGCCCATCTTGTTGATAGCACCAACCAAGTTGGCCACTTCCAGAAGGTCCTTACTTCCATTGGAAACTTCTGCATCTGTTCAATCGCCACTGGTATGATCGTGGAGATCATTGTCATGTACCCGATTCAGCACCGCAAGTATCGCAGTGGTATCGACAACCTGCTTGTCCTTCTGATTGGTGGAATTCCGATCGCCATGCCCACGGTGCTTTCAGTTACCATGGCTATTGGATCTCATCGCTTATCTCAACAGGGAGCAATCACGAAGCGGATGACTGCTATTGAGGAGATGGCTGGAATGGATGTTCTGTGCAGTGATAAAACAGGGACATTGACTCTCAACAAGCTGAGCATTGATAAGAATCTCGTTGAAGTTTTTACTAAGGGAGTTAGCAAGGAGGATGTTATTCTTTATTCTGCGAGGGCATCTAGGACTGAGAACCAGGATGCCATTGATGCAGCCATGGTGGGCATGCTTGCCGATCCTAAAGAGGTAAATCTTTCTTGAAGCGATTATTAGTGATGAATCAGAGCATTGTTGTGATTATTGATTATGTATTGGTTTAAATGTTTTGGCAGGCAAGAGCAGGCATCACAGAGGTCCATTTCCTTCCCTTCAACCCTGTAGACAAGAGGACTGCTTTGACTTACTATGATGCTCATGGGCAGTGGTACCGCGTAAGCAAAGGTGCCCCCGAGCAGGTAAACCAGTTTCTGTTTTTTGACTCTTTTGTTGTTTACGCGAGGTGCATGTGAACAAATGCGCATAGCTTAAATTTATGGCATACCTTTTTACTTTTCAAGGTTCTCCAAATCTACAGTCATGTGTTTTTTTTTATTCAATACATTTTCATTAAGCATTCTTGCCTCTTTTTTTTTTTGATGTTGTGCCTTTTTAAATTGTGGCATAATATGAGAAAAATGAAATTATTGGGAAAAAAAATGGAAAGGTGAGAAAATATAAAATTATCTTACTATTTGGTTATCATATTAATCAGAGTTCCGTTTTTACAAAAGTTTACTAAAATGATGGAAATGTGACTTAATGTTGGCTTAGTTTTTGAATTTATACATAATTAAATATTTTGCATTAGAAATGGTGTGGCTTAGATCTTTTGTTTCAGAGTTGAAAGGCTTTTAACCTTTTTTTTTTCCTACCAATGTGAACAGATGTTGAACCTTTGCCATGCAAGGGAAGATATTAGGAACAAGGTTCATAATGTAATTGATAAATTTGCCGAGCGTGGCCTTCGATCTCTTGCGGTGGCCATACAGGTTCTCTCCATTAAGGGCCTCAAGTTGTTTTCTTGCAAACAAGATGAATGTTTCTCTCTGGTCATGTCTTAACTTCTTCTTTTTTTCAGGATGTTCCAGAGAAGAGAAAGGAAAGTGCAGGAGGACCCTGGCAATTTGTTGGCCTACTGCCTCTCTTCGATCCCCCAAGGCATGACAGTGCTGAAACCATCCGCAGAGCTCTCAATCTGGGCGTCAATGTTAAAATGATCACTGGTATACCTACGTTTATCATTTGTTTAACTGGAATGACTCTCCTCGTATTCTATGTATTAACTTAGTTATGTGTTATTTTCAGGGGATCAGCTTGCTATCGCTAAGGAAACTGGCCGAAGGCTTGGAATGGGAACTAACATGTACCCCTCTTCTGCTTTGCTGGGCCAGAATAAGGATGGAGCTATTGATGCCCTCCCTGTGGATGAATTGATTGAGAGGGCTGATGGGTTTGCTGGAGTGTTTCCGGAGCACAAATATGAAATTGTGAAGAAACTGCAGGCAAGAAAACACATTTGTGGAATGACCGGGGATGGTGTCAACGACGCCCCTGCATTGAAGAAAGCTGATATTGGAATTGCTGTTGCTGATGCTACTGATGCTGCCAGAAGTGCCTCTGATATTGTTCTCACAGAACCAGGGCTCAGTGTCATCATCAGTGCTGTTCTAACAAGCAGGGCCATCTTCCAGAGGATGAAGAACTATACGGTATTTTCATACTAATAAATGCATGTTATTTAAGCGATCTTTGAGACTCATTCTCATTTCTGATCATTAACTTGCAGATTTATGCAGTTTCCATCACCATCCGTATTGTGGTAAGTACAGCAGGAGAATTTAAGAGAGGGTTGTATGAGTAACTTTGTCAACTTAGGTTCCATGACAACTGAGTAATATATTACTGCTTGATCTTTGCAGCTTGGTTTTCTGCTTATTGCTCTTATTTGGAAATTCGACTTCTCACCTTTCATGGTTTTGATTATTGCCATCCTAAACGATGGTATGTATGCTCTCATCTAATGGTTGTTTGTCGAATCATTTAAGCTACACTGAACATTCCTGTATTAATTAATGTCTAACATATAACAATTCTAATGAATTTTTAGGTACAATTATGACAATCTCAAAAGATAGAGTGAAGCCATCTCCACTGCCAGATAGCTGGAAACTCAAAGAAATCTTTGCAACCGGGGTTGTCCTTGGTAGTTATCTGGCTTTGATGACTGTCATCTTCTTTTGGGCTATGAAGGAAACAGATTTCTTCTCGGTTAGCTTTAAATATCTTGTTCATATCTTACTGCTAAGATGAAATGAAAAGTTTCAGAAATTCCATATGATTATATTCTGGGAATGCAGGATAAATTTGGTGTTCGATCACTGAGGTTCAGCAACGATGAGATGATGGCTGCACTTTACCTCCAAGTCAGTATTGTGAGCCAGGCACTTATATTTGTCACTCGCTCTCGCAGTTGGTGCTTTCTTGAGCGCCCAGGGCTTCTTCTTATCAGCGCATTCATCATTGCTCAACTTGTAGGTTCCTTTATTCCCCTCTCTCCTTTTTCTTGATTACTGCTTCCACTTGTACAAAACTTTAAACAAAAAGGACAATGGAAAGAACTGTGGTCCAGTTTTAAAAAAATGCTGATAGAATTTGCATTCCATACCAGCCAATGAACTGACAGTTTTGATAAGATGACCAGAACATCCACTTGAACCAGTGTCATAAACTTGTGAGGCTGCCAATGGCTTCTTTCAATCTACAACAGCCAAACTTTGACCATTCTTTAGCTGAATAATTGTGCTGTTTTTCTAAGAAGCTACCTCACCCCACTCCCTTTTGTTTCAGTCAATTGCTATCGCCATACTGAAATGACTGCTATCACTAGCTTTAATAAAATTCTCCACTTGCTTTTAAACAATAGGCACAAGTTGGGCCCAGAATAGAAAGATATTTTGATCTTATACTTTACAAAAAATGGGAAGACTTAACAAGACTCTTCATCCATTGACAGGTTGCCACTTTTGTAGCTGTCTACGCAAACTGGGGATTTGCCAAAATCAAAGGTTGTGGCTGGGGCTGGGCTGGTGTCATCTGGCTCTACAACGTCATCTTCTTTTTTCCTCTAGATTTGATCAAGTTTGCCATCCGCTACATTCTTAGTGGAAAGGCGTGGGATAACCTTCTTGAGAATAGGGTAATCACTCCTTTCTTAAATCTCCTCTAAATTTTAAATCTAACGTTCCAATTACCACTATGGTTGACTCAACTGCTTTGAATTTCTGTAGACTGCCTTCACTACTAAGAAGGATTATGGAAGAGAGGAGAGGGAGGCGCAATGGGCGATGGCGCAAAGAACTCTCCATGGCCTCCAACCTGCTGAGACTACATCACTCTTTAATGACAAGAGCAGCTACCGTGAGCTCTCTGAGATTGCTGAGCAGGCCAAACGCCGTGCAGAGGTCGCAAGGTATATACGCTTGCGGCTATTAAATATCAACTGAATTTTTTTTTTTTTTGAATATTTAAATAAATTTAATTGCAAACTCAGTTTTGAATCAAAGACTTCTTGATTAAATTTCTAAGCTCTCAGCTAAGTTGTTTGCATAACATCAACTGAATTTTAAAACCTCACGTTATGTTGATTGCATCTTTTAATGGTGAATGATTCGCAGGCTGCGTGAGCTGCACACGCTTAAAGGCCACGTCGAATCTGTAGTGAAGCTGAAGGGTCTCGACATCGACACCATTAATCAGCACTACACAGTTTGAACTGTGTTTGAAGAAATGATTTTGGAGCTGGAAGGAATCCACAGAAGGGAGGAATGTCCCTCTTTTTAAGTAAACTCCAGAGCAATGTGGTTTTTACGCCACAGCCTAGCCAGTGAATGCATTAGCTTTGAATGGAACCGCCTACTTTTCCTTTCTTTTTTACTCCAAAATGCCTCCTTTGTACTCTTTCTTTCTTATTAATAGAGCTCAGGAGGTCAGTTTATATTTTTCTTTTTTCTTTTTTTCTTCTTCTTGTGCCACCAGTTTGAACGGATGTAACTTTGGTGTAATGCAAATATCAGTTTTCTTACCGTTACCCCTCCCCTTTATGGTTTTTTATCCCTTATTAAAAATTCATGTTTTCTTCACAGTTGGTGTGGTAATTTTATTCAAGATTCAAACAAGTTGCTGTGGTTGGTTAATGAAAATTTGGGCCAGAACTTACATAAATCGGATTTTGTTTTAAATGACATGTATACATGTGTGTGTGTATATATAATCTTCATTTTTTAAGTGCTACATGAGATTTTAAATAGATTTTTCATAAAATTTATAATAACTTTTACCCTATTGTATCATATCTATAAATTTTCTTTTTTCATTTGTTGATTTTACATTTATCTACACAATAAATTAGATGACTTAAATCTATTTTTATTTATATGAATAATTCACCTTGACAATAAATTTTTTTAAAGTATCGTAGCAACTTAATCTTCAAAACTTTAATAAAACAAGCCTAATCTTGGTGTTCTAGTTTCTAAGAAAAAAAGTAAGATCACTAACATAAGAATCCTTTCGATCTTTTTATTGAGTTGATGGAAATTGAGCAATGTATCCATGGTTATGATGGAAGTCAAATTTAATGTCTTTCATCATTTTGTATAGCAATAAAGATACTAGAATACATGTTGTGTACTCTGCACTATGTAAGTACTCTCATTAATTGCACATTCCATTGACATTAAGACTACTAACATCTTGATTCTCAGATTTTCACACCTTATGAGAATTATTAGCATAAATGGGGATGATCCTTAATGATCTATTAAGTGACAATGCATAGATCAATGAAAATCTAGTGAGAATCTTTTGAGCTGCTTATGGAGCATAAGAGGACACAATCAAGAGGTGTGAGACAAGTTCCCACAAATGGCACTAAATTAATATGTACATCAAAAATAGCATTAAGCTAATCAAGCTTCTCAAGAGACAACATTAATTTGGGTGTATTTCCTACACAACCAAAAAAATAGTGAGCTTCCCTTAGAATTTATTCTCTTGGAAGATGAAGATATCATGATACCCAATTTAGTCCCCTTTTGGAGCGATGCTGGCAGTGTAGTGCGGTCTGCATCACACCACAGTATCATTTGGGGTGTTGCATTGTGGTTTTGTTTTAACTGCATTTGAAAGAATTTGTGATGAAAAAGTTAAGCATATGGTGAATGATTAAAGCATCTCATTTTTGAGACAAACTAGACCAAAGAGCTCCTAAAGTGATGGTATTTTAACTTCTTAAGATATTTGATAGAGATAAATCATGCCACATCATCATTGTTGAATCATTGTACCATCTAGGATCATAGCCAACGACATCAATAGATAATGCGTAATATAGGCTAGTAACTTTTACAAGACTAGATACCTTCAAGAACTCTATAAAACTAATTATTAATAACTTATAAAACTGAGAAAAAAAGAAGATGTTAAGTTATTCCTTCTTCTTTTTTTTTTCTAAGACTACACATATGACTTACTTCCCATGTGATTCATATGCAAATGTGAAAATCATATACAAATATATGAATATTTGAGCCAAAGAAAACTATCGCACTCTCTAATAATTTGGCAATTTCAGACACTATAGTGGACTACAAGAACCTTTCAAGTACTAATTATAATTGTCGATGCCTAGTCCATTTTTCTGAAACCTTTAATAGTCAAAACTATTGACAAAATCTAGCAATTTTGCAAATAATTCCAAGGACAAATAAGTAGCAATTAAACAACAAAGAACCTGGATTTTAGGCTGTTAGACCAATAAGAGGGTATTTGTAACTAAAGGATGTTAAAATGATTCTAATGTAAAAAATTTTGCTATGATTTCCATTACTTAAAAAATCTTACCGGAAGGTGATCAGCTAGAATTTTCAATGTGGCCATTACTCACACTCTGATACTTCAATAACAACCAAAAAATCATATGCTTCTAAATCAAGAAAAAGTCGGATAGATTATTGCTCATAAAAGATGTTAAAATATAATTACATTAAGAGAAAAAAAAAGAACTTGATAAGTGCTTTTTTTTCGCAGTCAAAATTCACTTGTATTTTTCTTCTCAACTGCATTTGCCTTAAATGTCCACTCTATCCAAAATAAGAATAGTTACAGTTTTCAGCCTAGAAGAGCCAATTCTAATTTTCAAAACCACCACAATCCCATGAACATATAAAGATGAAAAAAATAACACACGACACATAGCTAGTGTTATAAATTACCTCCAATTTTTAAATAAAATAGCAACAAATCCTTCTTTGTTTCCTATTGAATATTGCCCTATCTTTTGCTACCATTTCCAGAGGCGTTTTTCCCCATATGACATAGCTCCAACTATCTTGGGATAGCCAACTGAGAAGGTATAGGGGCTCTAGTGATTGATCTTGGTGGAATGTTTTCCCAACTCCACCATAATCTCCTTCCCTTATCATCTCTCCAAATTTGAGAAATCCATGCCAAAATTAGGAGCTTTTTTCCAACTTAAGGAAACTTGATAAAATATAATCCAAAAAAACTCGCATTGCTAACTTAACAATAGGGTATTTATACATAATCACCTATTAACTCCTACGCCATCAACTTACTAAGCCACCCCACCTAAAGAACTAGTAGAAAAAGACCTAAATAATTTTTATTGATAAAAACAAGCCTCCGACCTATAACTATGTCAAGTAAATTAATGGTCTTAAGCTTTGATATTGATGAAACTAGTGATCTAAATCAAATCATTAGTTTACATTTGATGGCTTTGAGATCGATGCTTCATGTCAAGTATTTGATGGTGGCATATTGATGGAAATTGAATGATATAGAAGCTAGAAGGACCATCATCTCCTCTATAACTTACTGTGTGGGGACCATAGATGTAAAAACTTGATCATAGTTATCAAATAATTGTACTAAATTTAGAATCAAGTTCTTTGTATATGCACATCAACTTAACTCCAATGCAATTTAATTTGATTTTAATATTATTTTTATTGATACAATTTGACATTATTCATTGTAAGATAGGATATTTATAAATTTGTTATCATGAGAACATTGATCAAATCAAATAAGCAAAAATAGCATCTCTCCTAAGCTAACGAAATGGTCTTCCATTCTCGATCACTATATGATAACAAAGAAATAATGAGAGTAGGACTATAAATGAGTCGAGCGTGAGCTGCCTGAACTTTTGTTCATATTCGACTCGTGTTCAAAATGATTTGTATAAGCTCTCAATGACTCGAAAAAGCAATAATCTGAAAAAAATATGGAGTGGGGAGAATTTGACATAGACCAATTTTTTGCATCACAAAAGTACCAACCACTAAGTTAAGCTTGCTACTGTAAAATTATTTTGTTTCTCTCTCTCTCTCTCTCTCTCTCTCTCTTTATATATATATATATATATATATATATATATATATATATATATATATATATATATATATATATATATATATATATATATATATATATATTCAATTTAAAAGAGCATCTGATAAAGTTCGATTTATTTATAAATCGAGCTTAAAATATTTATGTGTTCGGATTGTTTGCTTAACGAACAAGCCAAACACGAGATACTTAATGAGCTAAACACAAACTGTTCACATACAACGAGCTCTTTTGGCAACACTACATAAGGGTCATTATAGATAGCATAGATTCTATGTGAATGCATAATTAAAAATATATAATTTGGCTGTGGATACCAATAACTCTTTTAATTTGAAAAAGAAAAACAAAGAATAAAAAGAAAAAAATGGCCCTCATATCGCATCTTCCACGGTTTTCACGTACATAAAGATAAAGAAATGATGGAAGACTCACCACCTTTGGTGGTGAAGGTTCGTTGCACTTTTTCCTTATTCGTATTTTTTGAACTAAAAAAAAAAATCTGGCTTAACATTCAAATGTATATATTCATAAATATAAATTTCAATTATTTTTATTAATATAACATCTTTCAAATCTTAAACAGCACAAAACCATTGATTTATAACTATTTTCATACATAAATTATTGAATTCTTTTAAATGTTTTAAGTATTAATTTTATAAAACCAAAATTTTTAATAATATACACAAACCATTAAAAAAAAGTCCGTGATGTTGTACTGTTTGAACTAAATGGATCATTAAATCATGCCGTGAAGCACAGTTATCACCACATTTGACCACTTACTAGTATAACAATAAAATTAATTAGATAATAAAAAAAATTATTAAATAAATGAATGATTCTATGGCTTAGTGGGAAATGAACGTTACTTGCTTGTCTCTTCCTATCTTTCTCCCCGTACGAACCACTTTAGTTTAATAATGGATAGCACATCCACACAAAAAAAAAAAAAAAAAATCAGAACATTTTTCAATGATAAAAAAGTAATCACACATTTATTGACACGAACACGATTCGTACGGTTAAAGTGACACCCACTGACGTGATGAATAACTATTGAAATATAAGAGGCACATGAGAGTAGGGTCGCGAATCTATTCTTTAGCCTATTCAATTATAATTTAAATTTGGCTTAAAAGATTTTCACTTTGATTTAAAGATGCAAATAAGTTGTGTTGAATTCAAATTATTTTTATTTAAATTTAAGTATAATTAATTAATCAAGTATAAACTTGATCTTATATTATGAATTTAAGTCAACTATTTAATTAGTTTATTTATCATAAAAACAAAATGATATTTGTTGCATGGTAGGAAACTCTCAAGGTAAAGATAAATAAGCCTTAGTTGAATAGGAAAATCTAACACACATACATACAGATAGAAGCAACAAGCCAATAAGAGAATGATTTTTTAATGTGGAAAGCTTAAAAGGAAAAAACTATGAGGCCAATAAAAATAATATATTATGTACTTATAATTACAGAGTTCTATTTCTCTCAATAATTAGATCAGATGAGGTTACAAAGTTCTGAATATTTTCTTATTCTTTTGTTGTTACAACAAGAGTTGTCAAATAATAACATTAACTAAATTATAATAATTAGACAACAAAAAAACATAGAGATAATAATCAAACTATAATAAGCATATGATAATAGTTAGGTTACAACATTCAGGAATGATGATTAGTGACAATTGCAAGTGATTGTCAACTTCGAGTTCTTAGACTTATCTCTTAGCATTATTCATTTTCCTTCATATTGAAAATAATGTTCTATTTATAGAGTTTTGGAAGTAACATCTTGATAATTTAATTAAAATTCAAAACTCCATTGGATGCCCCATATTTATCATTTTGATTATATATTATTTTTTCAACATTTAAAATCTTAAGCTTGTTGACCTACAACTATGTGCCATTGGAAATTAAATAAATGACGTAGAAGTTAAAACCCCCCTTAATTGCGATCGAAATCGATTAAATCCGCTTCAATTTGAAAATTCGGCTTCGAATGCGCCTAAAATATAAAATTTAATTAAATAAAAAAATATTGAATCAATTAACCAATTAAATAATGAAAATCAATTTTAATGAAATCGCGATATCGGCGAAGCCTGACGATGTCCAACGACTCGCTCAAGGAATTGATCGCGCCACGAAATGTCGAATTTATCAAACGACGCTTTCACGGCCGATTGAAAGTATGCGAACATCGACATTCAAATGCGACGCCGCACAAATTGTAAACCTAATTTCATCTCGATCGTCGTCGACATTGTCAAAACGACCTCCGATCGCGAAATCGATCGCGCCGTTGCGTTCGGCACAACAGAAACACCTAAAATTGACACCCATATTGTTGGGGTTTATTATTGGGATGATTCATAAAAATTTATATGATTAAGGGCTAATTATCTTAATTACTTGCTAATTAGCAAGTAATTCTCCTAATCCTTACCTAACCCCGCCACCAAGCCTCCAATAGAAAATCCGACCGTATTTCCTATTGGTTGCCGCTAGTAACCAATCGACGAAATCGAAAATTTTATCGAAGGCAAGGGATATCTCGTGATGGTTCTTCGTTGACCTCATTCACGCTGATTCGCCGCCTCATCCTGCTCCTCTCTGGCTCTTTTCCCTTATTTGACCGCCTCACGCTTTCCTGTTATCATGGCGATTCCTCCCTCCCTAGAAGATCTGGCGCTTCCTCCTCTTCCTCGTTTCATGTTCTACCAAGTTTACGACCTTCCGACCGATCGATTGTTTGTTCTCTTTCTAAGAAATCTTCTTCTTCCTTTCCCTTAATATTCAACATCTCCAGGTCGTCTCTTTCTAACCCTAAGCTCATTTTCATATGTTTGGGTGTTTTGGAAATTAGGATTATGCTAGATCTTGTGTTGGAATGATGTTGGAAAATTTTCCTTAAAGGATTTGGGATGGTGTATGGCCCAAATCTTGTTCTTCTTGCTGTTTTCCCTTGCCTATGGATGCTAGCTTTTTATTGCTTGCTGAAATTGGTTTTACCTAAGGGAAATTGAATCGAAAGTAATGCTTGCTGAATTTTTATTTCTTTCTTATGGGAAATGAAATCTGAAGTTTTCATAGCCTTTTAAAGGTGGAATGCCTAAGCTAGATGCAAGTGTTCTTTATCTTTAGCTATGCTTTTATCATATAGGAAGTGATGCTTGCTGAATTTTATTTCTTTCTTATGGGAAATGAACTGAAGTTTCCATAACCTTTAAAGGTGGAATGCCTAAGCTAGATGCAAGTGTTCTTTATCTTAGCTATGCTTTATCATATAGAGGAAGTGTTTGCTGAATTTTATTTCTTTCTTATGGGAAATGAACTGAAGTTCCAGTCCTTTAAAGGTGGAATGCCTAAGCTAGATGCAAGTGTTCTTTATCCTTAGCCTATGCTTTTATCACATAGAGTAAGTGATGCTTGCTGAATTTTATTTCTTTCTTATGGGAAATGAAATCTGAAGTTTCCATAACCTTTTAAAGGTGGAATGTCTAAGCTAGATGCAAGTGTTCTTTATCTTTAGCCTATGCTTTTATCATATAGAGGAAGTGATGCTTGCTGAATTTTTATTTCTTTCTTATGGGAAATAAAACTGTTTCCATAGCTTCTTAAAGGTTTTGCTGACACTCTAAAAATTTTATAAATATTGAAAACCAAATCGAAGCTTGGAAAGGGTTTTGGGGTGTTGATTGGTTCAAAATCCTAAACTATTAGAAGTTTTCCTCTCTTACATTTCAGTCACTGTTTGGATGAAATAATGTTTGCTGAAAACTATTTTACCTAAGGAAATCTATAGAATTGTTGTCTAGAAATGTGATACATCGAAATCATTTTATCAAAAGGAGTTTACATGCTACTTGTTATCTCCCATAGATTTCATTTGTTTTATCTCTCAGACATGAAGAATGAAATCAAAGAAGCTGAAATTAAATAGAAAGTGGCTATATCATACTATATACTATCTCTATGATTTCATTTGTTTTGCTCTCAGATATGAATAGAATGAAATCTGAAAATAAAAATCAAATTAGAAAAGAAAGGATTTTGGTATACTACTTGCTATTCCCTGGGTTTCATTCTCAGATATTTATTTGTTTCTATTATTCGATATCTTGTTAATGGAAATCTTACGCTATCGTTTACTGGTGTCTCAATGACATCCACCCATACATGCCTTCTGAATGGTGAGCCCGCCTCTCAAGAACCCCCATGTGGGAGCCGAGATGTGTAATTGATTATTACGCCTTAATTAAATATACACGTAGTGCCTTTCTTTTATTATTATGCAAACGCAGTTTTAAATTTATTACTATAAGATCACTCACGTTTCTCCAACACTTGGTAGGAATGTTATCATGCCATCAAAATTTTCAAAATTGCCATACATTCACCCATACACGCCTTTTCTTTATGTGCCCTCTTAAGAAACCCTCACATGTGAGAGGAGACTGCAGAATTTTGATTATTACCTTTAATTAAATATACATGCAAGCAGTTTCTTTTATTATTATGCAAATGCAGTTTTAAATTTATTACTATATAATCACTCATATTTCTCCAACACAGAGGAATTATATTATGCTTAACCCATACACGCCTTTCCATGATGGCAAACAAAATTTTGACCTGGTGTCTCACGACATCCACCCATACACGTCTTCTTGATGCTGCGCCTGGGCCTTCACTAAGAACCCCATATGTGGGTGACGGAGGTCATAAATTTTATTTTATTTTAAAAAAAAAGGAAAAATATTTATTTTCAGAATGTTTAAGATGTTTATATACAAACGCAGTTTTAAATCTATTACTTATAAAGACCTACTACGTTTCTCCAACATCAGAGGAAATGTTATGATGTGTTAACCCATACACGCCTTTCTCTGAATAAATTCTATGTTCTCACGATATCTACCATACACTTTTCATGCATGGAAGACATAACCCCTCAAGAAATCTACGGGACGACGAGAGTCAAATTTATAAAAAAAAGAAAGATAGAAAGAAAGGGATGAAATGCTTAAGTCATGCGTCTTAAAATTTTCTTTATCTCAAATGTGAACGCTTACGCTTCAATTTCTATATCACGCAGTTTTATCCCATTTTGAATGCGACATGAGTCGATACTTACGCTTCAATTTCTATAAGACGCAGTTTATCCTATTCTATGGCAAATGCAACACGAGTATATGAATTGATCAACGCTTATTTATGTTAAACATGAATACTTATATATTGATTTTACATCATACAAGTTACCCTATTGGGTCATTATGATACGATTATTTAACGCTCATCCCAGTTCTATTTAGCTTGACATGTTACACGGACACACGCTTAAACATAAAGCTTGAAATACATGTAAAATAATATCTACCATATGACATGACATCTATCACGTAAGATATCAAAATAAAATTGTCAAGTTAGAGAACTTACAAGTCTATGTGGCACAACTTAACCCTTGCAAGAGTGAAAGAACTGGACTAAGTAGTAATAAAAGAGAAATATAAGATAGTAAGTTTCATGAGTACACATCCCTCTTATTTATGCTTCTCCTTCTTTTTCATCTATCTTATAAGATCGAATATACCTCATTACAAGTCAGACGCAGAAATCATCTAAATTCGATTTGTCATATCACATGCATGTACGACACGTGATACTCGATCATTATCACTTCCTTAACGCCATAAAAAAAAAGAATGAATTTAAAGGGAAAATAAACTCTTTGCTATATCTTCTTAATAAAGATTTAATGTTTCAGCCCATTTGTCATGAAGCCAGATGAAGGAGGTGGATTTTAATTAATCCACTTGTCTCTTAAATGACATATGACATCTACTCATATTTTTGTCTTCTCCTCCCACTTATCAAGAGAAACATGAGCTATGGATGATTGATCATATGGGCTTTCAAAAATGATTTATTTCAACCCCTTTATGTTTGTTAATTTGCCACATAGAGAAAGGGTTCTTAGCCCAAATCAAGTACCTAAGTTCATTTTAGGCTCATTATTTCATGATTGATCATATGGGCCTTCAAAATAATTTATTTCAGCCCTATACCCTTGCTAATTTGTGACATAAAAGGGGAGTTTTTGGCCAAAATAATACGTATATCATATTTCCAAAGTTAAAAGGCTGTTTACGTTTTCCTATTACCTTACATTTGATCAACAGATTCCAACATAATTTATTTCACTCTATACTCGATTTGACATAAAGGAATTTTGGCCAAAATAATATACATATCATATTTCGAATGAAAAGATAAGTCTATATTTTCCTATTACCTTACATTTGATCAAATAGTTCAACATAATTTATTTCACTCTATACCCTTGTGATTTGTGACATAAAAGGGGTTTTGGGCCAAAATAATATCATATCATATTTAAATGAAAAGATTTGTTTAGTTACTATTACCTTACATTTGATCAACAGCCTAACATAATTTATTTCACCATATCCTCATTATTAGATATAAATAAATGATATTTTATCTTATGTCAACAACATTTTACTTGATCAAAAAAAGGCCAAAGTATTCGTTAATCCATATTACTTAATCGTAAGTGGTGTTCGAGCCTAAATAATGTCATGTTATACCCTGATGAATATCAATCTCTATCTCATATGCTACACTTCCCGCTGGTTTCTGAGGCCCCGTTAACAAAACTCAAAATCAAAATTGACATATAAACTTCAACTGACATCTTAATGTCCATGCAAAATTGTCGAACGTGATACTTACATGCAAGAATTACTAAGTCAAATAAAGCGACATACGCTACACATCCCTGCTGTCTTCTGACCAGTCCCGAATAAAACAAAAAAATTTGATATTATAAGAATTTCAAATTAATAATATCCGGTAGTTTAATCATATAATACAAGATATTTAATCAATCGACATACTTTCTGTGTTTCAAATTCTCAAGAAAAGTCAAACCCGATCCCTACGTTCAAACTAGAGCTTTGAAGGATTATACTTCGAGATAATTTAGACCCCATCCTCTATAAAACCACGAAAGTAGACTCTATCAATCGATATTACTACGATCGGAAGGTAATTATAATTAAAATTTCAATGATAAAATCATCATATATTCAAATCTAAAATTAATCATAAAATGATCAAAATTCAAAGAAAATAATAAAAATATAAATAAAAACGAAATGAATTATTTAAATTAAAACTTAAAAAATAAAAAAAAAATCAATCCACCCCTCCACAACTATTTGTTTTCGGGTGACAAATTAAGAAAACTTTTGCTCATAAAAGTTCAACGCCAAATTAAATATATAACTACCTTCACACTCAAATAT
Source organism: Cymbidium sinense (assembly GCA_021442155.1). NCBI lineage: Eukaryota > Viridiplantae > Streptophyta > Magnoliopsida > Asparagales > Orchidaceae > Cymbidium > Cymbidium sinense. Next base: position 31,120,725 of record CM038222.1, read on the forward strand.
TCCTAAAGCAAAGCGACGCTCTGTCCTCTGTCCGCTGATTTTGCTGATATAGACCACATAAATGGCTATGACTGAGCTCTAACCGGTCAGAGAGCAAGATCACTAAATTACGCCACCCAGCTAGATGTTCCCAACGGCTTTGCTTTTGAGTAAGTAGAATGTATTTGCAAGAAAAGTATTAAAGGCTGACTTATATTTGTCCCATTAGACAAACTCCACCCTGTGTCTACAAGCGACACTGACGACGAACTCTTGCTTGACAGGATCCTTCGCTCGTGTCGACTACCTCCTCCGACTAAACGGACTGGACCGCATGCCCGACGACAACCATGGGATTTAGACGGCCATCGCTCCCCACAAAAGTTTTAAATTAAAATAATAAATTTCATAAGTTCTAAACTCCACTCACCGCAATTATATACTTCTTTTTAACGATTCATCGACTCAAATTTTAATCCGCCGCTCTCAGAGTGTAATTAACTATGTGGGCTTGCACCTATAGATACCAAACCAGATATAAAAAATTCTCACCAATGAGAAAAATCTCAGTAGGTCTTATCTATTATTCATCTAAAAATTATCACCGACACTTAAACAACTCTTTCCTTTTGTTTTCCAAAAGAGGTCGGTGACGAATTTTCGGATCCCACAAAGCTTATTGGATTATTCTAATCAAATCGCTTGATTAGAGTAGAAGCTTATAAAATTTGAAGATTATTTATCCCTTCAATTCATATTTTGAAGCTTTCAACTATACTTTTAAGTGTCTAATTTAAACTGAATTAAACTTAGATTGGATCACTTTTGATTTTGATGTGTTCATCTCACTAAGACATTCAGTCCAATTATAATTTTATTAAAATCTTTTTTAAAAGTTCATTAAAATCAAATTTTAAATTATAATAAATTTAATTTAAAAAGATTCTAATAAAACCACTCCATTGGCCGTATTTTAAAATAGCATATCTACATTAATTCATATATTTATTATAATAATTATTAGCCTCCCAAAGAAATTAAGAATTTTATTGCAACTTATGCTTAAAATATGTGGATGTGCTACCTACAATTTTTAATAGGGGATATAATATATATATTAGAATTTATTTGTTAAGATTATTATAAATATAAAATTTATTTATTTATTATTTTTATTTATTTATATTTTTTTATTCATAATAAAGGATTAAAAATATTCTATTTTTTCAAAACTTCAAGTTAAATTTATTTATATAAAAATAACAATAATAATAATAATAAAGATATTAAATATGTATTATAATTAAAATTAGGATGATATAAACCTAATTTTTACATATATTATAAGCCTAATGATTTTGCATTAATAAATTTAATAATTATGAATAATCAATTTAAAACTTATGTTCTGAATATTTGACTTGATGAACAATTTTCATTCATAGAAAATATTTGAATGTTTGATGAAAACAATGATCGAAAGAAATAAATATAATTATTATCTTTTATTTTCAAATTATTGAAATAAATATTGGCCCTATAGTTACTATAATAAGTGTTGAAATAATTTTTTATGAACATTATGAAAAATCGACAATGAAATCAAATTGAAGATAACTAGGCAAATGATCTTTTAATCACTTATATTAAAAAATATATAGTATATGATATCGATAAAGATATAATTATTCAACAATTTCAAAATATGAAAAACAGATTTCATCAATTGTAAATTTGTTTATCCATTCATATTTTTTTTTCTTATATATATATATATATATATATATATATATATATATATATATATAACATTATTTTCCATCATTATGCAATAGAATTATGTTAATATGAATAATGTGGCATGCATCAGTACATCTATAAAAAATAAGCACTCTAAGAATTACACAATATAACACGAAGCTATCCACTGAAGAATTAGTAATTTGAAAAGTATCATCTAAATTTCTTGAGGAATGTAAGAAAAGAAGAATGGAGTGCTATAAGTTGATCAACATAAGAAAATATATGTCAAATCATGAAGGGAGTGATCAATCTAACCATTCAGTCCAAAGAAACTATAGCAAAAAAAAACATCCTTAATAATGTGGGTATCAAATTGTGATGATTTCAAATAATCTAATTTCTTGATAAAGACAACTGATGCTGATTATTCTTAGATATACTATTGAGATTGAAGATTGTCTTCATATGTTCATAGATATAATCTGATCCTCATTCAAATAACAAATAAGAAAAAAATTAAGCCTCAAAGCTGATTAATTGGATTAAAATTTGTTAGAAAATAAGATAGTAAAAGCGAAATCAAGATCAAGAACAATGCTTCTTAGAGAAACAACAAAAGAAGAGATACATTAAAAAGTATGAATACAGAAAAACACACCAAATTTTACATTAAAAATCTCCTTAAAAAAGGTAAAAATCACTGACAAAAGAGAGAATGCACTGATCAAAGAAAAATCACAAAAGAGAAAAGTGACGACTCAAAAATGAATCTTAAAACACTCTCTCAAAGAACAAAATAATAAATCTCACAAAAAAGGGGTTATGTTCTTTATACCAAGTGAAGATGTATTTATAGAGTTCTGTAAAACCCATTATAAGAAAATATTTTTTAAAAAAATCAATATAATAAGAGCACACAAATTGCAATCTAAAATCCATATAAAATCAATTCAACGGTAAAGGCTCTCAATCTATGTGCTTATGCATTTCGACTAATGCAGGAGCACACAGATTGCAATCTAAATGCTATAATAAAATCAATTCAATAATAAAAGCCTTTAATCCATGTACTTGAACTTTCTTATAAAGACAGTAGAACCCATAAAAATTCAAGTCACTAATTTAACAATCTCAATCTTGACATAAATTTCTATGCATAAATCTTTGATAAAATAATCTCTCCTCTTCCACAAAACTTTGAACAATCAGCAACGAATATCTGCTCAATCTAAGCAATGCTTAGACTTAGCAATAAAAAATGAACATCCATTGAACGGCCCCATTAGATCAAATTAAGCACAAATTAAGGCACATTTCGTACTAAGAATGCCCCCATCAGATCTGAATTCATGCTTCTCCAAGAAGTGGTGTTTGCAAACCTTCAATCTTTTGGTACTAGACCTACAAGAAGAGCTTCTGCAAAACTCAAATAAACATTTCTCCTTCATATGCCCAAAGCGCATGTGCCACAATTGAGCAACTCCACCTCAAAAAAAATGTGACATCTTTAATGAATATGTGGCCCTGCAAGATATACAAATAGGCAGACTCTCTCTACCACATCATCTCAATAAGGTTGACTCAACTACTCCTCAGGAGTCCATCTTCACGGGTGTACCTATATCCCTTGACATCAAAGGCACTCAATGAAGTGGAACTTTTCTTCAAATCAGGGACATGCCAAACATTATCCAAAGTTTGAATGACATCATCAAATATCTTTACCTTGACTGTGCTAATACTAACTACCTTACAATATGTGTTGTTTCACATAAGCACCTTGCCTATAGCCATAATTTCATATGTTGAAAACTAATCCCGGTGGAAACATATGGAACGAACAATCAAAATTGAAAATCCAATCCTCACGTGACTTATGGCCATCAGTACTGGCAACAAGAAGATCACCATTACAAAAATCTTCTGCAAAATCAACTTCACCAAATACTTTTTCTTCTTAATTAATCATGACTTTATCCTTATTTTGTAACTTAAAGCACTCAGATTTAATGTGTATATTCTTCTTGTAGTATCGACATACATTATCTCTATTATTGATATTATTATTATTGATGTTTTACCACTAAAAACTCCACTCATGAGTTCTTCCGTGAACAAGAAAATCTTCCTCTTGTGGTTTAAATCCAGTAACTAGAGATTTCAACTTCTCCTTGAAAAATAAAACCTCGTACACCTCATTCAATATTGGTGAGTCTCGACAATAAAAAATAGTCTCTGAAGTTCGAATATAAGAAAAGCAGCAAATAGAGGAGAATTACCCCCCAAATCTTCTTCATTATACTTAACTTCCATCGCCTCCGAATTTTAGACAATTTCTTTGAAAAAAATCAAATGATCTTCTAGAGAAATACCTTCTGACAAACGGTTAGTGTAAAACTACTGCTTTAAATGCAACTTACTTGTTAAAGTCTTTGTCATGTATAACTACTATAAACTCGCCTAAAGGGCAGCAATAATTTTCTCCTTCAAAACCTCTTGTAAGATCTAATTTGAAAGATACAAATGCATAATATAAAGTATTTTTCGATCCTTACATTGTTTCTATTCCAAAAACCAACTTGAATGCATATAATCAAATCCTAATAAAGTATTATCTAAATTCGTCTGAGCAAGAATAACCTGCACATTTACTTATCATAATGAGAATCTAGTACCGCGATCAAAAAATGAAACATCATATTTCATGGTCATTTTCAAACCTCTAACAGCAAAGAATCTGGTGCTCTAATACCACTTGTTAGAAAATAAGACAGTGAAAGGAAGATTAGGATTAGGAACAATGTTTTTTGAAGAAATAATTGCAGAAGAAATACAGCAAAAAGTACGATGCAGAAAAACACACTAAATTTTACGTCAAAAACTCCTATAAAAGGTAAAAATCACGGGCAAAGGAGAAGAATACATTAATCAAAAAAAGATCGCAAAAGAAAAAAGTAACGGCTCAAGAACGAACTCAAAAGCACTCTCTTAAAGACCAAAACAACAAATCCCACACTCTCAATACAACAACAACAACAACAACATGCCTTAATCCCACTAAGTGGGGTCGGCTATATGAATCCTTCGTCTCCATTGTGCCCTATTATGTGTCAAATTCTCATTTAAATCAAGTATACTAAGATCATTTTTTATACATCTTAACCAAGTCTTTTTTATCTACCTTTCTTAACATAAGGCAAATATAATGCATCTACTCTCTGTCATTATGGACGGGCTTATGTGGTCAAACCATCTAAGCGACTCTTCCTAATCTTATCTACCACGGGAGCTACTCCAATTTTTTCCCAAATATACTCATTTTGCATTCTATCTCTAAGAGTAAAGTCACTCATCCACCTAAGCATCCTCATCTCTGTAACACTTAACTTAGTCTTATACTTCTCTTTATTGGCCATTCTCGCCATAAGTCATTGCGGTCTTACCACCATCTTATAAAATTTTTAAGTGAAACTTTTCTATCACATACATAATGCATTCCTCCACTTCAACCATCCAACTTGAATTCTACTAATAACATCTCCATCTATTTCACCATCATTTTGAACAATAGAGCCTAAATATCAAAGCGTTCACTCTTATTAATGACTTGTTCTAATGTCACAACACCACTAGAACTTCTACTAAAATTACACTCCATATATTCAGTTTTAGATCTACTTAAATAGAAACCTTTAGACTCTAGAGTTGACCTCCATAATTCAAGTTTCTATTGGACTCCCTCTCTAGTATTATCAACAAGAAGAATGTCATCAGTAAAAAGCATACACCAAGGTACATCTTCTTGTAAATGCCTAGTAAGAACATCCATAACTAAAGTAAAAGATAAGCAGTTGATCCTTGATGTAATCCACACAGAAATAGGAAAATATTTTGTCAACCCTCCTTGTGTTTGGACACAAGTAATAGCTCTAGTATACATATCCTTAATGACTTGAATATAACCAATATTAACTTCTTTCTGTTCTAGAACTCTCAAAAGAACATCTCTTGAAACTTTATCATAAGCTTTCTCTAAATCAATAAATATCATATGTAGATCCTCCTTACTTTCTCTATGCTTCTCCATTAAACCCCTTAACAAATGTATAGCATCCATAGTAGATCTACCTGGCATGAAACCAAACTGATTGTGAGAAACTTCTGTATCACATCGTAACCTATGCTCAATTACTCTCTTTCATAATTTTAATGTATGACACATTAACTTAATTTCTCTATAATTACTCTCTCCCACACTCTCAATACAAATCTCACAAAAAGGGGGTTAAGTTCCTTGTAGCAAGTGAATGGGTATTTATAAAGTTCTGCAAGACCCCTTACAAGGAAATACTTAAAAGGGACCAATAAAATTAGACCACAATTGCAATCTAAACGCCATAAAAAAATAAATCTAATGATAGAGACTTTCAATTCATGTGCTTATGCTTTCCAACTAAAGCAATAGCACATGGATTGCAATGTGAAAGCTATAATAAAATAAATCCAATAGTAGAGACCTTTAATCTGCATGCTTGTACTTTTCTACTAAGGCGAGTGAAACCCATAAAAATTTGGGCCACTAATTTAATAGAATTCAATAAATATTAGGATAAGTAAGGATGAACTAAATTTTATTTTAAATTTATTTGGTTAGGCTTATTTTTATAGGGATATTTTTTTCTGAAATTACACTTTAATTTGAAGTTATTTATTTTATTATTAGTAGATGGGGGTTTTCTTTTTTTACAAAGTTAGTTTAGGAGTGAATTAGATATTATCCTCCTTGTAATTTCCTATATGAAGGCCTGACTTTTACACTAAATTCAATAGGAATCCAAAAATTCTTGATTTTCCTCAGTAGCTATGCTGTGTGTAACGGCTATCTTCCTGTAGCAGGAATGCGCTTGAATTTCTTCCCTGACGTTAGATGAAGTTCCTATTGAAGGCAACCTTAAGACAATCCAAAATAGGATGACCGCCAATAGATGATCGCCAATGTTTATATAAAAACGGATGACCGCCAATGTTTACATAAAAATGGATGACCGCCAATAGATGATACGAGGGATGTTCAAGTAGTTCATAGGACTGTGGGCTCCGAAAATTTGCCGCCGACTTCTCGATGAAAAGAGTAGATTAAATGTCGGTAAAATTTTCAGAAGACAGATGAAATAGTAGATAAGATACTACCCAGAGATTTCGCCCTCATTTTGAGAGAATTTTAGATGTTCTCTGGGTTTCTATGAGGCAGCACATAGTTAATTCTAGCGAGAGAACTTTCGATTAAGCTGAGTCGTTAGATCGCTAAATCGTAGCGTATAGTAGCAACATGTGGAATTTGAAATTTAGATTTATGAAATTCATCATCCTTTACTTGAGCGGATGGTTGAGGGGCGATGATCAATCGATATCACATGGTTACGTCATCCCATGTCGTGGTCCTGGTCTACTTAGTTAGAGGTAGTTATTGCTGGTGAATCCTTGTCGGCCATTAAGTTCGTTGTCAAGCAGCAGACTTGAGATGGTGTTTGTAAGAAAACAGCTTTCACTAACAGATATTTTTTTGCCCGATCAAGTGCACCCTATGGTTCATAACTCAAAGCCTATGAGAGCATACTGGTGAAGTAATATAATAGTGTCGTTTGGCGTACCGTCGGAGGACTCAGTCATCGATCGTATGTAGCTCTTAGTCAAACCATATCTGGCCGAGGACATGTCTACTAGCGATTATTTGAGTGTGAATATAGATGTCTACGTGACTTGACATTGGCTCCATTGTGAGCTAGAGTTTTCTTAATTTATTACCTCCGACAAACAGTTGTGGAAGGTGTATGAATTGATTTTGCTATAAGTCTTTAAGGATTGAATTTCATTTAGGTGTTTTGAGTTTAATAATTCATCAGAGTTTTCATTTAGATTAATATTTAATTTATATTAATTTGATTTGAAATTACAATCACATTTTGATGAATGTATCCCCTCCGGTTGAAATCTCCACTCAACACAGCCATCATCGGAGTATATGCATTATTTTGTTGTTCCAGATCCTGTCAACTCTTATTAATTTAATAATAGAGGATGAGATCAACTGTCATATGATAGAATTAGCTTCTCATATATCTTAATTGAAATTTTTATAATATTATTATTGAATTTTTAGATTTTTTTAACCCGGACCCGATCATAAGACCCAACCGGGAAGCAACCCGCGCAGCACTAAGTTTAAACATTCAGCGTAGTGTTGAGGCCCATGCGGGTTATTCAAATTAATATTGATTTAACTTTACGGGATTTGAATAATATTATTTATTTTGATTGAGTTTCATTGCAAGTTTAAGATTTTAGATAAAATTTTGATAACATTTCAGCAACCTCCCGGCATCGTTACCACACAGGAGGCTACAACGAGGGTTGGGCCTGCCCACCATGCTAAGAAAGGCATGTATGGGTCGTGTAAACATACCTGAATCAAATCTCTCAAAAGAGGCATATGGGTCTCTGAGCGCGCATGTAACACTTTCGTCCGGCGAAAGTGTCAAGTACTTATATACTGCAATGTCAAGTTAAAATCAATTTATAATTGTGGTTGTATTTATATTAAGTTGTTTAGCATGTTGATGTAAAATTTAATGACATTTGTGACTTCGGCATCATCCTGTGGTAACCTCAAGTATGCTAGGCCTTCCCACCATGTCAATAAATGAATGTATGAGTGGTATAGATACTACGGTCAAATGCACATTGCCACCATGCCAAAAAAGGCATGTATGAAGTACATCTTTAAACAATTTTTTCCATGCGCCGTAATGCAGTACTTATACACCCAAAGCACAATTTTTTTTTTTAGCGCGTCAAGAAAGACGCCTAAATCTATATTTCAACACAAACTTTGGTCATGCAGACGCAGGCGCGTCTGAGAACCTGTGAGACGCCAGCAGAACTGCCGAACGCAGTGTCTGTGTGTCTTAGCCAGAACCTGATCGCGCATGCTGCTGCGTACATTGTGCCGGGTGCCGCACAGGTGATGTGTAGTGCCACGCGAGTGTTGCATAAGTCTTTGCAATCTGAGACGAGCAGACCTTATTTGTGCTCTGTCACGGGAGAGCGACGGGCGACCTTATAGCATGGATGGGGCTTAGCTTCCATGCGTGAAAAGCTTCGGGACGGATCGAGAACGGATTAGAGCTGCGAGTTTTGGGGCTATAGGGAGTAATGATTAGAGTTAGATAATAAGATGAGTATATATAGGATTTTGTTTAAGTGTTTAATTAACCTAATTCGAATTTTTACGCCGACATTATTATATGGGCAATATATATGTCGATTTTAGATTATTCTGATGTTTCGGACGCGATGGTGCAGTCCGTTTCGCGATCGCAGACCGTTTGGTTCAAGTCAGCGTCAAATTCAATAGTTCAAATTTATGCGTCTCGCCCGATGCTCATATTCGCGGACTGGAATTGGCCAACGGTCTCATTTAATAGGTTTCAACGCGTTTAACGACGCGTGATCAATTTCGTGAGCGGATGTGGTTTGGGCGTCGTCGCGACTTCGACGATATCGTCTTTTGACTTTCTTGAAGGTCAACCGTCGGATTGTGCAAAATGTATATTCTGATCAATTTTGATGTTCTAAACGCGATGGCGATTCCCACTCGTAGATCAGAGATCGTTTCGATTTTCGGCCGTCGGCTGACTCAGATTTGCACTCAGCTTCGCTTTATCATGTTTTCGACTTATGCGACATGGAAGTCAATAAATGCCCCCCAACAAATGTGATTTGCGTATCGAGCGAGTCATATTTGTTGAAAACTGGTTGACCCTTTGAGCCAACCTTAAATCTCACATTACTGCAGCTTTAATTTCAATGGCTTCGCTGAAGAGCTTCTTCCACCATCTACTCTTTGCTTCAATGGATTTGCTGAAGATTTTATTTCTTTTGTGTCATCAGAATCGGGTTTCCTCCTCCTTCTAACCGCTTGATCGCATTTGATGGAGCTTACTGTTTCTTTGAGATTTGAAATTTCTTTTGTCCTAATTTTAAGCTTGACAGATTTGATAAAAGATTGACCTGATTTGTCCATATTGACTTGTCAGGAAGTGTATATACGCCCTAAATCCTGTGCTTGTTGCTTCGGCGGACTCGTTGAAGGGTGCATACAAATAACCCAAAGATTCTCATATATTAGTGAGTTAGTTATCGCCTATCAATGTGCTTTAACAGACTGAATAACCATGGAATTCCTTTAGTTCGGATATTGCCTCTGGTGAACTATGGAATCGCTTCATCGATCTTGTCCTTTCTGCTATGACGGACTTGATGAGGAAATTGACTTTGATCTATTCTTTGTGCTTGATCAACTCACTTGAAAAGGGATTGGAATATCACCTAGCAGGCAATAAATAAATTGATTTGAGGCAACTCTAAATTGAGAGTTTCATCAGATTGTCTTGGTTCATCGATCGAGTTGAAAGATCTCTTGAATTCTGGTTGCTTGTAGTCACTGAGCTTGATCTGGTTTGAGATTGAACAGGTATTATGATTGGACTAACGAAAGGGGGCTCTTCACGGTCTTTTCCCCGCATTGTTGTGAGGATAAAGATCGCCAACTCATTTCTGCTTGTTAAATCCGACCTTTAACCTAGTCTCTTAATTTAAGTTGGATGGTTTGGTATTGTCATCGACTAACGAACGTGATCTTTCACGCCTTTTCGTGCTTATTTAGAGAGAGCCGGGCCACTTGTGGGATTGTTGAGTTCAACCTTTAAAACTCATCCGTGTCCTAGACTTAATATTTTTTCAACTTAGTTGATTGAAGCTTCCAAAATTAGGAGTTCTTCTGACTTGATCTTCGACATTTGATGAATTTTGGAGGAAAACTTTTGACATTTAAACTGTCTTTTCGTGCATTGAAGTAGATTCTTTTTGTTCTTGTAAGATCTGCAACTTTAACAATAACAATTATAGATATATTCAGTGATCTCAGCATAAAGCTCAATGTCAACCTGAATGTATATACAAGAAGATCTCCTATTTCACAAGAAATGATTGAACAGCTTTGATTATAAAAACTAAAAAAAATGCCCCCTGTCTAACAAAGGGATTGCTGATTAGTTCAAAAATGTATTACAGAGTTTGAACTTCTTTAATATAAATAAATGTAGCTCATTCTGATTATTATATATATTTATTTGAGGATCTCGGCTTGAAGCATGATGTTAACTTAGTTAAATATATAAAAATGCCCCCTGTCTAACAAAGAGTTTTGCAAACTATTTAAGAAAATTTGGAATGGCTGGTCCTATGCTTTGTATTTTTGGACTTGTTGAAGACTTACTCTTGAGAGTTTCAAATTTGTATTTTTTTCTCCTGTCCTGGCTTTGTGCCCCAGTGGACTTGATGGAGTTGATGACTTGTTGGCGAGATGATAACATCTTCGATTCTATGATTTGTGTCGGACTTGTTGAAGATTCAATCTCAAAATTTGAGATTTGTATTTTTCTCATATCCTGGCTTCGTGCCTTAGTGAACTTGATAGAGTTGATAACTTGTTGATGAGATGAGAATGTCTTCTGTCCTCTGCTCTGTACTTTGACGGACTTGTTGAAGACTCCATCTCGGAGGTTTGTATCTTGTATTTCCTTATCATGGCCGTGTCTTGAGTTTGATGGAGGAAAGTCACAGATTATCTTGAAGACTTATCGGGTGATCTGAAATTATCTTACGCCGCCTTTACGATTTAGGTGAGATTATAGAATGATGTCGGCGACGACAGCCCGAGCTTGTGTTGGGTCAATGGCGAAGAGTCATCGATCTATGCTTTGCATATAGGACATCTTGATGACATAACTCCCGCCTTACCTTTGGCTTTGCATGAACATTAGGATGACTTCTTCAATCTCTTTCTTTCTGCTTGATTGGACTTCCTGAAGAAGAGTTTCTTTCGATATTTACTTTCTGCTTTAACAAACTTGTTGAAGGAGTTGACATTTCTCATTTGATATTGATACCAAACTCAACTTAGTGCCTTCTTGAATGAGGATATTTTTTTTGTTGGATTTTAGAAAATGATCTTACGACCATTAGGGATGATATCCTAGTATGGGCCACTTAAACTCACCAAGTTGGAAGGATTTGAGAATTTTTTGGATGCTCTTGTCTTTGAACTAATGAAGTAGGAGGATCCCTTGTTGTGACCTTTGACATATGTTGAGTAGCGGACCGGACTCACGGGTTGTCAATCTGGGTGTGTTAAGTCCACTGCCTTGAATGCTTGGGAAGATTGATAAAGGATTTTATCATCAGGCTAATGAGGTGGGAGATCTCTTACTACGGCCTTTATGGTGTGTTGAGTAAGCAGACATATCAACAACTCTGTCATATTTGAGCGTGTTGAGTCCGACCATATGCACCTACTCGAGCCTTAGATTTGATGTATGGATGGAAGACGTGTTTCCAACTTAATTTGTTGAAGTTTGTAGACTTCAAAATTTCTCTTTTTGGTTAGTAAGACATTGAAACTTGTGAATTTGATTACATAATTTGAACATGTATATAGGGATCTCAGCCTCAGGCGCAATGTCAAGCCAAATACAAAAGAGGGTCTCCTGTCTTACAGGGGAAAACCTAACATGTAATGACGGTGAGAAATATTTGGTATTCTCAGCATCAGGATCAATTCTCCTTCTTGAAAAGTTCAAGGACGCACCATATGATTGAATGCTTTGAACATCCTTGCTCGGTAAACTTCTAAATTTTGTTGAGCTTGGAACCTAACCTCATCAAGCGCATCAAGCTCTTCCATCCATAGACAGGCATTCTCATCTTAGGTAAGATCGTGTTGAATGACTACTCGGAGTAAATGTAGTTCAACTTCAAGTAGCAAGACTATTTCAGCTCCAAATACTAGTGCACAAGGAGTGAATTTTGTAGAAGTATATCCAGATATCACATCATTGTCTTTCTTTTAAGGTAGTTTCACTTTGAGACTCTAGCCTCCAAATTTGCTTACGTTTTTGCCGAGACCTTTTGACGGCGGATTCGTGGACCTGCGGTCCAGGTGTCACGCCCCGATGCTCACCATACAGGACTTGAATTGATTGACATCTTGTCGGGGTTGTAGGAGGAGGTATATTTGAAGGAGCAACTCTAGCCTCCCTGATAACAGGACATTGATATTTTATTTTCATCATTCATTTCTCCTTAGCTACTTTGAGGATCCGATGCACTCAGATATACAGCTGAGTTTCTCACTGAGAAGTTAGAACTAACATTCCCGTAATGATGTTGATTTGACAAGAGCGCTTTACATCTTAGTCTTAAACTATGAGAGTTATAACACTCGATTGGTTCCATACCAAATTTTCGCTTAAACAATAACTGCTGAGCACGCATTTCTGATTTCTGTTTGGTTAGCTTGCTCCGGATGACAACTTTGTTCCATTTTCTCGAGGCTTCGCCTTCCATAGTTGTTTTTTCTACTGAGATTTTTTCGAAGGAATTCGATACGCGGTTCACGCTGGATGATCATTTTGATATTTTTTTTCATAAGATACTTTTGATAACTTTTAGACACCATGTCACTCCTGGAGACAGATCCGGATACTTCCTTTGGTTAGAGCTTGTCGCCCTGTACGATTATTTGATATCACCAGTAAAGCTATTCCTTTTCACCCATTTCAGATTTTTTGAATTTATTATGAGTAGGAATACTCGCTTTTGGTTGTAAGACTAGTTTTATAAGAGATGGCCCAAGTAAAAACTGTTGAGCTTGCAGCTCAGCATTCCTTCTTCTCCTCTACCTTCTAATTAGTTTTCTTCCATATGAGAAAGCTTCGGCATCAAAAGGTTCAACTGGCAGAGTGGTCGCATTCACATGCATGACTAAAACTTTCTGCCCAGTGACGGTTCTTTTCATGACTGGCGCCTTAAAAAGACCCAATCCTTCGAATATAGAGGCTCTCTTTCGAGGAACCTCGACAACAGTAGCGACCATTCCAGGCATTCTCCTCCCCTACATAGGTTGGTGTGCACAATATGCAGGTGCTTCAAGTGGAGAGTTCTTTGCATCGATGATAGCTGTGAAGTTTACACTACCAAATTAGATGGTAGCCCAAAGATCTCCGATTGACATAAAGATTGAAAAGATGTTCTCACCTCATGGATGAATCCATGTGTTCTGAAGATCCATCGACACAAATGAAAAATGAAAATTAGTAATCAGTAATTGATGTATCACCCTACACTTTCATAATGCAGAGATGCAACAGAACGAACAACACAAAAAATACTCTAAATGAAATCTTAGATGTTTAAGACCTCATTTAGAAAGTATTTTATTTTAAGATTTATTTAAAACTTTTTACTTTCATTTTTATTCCCACTTATAATTCTTATATATATATATATATATATATATATATACTCCACTATTACTATAACTTAGGTTCGACTAGCCAACGATGGAAAAAGAAACATGTCCCCAACGGAGTCACCAGAAATTTGTGGGCTCTAAAAATTTGCCACTGACATCTCGATGAAGAGAGTAAATTAAATGTTTGTGAAATTTTCAGAAGGCAGATGGAATAATATATAAGACACTACCCAGAGATTTTTCTCTCATTTTATGAAGACTGATCGATTCTGAGTTTATAGAAGACATAAGCATTAATTACCCTCTCAATACCGAGAGAACTTTCAATTAATGCTAATGCTAAATAAGATATAATAACATGTGGACCTTTGAAATTTAAATTTTATGAAATTCATCATCATTTACTTGAAGCGGATGGTTGGGGGAACGATGATGCGCCCGATCAAGATCTTATGGTTACTTCATCCCGTACGCGTCCCTCCTACTTAATCGAAGAGGTAGTACCCAACCCGACTGTGGGATCCTTGTCGTCATGATGCGCCGCCCTAAAACCTTATGACTGGTGTTTGTCCAAGAAAAAGTTTTAAATCGCCTTAACTAACAAAGAGTTTTTTTGCCCTATCAGTCAGTAAATATATCACAACTCAAAGACAGAAATAGAGCATACGCTATATTTCATGACCGTAATATAATGGTGTATTGGCAAGAATACTGATCGAGTGATTATATACTTTACCCAAAACCACGGCCGAAGACGGTCACGCCTACTTGAGATTATTTGAGAACATATATGTATACTTGACTTGACATTGGCTCATTTGTGAGCTAGAGTTTTCTTAATTTATCACATCCGATAAACAGCTGTGGAATGCGGATGAATTGAGTTTTACTTTAAGTCTTTAAAGATTGAATTTCATTTAAGCATTTTAAACTTAATAATTCATCAAATTTTTTATTTAGATTGATATTTAATTTATATTAATTTGATTTGAAATTACAATCATATTTTGATAAAAGTATCCCCTTCGGTTGAAATCTTCATTCAACACAGTCATCATCAGAGTATATGTATTATTTTGTTATTCCAGATCCTATCGACTCTTATTAATTTAATAAAAGAGAATCAGATCTACTGTCATATGACAAAATTAACTTCTCATATATTTTACTTGATTAAAATTTTTATAATATTATTATTAGATTTTTAAGTTTTGTTAATCCTGACCCGATCGTAAAACCCAACCTAGAAGCAACCCGCGCAGCATCCTCAAACACTGACTTTAAGCATTCAGTGTAATGTCAAGGCCCATGCGGGTTATTCAAATTAATATTGATTGAACTTTAGGAGATTTGAATAGTGTTATTTATTTTGTTGTGCTCATCTGCGAGAGCAGGACGAACGGGCACTGTAGCATGGACGGGGGCTTCGCTTCTGTGCGTGAGGGAGCTCAAGACGGACGCAGGAGAACAAGGTTAGGACCGGCTGCGAGAGTTTTGGGGCTGTGGGGAGTAGTGATTAGGGTTAGGTAATAAGAGGGGTATTTATAGGATTTTGTTTAAGTGTTTAATTAATCATAATTCAAATTTTTGTGCCGGCATTTTTATATAAGCAATATATATGTCGATCTTAAGGTTATTCTGATGTTCCGGACGTAATGGCAGAGTCTGTTTCCCGATCAGATGTCATTTGGTTCAAGTCGGCGTTGAATCGGATCAATTTTAATTCAAATTTGCTCGTCGTCGCTTCCAATCACTCGATATTCGCGCAGACTCGTTCGAATTGAGCGTGAATTATCTCATATGTTAGGTTTTGACGTTTCGATGCTAATAACATGATTAATTTCGCGAACGAAGGTCGTTTGGGCATCATCGTGATTTCCTGACCTCGTTATGCTTGTATGCCCGTTGATAGACTTTTTTCTTGATCGGTCGACCGGCGGATTGTGCAAAATATATATTTTGATCAAGACGACTCAATGCGAGAAAGCCGGTCGATCGGAGATCGCTTCGACCGATTTTGGTCGCGGTATATATTTCACTCGACACCGCCGTAATTCATCCCGTGAGCTTCGACTTATGACATATGCATGGAGGTCAACAATCACGAGTTATATGTAATAAGTTACAATGAGAATTAGTGAAAGAAGTGTTGCACTTCAACTCAAAATTAAGGACAACATTTGAAGGAATACATCATAGAGTTTCGTCGCTAGGCAATCAAGAATAAAAAGTATACCTCAAGTGTTTATTTCAGATTGAAAATGAACTCTGCCTATTCTTAATCACTATTCTAGCTAGACAAAGATGATGATAATGGCCATAAAGTATAAAAAATGACGCAAAGGGAGAAGGTCGAAGAACATTTGAGATATATAGTCTTTCTTAAAAATTACAAAAAAAAAGATAGAGGCCTTAAAAAAATTCTATCATAATCAAGGTCGTGAAAACCGAACCGCATAACCCAAA
Organism: Cymbidium sinense; assembly: GCA_021442155.1. NCBI lineage: Eukaryota > Viridiplantae > Streptophyta > Magnoliopsida > Asparagales > Orchidaceae > Cymbidium > Cymbidium sinense. The sequence goes on from CM038222.1 coordinate 31,137,286, forward strand.
GAAGGAAAGGTTCAGATATTCGACATTAAACCGGATGACATAATAAACAATTAAATTATTAAAAATAATCTAAATGATAAAATAATATAAATATATGATAAACATAAAATAAAAGAAATAACATAAAAGTAATATTGTTAATAATTATAAATTTAAAAATCAAATTAAAATTTATTAAGATATAATTATACATCTATTATATATCTAAATATGTGTATATTAAATATATTTAAAAATTAAGAATAAGTTTTATATAGATTTATAAATATTAATATAATTTATAATAAAAATATATAATTTTTAATGTAAAAAAAAAAATTAATTTTATAAATTATAAATAATAATATAATATATAATATGTAAAATATTTATAATATATTATTATAAATTTTATATTCCTAAAATAATTTATTTATATTATAAAAAAATTTATAATAAGAGTATAAAGTTAAAAATTAAAATATTATTTTTTATTTTTAGATTTAAAAGCCCATTTATATTTTAAAATCTCAATTCTTTAGTTTAATTCTTTATTCCTATAGTCCATGTCAAGTTTCAATATAATTCTAAAACCTTTTGTCCCCCATCATAAAAGAAGCTAGTGTTATACTCTTTATATAGAAGAAAAGAGTTTTCTAAATAAAAGCTTTCGACCCACCTAAGTGGTGTCTTGACATGATAGTTTGATATTTATATTATAAATTAATTTGGCTAAATTTATATTAATAATAATAAAGCTTTTAAGATGTATTAAACTTATTTTAAAAATATTTAATTAAAATATTATGCTTAATTATTAATTAAAAAATATTAGTCATTTCATTAATAAATTAAAAGAAATTAAAAGAGATTCGTTTGAAGAGACCGGTTTTATATAATCAGGACTAGTTCGTTGGTTGACCAGTCGAACCGGCACTTCAAGCTGACTCTCACCATTCGATGCAAAAGAGATTTTTATAGTTAATCAGACCGGCCCTATGGCCAGTTCACGATTAAACCAGTTGAACTGGCCGGACCGGTCCGATTTTTAAAACAGTGATCATAATAGCCAAATAGTTGGTCGAATCAAATAAAGTACAAAAAGATGCATCATGAACTCTCAGTTGAAAAATGAATGAAAGATAAAAATAAAATAAAAAACCCTACTATTGTGATGTGCAAAGCTTGATGAATCATGTAGACAAGGCAAACTAATCACTATCTTTAATGTCGATGTTGCAGGATATAGTGACAACCTTCGATGTTGCAAGATATACCAACAAGGTCGTCCTCCAATATAAACATAGCAGCGTTGTGCTCAATATAAACATACGAAAGGAGTTCTTCACCTTGAGGATATATGTCAAGCAATAGGTAATCAATGTCACAATCAACAATGATAATCAAACGAACATGATTTCTATTAATTTGATGCAAAAATTACGGATAGATGTTATACCTCACACCAATCCTCAGCCTTTAGATTAAATTTAGAAGGGGCCAAAGATTGAGATTGATCATTAGTACCACTTAAAATTTGCAATCACCAAGGATTACATCGATGAGATGGTTTGTGAGATGGTTCCATTAGATATTTACCAAGCCATCTTCAACAATTTATATCTAAATGATAGGTATGCAGTAACGCATTGATGACCCTATAAATATCACACCTAGTATAGGAATGATGCACCTTTTTGACAAAAAGGACTATACTGTATTGATGGCAAATATAATAATAGAGTAGAGAATACAAGAAAACATGCTAATACATACCAAAAACCTTTGTTGATGCTACTTTAAGCTTGTAGAAGCAGAAAAAAGAAGTCATGTTCTTTCTACTATTGGTAAAGATGGTGATAGAAATATTAACTGAAAAATAAGAAATACAACTCACATTTGACACATTGATGTAGGACGAGAGTGAATTTATGATCTTAAATCTTTATAAAAGAATAATGATAAATAAACACTACTATTGAGCGCATTCATAATATTATGAATTTAATGAAGTTGAAAAGATTCTGACTAAAATTATATTAACCACACTAAAGATCTAAACCTTATAAGTGCAAAGAAATAATTGAAAATTTATGAACGATCTAACCTGTAGCGGATTTAAAATAACCAGCAGTGGAGCAGGGATAAGTTGAAGTCGACCCCTACAAATAGTCCGTCATTGTGGAAATCATGTTCCTTCCTTAGAAGTCCTTCTCTAAGGGTTGTGAGCTCACACACTCAAGTAATCCGTCACTCGAGAGGAAAGCACACAAAAGAATAGTAATAGAAATTTAAGAAGATAATTTATATTCTACATCCAAGTGTCAAGCATTACAAGAGCCTCCCTATTTATAGGATTGAAAGAGAGAGTTAAGAATACTCAAACCTATCACCATTATAACTACACCTACCATCACCTACTACCAAACAAATCATTATTATCAAACCTACTACTCCTTCCATAACTATCCAAAATATCATATTTACTACCATGAATCATGAGCCATGACATAAGAATAGTCAAATACATATAAGCCCAAAACATATACAAAATATAAAAGCTCAATAATACATAACCTAAATTATAATATAAAGGCTCAATACATAGATTTAAGTTTTATGATGATGACATCGATAAGGGTGACGATGATACCCTGCATCACACATCATTGCCAAATTTTTTATGTAATGAAAATCTGTTAACAAGATTAATCCCATCAAAGTAAAAGGGGACAAAGAATGACCAAGACCATATACATTGCACAATAATGTGCCTTTAATTACCCGAAGACATACTAAAGGAAAAAGTAAAATTTCAAAAAGATCATTGGAGCAAGAGATGTCAAAAGTAGATAAGACTCCATTGCTAAAGGAACTTGAAGTGCCACTCTTTATTCAACTCAATGACAAAAAAAAATTAGAAAAAATAATGCCTCTCTGGTTTTGACAAGTCAAACTAAGTAGACCCAACATATGATTGGATATTTGTAGATTCCTAAAGGTTCCAAACTTCATGAACCAGAACTTAAAGTTTTCCACAAAAAAAAAAAACTTCCAACAATTTTTTAGAAACTTCCTATACTTTTATAAAAAAAGCTAAATGGTGCATCAAGGAAGCTAGACAGATAGCTTTCCCTAATATAAAACTTTGATTTCACATCAATAAAATTCTTAAAAGGTGGACTAATATTTTGGGGATCAAACCATGAAGGAAATAGTCAATTCAGTCATTCACTTTAACAAAGATTACAAGAAAAGAGATCTCTCATAATTTGGGTATCAAATCTTGACGGGAACAAAAGACCAAATAAGTTGATTTTGAATTATCTGATTTCTTGATTGTTGATAGCAATGATTCTCAAATCACACTATTGAGATTGAACAAGAGGTTGTCACGAGTCCATAAGCGTGATTGGATAGTAAATTGAGTACATATAAAGGATATCAAGGCCCTAAAAGCTAGACAATTGAATTAAAATTTAGGATAAGGTGAAAGTTGAATTTTTTTTAACTTTGTTTGAAAACCTCACTTTTGAACTTTATATTCATATTAGAATAATTTCAATTGGAATTATCTTTTACTTTAAATCTATCTAGTTTGGAATTTATAGATAGTTCTTTCTCTTTTTATGGAGTTTTTTTAAGAATGGACTAGAACTTATCCTTACTATACTTGTTTAAAGGCTTGCAACTTTGCCTCTCCCCCTCTCCCAAAATTCTTTCTTTTCCTCCCTTATTTCTCATCCGCATATTGTATCAGAAAGTTGCAGCCTTTTGCCTTTGGCGTGTCTATCTTCCAGTAACAAGAATATGCTATAGTGTCTTTCTTGGCACTAATAAAGTCCTATCAAAGGTAACATAATGACAAACCAAGCAGGCATCAACTGTTGTTACTGCTACCTTCTATATCGACCATCTTCGTTGTTGATGTACTAAAACTGGCCTAGCCCTACTATAGAAAAAATTGAATGTCTAATTTGTAGTACCGAGCATTTTAGTGATTGAAATTTAGGATGCATTTGGAATAGCAGTAGCTGTCTGAAAAAACAGTGATAGAACTACTGCAGAAGAAGCAGCTATATGAAGAAGCTGCGGTGGGTATACTAATTTTTTTTATTTTACAAAAGTCAAACTACAGCTTTCTAGCCGCCACTGCAGGTAGCCAAATAAAGTAGGAAAATACAGCTTTTCTACCGCAAATTCGTCAAAACACAAACAAAACATAGACAGAATGCAATTACTAAACAGTACAATGATGCGTTTTCACACCGCAATACTACCCCACAACTCCCCCCAAATACAGCCTTAGAGATTACTGACCATTTAGTAAAAAAAGATAACAAAGACTGCAAACGATGAGGAGGAAACCCAGAACAAAGATAAAAGCCATACACAACTAAGGAAAAATAAACTAAGAATGATTATGAGTCAATCGAAAAAAAATTCATATCTATACGTAATTCCACTAAATTCATTAGTTTAGAAAACCTTACTCAAAATATCCTAAACCCATTTAAATTATGATTGACATTAAAACTAATTTGAGCTGACGGCTAAGGCACATCCTTCTCTCAACATTTAAAGCATGGAAATGAAAATAATCAAAGCATAAGTTAATATTTTAGCATGAATTGCTTCATAAAAGGCGGTAGGCCATGTGGGATAAGGAGGAAGTTTTATGGAGTGAATTTTGAATAGTTTTAATGATTGTCTACTTGGATTTCTCTATCCTGTCTCTTCGAACGCCTCTTATCTTAAAATTCAAATTGCAGTTTTTACAATTAAGTCGCTCAATTTATATTTGCAATCTTTTCAAGATTTAATTTGCAAATTTTCTTTAAAGCCACTAGGATCAGAAACTGTGTCAAGTTGAAACATATCCAAAGCCTGAGTCTTAGATTAGCTTTGGCATAAAATAAGCTTTCTCTAAACAATCTCAGAAAAAAAAAAAAAAAAAACTGGTTGTTATAGCCACTTGGTCTTGCATGGTTTGGGGATTGACCCTGGTGGAAAAGATCAAAACAGTAGGATTGCTTGATTTGCAAACTCTAACATGGCAAAATTTTGTTATGACACTAACATGAAAATGTGCCAATGTAATAAGAACACTTAGAAAGGACCTTGTCAATAGCGATCTTTTGAAGCACTAATCTTGGATGCCAAAGTCTATAAACAAAACCTTAGAGGAAGAAAGATAATCATAAAGATTGATACGAGAACTCACAATCCAAAGAGAGAGAAAGGGAGGGAAAGATAGAGAATCTACAGTCACCCAATCTTGTAGCAATCATCTTCATCAATGAATAAAGATCCTATCTTTTGACTCCCAGTCTTCTTGATGTTTAGCCATCTTATCTAACCTTTTAACCAATCTCATGAATTATGATGCATCAAAACATCAGCAATCAGCATCATAAAAACACAAAAACAAAGGATAAATACTGAGAAAATTAAGTAACAGCGAAGTATTGTAAGTTAGTGGAAATGTTTAGCACACAAACAAAACCTAAAAGCTATGTACTTTAAGTGAAGAATTTGAATACTATAAATGAGAAACAAGAGTCCGTTCGGGTCAGCCTTTTTATAGCTTTACTTTCAAAAGATCCCCACGCTTCTATTTAGTTATAACTTTTCTTGTTCCTTTCAAAAATTTCGGCAGTGACGAGTAGATTTTTACAACAACATATGCTAGAATGTAATAGCCATAAGAAAGTTATTGTACAACCTTTTCAAAAAAAAAAAAAAATCATATCCCACTATATCTTTTAAAAATTTTATTTTCCCACAACAGTTATATAACTACTTTAAAAAACAATGGCACAATCGCCTCAAGCAGACTAAGATTTATTTGATATGATTAATGCTTTGATGTTTTTGAAGTCTAAATTTTACAAAAGCTTTTTATGAGCAACAGTTTATGTTATATTCTCCCAAACATAACTAAAAAAAGTAAAGAAAAAACATCCAACTATTTCATCCCAATGGTCAATACTTTTTACTAACAGCTTTTCCTACTATAAAATCGATAGAAATAAGGATTCAAATGAAACCTAAAATTAATATTATGTGGTTTAATTTATTCCAGGTTCAGTTTGCAGCAATAAAGTATGGTGCATCGATTAAAGAGGTTCTTCAACACAGAATGGTGATATCCCAAATGTTGATTGTTTGTTGAGGTCAAATTTCACAAAATTAAAAAAGAATAAACACGTAGATTCATCGTGAAAAAGAAATTCGTAGGCAATTATTTACCTGTAGATTCCCCTAGTGATCAACTCATGGTGATCCTTATGCCAAACACTGATTGTATATGTGAAGGCACAGCCAGCGGCTAAGCAGTTAGGATGGCAGTTTCACGTATAGCTTCCCCTGTTAGCACCATCACAAGGTCAATGTTGCTGATCCACAGTTCTGGGAAGAAGGCAATCTCTATGAAGTATTTAAATAATGTAGCAGTCATTGCAACAATGTAGTGTCAACTAACTAAGAGAGCTGCATGATGAGCAAAAGCTGCATCCAAATAAGAAAGGTAAAAAAAAGGCACATAATGGTAGAAAAAGCATTACAAATCACTACAATAAAAAATAAAAGTTAGCTTACCTTCAAATTCATTGAGGCATAAATAGCTAAATAGTTGTTTCATACGATGGCCACAACAAAAGACTGAACTAACAATACTGATATGATAGAAAAGAGAAAAATTCAATGACTCAAAGAATAAACGAGCCTGAATATTGCAACATTCTTGTTCACGATATATGAAAAATATATCAATATTCACATCATGGTAGATTAGGCATACCTGTGGTTTGATGCTTCAGCAACTTGACGTTTCATTAGAAAAAAAAAATTTGTCTATAAGTTAGTTGGTTTGTTGAAGATTGTAAACATAAACTTTGACAAAAACAGGGACAAATCATCAGAATTGTTTTAAAGATAATATGTTATATTTTCCACCAAAATGCGAATGACATGATAATGGAAGTACCATGTTACGTTCGAAACACCTACAACGTTCATAATATTTGGAGCTTATTAGCAGCTGCAACTACCACAACTGAAATAGTTTACAATTCAAATCAAGATATCCTTGATTGTACACAACAAAAGAAAACGACTACGCGCTTAGACATCTTTTTTTGTCTTCTTTTAATAAATTTGAGCAAAACTATAGCTAATCTTTTTATTACAATAAAATTGCAAGCTCAAATGGTCGGTATAGTTAACGACATGGGAAGGACAAGAGGTGCATGTACAAGAATAGCAAAAGTACCTTGTGTAAACAATCAGCAAAACCAATTATTGTTTGTGTTGATTCCACTTACGGAAAATATGAATACAAACAAAACCCACAGAGCTACCTTGCACAAAACACTATGAAACAACCTAGATAATAAGGGGCTGTTTGGTAGCGTGCATTTGGAATGCACTGCATTCCAAATCACGCTAACATTTTGGTTTGGTTCCAAAAAGTAAAATTCAGAGCATTTCAAATCAAAGGAGGTTCGTGTATTTAATTATCTGGTAATTTTAGCCAATTCATAAAGTGATCTTGGTAGCCACCCGCGCCGCCCGCCGCCGCCGCTCACCGCCCGCCGGGTCGCACCACCCAACGTCAAACCTTCAATTTACTTTACATTACATTTATCAACCAAACAAAAAATCAAATCGTGAATTTGTAAAATCAACCAAACAACTATAAAGTAATCCTTTACCTTTTTTACGTTCCTTTTACATCAGTATTAAATGCGAACCAACCAAATAATAACCTCCAACCACTAAAGTGATTGTTAGATACATTTCCAAATGTTTGCTATGCTCAAGCTACTTTGTGATTGGAACACATGAGTTGTTATGGAGACCTAGAAGCCAAAGAAAGTTGTCCCCTTGTGTTGCATATTACCTTGTCAATTCCCACTTTTCTGCAGCCAACAATTTTTTAATCTACAGTGACGCAGTTATCTGTGAATATCATCTTTCTATCTATAATAATCTAACATATGTGGATAGCTTTCCATCTAAGGCATGATAATTCGTGGACTACTTTCCATCTAAACTGATCCAATAATCTGTCAACTACATTACATTTCAGTTGTGCGGCTAATTTAGAAGTCATAATTAAAGATTCTACTCAATTTGACGTTGATAGGTCCTCTAATATAGTTTCTCTTCCAAGCTGATAGATCCTTTGACATTAAAAGCTAACCTTCATCTGGCAAACGAGACACAAACATATGTAAAAGATCCTTCTAGGAGAAGACGGGCAACTATCACAAAGAAGCAAGAGATGAAGAATCTAATAACTAAATGCTATAAATCAACCTCAAAGTAATAAAATCATATCCAAAATAGGGAAAATCCACGATGAACATTGGAAAATTTTCAAAGAGAACCACCAACAAGGCTAAATCACAGCAACTCACTCCTTTCTTTTTCAGTCATTTGGACAACAAATCAAAGACAATGAACCATTCTCGTTGCAAAAGCTTATTTTAGAACATCATCAGAATAAACTTGATTGCTCAAAAAGATACATACTCATATGTCATCAATACAAATAAGTAGAAAACTACTAGTCTTGGAAGCATCGAATCATATAAGAGAAGACAAATATGTCTTCCATAATTATAGTACATGCCATGAAACTTATAATATGCATATTGCAAATGGTACACCATCAAAATTAGATGGAATAGATTCTGACATTCTCTCAAAAGAACTAACACTTGACTGTATTTATAGTGTCAAACTTAGACTACAACTTACTATTAATTAGCAAACACACTCGAGAAAAGAATCATGTTACTAATTTCTTATCTAATATTTGTCACTTTTAAGACATCAACTTGGGGAAGATGATTAATAGTATGGAGATATGTTCACGACTCTACCTTATAAGGAATGATCCCTCAACTAAGGCATAAGCACAATGTATATCCAACAAAGGCTATACTTTAAATTCCAAACACACTTTAAAAAATAATAGTAAGGTATGCCTTTGGCACTATCACCCAAAATAGTCAAACTTTACCTTGCAACAACAACAAGCCTTTATCCCACTATGTGGAGTTGGCTACATGAATACTACTTCTCCATTGTGTCCTACTAAGTGTTAAATTCTCATTTAATTCTAATAAAATAAGATTATATTTTAAACTACTTAACCAAGTCTTCTTAAGTCTACCTCCACCTTTTATAATATAGGTCAAATCAAATACATCCACTCTTCTAATTTGGTCATCGAATAACCGATGTTATAAATGACCAAATCATCTAAGATGACTCTCTCGAATCTTATCTGCCATTGGAGCTACTCCTTATGTGACCAAACCATCTAACACTCAAACTTTACCTTATCTTTAGAAAATTAATTCCTCTTCTATTTATCAACAAAAATTTAAAGGATATTTAAGGGTTGTTTGGCTACAGGACTTGAGCACGATTTAAGCAAGATTTAACTTAAATCCAGCCAAACGGTATTTCTAGACAAGTTAAATCTGCTGCTTTTATAATCCCGTTAAAGCCGATTTCGCAAGTTAAATCCAGATTTACTAAATCCTGTTAGTAGGCAGATTTACGGGATTTAGAGAAGCGGATGCGGGCGAAGGAGGATGGGAGGGAAGATGAGGACTACCTTCGCGAAGTCTCCCTTCACTTTTTCGGGCAGCAACGGAGCGAAATGGGATAGGAAGACGAAGGGTTTCGAATGCCGAAATTGCCTCAATCCCTTCCCTTTTCCTGTTTATTATTATTATTTTTTATTTAAATTTAAACTATTTAAATATTGATTAATTAATATATCATCTTATATTAATTATAATTTAATGAAATTAGATGTAAATGATATAGGTTTATTATTTTATGATTAATTAATAGATTTGTAATCAATTGATGTATTATATTATGATAATTATATTTAATTAATTTATTATGATTATATTATTTTTATGCAAATAAATTAAATAAAATTTATTATTTATTTCATTTATTATATATCCTCAATTATAATCTCACCATGCACACGAAATATATATTTTGTTGATTAATTAAAAAATATTTAAGTAGGCTATGCTAATCGCTATCATTTATTATTTTTTTTCATTGTACTTTTATAACTTTCATTTGAGTATCTATCAGATATTTTTGTTGTAGTTTTAATTTGCGTGTAATTTAAATATTGTCATCTATATTGCTATTATATTTTTAATTACTTGGCTTATTTTTTCTTGGTTTATTTATTTAATTAGTTTTTTTTATTTTATTTTGTGATAAAAATAAATTCTAAATATTTATTATATAATATTAAATAACATAACTAATTTAAATCCTGATATAAATAACCAAACAGTAGCACTGAATTAAACTGGATTTAACTATCAACGTACCAAACAATTTTTGGATTTAACTTTCATATGATTTATTAAATCTGAATTTACTCGATTTATTAAATCCTACTTGAGTTAAATCTTGTGTGCAATCGAACAGCCCCTTCATGTAAAATTTATTATTTGACTAATTACACTAGTTAATTCCTAACTCAATCAAGCCTACAAATCTTCTTGTATTTTGCTTTAGTCCATAGTGAAATCTAAGTACTATCTAAAGTCAAAAATATTTCTACAACTAGATGATTTATTTACTAAACCGATGGTCATAATTATCATAGTTTGATTTTCTTGATGAAAGAAACAATTTAAGTGAAAAAACTTTTTAAGCATTTCAACATCATGATCTATACTCAATTTCAATAAAATATCCAAAGAATACTTCAATCAATTTTAAGAAATTATTTCCTACATCAAGAGGTTATCTGCCAAAGTTCTTATATCAACGCCCCTCAACAAAATAGGATTGTTGAAAAAAAAAAATCAACTCTTAGAAGTAACTTAATCATAAATATTCTCCACAAATGATCCCAACTATCATAGGAATAAGTTTTCCTAACAATTGCATATATAATTAATAGAATGCTCTCTAGAGTAGTTAAATTTAAAGCCCATATTTAAGCACTTCTTTATTCATTTCTAAAAAACAAAAATACTTATATTTCTCTAAAAATATTTGAGAGTTCAATCTTCATTTATATTCATTTTCAATACCATAACAGATTAGATATAAATCCATTAAAGGTATCTTTATTGGATACTCACAAAATCAAAAATAGAGTAAATGCTATTCTTTAATCACTAGAAAAATATATAATTGTATGGATGTAAACTTCCTTAAACATCAACCTCATTACTCCAAACCAAATTTCCAAAGGGATAAAATTTGAAGATAAGAATTTCATGTTTGAAAACTATTTGATCATCTATCATCCTATCTCATCAAACTAATGAATAAAGAACACATCTCATTTCACCGCATTCAACCTACTAATATCTCATTAGAACCACAAACTACATCATCACCTTATCAATACATCCAACCTACTAAAGCTTCACTAGAATCGAAAACTTCTTCATTACTATATCAATACACCCAACCTATGGACAATGAGCTTCATGACTATACAAGGAAAAAAAAAAACTAAAAAAGTGAGCAATCAACATACCTCTAGTAGACAAAAACTAGTGCAAATAAATTAATAGATGATAATACTGATCTCCATTAACATATTGCTTTAAGAAAAGGGGTGAGGTCATGGACCAAACACCCAATTTATTATTTCACAACGCATTCAAAGCTTTCACTTGAATTTCACACTTCTGTCACATCCCCTGATAAAATACACATTTTAAACAATGCTCATGAAGCTCTAAAAAACTTCAAATGCAAAAAAGCTATAATGGAAAAAAATCTAGGCCATAAAAAATGGCACAAAAATATTGTATGAACTTCCATAAAAAGTTTAGTTGGATGCAAATGAATCTTTACAGTCAAATATAAAGCAGACAAGAGTATCGATAAATTTAAAGCATAAATTATTGCAAAAGGCGCATCCAATCATATAATATTGACTACTAAAAATTTCCTCTCGCACTTTCATACTCAACATAATATAAGTTTTTGCTCTCTCTTACAACATATTTGGATGGCCTCTAAATCAAGTTGACACTAAGAATGCATTTCTTAATGATAAACATTGAGGAGGACGTACATATGGAGATGTTATCTAGAACGAAAATTTAAAGAGACACCAAAAAAATATTGTGGTGTTTTATTTTTTTGTTAGGAGTTATTATTAAGTGTGTGTTTATGTGAAAGGATACCATGCAAATCTGCAGACATACTTATTAGGATAATTGGGTATGACATTAAGGAATGATGTACTATCTCGAGGCCGAAACCACCATGGACAAAAAAAGGACTCAGACGATGGGTATTAATATACCTGAGATCTTTCCACAATTACATCCTAGAAATATAAATCTCTTAAGATACTCGATTAAAATAAATAATGTCGTTCCAAAGATTTCAAGAGACTATAAATTGGTTATTTTTAGAAAATCAAGTGGGATTGATCAAAAGGAGGAGTTATTAAACTAAAGGAGATGAGTAGGGGATGCTCATGATACTAGGCCTAGTAAGCATCCTATCCATGGTTGGGCTTTATATTTTTTGAAATTGAGAAGTATATATTTGAGTTGAAATTTTATTAGATTCTTGGAACATAATCCAATTACAAGATTTTGAAAATGCAGAGGTGAGGATTTATGCTTTGAGCCATGAAAAGAAAAAATAACGACTCGGATCTTAAATCTAAGAGTCTTGGCGAGGGTAGCTGACTTCTAAGGCGAAAAATATATATGGTTTACCCATAGAGAGAGTAAACCCATTGTTGACTTATAGCTTAGGGTGTGGTATTAACTCCTGATTTTAAATACATGTAGGCAAGTCTTATGTTTTGATATAAACATTTAGAAAGAAGTTAAGTCTTAAACTCATCTAAGAGTAGATCGTGAAGGCGTGACATGACTTAATCTAATGCAAATTTTATTAAATTTTATTTTAGTTTTTTTTTTGACATTTTTTTATTTGACACGGGCGATGGGATTTCATATATCTAATGCATGAGAAATTGATTAAGGGCCAAAATCAGAAAGAATGAGGTGTGTTTCCACCATGGCTCTCAAAGATCAAATCATTTTCTCTGGCAAAGGTGGAAGCCCTCCATTAGCAAGAGTAAAGCAATATGATTTTATACATAGTGTGAGACATACAACATCTAGCTAAGGGTTGCTAAATTTTTTATTATCTTAATTTTATGTCCTAAGCTTTAGGTGAGGTTATGAATTATTTAGTTTAGATTTTGAGTTGATTAAATAAGTAGAAAATTTATTTTTTCATAAGAGTCTAATCGCATCCAGGTCATTCAAGAACCATCAAGCAATTAAAAAACTAGGAAAATCATTATGATTAATTATGTCATAAACATAACATCAATCAATTTATAAAATTAGAAAGAATAAGAATCGATGCGATTGAATCATACAAGAAAAAAATGTCGAGTTCTGCCTCTGACCAATTACAAATGAATAATTACAATTTAGAAATAATTCATGTTATGGGATCTTCCTTCTTCATTTTTTATTCTTCATTTTGAATTGCTTCTTTTCTTTCTTCCTTTTGGCTTGATTGGAATATGGTTGCTCCAAAGGCAATACATGATACATAAGACTTGGACTTATGACCAATGTTCATCCTAATCCCCCATAATATTCATTACAAATCTAAATTGCAAAATTTATATCAAAAATGATAAAGATAAATCTAACTAAACCTGCAAAACAGGAGTTAGCTAAACATACCACACAACCTAAGCAATTATATGAATAAGTTGGGATTAGCACCCCACATATGGGTAACCAAACCCACATGTCCTAATTTGGGTTATGCTTAGAGGTATAAGCAATCTGCACTGCAAAAGCATTTATATTTTTTATTCACCTTAAGCAATCCCTGAGATGATTAGGCTAACGACAACATCAACATCCGCATCTTACTAACATCCCATCAAAAATAAAATCGTCATCCATTTCTAACCTAAAGCTAGAAATGGTGACTTAGCCTAATGTGTGTGTCATTTAAGGCTTGTGTGGCTTGTCTTAGGTAGGCTTTAAGGTTGGAATTTTCTAAGTGTGAAAAATTCAATTTAGATGATGATTTTAGTTTAAGTGATTTAGTTAATTTATCAATTTTAGTCGGTGATTTGATTTGGTTTGAATGAATCTACACTTAGCAACTAAGTGTTATAGAAAGAGAAGGAGAACTCCCTTTCATCCATACCTTAAAATATTTCAAAAGTAGATTGATTAATGAATTTTTTTTTATGAATAGTTTATTATGTGTTTTAATTGACCCTAAATTTAGATTCATTCTAAATAACTTTATTCACTAAGAAAGGCATCTTAGAATTAATTAGGGTGGATTATCATCACATAACACACACATTCATTTCTTTTCACCATTTATACTATGCATATGAATAATCTTAAGTATAGCTATTCATGCAATGCAAATCTTGGCACACCTTGATGATGAATGCAAAGAGATGTGATTTGAAAATTTGGATATTCCATTAATACATGTTTTCATTATATAGAAAAGAAGAATTATTCACCCATTAGCTAAATGCACATTTACTTGTATAAAAGTTATAAGTGAGTACGGCGCCATTATTTTCTACACCAGGGGCATTAGGTACAAGACTTAGTTCGGGCTATTTAAAGCCTCGCAGCCCCGGGATGTCCAAACTGATATACCACTTTTTTTTATATACATGTAGATGTAGCAAACTACAAGGATGAAAAATCATGCAAAAGATTGTGTTTGATTTGGTTGTAAGATTTGGATATGTAATATGAAGATCCTTCATGAGTCATAACATAGAAATGCATAGGAATAGATTTCAACTAGTGTTGTGCTCTTTTCAAATGAACTATACACTTTGCAAATCCTATATAAATTCATGTTAAGAGAAGAAAAGAAGAACTTCATACACATCTTTATGCTATCTGTTATAAATATTTATAAGTAGCATCACTCCATTTACAATCTTTGATTTATAGACTTTGAAAGTAATTTTTGATTTTAATAGTAATAATAGCCACTCATATTCTTAATTTTAGCCAACACATGCAATTGGACATATAAGAAAATATTTTTTTTAGTTGATTTTTAAAAGACATGAATACATGATTTCATATGGCAAACAATATTTAACATGATTGGTAAGAAATAAACAAATGTAAGCACATGATTTCATTCACTCTAATTAATTACTAAGGACAATCCTATAAAATAAAATCATTTAAAGTGAATCAAAATTATTTAAGGAGATTTTTATTTTTGAATTTGATTTGACTTAGGAAATGTGAGAAAGGTTTGCAAATCCTAACCCATTTTTCCATATGTGAATTGATTTGGTTTAATTTAGAACAATTAGGTTAATTTTATATTTTGATTAGGTTAAGGAATAAATTAAATTCATTAATTATCCCTTACCTATACCACTTTAATATAATTAACCAAGCAATTATGAGCCAATATATGATATAAACTACATAAATTAAATCGGAATGCAAAATAAAGGGATACAATCTGATTGGCTCATTATTGGTTAATTAAACTAAAGGATTTAATTAAGTACTTTTATAACCCTCCTACACATGTAGTTTGATTATAATTTTCTTTGGAATCCTCTTAGGTTATTGAACACCTAAGAATCTACCCAAGCATTGAGTGATTAAGTTCTGAAATGATTTAGTTTTGAGTTTGATTAATTGAATTACTTAATGAAGTGATTATGCCATTAATTAATTACAACTTAATTAAATGTTAGTCTTAGGGGAAAAGATTGAAAAAGAAATCATAATCTCATTCTCTAAGTTCATTCACTGTTTAATGATGATTAGCAAGCTTAATTAATGACTTTATCACTGTTTAACATGTTAATTAATCATTTAATTAATTAAAAAAGTGATTAGGGATGAAGCAAATAATTCCCCTAATTAATCAAACAATAAATTTCAAGAAAATTATGGGAGACAGAGGTCATCCCACTAATTAATTTCAAAAAATTTGAAATTGATTGTTGGACTAATTAGAGAGTAATTAGCTTAATTACATTTCCAATAAAACCCAAATTGAGTTAAAGTTACTATTCGAAATTAATTAATTTTAATTTTCAATTATTCTCCTCTGGATTATCATTAAAATGAGTATTTATTTATATTTTTTGAATTTTTTTATAATTAGTTATGAATTTTGAAAGTTTCAGCAATAAAATCGGATTAATTAAGCTTAACCCCTTCTAATCAGACGCGTGGCGGTGGCGGCTTTCCACGTGTACGGCCGGGATAGATTATTTAAGTTATCACATCCGCCATTGAGTCGGCGGCGACGCGCCTCTAGGTAGTCAATCCCAGATCGGGCGGTCGAGATTAATCGTGGTTTAGGCTTAAATCAAAGGGATCTAGCTGATCTAATCACGCGGTCACGTTCCAATCACGAGCGGGCGGCGTGTGATCCTTCTCCTTCAGCGGCGGCGAGATGAACCGTTCGTCTCTCGTTCAATTCAGACCTAGAGCTCGGATTGGGATCAAAATGATCCCACACCTTCGGAAGGAGGGGGGATGCACATCCAACGGTCAAGATTCAATGGGGTGACACTTTTCTTCAAAAAGGACCAAAGCAAATTTCCTATGGCTACAGTTTTGAGCAATTACCTCGTCGGAGGCTATCACTGGCGCTTCCAACGGAGGAGGTAGCTTCGTCTAAAGAAACGAAACCCTGTTAAAAGAATCAAGTGTTAATTTGAAGTGGTTTGCTCGGTTGACCAAGCTCTCCTTCAATGGTGATCGGCCTTGATCAAATTCCTCCTTCCCGTGGCCTGGTGACTTGGGAAACGATTCGATTGAGCTCGACTTAATCCACTGATGATGTGTGCAAGGTTAATTTGGTGTTGATGGAGAATCGAGTGAATTGGGATTTGGATTGACCTCCCCTGTTTCGTCTTTGAGCAAAACCGAGGAGAAATGAGGGCAGCTCGGGAATGGCTTGAAAAGGCTTGAAGAAGCTTGGTTTCGATTCCTAGAGCTCAATCGAATTCAGTGCTTATGATTTGAATGGGAATGAGGGGGAGTATATCTCCCACTCCTTTGATCGGATGGTCAAGAGCTAAGTTGTCGTTTTAGCTCAATTGCTTGGATTGAAGGGGCGGTTCGGGCTGTCAAACATCCCATGTGGGTCATTTTAGGCAGAGGAGTGGAGGAGAATGAGTGTCCATATGCTAGGTGAGTGCATTTAGTAATCCAAGTGCTCAATTTCCATTGGAATGGTCGGTTTGGCCTTGGGTTGGGTCATTTTCACCACCCTCCTTGGTGTCCAAGTGGACCACTAGAAGGATGTCAAGTGGCTTTGAAAAAGATTTGGCCAAATTTCAAGTGAATTTGTCCATAAGATACCCTTTGACCTAAAGGTAAAGTAGTCATTTGGCCATGATTTTGATTTGGACAAATTTGAAGTGATTTGAAAATGGGTTGAGTCAAATTTCAAGTGATTTGGAGTTCATTTGATTTGAATTGGTTCAATTTGACTCATTTATGTCAAGTTGGGTCACATTAGGTTAGGTTGACCAATTGGCTAAATTGGGTCAAACTATGGGTTAGGTCAAGTTCAAATGATCGTTTGGAGCCTATGGGTATCATTGGTTTGGTTCAATTTAGTTTAGATTTGATTTTGGCTCATTTAGGTTCATTTAAGTCAAATGGGTCAAGTTGACCAATTTGACCCAATTGGGTTAAGTCATGGGTTAGTTTAGGCTTAGTTGGTCATTTGAAATGTATTGCAAGCTTTGGTTTCACTTAATTTGGATTTAGTTTGATTTCAAGTTGATTTGAAGTTGATTAGGTTCATGATTGATCAATTTGGGGTTTGAGCTATTGATAAATTCAGCTTTGATCAAGTTCAACAAGTGATTTGAAATGAATTTGACTCATTGGATGCAACCAATTTGGCTTAGATCAATATTTGACTCATTTTGATTTTTTAGGTCAATTTGATTGGCAAGTCAAGTTAAATTAGAGCTTGGTTTGGCTCAATTAATGGCTTG
Organism: Cymbidium sinense; assembly: GCA_021442155.1. Classification (NCBI taxonomy): domain Eukaryota; kingdom Viridiplantae; phylum Streptophyta; class Magnoliopsida; order Asparagales; family Orchidaceae; genus Cymbidium; species Cymbidium sinense. The sequence continues at coordinate 31,155,320 of CM038222.1, forward strand.
GTCATGTTCAATCATTAATTATGGATTGATTTAAATCAATGGTTTCAATCAATTTGGCTTATAGTGAATTTTTGCTTGTTTATGTTTCATTTGGACTAAATGTTGACTTGGTCAACAGCTAGATTTGACTTGGTTTGACCCAATTTGAGTGATTGATCATCCCATGATAATTATTGATCATGATGAGAGGCTTCGATGGGCTTAGTTCAATCTAATTTGGGTTGGATTAGAATTTGGCTCAAAAATGTCATTTAGGTCACTTTGGGTCAAGTGAACCTAAGTGGGTCAATTGGCTTAATCAAAGCTTGATTTAAGTTTGGTTGAACTCACATATGGACTTATAATGAAAATATAAATCCAATTACAAGTGATTTAGAGTAAAATGAGCTTTAGTTCATTTGACAATTTCAAGTTCAAATGATGAACATGGGTTTGACTTGGGTTAGTTTGATTTTGGATTTATGATTGTAGTTTATGTTTATATTTGGGCTTGTGATTGAAGGAGTGATTATTTGAAGAGAGAATCTCAGGGTTTGAATTGATTTGAGAATGATTTGACTAAATCCAAAAAATTGGCTTAAAGGATATAAGCTGGATATAAATTAGATTTGGATTTGAGTTTTGAATTGATTTTGGTTATTTGAATTTATATTTCATTTATATTTGTGAATATAAATGAGAATATTAATGGGTTATGAGAAAATCCTTTAAGTTTGGAGTGATTTGGATTTGGTTTGAGCTAAGTCCATAAGATGAAATCAAAGGGCTTAGAAAAATTTCTGGGATTTGAATTCAATCATGGATTTCAATCATTTGATTTGGAATTGATTTATGATTTGGATTTTGGAATTGATTTAAGATTTGGATTTTAGAATTGATTTATGATTTGAGAAAATCAATTGAGTTAGAATTGATTTAAGATTTGATTTGGGTTGGTTTGAAGGAGGGAAGTAGGGGTTAGGTTCAAGCTATAGGGTAGGCAAGTCCTCCTAATATCAAAATTATTAACTTCTTTCTACAGAATTAAGTAATTTGTTCACATAATCACTAGAAGTGTCTTAAGACTAAGGAACTCTTAGTATCTAGAGAAGTTCTATATCTAAGAAGGAGAATTTGAAAGGTTACTCCAAAAGCGAGGTCAACAAATATGTAGATTCAAAAAAGTACTATGTAGCCCCCCCAATCAATCTCCCAAAGCCAGGTTGGCAAATTCTCCAAATATGTGAAAAAATATGGGAGCATCTAATGTTAAGTTGATAACACTCTTTTTAACAAGTTCACCTACAAGAAAAAAGGTGATTATCATCATGTATGTAGTTAATATTACATGATAAGTGATGTTGAAAAAGAGCTAATCAACTTAAAAGGGTTTTTGGCAAGAAAATTTAAAGTGAGAGATTTGAAACTCTAAAATACTCCTTGATATGAAAGTAGCATGATCAAAATAATAAATTGTTATTTCTGAAAGGAATTATAATATTCATCTACTTCAAGACATAGGAATCCTTAGACATAAGCCCATAGAAACTCCATAAACCCAACAAAAAAATTGGGTCACCGCTAGCAATACGCTAATTGATACATATTGGTATAAACATTTTGTGGGCAAACTCATCTATCTCTCTCGCACCTATTTTCACATTTGATTCTCTACTAGTTTTGTAAGCCAATATGTGAATAACCCTACTGAAGATCACATGGAAGCTATCACCTACATTCTAAGATACCTCAAAATAACAGTAAGAAAAAGCAAATATATAAAAAGTCATCTAAGAAGAAAATAAAAAAAATTTATAGATGTTAATTGGACTAGAGACATATCAAATTGAAGATTTATCCTTTGTAATTGTACTTATGTACGAGAAACATAATTAAATGGAGAATTAAGAAATAATATGTGCATTCAAAAAGCATAAAGATAGGGGTAAATCTTGCAATTGATGATGAGAAATCAACGACTTAAGGTTGAACAGTCCCACACAAATAGCAATAAAACAAAGATCACTCTCACTTGCAAGGTCACACATAATGCCAAAGGTACTTGCCTCAGCCAAATCCATGTATAGGTGTAAAACTAAAGAGCAAGTTTCTATTGTTTATGCAACCATCAAATCAATCACAAGAGATATACTTGAAGCACATGAAAATATATCTTAATTGAAGGAATGACTAACTAGTTTGAAACTCCTAGTGGTCTTAATTAAGCAAATAAGACCAAAGTTGATGGCAACACTCGAGTATAGGACTCAGCAACTAAAAGCCAACCAATATGAGCCATCTTTTTGAAGTCATCGCATTGCGATGAAGTAATCACCTCAAGAAAAAAATATTTATGGGAGGTAGCAACTTCCCAAGGATGCACCCTAGCAAGCAAGTCGGCTTAGACAACTTGCTGAGTTGGTGCTTACCTTAAAGCATCTTACTGAATTATTGGCCCTTCTCTAGGTGCCTTGTAGAATGAAAACTAGAAAAAACACCATCGGTTAATAACTTTAAAAGACTATAATATAGTGTGCTTAGATGCATGCTGAAAAGGGAAACAAAGTAAGTTCATAAGAATGTTATTTTTTGCATGGTTGTAGCCATAAGGCAACAAAATCTCGATGCCTTGTAGTAAGACTAAGGATTGATGCATATGGAGGCATCAGTGACTATGAGAGATGACAATTATTTCATGCTGAAGGATCGAGTAGAAAAGCAAATGCTGGCAATAAAGCCATCAACAAAGGGGTCTCGAGGAGCTAGGAAATAATAGCTTAAGGCAGTAAATTAAATTTTCCAACCATAAGCAATTTGAAGTTACAACTTACATAGAAGCCTAAAGTATTAACAACCTCTGCCATTGCATTAGAGGGATGACACAAGGATGCTAAGCAAGAGGAATGGCAAATAAGGTGTAGGTGAGCCTCGATTGCTACACAATCAAATTGTGTAAGGAGGTAAGGTCCTAATCTCAATCTCATCTCCTTTCACATTAAAGAGGCAGGGTATGAGAGAGGAAAAGCAGCATCGCATGCATGCAAAATGGTGTTGGCGAAGGACAACTATGTCAAACCTAACAACAGAAGCCACATCACCCAACCATATGCAAAAAAATGGACAAGTTGGGGATGTTGCCAAGAAGTCATCAATAAAGGGCGAAAAGATATCCGCAAAATCAATGAGAATATGTAGAAAAAAATGCTAAGAAGAAAGTCAATCTGATGCTGAAAAGGAAGTTGGCAAGACACTTAAAAGGACACCAATAGAATGCCAAGAAGAAGTTGGCTTGAAGTTGGCCCAACAGAAAAGAAGAATTGAAGTCAACCCCAAGGAAAAGGTGACTTGACATCAGCCTAACATAGAAGGCGACTTGAAGTTGACCCAAAGGCAACTTTCCAAGATGATCAACAATGCTAGAACCACCAAAAGGTAAAGGGGTTGCTTAGTGAAGTCAGCACCACTCCAAGGGTCCCAGGAAAATCTCTATCACTTAAGAAGGGGGGTTTAGGCTTGACCGAGCAATGTCTAAGGACTGATTGAGTCCACATGGGCCTATCTATTGGACCTCTAAGCTTATTGGGAGAATCCTTTACGTCAAGCTGATTTGACCTCCATAATCAAAAGAAGATGGCTCCAACTAGGCTTATCAAGGCCTATCAGAAAAACAAGAATGGTTAGTGCCCTAGGGAGAATGAAGACATCCAAAAGAGACCACTTAAAATAAATGCTTAGAATAGGTCTAAGAAAACTCTACTAAGGTTAAACTAGCCTAAATAAGCAATCAATAATCTTTATCAAATCAATGGGTCTAGACGGTATAAACAATTTGACTACCATATGGTAATGATCAAAGCCCAAATCTGAATAAGCTATGTGGGTCCTGAACAACCTAAGGACATTCTGAGCTGACTTTAAAGTCTAGCTAAAATAATCAAAACAATGGAAGCCTCAAAAAAACACTATCAAGGCCGTAGTGTCTCCTACGGATCACAAGGTGCTAAACAAATATCTTCTAAGCTTAAATCTAATATATCAAACCAATTTGTAAGTCTAAAGTTGACCTGTCCCAAAAAAAAAGAGATCAACAACCACCATTAGAACTGAATGATAATGAGCCAATCTATCAGTCCTAGTGTCTTCGTAGGATTTCTTAAAATCTTTATCTAAGAAGAAGATCCAATTTTCTGCTTCAGTTAGCTTGACACATTCCTCCATGATTATTTCAGAAACAACCTCTCCTTTAAGTTGTCTCCTCGAACAAAACTTACCATATCTCTAAGAGGGTTTGCCAAACCTAAGTGAAAGAAATTCAGATGAAGCAGGCTACTGGACAAACCCTTTTTCAAGATCTGCAGCATGGATCAACACAACCAGTACAGCTATCCACAACTATTATCCCTACTTCATGACTCACTCAAAGGACTTCACCCATATTCTTTTGATCGAAACCAATCAAAAAGACTATATACATGTTTTTGTCTGTTAATATTGATGGCTGCATTCCTAATGTCCTTATACTGACATTCCGATGCTAGGATGGTTTGGTATGTTTCTAAAATATTATAGGTTTGTTGTAAAAATAGAATTTGCAATCTCATAGAAAGTCAAATTAAATTGAATCTTTTATCGCCAAAAAAAAATTCTCAGTATAGCATGTTCTCAACTGTTTTCCCCTCCATCAATTTATACTGCGTTTCCCTATTCCAGAAGCTAAAACAACAAAATCTCCGAAATGAACAAAGATGAGTGCATTCCTGCATGTGGTTTTCTAAACACATCGATACGACCAAATATAACTTCGATATATCTCGGCATGATCGGAAATACTCCAAATTTGATGGGGAAAATAAAGCAATGGATGTGAAGAATTAGACGAAGGACACGGAAATTACAGTTCCTGGAAAAATTGGATCGCCGTGTATCGCCGCTGCGAGAAGAATGCCACCGCCGAGACTAACCGCCAGAACTGCACGTAGCCAATGCAACTGACGTCTCTCTTCGAGTTTCTATGACTGCTGTACCACTTCTTCAACGAACTTTCACATCCTTCCGGCCATCTCGACGAGGACGGTTGTAAGGCAGGTATCCTTACAAATTGCCCTACTCGGCGAACGGAAGTCTTTTTCTTTTTTTTTCTTTTTTAAAAATAATAGTGACATTTAAATACATATTTTTATATATTTATATATCTAATATGTAATATTTAATATTAATAAATATAATATATTTTTATAGATTAAGAAAATACATTTCATTTTAAAAAGCTAATGATTATATTATCTTGATGCAATATTAAATATACAAAAAAGTTAAATTAAACTATAGACCAATTGAATAGGCTCAATATTTATATGATTCAGCCATTCTTCTTTTATGTTTACATCTAGCTCAACTCATCACTAGAATCTCTACAAAAGCTTACACTCAGAGGGGTGGCGTTGATTTTGCATTGGTTTGGGTTTTGATCCGTTGATATAAAAAAATTAGCCCATATATAGAATAAACCGAATTATAGTTGGTTTATTCGTCGGTTTTCCTAAAACTAGGTTACTTGGGAAGATATTATTTACTGGATTGAAGCAATCACCTTGATAATAGCATTAAGAGTAAACAAACCGGACAACTAGCGTAAATCCATACGATAACCTCGAGATAATGAGGTTAACCACATGGGAATCATCGACAAAAGGCGCATGAATCCAATTATCCAAACACAATATCCTACCAGTAGACATATTAATCCAAAAAACTCATTCAACATATAAGTAAAAAAATCCTACCCAAATGAAACCTTTTGGCGGAAAATAGCGTAAGAGGAGAGCCATTCGGAAGAATACTGGATGTTAACAATCACCTTGATAATAGCATGATCACAACAATAATTGCACAAGTCTAAAAGATCCAAGAGGGAAATGAAAACTCGAAAGTAGCCATCAAATATTGCTCACCCAGGCTGAATCAAACATTCAAACCATCAACAAAATTTCAACAAATGAAGGAGTATAGAACCTGTAGGCTGTAAATATAGGCTATCGGCTATTCTGCATCCGCTAGGGCAAAAAAATAAAAAAGGAAGGAGAAGTCATAAATAGGAAAGTGAAAGCAAAAGATCAGTCGAGATTGAACCTGGAATCTTTGCCAAATGCATGCCCTCGAGACTCGAGACTCTCCATCCTCGAAGAAGTGTATGGCATCGGCGATGACCATCGAAGAGTCGAGGAATGAACACTCAAACTCAGTCTAAGTAAATCGAGAGGCGAAGCGAGCACGAAATAGGCTCAAGTCGAAGGCCCGACCCACACTAATCTATAATCGAAATAAATCGGTTTAACCGTAAAACCGAAATTTAATAATTTAAAACCGAACCAAAAATCATAAAACCGTATTAACCCAATTTTTCAAACAAAAACTAAATAATGAATAAAAAAACCGAACCAAACAGACCAATTAACATCGGTTCGGTTCGATTTTTCGGTTTGAACCGTCTAATGCACACCCCTACACAGAACCAACCTATTTACAAATAAAAACTATTTTTAAATTTGAATCAAATCGCACTTAAGTCTTGGAGGTGATTCAAAGGCAATCACCTATAACTATGAAATATATATTTCCTTAAAAATTTGATGGCATGATGAAAATATTTAGATAATCATCAAATTAATTTAAACTAAGGGGTTGTTTGGTTGCCTAAAAAAGGAATGCAGTATAAAAAGAATATAGTGTAAAAGAAATATAATGTGTTTGGATTACTTTAAGTTATTTGATTAAAAAATTTACAAATACATAAGTTTATTTATTTTTATGTTTGGTAAAATAAATGTTATGTAAAGTATTTTTAAGGTTTTGGGCGGTGGCGGTGACAAGCGGCGGTCGCAGCATTTTATATTGATCAGTGTATTTGAAATTCGACTAAATTTGAGCGAATTCTAAATACACCAAACTTTAACTTTTTAGTGAATTCTAAATGCATTATATCATTTTGAAATTTTATTTTGCATCATGTCAAATCGAAAAAAATCTAAAACTCATGTATTTATTTTACTTTGCTTTTAAACCAAATAGCCCTAAGAGCAAAAATAATACTTTACAAAGAACTAAGAGAAGCTTTTAGATGATAATGAACACTTTAAACTTATGTCCATATTGTCTCTAAAAGATATCATAATATAAACTAATTAGGTTCTTTTTGTTATGAATCTCTCGAGTAAATATACCAATTAGTACTATTAAAAAATATGCATAATCAGCATATAAGCATTAGGATTGTCTTAAATATGAATTATTATTAGTTATATGTAATAAATTATTCATAGCCAATATATTTGGGTAGAACATACTATTTGACTCATTTTATATAGTTTGATTAATTATTATACTATATAATTCACATCATACTATATGAATTATAAATATTAATATTTTAATTATTAGTATTATAATGATATTTTAATAACTAATTTGACCTAAAGCATCTTATGTGATTATTAATCATACTGCTAATCAACTATATGACCAACTGTAAGATTTATCAAAATTTATAATCAATAAAGATATATTCTTATAATTTTCAATAGTTAACCTTATTATTATGCCTAATGATATTATCAAATAATTGTATTAAATTATATAAAAATAATATTATTATAAATATTTTTATATAATAATAAATAAAAATATTTTAGCCCATTTTAATTCATTATGTTCATCTCTTCATTCTATGCTAAATTTGATTTTAAATATCTTTACCTTGAAACTTAATCCTTAGATATTTGACTTAAAATATCATATTCTGTACTTTTTTTTGTTGATGACGAGGTGTCCATCCTCTCTGCTTCGACAGATCCAATCGGCGAGCGCAGTAATCCGGCGCGGGTGTCGTACGTTCTTTTAACGTAAGTATTCACCCAGTCGAATCGAGCGTGGGCCGGGAGTATCCGCGCTTCCACCAACTACGCTAAGGGTGGTGGGTCATATTCTGTACTTGAGTCTTCTTGATGGATTGTTTTTTATTCCATCTTCAACAAAGCTTTAACTTGGTCCATCTCTATGTTGATAAAATTTATTATTGTGCAGCTTAACCTATAACCTGTTACAACACTTCGTAAACTATATTAGACGACACGTTATTTTTATTTGTAATCATCAAATTAGTAAGGAGCCAGGCATGCGACTCAATAAAATTAATACATAAAATGATTTTGTTTAGATATCAGTAAGCCTCTCACTGACACACACACACAATCTCTCTCTCTCTCTCTCTCTCTCTCTTTCGGTCACTCTTTTTTTCTCTCTCCTTCTCTCTCTTGTCTCACCTCCCTCCCCCAGTTTTCTTGCTCGCTTGTCATCTCATTCTAATATAAATATTAACATACTTTTGAACCATTTTAATACTTTCAAACATAAATTAATTAAAATTAATTTTACTGTCAGAAAAAAAGTTCAATCAACAAGAAATTTTTTAAAATCAATTTATTTTATCTTAAACTACATGCAATTAGATGATACAAAATTTATCTTTCTTTACAAAATTTTAGAATAAAAATTATAGTTGGCAATTGCATAAAATTATTCCTAGCTTAGGGTTGTTCGGGATCAATATTATTTTGTGCTATTTTAAAAATATATTTATTTGATATATATTTTTTAAATAATAGTATTATTTTAAAAAATATTTAAAATCGCATGTAAATATTTTGAGTGTTTTTAAAAATAATAATTATTATCAAATATATTTTATTTGAAATAAAATATAAACAAGCAAAATAAAAAAATAAAAAATAAAAGTGTTCCCAAATAGCCTCAAGGAAAATAAATAATTCTATTACTTTTTGTTGAAATAACTCAAGATTAATCTTAAAAAATATGATCATTATATTTTTATCATTATCTATCATGATAACTAGATAAAAAATTAATTAATTTTATAAGTTTTTTTGGAATAATTAATAATTTATTAATTAGATATTAATTATAGTTTGGTCAAAATTATTAATATTGAATCCTCAATCATATAGTTTGGTCAAAATATGGGATATCTTTGTTTTTCATTTGTATGGTCTGATTAGGTTTCATCAGAGAGAAACTTCTGTAATTTTTCTTTCATATTTCAATCATTATTTAATTTAAGAACAAATCGATACAGTGCTTTAGGAATTTGCATTTATTTTTTTAAAAGATTCATCCCACCATATACCATTTAATGCAAGTCTTCTTCAATCTTCTAATGTCTAAATCTCTCTTTATGACTGTTGGCTTTTGTCATATGTGTGATGAGGTGTAGAGATTTTTTCCTGTTGGTGTATCTTTTTTTAAAAAAATCTTAATAATGGTTAATAATGCGCTCAGCATTTATTAATATTGAAAGTCTATAATAATATTAATCAAAAATTAGAAATCAATATTAAATACAATATTAATTATTGATTGCGGTTTTTTTCCTTAAATTAGATGTTAAGAAAATCTTTTGGGAAGACAACAGATTAAGTACAAATGAGATATTAAGAAAATCTTAAAGTAGTTGAAAGATAATGAATTATATATGAAGCAAATTTATCATTCAAATATTTACATCATTATGATGACTTCTTTAGCAAAAAAATGCTCAAAGTAGAACACAATTGAAGGTTGAACTAGTTCTATCCCTTCCTCCCACATCTCATTAGAGAGGGGAGTGTAATCATACCATTGGGATAGCAGTAACTTCCCTCCCCTCACCCTCCAATCACCTCTTCATGAGCAATCCTCTTATGGGGCTATTTGGTTGGCTGAAAAAGGAATACAATTTAAAAGGAATGCACCGTAAAAAGAATTCAGTGTAAAAGGATTACTTTATAGTTGTTTGTTGAGAATTTTACAAATTCATGACTTTGCTTTTTTCTATTTGGCTAAAAAAATATAATGTAAAATATTTTGAAGGTTTTGACGCTCAACGACGTGGCGTCGACGGCGACCATGTGGCGACGGGTGATCGATTGGCCGTGAGGGCAAAATGGTATATCACTTTACATTGGCCATTGAAATTCAGGCGATTATCATAAAACTTGTAATGTATTTGGAATACATTACATTACATTCAAAATTTACTTTACTTCAAATCAAATACCAAAAAAGTTAAAATCTCTACATTTGCTTTGCATTGCATTCCAAATGCAAACAACCAAACAACCCCTAAGGCATCACATTTTCGCTCAATTCATTTAATAAGATCTCAACTTTTAGGAGTTTCTATGACCTCCATAGATTTTCATTTCATGAGCTATTTTTTAGTGAGTTGATTACCCTAGAGGAAAAGAATATGCTTATATGAAAATAGTGGTGTAGCATCAATATTTATTATCTCAAATTGAATTTATGAACCTTTTTTATAATTATTCTCATTAATCCAACTATTATAATTTTGTTTTATTTGTTCACCAATAACTTTAATAGAGGAGATCATCATCGGATGACAACAATTGATCCTTAGTTAACTCTCCAGTCAATAAATTAGGCTAGCCCAAGAGTGGGATCATCCAAACACTTTTTGATTAATCTTTTGGTATAATTTTGGATAAAAAAGTATAATACACCCTTTTGAATTCTATAAATGGACTATAATTTTACTTGTTTAGAATATTTTAAACTTTTAGGTCATAGAGAATTCTAGGATTTTAACTAGCACTTGAATGACCAATCAACTATTTTTGTATTTTCATATCCTATATTAATCATCATCTTAGAGTTGTATGGTTCTCTCTCCTTTTAGGAGAAAGTCTATTCTTCTCACCTCATCATGGTTTATGGGCATATAACTCCCTCATAGAAGAGGAACTATCCTCCCCTCATTTATTGTCATTTGTACATCATATAGTACATGAATGAATAGTTTCCATCATCATGTCCCCATCCTCCCCATTAAAGAGAGGGATTATTTCATTCATCTTCGATCACCTTCCAACTATAATTCATTTAATCTATGTTTCGAGATGCGGTGCGGTGTGAAAATATATCGTACTGTCGTTTGTAAAACACGTTCTCACCGCATGTTGGAGAATCTACAATTAGAAAACTGCATTTTCTAACCTAACTGTGATATAACTTTCCTTAAATAAAAAAAAATTATAATACCCACTGTAGCTTTTTTTACAACAGCTACTTTTAGAACAACTCCACTGCTATTTTTCGAGTAACTGCAGTTGCCTCAAATATGCCTTTGATCTCTCCCTATTTCTCAAAGTGGGACTTTATGACTACCCTTAAATGCTACATATATCAACACCTCTATATTTCATCTGGCACCATTTTAAGGGATAGTCATTATATATTAAATTTATTAAATTATATATGTTGATATCATCTCTAATTATGAGGAAAGCATGGTAGCTTATTATAATTTAAAATTATAATTAGTGAAAATTATTCTTACTTGGTCAAACCCAATAATTTTGTCTTTCAAGATTTTCTACATAAATATCTCATGTTCTTTAATTATTTTAATTTCTATTTTTTATTATGTATGAAAGATTGTTCAAAGCCAACCATACAAAGAATAGGTACTCTTAAATACAAAAAATAACAAAAAATAAAAAATATAACTAAAAACAGATCTAATAATATGTTATTTAGTCACATTTTAGCAAAATGTGATTGCAATTACAATTCCAGCATTGATAGCAAAATAACCCAAGAATGAAATTAACCTTTTGAGTTTTAAAGCTTAGTTTGGTACTCTTAATTGATCCCTACGTGCCATATGAACTGCCATTTTGCAGTAATGTACTATCATAATCTCATTTTTTTTGTCAGTATTCTTGCTTTAAGAGAGGGATAGAAAGGTTTTCATATTTTCGTGAACATTGAAGAGGATGGATTTGTTGTTAACCCAATTTATTTAAATAATAAAGTTAATTGATTGAAATGATTTATATGATTTTTTTTCTTGTTTAAATGATAGCTAAGTTTTGTTGTCTAGTTGAATTTTATTTTTTTAAGGTTTAAATTAAAGAATTGTTTCTCGGATCTAAGAAATGAATATGTTTGGATCGTGAAAGACAACTTAGTCTAGTAGTTGAGAGCTTTGACTTTTAACCAAGAACTATTGAGTTCAAGACTTTACACATGTGTTGTGTGTATGAATTTACGAATAAATTCACTCAACTGCCAAAAAAAAAAAAATTTAGATAACCTGAATAGAGACATGAATTTTGTTTCAAGCACTATATCATTTTTATGATAATTTATAATAATATTAGGATTAATATACCTTGTTATATTATTTTAAATTAGATTTAATATATGAATAATTAATTAAAATTTATATTATACTTGTTTTAAAATAAATTGAAATATTATAAAGTTTGCTCTCATCAAATTGAAGATATTATAACTTAAATTTTTGATTTTTTTTTTCCAAAAAGACATTTGATTATTATTCTGTACGTCGATATTTTTTAGTTAAGATTTCTAATGCACTAATTGATGGCCGGCAATTCTCGTTTAAAAAACTCCCAATTTTTTTTTGTTCGGTGATGTAATGCTATTATTATTATTATAGGACCAAAGTTTTAGATTAATTTGCGTCACTTATCCGCTTAATAAAAATCAAAGTGGGAGTGGGTCTCATGGTAGTCTTGTCTTTATTTACTTTTATTTATAAGAATTCTTGAATGTTTTAGCGTTCAATATTAATAGATTTAAAAATATATGTTAATAAAATGACAATAGAATATGATAAATTTAAGACCACGAGAATTGATGCCTAGGTGAAACATCACAAAATTATCATAAAAATTATTTAATTTATTCAACAATAAATTTGATAGTAAATATTATTTAATTTATTCAACAATAAATTTGATCTTTATTAAAAAATTATTATTATATCATTAAAAAAAGTGACAGCTCAGAACCTCTTTTTAAAATCACTTCTCATCTTTATCCATTTATGATGGCATTAAGGCTTTATATATAAAATATACTGATGGGGCATCGGAGAACGTGAAACATATGCATTTTTTAATAATTAATGTTACAATGATGCGTTTATTTTTTTTAAATCCAAGTTAAGAATGCTTAATGGCTGGTAATCCTTGATTTAATCATTTATTAATTATGTGGGTGGCGGGACCCGGCGGCCCGGCAGGTTAATGGGCCAATGGTTAATGGTTAATGGGCGGCAGCGAGTAGGGCCGCATTTGTCGTCTTCCCTACGATGAGGTTTGTGTTATTCTTCGCCAGAAAATTGCCTGTACGTGAGGATAAATGTGAATTGATGGTGGTACGGAGATTCTGGCGAACGGGTACGGGTAAATTGGGAATTTCAATAGATACGTGTAACGACAACCACTGAGATATATTAGTGGCACAAAATATCATGGAATCTAATTTTGCATGTGGGCGGGGGTGCAAATGATTGGGAGGTTCGGCAAAGATTTTTTTATTTTATTTTCTTTTATATTTGAGCGAATTTAATTTAAAATTTACTTATAATATATATATATATATATATACTTAAAACCATCATATTGAGATGTCTTACACTCTGTAAAGATTTTATGATATTTTATTTAGACGAGTAAAAATATTACGATTCTTAGGTAAAAAAATTATAATTCTTTATTTATAATATTTAAAAATAAATAAAAATGAACATACATACAAAGGTTGCAACCATCATTAATAAAAAAGATTAATTTTTCACTCCATAATAGAATGCTTCTGACTATTACAAATGAAGCCCATTGAAAATGATAGCTGCCTTCCCACTCTGAAAACATCTGATCTGTCTCACTCTCATCATCTCGACTCTACCGCCCCCACTCCCCCCAAACTCAAAATAATTGTTTACCTTGGCCATATACTGAAGCATGAGAAGGAATATTAATAATATAAATATAAATAAGAGAATTGAATATAATGATGGTGTCATAAGGTTGATCTATGATTTTCCTTTAGAAGCTAGCAGACTATGAGACATCTGACTTCAAACCAATAAACAAACCAAACTCCTCTCATCCAATTCAAATTAAACACGATCACTTAAGAGACTCACATATCTTAAGGCTCTTATTCTTGTAGAAATCATCTCTCTCTCTTTCTCTCTCAACATATATAGCAAACTCTACAAACAGCTCATGTTACTAGTGCATTAAATAAATGTGGAGGGATCTATTTCTCTCTCTTTCTCAATATATATAGTTGTATTAGATATCTGAAGTAATGCATATATTTTTTTTTAAAAAAATAGCAACTAACTTTTGTACCACATCTTCATGTGATTAAAGGTGTTATTTTTGCATGTAGATATCATTCTTTAAATTTTTAATGGACATATCAAATACTAATATTTATATTTAAACTTTTATTAACTTGCTTAAAATTTAATGTTACTTAAAAATATGTTAGAATTAATGATGATTATTTCAAGTGTTCTAGAAATGACAGAAACATATTACATCAAACTATATTAATCATCATTGAATCTTATTTATTTTAAACCCTAAACCCTAAATCGTAAACCCTAAATCTAAACCCTAAACCCTAAAATAGTGTAATGTTATTTATATAAGATAATATTATAAAAAGTTTCAAATCAAATCATTGACTTTAATAACTATTATCTATACATATGATATTATAATGAAACTTTAGATTCATATAGCATATCATTTAGTGTATTGTATCAACATATGTTATATAATAATAATAATAATAATAACAAAAAAAAAAATAATTCAAATCATGATGTTTATTGCTTCTTATTAAGGCACAAGCAATATTATGTCATGCATCATTTATAATATATTTTAGATTATTTAATGGTTGTTAATTTGAAGTGTTTCCTATCTTTGTATCTTTGTACAGAGAGAGAGAGAGAGAGAGAGAGAGAGAGAGAGAGAGAGAGATGAGATATTTCCTCTTTTTTGGGAAGGTAGCTGTCATTTCCAATAGAATTCATTTGTAATATTCGGAAAGGTTCTCTTATGGAGTGGAAAAATTGTCTCTTTCAATGATAATGGTTGCAACCTTTGTTTTTTTGTCCGTTGTGACTACCAAAACCTGGTTGTCAAGTGTGCCACATACAACATATAGATATGCGAGATTAGTGGCTGCTGATTCCGGTTAATCTTACCCCAGAGAGTGACCACCTCTCTCTCTCTCTCTCTCTCTAAACAATTTTAATTAGTATTAAATATTTTCTTTTGTAAAACTGATTAGATTATTTGAACTAGTTCCACATGCATGCCCGAAGATGGTATTGATTTTTCTGCTCTTGGAGTAGAAGAATGACTACTGTTCTCGGATTTATATTTTAATGATATGAAGTTGGAATGTAAGAACTAAATTTTTATTAATTTTCTTCAACATCAATAAATTAACGACAACTTGAATTTATTTTATTGTTTATGATTAACTGAATATTAATAGGACGTATCAAAACTTTATTTTTGATGATGTTCCTAATGCTCTGAACGCATGAGAAAATACGTTTGATTTTTGTTCTATACTCTTTCAAAGGATTAATTTGAGATTGTTGCTGAAGGCATTCACAACGTATATATTCAGTTTAATGTGATAAATAAATAGTTTATATATATATATATATATATATATATATATAATTAAAATGACAATTACAAAGAGGCCATAAAAGGCCAACTCAGAAATATTGATGGAAAAAACTAAACTTATGTCTTAGGAGTCGTTTGATTTGTTGACAAAAGAAAGCAGATATAATGAATTTAAAATGACTTAGAATTATTTGATTTGGCATAAATGAATACAAGATATTATATTTTTATGCTTGGTTTGAAGTACAATGAATTCAATGTAAAGTTCGGTGATGATAATATTAAATGTTGTTTAGCGTCAAAGATAATCGGGAGACAATGATAGCATGTGGAAGGCAGGTGATGCAAGTCAAGCTGATTCACGAGCAAGCTCGAGCTCGGTTGGATAAATGGGCCGTGAGTCATACTCGATAAGTTAACAAGCCAAGCTCAAGCTAACCACGACTCGACTCATTAGATCGCAAGTTAGCTTGATTAATAAATATTAATATAAAATATTCTTGAAATATATTATAATTTAATAGTTTAAGCATAAAATTATTAAATATATATAAAAATTATATCTCATTATATTATATATACCAAGTAATTTCTTATTATTTTTCTTTAATTTTTTTTATCTTTTTTATTATAATAATTACTTGAATTAGAATTGTTATTTCACTTTCCTATTAAATGAGCCATCTCTTAAGTTGACTCGAACTCATAAAATAAACCTCAAGCTCAAGTTCAAACTCGATTAATTAATCAAATTCAAACTCAATCTAAGGGTGACTCGATCTAGGCTGGATTCATTTACACACCTAGCAACGATCAGCGACAATGGGAGATTGGAGGCTAGAGGTGGTCGGGCTGGCGATGGCAAGTATAATAGGTGCTGAGCAATAGTGAGTAGTGGTGGGTGGCGGTGGTAGGTGCTAGTGGTGGTAGTGGACTGCTAGAGGTAGCTACAACAATTGACATCACGCAGCAAGAGGAGACATTGATTGTGACGATGAGCAGTAATCTCGAGCTATGAAAATCATTGATGGGTGGCTATGGTAAGCACTAAGAGGTGGCAACGAGCAACAAAAGCTGATAGTGGCAATAAAAGCAATTGCACATATTGTATTTTAAATTTGACTAAAATTGGTCGAATTTAGAGTACACCACAAATGATTTATAAGATGAATTTAAACTTCATTGAAATATAGCATTACATTCCTTATACTTGATAGCCCATGTTAAGAAAGGTAAAGCCAAACCTAAAAAGACTTGATTATGAAGTATAAAAATGACTTTAGTTTTATTAAGATTAAATGAGAATATGACACTCAGTAGTACATATTGAAGAAAAAAGAATCATGTAGCTAAACCTATATAGTGGGATAAAAACTCATTATTCTGGTTGTATTCCTTTTACCTCATATGAAACATTACCAAAATTTTTAAAATCCTTATATTTGAAATACATTACATTCATTTTACTTTGAGCCAAATAGCCTATTAAAAGAAAACCCAATATCAAGTGCACTCAAAAAAACCTTTTAAAAAAAAAATTTTTTTTTCCATTATCATGATGCCTACTAATGTGAAATGAGCAAAAGTTAAGAGTACTCAAATAAAATGCTATCATCAAATTTTGTAGCAAATATTTTATAAGCTAGGTGGTTTTAGTCGTGTCAAAATGAGTTTTGTTGAGGGCTAACAGAACCACACAGTTCACATAAAAGTAAACATTGGCTTGATCTTTTTTTTTAGATCTTTAATAATCAGCCTTCAAAGAAAGCCAATAAAAAATTTTGGCTTTATCAAGAGGAGATAAGGGAGGAGGGTGCATAACTTTTAATATAAAGTTCATTATAAAAGTTGAAGCAAGATTAACATCAGATAAGTCAACATTAACAACTACTAAAAGAATCAATGAATCCATTATCATAGATTGGTGCTAAGACCCAATGACTATCAAGACAGCCTAATTATTAGGCTAGTGCGAAATTTGAAGACGATCTTCATATTGAAGAGTATGTATGAGATAATTTAGTTAATCATCCAAGGAAACATGCTTTTCATCTATGTAACATGGAGAATAACTAGTAACCATCATGGTGAATATAATAGGGGTTTCATTGTTGAGTTGAACCTAGAAAGTCGCATTTGCATGGAATGAAAAGGAATTATAAGGAACCATGGTCTTTAGATGTCGATGATGGATGTTCCCTTTGAAAATATTTTCTACAAACTTGAATATCATGCTCGAGTAACTAATGGTCAGAGCAAAACCTCAATTTCTACTTTTAAGATAGTTTTTTTTTTGTTAAAAACCTTTATCTCGAGAACTAAAATAAATGCCCTACAAAAAGTATTTGATAACATCAAATTCTACTAAAACTCTAATAGTCGAAGGTTTAGAAATAAAAACAGTGGGTAAGTCCACCTGTAAAGAGTTTCCAAAAAAAAAAAAACCTTAAGAATACAAAATGAATTTGTTAACAAGTTGAACTCAAATGGAGTTATAATTTATTAGATTTTATGCCGAAAATGGTTGTTAATTTGTGGTGTTTTTTTTTTTGTATTATAAATGATGAATGATATCATATTGATCATGCCTCATATTAAATAATTAGATTTTTTTTATTATTATCATATACCATATTTTGATACAATACAATAAATGATATGATATATGAATCTAAACTTTCATTATAATATCATGTCTATAGATAAGAGTTATTAAAATCAGTGATTTTAATTGAATCTTTTTATAACAATATCTTGAAAAAATATCAATAATATTCAAAAATAAACAAAATCCAATATGATGGTCAATTTAATTTAATGTAAAATGTTTTAATCATTATTGGAACTCTTGAAAATAATCAACATTAAATTTAATATATTCTTAAGTAACATAAATTTTTAAACTAGTTAATAAAAATTCAAATTTCATATTAACAGTTGATATATTGCAATAAAAATTTAAATTCAAAACATGTCATTTACTGAATCATATCTATATGCAAAAAATAATACCTTTGATCATATGAAGGTGCGACACAAATAATTATTAATTGTTTTTTTAGAATATATGCATTACTTCAGATATCTGATATAATATGTAGGGACATAGAGAGAGAAATAGATCCCTCCACATTTATTTCATGCACTAGTAACATGGGCTGTTTGTGGTGTTTGCTATATCTGTAGAGAGAGAGAGCAAGAGAGAGACAGAGACAGAGACAGAGACAGAGACAGAGAGAGAGAGAGAGAGAGAGAGAGAGAGAGAGAGAGGAGAGTTATGGTTTCCATTAGAATAAGAGCCTTAAGACATGTGAGTCTCTTAAGTGGCCGTGCTGAATTTGAACTGGAAGTCAGATATGTGTTGGTCTGCTGGCTTCTGGAGGAAAGCGATAGATCTAGCTTATGACACCATCATTATGTTCAATTCTCTTATTTATATCTCTATTAATATTCATTCTCATGTTTCAGTATAAGGCCAAGGTAAATATTTCAAATCTGACCGTTTCTAAGTCAAAATTCAAAAATATTTCGCATAATTTGTAGACATATTTTGAAGGCTAAGGAGAAGATCTAAGACAATTAATGTTTGGAATAGATTCATTTCTTTCCTTCTGAAGCATGCAAAATCCGTGTGCATTTCAGAGGACTCTTCCAAAGAAAGGTAAGCCACGCACGCAAACCCTAAACTTTAAATAAAAAATAAATTAATAAACAATCAATAATTGGTGCGGCATAATTACATCTGGCATTCCATAGGTTGAAGAAGTCAAGAAGCTTATCTCATTCCCTATGAAATTTTATTATCTCCAGGTTGGAGTTTTTGTTTAATGACTCTAACCTTCTTTCTGGAATAAAAAGAATGAATTTCTATTTTGCAAGAAAATAGAGAGATCCATATATATATGGATCAAGATGTTATTATCTGTAAATTAAGGGTTTATTTCTCAGATTTGGAATCAGAAAAGGAATGCCAGTGTAAAAAAAATTTAGTGTAAAAGGATTACTTTATAGTTGTTTGGTTGAAATTTTACAAATTCACGACTTTACGGTTGACAAATGTAATGAAGAATCAAGTTGATCGCTAATGGCGGTTTACGGCTGGCGGCGCGCATATGATCGGCAAGCGAATGGCGGCGATTACGGGCGGCGGCGTCGGGATGATGCGAAGCGCTGCGGCCACGGCGGCGGCCAGCCCACCATCACTTTAAGATTGGTATTCGCCCAGATTGAGAATTCCATACACGCGAACCAAGATTTCTACAGATTTGAAATGATCTAATTTTACTTTACTTAACCAACGCTTTGAAATGTTGTTACGGATTTGGAATTCCAAATGCAGTTTTACCAAACCAAGACCTAAGTAACATGGAGATCATATCATCATACTTAGTAAAATTCTAGATCAAAAAATAGCACAGGAATATAAGTTTTTTTTTTTTTTTTGGTTTGAGCTTTTATTAATATTAACATGTTCCCCCACTTGGGTTTGCATAATGACATTCTAGTAAGGTCCTATTTAGTTGATTGTGGAAAGATAATATATTTAAATAAAAACTATAAAGTTTGCTAGATTCGATTGTTGGTTTGGATGTAATTAGCTACAAATCAACATACGTTTAAAAATCCAAAAACCCCGTAAATATAATGATTCCTCTTTCAAATACGAAACAAGACGAGTGGAAAATATATATATAAATGTCATTATTTTTTAAGAGATTGTTTGGTTCAATCAACGTATAATAGCATATTATATTATTTAAAATTATCAACTATCTTTGATTAATTAATATCTTCAGATAAAAATTCAATAAATGACAATCATTTTATATTTTTTCATATATACCATTTAAAAAATCATTAGAACATTGAATCTAATAAATAATATTTTGTAGATAATACTGACAAGTTAATAATAGTAATGTCTCAAATACCAAACAGCATCTAAAATATATTTCGTAGCTACAAGAGATGAAATGAGCGCCAGTTTTCCTTTAAGAAGAAAGAGATAAAGGTTGCTTGACTTGGTTCCTCACTGGAGACAGTTTGGATAATGTCATCTGTATCTGTAGATTTAAGAGAGGACAGAAGGGGAGGATTCAAAAAGATTTGATTTTGTTTTGGTGGGGAAAGAGAGGAGGACAGGAGGCATCAGCCCACCATGGCATCTTAATATCTTCGTGTTCTAGCAAAGCTGTCCTGTAATATCTTGTCTATTTGCTTTCTTAAGCTTATGTGGATTTCTGAGATTTGTCTATATCTTTGCACAGTTTCGCTTTTTCTCTTCTCCCCCTACCTTACTTCCTCCTTGACAGAAAACTATTCCTATCTAAAAGGTTAAACCTTGAGCTTCTCCATCTTTTCCTAATTGTCTACTGCTTTGCAGTCTGTCAAGCTTGCATTTTTCCTTTTTCTTCTTTTCGTTTCTTTGGCTCTCCCCTTTGTTTCTGTCTTTCTAAACAAAAGCTGGTTTCTTTTTTGTGGAGAAGAAAGAGTCCTTCATTTTTGCTTTGGTTCTTTCATTTGGATTTTTGAGAATGGAACATTGATGAGCGAAGGGTGAGGGGAGAAGAAAATGGTTGTTGAGCGGCAGAAACGGAGCTTGCAGGTGAATGAAATACCTTCTCCACGTTCTTTCTTTTTTCTTTTTTTATTATTTTTTTCTCTTTTCGATTTCTTAGTTTTATATTTGGTCAACTTATTTGGTATCAATGTTATTATCAATTTATTTTTCTGTGTTTTGGCTTGGTTCTTTGGGTCAAGCTTATGCAGATTAATCTTTGTTTTCAAATTCTAGAATTTTTTATCTTACTGACTCACTTGTTTGATCTGTTAAAAGGCAGATTAATTGGAAAGATTGGCCTACTGGAATCAAGTGTTCTTCCTTAGTGTTTCTTTTTTTTTTCCCTGTTGTTTTCCCATTCTTTTGCTTGAAGTGAGGAAGCTTATTTTTGAAGGTTAGAGAAAGAGTTTTTCCTGTGAACAGAGAGACTTCACTGCATGTTTTGGCTATATTTGTTTTTAACCATTTTCCTATTAACTCACAAAATGTCTCCACATTGAAAGTTTTCCATACCTTCTTTAAATATCTGAGTCTATCTGACGAAAATTTCTTTAGTATTTGGAAAGGCATACCAATTTTGCTTATCTACCATCATTTTGTACCCTGGTTTTTGACTCTTTTTTGCTTCTTTTTTAATCCATCATAACAATCTTTAATGCTAATTAGCTGCAGATGAAAGCGAGTTTTTTAGTTTTGAATTTAGATTTTGATTTCATGCGCAAGTTCTGATCTTACTTGTTTTTTTTTTTTCAAAAATTTAAATAGTTAATTACCATTGATTCTCAGTCTATTTCTCCCAATTGGGTAGTTCAGTTCAGTTTAGTCTCTTTCAGCTACTTGGATGGAGTTTGATTGCATCAATCTATTTCCTTCAATTTTGGCAAAACAACCGAATTTTTGTTGAATTAAAATCCAAGAAAAAAAATGTCTGCTAGTTCAGGAATTCCCCAGCAGAAGTTGATACAAAACCTCTGAAACAAGTCGATTTCAGCATAGAACCCTTTTGGTTGCCTGCAGTTAGAAATTATGTTTTTTTTTTAACAAGTCGATTTCATTAATTTTCATTTTAAATTCTACAAACTCCTTCAAAACACCTCAAAAATAATGATGGTCTTAATCTCATGCACAAACTAAATGAAAAAGAAATCATCATTTTCTAAAACATAATTCATATCTTATAACAATCAGCTTAACCCTGACATTTAGTCATCAGCTAAAGAGAGACTTCTAAGTGTGTTTCCTCCAGATCTATGCTGAAAATTCATCGAGTTCTGAATTCTATAAATTATTAAAAAAAATTATTACGTGCGGAGTTCAGATGTAGCTCCTACATCTAAACTACAACATAAAGATCCGCGACGCCAATCAATACATATTACATTGTGTATATAAAAGATATGTATTGAAGAAGTGGTGTAGATTGTATATAGATGACGTGATATATATAATTAATATTACATCAATACATAGCACTTAACAGAGCACCATATGACGCTATGTTATTATACATCTGGACTCCGCACATAATAATCACTCAAATATTAAAGGTGAATCTCGTGTTATTATCCTGTTTTTTTTCAAATTTTTAAAAAAATAATGATTTAATTTTTTTCAGCAAATTTTTTTAAAAAAATAGAAATATAGGCTGTCCAAAACAATGCTAACAGGTAAAGCTATGTCCACCTGAGGAAAGTTTTAGCGTTTCATTTTCAGGAAACAACTTGCTAATACTTTCTAGTTTAGTCATCTTCTCTTCAGACCCCACTGCTTACATTTTTTAAATGCATACTTGGTGTGGGACTGCCAAATGACTTGATGACTTCATCAAATCGACCAGAAATATATATATATTTTTCTTTCGCGAAACATATTTTCCATTATAAATACTATTGTCTCATCTTCTTGTTCTGATGCTAGGCTTATATGCCTTCTTGATGCTCTTTAATTGGGACAGCAAAGAAACCACATTTTATTGATTGTTTTTCGCTGTTATGTCAAGTGCTTTTATTTCATTTGCTCAAAAAGCATATGAGTTGAATACAATAAATTCAATGAAATTACTAATTGTTCTTATGAAACTGTTATAAGGGTACAGTAGCTTTTATTGCTTTGAGATTTTACCTCTGAATAATAACAATATATATTTGTTTTTTAGAGGCAAATCTCAATGCATGTTTCATTATATCATTGCTCAACTGCTAATTTCATTGAATTCCATATTTATTGTTTTACTGAACTTTAAGTGAGTTCATAATGAAGTGATTCTTTCACTTACATACTTTATCAGCTTTTCCTTGAAAAGATTCATAAGGAAGTTTTGTTTCCCCCGTTTTTTTACAGGCATGGGTTTAAAATTGAAGAACTCTTGCAATCTCCTCAATGGATTGCTGAAGCAAGACTATGGAGTGTTTCTGAATTCAGAAGCTATTCAGAACGAGCTCGACTGTCAATTACATAGCAAAGAAACCTGCTCTGATTTGAATAAAATTCGCAAATCGATGGATAGATTTTCAGAGCAATGCAATAGAGAATCCATTAAGAACATAATGCTGAAGCAAGAGGAGATCTTCAAACAGCAGGTGCTACTATCTTCATCCATTTCTTACCATATTAGAATTCTCGTAGAACTTGTAGAAAGCATGGCTACCAGTCAATGGTGGGGCTCTATGGTTCAATGTTATCTAAATAGTTGTTTTATTTGGATAGTGATGTTGATTGTTGATGTTATTAGAAATAAGCAACAAAAATAATAATTTTTGGTCGATTTTTCATGATAAAGCTTCATTAGATTTCTTATTATGAGTTATATTGGAAATTTGCAGGTCCGCGAACTCCATCGACTGTATCAGGTTCAGAAAATGCTGGCGACTGAGCTGAGTTGTGATAAAATGAAGATGAACTCATTTATGGCCACTCCCAAACGCCAATTTCTAACGGATACCATCAACAAACTCCAGAGCAGCAGAACTTCCTCAGAAACTACCCATTCTTCTCATGCCAGTGTCAGAAACAACACTAATGCTATTCTGAGTTCTGAACACACTTCAGTACAGGCTCCAATGGCAGCCAGCCATGCCTCGTGGGAGCTAATCGGCCGCTCGAAACCTTCGAGAACATCAAAGGAGAGTATTCTTCAAAATCCGGTTGAAGGAGAAAACCCAGAGTCATGTTCAAATGAAGAATGCAATCTTGATCTAACATTAAGAATTGGTGATGCATCAGATCAGAAGGAAAGTACTGATTGGAAGGAAATGACGAAGAGATCAACACAGTTACTCTCTTCTAATTTGAATAGGGAAGAGAGTGGGCAGGAGTACACTAATTCTTCAAGTGGATTTGGTGCAGAGGGCTTGAAGAGGCCTCATTGGCTCTTCCAAACCTTGAGTTTGAACAGAACGTGAGGATTGTTTCAGCTCTTACACACGCTATGAGGATTTGCCATAGAACAAACTTATTAGCGATGATCATGAAATGAATTATACGAAGGCTGAAATGATAATACCGCCTGCATTTTAGTAGCCAAATGTCAATGTAAGACTTTCTGTGAGAGGTTCTTCATTCATTCAGTGAGAGATTGGTTTTTGGTATTGAGGTGATCTGTCTACACCAGCCACCGTTTTTTTTTATGTAGACTTTACAGTACACCAAAACCCTAAGCAAGTGGGAATCATTATTAATAAATAAGGGCTTTATTTATTTTCTAACGGTAGAGTTTTTGAAATTTAACAATCGATCTTTCTTTTATGTTTAGTTTTAGGACTTCAAATTTGGTTTTCTTTACATAGACATGTCTAGCAATAGAATCCAATCTAGCTCGTTGTATCACAACCAAGGGATAACTTAGGATCCGAACAAAACCAAGATTTTGAAGAATATATTTAAAGAGAGAGAGAGAGAGAGAGAGGGAGAAGCGATAATGCTTCCTAAGGTTTCTTTCTGAGAAAAACTTTAATTGACTAAGCCAAATGACTCATTTTGTATAAAAAAGAATAGGTAAATAGAAAAGTTTACAACCATATAACAGTGATAAGAATTTTAAGGGAAGAAAATTTCACTTCTGTAGTTTATGAATTAGGATGCCAAAACAATATTCTTGCAAATTGTACCCTTCCATAACTAAGCAGCAAATAGGTTTTAAATACACTAGAAAGGACAATGTGCATATACGATGCAAGAGTAATGCCTTATATAAGACATGATAACAAACAAAACGACGCAGCTCGAGTATATAAGTATGACAAAAGTGAAAAGTGAGCACAATAAAAGGAAATATAATAAAACCCAAAATACTGTTTTAAATTAGGCAATTTTTTTAAAATAAGTATGATTTAAAATGTAATTAATAATTTAATTATCTTAAAAAAATATTTAGATATAGGTATACGCTTTTTAACAACTGTCACAGCTTCAACTGACGCGACACTAGTCGCGCTTTAAGCCTTAATCTAGTCATTATCATAAGCCCCGTAAAGCGACTTACATATAATTATTTTTAAAAATATTTTGGATTTTGGATTTATGTTTCACTATTATCTACCATTAAAACCTTCCAATACTTATATAAAGTTTCTACCGTTCGATCAATATTTTATTAAATTCTTAATGTTTTATCTCAAATTGCATAAATATATGAATTTGTTAATTTATTTTATTTTGTTGAAATTTTTTTAAATAAGCATGTTTTTAATGATCCGCGTATATTTTTATGCTATATTTTATAAGTATTTGATTAATTAGTAGATAAATATAATTTAAATATTTTTTCACTTAATTCCAAATTTGTTTAAGATGAAGATATATATTTTATTGAAATATAATGACAATGTAAAAAGTATAAAATTATATGAACTATTCTCAATTTCTTTAACCTCTCACTAATAATATATATATATATATATATATATATATATATATATATATATATATAATTTTACTTGATAATAACTGACTGTAAGAGTCACTTATATAATTCCACCATCCATACCCTCAAACTTCAGAGATGATTATTCATATAATTTGAAGTAATTTTTTCCCTTGATTTCTACATATTTATGTACATATATAGATCTCTTTATACACTAATGATCAAGATATTATATCCATCATTTAAGATATTATAATAAATACTAATATTTATCCTTATTCATGTAGACAAACTTTTGATCTTATGTGTAAATCATTAAAAATATACTTATTTATAATTGACTCCGATTTATATATAGATAAATTTAAAATTAAATAAAAAATCATTTAAACTATATTTTTCTACTAATTAATCAAATACTTATAAAATATAACATAAAAATATATATAAATCATTAAAAACATACCTATTTATAAAATTTTCATAAAATGATAGTTAATAGTGAAACTTAAATACAACCAAATTGATAAAATATTTTAAAAAAATTAATTACATATAAATTATCCATTTAACGAACTACTTCTATATAACACTATAAATATTAGACACTTAAATGAACAACTAATATCACATCAAATTCAACATGATAAACAAATCACTCGTTAAATAGGTGACTATATCTATATCTAAATTTTATTTTTAAGATGCTTAAATTACTAATTATTTTTTAAATCATACTTATTTTAAAAATTAACCCTTTAAATTATGAGCCAAAGACTTTTCCTAAAACTAAAATAGTCACCAAATGAGAACGTTGAAGCTAAATTACCACCAACCATTTCAACATTATATTGAAAAATAAGAAATTGAAGAGAGCCATAAACAGCCTCCCTTTCATTAGGCTTATCCGAATATTAGTTTGAATTATAAAACAAATCCTCTTGAGGACGACTAAACTCTATTGCATTATAAACATAAAAATAGCTTTTTTTTTTCTTCTGAGAAATATTATATTCCCAAAAATGAAAAGTATAAACACATGCGCATAAGCATTTTATTGTCTAAACCAATGAAAACTCTTCCCAAATATTAATAAATAACACTTTCAAATTTGAATGATTCGTCTATAAAAATAAGAAAATCAAAATAACTTTTTATTTGGATTAAGATAGAAATTCCAAAGCAGGACTACCCACTTGCACAAACACCTCCATAATTTCATAGTAACGAACAATATATATTACGCCTTCATAGCTTAACGGTCACAAACACCATAATTTCACTATCATGAACAATACGCTAGCAAACTAATTTATTTTTCTTTGAGAATTCGGGGAGTTTATAGAACAATACAAAAATATAAAAAATTAAAGCCGACTATGGCAGCATTTGTATGGGCAACAACAATCTCAAAGGAGGAGTAGCCAACTCTTCAGACAGCGTGAAATCTGTAACGAGTAAGCGCCAATCACTTGTTCACTGGCCTAGATAGAAATTTTACAGGGGAAAGCCAGAAAAACTCTCCGATCTGGCTCCTAAAACCCTTAATAACAAATTGAAATTGACCTAGGAATCTAACACTATCTACCAATATCAATTCAATGGTTTGATCCTGGAGAAGTCAACTTCATATACTGATACAGAAGTGAAAGAAATGGTCTCAGGTACCACCTGGAGGAAACATTTGTTGAAGAACTCGAGGTAAATTTAGCACGATATCTGCATATGCTACAATGTAGAAATCACAAAACGAAATTAGAATTGATATCAATATAAAGAGATGAACCGTGAAATCTGCTCTAATCTAACCTTCAGGCAAACTCAAAGTTCTCAATGCTTCTTCTGCATAGGAAAGGCGTGATGGAATAGATTGAGCTGATGCAGTACTTCCTTTTTTCTCGGTTGCTAAGACCTTCTTTGATGGATGGAGAGGCCACGCAAGAACTCGAATTCGACTTGGCAAAGTAGAAACCAGATCTGCATACCTAAGACTCACAGTCACCTTGCTGCACCAAGGTAAATGGAGTGGTTTAGAGATCAGACTTCAGTCAGAAAATATCTGCTATAGGTGTATTCTGCGGCTCTGCCTGATATTGGATAGATTTTCCATTACACAAAATCTCTTTTTCCAATTACTATTAAGAGACAGGATGATAACAACGTGAACATTTTTACTATTACTAAGGTGGTATTTGTTATTCTTTGATTTTCAATAAGGTCACTATCACAAATAAGATGAACTCAGTCAGACAGGTTTTACAGGCTATAAAGAAGTTCAGATATTGCAGTATTAATCTAAAGTTAGAACAAAAACTAGAGTTCATGTTCCCAAGCATGGTTTTCATAAGTAGGAAAGCATGAGCCCCCAAAAACAAGACAATCTGTCCAATGTTATGACAAATATAAGAATTCTGACTAGAAAGATGATTGTAGTGGTGAATGAAACCTTAAAGAACAAGAGTGAAGCTACCAAAAGTAGTGGATCAAATATATGAAGCACATCAGGTACATAGGATGGAGGAAAGAAGAGATACAACAGGTCGGTTTTTGTATAAAATATATTCACAGTTGGCTAATACATGTAGAGCATGAATTTTAATTCAACATCATTGATAGCTAAGATTGGTCCACCCACACTGATCGCCACAATCTTCCTGCTATATCATAATCCAAAAATCTATGAAGATACACAACTATATTTGTTTGCTACAAATATACTTGAGGATCCAAACGGTTGAAATTTCAATGGCTATGTTTGATGGGAGCAATGTCACTGCCTCTGGAATCTTTTTGAGAGTCATGAAAAACGATATGCAGGATTTCTTTTTGTAGTGTTTGGTAGCCCCTTCAATTGTCTTTTTCTTGTTGTGTGTTGTCTTTTCGAAAAAAGATGTATGGTTTTTTTATAGTTCGTGGGATTTTAAATTTGAATTATATCATGTAATTCATTTATAGACTTCAACTACTATTTTTTATTTTGCTATGGATGATAATGAAAGGGGCCTATCCAATAATAGAGTAAATTAAAAAAAATGTTGTTTCTCTCTCATAAATGAATATTATGAGAGTTTCCTATGCAGTAGACATTAACAACAAATAGGTCTGTGAGTTAGCAGTAGATCATCCGGCTAGGTTAAAAATATGTTCCATATGTCTCAAGCAAGTTTCATTTACATGTACTTGATGTATGCTTTTTGTTGATGATATCCTTCTTGCTGATAAGATCAGAGGAAGAGTTCAAGAAAAACTTGAATTAAATAGGTTAACTTAGAATCTAAAAGCTTTCCCTTGAGTAAATCTAAAACCAAATACATGGAGTGCAATTTTAGTAATAGTAAATCTAATGGTGGGGTTGTGATAATGGGTGATCAAGTCATAAAAAGTTGAACGTTTTAGTTATCTCAACCTCAGGTTTATTGTTCAAAGTGATGGTGAAATAGTTAGGGATGTTATTAGTAGAATTCAAGTTGGATGGTTGAAGTGGAGGATCGCATCGGGCCTGTTATGTGATAAAAAGTATCGCTTAGACTTAAGGAAAAATTTTATAAGAAGATGATCAGACCTACAATACTTAATGATACAGAATGTTGGCTAATAAAAGAGAAGCATAAAATTAAGTGTTGTAGAGATGAGGATGCTTAGGTGAATGAGTGGCTTTACACTTAAAAATATTATGCAAAACAAATATATACGTGAAAAAGTTGGAGTAGCTCAGGTGGCAGATAAGATTAGAAAGAGATGCCTTAAATAGTTTGGTCATATAAAATATCGGCCATCTACTGACCTAATTAGGAGAGTGAATGAATTAGATTCAGCCAATGTTAAGAAAGGCAAAGATAGACCTAAAAAAACTTGATTATGAAATATAAAAAAATATCTTATTTTATCAAAGTTAAAAGAGAATATGATATTAATAGACACAATGGAGAAAAATGATTCATGTAGCCAATCCCAGGACTTGCTATTGTTGTATGTCTCAAGCAAGTTTCATAAATTTGTTGAATGACTTACAAAGTTGCATGGCTCATCAAGGACTAAATGAATTGTTTATATTACACCTGCATAATGAATAAATAATTCTTACGTGAAAACTATTTTAATATTTTATTGAGAAGAATGTGTGACTATCAATTGAGCTGATCAAGCCTCCTAATAATGAGTTTTAAACCACATCAATAGAAATAGGTAAAGATAGCTGATATATGTTGTACTTGAAATTATTTTATAAGTCTTATAACATAAACAGCCTACTACAAGTCCTTATATTAACATTAGAACTTTTCCGTGATGGTACTATTGCAATTGAGCCATTGATGGAACACAGGACCAATAAGCCCTAACTTCATGCCCCTAAATTAAATATTCTTCAACAAACACTAGTCATCATCTCCAACAGTCTCATAGTCAAACATTCATTGGCATCATCAATGTCATCTGAAATAACTACGTTAATAGTGTAATGATATCTATAGCATCAAATCAAAGTCATATCATATTTCAGAAACAACAAATTCTTTAGGCAATCATGCACCAACTTGATTCTTCATTTGCTATGGCGCCGCAACAAATTTTCTTGAGATTAAAATATTTGAAACTCAAATTTACAAAGTGACAAATAGAATTGTTTATATTGTAATAATTTAAGGAGTGAACATTCAAGATTAGATATGCTTACAATGTCAACAAATTCAATACTGTTCACACATATGCAGTACATGAGAGGCAAACTTAAATTCTAACTAAAATATTCTCCAAGGCATTGTTAGAGACATCATGAATCACATTGTGTAACCCAAGTCGATCAATGTAATTACGCAACAAATCAAGCATTTTCATTGCAGTCTTTGAGTTTGAGCAAGCATTCAATTAATTCTATATATGTAGTTCCTAGGAAATAATTTACCACACTTTTTCCTAAATAGAGATTGCCTATCATCAGCCATAAGAGTATAATCATGCTTAGCATAATCTTCTCAATGAGGATGCAACAAATTCCTTGTGTTCAATCGCATTATGCACTAATGGAACTCAAACCTCATGATAACTCAAAGGCTTCATTCTAGGCCCAAACTACATGAATGCTTCAACACTGCTGTAAGTTTCTCATAATTTATTGTGTTAAAAAAGATTTTGAATATCATACACCCCTTTCGTAAAGTTAGGATTGCTCTATCTCTCTTGTAACTTCCATGTCCTTCTGCATTGTGTTTTCTTTTCTTCATTGCTTACAGCTTAAGCGAATAATTGGCATAGCAGCGAGATTGTGGTGCGGCTTAAGACAAACCATTGCGAGCATTTAAGGCATAAATGTCCCCAATTTCAGCAGAACATTGCAGCAAGAAAATACGATTCGCAAGATCTCCCACTGCCCCGTGGCTTGCACGTTTCGCATTTTTTTTTTAATTTTCCCCACAGAAAATCTTCAATTGACATGCAAAAAACCCGATATTTGCCTCTCATCATCTTTTCCTCAACCCAATTCCCATTTTTCTAGCTAGGGCATCAGTGAACCTTCACAATTCATCTTCGGCAGCATTACTTATTGCAGATTTAATTTTAATGTTCACATTATTCAATGTTATTTGATGCATAAACTGATGATGTAAGATAGACTTATGGCTATATATGAATTTTTGAAAAATTATTTTTGTCATTGCGTTTGATATTATTCTCATGAAATTCAGCGAATGAAATCTAAAACATAAATTATTTCATATTTTAAAGTAAATTATTACTCTCTGTAAAAATAAAAATGAACAGTTTTCTAAAAACCAAAATATTCTCTATAATTAAAAATACAAAAAGAAAGGACATTTATGTCATTTATTTAACATACATTTACAATACAACAACTTCATAGCTATTTTCCAAAAGACATCACAACTTCAATAATAGCAATTTCATACAACTGTAGCTGTCCTAAACAGAGCCTAAAATTGAGGTATGTGCAATAGGTCATTTTACCTTTAGACCTTTCAATTTAGTGGTAAAAGTTGAATGTTAGCTTCCTTTTATAGCCCCATCACATCTTTCAATAACAATTTCAAGAGAGCAAATATTGCACATAAATTGCTTTGGATTGAACTTATAAACAACTAGATGTATCATTTTTACAAATGGGATTTCATACCAATAAAAATGTAGCGGTTAAATAGAAACTTACCAATCAAAGTCATCCAAAACAAAGTCAATCATATTGTACGGAAGACTGTGGAAGAGATCTTTGATTTGATCACCATAGAGCTCCTTAATAAGACGAACCTACAAGATCTAAAAAATGAATAAGATTGCATCAAAAAATTTGGCTTTGAGAAAGAACGATTACTCAAAATTCTTGAAGCATATAAACCGCATATAGAAAGGGGTTATCAATCTCAAGAAATTATAGATAAATCAATAAAGTGCATGAAACATTCACACTGATACTGTCATAGAATAGAAACAAATTGCAGCATATCTTTGGATTACACAATTAATTAAAGTATGAGTGTATGAAAAACATGAGCAACAATTCTATGATTTGAACGACCTCTACACGCTTCTAAACATAAAAGGTTTCAAACAAATTTCAGGAAAACCAATGTGCATCAGTGCATCACAAGATGGAAATTTGTTTCTCAAGAATCTCAACAAACAATCTTTCATAACAAATACCACAAAATATTGTGAATATGAAAAAAGGGAACCATAAAAACTATAATAAACATAACGTAAAAAAATACAGTCAGCAAATACCAATATATTCTTGAAAATGTAAAGGAAGATACGGATACCTGCTCTCTCCTGGCTACATACGCTTGACAGATGGAACCAACATAGTCTATGAATTTCTGGATAAAAAGAATACTGCAGATTTGAAAAAGCAAAATTGAAATAAAAATTGATGGACGCAGGCTAGTCATGGAAGGCATACTATGGCATTGGAAGAGAGAAGATCATTTTCAGCTTCACGTATTGGCAGAAAGAAAGGTACAGTATGCTGAATCACAGTCATCTTTTCAAGAAACGATTTGCTTTCAAGCACACAATGATAAATTTCACAAGGTTCTCCTGCACAATAGAATAAAATCAATTTGCCACGTTATGTTGGATTCCATAAAATTCATGACAACAATTACTGCAACACATCACGTGATCTTCTTAATCTTCCAAACAGGAAAGTTACTTCTCAAAACTAGGCCATAAGATCCAGATTCAAATCATTGTAGGGCCCAAAAGATCCAAAAAAAAAAACATCGTTATCCTAAGATCCTTTTCCAAGCAGTATGAGCAAAGGAAATTAAACCACCAAGAATCGCTCCCTCAGCATTTATAAATGTCAAACGATGAAAAGACAGTAGGGAAGTCCAGAAGCCCTTTAATTATCACAAGCAAAAACATCCACCTGAAACTGATAAAAGCAAATTGTTAAAGACAAAATTTTCTTTAGCTTTTCAATTTCCACAGTAAGTAATTTGGTGATGGAACTTATATCAAAATTTTGCTTAATTTGAAGTCCGTTTTCCCTATTTTCCTAAATGCTCTGCTAGCAGTTGATGATGCAACTTGTATTTTTCATAATGTTCTCAAGTTGTTGGTAGATAGACTTTGGAGTTAGGTGCAAGCAGTACGGTTCAATTTCACACACATCAAGTTTGAAATCGTGTATAAAAAATGAAAGTTTCCGACTTCTAAGCACCAATCATGCTACCCAGCTCAAAATGATATTAACCAGCTATAACTGATACAAATTAATAATCCTAAAAAACAAGCTCATTTTGCAAAATCAGGCTTAAAAACTGAATCAAGCTCGAGTATTTGATTCAATTTCAAGCTCACAAAATATTAAGAGAGTCAAGTTTAGGGTTTATAATCTAGAGCTCGAGCCAACTATAATATCTGCAGATCAAGTATTAGTTAGCAATGACTCAAGCTCAACTCAACTCGATTATACTTATGATGCCTACCAATTTGTGGAATATGAGTTTAACGATGAAAGTAAATTAGGAACAACAGAATCTAACAATCAGAACAGAAATCGTTTTCCAAAGACATTTCATCTTGCTTACCAGCAAATGATGTTTCATACTGTATGCCAATTCTAGCATCTTCAAGGCAACAAATAACCTGTCAATACCAACAAAAACAGCAGTTATAGTGACTAAATTTTATTTAAACAAAAAATCCATAATATAAGAACAAGTCGTAAAAAAGATCGGATGATCGATCTTATTTTAAGAATTCACTATAAAAAGAAAAAATAATTTCTTAGAATGAATTTTTGGAGTTTAGAAAAAAACTAAAATAGGAAAAATCAATATTTTAGGCATGTTTTATTGTACAAATGAGTCACTTAAAGAAGTTCTTCAAAAAAAAAAAATTAAAATGCTTCAGAAAAGGCAAAGGATTTGCTCAAGCAAACGATATATTGATAATTCAATCTATAGGGGATCTATTGCAAAAAATTCAAGGTAAAAATACATGAATTAATACGAAATCAAATATACAACAACAACAAGCCTTTATCCCACTAAGTGGGGTCGGCTATATGAATCCTTCGTCTCTATTGTGTCCTATTATGTGTCAAATTCTCATTTAATTCAAGTCTACTAAGGTCAATTTTTATACATCTTAACCAAGTCTTTCTAGGTCTACCTCTACCTTTCTTAACATAAGGAAAATCTAATGCATCTACTCTCCTAACCGGGTCATCGGATGGCCAACGCTTTATGTGGCCAAACCATCTAAGGTGACTCTATCTAATCTTATCTGCACCGGAGCTACTCCAACTTTTTCCCGAACATACTCATTTCGCATTTTATCTCTAAGAGTAAAGCCACTCATCCACCCGAGCATCCTCATCTCTGTAACACTTAACTTAGTCTTATGCTTCTCCTTCATTGGCCAACATTCTGCACCATAAGTCATCGTGGTCTTACCACCATCTTATAAAATTTTCCTTAAGTTTAAGTGGAACTTTTCTATCACACAACAGACCAGATGCATTCCTCCACTTCAACCATCCAACTTGAATTCTACTAATAACATCTCCATCTATTTCACCATCATTTTGAACAATAGAGCCTAAATATTTGAATCGCTCACTCTTATTAATGACTTGTTCACCTAATGTCACAACACTACCACTAGAACTTCTACAACAAAAATTACACTCCATATATTCAGTTTTAGATCTACTTAAACGAAAACCTTTAGATTCTAATATTGACCTCCATAATTCAAGTTTATGTTGGACTCCCTCTCTAATCTTATCAACAAGAAGAATGTCATCAGCAAAAAGTATACACCAAGGTACATCTTCCTGTAAATGTCTAGTAAAAACATCTATAACTAAAGAAAAAAGACAAGGTCTTAAAGCTGATCCTTGATGTAATCTAATTGAAATGGGAAAATATTTTGTTAATACTCCTTGTGTTTGGACACAAGTAACAGCTCTAGTATACATATCCTTAATGACTTAAATATAACCAATATTAACTCCTTTCTGTTCTAGAACTCTCCAAAGAACATCTCTTGAAACTTTATTATAAGCTTTCTCTAAATCAATAAATATCATATGTAAATCCTCCTTACTTTCTCTATACTTCTCCATCAAACCTCTTAACAAATGTATAGCATCCATAGTAGATCTACCTGGCATGAAATCAAACTGATTGTGAAACTTTTGTATCACATCGTAACCTATGCTCAATTACTCTCCTATAATTTTAATGTATGACACATTAACTTAATTCCTCTATAATTTGCACACTCTTGTGCATCACCTTTATTCTTAAATATAACCAACAAACTCTTTCTCCACTCATCCGACATCTTTTAGTCTTTAAAATAACATTAAAAGATTTGTAAGCCAAAAAATTCCTTGATCTCCTAAACATTTTCATACTTCTATTGGAATATCATCGTCTCTGTTTTTCCACATTTTATTTTCTTTAAAACTTCTAACTTCGATTTACTAATCTGACGATAAAAAATAAAATTCTCTATTTTTGTTGGGTATTAAGGTTGCTAAATCAATCGATATTCATCCTTCATCAGTTTATCAAAATATCTCATTCACCTATTTTCAATATCCTTTTCTAAGAAAAGACTTTATTATCTTCATTCTTAATACACCCACTAAGTCTTTCTCTGTCTTTTTTTAACTTATACATCTTTCACCTTATTCAGATCTAATCTATTGTATAAATCACTAAAAGAAATTTTTTCATCATATATCGCTTTAGAATCTCTAGCCACTTTATATCTTTCTCAATTCTCCAAGTTTTACATCTAAACTAAATTTTATAACAACACTGACTCACCACCAACTATTTTATTAAAAGAGTTTTCCTTTGATTCTCCAAGATATTTTAGAACTCGCTTAATTTCATTTATTTTTTCCCACATAATGTTTTTCTTTCTAACATCCCAAATTCTAAACTCAACTTGCTTTTAAAAATATTTTTATTTGTGTTTTTTTGTCACCATCTAATCCTGATAATTTGATTTATTTTTCCTCTACAATCTTTCATCTTAAAATCTAAAACTAACAATCGATGGGTACTTAAACTTTCACTTGGAATGACCTTACAATCTTTACAATCTAAACGATCTATTTTTCTCATTAAAATAATCAATCTGGTTTTTAGATCCATTTTATAAGTAATAACATGTCATCTATTTTCTTAAATAAAATATTAAGAACTACAAAATCATAAAGCTAAGAAAATCTAAGATAGTACCTTCTTCATTATTCACTCCAAATCCATAACCACCACTAACACTTTTAAAATCTTCTACCACTCTACCAATACGCCCATTTAAATCTCCTCCAATAAATATTTCTTCTTCAAGATCTTTTATATTAATCCTCTAATTCATTCCAAAAATTTTCTTTGAGCTTACATCCAAACCTACTGAGAGATAAACACTTATAACATTAATAATCTTAAGATCAACATCTTTAAAGTTATAATTCTATCTCCACATCTATTAATATTATGACATTATCTTTCAAACTTTTATCTATAATCACACCTACATCATTTCTAGTTCGTTCTACCGTAATACTAAAGTTTAAAACCTAAACTATCAATCTCCTTGACCTTCTCCAACCCATTTAGTTTCTTGAACATAAAATATTTATTTTTCTATGAACCAAAATATCTATTAATTCCATTAATTTACTTATAAGAGTACCTATATTCCAAGATCCTAACTCCTTCTAGTTTTTGGACTAACTCGCATCACCATGGGAACCTTGCTTATTTAACATCGCACTTGACGCTGCAAGCACATTTTTTTTCCTGATTCAAGCCATACAAGTCGCTTTCGGGACGCCTAGATTAACACAATGATTTAAAGGATTCATGTCACGAAATTAAATATAAAGAAAAAAAATACAAGAACAAAAAAAATGCAAAGGCTCTAGTTTATTGGCCTACTGAATTAAGGAATGAATTTATTTACATCAAAATCTCTGGGAATAAAATTCTAAATAAGTACAAAATGCGAGTAAAAATTTGGTCAGAGGCATCAATCATAATACTTCTCAATTAGGCAAGAAAAAAATCTAAGAAAAAAGATAGTATTTTTGGCTTTTTTACTGGAATTGAATTGCAATAAAAATAAAAAAACTGCTGACGCCAAAATCTGGGATGGAATTATAAGTGAATGAGCATTTGTGATGGTTGGAGGTAATTTAAAATGCGCAATCTCATTATACTAAAAACCAACACAAACTTAAGTTCAGAAAACGCACCCAACATAACAAAATAGTGCTTGTGCAAAAGCAGCAAGATGAAAGAAAGATACCACTAGGCTGCAAGCATTCAAAAGTAACCAGCTTATGTTCATCCCAAGAAGAGTTCGACTTAAAAACCAGCCAGATAAAAGAAAAGTATCGCCGCCCTAGCTTAAGCCTAAAACCTAAAAGTACATTTAGGTATGTACCCATAACAATCAGCTGATTTACCAGTAAGATACAAAATCCAAATATTACCTATATATTACCCACTTTTTGGTCATCGTCATTATTACTGTATGAAGTAGTGCGGAATGAAATGGTGGTCAGAAAATAAAGGAGTCATCAGAGACTATGGAGTAGCGAATGAGAAAGAAGCTTCAACAGCGGAGTTATCAGAAATTTAGCTGATGAGGAAGGAGTAAATGTCAATTTCATCATTTACTAAACACAAGGCAGGGCCAGTTGAGGTAACGGTCATCAAAAATCAAACGTTTTTTGTTTCAAGTAAAAATAGAACCAAAATAAGTTTAAAATAGAAATAAAAGGGATTCCAAATGGCTCCTAAGCCAATCAACAGCTTCTGCTCTTCCAGTAATTTTGGCATAAATTCTCAGTAAGGTCAATTTGTTTTAGCAAAAATGTCAAGAAATGATGGTTGGGTGTCTAAATTTTGTTGTTGAGAACAAGTCTTGTCTAGTGGAGAGTGAAGGGAAGCTGGTCTCCATTACGAAAATTCATATCCATAAAGGCTAGAAGCGTGTTCCATTTAAGAGCAATTTGTTTCGCAGTAAGTGTTTGGATCTCAGTTTTGAAAGCAAATTGCATCGATGTGAATTACTATGATATTTATTTGCCTTGCATAAGGTTTAAAATTACAAAATTGAGTAATGAGGCACTTTCTTTCTATGAGGTAAGGTATAAACGTCAAGGAGTTATGAGGTGTAAGCTTCAAAATCAATAAATTGTGCAAAATAAAAAGTATTATATTAACACCAAAGTATGAAGCAAAAAATGATAAATTAACATAATAACATCAAATCATAAAGAAGTGTAATACAAATATTAAAATAAGATGAGAACATAATAAATCAAAATAAATTCAACATAATAAATCTCTCTCACTCCCAAATCAAAGAATATAATACTCAAGTGTTCAAAAAACCAAAAAATATCTTAAATAATTAATATAAATATTTTAGGTTTAGAAAAGAAAAAAAAAATGCCTAGTGTTACTAAGAAGAAGAGATATAGCGAAGGAAGAAGAGATGTTAGATCCTCGTGGAGGAAGAAAACTTGCAAGGAGGCAATGATGGCGATAGCACTGCAGAAGGAGACAACAATGGCAATAGTGCTACAAGAAAAAAAGTGACTATTGAGTTGAATTTTTCAGTAACTAAGTAAATGAAATTGGCCCGTTAGAGAAAGGAATTAAGCAAAATAAACAAGAAGAAATAACAAAAATGACATTTTTAGTTAATATATGCTATTTATTTATTTTTTAAAAAGTAACTTGAATCATAAATATGAGGCACTCCCCTCTTAGGCAAGACAAGCCTTGAGGCGCTTCTAACAGGTTGTAAAACATAAGCCTCAGATAAAGGGCCACGATGCAAAAGCTTATAACAATAACAAACCATTATCCCACTATGTGGTGGGTCGGCTACATGAATCTTTCTTCTCCATTGTGTCCTAGTTATGAAATAAGATCCATTTTTATACTAGCTAACCAAGTTTTTTTAGGTCTACCTCTACATTTCTTAACATAGGTCAAATCTAACATATCTACTCTTCTAACTTAGTCATCAGATGGCCGACGTTTCAAGTGACCAAACTATCTAAAGCGACTCTCGGAATCTTATATGTCATTAGGGGTACTCTAACCTTTTCACGTATATAAACATTTTGCATCCTATTTCTAAGTGTAAAACCACTCGTCCACCTGAGCATCCTCATCTCTGTAACACTTAGCATAATTTTATGCTTCTCTTTCATTAGCCAACATTCTACTCCATAAATCATTGCAGGTCTTACCACCATCTTATAAGATTTTTCCTTAAATCTAAGCGATTTTTTTCTATCACACAACAGGCCAAATGCATTCCTCCACTTCAACCATCCAATTTGACTTCCACTAGTAATATCCCCAATTATTTCACCATCATTTTAATCATGTGCACAAGGCAAACAAAAAGGTAATTCAGGCCTTCCTTGACAATATTCATAATCCAACACTGCCCTAAAGGATGACTATGCTAGAAAAATCAAGCACGCAAGCAAAAGGATCATGCAGGCTTTCTTTGAGATATCTATTAACCACCACTATCCTAAATGACTATGCTACAAAAATCAAGCATTGATGATTCTGCTCAAAAAGACGACAAGATAGCAAATCACTCACACGAGATAAACACAATTGGTATGAATGCCAGTGCCTACAAAATTACAACCAATAAACACATCCAAACAATGGCTAGGCCAACATGTCATAAGTTCACAATTATCCTCACACCAGTTAAAAATATCTTAAGATTGACCCACTAAAATATTAATTTCTAATGCAATTCCGCGCATGTTGAAATTATAAATTAGTTATATCTTAATGAACAACTACTTAACAAGCTGTTTTAAGCAAACAACCAATCCTATACCACTCATGTATCATTCTACAAATCTACTCATTAAATATAGCTTTCCTGCTTCCTATTGTACAAATACAAATGTTCGATAAGTAAATACTTTTTCACAGGAAACCCCTCAATATACAAGAAAACTATAACTTCAGTTCCAATGAACTTATGCTCTTCCTGAAGCTTAACAGCATACCATACAGAAACTATAAAGTAAATATCTTGTTAAGATAATAAGTTGCTACAAAACACAACTAGAGCTGTTAAAGTTCACTGAGAACTGACTTCATAACATATGAAAGGATCATTCTCTTACCACCATTATCTTCTAGTGCCAGATATGCGAAATACGTACCATTTGTTTCAAAAAAATGGAGTTACAACCAAAAAAAATCCAGGTATTCCAGATCTTCATGAATGACGAACAACAGATTGCGTTAATCTCTTCAGTAGCCCAACTGCTGTTCCACCATCTTCCATGGCCCTCCCCATCACACCCTCAGCTCTTTACGCAAATCCCATCGAAAACTCATCAACAGACACATCACTACTAAACTGAGGCCACCAATACTCCTCGTGTAGGCTCTCTTGATGAAGCAAGGAGGTGATGATCACCAGCAACTTCAAAAATTTATGTTAAAAAACTAGAAGAAATGCACTACTTAATTTAACCCTCCCTCGTTGTTAGGGCTTTTCATCTCCTTTGTTTGATACTCATAAAAATATAGAAATATTGATTAATTTTCACTAGTAATGATGACCTTTTCCACTCCTATACTATTATTAATCTTTAAATCTCTTAAAGCATAAATCTTAACATCCACATTTCCTTTACTTATCTATTCTATACTTTAATTAATACAACTTTATTATATTCATTATATTTAAACATTTTCCACTTTGCTCACTTATAATAGATTTAGATTATGAGCCTAAAATATTTAACATTAAGTTTCACAATAATTATATTTCGTCCACTATTCCTCATTTCAAAATTTATCCCAACCTTTTTAAAATTAATTTCTTTAATTTCATGCCAAATCAATTATCTAATTTATAATCATATCAAAACTGTCAAGTTATAAATATTTCAATCTTAATTTTAAATCTACACAAAATAACAAATTACTTTATTACTATTTTTTTTAATCATATATATATATATATATATATATATATATATATATATATATATATATATATATATATATATATATATATCTTTATGATAATTTTTTAATTATATTAATTTATATACCTAAATCTCTCGAAAGAAATGCTCTCACTTAAGCATACAAGTTATTCATATTTAAACAAAATAATATTTGAACAATAATGAAATAAATTATAATTTAAATGCATATATCAATA
The DNA here is from genome assembly GCA_021442155.1 of Cymbidium sinense. NCBI lineage: Eukaryota > Viridiplantae > Streptophyta > Magnoliopsida > Asparagales > Orchidaceae > Cymbidium > Cymbidium sinense. Next base: position 31,197,003 of record CM038222.1, read on the forward strand.
TTCCCATTCTTGATATATTATTCCTTTCCAAAAAAAATCCCTAAAATATTTATTGTAATTAAAATTTGAGTGTAAGTTAGGTCAAGTTTTAGAATTTAGAAGAAAAACCCTCCTAGTAATATTCCTTACAAGTTTGGAGAGAAGAATGACATAAAAAATCATACTTACAAGCCAACAAAGTTTGGTTCCTCACTATCGGACTCATTTCCAACCATGCACAAGTGCTACAATTCAAATCAACACTTTCTTTCTTGCTTGATTCTTCATGGCCAAGTATTGCATGCCCGTCGACCTTGCTCTCAAAGGCTACTAGCGTCCGACTACTTGCTTACGCATCGTGCTCGCCCGCTCGCTACCCTTAACTCACGCCACTCCTCATATCCTTGTCTCAGCTTGTGACTGCTCGGCAGTTCTCTATCTCCCTATTATGCTCACTCTCGTTATCCCTCTCTTAATAATGCAAACCGACTAATGTCGATTCAGTTGAACCAGCATTAGTAGATTTAATTCTTTTTTAAATACGAGATTTTACATGTCAGCCATATCCCATGACCCTCCCCTTCACTCCCTCAAATCTCTACGCAACTCCCATCAAAAACTCATTAGTGGACACATCACTTCTTAACAGAGGGCACCAATACCCCTCATGTAGGCTATCTTGATACAATGAGGAGGTGATGATCTCCACCTACTTTAACCCAAAAAAAAGCCTGAGTCTAGCTTCTCTTAGTTTGAAATAGGAAACATGAATATAACCCAAATTATCCTAAACCGCTGCGAACTAGGAAATCAAAAAACCCATGTTAAAAAACTAGAAGAAATGCACATTATAATTTATCCCTGCCTCATTGTTAGGGTTTTCTAGGCTACTTTCTGTGGCACCGCACCCCAGATACATACCTCCTAGTAATATTCCTTACAAGTTTGGAGAGAAGAATGACATAAAAAACCATACTTACAAGCCAGCAAAGTTTGGTTCCTCACTATCGGACTTATTTCCAACCATGCACAAGTGCTACAATTCAAATCAACACTTTCTTTCTTGCTTGATTCTTCATGGCCAAGTATTGCATGCCCATCGACCTTGCTCTCAAAGGCTACTAGCGTCCGACTACTTGCTTACGCATCGTGCTCGCCCGCTCGCTACCCTTAACTCATGCCACTCCTCATATCCTTGTCTCAACTTGTGACTGCTCGACAGTTTTCTATCTCCCTATCATGCTCACTCTCGTTATCCCTCTCTTAATAATGCAAACCGACTAATGTCGATTCAGTTGAACCAGCATTAGTAGATTTAATCTTTTTTAAATACAAGATTTTACATGCTAAGCCATCTCCCATGACCCTCCCCTTCACTCCCTCAAATCTCTATACAACTCCCATCGAAAACTCATTAGTGGACACATTACTTCTAAACAGAGGGCACCAATGCCCCTCATGTAGGCTATCTTGATACAGTGAGGAGGTGATGATCTCCACCTACTTTAACCCAAAAAAAGCCTGAGTCTAGCTTCTCTTAGTTTGAAACATGAAACATGAACATAACCCAAATTATCCTAAACCGCCGCAAACTAGGAAATCAAAAAACCCATGTTAAAAAACTAGAAGAAATGCACATTATAATTTATTCCTACCTCATTGTTAGGTTTTTCCAAGCTACTTTGTGTGGCACCGCACCGCAGATGCATATGAGCTTTAGCAAAAAAGATTAATGAAAAGGAGAATTCTATCAATTCTTAAAACACAAGGTACAAATATCAAAAATAAGTTGAATATAACTTTCAATGAAACCTACAGTTATGATGTACTCAATGTAACCTTACGATCACAACAACATAAATTTAAATTGAATTAATGGAAGTTGTAGCCCCCAATAATAGTGAGATATGGTACCTATTTTGGTTGGAGAAGATGATGAGCAATGCCTTCTAGCGGCCAACTATTAGTTATGCTCTAAACCACTGTAACTAATGTGTGAAGTTTGTTTCATGCAAGAAAAGAAGCATTCCACAGCATGCACGTTTGACACATGGCATCACTAACCACTCTATGCATTTGATCAAGCTCACACTTTCACTTCAGCGTTCTAAACTTATAATTTGAAATATCAAAAATAAATGTTTAATGTCATGTGGTGCACCAAAATAGTGTTGCATCATCATGTGTGCCTGACCAAAGCTATGTTAGCCTTCAAACTCATCATATAACTTCAACATTCTAAAAAATACTCTAAAATTTTCTTCCAAGTTATAAATATTGCCCCTAGAATAACTATGAAATAAATCTGAAACAATTTTAAGAAAATATAAATTTATCAAAAGGATCTCAACATATTTCTACAGCACATTTTTTAAAACATAAAAATTTCAAAAATAAACAAAAAATACTCATAATTATAATTCTTTCTACACAAGGATAAAAATATACAGTCCTCAATTTCCCATTTTTTAAATAGATTTAAAAATCCAAAAAAATCTTAAATAAAAATGGTACAAAAAATAATGCAAAATTTCTATGAAGTCTAAATAAGGACTATCCCACAAATAGAATGGTTCACTCCATTGGTTCAATAATAGATCATCTTTTATTCTAGTTGAATGGGCTCATAAATAAGCACCAAAATTGACCTAGTTGATCACCATTTATTAGGCAGTGCATGGCAAGATATTAGGCTAATCTTTAGGACATATTGATCTAACAATCATTTTGATTGGCACATAACACCAAATTGGCATAAATGTACCAATTTGAATTGCATACCAAAATGTCCCAAGAACCTTAAGCATTGTGCAAGCATGCTAAGACATTAATATGGTTCAAATGATGAAAATTAAGCATTGGATTATTCCATTAATGAATTAATCACAATCTTCATTCCGATAAAGTTCACGATACAATTAAAATAGTATTTATTATACATTGTTCCACTAGCTTATCACCAACTTTTAAAAGCCTGCTAAAACATCAATGATACCAAAAGGGTAGAAATAATGTAATGTTGTAATGGAATCAAATTAATGAAGAAATACATGATAAATCTCTACACTCTGGCAAGTGTGTACAACTGCTTTGTGCACTCCAAACCACCACAACTAAAAAACTCCTATGCTCAAGTTCTACTACTAAGCCACCTTAAACATCCAATCCTTTCCCATATAGCATAAAAGATAGTATACGCCATATGAAACATGCATTTCAATTGCTCCATCATTTATGAACCCGTCAAATTATGCTTAGGGCCATCTTCCGAGGGAAGAACAAGGTCTACCCTCTCAGCCCACATCGATGCAAAACAACCAACTAAGCTGTTAAACATCTAAACTATCGTGAACTATGTTGTGCCTATAAACCATTGTTGAACACATTGAATTACAAATCACTGAGTCACTCAATCCATTTGAAAGAGTCTTGATCTAAGTGAATAAAGATTTCCATGAAATTCATGGCCTTGGTATAATTAAACCCCCCCCCCACCCGCCAAATTATTGGGGCCATCATGTAGGGGGGTACCTATGGCTACCAATATAGTACCTAAAAGTCACAGCAAAACTCGCATGCTTATTGGATTATGCTACACCTACTAAATTCTTGAATGATTAAAGAATAGAATCCTAATAGGAATATCCCCCACTCCCCCTTTCCGTCCAAATTTTCTTCAAGAGCAAACCAACAATATTAATATGGGACTCATGAAATGTAATCAGCATGATGATAATAAATTCATACAACTTCCTAAATTGTGAGTTATTTCCAACCCCAGCTCATATGAAATTATGAAATGTTAATATTTCCAATCTATCTCCTAAAATATAGCAAGTTTCATGTCATGAATGCTTCATAAGCTTTTTAGGAGCCCACAACTCGCTAAGCCATTGTTTGCTAATTCTGTAATTTCTTTCAAATATATTTTAAGCTCATTAAATGTATTCAAATTCAAGGCATCTAAGAATACTTTGGTTATATTGAATAGATACATAAATTTGCAATCACTTTCTAAGCAATTGAAATGTCAATTGATAGGAAAATGCAAATGATAGTGATGATGAACTCATTATGACTAATTAGAAATACTTGGCTTTACAAGTTGCTTTCAAAATGAATCCATGGATTAATGAAAAAACACTAGAATATCAACAAAATCGTTAACCAACACTACAAAATATGTGATAGCCTGAGATATAATGACCTTATTTCCAATCCTATATGTGATCTTCGCATCTAGAAGAGGATCCGTTGGCATGCTTGTTTCATTAGCTTCATTCAAAGATGCTTTTCTATCAGCTTCCATATGGACCTGGTAGAATATCGACCAAACAAGTTATTCATCATCAACTAACAAAAAACTTGAGCTAATGAACAAATTTACGGGGAACAAACACTTCTCTAAAATCATAGGATTGCTTGATAATGTATGAAATTATGAAAACGTTATAGAATCAGAAAATGATAGGCTAAAATTAAGACAACCTAGTAAAGATGGTAAATGCGGTACCTTCTCACGGATTGTAGCTAATAGTCCATCATTCCATTGCTCGTCTTCCAAAGATATTTCTACAGAATAAAATTATAAGAAATTAGAGACCAACAATTGGCACAACATCTTTATAAATAGATTAAATAGTTCTCAAAATATCATTTAGCTCAACCAGAAGCCTTAAATAGATTAAATAGATTAAATAAATCAAGATAGAAATTTAAGATAGATTAAATAGATTAAATAAATCAAGATAGAAATTTAAGATCATCATTCAAAATATGATTGGAAAAAAAAGGATAGAGTGGAAGACCTACTTCACTTGCAAAAAAATAAAAATAAATAATAAATTAAAGGCCTCTTTGGTTGGGACTTAGGTAGCAACAACAACAACAAGCCTTTATCCCACTATGTGGGGTCGGCTACATGAACGCTTCTTCTCCATTGTGTTCTATTATGTGTCAAATTCTCATTTAATTCTAATAAACTAAGGTTCTTTATGCATCTTAACCAAGTCTTTTTGTTTGGGACTTAGGTAAGCAAAGCTAAAATAAGCTAAAGAGACGATCGACTTAAAAACCATTTTGGTTGAGGCTTAAGTTGAGCTCATGCCAACTTAAGCCACCAAGTCAAAGCAAAAATCCATTCAGGAGCCCCCTTGAGCATAGTTCTCATAAGCCATGCTTTTCCATGACTAGCCAAACAGCCATTTAAGTTCCACCTTGATCTTGGTTCACTTAAAATAACCTCAAGAAATGAAAAAGTTGAGCTAGTCATATGCTCTCTCTATTGTTGATTAGTGACTTCTTTCTTAGTTGCTTTCCTTATCCGCATATGTTCTGTTGATTGCAGATAACTATGTCAATCATGACCAAATGTGGCATCTCCCATGTCATATGCCATCAACTATGATTCTTTCTACTACATTCACATGCAGCCTCCTCGTAGCTCCTATCTTCATGATCAACCTAAAATCAATGCATTTATAGTTTAATAGTTATGGTAACTATTCATCTAGGTTGGCTTAGTCATCACAACTCCATCCTCATAAATAAAATAAAAAAATTTTAAAAAAAAATACTTGAACCATAATTACATGTATGATGCTCCGTATCTTCATTATTCTATATCAACATGGTCTCCCAGAGTTCAATGCCTTAATAGAAAGCTCATATTTTTGAACCATCAACTCAAGCTATTCAACCATATGATTGGTAGCATGTGTCTGACGAAAATAGTGAAGCTTAAAAGACTAAAAGACTCACAGCACTCCAAGCTTCATTTTCTACTATTGTTATTTCTTTCATATCCCACTTGTGTTCATACAGCTACTTGTATTATTATGGTTGGATTTGTGTTTTAGATTGGGGACTTTCCGAATATTTTTTATATCAAGAGGTATTGGGATATAATCAATTATATTTAATAAATGCTACACCACTCTTCAGGGTATACTCAAACATGTTTTAAGATTATCAAAATAAATCTGGACTCTAATGACCTCAAGATGAATTTCCCCAAACTATAAGTAATCCAACTTTTGGTTGTACTCCTTGGGATTTCTATATTGTATGCTTCGCCAACAACTATGACATCCTTGAAAGGTATAACAAACTCTTCAAAAGGTGTAACGAGGCTACCTCAACATTCTACTAGACATAAGCAACTCACAAAGTCAACTACAATAAAATCGAATAAATGTAATGGAGTATATATCTATGGTAGTTTATTAACAACTTCAACTCATATTTCATAGTTGGTCATAGCAAAGTGATGATCATAATTCAAACCCCAATCACTCATTGTACATGTTTCTAAACACACCTTCAATTTTTAAAACAGGCCTTCAGCAATCTTGCATATAATTCTCAACCATTTTGTTGTTATAGCTCCAAAAATATTCTTCCAATATGATGCAAGGTTTCCTTCCATGTATATGCGTGAGTCCACTGGGTACATTACCAACAGCATATAGCTATGCTGTATCACTCCTAGACATTTTCCATTTCATTTTCTCTCCCTTAGATTTTTTTTTTTTAATTATTTGAACTAACATTAGACATCTCAATAACAATTTTATTAGACCACTCCACATCTAAAGGTTATTACCAACTTGCCCTAGATCCTTCATTTTGATACATTGATGTTTCAAATATCCTGAGCACGCATTCCACAAAAATTATTGGCATATACATAACTATTTTGATAACTTGTTCAAAATGATAGAATAAGTTGAATTGCATAAGTATATAAACTGCCAGACTAAGTAATACAATTACTAATAATTGAGAATTCAATGATTCAAATCAAAACAATAGAGTAAATTGTATAAAAATTTTGAATGCTACATTCTTGTATAATTTCAAGGTAACTTTAGCAAAATGTCATTATTCTAACCATTGCTTTTTTTTCCACATAACTAATGACAGTAATTTTACTTGGACCCATTATACACACATATGGATCTCTAAAAGGGGAAAATGATGTGTTCAAATGCCCTTCTAACATGATAAAGAGAAAAAATAGTTGCACGGTAACAAAACATCATGCCACATCTAAATCATAAAGGGGTTTTATTTGGTACTACCAAATTCGTTGGTTTACCTATCCAATGCCTTTTAGCTATTTCAACTAATTACTTCAAATACCACTAAAATACCATCACAGTTAACCGTCTATTACTTCCACAGCATTCTTTACCAAACATATCTCACAATGGTTTGCATTCACAACTCCATTTTCTTCTTACTTCCCATTGTCACCATCACCTCCTCTTTTTCTACCATGGCATCCTCAACCCATCTCTTGATTGAGATGAGGCGATAATGCGATGCCAGTAGTTGTGGGCTTAAGGTTTGGCAAATGCCATGCAATGCAGAGAGAAAGCGTAAGAGCACGGGCAACTATGTGAAAGGAGACGATCATAATAGCATTAACGTTCAGCTAAAATCAAGCGCAAATTTGAGATGTAAGGTAATGAGAGTACGAGAGGTTATAATGGCATTAGCATGTAACTAGAGTGGCATTGTCATTATATGAAGACATGAAAAGGGGGTCCAAGTGGTGGCAGGATGGAAGGGTTTGCAAGAGGGGCGAACAAAAGACTAGTGCAATAGAAGACAATAGCAAGGTGGAGTTGTTGAGCAACAAAGAGAAGGGAAGAAATAAATGCTTGTCTGTATCTAGTTTGATAATGACTACATGATGAAGCTATCACATAGGGTGAAGTTTTGCGGACTCACTTTGTATGGGTGCTTGGGGATGTCACATAGGAGAGGAAACAAAATTTGGTTCGACTACAAATTTTCAATATTCCTATAAATGTTAACAAATCTCACATTTTAGCTTATGTCATATCATCCTACAATAATTATTGCTTTAATTATTTTATTATATTTATAAGATAACCATCCATAATGACTACTTTATATATTGCATGATTAAACTTTCTTCTAAAATCACAGTACAATCTACGCAAAAAGAACTATATTTCTTATACATATCAAAACTCAATTGGTAAAATAGTAACTCCATTTTCGAAAGTAACCAAGAGCACTTCCTAGTCCTTAAACTATGTTGTTTGTTAATGTTAGATCATATGCTACAATGAAATCTAGTTAAACTTCTCAATCACATTTCTATCTTATATACCATAATCATCATAAAATTTCTCAGAAATCATCTTTCTTGAACCTAAATGCATATTTAAGCAATAATCAATAATTATTCCCTCTTCCTCATATATAAGTTGTAATAGTTCATCCATCTCCTTCCTAAATTGATACTTCAAACTATCTTCTAATCCAACTTGAGGAACATAAGCAATAACCACAATTTTAATATGCTCATCAATAATTACCTTAAAAGAAACCACCCTCTTACTAGCCATAGTTATATTGATAATCTTATATTTCAACAATTTACCCATTATTATCCCTATATCATTCATATTCTTAACCATCCTGAAATAAAATACTTTAGAATCTTCACCAATGTATCTGATCTCTTCACTTTCCATTTAATTTTTGCAAACATGAAATATTTTTCTTCTTCAAATTACTATATCCACTAATTCTTAGTTGTTCAAATTCAAAGTCCCCAAATTGCATGTAACAAATCTACTCTTGATCTTGGAGGTAAACACTACACACTTCTTTCACAAAATTGAGTTAAAATGTGCCACTTGTATGTCAAAATCAATCTCTGCCTACTTCTCACCACAATAAAGTTTGTTATGTAGCGTATGGATGACTAACAAACTCATGCATACTCTTTCTCGCCACAATCAAGTTAGGATATGGTACATCAGTTTTGAGTAACATCCAAGGACTAAAAAAATTAATATTTAGATTTAATTCATTGATTTTGCTATAATTTCTACGAAGATTTTCAACCTAACATCAACTCTCAACTTTTCTTATGCTCAGAACTAACAATGGTTGATAGCCATCTAAGAATAAAAAATCAACTTGATCAGCTATAATCAACTTACAATAAAGCCAGCTGATAGTTTCCTACATAAACATGGCAATATGAATGAAGAAAAGAAAAAAGAAGAGATATAAAAATGCGGATTTTAAATGATGATTACTTCCAAGATAGCATGGTGAAGTAATTTTAAACGAAGAGTGGAGAAAATCAAGAGATTAGTTTACAAAATAAGTATATTATATTTTTGTAAGCCTTTAATAATTCTCATAGGAAATGTTAACAGAAAGAATCCATCACTAAATAGATTTTTAAAGTAGGAGATAAAAGTGAATAATAAGAATTTTAAGATGAATGTATATGTTACCAAAAGAAGTATAGCTTTCCAATATCTAGGGCTTGCTTGCAATAAAAGAAAAAAATTTTGCATATCATAATTTGGTCAAAATGGATTTCAAAAGTGTTGGGTTATTTTAAAATGAGTGCAATACAAATTTGAATTAATCACTTATGTGTCGCACTCATCTCAAAGAAAAACTAATGGCTTTGAGATTCATCTTAACCAAATTTTGGTCAGAATATCCTAACCCAATTTTTTTTCTACCACAATTCTCAAGATGAAAGAAACTGTTAGCTAAAAGCTTGTAAAAGAAATATACCGTCAGTTTGAGAAGCTCGTGCTGCCTCAAATTCTTTTATCAAACGCTCAAACATCATTTTGTCAGAGTCCCTAAAGAGAAAAAAGGAAACTAAGAGTCAAAAATATTTGCAGTTTTGTCTAAATAGACAAGTAAAAAAAATTTAACTCTATCTTAAAAATGCAGAAAGCATGCACGAACATTGGGATGAAAAAATTTTCACTTCAAAATGACAAAGGCAACATATTCAAAAGTACATTAGCTAGTGTACCATCACATAACTAATTAGGAACTAGTAAAAAAAATACTTAGTAATTCAAGCAACTTCCATTTTACAAACTCACAAAATATAATCTCCTCCTTAAAACCTCAAACTAGTATTTTTCTTCCCTAGAGACACTTCCGTGAATTTATAAGGACAAAAAAATAAAAATTAATAACTCATTCATTTGTGAATGAGCATGATGACCAAGTTATTATCACAAAGGTCGTGATGTAATTCTTAAAAGAAGCCCTTGTGAACAATCTCAAATTAACATCAAACAAACATAAGTATTTTTATTTGTGCAATTTACACAACAAAATATTAGATAATTGGAGAGAGGCGCTAAGATTACATTTGAATTCCACTTTAACGCAAGCTATCAACAAACTAATCCAAGTAGGTAAGATTCTTGATCGGAAAGGATTTATAACTAAAGTGTAGAAAGATAAAGGCATAGTTATAAAATTCTATTGAACAAGGCAATCCAGTGCACTTAATCATAAAAAGTCTTGAAAAAAACATAAATAGTGAATTTGGAATAGCTTTTTAAGAACTTAGTTTACATACATTAGTCACCCCTTTATTTGGCTACAATTTTCTTTTTGCTTTTTAAATCTTTTTATGATGGGAAGTTTTTTAAGGTCATGTATGCTATAATGTGGTAGTTCTAAGAAAATTTTTATTTGATTTTTCAAGAAGAAAAAAGTTTATAATACCCACATTAGCTTTCAAAAATTTTGATTGTCTCATAATAGTTTCTCCACTGATTTACAGATAACAACAGTCATCCTCGTCCCAAAACAACCCTAATTGATAATTATGAAAAGAACACAAATATCTATCAATGTTATACATTTGAAACTAAATTACCAAACATGTGGCTAATTTGTTCTTTTGCAACATTCAGCATGCATTAAGCTTCGTTTGGTAAGTTATGCAGATCTAGCCAAAGAAAATTTTTTATTCCCATCACCTTTTTTTATTAGGATCCCTTGCATTGATTATATGACCCTGATGATAGCTAAAATCAAATGGCTTTAAAAATACAATATATTTTGCTCGATATTATGTCATCATCTAATATTTTTACAGAATTGCAACATTGCATGATGACAAAACTTGAGGAAAAGATGATACAATGGCAAAAGTAGATCAAATTTCATAAGAGAGGAGTTTTTTCCAAACTAATATTTATCATACCTTTGAAGGCGCTCAGTCAATGCTTGATGCCTTCTAAGAACATTAGATACTGCAATAAAACAGCATCATTTTATATAAGAAATATTTTGGTCAGATGAAAGAAACTCAAATAACACAATTGATGGGAGTGCAAGCTATACATCTTGCTCTAGTTGTCTCTAACCGTGTATCATCCTCATGGGCAAAATTCTACATAATATAAAAGAAATATGTTAGATTAGTTCAGACTTCTAATCCTAAATAGCACTCATCTATCCTTTACCATAAAAAAAGACAGAACATACCACTTCTCCAGTAAGAGCATGTGAGCGCCTCTTCAATTGTTCCATCGCTGTAGCAGACCAAGATGCAAGTATTTCAGAAGTCAATAACAAGAGTGAAATTGATACCTTTAAATCGTCTAAAAAAAATTTATGAAGACTTGAATAGATTTCCCTGTTTTATGATGATCTAACCAGAACAAAGATAATAAATTAAATTCTACATCTCAATCTTTCAAAATAACGATATTTAAGACACTCCCTAAGTTTTTTGCAAAGTGGTAATTTGAAATAATATTTCAGGAGATGAAAGACCGCAGCTTTTAAAATTATACCTACATTAAGTACCACTATAAAATTCAGGAAATTTCCTGTACATTCCACTTATGTTCTGGATTGATTCATAGTCAATCTTATCACGGAAGTGTGAGACGAACAGCAATTAAGTTAAAGCAATTTTCTCCAACGCCGTGTCCAAAAAATAACATCCTATCAGAACGCATTCCTGATATCAATGCAATCAAACCAAAAAGCTTCCCAGAACAGTTGTTGATAATACAATGAGATCAACGATAAGGTTATCAAAAATTCACAGAAGTCAAGAAGTCTAACTTCTAAACCTAATTGCTGCTATTAAGGTATCACCAACTGACAGAAAGAGACCATTTTTCTTCTTGTGACAGAGTGCTGAGGGATAAAAGACCAAAAAGGGAATGGCATACAAAAGATAAACGCGCGTAAGTTTACCATGAAAAAGAGTTGCAGCAGGTCCTTCCGCTCGCTGGTAACCGTTGAAGTGCAAAAGGATACAGCGAAGAAGGCGAAATACAGAACTAGGGCATGATAAGCAGTAATTCAGATCCCACCATCTTGTTGGTTTTCGGTCATTCTTATAACCCGTATTTAATACGTGACTGGCCACCGCTACGCGCCTAGCGCCCGTGATCCGTCAGCCTTTTTTTTCCTACATTTGAGCGCAAATTTATCTCTTTATTGAAAATCTAAACTAAATTATACTAAAGGGCTATTTGATTTTCTGTATTTGGAATGCATAAAAAAAATACAGTATAAAAATAATTAAATGTAAAAGGATTATTTTACCATGTAAAAGCGGCGGCTGGTGGCTAGCGGGTCCCCCGATCACTTTAATCCGTGTATTGGAATTCAAATCGGCGAATTCTAAATACACGCATGATTCGATGTATTTAAAATCGAAATTTTACTTTTCGAACTAAATCTTTGAAATATTTAAAAATTTATTTGGAATCACATCTGTACTACCAGTATTAAATTTACTTGTATTTCATCCGACTTCAAATAAAACATTTCTCTAAGATTTTTAGTCATAATCCTGAGATATGATGAGATATCCTCTATGAATTTAGCCTATCAACGTCTCAAAGTAGCTAAGCTAATGGGAGTTTTTAATATTAGCCTTTTTATCACTCTATTAGAGGATTTGTCAAATTGATTGCTCTCACTATAACAACTTATTTATTGGCTCCTTGAACCACCTTTTTTAGGATTGAGTGTATTGATATTGTATTAGTAAGTTGAGATTGGTGCCAGACTCAATAAACTTTTGTTTGTAATGCACAAACAAGGATTACATTCAAAGCCTCCCTAATTAGAGGTAAGGATTCTTCATCCAAATTCAAAATTGGTGATTATAAAATTAAAGATATTATTGTCCATTAGAGCTCTTTTTCATCCAACTTATTTTTTTGTTAATAAAAAATTAAAATTTAAACATCAGATTTTATTTGTACTTTACTGATTGAAAGGGATAGTTTGAATATAAAAGTGTTTATCATATATAAGGAAAAAAATCATCAATTAAATACAGTTACACACTATAGAGACATAAAAGTTTAGAATTACTTGATTCCATGGGGTGGAGAAGCATTCACCATCAATATAATATATATATATATATATTAGTACCCAAAAAGAATGGTCCAAATATATCCCTTCATTCTTATTTTTAAATAAACTTTAATATGTGTTACAAGATGTTCCAAGCCATTACTTATGTGAATTATTAAACTTTTAAAGAACAAGCATTTTCTAATAATAGATGGTCATATGTTAATCATGAAAGATCATCTTGTGGTTGGTTGTCTCAACAATTATTCTATTACAATAAATTTTAGATTTAAATAAACTCGACTATGCTGTGAAATAAATTTATTATTTTATCAGATGAAGTGTGACTTGTAAGCGAGCATAAAATAGTACTCAACCAAGCATATGCTATAAGTGAATCATTTAAACAGAATTAAACATAATGAAACATTTAAGTTGTCTATCTTTTAGCTTTTGATACTTTATGCTTTCATTTAGGTGCCCAATGTAAGACACATATTTGACTCTTATTTTATCATTGCGAAGAAAACACCTTCTATTTGTTCACCACTTCTTAAACTAGAAGGGATGATAGCAATCTAGTAAAAAAAGTATGGAAGCAGTTTGATGGCTATTAGTGCACGCCTATTATTTTTGTAGAAGTTGAATATAATAATAACTTATTATTGGTATAAGAGATATGTAGATTGAGAAAAGAGGACTTATATAATTACTCACTTGTTTTTCAAGTTCATAATAAAGTTTAATATTAATGGGATCCACTAGAGGACTTATAATCAATTAAGTACAACAACACATTGTATTGAATATCCCTTTAAATGTAGCGCATCGTGTTGTAACCATCGTTAAATATACTTGAAGATTTCAATAATCTCTTAAGTGTCCAAGGTTTGTTAAGGCGACAGGAGGCTACTTGAAATCATCATTAGGGTGCTAAAGAGGCAATCAATATGTTCTCATAAAAAAAATATCACATAAATGTCAAAGTTTGCATTGGCAATGACATTCTACCCATGATGGCATATATTAGAAAAGAAGGGTTAAAGGAAGTCTTGAATTTGCTTCAAACTTCATGCTGCTGAGAGGGATGTAAGCAAAGAGCTAATTCAAGCCAAAGGATTTTTAAGCTATAGCTCATTTACCAGAAGAATGTTAAAGCTCTGCTCAAGCACTATTCAAGCTTTTATCATAGTGTTCAAGCTTGGCTCATTTAAATTTAGACTTATTAAGCTTGATTTAAGCTCACATCAAGATCAGTTTATTTTATGATATTTGTGCTTTAATTAAGCAGCTCATTTGAAAATATAAATGAGCATCATTGAACAATGCTCATTGAACTTAAAATATAATATTTTAATTTCAAAATATATTAATACAAATCTTAAAATTTTCATATTATAAAATATCTTAGCAACATAAGCTTAGCCAAGCTTAATCATTAGCATGCCCATAGCTCAACTTACTAACTCAAATAAGGAAGCTCCTTTTTTTCCCACTTAAATAGTATTACGCTAATAGTCTTGATGATTTGGGGATAAATGCATTGCATAAATGCAAAATGGGGTTGCGATAATGGTGAATTAGCATACGAGAGTTGGGTTGCATGAATGGGTAAATAATAAACTAATGTATATATTAATCTTAAGTCATAACATTTTAAAATTTAAACTTTCATATATTATAAATTTTATATTTATAATAAAATATATATTTTGACTTATGGTGCAGAATGTTGGCCAATAAAAGAGAAACATAAGACTAAGTTAAGTGTTACAGAGATGAGGATGCTCAGGTGGATGAGTGGCTTTACCCTTAGAGATAGAATGCAAAATGAGTATGTTCGGGAAAAAGTTGGAGTAGCTCCTGGTAGATAAGATTAGGGAGAGTCGCCCAGATGGTTTGGCCACATAAAGCGTCGACCATCCATGAATTAGGAGAGTAGATGCATTAGATTTTCCTTATGTTAAGAAAGGTAGAGTAGACCTAAAAGACTTGGTTAAGATGTATAAAAATGATCTTAGTACTGAATTAAATGAGAATTTGACATATAATAGGACACAATGGAGACGAAGGATTCATATAGCCGACCCCACCTAGTGGGATTAAGGCTTGTTGTTGTTGTTGTTGTAATAAAATATATATTTTAATATAAATTTATATCATGACTTTTAAAATAATTAAATATATTTAATCATAATATATTTATATCTATAACATGCACATACTTATATCTTAGCGAGTTTAATATTGGCCATTAATCAAGCTTCTTAATAACCTTATTAACAAGCTTTAAATTATATTGTTCATAATCATAAATGAATCAAGCAACGAGTTGTTCAAGGTTGTTTAGTTAATAATTGAGTATTTATGAAGGTGTTTTCTTATTCAATCCATTAATTGATATCATAAACTAATTCTAATTGAAGCAAGCCATGAATAACTTGTCAAATACTAAATTCATTTACAACCCTAGCAACTAGTATTGTTATAATAATTATATAATATGAAGAGTTTTACTGCAAGTAAGGGTGGTGATGTAATGAGGTAGTTCAATGGATGGATTTAAAAAGGGTGATGACCCTCTTTCATGCTTTTATTATTTAGAGATGTGTCCTAACATGTTGTAGCCAAAAGAAAGAGATGAGTAATTAGGTGTTATTATTTTAATTTTATACATCTTAATTTACATGAAGAAGATGCTCATTTAACTCTTATGTTTCAAGGCTTGATTATTTGTCTCTCTATTAATATTGTGTCATATGCATGCATGAAATAATCTTTTTATATATACATTATCTTTGTTTTTTGTATACACCTCGATATAAGTTTATTTTCAAATTTTAAGAAGACATTATTTGTTTAAATATAAACAAGGTTGATCAAATATACCCTGAATTGAAGTATTTTAATCAAAGTTGATCTTCAAAATTCAACATTATATCACCCAAATTTGCATCACAATCTTAATCCCTAAAAAATAATGTTTAAAGCAATGAATTAGTGATACAAGGGACAATGTGAATTTTAGAGTGAACCTTTGCTTAGAGACTTCATAGCTTGCCTTAGCAACCATGTGGATTTTTGTTTCCTATTTTTAGGCTTCACATCCCTTACATTTGAGGAATCATAAACATCACCTTTTTTTTTCCTCACATATTTATCAATCTCATGCAAGAAAACCAAGTTGATGTATTGCATTTCCTCCCTTTTGTCAAGAAGACCATGCTTTAACCTCATTTTTTTATCAAATTTTTGCTTTGACATAGCTCTCCTTGGTGGCCCCCCTCCATGCATAGACCCCTTCTTCGTGTTTGGGGCAACAATACTTATAATCAAGCACCATTATCATCCCTCAATGCTCTTCTTTTGACTCTAATTTGTCTTGATGTTAATATCACTACCTTGTCTCATAAGTCCTACAATTATCACATGGAAAATCTTCATTATTATGCCACTTTATGAGTCTCCTCCATTGCATGTCATTAGTTTGCCCAAGGCATTTGATTTTTAGCCTTTAATCAAGGAGTAATCATCATTCTTTGTTGATGTTTTTTGGGTTGCAATCTCTCCTCTCAAGTTTCACTCACCTTTCAAGTTTATTTCAATAACTTCTAACATTCAATATTTCATTCTATCTTCAAGTTAAGGAAAATCAACAATTATAAATGCTTCAAATATTTTTTTAAAAAATTGCGCCTCTTTAATTTGTGCTTATTGGTAAGTTTTTGGCCAGGTTTCTTTCATTGCAATCCATTATAAATTATCTTTCAAAAAGATAGCTCATGGTAGAATTCTCGATAGTTCTCCTCAATCAAAATATCTTGTTCTTGAGAATCTTGAATTGTGTACTATACTTTAATTGTTATTTAAAGTTGATAAATGTCGATGCTTTTTTATGTGATCATGCAAATAGCCTACAATCTTTAAATTCTCCTTGGAAATTCCAGGTGCTTATGTTTCTTATTCTGAAGTTACACATGTTCAATAAATAAAACCTTTACTTCTTTGGTTTATTTTTTTGCCAATTAAAATGCGTTTAGACTTTTAATTGATCGAGTGTCAATAAAAATTGATATTACTCTAAGTTTTTTAAATATTTTCTGAATTGGTTCTCAAGATTATAAGTATTGATAAAATGTCATTTTTTTACACCATCCAAGATATCACTCATATTCTCACATTCTAGACATTTGCTTTAGTTACGCATAAAAGCTAATAATTTAATATCAAAAATCTCATAATGTAATTGATTTGATATCGATGAAACTTATAGTACATGCTTAAGATGATGTTGGAGAAGTTCACACAAATATTAAAATCTCTCTCCCTTCATGGTTTACTATCCAAAATAGCATTCTAATGATCAAGGCATTAGATTATTGTGTTTATACCATTGAATAATTTTTCTTTTACCATTATGGATGATGTGTTAATGCTCCGAATAATCTAGTTAACATTTGATTAATCTCTTAGCCATTATAGAGTGCTAACCATAACTTGGGTCTTATTATATGCCAAAATAAATGACAAAAATGGTCAATTTTTGGATGTTCTCTTCTATAGTAATCATTCAAATAAAGCTACTCATTATTCCTCTCTCTCAAATAATAAAGAATCACTCATGTTGCCCAAAATTATCATTAATATCATTCAAGATACTAATCATAATATTATCAGATTTAAAATATCCCTCTAAAATTTATAAATCAAGCATGAATTTCAAGTTAATGAATATATTCAATCAAATTAAATAACTCAATGAGATGAGTCAATAACACTAAAATCGGGTCAAATCGAGCCAAAATGAGCTCAAATCAAGCTCAAAAGTTACATATAAAACTTTGAGACACTGATTGGATAATCAAATGACTTCCAAATTTAGCGTGATTATAGTTGAATCGAGCGGCTCGACGAGATGAATCCAATGAGCCTAAGATCACTCAAATCGAAGATCATTTGAATGGTCAAATCATTAAAAAATGATCAATGATCAAATGAATCAATATACACCGTTTGATGGAGTGTTTTGGGATTTTGGCTATAATGACCAAAATGATCCTCTCAGAATCCTAGAAATAGGACTCTGTTCTTATCATGGAAGGGGGAGGAGCTAGAGGTGAACTTGGGAGAAAGCTGAGAGAGAGCTAGAAGTTCGAAGTTCATCATCACCACCGTTGTGTAGATCGTCGTCATTATATGTCACCGCCACCGTATATAACTCAATGCATAGTTGTTGTAACCTAATTCTGGAATTCCCATTATCAGGATTTCTCAAATACGATATTGTAATTCCACTGTTGGGAAGACTTAAACTCTATACTCTAAAGCAAATATATAGTTGAGCATTTTTATTGGGCTACGCCTCGTGATTTTTTCCCTTTTTATGGGATTTTTTCACATAAAAATTCTAAAATTTCTTATTTTCTTTTCAACTATCTGCGTGAATGCTAGATTTTCCAACAAAGCTAAGGTGTGAAGTTTTATTCTACCATAATTGGTTTTCTGGTATGCAATAGTTTGGTGCCATCTGTGGGAAAGAGATTCTCATTACTTCATCATGTTAGATAATCAAGTTTCTCAACAAGATCGAAACTACCAGCCAGGTGGAGCACTTCGTACTTTTGAGAAGCGCATGAGACGAATGAAAATTTATCAAACTCTGATTCTTCAGCTTTTGTTGGAAACTGAGGGACAGTGTTTAATCTTAGAAGATCACCCATGTTAATATGCTAAGCATCTAATTGATTATCATCCCAAGAAACAAGTCAAAGTTGGAGAATATTTCAACACTGAGAAAAAGATAGCTTGATAAACTATTATCTTATATTATAAGGCAAAAATCAAAGAGCAACTTTAGCTGCAACCTCAAGTGAGTATTTTGATTTAACCTATTCCATACAGGTTAACGTCATCGAGTAATAATCTGATAAATAATCTTAGAAGAATCAAAATGTTTAACCTCTTTCACACAGGTTAACATCATACTTTGACAAAATAACCTCAGATAAGAGTTAAAACTACTGACTTCTTTCACACAAGTTAAATGTCATCGAGTAACACTTTGACAAACAACCTTAGATATGTCATAACTTTGTTTATCACCGGATAACACTTTAACAAACAATATCGAATAGGTCATAACTTTGTACATACTCCACACAGATTATCATTATCAAGTAATACTCTGAAAAATAATATTGGAAGAATCAAACTATTTATCCTCTTCCACATAAGTTCACGTCATACTTTGACAAAACAGTCTCGGATGAGAGTTAAAACTATTGACTTCTTTCACACAGGTTAAATGTCATCGAGTAACACTCTGACAAACAATCTTAGATAAGTCAAAAATATTTTATGGATTTTTATCCTAGAAGGCACGCTCCCGAGGAAGCCTCGATAGGAAGCTAATACTGGGTAAGGTCCTCACTAGAAAGACTCCAAGAGAGAAAATGGCTGACAAGGTCTCCACTCTTCAAAAACCTTAGAAGACAAAAGCCTCAGAAGATATAGATACATCAAAAATCTCAGTCGACAAAAGCCTCAGAAGGTCTATGTACATCAAAAATCTCAGTAGACAAATGCCTCAAAAGGTACAGGTACATCAAAAACCTAAGAAGAAAAAAGCTTTAGAAGGTACATGT
This sequence comes from Cymbidium sinense, assembly GCA_021442155.1. Lineage (NCBI taxonomy): Eukaryota > Viridiplantae > Streptophyta > Magnoliopsida > Asparagales > Orchidaceae > Cymbidium > Cymbidium sinense. The sequence continues at coordinate 31,216,778 of CM038222.1, forward strand.
ATACCAAAAACCTCAATAGGCAAAAGCCTCAGAAGCTACAGGTATACTAAAAATCTCAGCAGGCAAAAACCTCATAAGGTACAAGTACATCTAAAACCTCAATAAGTGAAAGCCTCAAAAGCTACATGTACATCAAAAACCTCAGCAGGAAAAAGCCTCAGAAGGTACAGGTACATCAAACACCTCAGAAGGTGAAAGCCTTAAAAGGTATAGGTACATCAAAAATCTCAAAAAGCAAAAACCTTAGAAGGTATAGGTACATCAAATACCTTAGAAAGAAAAATCCTTAAAAGGTACAGGTACATCAAAAATCTCAATAGACAAAAGCCTCAGAAAGTACATGTATATAAAAAATATCTGTAGGTGAAAAAGCCTTAGAAGGTATAAGTACATCAAAATCTCAGAAGGTATAGGTGCATCAAAAATCTCACAAAGCAAAAATCTCAGAAGGTACATGTACATCAAAAATCTCAAAAAATAAAAGCCTCAAAAGGTACAAGTATCCAAACGGAGGAGAATAAGCTCGTTATGATATTTTAGGAATAATAGCTACCAAACCATTTAAAAAATGAAACTTCTTTCTGAAGATTATCAAAGTATCTCTGTTGATAGTTAACGTTACATCATCGGATCTCGCCATCCCCTGATGCTCCGCAACCTATCATCTTGCATCTTTAGACATTGTGATATCTATTGAAGGATGATCACCCATGAAAATACTCTATATTTTTCAAGCTTGGAATCACATTAAAGCCTGAATTTGGGATGCGCGCCGCCTAACCAGGTCAGTTGGAAACTCCGAGATCGGGGAAAACTAGAGTCTGTGATGAGGGGTGGCACTGTTATATAGGTCAGTGGAGGCTACCAAAGAGAATAATCTACACTGAGCTTGAATTTGAGATCGTGTGTGTCTTGGTCAGTTAAAACATTAAGATCGAGGAGAGCTGGAGCTGAAAAGACCGTTTTACAAGTTAGTGGATACCAAAGAGAATAAAGTAGAAACCGGAGCTTGAATTGGGATGCATGTGCTAACAGTCGATTCGACCAGATCACTGAGAGCCGCAAAGGATCGACAGTTATCTGATTACTAAAGGCTACCACAGAAAAGAAAGCAAAAAAAGTAAGGTGCGAATTTTTTATTATCCCTTGGGGGGTCTTTATACTTGAAAAAATGACTTTTCAAATTCTTTAAAAAATAAAAAATAAAAATAAAACTTTTTATATTTTTTTAAAAAACTAAGAAAAAAAGAAGAAGAAAACTCTTCATATTCTTATATATATATATATATATATATATATATCTAAACTCTTTATCTTTCTAAAAAAAGAGGGAGAAGAGAAAATATTGATATTTTAAATTAAAATAAAACTATTCACATTCCTCATTAAAAAAAATACTCTTCAAATTACTTATTTAAAAATTTTAAAAAATAACTCTTTATATTCTTCATTAAAAAATGGTCTTTGCGTCTTCTCCTCTCTCCTCTCTCTCTCTCTCTCTCTCAAGACCAAGAAAAAAAAATTGTGGGGCTCACGGCCCCCTCTCATTCGAGTCAAACACCACCATAAAAAAAATGAGAAATTGGGGGACCCATGGCCCCTCTCTTAAAACACACACACACACACACACACACACACACACACACACACACATATATATATATATATATATATATATATATATATAATATTAATAGCTAATTAGCAAATAAATTTGATACACAAAATATATATAATTATAAATCCCAATAATTTTTATCTAAAGTGATTTTATATATTTTTGAATGAAATAAGTTTTTTGATTCAAAAATAGGAGGACAAATGATATATCCCTCTAAAATTTATAAATCAAGCATGGATTTCAAGACAGAGCATATATTCAATAAAATTAAATGACTCAGTGAGATGAGTCCAATGACACTAAAATAGGGTTAAATCGAGCCCAAATGAGCTCAACTCAAGCTCAAAAGTTACATATGAAACTTTAAGACATTGACTAGATGATTAAATAGCTTCTAAATTTGACATGCTTATAGTTGAACCGAGCGGCTCGACGAGACGAAGGTCAAATCACCAAAAAAACTATCTATGATCAACTAAATCAATATACACCGTCCGATGGAGTATTTTGGATTATGGCTATGAGACCAAAATGCCCCTTAGAATCTATAAATACGACGTCATTCTTATCATGGAAGGGGGAGAAGCTAGAAGTGAACTTGGGAGAAAGCTAAGAGAGAGCTAGAAGTTCAAAGTTTGTTATCACCAACATTGTCATCGATCACCGCTTTTTGCCATCACTGACTGTCACCAACAATTATTATAACCCAACTACTATTGCATAGTTATTGTAATCTGATTCTAAAATTCCCATTATCAGGAATTCTCATATACAATCTTGTAATCCCGTTGTCGGGAAGACTTAAACTCTCTACTTCAAAGCAGATATATAATGAAACATATTTACTAGACTAAGCCCCGTAGTTTTTTCCCCTCTTTCTGAAGTTTTTTCACGTAAAAATTTTAGAGTTTTTTATTCTATTTTCAACTATCTGAGTGTGTGCTGGATTTCTATATAAACTAAGTCTGAAATTTTATTCTACTACAGTTAATTTTCTGGCTCGCAACAAGATTAGAGGATAATGAGCCTTCTTATAATTTGAATTTCGCTTCCTTCTCTCTGCCAAACAACAAGGTAGGTGCAAAAACAAATAATATATTTAAACTTTGAGGTCTGCTTGAACCTATGTTATTTTATGATAGATATTAGGGTTCAAAATGGGAGATGGCCTATGATCGAGGGAGCTTCTATGCTTTTTCTTTCTTGTATTTTATCGTCTACATCTCTTTTATCACTTTGATATTATTTGACATCCTTTTGTAATTTTTATTTAAGCTTTTATGGAAATTATTTTGCTTAAAAAAATTTAGCAATACATATCTTACGTGGCTATGTATAATTTTAACATTAAATATGTATGTAATTGAAATTTATTAGTGAAAGTAACCTAAAAAATGAATAAGGATTTACATACATGACATACATTTATATATATTTATATATCTTTTGCTGAAGATGTGCTTGGAAAATCAAAAAGAAAAGCTTCTTTTAATAAGAATAGTTGGTGGTGGAGTCAGAGTGTGCAAGAAAAGATAAAAAATAAAAAGCATTGCTATAAAACTTGGTTTAGATGTAAAAACTCGGAGAATTGGGAAAGATATAAAGTGGCATGTAGAGATTCTAAGAAAGCAATATATAATGCAAAAAATTTAGCTTTTAGTGATTTATACAATAGATTAGATACCAAAGAAGGTGAAAGATGTATGTATAAGTTAGCCAACCAAAGAGATAGAAGAAGTAAAGACATAGTTCAAGAGAGATGTATTAAGGATGAAAATAATGAAGTGTTTTTCTTAGAAAAGATATTGAAAATAGGTGGATGAGGTATTTTGATAAACTTTTTAATGAAGAATTTGAAAGTATGATTGATTTTAGAAACATTAATACCCTAAACAAAAATAGAGAATTTCATTTTATCATTAGTATTAGTAAATCAGTTAGTGAAGCTTTAAAGAAAATGAAATGAAGCAATTATACGGATAATATTCCAATAGATGTGTGGAAATGTTTAGGAGATCAAGGAATTTGGTACAAATCTTTTAATGTTATTTTAAAGACTAAAAGATGCTAGATGAGTGGAGAAAGAGTTTGCTTCTATATTTAAGAATAAAGGTGATGCACAAGAGTGCAAATTATAGAATTAAGTTAATGTGTCATACATTAAAATTATGGGAGAGTAATTGAGCATATGTTATGTGATATAGAAGTTTCTCACAATGTTTGGTTTCATACCGTAGATCTACTATGGATGTTATACATTTGTTAAGAGGTTTGATGGAGAAGCATAGAGTAAGAAGGATCTACATATGATATTTATTAATTTAGAGAAAGCTTATGATAAAGTCTTAAGAGATATTCTTTGGAGAGTTCTAGAAAAGAAAGTTAATATTGGTTATATTCAGTCATTAAGGATATGTATATTACATTACTTGTGTCAACAGGAGGATTGACAAAATATTTTTCTATTTGGTTGGATTACATCAAGAATCAACATTAAGCCCTTATCTTTTACTTTAGTTATGGATGTTCTTATGAGGCATTTACAAGAAGATGTACCTTGGTGTATGTTTTTGACATTCTTCTTGTTGAATAGAGAGGAGTCCAACAAAACTTGAATTATGGAGGTCAACTTTAGAATTAAATATTTTTTCGTTTAAGTAGATTTAAAACTGAATATATGGAGTGTAATTTTAGTTGTAGAAGTTTTAGTGGTAGTGTTGTGACTTTAGGTGATCAAGTCATTAATAAGAGTGAGTGATTAAGATATTTAGGCTTTATTGTTCAAAATGATGGTAAAATAGATGGAGATGTTATTAGTAGAATTCAAGTTGGATGGTTGAACTGGAGAATACATCGGCTTTATTATGTGATAGAAAAGTTCCTTAAACTTAAGGAAAAGTTTTATAAGATGGTGGTAAGACCGCAATGACTTATGGTGCAATGTTGGCAAATAGAAGCATAAGACTAAGTTAAGTGTTATAGAGATGAGGATGCAAGTGGATGAATGACTTTACTTGATAGAATGCAAAATAGTATGTTTGGGAAAAAGTTGGAGTAGCTCAGTGGTAGATAAGATTAGGAGAGTCTCCTTAGATGGTTTGGCCACATAAAGCGTCTGTCCAGATGAATTAGAGTAGATCATTAGATTTTCTTATGTTAAGAAAGGTAGAGGTAGACCTAAAAGACTTGGTTAAGATGTATAAAAAATGATCTTAGTATACTTGAATTAAATGAGAATTTGACACATAATAGGGATAATGGAGGAAGGATTCATTCCACCCCCTAGTGGGATTAAGGCTTGTTGTTGTTGTTGTTGTACTTATATAACATTTTAGTGTCTCAATTACTTTAATATATACATATAAAAGACATTTCACTTTAAAAAGTGATATTTATGATATTTTTTAAGTAATTTAAAGATTTGAGTGTTATATAAATAAATATTAAAATTCAAGTATTAGATAAGTAAATATTTAAAAATTTTGTGATATGCATATAAATCCCTCAAAAATGAATTATAGAATCAACATATTTATAGATGTCATAATTAATGTCATTAAAAATTTAAAAATAATTTAAATTATAAATTAAGAATTCATTATGCCCTATTACGTTTTGATGATACGATTATAAATATAAAAGCTGATTGTTAGTTTAATGAATAGCTATACTAACACTTAAAAAAGTCCTTGTGTTTTTAAGCCTAAAAATTATATTAATTTTAGTAAACAAATGAACTTATAGTATATTGATTGAAAATAAGAAAATTTATATGACAGCACATAATTTTTATGTATTTATATATTTATAAATATAGTATTTTTTAGCAAATTTTTACATGAAAATGTGGTTTAAAATTTAAAAATTAATGATTGTATTAATTTTAATATAATATTAAAGATTGATATTATTTATATAAATATTAAAATTTAGAAAGGAGATATATAAATATAAATATAATATATATTATGTATGTAAATGACTTTTAAAATTAATATGTAGATGGAGGAAAAAAAAAAGAGTAGAGGAAGCTAATTTCTAAGAAATTATTATCTTTGGAGTTTGAACGTAGAGCTATGTTTGAATTTTCATTGTATATTAGTATACATAGTATATGTATATAAAAAGTTTTCTTTTTTCTAGAATTTAAGAGATTTTTTAAACTCTTTTAATATTAGTACACATTATATATACATAATTATTTTAAACATAGTTTTAAATTTTTTAAAAAAATAATTAAAATGATTAAATTTTTAACTTTTTTTAACTTTTTTAATTATGCTTAAAATATTTTTATATTTATGTTATTATTGCGTGTCAGAAAACTTGTAGCGGTAGAGTAAAATTTCACACCTTAGCTTGTATGAAAATCGAGCATACACACAGATAGTTGAAAAAAAAAAGACTTCAAAAGTTTTATGTGAAAAAACCCCAGAAAGAGAGGAAAACACCACGAGACCTAGCCTAGTAAAAATGTTATACTATATACTTGTTTTGGAGAACAAAGTTTAATTTTTCCCGATAATGGGATTACAAGATTGTATGTAAAAAATTCTAATAATGAAAATTTATCAGTTATAACGCTATCTTTGGTTCTTTGTAATGATTGTTGGTAGTATCAATTGAAAGGTAGGGATGACGGCTCCGAACTTTTAGCTCTTTCCCAACTTTGCTTCTAGCTTCTTCCCCCCATTCATGTCAAGAATGAGGTTCTATTTATAGAATTCTTAGAGGGACATTTTGGTCATTGTAGCCAAAATCTCAAAACACTCAATCGGACGGTTTATATCGATTCGTTTGATCATAGATAGTTTCTGGGTGATTTGACCATTCAAATAATCTTCGATTTGAGTGATCTTAGGATCGTTGGATTCGACTCGTCGAACCGGTTAATTCGACTATAAATATGTCAAATTTGAAAGTCATTTGATCATCCAATCAGTGTTTCAAAGTTTTCATACGTAGCTTTTGAGATTCATTTGAGCTCGATTTGATCCGATTCTAGCATTGTTGGACTCATCTCATTGAGTCATTAATTTGATTATATACATATTTTATCTTAAGAGTTGTGCTTGATTTATAAAATTCAAAGGGATATATTATTTGCCCTATATTTTTGGATGATAAAATTTATTTCATCCAAAAATATATTAAAATTTTGGAAAGTTTACATGCATACCACACAATTCTTATCGTTACATATTTGTCAAACTTTAATATTTACTTCATACATGCAAAGGTGCATTTCATAGAAAAATAATGGTGGTATTTTTGATGTAATAATAAAGATTTAGGTGGTATTTAAGTAAAAATTAAAGTTTGGGTGTGAAATATGTAAATGCATAAAAAGAATTGCATGGTATGTATGTAAATCACCCTAAAATTTTTAAAAATAAAATCACTTTAACTAAATATTATTAGATTTGTAATTATATATATATATATATATATATATATATATATATATATATATATATATATATATATATATATATATATATATATATATATATATATATACTTATTTATTTATTTATATATATAAAGTGATACTTTATAAATACATAAATTATTTTATTATATATATTATTATTATTATTTATGTGGCGTTTGATTTGAAAGATAGGGGACTGGGCTCGATTTTTTTTTTCATTTTATGGAGAGAGAGAGAGAGAGAGAGAGAGAGAGAGGAGAGGGAGATGGAAAGAGGAGAGAGAGAGGAAGAGAAAGAGATAGAAAGAGGGGGAGACGAAGGGATGTGGAGAGAGAGAGAGAGATAAGAAGAGACAAATATATTTTATTTTATTTTATTTTAATGGTGAATACAAAGAGTATTTTATTTTATTTTTTTAAAGAATTTGAAAAGTCAATTTTCTAGTATAAATACCCCTAAGAGGATGGGGGAAAATCACATCTCTTAGTTTCTCCTATAGTGGCCTCTACTGATCTATATGACAGTGCGTGACCCTCCTCACAAGCTTCAGTTATCCCTCATCCTGGGGTTTAAAACTAACCTGGTTAGATGACACATATCCCAAATTCAGGCTCGAGTGTGCTTTCAGGTTCTTCCAACTTTCTCTAAATCCTGAAATCCTCCACTGAGCTTTATGACGGTGCATGACCCCCCTCGTAGGCTCTAGTTCTCCCCAGTCTTGAGGTTTGAAATTAACCTAGTTAGGCAGTGTGTATCATAAATTCAGGCTCCAGTGTGCTTTCAGGTCTTCTAACTTTCTCTAAATCTTAGAATCCTCCATTGACCTTTATTACCTCGCTTTAGTTCTCCTCCTCTCGGGGTTTGAACGACTGGTTAGTGACATATCTTAAATTTAGGCTCTAGTGTGATTCCGGGATCCTTCATTTTTTATTTTTTTATTTTTTGTTTTAAGTAAAAGTTAAAATTGTTTTGGATATACGGTTATTGACCTCATTTTTAGAATGAGCTCTCAATACCTTCATCTTAGACATAGGATTCCTCTTAGGTTTTAAGAGTTCCTTAGTATTAAGACACATCTAGTGATTAGATAGACACTCCCTTAGCCCTACAAAGACTTAGAAGGGTTAGCCATATGAATAGATCATGTCTTAGGAGTGTTAGGAAAACTTCCTACCCTTACCTTAAACCTTTCCTCACTTTCCTTTTTTCAAGTCAAACTCCAAATCAAATCTTATTTGATTTTCTCCAAATCCAAATTAATTCCATGATTGAAATCCATGATTGAAATTTATGATTAAAATACATGATCAAAATCCATCAAAATTTCCCAAGTCCAAATTTTGCCTAAGTCCTTAATCTTCCCTTAAGGACTTAACCAAAATTATGATCTAAACCACATCAAATTTTTGAGATTTTCTCATGATTCATTTATATTTTAATTTATATTCACATATATAAATGAAATATAAATTCAAACCCATCAAATCAAACAAATTCATGAAATTTTCTTAAGTCCCTTTAATTTTCCATTAAAGGACTTAGCTAAAATTAATCCTAAACCTTGATCAAACCTATTCAAAGTCATGGGACTTTTTCAAAAATTATTTATATTCACATTTATATTCTCATATATAAATGAAATATAAATATAAATCAATCAAATCCAACTCAAAAAATTAAATTCCAAATTTAAAATCATTAAAATTCTCTTAAATCCTTTAATTTCCCTTTAATGGATTTAACCTTAACATTGATCAAACCATTTCAAGCTCATGAGATTTTCTCTAAACTTATTTGTATTCTCATTTATATTCACATATATAAATGAAATATATATATAAATCAATCCAATCCAATTCAAGAATTAAAATTCAAATTAAAAATTTTCTTAAATCCTTTAAATTCCCTTAAATGGATTTACCCCAAATCATGATTAAACCACTTCAAATCCTTGAAATTTTCTCATGATCCATTTATATTTTCATTTATATTAACATATATAAATGAAATATAAATTCAAACAATCAAAACATATTCCAAAAATCAAACTCAAATCCATTCAAAATCAAATTTAAACCTTTCAAGTCAAAATTTTGAACTTAGCCAAAACACTTTCAAATCAACCCAAGCCCTTGATTTATCTGATGGTTCAATCAATCCTACAATTATGAGCTCATATATAAGTCCAAATTTCAATCAAACAATCAAAACCCAAATAAAAAATCAAACCCAAAATCTCTTCATATTCTTCCTTTGAATATGAAATTTTTAAATGGATCAAAACCCATTTGACTTCAAACCAGTTGTAAATGGATTTGTGTTTCAATCATGAGTCTATATACAAGATCAACCAACTTCAAATCAAGCTTAGACCAAGTCATTTGACCCACTTAGGCTCACTTGACCCAAAGTGACCTAAAGTACTCTTATGAGCCAACTTTTGATCCTAACCAAATTGATTTGAACCAAATTCATATATCCCTCTCATCATGATCAACAATCATCATGGGATGATCAATCAATCAAATTGGGTCAAACCAAGTCAAACCTAAGGTTTGACTAAGTCAACACTTAACCTAAAATGAAACCTTACATAACCAAATTCTATCATAGGTCAAATTGATTGAAATCATTGATATAAGTTCAGTCATGACTTATGTTTGAACTTAACCAAGCCAACATTTGAGCCTAACCTAACCCAATTGGCCACTTGATCCAAGTTGACCCAACTTGACCTAAAAAGCTAAAATAGGTCAAAACTTGATCTAAGCCAAATTGACTCAAACCATTAGGTCAGTCCATCCCAAATCACTTGTGGAACTTGACCAAAGCCTCAATCGGCCAACTAGACCCAACCTAGCCTAATTGACCTTAGACCCAACATGACTTGAAGGGTCATGTTGAGCCAAAATTGAACCTAACCCAAATTGATTGGAAACAAAGATACCAATCCACTCCATATGACTAAAAAAATCTAAACCTATCCTTGACCTACCCCAAATAGGTCAAATGGGTCAAATAGGTCAACTTCACCCATTTGACTTAAATGAAGTCATATGAGCCAAAATCAAATATATACCAAATTGAACCAAACCAAAGGGACCAAAATATTCCAAATAGTCATATGAACTTGACCCAACCCTTGGTTTGACCCAATTTGACCTATTGGTCAACTTGACCCAAGTTGACCCATTTTGATCTAAATGGGTCAACGTGAACCAAACCCTATCAAATGGATTCCAAATCCAATGAAACTTGGCCAAACATATTTGATCCACATACCAAACATACTTAAATTGAAAAAAATAGTAAAATGACCATCCTACCCCTAGGCCATAGAATAAATTTTGGCCTAGCCCATGGGTATTTTAGTCACACACTCTTCACAATCAGTTGAAACTTTTCTAAAAGCTCAAGGGGACTTAGTGATGAGTGATGCACCCAACCCAATGGGTTTGGGTCAGCCCATTTGGCCCATAGACCAAACTCGACAACTTAGCTCAAAAAAGAGTTATCAAATCCCCTCATAAGCTCAATTTCAGCACATAGAAAGTTGGCATTCCACTCAAGGGATCAAACCAACCATGTGCACACTCAAAACCATCAAAACAACCTCTCCAATCTGGTCAACTGGATCAAAATGGCAAGCCAATGCTCGACCATCCGATTGCCATAGGGGGGGATATACTCCCCCTAATTTAATGAAATTTCACTTCACTCATTATCGATTGAGGCCTAGGAACCCAGAGCAACCATCTTAGAGCATTCATAAGCCTCTTAGATAGGATTTGAATTCACTAATTCTCAGTTTTGCATAGTGCAAAACATGGGAGATCATTCCATTAGCCAACTTCATCTACACTTGATCTTAATCCAATTCCTCTTGCACACTGCATCAGAGGGTCAAGTTGAACTTGCCCAAGCTCTAATTGAAGTTCCCACAATAAGGAAGAGCTCAATTGGATCAAAGTAAAAGTCCAAGCAAGGAGGAGTTGGTCTTCCCATTGATCCACTCAATCTCAAGGCCTAGGAATTTTAATAGGGCTTTGTCTCCACCAGACGAAGCTACCTCATCAAGCTCGAGCGCCGGTGATCACCTCCGGTGAGGTATGTAATTTTTGAACCACTTAGCTTGATATGTGTTGGTCCTTTGTGAAAGAAATATTCATGGCATGTGAAATCCACCGCTGGATTGGCAGCTCTATTCCTCTAGGGTGTGGGTTGAGCCTTGTATGATTCTATATTAGATTGAGCTCAGATCTCTCCTTAAATTATAAACGGTTCTCATTGATCCTCGGGGAAGAACTTGGCTCATCTCAGCCATCCATCCACACATTTTAGATGGATGACTGAGATTATTTAGCACATTTTAGAATTCATTTACCTTTTAAAATGACGTGTGAATCCTTAGCCATCCAATCTTTGATCGGATGACTGAGGATATTAGCGCGTGTGCCGTGGCCGCCATTTGGGATGTAACGTTTAAGTCACACCCTCACGGCGCAACGCGTGTAAAGTGCGTTGACCGCTGCTGCCACGCGTCGCGCCGTGAGTTGAGGATTAAGTAAGGATTAGTTAATTACCTAATTAATTCCTAATTAATCCACAGATCTTCTAAAATTCATAACTCCTCATAGAAAAATCAGAAAAATAAAAGAAAAAAATGGTATGGAAAGATGATTTCATCTAGAACATTTTAAAAATGTTTTCAATGGATTTTGGATTACCTTTTCTCTGAATTTGGGTTTCTTTAAGAATCTTAATTAGCTTATTATTCTTTAATTAAGTCATCAATTAATCTTAAATTTCTATGGTTCATTTTAGGAGATGACCTCTACCTCCCTTAATTTTTTTGAGATTTATTGAGGGCTCAATTGGGAAAATCGTTATCTTATTCCCTAATTATCCCTTTCATATAATTAAGAGTAATTAAGGTGTGATTAATAGTTTTACCCTTTGATTAGGGTTGATTAAGGTCAAATCCAGTAAGTAGGAGGTTTATGAAATAATTTTGGGGCATTTCCCCTAAGTTATTCCTTAAACCCCCCATTTCTCTCCATAATCCCCTCTTAATTATTGGTTAACTCATTAATTACCATGTTAATAAATTTTCAATAATTCTAAAAAGTTTTAAAACTTAATTAATCTATCTTGGGTAGATGCTTTGGTATTTAATAGCCTAAGTTCAATTAAGGAAATTAAAACTCCTTTCATAAGTATGAAGGGGTGTTTCAAAAGTACTCAAGCTAAACCTCTTAGCTTAATTAACTTTTAATTGTGGGCCAAATTGTATTAGGCCTTTTCATTATTAGGTGCATTACAAATTCCTTGTGAGTTTTATGTCATCTCTTTAGCTCATAATTATTCAGTTAATTCTTCTAAGGTGGTGTAGGTAAGGGTTAATTAAGCCACTTAATTCATACCATAACCTAATCAACTCATAAAAATGGATCTAATTACCTAAAAATTAAACAAAAATCTCAAACACATGTGGCAATGGGTTAGGAACAACAAGCGCATCTCACCATTTCAAAATTAAATCAAACTTCAAACTAAACAAAAAAAAAATCATTTTTAAATTCACTTTGATTTATTCTAAATTTTCTTATTCCTTAAGAATGTCTTTAGGATTTCAATAAAGTGAGTTTGTTCATATGCTTTCATTGCTTTGGATCTTTCCCAACATATTAAGTTGTATGTCATGTGATTCATGCATTCATAATTTCATATTTCAAATTTTAAAAATGAAATTGTTTACTTTATGTCAAATGTTCATGTGTTAGCTAAAGTAAAATATGAGTGGCTATTATCACTACTAAATCCAAATTATTTTCAAAACTTATAAATTAAATACCAAATCTGAAAGTATGCTACTTATGTTTTAATTATAAGCTTGCATGTGATAGATTATAAAGTCATATTTAGTGTAGCCTTTCTTTCTTTGTTATATTAGCATAGTTTTGAATAGGAGTTGGCAAGATATAGGGTTCATTTGAACAGAACCCAACACTTACTTAATTCTATACCCTATTCATACCTATGCTATCATCTAAGAAGGATTGCCTAAACTTGCATGAATAAATTGCATAAAGGAAATAAATCTACCAAACAACTTTTGCATATTTCTTTTCCACTTCATTTCTTTTATATGCATGTTTGTATTTAAGGAAAGTGATATATTAGTCTAGACAACCTCGAGATTGCGAGTATTTAAGTAGCCCTAAGTAAATCTTATACCTTACACCTCGGTTAACAATGACGATGTACTCACTTATGCCTTTCTTACTTTCATGTATGTATGTAAAATTTTGGATAAGGAAAAGCTTTTCTACTTAAGAAAATCATACATGTTTAACTTCTAAATTTTCATAAATGGATTACTTAGCATGCATCATAAAGTGTGTTAATTACTCTCATTTGCATGTATAGATATGCTTAGGGTCCATCCATATGCATGTTATATATATATATATATATATATATATTGGGAAATAAGTGAAGTAATGTGTGTTTAATCTTAAAATGTCTTTCTTTTGAACATGTTTATTTAGAGTTTGTCTAAACTTATGATTGATTAAAAGATGTAATAAAAAAATTCACCTAAATATGAATCTACTTTAGAAAATTACTTAAGGTTAGGGAAGGAAAGAGAAGTTTTCTTCTCTTTTCCTCTCTTTATAACTTAGTAATTAATTCTAAGATTCACTTGAACCAAATCAAAACATGAAATAAAATCAACCCAAAAATGATTAAACAACTTAAATGAAACCCTCCTCTAAGTTGAACATGTTCTTCACACTTGGAAAATTTTAACCCAAAGTCCTAATTAAGCATACCACACATACCTTCAAAGCACACACATTAGCCTAAGTCACCACTTCTAGTCTTAGGTTAGGCCAGAGCATGGTTTGATGTTATATTTTATTTTATGATATATATTTTAGACTAGATGTTAAGGTGTATGCTCGTAGAATGAATGATAGAACGTGCTTAGTCTATTCTTTTCTTAGGATTGTGCTTAAGAGCGTTATCATAAATAAAATATAAATGCTTTTGCTTGCAGGTGCTTTATACCCCTAAGCATAATCCATAGGCCAGGTGGACTTAGTCACCCATGTGTGGGGTGATAAGTCCAATATACATGCTTAAGATTTGTGTGGTGTGATTTAACTAACCTTTATTTTGTAGGTGTTAGTTAAATTTTTACTTTTCCTTTTCATATAAAAATTTGTATAATTAGGATTTTGGAATGATTTATTATGGGGGATTAGGATGAACATTGGTCATAAGATCCTATCTTATGTACCATGTGAAACCTTGGAGCATCCACCTTCCAACAATCCAAAGGAAAGAACTAAAAGAAGAAAAAAAGAAGAAGAAAGAATAAAGAAAGAAAAGAAGAAAGAAGAAAGAAAGCCTGAAGACCACCATAATAATGAATTCCTTTGCTTAAATTGTAATTTAATTCATTTGTAATCCATATTGTATAAGGGTAGAGCTCGGCTACCTAATTTGATATTTTTTGGATTTGTGCAGTGGTGCCCGACCACAACTGCCTTTTATTCTTTTTTGCGCTAGTTTTATAAATTGGTTGATGTTTGTTTAACTTGCACATTAAGTGGTATAATTTTTTTAGTTTCTTTCTTGCTTTATGTATGGCCTGGATGAGGATTAGGTTTTTTAGAAAAAATAAATCTTTTATCCAACTTAACAACTCAAATTAAAAATAAACAACTCATAACTTCACCTAAAGCTTAGGTTTAAAAATCAAGATAAAATATTTAGCAACCCCTTATCTAGATGAGCATTTTTTTTTAATATCATACACAAATGCATCTTATTTCACTCATGATTTGAGGGCTTCTACTTTTTTCAGAGAACTCAGCTTGACCTTTGAGAGCTGTGGTGAAACTCACCTCCTCCCTTCTCGCTGATTTTGGCCAATAATCTTTTTTCTCATACATTAGGTATAAAAATCATATTTTCCTAAGTCAAAATAATTGTCGAAAATGAAAAATAAAATGAAATTTGAATTTCATTAGATTTAGGTCATTTGAAGCATGTCCCTTTACATGATCTAGTCTCTTTAAAGAGTGAATTTAAGGACTTAGTCTCTTTCTAAATAAAAATAGCCTAGATATCTTGCATTAAGTATAAAGACTTGCCTACATGTGTTTAAAATCATAGGAGGAGTTAGTTGGCGGCCACCCTTAGGTGGTTGTAAGTCCAAGCTGTCGGGTGATTTATCCTCTCTTGTGGAGGCAAACCAATTACCCATTTTTGCCTTAGATTTAGGTTATGCTTCCAGCCCTCGCCGAAGCTCCCTATATTTAGGTTCTGAGATTGCTTTTCCCTTTTATGGGCCATAAGCATAATTCCTCGTCTCTTAGGTATTTTCTTAATCTTGTGTTAAGGATTCATAAGTATTAAATTTCTAATAAAAAATACAACTCAAATAAACTAAATCAATTTTAAAACTTAAAGCCTAACTATAGGATAGTTTGAGAGGCTCGCTATGTTTGCCTCCAACTTATTCCCATTTTGGCTTCAATAATAAATCTTTCTTTGATCAATCTCATTTGATCTTCAAAAATAAACTAATCAATTGATAGTCCTTCCTATTAAAATCTTTACAGACAATGATCATTTGCCTTAATCGAGAGTTTTTCTAAGGAATCCCCATTCCTTAGGATGTAATTAACTATGTGGGCTTGCCTCTGTAGGGAACTTAATGAACCCAATTTAAAATAGACCTTGATTTACTTTTCCATATAAAGTAGGGGAAGAATCTCTAGTACATATGCAAACCCATCGTCCTTAGGAGTCCTTATTGAGGTGATTGGTTCCATTAAAGGGTAATGACTTCTGTCTTTCGAGATAGTATACTATTTTCTTGATGACGTATATGATCACCTGAATAAGTATATCTGTAGATTTGCATGGCATCTTACCAAGATGAATTTCTATACGATGTCCTCTTTGTTTTCTTACCATAGATTTAAAAGGTGACTCCTCTATAGGAATTTTTCTCCATAGATTTTTTTGGTGACTCTGCTGGGGAAGGTTTCTCTCTCTATCTTTGGTAAATGATCATTGTCTTTGAGTATCAATAGTGGATTTGTACTTTGGTATAAATCCAAGACCATCCTTCTTTCTGTTGGCACTTTACTCGTTTCATTCTTGAGTTGAGTTAGCCAACATCTTTAGGTTTTAAGACTGCATTCCTCGTTGGTCTTAAAACCTTTGTTGGGTCATCCAATGGATAAAATGAAAAGATCTAAAATAAAAAAAGAAAATATTTTAAGACTTCCTCCTTACAATGTTCATGATAAGGAAATGTTCATTCCAAAACAATAAAGACAAAAATAAATCTTCCATAAGAACTTTGCTTTTCAAAAAGCACATTTTAAAAAATGCACTTAATAAAATATTTTTCACAAAATTTTGTCACCCTCATTTAGCAATTCCCATGATTGTTACATGTAGGGATTTTTAAAAATAAAACTAATAACATTTTCCAAAAAAACACAAATGAACATCTTTCCATCAATTCACTTTGAGGAAGATTTCATTTTCAAAATAAAATAAACAATCATCTTTCTAAGAAATCAAAATCAATCTTTTCAAAAATCACACATGAATCTCTCCACTCAGTACACTCACACAAATTGAATGGAAGTTTCATGTTCATATAAAACCATCTTTTCCAAAAGCACAAATGAACATCTTCTTTTAAATTACTTTGATGAAGATTTCATTTTCAAAATAAAATGAACAATCATCTTTCCAAAAATTAAAATTTTCAAAAAGCACACATGAACCTTTCCATTCAATACACCTACACTTGTTGAATGGAAGTTGCATTTTCAAACAAAATCAAACTTTCCAAAAGCACAAATGAACACTCTTCTTTCAATTCACTTTGATGAAGATCTCAGTTTCAAATAAAATGAACAATCATCTTTCTAAAATCAAAATAAAAAATTTTCAAAAGCACATGTGAATCTTTTCATTCAATATACTCACATTTATTAAATGGAGGTTTCATTTTTAAATAAAATTAAACTTTTCAAAAGCACATATGAACATCCTCATTCAATATACCCAAATTTATTGAATGAAGATTTCATTCTCAAATAAAAATAAAATCACTTAGGAAATCCCACTTGAACATATCTCACATATGTTTTAAGTTGGAATTCCTCTCTTTCAAAAAGTAACAATCACACACAAAAATTTTACATTCCAAAAATAAGATTGATCTCCATTCTACATACCTAACTTTATTGGATGGAAGTCCTCTTTTCCAAGAAAATCAATAATCATATTTCAAAAACTTTTTCAAAGCACTTTTTGGAATCTCATTTAACATACTCAAATTTGTTAAGAAGTTTCCAAATTTCAAAATTCAAAAATTCTAAACACATTTTAGAACTTCACTTAACATACCAAAATTTGTTAAGTGAAGTCTCTAAATCCAAAATCAAAATTTTTCAAACACTATTTGGAACCTCACTTAACATACCCAATTTTTTTAAGTGAAGTTTCCAAAAAACCCAACAAAAATTTTTAAACACTTTTTAGAATTTTATTTAACATACCCAAAATTCAAAATTTTCTAAACATATTTAAAACCTCACTTAACATACCCAAATTTGTTAAGTGAAGTCTCAAAATTCAAAATAAATAAATAAAAATTTCAAGCACCACATTTGGAACTTCATTTAACATACCCAAATTTGTTAAGTAAAGTTTGCAAATCCAAAATTCAAAATTCAAAAATTTTCAAAACACATTTTTGGAACCTCATTTAGCATACCCAAATTTACTAAGTGAAATTTCCAAATCCAAAACAAAAATCTTCAAACACCTTTGGAAATTTCTTTCCTTAGCATACCAAATTTCGTGAAGAGAAATTTTCATTTTCAAAACCAAAACAAAATAAAATTTGAACACACCATTTGAAATTTCATTTAGTATACTCAAATTTGCTAAATGAAATTTCCATCTCACAAAACTAAGAGGAACTTCAACCTTAGCATACCAAATTTACTAAGGTAAAGTCTCCACTTTCAAAATAAATTAAAAAACAAATGAAACACTTAAGATTTTCGTAGCATACTTAAATTTGCTAAGGATTTTATTTTCAAAAATCAAGCAAACACACCTGGGTTCTTCACCTAGCATACCTAAATTTATTAAGTAAGAATTCTAAATTTTTCAAAATCAAAACAACAATGAACAAAAAGAAACAAACGCTTCACTTAGCATACCTAAATTTGCTAAGTAAGTGAAATCCCAAAACAATCAAACAAAACGAATTCATTTTGACCCTTGCTTTAACATACCCAAATTTGTTAAAGGAAATGGTCCTCAAAATCAAAAATTCAAAATAAAAACAAATATGAACATTTGGAAGCATCTTTCTTAAAACTTTTTGAATCCATATTTCAACATACCCAAATTTGTTGAAGTTGGATTCATATTCAAATTTCCCTTTCAATCAATCCTTTCAAATCCATTTGAACCCTACTTAACACTTCCAAGTTGTTGGATGTGGGTTCAAATTTTCAAAATTCAAAATTCAAAAAAAAAAAAATCTATGGAGGTAGAAAACTGTTACCAGTTCATTTCCCATTGGAGATTCTTTTTAGTCATTGTAGTGCAGTTCAGTGTCAGTTTACTATAGTCAATGCAATGGCCAATTCTCAGAAGTTTATCTTTACCTCCCCTCATGACATGGACCTTGCTTTAGATCAGGCTGATTTCCCTTGTTTGGATCATACCCACTTGATCCACTTTGGTCGGGGATTTGGGGGGGGATCACTTATGAGGGCATTACCCTCACCATAGTCAGCAGGAAGAAGGTAGTCGAGCAAAAGCTGGTCATCAGGGTAGACTTACCTTTTGATTCGGATGCATCCTCACTAAAGAAAAAAGCTGTGGTAATACCACAAGCTTCAACAGTTACAATACCGGTAATTCCAGCTCCAGTGGCAGTTCATCCCAGAGTTGCACATGTTTCCCTAGTGCATGCTAGCACCTTACCATCTGTACCTTCCAAGGGTAAGGCTCCCCTGGTCTCAGAGCTTGCCTCCCCAACATTTGAGTATGGGTCTAGCTCGCACTCCTTCCATCCTACTCACACTTAGCGCAGGAACAAGAACCGTATGGTCAAACAGTTCCACACTTGGATAGCCAGAGAGCTAGAGGCAATAGCTAGATCAGCCATGGATGAGCCTCTCATGATCACTTCACCACTGGTTATGGAAAACTAGTTTCATCCTCCTCAGGATCAGATAGAAAGGATGTCAGGAGGATTCATTCATCTTCTCTTCGGTGGTGCATCTAGTCGGCTTTCAGGCGGGGAGGTCGCGGTCCATCTATCCTACACCAAAGCGGATCATCTGGATGCTGGTATGGTACCCAATTTGATCTTCGTTCTGTTATCCCCCACAGCGTAGGGAGGCAGATTCATTAGGAGAGGGCTCATGAGGCCCATACATCACACATTACTAGCAGAGAGCGATGAAGGTTCAGCTATCAGTCAACCGCTTATGCTTTGATTGATTTTTCAGCTCAGCGCACTACCCGCGTTGACCATACTGATAGTCGGTGGTATCTCCACCCCATCGCTTTACCCCTAGTCCACCATCTCCAGTACAAGTTTCAACATCTCCCATTCAATCTAAGGCCATGAAGGCTACATCTGGGGAAAAATGCACCTCATTGGTGATCCGGCTATGACCAAGGGATCCTACCCCTCCTACACCACCCATTGTGGTAGGGTCGAGCTCTCCTGCTCAATCTTGGTGGTGGTGTGCGGAAGGTGGCGACCCGAGTGTCATGGTGGTTCACCAACCCAACTCCAGTTCAGAGATGTGGAGATGGTGACGCAATTTATTCAGACATGTCTGGAACCAGCAGTGGAACCTCCTAGGATTGCTACCTCTCTTGTAGCCAATGGCAGCCGGAATTATCATTCATCTAGTGAGTACAATCCTCACGTGACAATTCCCCTCCTGGTGAGGTCTCCGCCTCGCTCATGATAGGATCACACCGCCTAGATCATTCATACATGTTCTGATGGATCATTCTATTGATGAGATAGTGGCCTATTATTTTATGCAAAAGAAGGAGATCATAGGGTATGAGTTATCAAATGAAGAGAGAGTCATCTTTGATCCCAACAAAGATGACTTGATGGGGGATTCAGCTGGAGTCTACATAGTTGACACCAGAGGGTCTCTTCTTAGGGAGCAACAAGCTATGAAAGGTAATGAGGTTGATCAAGGAGACACCACAAAATCAGCCCAAAACCTCCAACTTCAATTAAGGCAGAAGGACGAGCAGATTGATGTGATGGAACGTCAATTGCAAGACTTGTTAGGAGCAGTGTCAATGCTTCAGAAATAATCTTCTCCAGTTCATCCTAGTACAGTCGATGTTAGTTAGCCTGAGCAAGTACATGTCTTAGACCTAGTTAAGACTCTACCTCCCTTTAAGCAAGGTAGCACTAGCCTGTATAGGAATGTAGTGGAAAGTACCTCCATATATGAAAAATATCTGAAATCCATGGTTGAGCAGCAGGTGAAGGAAGCTTTGGCTCAAGCCTGGGGAGGATCATTAGTTTCAAAGGGTAGACCTTACCCAGAGGAATTTGATTCCATTCAGTATCCCAAGGTTTTCATGCCTTCTTCCTTCAAAAGCTTCGATGGCAGTGGAAACTCGAGATAACATATAGCGCATTTCAAAGCCAGTTGTTGCAACGCAGGTGGCAGCGATGCTTTACTCTTTAGACTCTTTGTCAGTAGCCTAGTAGGCATTGCTTTTGATTGGTATGCTGAACTGTCCAACGATTCAGTAAAGACATTTGCTAAGTTAGAGTAACTCTTCATCAAGAGATTTGCTAGAGCTTAGCAAAGAATTACTATAGGTGATCTCGTTGTAGCACAATAACACCCCAGTGAGTCCCTCACTGATTATATTCTCTGATGGCATAACTTGAGTATGAAGTGTGAACCACAGCTGTCTGAATAACATGCCATTGAGATTCTCTTGAAGAATATCCATGGCTCGGTCACCTTCATGCTTAAGGGCATCACTATCAAAATATTTGAGAAGCTAATCAACGAGGTGACTAGTCTACAAGGAGAGGCCAAATAGTTGTCTTTTCAAGATCAATTGTCTAAGCAAAAATCCCAAAAGGTCTATGAGAAGAAACCTGGAGCAGTAGCAGCGGTTGACAAAGGGAAGTAGTCAACTAGGGATCAGTGCGAGAGACCGTGACCTCAGCAGCCTCCACCATATTTGCCACCACCGAGGCAGTCATACCGGCCTCCAACGCAGCTTCCATGGTTAGCACAGGCACCACCTTAGCCATACCAGCAAAAGTAGTGGCATGCATATCCGTCGCCACATAGCTATGGTCCACCTACTCTTTTAGATAATTTAAACAAACCTTATTCTTTTAAGAGGGAGATAATTTGAAAAATCTTTAAGAATCTCTTAAAGAAACCCGATTTCTAGCTACCCAAGTCTAGGAGATTGGAGGAAGTTAGAAAAAGTCATGATCCAAATTTTTGCCCTTACTACCATATGCTAGGCCAC
Organism: Cymbidium sinense; assembly: GCA_021442155.1. Classification (NCBI taxonomy): domain Eukaryota; kingdom Viridiplantae; phylum Streptophyta; class Magnoliopsida; order Asparagales; family Orchidaceae; genus Cymbidium; species Cymbidium sinense. The sequence goes on from CM038222.1 coordinate 31,238,443, forward strand.
ATTTTGGAGGATTGCTTCACATTTAAGGACTGCCTTAAACACAGTTTCAAGACCAGTGCTATAGTTATCCCAAAGGAATACCTTGTGGAATAACCTTCTAGTTTCATCAGGATAATCCTCGGGGATACATGTGATCCTACCAAAACTAAAGAAGGTTGGGATATCTCCTTATCCCGTACCTCTAAGAAGATAGTCCAGAAGATCAAGAAGCTTTCCTTGTGGGTGCCTAAGTCAGCTCAAATCTCCACCACCAAAGAAGGTTTGCAAGTTTCCAGTACCAACTCTAAGAAAGGAGGAGCTCAATAGCAACAACAACAATAGCATGTGTCGGCCCCGGATAGCCCTTTAACACAACCACCGATCATGTTCAGCCTCTAGCCTTCAGTTGCAGTTTCCACACCAGCAGCTTCTTCCACTTTATCTAGTTCTTCTATTTCTTCTATTAGTAGAACTCTTGTATCAGCAGATAAGGGCATCAAATCTCTTACTCCACTCACTCTACTTGACTTCTACTTTGTACCTCCAAATAATTTCAAGAAATTGAATAATAAACTAGCTTGAATTATATCTGTGTCACTTCTGATGGGTTATTTTCTTCTATTCCTAATGATAACTCTTCAAGTCTAAATAACTATAATAGTTACGATATTCCTCTTTCTGATTCAAAGTTGGACTTTCCAACTCTGAACACTACGGGTTCACCTCTTGAGATAGACTTGGAATCATCCAATTCTGAGGGTTCCATAGGAGAAGCTGTAGGTGAGCCTGAAGGGTAGGAAGAACCTTCCACCACCTTGGCTCAAGAGAGCACCGAAGTCAACCTCTATAGTGGCAAGGTTCTACATCCTAGGGCAGCACCTCAAGATAGAGGGAAATAAGTGATTAGTACTGAAGATCAAGAAGCCCTTCCATAGGATGCTCCACCCTTGGATATGCTTATGGAAGATCAGCCAAAGGTGAATTATAATGTCCTTTCTCATCTAAGAAAGTTATCATCTAAGTTGAGCATATATGATACCCTTGTCTTATCCAAAGATGAAGGAATCACTAATCAAGGCCCTCCTTGATCTTGAGATATGACCACTATAGGTGAGGAAGCACATTATGCAAAAGAAGCCCAAGGGATTACCTCACAGATGAATACCTTATGCTAGGGGACTTGGAGAACAACCGTCCCCTCTTCATCACAGTCAACATGGATAGGTTCATACTCGCCAGAGTTCTCATGGATGCAGGTGCATCAGTGAACATTATGAGTATAAAGACCCTTGCCTATTTGAAGATCGACATCTCTGCACTCCGAGGAGATAGGATGATGTTGAGAGGATTCAATGATCAAGGTGAGCGGGCTTTAGGTTCTATAGTGTTACCTTTAGAGATCGGTGATTGGAAGACTGAAACTAAGTTCAACATCATTGATTTGAATACTTTGGTCACTACTTTGATAGGAAGGCCTTGGATACATCAGAACAAGATCGTTTCATCCTTCCTTCATTAGTGCATCAAATTCAGAAAAGATGGAATTGAATATCAGGTCAATGGTGACGAAAAGTTATTTTTAGTTAGAGAGGTTGAGATTTATAAGGATGTAACCTACTATCTTTCTCAACAATCCTTTCTCATGAACTTGGGCAAAATTCAAATGCAAAAACAAAAGAAAAAGAAAATCAAGAAAAGAAAAGGATAAAATAAAATGAAAAGAAAAATGGAAATGCGAGTCCACAAGAAAGGGGAAATGAGAAAGAAAAAGAGCTGCATATCACATTCCACCCACAGTCCATTCCGTCATATGGATGTGTCGGTAGAATGGCTCAACCTCCACCAGGCAGAGATAAAGGTAGAAACAGAGGCAGTTCCAGAGGTGGCATACCTCATAGTTGGCCTTTAACCAATAGAGGTCGTGCTCCAGTTCACAAGAGTACCCCTACTATTCACATTGACTTGGAATCCAACTCGGATGACGAGTCTAATGTGATTAGTATACCAGCCAACCCCTCTCAACAGGGCCCATTAGAGGTGACTTTCGTTCCAGACAGTGACGAAGATCGGGCCTCCAAGCAAAGTAAAGCATTCGAATCTGGTTTATGTAGAACTATTAGACAACAGTTAGGAACCTTAACTCTTACTTCACTTACATTTCAGAAAGTTAAAGGTTTGATAGTTAAGTCCCTAAGTCTTCCAGTGACATGAAGCATAAGAGGTTCTTTTTAGGTTCATCATCCTTAAGTCCAGAGCTCGATGTAGGACTTGAGGAAGATACTTTTAAAGAATTAATAGAATTACCAATTTATTTTTACTCTCCTTGTGTTCAAAATCTTACACAGAAAGGTTTGGTTCCTCACACTTGATCCAAGCACAGGTCAAAGTACTTTGAAAAATTATGGAACAACTCAGGCAGAAAAGCACAATCAAAGGCAAGGCAGGGATTCAGTACAATGGGTCCAGTCGATGACGATGATTAATGTTTGGTTGTTACCAACCATTTGGAGTCTGATAGATTCTTCTCACACATCCCCAACTTTTAAGAGAATGTGTGTTTAGAAACCTGAGATAATCCAAATGATCTTCAAGTCAAGGAAGCACCTCCGAAATTTGAAGAAGAAATTCATTCAATAATAGACAAGCTCAAAGAAATCACCCTCGGGATAGAGGAGAATCCTCGCCCGACGTACATCAGTTCATTGCTGAATAAAGAAGAAACCAATGACTTAGTTAGGCTATTGACTAAGCTTAAAGACTGCTTCGCATAGAGTTATGAAGAAATTCCTGGATTATCTTATGATGTTGCAGTCCACAAGCTAGCAATATACCCTAATGTTATCCCTATTAAGCAAGCTCCTAGATGCATGCGATTAAAATTGAACAATAAGTCATTTCTGAAGTAAAGAAACTGATCGATGTTGGTTTCATCAGGAAAAAAAATATCCTACCTAGTTAGCCAGTGTCATCCTAGTTAAGGAGAAGAATGACTAGATTTGTATTTACCTCAATTTTAGGGATTTAAACAAAGCATGCCCTAAAGATGAGTTTTCTCTTCCTATACCAGAGCTAATGGTGGGCATTGCCTCATCTCACATAGTCTTTTCTTTGATGGATGAGTCATCTGGCTATAACCAAATCAAGATGTCTCATGAAGATGAAAGAAATATTACTTTTTGAACCCTGATCAAAATCTTCTATTATAAGGTCATACCTTTCGGCCTTAAAAATACTGGTGTTACATACCATCGGGCCATGACTCAGATCTTCAACGAACTTATCCATCATCAGATTGAGTGATACATTGATGATCTCATAGTCAAAAGCAAAAAAAAGGAAGACCACCTATTTGACTTGAGAGTAATTTTCGAACGGTTAAGATAATATAACCTGAAAAATGAATCCCCTGAACTGTGCATTCGAGAGTAACTTTAGGAAAATTTCTTGGGTTTGTTGTTCGATACCAGGGGATAGAAATAGATTCTCAAAAGATTAAAGTTATCTTAAAAATGCCACCTCTTAAGAGTTTAACTCAACTCAGGTCCTTTCAAGGACGGTTAGCGTATCTAAGATGCTTTATCTCAAACCTATCGGGGAGATGCAAGCTATTCTCAACACTTGTCAAAAATGATATTAAGTTCAAGTGGGATGACAAGTGTCAGTACGCATTCGAAGATATTAAGCAGTACTTGGTGAAGCCGCTAGTTCTCGCAGCCCCTATCTTAGGCAGAACACTCATCCTTTACACTGCTGCATTGGACGACTCGCTCGACGCTCTATTGGCCCAAGCCAATGACAAAGGAAAGGAGAGTGCCTTCTACTACCTCAGCCGTCGTCTGATCCCTGCTGAAGCAAACTATCCACCCATTGAGAGGCATTGCCTAGCTTTGATCTTTGCCTCCCAGAAGCTACGACATTACATGCTTTCTCATAAGGTGAACTTGATCTCCAGGATAAATCCACTACAGTATCTCATGGCACGGCCAACGCTTTCCGGACATTTGTTTCATTGGTCCATGATATTCTTACAGTTTGATATCACTTTCGTACCCCTCCGTGCGATTAAAGGATAAACACTAACGGATTTCTTAGCAGCACACTCACTTCTTACTGATTCTCTGCTTAGTGAAGATCTCCCCGATGAACAAATCATGAACTTAGGGGAGGCCGACAACCACCGATGGGAGATGTATTTCGATAGCGCTGCTTCTTTTCTTAAAGATGAAGCACCACGATCTAATCTCCCAAGTAAGGCAGGGGTAGGAATAGTTCTACTAACTCCAAACCGTGATGTGATGAGATTCTCATACTATCGTTCCAACCTCTGCACCAACAACAAAGCTGAGTATGAGGCTTTGATTGCAGGTCTGGAGTTTGTCATCACTATTAGTGTCAAAAGTATCAATATCTTTGGGGATTCTCAGTTGGTTATCAACCAGATCGTCGGGTCATACAAGGTTCTCAAACCCAAGCTTCGTCACTACCATGAAGTTATTGGCCCAGATTCCCAAAGTTACCATTTATAATGTTCATTGAGCAGAGAACATAGTAGCAGATGCTAGGGGTGTCAATTCAGGTTTGTGGGTTGGGTCAGAGTCTGACCCAAACTCGACTCGACTCGAAAATATTCAACCCGACTCGACCCAAATTTAAAAATGAGTTCAAATTTTTAACTCGAACCCGACTCGACCCGAACCCTGAGTAACCCAAACCCGACTCGAAAATTGATCAAGTTTGAATTTGTCACCCGAACCTGACTCGAACCTGACTCGAATATTAAACGGGTTCAAAATTCTAACCCGAACCTGACTTAAACTCGAACTCGAATATAAGCTTAATAATGACAAAAATCTGACATAATTTATTTAAGCAAATAGAGAAAAAATTTAACATTAAATATTATTACTCAATTTTATGATATCCTATAATTTTTTATGAGATAATTTAAATTCTAATACGATTTTATAATGGCATATAATTTATTAGTTATTATGAGCCAAAAATAAAATTAACATAAATAATACATCACAATCTCTCTTGAGTCTTTAGTCTTGACATTATAAACAACTAACATTACAAATAATTAAAATAAAATAATAACAACATTTCATTAATCAAAATTACATCCACAATACTAATACACCCTAAGCAACAACATTTTTTTTTTAAATTTCATCACCGAGTAGCTTCCAATCGGCGCCGACAAAAAAAGAGTAAACTACATCTACAAGAATGTAGAAGGATAAAAATTAGCACAGTTAAAGTAATACAAACAAAGTGAAGGATAAAAGTATTATAAACAGAGAAAATTAGATAGAGTATGTGAGAGAAGGCTCAAGCTCCATCACACCAAAATGGGGCAGATGCAAATATGAGCATCCAAACTTCATCTGAAGGGTTACATCACAAGAGCTACTACCAGCCCAAGAGGAGTAAAATCATCACAACCATCATTGCCTACAAACCTATGGAAAGATAGCAGCCATTTGTTGAAAGTCTTATGAGCCTTAGTACCTGCAAACCTAATCAAAGTCATATATTCTATAGGGGACAGCAAAAAGCAAAATGGGAAAGGGATTATCCCATACAGAATAATTATCACCAACATATTCACCATATCATCAGAGTCCTTACCCATATGATAATGAAGCATCTTGGGACAAATAAGCCAGCAGGGAAACCGACCACAAGTAACAATAGACAACCTGCTGGGAAGCCTGTTGAAATCTTATTAAGCATATCAATAGCATGTAAATAACACCATTCCCAATTCATATGAAACTTACAGGCCAGGAAAATAGTCTAGTCAAAACATTTCAGGAATACAACCAGCCAGGAATAGAGCTCATAAAAATGGGATAACCAATCAGATAAAGAATACAGATGCCAGATGTTAACAACCACATATTTAATAACATAATCACAACAGAATTTGCACAAGTCTAATAGACACAAGATGGAAATATAGCAGCAGATAGGATAGGCCATAAGTGGCAGGTGATAAGCTGCACCCCGCCACAAATAACATAAAAAAACCAAACAGAGAAACAACCCCAGAGCAGCTTGTTGTCCAGAAAAACACCCAATAGAATAAACAATGCAGATGATAATAATCATGTGGTTAATAGCGTAATCACTTGCACAAGTCTAACAGAACCAAGTTGGAAATGCAGTAAAAATAGATAGATAAAATTGTGCTAAGTATGCAAATACAAAATTCTTCAAATTGTCAAGCATAAAAATATTGAAGGATCAGTAAAGGTTCGGCCAACAAAAAAAGGTAGACATTACTGCAAAAAAGCTAAATAACCAACAATGCAACAAAGGTTAAAAGAAGCACAACCACCATAGAAAGGCAATAACAACACCTAACTATGTATAATTATGCTTGAATTATTACAGCCATCCATTAAATTCTTGCATGAAAATTAAAAAAAATACTCAAAGAGACTAGTTAATTAAGTTAATTGTTAATTGAGATATCACCATCATCCTTGTCACTTTAATTAGAAGTGTACTTCATAACATCTCCTGTGACTTCATCAAGATCAGAATTATTTAAATCTACAACAAAGAAAGACTTCAATTATACAAATTAAAGATACATAAGTGATTTAAATAAAAATTTATTAAATTTATTAAAAGAAAGACTTCAAATGTGTATCTTTATATAACCAATCCTTTGTGCATACCAATGCTTCCACAATATCATATTTTAGTGCACTTCGATATTGATCAAGAATCCTCCCGCTATTACTAAATGTACTTTCAGATGCAATGGTAGAAATTGGTATACACAAAATATCACGAGCCATTACAGCAACTTCAGGAAACCTGTAATGGTTGCCTCTCCAATAATGCAATATGTCTAAATCCATTTTTCTATCAATCCTAGGCTCATCAAAGTATAGCTGAAGCTCAGATTTTCTCAGCATACTATCTTCTTCATCAAAAGAATCAAAATCCTTAACAAAATAAAAGTATAATATAAAATGTCAACTAAATAAGCAAAAAAATTGACTAAAATAAAGTAAGTATACCTGCAAAAATTGTGATTTTGAAATTGTTGAAGTTAATGCTCTTAAATTATCAATTTACGATGTTCTAGTGATTTTTGAAGTTTGCAATGATGAACCTTGCATCCTTGATTTTGAATAATTTCTAAACAATAAAAATAACTTCTCCCTCATATTTTCAACTTCTCTAACCCAATCACATCCATAAAGTCTTTTATAACACCATTCAACAAAATTAAATTTGTATCTTGGATCAAGGATAATAGCTACTGCAAGTATTACACAAAAATTAGACTAGTATTTCTCAAATTTTGAAAGCATATTTAAAGCCATCCTTCTGATGTCAAAAAATAGAGATTTGTTATAGGATACCTTGTCTTAAAATACACATAAAAAAAGCTAAGAAATTACATATGCTGATAATTTTTTCCCATTCAATTATTGATGGACAACTCTTGTAGTTCAAGTCACCCAATTCTAGATACAAAAAAGCACGCCTGTAATAGATAGCGCTATCAAGCATAATAAAAGTTGAATTCCATAGGAACATCTTGCCTTAATCACTTCTTTTCATCAATAAAACTTTGTTTAGCACAGTCCAAAAATCTTTATTTTCTTGCTTGGGAATCTTTCACATATTTAATACTTATACAAACCTTTGATATTGAGTTATCAATGTCTTTTAAACCTTCTTGAACAATCAAATTTATGATATATGCACAACATCGTATGTGAAAGAATTCCCCATTGCAAAGTAGGCCACCTCTCAAATTTAAATGATTTCTCATGAATTCAATAGATACATTATTAGCTGAAGCATTATCTAAAGTAATACTGAAAATATTTTTTTTAATCTCCTAATCAAGTAAAAAAGTTTGAATTACTTCAAACAATGCAAGACCGTCATGCGGAGGTGCCATAAAATTAAAATTTTAAAAAAAAAATTGTAACTTCCAAGTATTATCAATGAAATGTGTTGTCAAACAAATAAATTCATCAGTATTGATGGAAGTCCATAAATTTGATGTCAAGCAAACTCGACTAGTGATACTTTGTAGCATTGTTCGGATTTGCCCCTTCTCTTTCATGAACATCTTTTTGCAATATTTTCTAATAGTATTTCTTGAAATAAGTTGCAAATCTCGATGCAAATAATGTAAAAGTGCTCTAAAACTAGACCATTCAATGCATTGAAAAGGTGAATCAAGTATAATACTGCAAGCGGTAAGCAAGTCACAAAACTCTTGTTAGTTGAATTTAGCATTGCACATGAAAATATATGAAGAAGAATTACTTTGTAAAATAAGTTGACCTATATCACGCGTATCCTTTTTTTTGCAAGTTTGTAAGTGACGTTTCAAATTGCCGGTGCCAAATTTGCTATCACATATGTAGGTTGCACCGCACTTTTTACATTTGCATCTTTGTTTCCCATCATTTTCAATAGATAGTAAATCAAAATATCCCCAAACAAATGATAACATTCTTCTCTTCTTCCTAGCAAGTCTATTGCTTGTCTCTTCATCAATTGTTTGAATTTCATTCTCACCAATATCTCCATAAAAAAAAACTTCATTTTATTGAGCATTACTAATAGTATTGGAATCCTCCATCTAAATTAAAAAATTGATGATAAAAAATTTATAAATAATACATTATACATATATTACACATTTACAGCCTAATCAGTAAATAACTAAATGATACATAGTAAACGAATTCCTCAATTCCCCACACAATATTCATCTCAACCTCTCAAGACAGCCAGCCTACAACAACATTTAAATGAGTAGATAAAAAAAATGATACACAGTAAACAAATTTCCATACAATATTGAATATTCATCTAAAGTCTCAACTTCCCAACAGTCAAAACAATCGAATACACAAATAACCGAACAAACAAATTTCCCATACAATATTCATCTCAACTTCATCGCATATGTTAAACACTAATAGCATGTCCATTCATATGTGAAATATAAACAAATTATCGGATAAACAATCACCAATCACGTATGACAGAGAACAACTAAAACATCATGGTCATCGACTCATCCATACAATTACAAAGAAATGATTGAATAACGGTTAATCAAATCTACTACTTATGGAATTGTGCTTTTACAATAGAAATGATACTAGTTACCTAAGGTTTTTGATTTTCTCTATGCATGCTCATTTTTTATCTAAGTTGTCGCTTGTGTCTTAGAAAACTTGATGTGTTACTTGGTTGATGAAATCAATAAGAAGAAATGTTGAATATGAATTTGTTCTCTGTTTAAAAAAAAATCCAAAAATCCTAAACCCTAAACTAAAATCTGAACCAAACACGAATGATAGAGAAGGATTGATTTAGATCTAGCATGGCTCTCCAAAGATAAAGGAATGAAGGATTACAGATTACCTCAGATGTGAAATGAGAGAAAGATTCGAAAGAAGAAGGGTGACAGAGAGTCGAGAGAAAGAAGATGCCAAAATGGCAACGTTAGAAGGGATTCAGCTTTTGGCCTTCATAGTTCACAGATGCCACACCGTCAAAGCCACGGAAATCGGAATCGAGAAGAGGTAGAGCTGCTGGCCGCAAGCGCAAAGGAAAGGAAGTCCGACTCCGAAGTATGAGAAGAGAAATTAGGGCTTGCCGCTTTCGGCTTTCCCTTTTCTTTTCGGCTAAAGAGTAAAGGGTAAAGCCTATAAGTTTTTACGAACAATCTGGGCCATCAAAATGATCAGATGGGTCAGCTTGCTCTTTGCTCGGTGGACCGCACGGCACATAGAAGCGGCGGAAGCCGCGAAATCCAGACGGACCAGACCCGAGTTATTCGGGTCAATTCAGGTCAGTTTTGGGTTTTTTTGGGTCAACCCGAACCTGACCCGCAAATTAATTTGTGTCATATATTGCGACACTAACCTGACTTAAAAATCTATTTTACTAACCCAAACCCATATTTTTTGAGTCGAGTTCATGTCGAGTTGTTGAGTCGGGTCAATTTTTGACACCCCTAACAGATGCTTTGGCCAAACTTGTCAAAGAATTGGCATGCCCAGAATATGAGTCCATTCCAAAAAGGGTCCAAAATAGACAAGTTTTGTCCCTTATTGATGCTGAACTCATCGAGAGACTTTCTCTTGAAGGAGAGGTTACCGTTGCCAAAAAGGACGAGGAGCTGGATTGGAGGCAACCGTTCATAGACTACTTGAACACTGACAAACTACCTCAAGAAAAATCACAAGCCCATCAAGTGAAATAGAGAGCTCTCTTCTACGCTCTCGTTGATGGTACCCCGTACCGTCAGTCCTTTGACCAATTATGGTTACATTGTTTAGACAAACATGCAGGTCTGTGCAGAGCTCATCAGTCCGGTCCAAAGATGAAGATGAAGATCAAAAGACTAGGATACTATTGGCCTTCGATGATCACAGATTGTATGAATGTAGCTAGGAGATGCCATCAATATTAAGTACACGGTATAGTCCTCCACCAACCACCCAACATTCTATACCCTATATTGGCCTCATGATCATTTGAGTGTTGGGGTACTGACATTATGGGTCCGATCGATCCTATTTCTTCCAAGGGTTACCAGTTCATTCTAACTGCCACTGACTACTTTTCCAAGTGAGCAGAAGCCATCCCACTCAAAGAGATCACAACTTAGCATGTGCTTCAATTTTTCAGGAATCATATCGTATATAGGTTCGGGGTGCCTCGATAAATTATATTTGATAATGATACTGCATTCAAAAGCAAGAAGATTAGCAGCTTGCCAGAAGACACGATATAAATTAGAGATACTCTGTCATCTACTACCCGAGAGCAAATGGCTTAGCAGAAGCATTCAATAAAACTCTCATCCAAATTTTGAAGAAAACTCTTGATGACAACAAAGGACAGTGGCATTAGTAGTTGGTTGAAGCCTTGTGGGCCTATTGCACCACATACTAGACTCTGACTCAGTCTACCCCATTTTCCTTAGTGTATGGGTCTGAAACCGTTCTACCTTTAGAAGTTCAGCTCCCATCACTAAGGATAGCCTTGGGTAATAAGATCACTACAAAAATAGAATGCAAAGTTATAGTTAGAAGAGCTCAAAAATTTGGAGGAGAGTTGCCTACGGGTGTGCAAAAATCTTGAGTTATGTAAAGCTAAAATGATTCAAGCTCATAATAAGCTGGTCTGACCTTGGTCTTTTTAAGTAAGAGAACCTGTGTTAGTCCTAAGATGACCAATTATTGCCCGTCAAAAGATGAGAGACAAGTTTGAACCCACTTGGGAAGACCCTTATGCTATAGAGAAGGCCTACCAAGGAAGATCTTATCAGTTTATTGATTGTAAAGAGGAACACTCGATGCTTTCAATTAATGGGCTCTATCTACAAAAATATTACCCATGAAATAAATCATATTTGAAAATAATCATTAATAAAAAGAATAAAAATTTGATTCCATTCATCAAATCTTTTTTTCTTTCTAAGTGTTGTTTGCTTGTCTAGCGAATCCACCATGACGTGTTTTAGGATAGGTGTAAGAGTCTTTTAGTGGCATCCTATCCCTCTTTCACATCACAAAAACAACCACCCGGCTCTATTAGAATAGGCGTGAGAAAACCCAAGAGGTATCCTATTTTGATTAGCATAACTAAGTTAGGTGTAAGAGTCCCCTTGTGACATCCTTTCTTAGTGCGAATCCTGTTGCCATCCACGACATCATTTAGCATGTTTTAAGGTAGGTATAATAGTCCCCCAGAGGCATCCTATTCCTTTTAACACATGTACAAAAATATAAACATAAATCTTTTGTCTCAGGCTATTTTGATGTGGGAGTAAGTCCCCTGTGACACTCACTCATTAGCTGCTCTAGGTCGGCTCTACATGCTACCTCGCTAGTATGTCACCCTAGTGATCATTTGTTGGAAGATGTGAGTCCCCTCACTTTCTTCCTAACTTGATCATTGCAAACCAACAAGCGCCTTGTTAATATGGTATGCTTCACTTCCTAGCAAGTAGACTACCTAAAGTTGACTTTGCTTAAAAAGATGTGAGTCCCCATGCTTTCTTCTTGAACTAGTCATCATGCACTAACTAGGTTGAGTATAATTTGAGGTGTAGGGTATGTCCCCCAGAGGCTCCTTTCCTCTTGACTACTTTTGAGTTAATATAAGTCGCCGAGTGGCATTCACTTAGTAGTCACCTAGGCAAGCACTGTCGGTGATGACGACTATCCCAACAATTTTTGTGGGAGGATGTGAGTCCCAGCTTTCTTCTAAGCATTGTTGTTGCCGACGGCACCTTAGTTTCGTTGATGTTCGTTATGCTGGCAGCAACTCATGGTAGATATGAGTCCCCATGCTTTCTCCTTGAGTTAGACACCAAATACCTATTGAATTTATGACTAGCCATGTCATTTTCTCCGGGGTGTTGGATTAAGCCCCTTAGAAGCCCCATTCCCTGTGGGCATTTTATTTGGATCAAGTCCTTTGCGACCCCATTTAGACACTACCTGATTACTTTTGGATTGGATAGACCCCATTTATAAGTAACCACCCCTGTGGTTGGAGAATTTATTTAGCGGATATGCAAATTCTCCCTTTGTTCAGTAAATTTGAATAAGTCTATGCTAATATAAGCTCCTTATTAGTTTGATTCCGCACAAACTAACAAGGTACACATTAAAATAAATTAAAATGAATAAATTAATCTGCTTGTGGATTAGGAATTCAAGCCCCCAAAGGGCCCCTTCTCCTAAGCAGACATTCTATCTTTAGGGCAGTGTCAGCAGAACTCTCTATAAGAATTGCCTGACTACCTAAGTTGAGATAAATCTCCAGGTCAGTACTCACTACATAGTCACCCTTATGTCGGGTTCAACTTGTTGTGCCACCAACGAGTTATCCCAGTGGTCGTCTTTGCTTTGAAAGATATAAGTCTATTACGTATTCTTTCCAAAGACGATCGTTAAAGCACGTGTCGATCTTGTAAGCAACCGATCACCCCAGTGGTTCCTTGTTTAGGAAGATGTGAGTCCCCGCGCTTTCTTCCTAACTTGACCATGGCAAACCGAAAGGCACCCCTTAGGTTGGCTAGCTCTACCTAACGGCTGGTAGACTATCCCTTTGGATTTGTAAACCTAAGATAGGTCTAGCTCCTTCTTAGTAGATCTATCGCACCGACGGTCCATCTAAAATTAAATTAATTATGACTATTCTTGAGTCGATATAAGTCCACGGGCATTCACTCAAATAGTTGCCCTAGGTTTGATCACCACAGGATCGCATAATGGTCGATCCTTACTGATGTAAGAAGCACGCTTTCTTCCCAAGATAATCATTGCACCTAAGGAAACCCCAGTCGGATAACCCACCTTGTATAGACTACCTCTTTGGACTTGTAAATCTGAGATAGGTCAAGGCCGACATAGCTCCTTCTTAGTGGGTCCATCACACGCCAATACGGTCCATAATATAACACACAAAATTAAATTAAATTAAATCAAATCAAATTAATCATCAAGATTACTCTTGAGTTGAGGTAAGACCCCCAGCGGCGCTCACTCAATTGTCGCCCTTAGATCGGGTTCAACTTGTTGTGCCGCCAATGAGTTACCCCGATGGTCGTCTTCGCTTTGAAAGATATAAGTCTACTACCAAATCTTTCCAACACGATCATTGTAAACTGACAGGCAGCCTTAGGTCGGGTCCGATTTATTGTGCAAGCGACTGATCACCCTAGTGGTTTCTTGTTTAGAAAGATGTGAGTCCCCGCGCTTTCTTCCTAACTTGATCATTGCAAACCAAAAGATACCCCTTAGGTTGGTTAGCTCTACCTAACGGTTGGTAGACTATCCCTTTGAATTTATAAACCTAAGATAAGTCTAGGCTGATATTAGCTTCTTCTTAATAGATCCATTGCACACTGACAGGGTACATCTAAAATTAAATTAATTTTGATTATTTTTGAGTCGATATGAGTACACAGTGACATTTGCTCAAATAGTCGCCCTAGGTTAGGATTTATCCATTGTGCCATCGATAGTTCACCCCAACGACTGATCCCTACTTTGGAAGATGTAAGTCTGTTACGCTTTCTTCCTAGTACAGTCATTGCACACCGAAAGGTAACCCTTAGGCTGGATAGTCCTACCTTGTGGCTGGTAGACTACCCTTTTGGACATGTAAATCTGAGTTAGGTCAAGGTTGACATAGCTCCTTCTCAGTGGGTCCATTGCACGCCAATAGGGTCCACATCATAACACACTAAATTAAATTAAATCAATTAAAATCAAATCAATAAAAATCAAATTAATCATTAGGACTACTCTTGAGTTGAGGTAAGACCCTCAGCGGCGCTCACTTAGTAGTCGCCCTAGGTTGGGATTGATCTGTTGTGCCATCAATAGATCACCCTAATGGCTGATACCTATTTTGAAAGATGTAAGTCTACTATGCCTTCTTCCTAGTATAGTCATTGCGCACCGAAAGGCAACCCCTTAGACTGGATAGTCCTACCTTATGGCAGGTAAACTACCCCTTTGGACTTATAAATCTAAGGCAGGCCAATGCCCTCGTGGCTCCTTTTTAGTGTAGTCCATCACACACCGACAGGGTCCATAATAAAATAAATTCAAAACCAACCTCCTTAGTTGAGTCAAATTAAACATATCGAACAAACCAAATTTCTCCTCGATAAGGCACAAAGCAAATTAGCCTCCCTAATAGAGCTTATATCTAAATCAAATAAATTCAATCGAGTATACATCCCCAGTGGATATGCCCTCAATCTAGAACTCTTCTCCCCAGTGGAGCTATAAAAAAATTTTTTAACCAACCTCCCTAGTGGAGTCTAATCAGATAAATCAAAGAAATCCAATCAAATTCCTATCCCCAGCGGATACACACCCAAACAAATCATATTCACAATCAAACTCAGATTCATATCCCCAGTGGATAACTTGAATCTGCTTCCCAAGTGGAATGTTCATGTACTCAACCCCCAATAGATTCCTTCTTACTCTCTTATGCCCTTAGCATAAAGAGAGCTGCATCGCACTGAGATCATGATTCTATCTACCTTTCAGGTATAGGTATAGATCACTTCTATTGTTTATTGCAATCTTTTAGATGTTGTTGATCATTTTGGTCAACACAATACGTGCGGTGTGCCTTGTCAGTTACACCACACATATTGGGGGTCCTTTTATTGACCTCATTTTTAGAGTGAGCTCTTAACCTCCACTTCTTAGACTTAGAACTCTTCTAGACACTAAGAACTCCTTAGTCATAAGATACTTCTAGTGATTAGGTGAATACTTAACCTAAGCCTAGAGACTTAGAAGTGTTAATCATAAGATTAGGTTATGCCTTTGGGTTTAAGGAAATTACCTATCCCATAGCCTAAAACCAATCTAAATACACTTTCTCAAATCAAACCCATAATTCTCAAACCAAATCTCAAATTCAAATTCAAATTCCAATTCTAATTTTAAAATTTAACTCTAAATGATTGAAACCCAAAATCAAATTCAAATCCTAAAACCCTTTCCTAAGCTATATGAACCACATTCATAAGCTTAGCCAAAAAGCCCCTAAAATTAAATCAAACACAATTAATCTCTTTATAAAGCAATTATTCCTTCATTTATATTCATAAATATAAATAAAATCCAAATTCAAATGACCAAAATCATATCCAAAATCAAATCCAAACTCAATCTAAACCCTTTACCAATCCTTTGATAGTCTTAACCTTGAAATCTTTGGAGACCTTAATTGTCTACTTTAATCGAGAGTATTCTTAAAGAATTCTCATTCCTTATGATGTAATTAACTATGAGTCTTGCCTCCATAGGAACTTAACGAACTAGGCTTAAAATAAACCATACTTTACTTTTCCATTAAAGTAAAGGAAAGATCTCTAAAGTCTTTATTAGGTGATTAGGTCAATCATAGGGTGGTGATTTCTATCTTTCAAGATAGTACATCATTTCTTAATGTCGTACCTGATCACTTCAATAAGTACCACCTAAGATCTACGTGATGTCCCACATCTCAAAAATAAACACTACAAAGATCTCTAAGAAAGACATATCGGAGTAGCTCTGGATCTACTCCTGAAATTTGACGAGCTTTAGAAGATAATATTTGAAAAGAGTTTTTTCTTTCATTTTGGTGAATTCCAGAAAAATAAAAAATGTCTTTGATGATTCTTCGATTTGAGATAAATTATTTGACAAAGAGTTTAGCCCAATGAGCAAAGTTGAGAATGGTCCATTGGGGGAGGGAATACAACTATGTACGAGCTTGCCCTTTAAGAGTGATAGGAAAAACTTGGCAGAGCAAAGCATCAGGGGCTTGTTGAATATGAATAATAGTTTTGTAATGATCGATGTGCTCATAAGGATAAGAGGTTCCATCATAAAGTTCAATGTTAAGTAGTTTAAACCCCACTGGGATCAGTTGATGAAGAACCATATCATGCAAATGAGAAGATTCTTGAATACTCTAATGAGGGATAAACTGTTTATCTCTTAATGAAAATTTATCTCGAACAAGACATTGTATTTCATCTTGAATAACTTCACGAGTTGTCTCCATGAAACATTTGTGATTCAATCTCATCAAAGAGGTAGGGAGATTCAAAGTTGGTTGGGCAATACAACTAGGATTAGTTGAGCTGACAGCATAATCATGATCCATATCAGGATGATGTATAGGGAGAATTTTCATATTATTGCGCGAGAGTTCTTCATTAGTTTCTTCAATAAAATCAACTATATCACGTTAATAGGTCGATTTCCACAGGGTGACATTCTTGCTCATCAAGTAAGAGTCAAGAATTTGAGTTTGATGTTCTTCCATTTTTCGTATGCGCTTCTCAAAAGTATGAAGTGCTCCACCTGGCCGGTGATTTCCATCTTATTGAGAAACTTGATTGTTTGACATGATAAAATAATGAGAATCTCCTTCCCATATATGATGCTAAACTATTGCGTGCCAGAAAACTTGTAGCGGTAGAGTAAAATTTCATGTCTTAGCTTATATGGAAATCTAGCACACACATAGATAGTTGGAAAAAGAATAAGAACTCCATAATTTTTAAGTGAAAAAACCCTAGAAAGAGGGGAAAAATCAAGAGCCTTAGCGTAGTAAAAATGCTCCACTATATATCTCCTTTGGAGTACAAAGTTTAAGCTTTTCCAATAACGAGATTATAATATTGTATGCAAGAAATCTTGATAATGGAAATTCCAGAATCAGGTTATAACAACTATATGACGATTGGTGTGGCTTGGGTGACTGAATGACGGCTGACAACAAGTGATGACTCAACTTCCGCTTTTCTCCCAAGTTTACTTCTAGCTCTTTCACCCCCTTCATGATAAGAATGAGGTCATATTTATAGGATTTTGAGAGGGGCCATTGTAGCCAAAATCTCAAAACACTCAATCAGACGGTTCGTATTGATTCATTTGATCATAGATAGTTTTTTTGGTGATTTGACCATTTAAATGATCTTCGATTTGAGCGATATTAAGATCGTTGGATTCGTCTCGTCGAGCCGCTCGATTCGACTATAAACACATCAAATTTGGAAGTCACTTGGTAATCAAATCAGTATTTCAAAATTTTTATATGTATCTTTTGTGTTTGATTTGAGCTCATTTGAGCTCAATTTGATCGGATTTTAATGTTGTTGGACTCATCTCACTGAATTATTTAATTTCATTATACGCATAATTTATCTTGAGATTATAAATTTTAAAGAAATATATCAATTATGTATTAATATAAAATGTTAATACATAATAAAAAATTATACTTTATTGTACTTCGGATTTCACAATTAATAATTTCTCCTTTCCACTTTGTCCAAGCCAGTTCTCCGCTGACCTATCATTGGGAGTTCGAGTAATCCGACGTTTGACTAACTTGTGTGGACTACCATCTTAATCCGGTAGCTAAAAGTCCACTCCCACTTATTACTCAAATTCCTCACACTTTTGAACCTTTGATATCCCGCGAGTGTTTTGATTCACGAATCAGCTCCTAGAAAGCGTCTCACGCGGATTTCGGTCTCAAGCCAATCCAAATAAATTGTAGGTCTCTCTCTCTCTTTATATATATATGAATAAATGATTGAAAGTAGAGAGAAGTGAGTAAAAGCTGAGCACAAGTGTTCCATAGACAGAAATAGTATTTCGATCGGCGGAGGTACATCTTCGAGAGGTCAGGCCCAATTTTCCTTTATTTATAAATCTTCTTTCTGCCTTTTCTTATACCTCTGCTTGAATTGGTCGAAGCCGGTTGCCGGCCGTCGATTTTGGTGTGATCCGGCAAGTTTTGACTGGAAAACAGGGTGACGGACCTCTGAAATGACCGACTTTTGCTTCGATCGCTAAGCAGAATGTGTGGTTCCTCCAGCTTCCGTCGCATGATGATGCCTACTTTAAACCAGCCTATCCCATCTAGGGTTTGATCCAAGATAGGGTAATTGTCGTTTGCCTCTCACGAAAATGAGATTAAGTCCCGCAATGCCCTGGCCGAGCGGTTTGGAATTAGGGTTAGCAGCTTTCGCTTTCCGCAAGAAGCGGTGCAAGCCCTAGTCTTAATTCCGTTTATCTCGTTCGTATTTTGTTTTGGTATGTTCACTGTTCACTGAGACATGTCGCCGCCGTCGCCGCCGTCTCCGCTGCCGACGTCAAGAGTTGACCTCGGCGAGCTGAAGTCGCAGTTAGCAAAGCGGCTTGGGGCGGTGCGATCCCGTCGCTACTTTGGCTACCTTCACAGGCTGCTGTCCCAGAAACTGAGCAAGTCTGATTTCAACAAGCTCTGTTTTTTGACACTTGGCCGAGAGAATTTATCACTGCACAACCAGCTTATCCGTTCTGTTTTAAGAAATGCTTGTCTGGCAAAGGCTCCGCCTCTTCAGAGGAAGCCTTTGAAGAAGGAGGATGGTTTGGATCCACCACAGCCTCACATTTGGGCCAATCCTGAGCGCGTCCCTGGGCCCATTGAAAGGGCAAATATTGCTGTTCAACAAAATGGTGACTTGTGCTCCAGTGATTTGGAGAGACGGGTGGATGGTCAAGTTCGTGAGCAGACAGAGCTGCATGTGAAGCGGTGTAGACTAATTAGCATGGGCCTTGAGGAAGTTGTTATTAAGGAAATTGGGGAGAGCTTGGAGTATAGGGATGATTTAAAGATGTGTATAAGTCCCCTTCGGGCACCACTAGGGGTCAGTCAAGCACGAGTAGGCAGGACGAAAATATCTTTACCATGGGCAGGAAGTACTAGCATTGATAGATGTAGCAGGTGCTTGGATAATGGTGAACTGAGCCATACTGAAGATTTGAGAAAAAGGATGGAGTGTGTTGCAGCACTACAGGGCATAGGAGGAGTGGCAGTGGAGTGTGCTGTTTTAATGAATAATGGATTGGATGCTTTTTTGAAGCGGCTGATTAAGTCATCTATTGAGTTAGTAGGAGCAAGAGTGGATCGTGAAGCAATAAAACAGACACTCCAGAAGCAGGAAACTAATGGGAAGCTCATAAATGATGTTTTGTTGGATAACCACACACACTTACAAAGCATTAATAGGTCTTTGGAGTTGCAGGAGAGGAACTGCTGCTTGATATCTTTGCGGGATTTTACAGGTGCAATGGAGCTGAACCCACAGCAACTTGGGACAAATGCGCCCTTGTTACTGGAGAAGATACGTCTCCATTCTTTAAAAGAATAAGAAAAGACTATACAGTCTTTGGTTTGGTTCAAACTACTGCTGGGGGTGCCTTTCTGTGTTATTTGACAGACCTGTGTAAGCCTTCATTATGAAAGTTGTGTCCAACCATAATGAGGAAGCTCCAATCACATTTTTGCAGGGTTGTCTTATGTAACATACATATTTGTGTTTCATTCTGCACATTATGGTAAATGCATTGTGAGGTAATAAAAGTTCTCAGGTGTTTTTAATATCATGCTTATGTGTGTTTCTTCAGATTGATCTCATTTGAATGTTCAAATTGTTTAGTAGCTTAGAAGTTGTACACTGGATGTACTAATTCTATATGCTGGCCATACGCTACCTTCAAAATCCCTCTACTTTGAGATCTTAAGTTCTAAGGATGTCTTCTGTGATTCACATTCTACACTAGAAATATGAATGCTCAAATTGATAGTAGGCTCTGCTGAACCTGATTCTTTTATTTCATATGTTAAAATTTTTAGTACATGGTAGAAGTTAGTGAAAATATGTGGGCGATATTTTGTTGATCCATGGCCAATATGAATATTTATCTTTGTCAATGACAGAACAAGAGAAAAATTTATTTATTTGTTTCTTTCTTTGCTGAACTTATTTTCATTTAGAAATGCTATGTAGCTCATAAAGTGCTCTAGGTGAAATATTAATGCCATGCCATACTATCCACAATAAGTTACTTTGTTCAGCATGTTTCCCTGCTTCTGTAGGCAAGTTTCTCTTGAGGCCCTTTATGCGACCTTTTCATTTAAATATGCATTCTCGTACTCCATCTCATATGAGGATTTTGGTGAGCAGTGGTTCTCAAGCTGATCCCAAATAGCTGGAATACTTTTTTTTTATAGAAATATAAGAAAGCTATCCCAAATAATTTAATTGATTATAAGCATGGCACTAGATTAGTTATAAAACTCAACACATGGAGTTGCTTAAAACAGAGTATACAAGCTAGATTGGAACATGAGACCTATACCTTGAGAACCAGGGTGTATACTACCCGAGCTAGAGCTGACTGGTAAAATATGAAACCAACTTTCTGAATCTTGCTTGCAAGCTGATATTTGTTAAATTATGAATTGCTTGAAATGCATTTGTAATGTTGGTACGTTTCCATTCTAGTGGTACTTAGCAGCACTCATTTTTACTGGATTTTATTGATATTTGTTCTCTACACTCTAAGATGAGGATGAAAACTGCAAATCTCTTTTCCTGTCTCAACTATCAACTCCATACATTGGCTATCAATTCTTGTTCTTTCCTCCAAAGAGCAATCATGCAAAAGGAAGCATAATGACCTTCCCTTTTTTTTACCTTCAGCACATTGTACGTATTCTGTTCTTACTACGATTTAATGCTTTGTACTAATTTTTGACGTTCCTACATTTTGTTAAAGAGTGATTGTCTCAACTTTGACGTGTGACATATTTTTAATGGTATTTTTGATTTCTGTTGCACAATTGTTTCATTCTGTTAAGTGAAGAAAGTAATAGCTCGGATAATTCTTTATGATGATATTGTCACTACAACTTTGTTCTTTTTATGCTGCTCTACTTT
Source organism: Cymbidium sinense (assembly GCA_021442155.1). Classification (NCBI taxonomy): domain Eukaryota; kingdom Viridiplantae; phylum Streptophyta; class Magnoliopsida; order Asparagales; family Orchidaceae; genus Cymbidium; species Cymbidium sinense. The sequence goes on from CM038222.1 coordinate 31,259,744, forward strand.
CTAGAATTGATGATAGTTTTTATCCTAGGACACAACTAACAAGATTAGCATGCACGATTATTCAGAATTATTCTAACAGTGTTTCTGATTCTATGAATCACTCATATTTTTATTTTGAATCTCAAAAAGAATAAATCTTGCAGCACAAAATTTTTCATCACTTTACTAAGAATGCCTAGATGTATTTTTTTTTTAAAAAGAGATTTCAGGAAAAATGCATCCAGTTCGTTTCCTTTTACCTCTTTTGGTCATAAAATATTCATTTGAGAGATGTACTTACGTTATCTGTTATTTTATCCCACTCATAAGAGTCTCAATGGGGTGAAAATCTATTGACCCATTTACTGCGAGTTTTAATCTGCAAACCTGATACTACTTAACACATGGGTTAATTGAATACATAATTTTATGCTTAAAAAGTTTAAGATCTTGTAGTTTCAACTTTTGAGAACCAGCAAGAGTTACATTGTTTGGTTGTGGGCTCCAAAAAATCGTCATCGACCTCTCAATTAAGAGAGTAAATTAAATGTCGGTCAAACTTTCAAAATGCAGATGAAATAGTAGATAAGACACCACCCAGAGATTTCACCCTCATTTTGTGAGGATTTTAGATATGGTTCTAGGTTTCCTATAGGCGCAAGCACCTATAGTTAATTACCCCTTCCAATGCTAAGAGAGAACTTTCGACATTTCGTTAGATCGCTAAACGCAGTATAAGATATAGAGAAGTGGAGTATAAAATTGTGAGTTTATGAAATTCATCATTTTCACTTAAAATGGATGGTTGGGGCAATGATGACGCCCATCAAGATCTCACTGTCATATTCGCCATCGGTCTCTAGTTTATTTAGAGAAATTCAATCTCACAAGGATCTTTGTTACAGTTGGATTGCGCCCGGGCGAGACCTTGTTCTTAGGACGCTTATCTAAGGAGATAAGTTTAAGTATACCTTACCAATGAGGATTTTTTTCCTGCACCTTATGATTCACATCTCAAAAGATAGCTATTTGAGCATAATGGCTACAATCAAGGATCGTAATACGGTGGTGCCATTTGAATATACTTCTGCCGGAGACTTTGGTAATAACCGCATCATATGAGTAGCCTACTAGTCAAACCACGCAACGGAGACGCTACGCCCTTATCGACATGAGATTGATTGAGAGTAACATAGATTGACCGACATCGACTTTTGGAAATAGTTTTCTTAATTGTCACCCCACAAACAATCATGAATGAGTTGATTGGATTTTAGCTTTAAGTTTTAGATATTGGATTTCATTTAGACATTTATAATTTAGTGATTTATCTGATTTTATATTTATATTGATAATTAATTTAGATTAATCTGATTTGAGTTTTCAAGCGCATTTTGATGGTAAGTATCCCCTCCGGTTAAAATCTTCATTCAACACAACTATCATCAAGGCATTGATCATTTATTTTATTGTTCCAGATCCTATCGATTCTATTAATCTAATAATAGAGGATCATATCTAAATTTATATTTTGAAAATTTTGAATTTGAGATTATTAAATATAAATATCTTAGATATTTTGATAATGATAATTTCTCCGGTTGATATTCTCAATCAACTCAGCTATCATTGGGGACTGACCTTATCAACTGTGTTTCTTTATTTGCAGAAGATTAGGTCTATAGCTAAAACTTATGATTGTATTTTTCATATTGAAATAGAGAATTAATTATTTTAAATATGAAAATTCTCTATTAAGGCCTTTGTTGATCGTTTGTAAATATAAAATACAATCATCTTTTTCTTAATAATTGAACATTTGATTTGCAGCTAATCCTGTCAACTCCTGTTTCTTATAAGGAGGATTAGATTGGTTGAGCGAGACTTACGACTTCATAATATAAATGAAGTGGCCCTATAGGTTTATTTTTAATTTCATTGAATTTTATGCAACTTATAGAATTTGCATGTTTTACGAGGCAATTGAGACTAGACCCAATATACTAGTGAAATGTGTAAATCGCTTGAAAGCACTTGCATACTTCTTTGAAGTACCATATTTGAATTAATTATTTTCTCAATGATATGCAAGTTCAATTAATTTACAATGCTAAGTTGTTTATAATAATTCGAGTATTAGACCGCATCGTAATGCATGCAAGTATCAATCTTTTCAAATTATTTGTATGTATGATGATGTATAATATCTAAACATAGTATTATCTTAATGCATATGTGTTATCTCATTAATTTGCATGTATTTTGATATAACTTATTTGAATTTGAATGTGACACCTTGAAGTACGTGTTTCATGATGTGTGTTGCTTTAAAGTCATTTTTAAAACTCTTGCATATCTTTCAATCTATGTATATGAAGGGAAAAGAAACATGTATCAAAAGATGAGTAGGATATATTTATTTAAAACGTTCTTATGAAAGGACCCTTTTTTTGTTTTCTTATGCTTGCCCTTTAGGGATGTGAGTCCCACAAAAGATTTCTTCTTCTCATTGTAAATAGTGAGAGATGGGAGTTTATTTTCACCATTCTTCAATTCACATTTAACTCTCACATAAAATTTTGTTTGGGGATTTGGGTTGAATTCCTTTTTTGTTTGCGTTCGTGATCTCAAGCAAGCTTCTCAAGTCCTGTAAGCCCTTTTAATTTTGCATTTTATTTTTATCTTGCAACTTTTTTTTTTTTTTTTGATCCCTTATTTGACTTGATATCATAGGTTTGTTTACTTCGTAAAATTTAAGTCCCGTGTATATGTATTTTTCGGCATTACTCAGGCATCATTATGGCATCACCTCCCCAGGTGGGGAGTCGCACGAGAACATTGGCCTGATACTTTACACTTTCATATTCTTAACTTTGATTTAATTTTGAACTTATATTCATTAATCGTTTTATTTCATCTTGTTCAAGTCCCTTGTAGTTGTGAATTTCGGCATTACTTCGAGAGTCGCATGAGAACACTGGCCTGCCCACCACACCAAGAAATACGTGTATGGGTAGTGCGAGCACCATGACCAGGAGCATCATCCTACTATGCAAAGAAAGACGCGTATAGGATCTTCAAACCTGTACAAAAATACACAATTTATCCCTGCCACGCCAAGAGGCGTGTACGAGTACTTATATTTCACAATTTTTTTTTAATTTCACACATCACATTATAACTTTATACAATTAGAGCACGAATCGGCAAAATCGGCGATAAAATAATATCAAAATATTTTTTTAAAATTATTTTTAAATTTTTTTGATTTATGTAAACATATATATATAAAGAGAGGGGAAGGGAGAGGGAGGGAGGGGGGGGGAGGTGACGACGCTCACGAGGTGACGACGCTTGGGTGAGTTCACGACGTCGGGTTCAAGCGAGAGTCCATTGTATCTCCGGTGATTGGGTTTGGTAATGATCAAGGTTGTCGAGTTTGGAGGTTGGAAGAGCTATGTGAGCCGGGTTGTGTGAAGTTGAGGGGTGGATTTTGTGGGAGGAGGGAGTTGTCAACGAGGTGCTGGCTGGAAGAGAAA